>OU824124.1:5215511-6519389 GCA_917499265.3 Mimumesa dahlbomi
AGGGGGTTGTATACATATATATCGACGAGAGAGGACACACATACGGGGTGGGGGTGGGTTGTGGAGAGAAGAACGGTGCGAGAGAGGGCGAGAAAGCGTGCTCAACACGTGTTTCTCTTATCGTGTTCATTTCGAACCGTGGAGTGCAGCACCCTCTGACACCATCATGGTGTTCATCGCACCACCACGATCGCAAACAACCCGCCCTGCCACCGAACGAGCACCAGTCCTGATTTATTTCGTTCTTCAATAATTCTCTTTTATTTTCTTCGTCGCTCCATGGTGGCTGGCAAGCAGCTACCTTTTGATCTATCGTCCTCTCACAACCGGCGACACCGATTCATTTTTATTTACGATCGGATGCCGCTGCTCTTTCCCGCTCTCTATTCTCTCCCTTTTATTATTATTATTTTTTTTTCTCACCACCACCACCACCACTACCTGTCCCCATCAAAGTCATTATCGACGCAGGAAGCCATAGAATGAAACGAACGTTCCGTACTGGAAGAAATTAAGGAAACGATCTAATTAATTGAGATAATTGAACGACACTTTTTTCTACTGGTTTCGTTTTAATTGTTGATAACGGAGAGTTGCGTTATCGTTCGCTTCGAGGCTCGTAATTAAGTCATACGTTCGAGTAACACGAAATGAGTAGGTGTGTATTTTGTTTCCTTTTTTTTTTTACTACGAGATTGCGTGTGGTGCGAGAGTTAAGATTGTCGAATCTCCTCCTCGGTGGCTAATTATTACGTCTTATCGAGATGAAGGTTATTAGATAATTGGATTTAGAGTTTTCAACACCCGCGGAATTACGGTGATCCGCGTAAGCGATAACGCGAGTGTTACTAACATGTTTGTTTTTTTTTCGTGTGTCATTAATCCGTTTGTATATTTCCGTAATATTGTCCACGGGGTTGTCCTGGCGTTGAATTTGCAAAAATTGTTGACCGACATCGATACCGGCCATCCGTTCGTATTTAAACGTCGCATGCGGGTCGGTATCGAGGTGAAAATACGCTACGGGGATAAAGAGCACCACGTATCTGGTACCATTAATTTTTATTCAATATTTTCCGCCGCCAGCGACGATACTCCAATCAGAAATGAACAATCTCCCGAATAACGTCGGCGAAATGGCGAATACGTTAAACCGAACGGATAGTAGTAGGGATAAAGTACGGAAAGAACCGTGAACCGTGGAAATTAAAATCACGCTCGTAAAGAATTCACGATTTAGTGTACCGTATTTTCTTTTTTTATCCCGCCACCTCTGCTCATCCCCCTCCCCTCCCCACCACTGCCGTTTGATTCACACCAATGTGCGCATCGTAATGTATTCCAGCTGGACTCTCGTAGTCAGTTCATTATGCGGTGAAAAACAGAAAAAAAAAAATCAGATAAAAATACCGTCCGCCCGGGAAAGTTTTTCGTTATTTCGTGCAACTCGGACGTGAAAGTTTATTATTCGCTTGCGGTCTGGTCGTGAAACAATGTTCGCCGAATAATTAATAGAAAGTTTTTATCCTTTTTTTATTATTATTATTATTGTTTGTAACGTTGTACGTAACCACGATGTCTCATCGAGTGTCGTTGTTGTACTTGTTGTTATATTCCGATCGAATAGAATTTTACGAACAAACCCTTTCCCTTTTTTTTACCGAGATTCCGGTCTTCGAAAGGGGGATTTTAAGAACGACACTGAAGTGGGACAGATGACACCCGTAAGTCTCGAGTAAAAGTTCGATAATCGTCCGGCATTGTTATCGCAATAGAAGTACCGATCAAGCTAACGAGCATTTTATGTAAATGCGATTCACTGTCGGCCATCCGCCGAAAAATTACAAGGTCTCCGAGAGTACGGTTGTATCGGGGTACGGGGCTTGAAGGTTCTGATTTATAAAACTCTTTCTCTCTTTTTCTTTCGATGTCATTTAAACGTAAAAAAAAACGTACGGCCCCTTTAACACTTGCCAATGAAATTAATTGAAATTCCGAGTATTCGTAATTCTCATATTTCATCATATTTCACCCTAAAATTAACATTCGAAATAAAAAAAAGGCAGAGACGCGAAATTACGAACCCTCCTCTGGCAAGCGTGACAGACACGTTTATTCTGTTTTCACGCTATTTAAAAGAAAGAGCACGAGATCACAGGATTTTTACCTACCGCTCGCGTAAAATGTTCCGCGAAAAACACAAAAATAGAATCCGTGACTGATAAAAAATGCTGCCGCGCGCTCAAAAGATTTTTCAGAATATCCCGCCGAATGAATTCCCCGGCGATTCTTTTTTTTCTCTCTCTCTCTCACTCTCTTTCTCGTTCGTTTTTCTCTTTCCACGATTTTTATTTCTTCGTTACATTCCACCCATTGCCGCGCAAACGTAAAACACGTCCGCGTAATCTTCTGAATCGGACAACGCGAATTTAATCACGAGTTTATCAAGAAGCGGCACAAAGCGATAACTGGCACGCGGAATATTTGGTAGCGGATGAGCCTATCCTGTATGTAAATGTTTGTCCTGCCTCTAACGTGTTTTATTCTGTCTACTGGAAAATTTCACGTCCATCTCCATATGGTAACCGAAGGTAGGAGTACCGTGGAGAGGAAATTTCCTCCGGCCGTGTGCCCATAAGGGAGGGAAATTCTCGTGTTGATGTAAAAATTCAGTCTGATGGAAGGTCCCGTAGGGAGCGAGGAACAACAGAAAGGGCTCCCTCATGCATGAGTGCATCAAAGAAGAGCCAATCGTTTTAAGAGAAAGACACTTTCGATCTTTGAACAGCACAAGTTGCCAGATGCCGGTGGCACCATTCGTTCGATATCGTTCGCACCCCTTCAAGTCATCTGTTACGAGCTTACACCTTTTTGCTTCTACGAAATGGTTTCCCGTCGAAATGTCATTTTAAACTTACCCCTTAATAATATTTTCCCACTCGTCAGAACTTTATTTTTCGATCGGAAAAACTCTATCTGCCACGGACGCGATAAGAACCGTGAAATATATTTCTATTCGATAATTCTGTGTATTTTGAAACCTTCGTCGATACTATCTACGATTGTTTAAAAAGGGACATTGTCAGATATCGATCGAGGATGAAAGATTATTCCTTAAACTCTCAATTCTAATTATTTTACCGTAAATAAAACAACATTAACTCCGGTGGTAGATTATACTATGAAAATGTCAAACCGTGACAAGTAAAATTTGTCTGACTAATACCATTACCGTAATATCACTGCGGTGCAAATTGGTGAACGTTCGAAGTCACGCTAAATATAAATATACATACATACGTACATACAAATGTGTGCGTGTATATGTATATCCAGAAAGTTGCACCTCGTACACAGTGGGCTAAACCGACCAATGTCTTATCGATTCTCGCCACTTCTAGTTTTCAGCATACCTAAGGCAACTTGCAATGTCACGTATCCAATAATTCTCTGGGGCTTTCGAAACGTACGGTCCATCGCGAGGAACTTCTGTCCCTCCTGTAAATCACATTAAGCCCTCGAAGTCCTCTGACCGCGTGTAACGGGACAATATATCAACTGAACCACGTGGTACTGGACAAATTTCTCTCTCTCTCTCTCTCTCTCTCTCACTCCCTCTCTCTCCCTGTGTCTCTCTTTCCCTCTCTATCCCTAAACATACTTAATTCAACCTAATTCCCCTATCAGATCCATATGAATTGCAAGGGACTCGGAACGAATCCATTGAATTATCCGTACCGTAGATTTCAAACGAAACATTAACGATCCGTTTCGGAAATCCTCGAGTCTAATAGGATATTTACGAGTCGATACTTATTGGTACGAAATATCTCTTACCTCTCACTTTTTCGATTCGGCTGGCGAGGGGCGAGGGGTTGGGAGGAAGAGGAGGGTGTGGGGGAGGCTGCATTCTTGATGTACGAGCGAAATGTCCTCGATTTCCTCGAGTGCACTTCTCAGCCTCGGAAAGTCGATAGCGTATCGATAAATTACGCCGGGAGATCTCGACCGGTTTTATTTATTCATCGCGGCGCGGAGAGAAACGTGTAACAGGGTCACGGGGAGGGGGGGGAGAAACGGAAGGAAATGTCAGGACTCACCTTATGACGGGGTGGGTAGGTAAAACTCCTCGGCTACGAAGTCCGATCGGATAAGGGGAACTACTCGTGACGTTGTCACCGGGGGGAAAATACAGGATGAGCTCTCTCTCTCTCTCTCTCTCTCTCTCTCTCTCTCGGTTGAGACTTGTGCCGGCTAGCGGTTGAACATCGTTGTTTCAAATGGTTATATGTATACAGCGAGTATAGCAGCCTCGTGGAAAGTTTAACAATTTCACCTTTAAAACGGGATCTGAATAAACGATGAACATTGAAAGGCAGTCGGAGTGGGTCGACGTGTATGGTAAACCGTAAATCGCGAACGAAATCATACGTTCTCTCTGGGCGATGCTTAGATTCATTTTATGGTTGGTGGTAAAAGGACGATATAAAATTTTACGTAATAGTGCTTCCGTACTTCATCCCCCCCCCCTCTCCTCAGTTCTCTCTCTCTCTCTCTCTCTTCTCTTCTTTATAACTACAGAATGTACGATGTCGGAGGTTAAAAAGAAATCTTCAAACTACTCGTAACTTCCTTGTAGAAGCATATTTTATCTCGAATTAAATACATACATAATTCCTCGTCATTTTTACTATTACACACACACACACACACGCATATACACTTTACTCGGTAATCCGATTACACGAAATCGCGACGACGTTCGCACATGCGAAACGGTATTTCAGAATCCCCGTGATTCCCGACACGTAATAAAAATGTAACTTATACGCGTGGAATAAGACGCAGGAAAATAAGTAAAAAAAAAAAAAAGAACAAAAAGAAAAGGAGAAAGAAAATTACGCGAAGATGTTTATGCCGATACACGAGGGTGTGCATTTCTCCGAGCAAATGTTGGGGAACGATAAACACGAGGAGGAAACCGGCGGATTTTATTCGCACATTCAGTGCAAGCCGAGAAAATTTGTAAACATGAATAAGCGTACTGTCACGCGTGGCGTTGCTCGATGTTACATGCTAACAGCGCATTAACTCGCGAAGCAGCACGGTCGTTCATGCCGACGTGCCATCCTATACTGTGTACACAAAGGTGTTGATTAATCTTCTCTCATTCATCCACGTTACCCCGTTATTCTCTCCAGGGTTTTTTTCATAGTTAATTAAAAAAATCTGGCTAACCTTTAACGTATCCCGTTGGCTAACGTTAAAACGATACCAACGTTATATCCGAAATATTATATATTCATATTATAACGAAGAAAAACATATGGAAATCTGTGCAATTAAAATTTTCATTTTCGCGGGGAAAAATAAAAATTATAATGTGGGAATGGTGGATGAGAAAATTACCGGTATTATAATATCCACAAAAAGCATCGAAAATGCAAAGCTATGGGCCAAGTACAAGAGAATGATACATTGGAATTGGTTGCTCATTAACATAAACTGCATTTTACACAGGATTTGAAATCAATCAAACTTGCTCACATTTGATTGATTTCAAATCCTGTGTAAAATGCAGTTTATGTTAATGAGCAACCTATTCCAATGTAACATTCTCTTGTACTTGGCCCATAGCTTTGCATTTTCGATGCTTTTTGTGGATTCTTTCGTCATTTCCGCAAATTTTTAGATATCGACCTGAATCTTTCACTGTCTTATTGGGCTTCGAATTCCGCGTCCAACACGTCCCGGATCGTTTTAATATCCCAATCATTGTGGAAATGGCGAGCAAATTACGAAAATCGTGAAAAATCCTCAAATTCAGGCGGTTTTTTGAACGGCATTCGCTCAATTGTTGAGATAGCCGGCTGAAACTTGTACCATTGTTTTAGTTGGGAAATTCTACGGCAGATCAACATATAATAGTTGTACTTTTCGAAAATTTCATTTTTCGCAAAAATCTGAAGGGGGTAGGTCAGGATTTTTTGCGATTTTCGTAAATCGCTTGCCATTTCCGCAATTTGTGAGATATTAAAATGATCCGGGCCGTTTTGAACGCGGAATGCGAAGCCGAATAAGCCAGTGAAAGAATCATTTTAATATCTCAAAAATTGTGGAAATGGCAAGCGATTTACGAAAATCGCAAAAAATCCTGACCTACCCCCTTCAGATTTTTGCGAAAAATCAAAATTTCGAAAAGTACAACTATTATACATAGATCTGGCGTAGAATTTCCCAACTAAAACAATGGTACCAGTTTCAGATCGCTATCACAAAAATTGAGCGAATGCCGACTAAAAAACTGGTTGAATTTGACGATTTTTCGTGATTTTCGTAATTCCCTCGGCATTTCCACAATTTTTTAGATATCGATCTGATTCTTTCACTGTCTTATTCGGCTTTGAATTACACATCCAAAATGACCTCGATCACTAAAATAGCTCAAAAATTATGGAAATGGCGAGGGAAAAACGAAAATGTGGGTGAATCCCTGACCTGCACAATGGGATAGGTCAGGGATTTTTCACCATTTTCGTTTTTCGCTCGTCATTTCCACAATTTTCGAGATATCGATCTGATTCTTTTTGCATCTTACTCGGCTTCGGATTTCGCGTCCAAAGAGCCCTGGATCATTTTAATAGCTTAAAAATTACGGAAATGGCGGCCGAATTACGAAAATCGCGAAATATCGTCAAATTCAACCAGTCTTTTGGTCGGCATTCCCTCAATTTTAAAGATAGCGACCTGAGACTTGTACCATTGTTTTAGTTAGGAAATTCTGCGGCAGATCAACATATAATAGTCGTACTTTTCGAAAATTTAATTTTTCGCAAAAATCTGAAGGGGGTAGGTCAGGATTTTTTGCGATTTTCGTAAATCGCCTGCCATTTCTACAATTTTTTAGATATCGATCTGATTCTTTCTGCATCTTATTCGGCTTCGGATTCCGCGTCCAAAACGCCCAGGATCATTTTAATAGCTCAAAAATTGTGGAAATGGCAGGTGATTTACGAAAATCGCAAAAAATCCTGACCTACCCCCTTCAGATTTTTGCGAAAAATTAAATTTTCGAAAAGTACAACTATTATACATTGTTCTGGCGTAGAATTTCCTAACTAAAACAATGGTACCAGTTTCAGATCGCTATCTCAAAAATTCAGCGAATGCCGACCAAAAAACTGTCATAATTTGACGATTTTTCGCGATTTTCATACATCCCTCGCCATTCGCGCAATTTTCAAGATATAAAAATGATCGAATATGTTTCGAATGCGCATTCTGAACCTTAATTTTACGAAGCTTGATGTCAAAAACGTAACGTAACAAACATTTCTAATTTAATATGTTAACAATCTGGATGTGTGTGAGAGGAAATTTCATATACTACATATATAAAATCTACGTTATCGGCAGAAAAATTATCCGCATAGTATGAAACATATGTTAGGGTTTGACACCGGGCTGCGTGACAGGCTGAACATGGATATGGAGAAGGAGGAGAGGAAGAAGACGACGTTTCTTACAAAAACCTCGACTTTTTAGATCAAAATATCTCGCGATCGGCTTGATGGATCTTCTCGTAGTTAGGCTTAAATTACTCGGGTGGACGTCCCCTACAAGAATATCACCATAGTTTGGGGGAAATATGCGGATTTAATGCCGTTTGAATACCCCGAAAACCTCGATCTAATTCTTCCGGAAAAGAGTAGTTCAGGTCTACCAGTCGGGAACTCTTGTACTTGGCCCGAGTCAAGACCTTAACTCTTGATATTATATATGTATATAGAATAATATATTATATATGTATATAGAAGTTTTCGATTCTTTATTCGTTCGGTTGGTCTCTCACCGATCGTAGAGTCGTTTCCTTGTCGAAGTTGTGCCCGTAGTAAATCCTTAGCGCATTCTTGCCGGGAAGTAAAACGAAGGAGTACGTAACGTCGGAGAAGGAGAGGTGCAACTACGCTCGCTAAAGCTATCGGTATTCTAATTACTCGCAGCACGAAAATAGCGAGGAACTTGGAACGCGTAATTACACCGGAGGACGACGCCTTATTAAGGTATCTCATTTTCTTCAGGGGCTACAGACTGGTCGATGGCTTCGGCACCGTAGTTCTTCATCGAGTTTTATCCAATAAAGGTGCACCGATCCTCCCGATGGAAAATACGACGAGATCCCACGAGTTACGGGTAGACCATGCTGGTCAACGTCCACGTCTAATACAACCGTATAGGAAACGTCCATTTCAGTTTTATTTAACTTTTCTTGCGGTTAGGAAAGAACGACGGGAGAGGAAGAAGAAAATGGAGGGAGGTACTTTCTGGCGTTCAATTTAACGGAAGAAAGTATTTTATTAAATCATCGTGAAACTTTCGACGATGGTTATTTAATGTATTAAAAATGTTGATTTTTATTACGATGGTTTTTTTTTTATTTAGTCGTTTTTTTTTCCCCATTTAAATTCCATCGTGTTGATACATACCTACGGTATTAGGGAATGAATTTAACGATAGGTTAAGTTTAAGGGCGCCGCGGAAACCAAACGCCAGATACAAACCGAGGGAATAACGTCGAAACGGGCTGTGGGCGTTTCGGGCTTACATCAGCGGTGATTAATTTTCGGGAGATTAGCAAACCCGCTCGTTGGAATTAAACGGAAATATACTATCTGAATCACGACGGCGGCGGCTCTGCATTAGACCGCGCTAATTAGCTTGCACCCAGAGGTAGGGAAAGATGTTACTCTTGAATCTATAGGGGGCAAGATGTAACTTTCCCGGATTGGCTGAGCCTTTAACATGCTTTTAAGCTAAAGTTACACACATTCGCGATTAAAAGGAAAGTACTTGCAAGTTCCAAGTGGGTACAAGCTTTCAAAATGGTGAGCTTTCTTGGCACGTTCTCATACACGGGCTTTCATGCGAATGTTACGACTATTGCAGTCTGGAGAGTTTCTAGCGAGAATTAGCTCGGTACGATTAACCTTACGTTCTAGGATCGAGATTATCGTTAGCACCAAGTGATTTAGATATCACTCGAGTACATGGAAAATTTCATAACTATACGAAGAAACGTTCGATACCGTGAATCGTACCACGTTTAAATACCTTTGGTGGTATTAAGTACAATTTGAGAACAATACGAGTTCTAACGATTCGAAGAATTCACGTTATTTTAAAAATCCTTTTAATTAAGACATTCGTGTAACTAGAAGAACGACTTGATCCACCTGACCGTGTGTGCGGATAGTATACATATATATATACGAATGTCACCGCAAACAGTCCGAAAATTCTCTCGAACGTATAATAATGCAATTACCAGAGGATTTAAGATTAAACGGAGAAGAGTTACAGAAAAGGAAATGGCATTCAGGTTGCACGTATACATAGGCTGACAGAAACGGGATTAAGTGGGCGGAATTCGAGAACTGGAATCCAAGGTAATTCTCGTTTAATCCTCGGACATAGTCCTGCGACGAACCATTCGTTCCGCTCGAGTATTTTCATCGTGGTATCGCCCGTCCAAAGATAATCCTATCTCCGATATTGCTTCCATCTTTAATGCGACCAAAATCCATCATTCCCCAAAAGATACATCCGTTCGGAATCGATTGGAGTAAGATCGTAACATACACATTACGAAACTTAGGTTGGGAAAAGTTTCCCGCTTGTTTAAACGTGTTTGATAGGTACAATGGACCAATAGTTATTTTTAACTTTTATTTTACTCGATTATATGTATTTCAACAGTTTCGTACAGTCGATTGTCAATATGTATATATGTATGTGTTCGTAAATGATTAATCGAGACATGAATAACCGTGGCCAGTCTCAGATGCTACGTTACCGTAAGCTGTAATTTCGCTGGTAATTGGGCAAAGCCGGGCAATTAAGCTTACGTAGTGGTTTAATCGCTGAACGTATGTTTTACAGACAACGGTTAGATAAAGCTTTTCTTCTAACGGTGACTTTTTCTTTTGCAGGTGGAACGCGAAGAAACGATGCGAAGTAAACGGATGTGGGGAATCACTGGACCATTAAAGTCTCATCCAGAATCGTAAAAGTAAAGATCCACCGGGTAAACCGTAAGATAAAGCAACTGCATATGGGAGCCGTATAAAAAAGAACTATAAAAGAATGTGATTATCAAATACATGAAAGGAGGAGAACAAAAAAAAAAAAAGAGAACCCGGGGGTAATGCTTCGGCGCGCTATCGATCATGGAAGATCGACAGAATTACGATCTAAGAACTCGCGGATAAATATGAAAAACCCCGATGGAACGTCCTTTTTGCAATATATCACGGAGGACTAGTTTTATCCGATTCGTACGATCGGTAAAAAGGTGAATAATTTTTCATCGTCA
Source organism: Mimumesa dahlbomi (assembly GCA_917499265.3). Lineage (NCBI taxonomy): Eukaryota > Metazoa > Arthropoda > Insecta > Hymenoptera > Crabronidae > Mimumesa > Mimumesa dahlbomi. The sequence goes on from OU824124.1 coordinate 5,225,884, forward strand.
CAATTCAATTCACCGATAAAACACACATCGCTGAAATTTTCATATCCCAACCCGACAAACAAACATCTGGAGGTTATACAGAAATAAAGAAAACACATTTTTACTCAACGCAAAACAACGATGAGACAATTGATAATAATAAAATACAAAAAAAATAACGTGACATTTCATAATTCCTTGATCAATGAAATGACAATGTAATCAGCTGTTCGATTGACTCGTCACACTAAAGAATCGTTACAAAAACGTACCGGAAGTCGAACCAGTAGACACGAGAAAGAAATCGAGAAAAGTGTATAAAAAGACATACCGCCGTTCCTTCCGTCTCTATCAGTTTCATTTGGATATTTCTTCGTGTTCCTCTTTATCTCTCCCTCTTTCTATTTCTCTCTCTATCTCTCTCTCTCGATTCACCATTCGGCCAGGACCGTCCCGTCGTTTCACATCCTCCCACGTCGCGGGCATAAAAATATAACGACTCGGGACGAGCGACACCGCCGCCGGCTACGGCTTATGGAGAACGGGAGCAAGAGAAAAAGAAAGCCGGATAGAGCGCACCCACGCGATACCAGGGAATCGCCCGGTATAATCTCATAAAACCTGCAGAAGAGTCCATCTACGTGAGCGGTAAAGCCGACGACGACGTTCCGACGCTCGGAATTGGTACACTGCACATTTCGGTGGCGGTGGGTATAGCACAGCGGTAGCCACCGACAATTGGAAGACTGTATCCCCGACGTGATAGGTGAACCACTTCCGTCGCCGGGAATCATCATCGATTTGAGAGAAACATTATTATTCCGGCCGGTGGTAGATTTAATCGAATTCCACCGGGTAAGCACCTCCGGGTAGAGATTATCCCTTTGATCGGTGAGACCGATGATTATCTCGAATCGATTCATTCTATAGCGAAAAAGAAGAAACGTTGGTGGATGAGTGGAAGAAAACGAACGGTTCAGGAGAGTGAAGAAGAAGAAGAAGAAGAAGGAGAAGAAAAAAAAAGAACAAGTTTATTTGCCTTTTATTATTCCTTTTTTTAACTTAGACTTCGCTCGATGTGACTGATAAATCGTGATCGTTCATTAATGTACCTAAAGGTGAGACGGACAGGTTCTTTCTCCTGTGGGAAGTAAAAAAACGGTGAGGTGTGTGCGGGGGAAGGGGAAGAAAGAAAATTACTCGTTTGGCAAACTTTTGTTATGTGCGCGTGCGAGTGTTCCCTTTGTTCTATCGTACTCGTTGCTCGTATATAAATCGTCTGGATGGATCACGTGCACGTGAAATCGAGGTCCGCCTCTAAGAGTAATCCGACGAAGATGGCCTGCGAGAAAGCCTCCAGACGTCTCAGGACGATACTGGTGAAGGCGTCGCGACTAGGCGTCCCGACGACGGAGGTCGCCAGGTTGCCAACCGCCAAGAAACTCACCCCGCAGAGAGATCACGGATGGAAATTGGCGGTATTCCTGCTGCTCATGTTCGGGGGTGGTGTCATCGTTGCCCTGGCCTGCACGGCGAGGAAAGGATGCACGAAACTCGAGGACATCGTAAGTAGAATTTTAAATAAACTCGGTTTTCATAGATCGATAGTAGTTTACGAGGGAGCACGTGCTGGGTCAATCGTGTCCGGTTTTTATGCTGTAAATTATTTCTCGACTACCCGACCTCGTGTATTTATATTCGTATTTGCAAAATGGTTCGGAGAATTTTTCCTTATTTGAAAGAACTATTAGAAATAATTCGGTGATATAGTTTTATTTGAATTAATTTTGATCGCGTTGTTCGTTGTTCAGGTGAAAGTTTAGAAATGTCCCAATAAAATTGTTTAGATAGTTCTCTCTAATTCACGCGTTAATCGTAAACATTCCTTCTGGTATGCTTAATCACGTCCATCCGATCGTTGTAACAAAGCGAAACACCCAGACATAGAAACTTAAAAACATCAATAGAAACTCGCGCCGTTCGGAACTTGACCGACGACAATCACCGCGCGGCTAACGAGACCGTGACACTCCACACCTTTGTCAATCCATCGGTTTTTTTCACCCCGTTCGTAAAACAAACTTCCCTCGGCCGCAAAGTTGTCGTCCACCACTGCCGTTCATACGGTTCGCGATGTGCATGCGCGGGATATCGACTAATGGCTGCGTGGAACAGAGAAAGAAATTGCAAATCACAGTAACGGACAAACGGAAAGTAAGAGTGAGAACAGTACGATAGACAGAACCACAGGACACGGACACAGTGTAACACCGATAGCGAAGAGAAAGCTTTAGGATAGGAAAGCAGAGGGACACAGAATAGACGAACAGACCGACAGAAAGGAGACTAAGGGCGGGAGGGAGGGAGGGAGGAAGGAAGAGAGGAATGAGAAGGAGAAGGAGAGAACCGTGTTAACGATGTTTCGTGTAGAGAGGAGGCCGGGCGCTGAAATTACAGATCAAGGGGTTTCTAAACAATTACGCTGTCGGCAGGAGGTCAGGCCGAACAGCGTGAGGTTAGAGGTTACGGCTCGCAGGAGCCGAGGCTTGCGGCCTGCGGCTGGTTGCGGACGAGGGTCGAGGCTAACAGGAAGTACTCTCTCACCGCTGGCCAATGGGCGGGATAGCTACATCGCCCGGCCCGGTAGAGGAGCACTCCTATCCTCTGATATTCCCTCGGGAACGGTGTTCCATTGTCCCTTCAGGCAAAGAGAGATAGATCCCACTATACTAGGAGTAGGAAGAGAAGGGAGAAAGAGGAGGAGGTGGAGGATTTAGAGAGGGTGTGGGATAAGAGTGGAAGTACTCTTCGGGGTAGGAGTGTTGCAGCTTACTGGTCTCCATAGGCTATATACCGTTACGTCGATCGATCGGTCGCAATAACCGCAACTTGGAAAGTTTCCCCTTTGAATCGTCGGCAGGATTGCTGGCGATTTTCACTGACGTGGCATAGCCTGGGCCCGACCGATCATCGTTCACCGACTGATTGGCGGTTGGAAACATTGCCTTCGGGTTCACCGAAAACCTTTCGATACGTTCCGAGATCGGGCAGAAAGTACCCTCGACTACCGTTCACCCTTCCTCATCCTCATCCTCTCTCACCCTTTTTACCTACTACCCCTCTTCATCCCCCCCTCCCCCTTAGAACACATTACGATGCACTGGTACCGATGGACCCAACGTTGGCCGAGTTGATTCGAGTGCTAACGTCGATAGATTCAGAGTAGGAAGCACGGATTCTCTTTGATGTCGGTAAGCAGATCGGTCTCTGGGCCATTGCTTATGTAAAGCTTGTTAACGTTATCTCTGTACGGTTGATGGACGTAGACGTATATTCGGTTAGACGGTCAGGGATGCGTGGCCAGTGTGCCGACGATCAAGTACATACATATTCTGCTGTATGAATATTACAGAGATACATTAGATTCGTTGATCTTTTATTTATCACTGTTGAAAATGAACGCGAGATACGCAGAGGGTAGACGAATTATTAAATTGAAAAATTCCATTAATAACGTTGTTTATTACATCGTTGCAATCTACTGAAAAATCTGATAAGTCTACTAGAAAAACTGATATTAAAATAAAATAGTCTGGTAATATTCGGTGATGTTCGTTAATCGATAATCTCGTTCTCCTGATCATCGGAGGGAATGGAGATTCTGTTATTGGTGGGGACAAAAAAAAAACTGTATAAAGAGGGGAAGAATGTTTTTTAATTCGAAAAACGTCAGATACTGCGAAGTCACGTAACGAGAGGGATCGAGAGCTGCGAAACAACGGCAATGCAGCACATATTCGCTCGACCGGTGCATTTCCAGTGGCAATTCGACGTTGAAAATCCGCGTCTACGCCGTCAAATCCCATCACGGGGACGGCATAAATTTCTCCGTCGGCTCAACTCACCCCCTCCTCCGTTTTCATCCCCGGGCCACGTAGAACTGTAGATACCTTCTCGCAATGTCATGACTCGCTCGTGTTCCCGTAGCCGTGTCGCCCCCGAGCACAGATCGGACATTTATGATTCCATCCGTTCCTCATAATGCGTGGAGAACGCACACCCCTACTTGTTAGTAGCTTCTGTTGTTTCGTCCGTGTGAAACACGTATATACAGGGTGTTTTTTTTTTATAAAACATTCCTCGTACGATTCACTCATGGTTTCGAAAAAGACCCAATTAAAAGTTACGCCACTTTCGTGTTAAAGTAACGTTTATACTTTTAGTTTGTGATGGGATGGGGAGTGAGAAAAAAAGAAGAGAAAGAAAACAAAAGTTAAACGAACCGCGTACGCGTGACGGTCACAAAGAAATGTAAATAATGATTTTTCTTTTTCTTTTTTCTTTTTTTTTAAATAACGTAAATATATTCTTTTGAAAAAATCTCCGGGAAAAATTGTATAATTGTAAAAGAATGGGGTAAGTGATGATTAAATAAAACCATTCTGACTATCTGTCTGTCTGTGTGTGTCTATGTGTGTGTATTGTTCCCGTGTATAAATGGATGCGTATGAATCGTTAGCGGAGACAGGTGGCATCTACGTTGTCGAGCGGTGCACGCGAACGGTTAGAAACCTCTCCCTGATTCGTGGACAGGTTCACATAGGCCAGCACAATTCCCGGATAACCCGGACAGCTGTGTGGGATGCCCCGTCAGTCGTGTCAGGAATATGATCCCCGACGGCTCGTCGCATCAGATTTGTCTCTGTACCTTGTAATTAATTAATGCATTAATTTAGCTCTCATTCCATTATTCGCTAATTCCGGTTCCGGCACGGAGGAATAGTTAATGAACGTAAATGCGGGGAAACAAGCGGATCTAATTTTAGTAATGTATCATTGTCGATAGCGTGATTAATTCCGAAACGTCCGAGAAAGAGGGAGAGAGGGGGAGGAATAAAGAAAAAGAACAATAAAAAAAAAGAAAATGAATTTCGATACAATAAACCTAATGGAACCAAACGATAGGAGAAAACTGACACACACATACACACATACACAGGCTTCCAATATTGCCAATCGGAATTATGTTAAAATCCAACGAGGAGAGGGATCGGAAATTGATAGATAACCCGTATGACCCTATTTCATTTTTCCGTCGACGACGACGACGATAGTTCGCCGGAGAATACACGAGTCGATAGAACGACGACGCTTTTCGACGCTAGAAAAACGAATGCAAATGGAGGAGGCACCTTCGAGCGAGACCCCACGTCGATCCGATTACCGCGCGAGCCGTGGACGAGTGTCACCGGCCATTAGTGGGAACTCGAATTTCAAATCCCGTTTCCGTGATTACCGCGGCGGAAACGAGCCGGTGAAAGAGAAGGAAGAGCAGGAAGAGCAGGTTGGGGGAGAGATGAGGGAGGATGGGAGGGGATTCGGGGGGATGAAGGGAAAGCACGGAACTGCGGCAGCTGGTGATCGTTTTAGAACGGGATCCCTTTCATGAGCCAAAAGTCAGCTTTCGAATGTCAATTTACATACATCCATCGACGCCGATGGGAACTCGCTGGCATGCCGCTGCCACGTGGTCCCGAGTTGCGTTATCGATATCAACTCAGCGAGTGGAATCTTGTCGAAAAGAAAAAAAATGGTACAGTTAGGGGGAAATTCCGGGGATTATTGATAATTTTCCTAGAAATCATTGTTTTTGGGGGAGCCGCCGGTTATTTCGATGCCCGGTGGTATGTATGTATGTACGTGGAGTTGTGGAGGTCCACTTGAACATCGAACGTCGGTACCATTCGTGCTTCCGTGTCACACAAATCCTAATTCCGGCGGGAAAATATTTCCTACATAAAAATGAATGTGCCGCCGTTATCGGGGCGGTATTTCAAACAACGCGAAGAAAAACGGGAACGTAGCTATCGTCGCCGTGTACTACAGTACACAAATTCGGAAGTCCCCCTTTTCACACGGTGAAACGCTGGAAAAAATTCCACCCTCTCGCGCATTCGCGCGTACATAAATATAATTTCCCATAACTAATCGACGCTCCACCATGAGTACAGTGACACCAACAAAAAGACCATAAGTATCTCTCACCCCCTATCAACAAGAAAAAAAAACACACACACATACCATAGACAAAACATTCTCAAACACGCAGGGAATTTTATTCCCGTCCCCGCGTGTCAAGTTAGGAATCTAACTCGTGGTAACATCGGTTAGAATGTAACACTGAACCCAACCCCATAGTCGACATTGATACCAGCATGCAGTGTTTCGCGATAATGTCGAGTCGCAGTGATATAAAAGGTGGGGAAACGCGAGAGGAACGTAAATAGAAAACGAGAGAGAGACAGAGGAAGAGAGAGAGAGAGAGAGAGACATAGGAAGGAATAGAGGAATGGAGCACACCGTGGTGAAAGAGCGACTAGAGACAGAACAGAGAGAGAGAGAAAGATAGAGCGAGAGAGAAGGGTGAAGAGAGGGTTGGTTCGTTGGATGGGTCGAATGGGGGTGGAATGGGGGTGGAATGGGCGGCGGATGGGCGCTAGAGCGTAACCTGATATAGCTGCCAGCAAGCTGCCGTAGACCAGTATCGTATCCAGCCAACCCCTCTTCTCTCACCCTGTGTCCTACCTTCGCTTTTCTCTCCCTTCAGCCCTCCAGGCTTCAGCTGACTGCATACGCTTCGTGGATGCACGGTTACCCAGGAATATTCTCTACGTAAATGCAGCATCGATGTTTTCTCGACGTCGAGAGGCCTCTCTCTCACTCTCTGTTCCTTTCTCTTTTTCGTTTTCTTCTCCTTTGTTCCTCTATTTTTTCCCACTTTCTTCCTCGTTCTTTTCATTTTTTCTCTCTCTCTCTCCCTCTCTTTCTTTTGCCGTTCTTCGCATCCCGCTCGGGGCGTCTTTTTATTCTTTAATCCAAAATACAGCAGCTGTTACACAGGATGTTCTCTCCGTCTCTCTCTCTCTCTCTTGCTCTTACACACTCTCTTTTTCTCTCTGTTGATGGGGCGCTACTCGATATTCTTTGAGAGGATCGTTGCTACGCCTCGATGTTTGAGCTGACTTCGCGTAGGCGTAAGCCCCGAACGTGGCGCTTCGGAATCGAATATCGTTTTGTAAGGCACGGGAATCCGATCGGGAAAAGCGTAACCTTTGATCTTGGAAACTTTCGTATTCTTTTGTTACTCCTATTCTTGAGTATTATACATACGGTATGTATTATATAGCATTTTTTCTTACTCTTTCTCTCTCTCGCACCCTTCCCGTTGTATGTTCCGGAAGATGAGAAACAATCTACCGAGGTGGGAGAGGAAGGGCTGGAATTTTCTTATTAAATATTTAATGTCCCGGTCCTTTGTTCCCGGATGGGTATGGAAATTTCGACTTTGTCACTTGATAAAATTTCAACGCGAGTAAATAACCAAACGGCGAATTGTAAGAACTAATTAGCGAAATTCAGGACTACCGGCGGCGTAATGTTCTTACTACCACCGACGTTACTGCAAATACGTGAAAACCGGCAGCGCCCGTCGACGCATACTCACGTGCAAGCTGATGAAGGCAGAGGCTCCTTTTGTTCGCGGCTGTTTCGCGTAATTCACCGGAATTCATTGTTGGCGCATGAAAGATAAACGGTGGAAATAGAATCACTCTTAAACTATATACATATACATATATATGCATATATATGTACATACATACGCCAGAGTGTATCTAATCATCGGTCATTCAGCTGTAATTAAAATTAAAATTTCCACCTCGATGTTAGAGCGGCGAAACGTGTTTAATTGAATTTGTCAACGGAGATTAATTGCATGAAAAATATGATCGATAACCGATTTATCGATAACCGTTATACATATATTGTTCCCGAGCGATACGTCACTGTCTCTTTGAAGCGATACCGTTAACAAAGTTTCCGCAATGGTTTTGTCCCCCCGTTTACGAGAACTTGAGAACTCCATTATCCTTGTGCCTAGCTGCAGGCATTCCCGAAAACCATGCTACACCATTGACCGAGATCCCGGAGGAAACTACTCGAGGATGCCGCGGGTAAATGACCTTGAACTCGATTAGATCCTGGAATCCGGTATTAGAATCTCTTTTTACACGTCCGTTTTCCGCATTCCACCTTGCGGTTATATTCTCTGTCAGGTATACCGCTTAATGTATTCCACGTATATATCCAGACTTCACTAATTATAAGAATTTGCAATTAACGTATCTCTAATTAGTCGTCGTTCAATTCCCGTTGTCTGTTTGAAAACCGCGGGAAAAGGTGTAACAATGTAATTAATAAAATATATATATATTTCTATCGGAAACATTTTCGTCAATCGATAAACACATTTCACGGAATGTCTTCCGATTAACAATTCCAATACATAAACACCGTACGTCACACCTTAAAATAATACAATTACACGGGACATTAATTTCGTATATGAAGCGTTACGCTCGGGACGTTAATCACTCGTTGAAACGCCGGTGTCTCATTAAAACATCGTCACAACAAATTTACAGCCTCCCACTAACCACCCTCCCTCCCTCCCGCCCCCCGATGATCCGTCGTTCCGTATCCCCGACTATGCACAATGAAACTTCACTCGGCTGTCGTCGTTCGCCCCGAAACTTCTTCGCCGAAATACGCGCGGCAAGAAACCACCGCGATCGCGTCTCACCCCCCTTTCTCCTCGGCCGTAATTACTCACACACCTAAGAACCAGCGTCATTAAACCCGCGGCATCTGCTTTTGTTTTACGTAAAAATACCGGGACACCCCACCGTGTGGGGTGGGAGGGTAAGGGGGTAAGGGTGGTTGGCCCACCCTTTGAAAACCGTAAGAGGGGTACGTCGGTCCCGAGGAGAGGGTTGTAGGTGTGTGGGTGTGTGTGTGTGGGGGGGGGGGGAGGAGGGTTTGAATGCAGAGGGAGTGAGATGCATCCGCGTTCATCCAGCCGTAGTCGACGATAAAACGACGAGATGAGAACGGCGGACAATTTCGTTTTCGCCTGACGAGAGTTCCAAACGAGCCCGGTAACAGCATCGGTGCCAGCAACCACCATCGGGCCCGATCTCTACGTAGGGATCCTGGCAGCAGCTGCAGCAGCAGCAGCAGCAGCAGCAGCAGTAGCAACCCTGGTGACTGCAGCTGCATCGGGGTCGACCGTGCGCGAGAAAAGAGGCGTGGAGAACGGGGGTGGATCGGAGGATGAGGAGGAGGAAGGGGTGTGGGAGGGGGAGGGGAGGGTGCTTCCTGCATCCGGGCGAAGGGTGCAAGTGCTGACGCGGTGGCGGCGTGCACGTATTGTAAAATAGAGGCAGCAGCCTATGGGCTGCCACGGTGAGCTATGCGCTGATGGGAAAGAGGCCGGGCAGATACAGCATGCCGTCGTGGACCAACCTTCCGCGATGCGAAATCAGATTTTAGAGATTCCTGGGGAAAGGCTGGGCGAAGGGTTGACGCGAGGGTTTATTAAGAGGAATTTTTTTTTCGTGGGTTGTTCGTCAATGGTTGCCCCCTTTGGGGGTCTTAACGTTCACATGGGTGATGTTGATGGACCAAGAATCTTGGTATGGGAAAATTATTATGCCCCTATTGCACAATTTATGGCTAATGTAACTAAATTGATGATTAGGATGATCTGGAAGATGAAATAGTATTTGGTAATTTTATTTCTATCAAGAGGATTTAATTGACGAGGGTTGTGGTATTGTAGTGTCAATGGGTCGAGGGTCGAGATTTCACAATGAGAAAATAAATCTTAATAAACTCCTCCCCTGTTAGATGGCGAAGTTGTCGATTCACCCTCTTAGCGTTATAGAATGGCTAATTATTAGGAATTCTCCGGGTGTAGGGCGAGAGGGGTAATCTGATTAATTCGTTGAACGATCGGAGGGGGTTTATTAAGTTAATGTGTAAAGGAAGATATTAATATTCCTGACATAGTTCGGTTGTTAGAGTATGAAGCGAATTACGTGTTTGGTTGATGGATAATACATGGAATAGTTTGTGTATTAAAATGAGGGATGTTTCGCGAGGTGATGGGGGGGAGAGGGGGTAGAATGGAAGTTTAGCTGCTTGATAAAAGATGAGAGGGCTGTTGCAAGAAACTCTTTCTCGGGAAAAAGCAGCTCCCGCTAGTTTTCTGTAGTTCTTGCATAATTTGTAATTTTGGAGTTCTGAGGGGTGTTAATTAAGCTTGCAATCTGCACCCCCCCTCCGCCGGTCGTTCCAGAGCCGGCACAGCTGACGCCACGACACTGTTCAACTTTCTATCTAACATTAAATGTATCGTAACAACGTGGCCGACAGATTGAAGAGAATCGCTCGTTAAACGAATTAAACTAAAGTGTATGACAATTTTAGGAAGCTCGAAACAAAACAGCTTTTACAACCACATTTTAATTAACGTTCTTTAATCTCAAGTCCTCCGTGAATACTTATCAAAAGGGCTCTCTCTCTCCCACCTCTCTCCCTCTTTTTTTTCTAGACTTCCCTTTTAGTACCGTTACCGAGCAAAAGGACAAAAAAAAATACACACACACACATACACAGTGAACCTCCATGAAAAGAAAAATACGCGAAAAATTAGTTTCAGGGTTAAATAGAACACTCATAGAAAGCCTGTTTCCCGGATTACCGTTTTATCCTCTACGGGGTACTCGCGGAACACTTAAATTCGACGAAAAAAAAAAACGAAACGAAATAAAAGTTTTTAATATACAGTCGAGTGTGCTCTCAATGCGGCTCTCGCGTTGCGTCGAATTGGAAACGAATTTCACGCGTGTGTGGTGTGGCGCGTACACACATACATACGTACGTACATACTTTATACATACATATACATACATGTACCTCGTGCAAAATGTCGTGTGCGCGAGGTACGACAGCCGATCGTTGGAATTGCAGCCGACTGCGAAACTAGTTGAACGAACTGTAATTACGCGCATGTCCCCCACCTCCTGGGGGTGGGGGGAGGGGGTCGTTCGTCCCATCCAGGGTACGTACGTAGAGACGGAGAGTTCGTTTCGGCTGTGCAATCGGCCACGAATTCGCGGTGTCTCGATACACGCCGCTGATCCCGATCAAGCACACCCGTGGAACGGTGTTATGAGCGTAATAATTAATTAACTCGTCGTCTGGGCGGAGAGCGAGTTAGAAAGCGAATACACCCGGCATAATAGGAAGGCAGATGCACGAGAACTTTCATTCGAGGAGTTTGATTCGTACCGTAGGAAATTATTATCAGCGCGCAAACAACTGGCGTGAATTTTGTCGACGTTTCAGAAGAGGGGAGGTTGGGAGGGTGGAGGTTGATCGCGGGGATATATATGTAGTAGGATGAGTAAATAGAATTATTTCACCTCGTATTCCGTGCAATTTGAATAATGTACGAACACATCGTACGATATATGTATATGTACGTACCAGCTGCTTATTAGAACGACAACAATGTAAACGTAACGTTAAAAATAGAAAACGAGGTTACACTATTTTCGCTCAACTGAACACGGTTTCTCTTATTTTCCTTCTCTCTCTCTCTCTCTCTCTCTCTTTTTTTATACTACCATCGGTATCGGAGTATACCTACCGTAGCGATGGAAAATACCGTACGACGTCAAGTCACGGTGACACCAGGTACGAGAATAGTTGATAACACACGACGCGATAGAACAGATGCTAGATGGAACAGCGTGACAACTATAGCAATAACCGAGGCGAACGAATGTAAAAGGAACACCCAGGAGGAAAGGGTACGGTAGTAATAGTAGTAGCAGTAGTTGGTAGTAGGTAGCAGAAACGCGGTCAAAATAGGACGAGAGTCAGCGCAGAAATCAGCCGGTGGAAATATTTTAACGCCACGGGCGAATCCCCTGATGACAATTCCAGCACAACCAATCCCGTGCCTTTACAATCCCACCCGGTTCTTTTTGCAGTGGAGTCGCGGCGTTCCACGCACGCTTCTAGCCGGAAGCGAAATTTCCGTATTACGCTTCGTGGCTCGTGCCTCGATACCGTTCCCTCTTGCCCTTCCCCTCTCCCCTCCCTCCTCCCTTCGTTCCTTTGATCAGAGCGTTCCTCGGAAAAGGACATCGTGTTGTGGCCCTTTGTGTGGTCCCACCGCAGCACTAGCTTTAGAGGAGGCGGTTGCGCGTTAGCTGGTCTGCCTTTCTATCGTCGTCGTCGTCGTCGTCGTCGTCGTCATCGTCGTCATCGTCGTGGTGTTCCCGTGATTCTTTGCTAACGTTCCTCAAAGCGACGCCGGGATGCTGGTCGGAATTAACATTAAAATGTGACCGTCACGTCCCCGCGAACACGGTATTCTCATTAAAGTTTCCTGACCTTCTAACGTTTCCATCGTCTCCACGTGAACGCGTGGCAATATTCTCGTGTTACGTTTCACCCACGTGTATACATAGATGTATGTATGTATGTATGTATGTGTGTGTGTGTGTGTACAGTTGTGTATAGGTATGCGTTCGTTGGCATTCGGCTGACCAAGACATGTGTTTCGGTCAGTTTTCTCGATCAAAAGACACGTTGCAACCCCTTTAGGTTGGCAGTCCCTTTACGGGCGAGGCATATAAATTCCATCGTCGATTCTGTATCAGCGATTGTATAGCCACGTGGATAAAATAGTAGTCGGTTATATGCTCGGAATAATACGCGCGGGGGTATCGCTCGGTTTTATCGGAGTCACGTAATCTATTCTTGTTAACGTGACTCGTAGAATTGATTAATACTGAACGATGATTTATCGTATTGTGTGTGAATATATTTTATTAAATGGGCCGAGTATCGTCGATAGACTCTCCTTTTTTTTTTTTTTACTTTAATTCCCTGTTTATTCTTTCGATAAATATTCTTCCGTTCGTTTGTATTCATTTCTATTTGATCCGTGTACATGTCGTGAAGTCGAGTTCGAATTTTCTACGAAGGCTTTAGGCACCTGGCCAGAACCGTCGACGTCGACGTCGTCGTCGTCGTCGTTAGCGTCGTCAACGGAGCATATGCCGTGCAAAGTGGCGTATCCCAGAATGCCGATATTCGAATCAGGTAGTTTAACCAGCGAGAAATTGTAGATACGTACCTATATGTATATATATCTTCCTTTTTCTTTTTCTAACAGTGACATTTCATAGATTACACCGGAATCTGTCGTAGAACGGAAATGGACGAAAGTTCACGCAAATTGGAGACGTTCACGTTTGGCAACATTTGCGCGATATTCAAATGAAACTCTGAAAAATGTTTACGAAACGGTCGAGGAATAAAAGTTGATTATCCAAAAGTTAGTATAGGTTTTGCGTCTGTTGCGAAACACCTTCCATACTTGCCAGTTTTTATTTCGCGAAACGAAACGAGAAGTTCCGCGACAGTGGATGCCCTATCCTATCGATTTGGAACACCCGGAGTTACTTTCGAACTTGAAATTGCATATTATTGGATTCTGTCGCCCAGGGATGTTTCATGCTAAACTACAATGACCGTATCGAAATGTATCAATTCTACGTTTCATACGGAAACAGATTTTCGCACGGTTCCTTTGTCAAAGGGGAAATTCACGCTCGCGACAACTTCGAATCCGTTTATTTTATTTATGGACGGTACACATGCCCGCGTCCATTATTCAGCGTATCGCGCAATTTCTACAACCCCACCCCGGCATGGAAACCAGACTAAGGTTGTTATTCAAAAGGTTTCTTATCTCCATCTTGTACTCGCTGGGGGCCGAATAAGAAAAACCAACTGCAGAGTCGGGCGTGCAACAATTTATTTCTAATTACCGTTCCGCGTATGTAGTGGAATTCTTACCAGTACCATCTACAATACATACACATACACGTATGTACACACATATATAGATATTAAAGTGGAAGTCATAGAATGTAAAAGTAGAAAAGAATCGCAATGGTCTGGCACGCGACGTACAAGACCGTCTCTTTTTTTTTATTTTTACTTTCGAAAGCCTGTGGAAAATCGTTGTGGACGTTGATCGATGCGAGATCCGAGTTTCAAACTATCCAAAAGGAAATTCTTCATTCCAGCCAGCACCGCCCCGTTAAGAAATAACGTAACAATCAACGAAACAAGATTACTTCGAGGCTGGAACGCCACCGTTTCCTAATCTCTTAACATATCAAACCCTGTAACAAGAACCGCGCGTACATAGAACGATCGAGGCGTCATGAAAATTTAATATCCACCGACCGAAGGAGTCGTGTATCGTTTTGTAGTATGAAAAACTACATGAAAATTCAATGAGCTCGCCGCGAGGTAATACAAGCCCTTTAAACGGGTTACATTTATACAAGAGAGCCACGATGCAGTTTAAGCCAAAGGCAGGATCGTCGCGCGACGCTATACGATATCAATTTAGGCAATTAAACGCTCCCCGGCTGCAACGGGTAAACGCGTTATCTGCACGATTATATCCGTAATCAGCCCCTTCGTCGTACCGCACAAACCCGGGCCCAGGCATCGTCGAAAACACCGTGGTGTTACACGCAGTCGCGGACGTTCCCTACATACATACATACAGACAGACATATATACGTATATGTATATATATATACAGGGTGTAACAAAAATTCTGGGACACTTTAAGTTTATGGATAGAACGCATAAAAATAAGAAAAAACAGTCTTATAAGTTGTGAGCACAACCCACCCCCTATCGAGATACAACCCCTTTTGTACAAAATTTTTAAAAAATCATATCTCCGAAATGGTACGTCGTAGAAGACCGATTTTGATTGCAATATAACCGGAAGAGACTAAAGTTTACGAAAAAATATCACTATCTACGCAAAGGAAGATTTAGTGAATGCCCTCAATTTTTCCCAAGTTGTTACAAACTTGCTACGATATAGGTAATCGACGTTGTTTGGATTAAACAAGAATAATCGCAGTAATTATATTTTTTTCTATTATCTTTGATCTTCTCCGGTTCTATTACAATCATAACGGGTTGTATCTCGATAGGAGATGGGTTGCGCCCACAACTTATAAGACTTTTTTTTCTTATTTATTATGCGTTCTATCCATAAACCTAAAGTGTCCCAGAATTTTTGTTACACCCTGTATATGTATATACGTACACCGCGGTATCTATTGGCCTCGTGAAATCTTGTTAGAGATGAACACAGTTGGCACTACAATCTCATATCGTGGTCCGTCGTATTCGTCGGTGTCGCAGGGAATCCTGCCTCTGACCAAATGAAACGTTGCGCCGCGTCCGCAAATAACCCGTCGCGGCGACCGGATGGTACCTAGGTCGGAGGGAAAGATCTTTTCCAAGATAGAACGTCGAAAGAGAAGATACCTTAATGAGAAGGACAATTTAAAGTTTAGGTCGGGGAAACAAGGTTGAAAGTCGGAATTGAAGGTCCCCGGTTGGTTAAAGGACGTTTAGATATATTACGCGACATTTTCAGGGAATTCACGTTTTCCCCGTGCGCGGGCGCAGTTCTGGAGAATCGTCGGAGTGTTTCGAGTACTCTGTTTCGAGCACGGCGGAAGTTAAATAGAGGGAAAATTTAGTTGCATCATTCTGTCGCGCGGCCGCGGAATGCACAAGTTTTCTTTATTTGCGCCGGGCATTCAATTATGCGTGTCTGGAAAAATAATTATCCACGGCAGTTTCAACCCGGTGAACTTTCGCGGATAAGACTGTAAATCAGGATTGCTAACGGTTCATTTCTATTATTTTTTATTCCTTTTGTTTTCGCGATAATTCAGTTTTATAGATTGTTACCAAGTTTCCCCTCTCTGTCCTCGTCTCCCCCAGGGTGGCACGAAAGGAACCGAAGGTAATTTCTCGTAAATCGTGAGAGCACTGTCTTTTCAAACGGAGAAACAGAACGAAACTTGTTCCAGCGTGTCATGGAACACTGCAATTACTAACCGACCTGACGGTTTAAACTTTAAACTCCTTCTAACGAATTCGAAGAAATTTTAACTAGCTATCCTACGTACACTTAGAAAAACGGTGGAAATACGTTTCTCGCGGAGAATGAAGATCGCGAACCGGTGGGGACGAGGGATGGGGGTAGGGGTGGAACAGCTTTCTGAAACCGGGGAAAGAAAGTTATTTCCCTTTGAATTTCACGCGAACGGATTTTTCATCCCCGCGTTCCTCTGCGACGATTCATCGTATTCTCCGGAGTTCTTTGGATAAAATTTAAAATACATTTATTTTCATTCTACCTGAAAATAGCAACATTCAATGTCGGATTCGCTGTTTCCCGGTGGGGTACCGAATATGTTACGTGCCGATAAACGTTTTGCCAGTGATTCGCATTCTTTCGCGGGTGGGGAAAAAAAACGAACGAGAAGACGGACAATTTTCCCCGGTGAAATGTTCTCGTCGGCAATATCTTAAAGTGCGCGATGTATTTTAATGCAATCCCCGAAAAACTGAAATTTATCTCGGCGTTTTCCCTCGGCAACCGTGACCCCCTCTCGTACACTTCGTCTGTTTCATCATGAACGATTCTATCATTTTTTCACGAGCACAAACTTCCATTCCCCCGGAGAAATAATCCTGTTTGACTTCGGCCGAAGTGAATTTTCACAGAAAAAAACAAAAGAGGGGAGAAAGTTCGTTCCGGACGGACAAATACGTGAAAATTAAGAGTGAAGTGGTTGATACTCAAGGAACAAGAAAAAAAAAGAGAAGAAGAAGAAGAGGGGGAGGGCGCGTATAATCGCGACCGGCTGTCGTTCCTCTGTAATAACCGCACGCTATTAGGGGCGGTCGGTTCACAGAATAATGTCGGGTGTATGAGTGCGGGAAGAGAGGGACGACGATGGGATGGAAAACCCAGAGGAGTGGCAACGTCGACCGCAATTAGTTTTACGGTGCTCTCCTTTTTCCCCTCCACAACGATGGTTGAAAACGGGAGGAGTAGGTACGGAGGTCTACGCATTTTACGCTGTTGAAATTCAAACACGCGTAACGAAGGTTAATGCTACGTACACATTGGTTCTTGTCTCCCCAGATTCCTTTTTTCTTTTTTTTTTGCCCGGGGTGAGCTCATCAATGTTCGCGAGACGAGGGGGAGAGAGAAGGAAAAAAAATCAGTTTAAGGGATAAGTAGATGGGAACCGTAAGATAGTATCCGCTGAATAAGGCGTGTACTTCGGGTTCATTATGAATTCATGAGTGGAATATGTCGGGTTTTAAACGAGGGGGAATTTAAAATTTTTTTTCTTGTTTTATATATATAAATTCATCGGGGATCTTTAAACAATTTGAAATTTATATCGAAAGGATCGTTTGATCAGGGGGTCCCGGTTCCCCCCTCTCCCCTAGTCACGGTCACTGTGGATCTTTTTCATTTGATTAACGATACAGCACACTCATAAAATATTTATCGCGGTGAAAGTTAGCGACGGAACACCCGCAATGCGGTGAAATATTTTCAACGTGACGGGGTGGCTGCCTTCGAACGGTAAATATTTATACCAATTATGTATTCTAAACAGAAGCAAGGTTTTCATCCGGGGAGAGTTTAAGGTCCACGGATTTTTTGTAATTCTTGTCCGCGTCGTCCCTTATTTAAAATTAGTAACACCGAGGGTTGGGTTCTCCAACGACCGACAAAAAAATATATATACATATACATATACATACATATACATACGATCTAACCAGGTCGAAAAATAAAAAGGAAAAGTAAAATGTAGGGTACGAGATAAATAGAACAAGAGCCTTGATTTCTCAATACATAAGCATACTATCAGCTAGGATTCCTCTGTCTGTACATGTATATGTGTCTGCTTTGGCATTTATGGAGGCATTTATACCGACTAGGGGGGGAGGGGGGGTTATATAGCAGCGCGAGCAGGATAGTTAGAGGCGCGATAGTATCAGCGGAGGTGCCTCCAATCATTTCCCAATTAGCAGCTGATTGCGTACAGTCCACGGTAGAACTTTGACCCGGCATAGATTGGTCTACCATGGTTAACTCCGGATATCGGGTTGGAGTGAGACAGACAGACGTTGAAGTGGGAAGAGTAAAACGGAGATACCAAGGGTGGAATGGAAGCAAGTAGCGGGAAGGGGATGGAGGGGGAGGAGGCAGGGGGGGTTGGTCTCTGCCGTTAATATCTCACGACGCGAAACGAGCCGGGGGGCAATATCGGAGATCGCGCAAATTGCGATCGGCAGTGAAGATCTTCTCGTATGTGGGTGTACGCGACTATTCAGGATGTATAGGCCGGCCATTTTTCATTTATACGGGCGGCAGCAATGTAAAATTATTCGAAGAGCACTCGCATCACGATCCCTATTTTTTTTTCTTTTTTTTTTTTTTTGCGGGACACTTTTATTACCCATTTGCACGTCCCGCGGTGAGGGTGTGCGTATGAGTGTGTGTGTGTGTGGGTGTGTGGAGCAGGATGCTATTGCGAGCTCCGGGTCATTGTTACAAAAGAGTTCTTGTTTTTATCTGCCCACCTTGTTTCTTCTTTTTTTCCGTGGCTATTTGCGGTTAATTGATTTTGTTTCTTCCCTTTCGTCTATTTTTTTTTCTATTATTATTTCGAAGTATGATACGAAAGTTCTTTCACTGCACGGTTCTGTTTCGAATTTTCGTCGGAGATAATCGAGTCGCAGAGATTCCATAGTTTCGTGCACGAATTTTCGTACATTCGATCGCCAGGGACAGATAGAGTCTTTTCTTTTTCCCTTTTTCTTTGTTTCGAAACGTGAAAGCGGGACACGAACAACCAGCGAGCTCGGTACCAACGTTACAACGACGATTCAAAATTCTTCGTCTCGTTAACGGACATTGTCGCGCGCGATTTAGAAGCCGATTTCCCTTCGCGCCGATGTGTTGCGCTCCTTTTAATTCGCGGACAATGCTCACAGCTGTCTCTCTCTCTCTCTCTCTAAAAAAAAAACAGACAAAAACGAATAAAATATAAAAGGGCGTGGGCACGGTCAACCCTAAAATCGTGTGTTCCGCACGCCGGGCGTTTTAACCGTTTTAACGAGAGTCTCGCGCAGCAGCCATCGTTCATCATTGCGTGTCATTGTGTGTTGCAGAACCTGGCGACCTAGCCGTCGCGACCCATTGTTCCCCGGTGGCCAACAACGACCGAAGCAACAGCAACAGCAACGGCAGCGGCAGCAACAACAACAACAACACGAATACCGGTGGCACCGAGGCCGACGGTAGCAAATTCACACGACCGCCATATCCAACGGGTGTCTACGTTCATCCGGAGAGGCATCCGTGAACAGAAACGATTACGTCGAGAATTATTCGGATGCCGCGGAAACGTCGTCTTTGCGACGGAATGCGTCAGCCGGAAAACGGAGAATTCGCTGCTACGCCGATGAACCACGTGTCTCATCGCTGGCGGCAATGAAACACGAAGAATCCGTGAACGACACCGGTGACGAGGAGACGGTAACGTCGGGATTGATATTACCCGCAACGTTAATTCGATGATATTAATAAATCGGGTAACGGGATGATACTCGACGATCGAAGAGAAATCGTAAGAACCGGTTCGGTTCGGGTTCTTTTGTTTCCCGTCGAGAATTCGCAAGGAAAAAAGACTTTTCCGTTCCGGCGAATTTTCTTCGCTTTATTTGACCGGATGGAACGGCGAACTTACTTGCGCGCCAAGATTTTTCCACCGCGGTGATATTTCCACGACGGAGTTTCTTCCATCGTCGATTGCGGCCACCCCGCGTGGATGCTACGGAATGATAAATTAAGGAGAAACAAATGGAAAAGAAACAAACAGAACCGCCGCGGAAACTTCATGAATTCCATCTCGGTCATGCACGCGTTCTCGCGTGTTCCGTACAAATTACGAGAGAGATTCTTGTGTATTTCTATCTGTCTTTCCTGACGTTGCTTTCTGCAGCTATGTAAATTACCGGGAATTAACGCAATTTCGTTGTCAAGTGCTGGAAAAGTTTTGTGGATCGCACGTATTTCCCGCGAGGGACGGAAAAACCGGGAGGAATTCATTCGACGACAGGCCAACGAGAATAAAAATATACACGTATATATATGTATACACAGACACGCATACATGGATCAAAAACAGAGGAAGTCCAAAGAATCGTTAGAAAAAACAACAGAAAAGAGAGAAATCCTGATTCTAAAATCCCCTTCATCGTCGTTCCTGTTGCAGAGATCAAAGTAGCATAAATCGTATTCGTCGAGGTACAAACGACCGTGGATCCTTTGGCGAATCAAAAAGTTCCCCCGCGAAGTTTTTACAACGTGAAAGAACAAGGTAACCGTTCGCCGTAGACAACAAACTTATCCCGGCATAGGAGCGCAAGCTTGGAGAAAGAACAGCGGGAATATGGAAATAAAGAAAATACCAAGGAAATAGAAAACCGTACCACGGTCAGAAATCTCATCGGAGGGAACACAACATTGTCACGTGTTATCCAGGGTCGTGTATTTTTTTTTTCTTCTTCTTTCTAGAAAAATCCGAGCATCTGTGACCATCGACATCGAATTAGTATACGTGAAATGCGAATGAAAAAGAATTTCAAAGATATTCACGAGAAAATCATGATTTATGTGAGTTGTTGAAATTATTTTTCATCTAAATGGGCCCAATTCACGCCGACCCTCTCTCTCTCTCTCTCTCTCTCTCTCAGCGTTCATTTATCCACACCCCTTCGAGGCCTCTATTTGGTACAGCAAAGGGGAGGAGGGTAAACGAGACTAACGCGCTAACGATGCCAACGTTAATTACCGACCCGGATAGACCGCCTAATCGTCGAGCGAGTGCACGCGCTAATTACCGCCCGCTGATCGAGCGAATCACGCAGTTAGTCAGGAATGCTGGAGGGATATTCGTATCTATGGTTTCTTGTATCTTATCTGTTTCATCGATTAAATCGCGATCGTTTAACGGAATATATAGAACGAGGCCCGTGAGAGAGATGTGTCATTTATTTTCATTGATATTCAACGTGTCAGTTTCGTTTTCCTTCTATCTGACTATCACTCTATTTTTTTTTTTTGGTTCGTTTTATTTCATTCTCCACTACGTCACCGGTATCGACGAACTTTTAACGGTGTGATACGTGAACACGCGAGAGGAAGGAAAACTGTTGGCCAATTACGTGCGAAGTGATCAATCGTGATTTTTGATTGATCGGAATTGGTGACCTCAAGAGATAGTGATGAAAAGTTGCTGTATTTTCAAAAATAAAAAAAAAGAAAACGAATAAAGAGGAGGAGGATGAACACATAAACACACAGCCGACGACACCATACATAGCCCGTTTTTTTTAGGGCACGATCCTATCGCATAGGACTTATGATAGATTCGTAAAAACGAAATAAAAAAAAAATTAATTAAATTGTAACGTTTAGAAGGTTTCCTACATAGCGTGCGCGTGTCGGATACAGGACACGTGCGTGGAGTCTAATTGCTTAAGGCCACACGAAAGACACACACACACACACACACATCTACGCATAGACACACACATGAAACTCATTTGCAGCGATACGATATATATGTAATTTTGTAAATACACTGGTATAAATGCCGAAGACAATGCGTTGTGATTGGGGGAAATAGTTCGGTCGGAAAGGAACGAAGGAAAATGCACCTCTCTATTCTCTCCCTTTCCCCAAGTGAAAAGAACTAAAAAAAAATAGAAAGAACAAAAAAAAACACACAGACAAAGCAACGAAGAGAAAACGGGAGGAGGAAACCCCGTAGAATCGACTTTTTCTAAATGAACGCGAACAATTTCCTTTTGCTCCCGGTATGCTTGACTACGTATGTGTGCGTGTGCGTGCGTGAACGAATCCAGTTGTGACGAAGTGTGAAATATCTTTCCATGAGAAAAAAAACGAAAAAGAAAAAACATCCTAATCTCGTCGATTTTCCTCCGTTTTTTTTATTTGTTCCACCAAACATCATCCAGGTACCCTTACGCGTGCCAAGAAAAACGACAAAAGGGCACGTGGAAAAAAAAAGAAACCCTCCTCGAAAACGACACGGACATAAAATCGCGTGTTACGAGGGAACTCGAAGGAATAATCGACGACGAGACACGTTGGTTGTACCATAGAACTACACTCTTCTAAAACACACACACACAACGGATTCGTGATTTCCGTTGAGATCGACAAAATCATTTTATTTTTTTCATTATTTTTTTTTTATTTCTCCCAGGTCCGTTTAATCGAACCGATATGTATGCGAGATGTTGTTGTGTGATAAGAGAGCGAAGTATTCAATGAACGAAACGAAAGAGATGATGAAGATGAACGCGTGTAACACAGGGTAGACAATAGGGACCATCCAGACCGACTGCCAGGGTGTGGAAGGGGGGAGGTGAACGAAGGGCGACACGGTTCAACGAGAGTTTGTTTCATGAATATCTGAGCGTTCGGTGCCGCCGGTAAATAGCGAACACCGTGGAATTATATTCCCGGAGGCGCGCAGCGAAATACTTGGCCACGTTGCACGCACACCCCGCAAAAACATTCGCCACCCCTAACTCCACCCCCCTCCCCCCATATTCCTCGTCCTCCGCGGGGCCGTGAACGGAATACTAATTGACTTCGAACGACCGAAAGCACCCGAGCAAAATCGTGTTTTACGTTGCTTTTAACCTTTGCCGAGTGTCAGCATCGATGTTTTTTTCCTCGATAATCGAGTTCGACGATTTTATCCGTCGAGTCCCGCGGCCATGATTTTCCCTTTTATTCGCCCCTCTGTTGTCCCATTCGTTCGTCATTTCACGCCGTCACGATGCTGACAGAATTTGTGGTATTGATTACACGTATAATACAAAAACCGAGAAATAATTGTACTTACGGTGAAAGGAAATGATTATTATTACACAATCGTTTTTTCTCGATTTCGTAACGACTCGATAATCCGGTGTACTACGTTTTCCAGTGTAACGGGACAGTTACCTTATTATTACCTTTTCGACGGGAATATAAAGTGTTTCGAGGAAAACTGTGAGCTTTCCACGAAGTTTTCCGATGAACGTGATCTTTGTACCGAGATTTTTTCCGTTTCGCCGAGTGAAATCGTTCGCTCCAGCTTCCGCAGCGAGTCAATTAACCAGTTAAGTGTGTTTAACGACTATATCCGTCACACAAAAATTCTGTTAGCCTTTGATATTTATATCGTAATATTGGTGAAAATCGAGATATATTCGCAAATTTTAATATGTTTAGAATGTTTAAAGGTAAATGTAAATAATTTAAGATGGAATTTACGTATCCATAATTTTCTAACGTTATCACTTGATTCTCGCGACACACAGCTGCACCTTCTGCAAAAAGGTCCAAAACCTTTTAACTGGTTAAAATGTCGGGCAAATATTTTCGGCGAACGGAACCGGCGAATTTCGGGAACGGAATCTTGTTCGTAGGCAAACGTCAATAATGATGACGCTGCAGGACGACGGTGGAATCGCACGTCGTCGGCTACGAAGAGCGAGAGGGAATGTGCCACCTGTTACACCCTCGCCTACAGACTCTTCCTCCGACCTCCTGAATGGGCGGTGTGAACGGGCATAAAGTCGAAAGTTCGGGTTCCTTCGGTACTCGTAGTCCCTACTAACACGATGGGTGTGGGAGATCGGGAACGCAAGTGTTTCTGGGGCACATAAAATTTCGAAAAGATGGGGCGAACTTTTTTTTTTTTTTTTAAACTTCCTCTCATCGATGCGGTGATTTTTATTCCCGTATAAAAAAGCCCACGAGGAAACTTATTTAATAGGTTTCGTTTGAATGGAGGGGGGAATGAGAATTGTTTCGGGATACGGATGGAGAATAAAAAAATGAAAGAAAATAATTAGGAAAGACATGACATAATGACACCGAGGAAAATTGAAACTTATCGATTTATTGCAAACCGGTATATGGAAAACATATCCTCTGGGAAATCTAGTCAGCAGAAATTCAATTTAATGCTCACATTTCGTTTCCTGTCACGGTGGAACGGTGCTCGTCATTGTAACAGACAGAAAGTTTAATCGATCGATGAGGGGGTATGCGTGTTGCGTGTGTGTGTATGTGTGTGTTTTTTTTCGGTTTTTATATCCGCTCCTGAACTCTTGCGATCGTAGCTGGTAGGGGAGGGGGGAGGCGAGGGGATTAAAAAAAGATGATAACAGTTTCATGAAAACTCTCTCGTAGATACGCTGTCTTTCGCGAAACATGCAAAATGGTTCCAGGAACGATGTATCTCGAGTGAGACGTGTCGTGAGATCGTACGAGATGGTCAAACACAATAAGCTTCGAACTATGTACTTAACCTGATAAAACACGTTCGAATAAAAAAAAAAATATCACGTGATATAAATTCAAGTATAACTTCGGCCTGGCTTCATTCATTCTCTTATCACCGAATTACAAATATATATGAAACCGTTCATATAATATTAACATTTCATCGAAAAGTCATTTTTATATTACATATTATTTTCATACACAAATTATATTCTTTAATTTAAGTGATTACATCGTTATGGGAAGAGCCTCGAAATAATAATGAAAAAGGTAAGTGCGTTCTTTATTATTCCTAGCTGCGAAAATAAATTGCTGGGCACACGCCATTACTTCCGGAACATTCTGCAGCCGAGACAGTGTGGCTGATACGGGATCGGTGCACCCTACCGTCGATAAAGCGATAAAAGCTCAGCAATGGGCATAGAATACACGCGCATCGGGGTTTACCTTTTAGTGCATCGCACTTTCGAATGTTTCGCGGCTTTTATCGCGCGCCAATGCGTTTTCCACGCTCGGTCGACCCTCGACCACTCTCGCCGGTGACCACTCTATGAATTCCTGGTGCGACATAACCGTATAACTTGTAACCGCGTTAGCTGATAGACTAACGCGGCCCTCCGCATCGATCAGAACGAAGAAAAATACGTTAACACATCAAAAGCCGGCCCCGCTCGTTTATGAATCTAATAATTTCCACTGGGAAATTTTCCGTTGTAGACTCGAACGATGGATGGAAAACAGAGCGATGGGAAATTCCGCTGTTTGTTACGGGGTTTATAAATATTTTTAATTAGATTCCTGTTTATCCGTGGAATATATTACATGTGTTGTTGAAGATTTTATCATGCATCAGGTTTATGAATCCTCGTGACGTGGTTAGATTGATGTGAAATCAAGAAAATATTTGCGATAGAATATTTCGTTGTTTTGGAACGATGTTAGAGTGTTTTGTATTTTTTTTAATAGTGTTCAGGTTTCTTATGGAAGATATTAGATGTGTTTTCGAAGATTTTTATTATGTATTGGGTTAGGAATTCCTCGTGGTATTGGTTGCTCGATAAGAGCCAAGAAAATATTGCGATATTTCCTGATGGAAAAGTTTTCCATTGAGTACGCGTTACTTTCGCGGCACTCTGAAAGCCATAAAATGTTCAAATGTTGAAAGAGCGATTCTTTGACGTACGCGAATATTTTCCACGTTGTACTCGATAAGGTAAACGGCTATCGAATACGTGAAAGCGTGCGACGCAGTCATTTGCATTATTTCTATCGCGATACCCAACAATGGGGGAAAATCGATTCGTAAAAGCACGGAATTATTCTTACCGATCCGCCACTCCCACGCGATGTATAAATCAAAAAAAAAAAAAAATAAAAATAAAAAATAACACCGTGTTTCCATCGAGAAGAAAGGAAATACGAACGGGTATATACATAGTAACATAAAATAAAATATGTAATACACCAGATCCTTTTTCAATCTACCCGTACTACGTACACCGATGCGGTTCGCAGAATACGAACTGAAAAATCACGCGTGTCGATCGAAATATACGACACGTCAATTTCGCTGTGAAAATTCTCTCCCGCAAATGTTCCCTGATTTTTACTCCCCCGTCCAATGTATTTTTGATATCCAACCAGCGATCCGTAGACCGAGTCTCGAGACGATTTCGCGTATCTCTGATACGGTATAGCACCGTAACTTACCCAACCACCGATACCAACATATACGGACCCCTTACCAAGAAAGTGGTTACTAATACGTTTTACGGGGTAGCCGGTTACTGGCGGGTGAAATCTTTCGGAATCCGTGAAATAACGCGGCAAATGAAAATAAAAAAAGGAACGTACGAATCGAAAAATTCCCCCGGGGGGTTTCCTTGTGACGATATCACGAACGGTTGTAAAAAAAAAATAGAAAAAAACGGGTGTACGGATTACCGCGGAAGGGTTACGACACGGACGAACTCACGACGGCTAATAAACCATAAAACGCAAGGAGAAACGCGTACAGACCAATACTCGTTTACCACTGAAACCGCACGTGATCCACCCACACAATTTACCAATATCTACGTGTGTTTCCTATGGAAGAATGTATACATATATATCGCGATACGAGTATCGTATATAACAGAGTGGTTCGCAAATGAAATTTTTTCGAATCCCCGACGACAATGGTAATCAGATCATTCGTGAAATGACAAAAAATGATTTCTCGTGTGCATTGAGACGCGTTCGTTTCCGTCGTAAAGACGACGTCTTCGTCGGGATCGTCGCACATAGACAATGAAGATAATCATGTGTGCGAGGTAAGGGGGTGGAGAACCGGGGTGAATCTCACGATACGACGGTAGATGGAATCAGGTTTATGGGTTTTTAACGACCACCGTTAACTCGACGACCCGACTGTGAGTTTGGTACGTTAGGACCAGTAGTTCCAGTCAGTCAGACCTTCTTCGATGTCCTCGTTCGACAAGGATGTGACATTTTCTAACGGGTGACTTATTTAAGGCAAATACCGACATTTAATTGCAGATAATAAAATCACGTTACGTTAAAATATTATATAACTGTATGTCCCGTCCACTAATCGTCCCGTTGATTATCTATAAGTGAACTAGTATTAATTAATAATTACAAAGTTGCAAACGAGATTATTTTGTGAATTTTCACCCTTTTATTTTTTCCATCAAGTAACTCCCATTGATAGTCATCGTGTTAAGAATGTCTCAGTATACGTTAGATCTATACGCGTCGTTTTTCATCGTTTCCAGGAAAAATTCTCGAGGATCACGAGAATCCGAAACGTTTCCATCTCCCGGTGGCGCTTGAT
Organism: Mimumesa dahlbomi; assembly: GCA_917499265.3. Taxonomy (NCBI): domain Eukaryota; kingdom Metazoa; phylum Arthropoda; class Insecta; order Hymenoptera; family Crabronidae; genus Mimumesa; species Mimumesa dahlbomi. The sequence goes on from OU824124.1 coordinate 5,252,922, forward strand.
CGCACGACAATTGAATTTAATTTCGCGTCGGGTAAACCGAGTCCGCGGCACGCGAAAGTATTTGATAGTGTTTGCCGGGGGAAAAGAGGTATGCAAATGGGGTAAATTAATAAATGATACGCGTGTTTATACCGCGTTGGATATCGCTACTGCTGCCGCTGCTGCTGCTTGCGAAATATATATCCGTGGAAGCTTGCTTCCGCGGCACAGTTTATTTAGCCTGGATGACTCGTTCCTTTTCACTGAGATAGGGACACTTCGAGAATTGAATTTTAAAAATCCGTGCTTTATATGCGCCACGCGGTACACGAACAAAAATATTCCGAAGTCATACGGAAAACTCGAGAGCTTTTGGGTGGCCTAGTTTGCTCGGTATATTTAGTATCAGTATTCAGTACATTGACATTGTCGCGATAAACAAACGTGCGTGATTCTCAGATGTAAAGTTTCAAACGGGGAAAGATTTCCGTTCCGAGAGAATACCGACGGGTTTCACCGTGTCTTTCTTTCCGTTGTCGTTTAATAACCACGGTTCGGGTATAATTAGATAATCAGAGTGAAAGTTATTTCGATGAATGAAAAGAAAGAAAGAAGGAATGAAAAAAAAAAACTTGACCGCGTACGAATGGAGATCCTTCGTCTGGAGATTCTTTGAGAATAATTCGGTCACGTCGTTGGAACACGTCCTCAAGACCACCGAGAATTGTTTTGGCGGTGAGTACGTTGCTAAATGCTCACTCAACCCACATTCAGCAACTCGAAGTAATTGCTACTCTGAACCGTGAAGCTTTCCAAAGCGTTTCACCGAGCTAAGGAACCCACTCTCTCCCCTTCTATCTCTCTCTTTCTCTCTCTCTCTCTTTCTCTCTTCGTTGTTCAAGGCAAACTAGCAAACGGCGAAAGAAAAATTTCCCCAAGCCGCGTTATTCCCGCGCGGTCGTAAATTCTCGCACGCGGGAATTAATCAAGCCGGTGAAAACACCGCGCGGGAGAAAACGAAATAAAGAATTACTCAATTTGACAGATACATCGATACACGCTGCTATGGAACACGGGGACCTATCGAATTCCCTCCCCCCCGTAAACCGCAATTCTCAAAATTCATAATTTTCCACAGCGTCAACGGATTTCGCTAACCGAGGGAGAGGGGTTGGAAGGGGGAGGGAGATTCTGCCACCCCTCTCTGCAAGCCGCGTCCGTCATCGTTCGTTTAACCGATCACCCGGTACCAGCACGCGAGGCTGAATGATTAATCATGCAAATTCACCGAGCGCAATTGGGGACCCGTTGCTGATAAAACGCGCGGCGAATGTAAAAATTGATAAAATACATTTCCGTACCAAGTAGCACGGCGCCACCGGGTTTGCCAATCGATCGGGGGGTGGTGGTACACGGGGGGGTTGGTTTTTAGGGGGGTTCAACTCACGCGACGTGAACCATCCTACCTCCCCCCTCCCCCTTCCCCCTTCCCACCGTGTATGCGTCTCTGTCACAGGGTGTCTCCGCTATTTCCATGCGCCACTTCAATTTCGTCCGTTTCGTGCGCCGCGGCTTGCTTAAATTTCAGGACACTCACCGTTCCTGTCTGTGTGCACACCGACATCCATCCACTACCCAGCACCACCACCCTTCGCCCTCCCCGTCTTTACCTGTACAGCCACGAATAGGCTTCTTCACGGTAGCTGTTGCTACACTCGATATACAACGGCTTTTCCCCGGGCGCTACGTCGTTCGTCTTTCGAGACGTCGCGGGATATGAGAAACGATAGAACGAGTCTATACGAAATAGCCCGTCCATACGAACGAGGTATCCGTTGATGGGGATGTTTCAGGTGGTACGGGGAAATTTTGGATAATATAGAGGTTATCGATTGGCAAAGTTTCACGGGATAGGAAACTTTATTTTACGAGGGGAACCGGTTAAATGTTCCGATAAACGACTGAGTGACAGTTTTATAAATAATATTTCGGGGGCAATGGTATTTTTGTAATTATTCTTCGCGGCGTAATTGAATTATGTAGCGAACGAATGTATCGTTTTTTTTTGTGGACTAACGTACATACTTGGTCTACTTGACGGATATATGCGGTGATTTCATAATTGCCTCGGATACAGGGAAATGATTTTAAAAATATCATGCTGTTCGAATATTTAGAAGAGTCTTTCCTGGTTTGAAATACAAACGACAGTTTGATTAATAAATGGTATTAATACAAAAAAATCGTGGAGACAACCGAGTACAAATGTGATACGATTAAATTCAAACAAAATCAGAAAAAGTGTTAGAATTAAAAGACAAATAATCGAATCCTTCGATAGTTTCGTAAAAAATCGTTCACCCAAAAAAAACTACTCAAAATCCAAAATAAATCGAATCCCTAGATCCTCTACAAAAATCTAAACGCAACCTCGTCGAATAAACCCTTCCATACATGCATATTTCACATTCCATTACGGAGCGACAGATATAAAAAAAAAAAAAAAATACTGGAACGAGGGAGAAATCTTGGCCGGGGGTAAAAAGTAAAAGTAATGTATCACTCTTCCACTCGTTTCACCCGGGTTGTATTACATGATATAAACCAGTCCGTCGTATATTTAATTCAAGGTGATGTTTACGCGCGCCGCGCACGTTGCATCGGATAAGAAAGAATCACGTTCCACGAGGAGCAGAGCAGAGCGGAGGAGAGCAACGAGAAAATTCCCAGCGTACATTCTTATACACCGTGGAACGGGGCGAAACAATTACAAGGAGGCGATGAAAAGAAAAGAAAACCGAAGCTCGGGTCTGCTGAGGGTGGTCTGGTAATTTCCCGGGACAAGAAAGCCGCGCGCGAGGGACACATTAGCAGAGACTGAGCAGCCCTCCGTGAATTCCTTGCTCACCGGCAAAAGCAACCCCTTTTGCCAGTGTGTCTCCTCTTACCACCCCTCCCCACCCCTCTTCCCACAGAAACCTGCGTGTCACGACATAACGGCCCGTAAAACGTAATGGCTAACGAAAATACGACCCTAATACGCCTCCCATACGGTGAACGTTAAACACCGCAGCCAGAAGGGGATTCCGGGTAGATAGAAAACTGCCCTTTCGCAAAAGAAATCGAGACCTGCGATCAGAGGAGAGAGAGGGAGGGGGAGAGAAGGGGTGAGATTTCTCAAGTACATATACGTGGTTATGGTAGCGGAACTGCTGGTCGGAGGGGAAGTATTGCTCGTAAATTTCTACGCGGCGGTGTCACGCAATTTTCTTTTATTTTTTTTATCGTCTACCGTTCGCCACCGGGCATGTCGTCCCACCCCCCCCCCTTCTTTTTTTCCATTTGGGTTTCTTTTATTTCCCGTGGAGAGCGTATGTCTTGAATTCACATCGGTATGTTCCGCAAGACTGATTGTGATTAGTTGTTCGAAGGGGGTGGGATCAACGTGAGATGATCGAAATTACAGGATGATATTCCTTGAATGGTTTCTTGTCGATCGTGTCCGGTAATCGACGTGCCCCGGCGATGCGTCAGTGTTACGTGTCGCGCGACAGTTAATTTCACGCTGATTACGAGGCGGCCGGCAGGGATTCAAGACGGCGAATTTTGACCAATACTGTACGCGAAACGGATACGTGTTCGTCCGTGAAATGACCATTAGATCCAGCTGGCCGATAGATCCACGCAGAATTCCAGAACAGGAGGCGGAGATAGACGGTAGGCAAGCTAAGCATGTAACATATGTGCAAAGCAAGTATGTATGTATGTATGTATTCTACACGTGTACGTGTCTGTCTGCATACGAATAGCGGGTGAGTTAAATTGCGGCGGGTTTCGTGAAAGCAGATATTCCACGTTCTAATATTTTCCTATACGTTGAACATACATAATGGTATAACCACGGATATAGGCTGTGTTGCCGTGTATGCGACGTCGGCACCGGATCGGTACGGATCTGTTTCTTTTGACTTGTATCGTGTTTGCCGTACCGCTTAGGAAACACATGAATCAGTACGTCAGGCAACAAGCATTTCGTGCTCATTCAGAAAATATGAAGGGTCTAGTTCAGGAGCTACGTACACCGGGCACGCCAACGTGCAGGTGAGAAAACAGGCTCGACGAGAACGGTTACGTCATCGGACGAGTAACTAACAGAGAGAGAGAGAGAGAGAAAGAGAGAGAGAGAAAAAAAGAAACTGAAATTGAACCCTGTATTACTTTAATGAAATAATCACCCTCTCGTTTAAATCATTAACAACGGATAATAGTTTTTTTAGTTACCCGTTATTAGCCGAATTATCTAAATCGTACCTATTACTCTAGTTAGCGGTATTGATTAACGTTAACTAGTACAGCCAACATGGATGAAGAAATTACTCCGAGCGAAATTGACGAGTTTTCTTGTATTTTCGTGCGAAACGTGCCCCGTTGAAGTTCGACGGATTTTACCGATCCGGGGAGAGAAAGAGAAAAAGACAGAGAGAGAAAGAGAGAGAGAGAAAAAAAAAGTAACAGAATCCCGTCTTGTTCTCTTTAATCTTTATTACCGCGATTTTGAATTCCGAATCAGTCATCAAAGTTTATCCGAAGCCCACAAGACAATCAGGAAATGGCAAGGTTTTACGATGTACTTTGCCAAGTTCGTTAGACGTTCTCGTTTCACGTTGCATCGACTTCCCGACGTTTCGCTATTCGACTCCTTTAAGAAACACTAGACGACGGGAAGCATACTTTTCTTCGCCGGATGCCGGGGGAAAGCGCGCTTAAATCCGACGACACTTTCAATGCTGATTCGTTTCATCCCTTTAAAAGGCAGGGTTACGATCCGGCCTTTGGTATTTCGAACAGACTTCGCAGTTAGATTGTTGTCACACTTTTGCTGCTACGTTCGGTACACTGGATCCCCATCGATCCGTCGAATCTTGATCTTGTTAAGAAAATCCAGGCTTCTACATTATTCTAAAGACGGTCAATTTGTGTATCGATAACAAGGATTGATAAACATACTCTAATATCTTCGCGTGGGAATGAGAAAAGACGAGGAAATAATGTATTAAGCGTAGAAATAGCTTCCGTCTGACCAATTTCACTTATTTTCCCTGTGCTTTTATTACGAACGAATCCACAGGTAATCTATCGATTGATAATTTACCAGAAAAGTAGTAAAATGTTCTAATCTAAAAATTATAAGACTAAAAATCTTAATGATTAACTTTTTACATTATTTTTTTCTTAAATACATTTTTTATTTCACCACTAAAAAAATTCTAAAAAACTTTTCTCCATGGTTAATATACATCCGAACGACACCATCGCGGAAACGTAGGGTCGATATATCAATAAAACGGTAGAACCTCCGGCGAGATAGAACGGAAGCAATTAACACAACTATTATATCTGCGAATGAACTAACCGACGGCGAGGACCACCACGTCTGAGACACACGTCGGCCATTCCCGGCGAGTGGTACGTATCCGCGATATATCGTCCGATTGTCAGCAACAACGTGGTCGAAATGTCAGCAAGGATTTCGCGCACCGGATCCAGATCGTGTTACCATCAAGGGATTAAGCCACGGAGTTGAATTGCTTGGGATCTGAGAAGGATAACGGGTAGGGAGACGAAGGGAAAGGATAACGGGTTACAGAACGGAAAGAGGAAGAAGGAGGATGGGAACGGAGAGGGAAGTTCACCCCTGGCGGGATGGCGGTTGCCTATTCGAGCTGATGAACGGAGCGACGCGCAAACTTAAATGGCAGTTGAGAAATATAATTTCCCCAGCTGTCAAATGTGTAAGCCGGAACTGTGCCAAGGGATCTCGTCGTTTCACCTACGTACACAACTAAAACCGACTTGAACGTGTTCTCGTCGCATTTCGTTTCCACCTTATTCCACCCACCCGGTCAACCATCCCCCATCCCCTCCTCCACTACCCCTCTCTTGCTACCACCGTGTTAACCATCTACGGTAGATATGTATATGTATATGTATAAGTATGTATGTATATTATACATAGATATATGTATGTATATACGTACGTATCCGTGTATATAAACCCAAACGCGGAGCATCCGACGTGCGCGTTGATTCAAATTTAAATTACATAATTAGATTGCCGCGGTTAGCATCTCGCGGACGAAAACTCACGTGAGCTTAAAACCTGCTCGTTTCGTACGTGCCGGGATTCGTTAACGTCGTTGTAGATCGCGCGTGAGACGATGGTACATACTCGTCCACGGGCAGCTCGGCTAATTGTCGTACCACTCGTTCCCGTATTTCGTGTTATGACTGATATACATATGTACGTATATGGGTGACGACTAATGACCTTTTTCTTAGAATGTTTTGTCCCGTGTATGTTTTCTTTCGATTTTATTAACAATCACAACGAATAGATAATTTAAATGTTAATAGAGACTTTTTTCTTTGTCCCGTGGTATGATCGTTTCGGAATTTGTCAGATTAAACGGGGAAACGAACGGTACGATATTAACGTGAAACATTATCATATTTCTTTCTTCTTACGTGAAAGTTTTCTCTATTTTTTTTTGTTCTTTTTGCTCTTTTTCTATCGAGTATAATAAGGCGATCGATATGGGCTAAGGGACATTTGCCAAGAATACTAAATGTCTAGATCTCGAAATCTAATAACGGGGATCCTGTAAAAAGTGACAAATCAAAGTAATAACCTAATAAAAGCATAGCCAGGAATTACGTAAAGAGATAGAGGGTTATAAGTAGCTGTCATTTGTATTCCAGAAAACGCCATCGAGTCGATAAACTTAAGGCATGCCAGACTGAGCTGGCACGCGAACCCATCGGGGGCTTAAAAACCATTCGATTCCACCGACGGCGATTTCATAAACCTTGACGTGAGTCGTATCTCGCCGCGAAGACTGTGGGCAAGGCATTTTGTATTTATTGATGTTGCTTTCCGGTCCGTCTGTCACGAAGAGGGGAATCGACGACCAGGAACCCGTGAAAGCTCGGTTTTCACGGTTACCATTCGCGTGGCCCTCCGATTTTACAAGCGTCTCCCCCATTTTTATGACGTACTCACGGGAAAAATTATGGGCCATCCCTTCGCACGCTTCCATGATACCGTGGCTATGCATAAACGCGTGCATGTAATACACATTTTCTATTTCTTTGCCATTTTACGCGACCTTTCTGCTACGTGGAATACACAAGTATTCCTCCCTCCCCCCACCGGTGGGGGTAATGGACACGCCAGTAAGGGGGTGAAGAGGGAAGAAAGGGGTACTTTATTGATACATGCACACGACGCGACTACAAGTCTGTTTATTCGGAAGATCAATAAAAATACTCCGTGTCGCCTATTTCCGTCGGTTTGATTGTTCCCGGTAGCTGAAACGCTATACCGGTGGCTCCGCCGGCACACAGCGCGATTGATCGATGCATTTTTAATGCCGGCACCGTTTAATTTCCTTCTTCTGGTTACTACCGTAAAATCTGACAGGCTAGTACAGCTAGAGCCGTAGGAGAAATATTTAGTATGTTTAGATTGTCTGCCGATATACCATCGACGTTTCGGTTTATGTTTAAACCACCCCGATACTATTCACCCCCCCCCCATCCCCTAGAGAATTTATTACGATTCGAACGTCGCGACTTATAGCTTTCACCCGGGTAGAGAAGTGTTTCGCCGAAAAAAGGAGACGCGAGCGTCAACCGTTGTTATCAACAATTTCGTAAATCGCGTTCCACTATTAAAGCCGGTCGTTTCACGGTTTACGATCGTCGGGTTCGTCCGGATAGATACGTACGAAACGGTTGAAACAGTGAAATGAGGTTCAGGCGATATTTAAATGTCGCGCCGTGAACGTTCGGCCGTGGGATAAATATTAAACAGGCTCGAAGGAGCAGCGAAAACGTGGGGCGGCGGCTGGGCAGTACTTTTCGTTACGTTCGTTTGGAAATTTATCGGGGAATAACAATAATTCGTGAGACGAGAGGGTTCTCGAAGTTGGTGGGTGGTAGAACGAAAAAAAAACAACAACAACAAAAACAGAAAAAAAAGAAAGAGAGAAAAGAAAAAACAATGGTGGAAAGGTGCTCCTTGGAGTACCGAGCCCCGAAGAGGTTAAGTTCGGAGGAAAGAAAGAAAGAAATAAAGGAGGGTTGAAAAAAGTGAGACAGCGGGGGCTCCTAGATCCGAGTTCCTACTTTCTCTCTCTCTCTCCCTCTCTCTCACACACACACACACACACTCTCTTTCTCAGTGGCTCGTTCATTTGTTTTTTGCGTCTGGCACTCACGACGCTCCTGGTAAACCGCAAATCCCCAATTCCCACAGGGCGAACCGAGAGAAACGACGAGAAACAGAGAGAACGGACCGGTGAAAAAGGAGGGTTGATAGACAGGCAGAAAAGTGGGGGGGCGTGAAAGGAATCTTAGGATTTGGCTCGTTTTCCGTTTCGAGCCTTTCGCTCGTTCGGAAACGTTTGGAAACGAAGGCTGATATTCGAGAACCTTCTTGTTCGAATCATGACTGTCATCGATCTGACTTAGGTTTGACAATGGATTTCAAGGTCAGGGGAAAATCGAACCGAACGATAGCGAGCGCGTGTCACGAAGGGATTTCACGGGGTTCGAACGATTTCTCGGTTTTATTTTCGCCACTGCGAATGAAATTACAGCGTAACCGAATCTGGTAATAATAGGTGTAATACGTAACGAGGTAAATTAATAGAAAACTACAGATCATTGAAACCGATTGACAGTACCGTATGTAAACGTATCGTGAATAGTGTTTTAAATATCAAAGACTTATTGATAATAAACACCGCGATATTATACCCGGAACAAATTATACGTATGCCGGCACGATTGTTGAAACGTAATTAATTTCGACCGAAAATAATAACATATTTATTAAACGGCAAATAATTTACAAAGGGACGGTATCCGTTTATTGCAAGGAACATCGTTGATGTTGTTGCCACATCGTAAGCTTTGTAATATACGTTTCGAAAAGCGATATACAGCTGGATATAATGCACCCGGTAATTCGTGCCGGTTAGATTTATACAACCCCCGCCCTCCCCCCCGCCCTCCCCCCGCCTTTATCAAATACCCTTCGAATTACACTAATAACCATGGGAGCGAAATGAATTTTCCCTATATCAGATTGAATAAAGTGAAAGCCCCCCTCGGATATTTCGTTGTACAGATTACAAAGCATCATGCCGATAAATCTTAATGTATCGAATTATCGTAAAACTGGTATCACGGCTTATGTAATATCGATTCGAATCGAATCGGGGCCTTCTCTACCTCCCCCGCCCCCTCCCCCTCTCTCCTTTCATCCACCCTTTCCACTCTCGAACCATCCTCATCCTCGCCGCGCTTTTTCCTTATCAGATTTTCCACTTATCTGGAGAAAAGATCGGGAGTAACCGGTACTCGATTATTCTTACGACTGTCGCGGCCGGTATTCTGTCTTATCGCGGAAATATCTTCGGCGGGTGCAGCCATTCATCGTTAACGCGGGAGACATCGCCGTGCGCTGAATAATTTGTCGCGGTGTAGTCATTCTAAAGTGCCTTCTGCTTCCTGGCACGATCGATCGATCGTTCGTTCTGGGAGGAGGAAAGGGATTGCCCTGTGGCGAGGCACGCGGGTGCCCACGAACGCACTACATACATACATAGACGCTACGTTACGATAGAAGAGAGAGAGAGAGAGGGGGGGGAGGGGGTATGTGTGCGGGAACATGCCTGGAGTCAAGTGACCATGTGCGGAATTTTGTCGGAAGACAAACGGGAATCGCGTCCGTTGCACCTGCGTTTAAAAATCTCGCCGTGATAGCACGTTTTATTGCTGCGGAAAACGTTCAGGGAGTATTTATGTATGTATAGAGTTCCGCGGTAGGGACGTATGATGGTTTAATCGCACCTGTATCCCGTAAAAGTAAAGAATTCCGATACCTGTCATTTCATCCCATCTGGCAGGCTCTCGTTAACCGTCGCTGCGATAAGACGTACTGACAGTGTGTCGATTATTTTCGCTATTAAAATAAAACGTTCAAGACCTACGATCCAATATGTGGATCAGTTTTCTTTCGGTCGTATACGTCTGTGAGGATGTACTTGTGTGTGTATATATGTGTGTGTGTGTTAGTTTTTTGCGAAGATTCCAAAGAGCTTACCGTGAGAATATTCCTAGAGAGAAATATTTCATTTTCGTTCGGGATATTTGCAAATTAAATGTCAGGATAGTACGGTAGATTTATAACGGTAGATTATTTGTATTTTGTTTATCTCATTGTTTTATCTCCGATACCTTCGCAAGCCCGGGATTCAACGAGATACAAGGCCAAGTAGCTCGAGATATTATTTGCGCGTAAATACCGACTTTGCATCCAAGGTATGCTTTACAACACTTTTACCGATCTACAGAGTCTTCGGTATTTCCTATACAGGTCTCGCAGAGGGATCTTTGTATGACCCGATGATGCGCGAGGAAATTTTCAAGGGACGAAAGAAACGTCGTCTAGCAATTGAAACAGCTCGAACTAAAGAAGGTATAAGCTACGGATAAAAAGGGAGAACGATGGAAGGGCCGAGGATCACGTAGACGGTAGGAAGAAGCCTCGAAGGAATTTTCTTCAGACACCTACTAAGCTGTCCGAAGCTTATAACGGCATATAAAATTTTTCTACGTGTACGTTTCGACGTGTGTGTGTGTAAATATTAACGTCATAGACGTGCAAAAAGAATCTAATATAGTAACACCAAAGCATCGAAGAATACGTTGTATGTATCGTATGTGTGTACGTGCAAACTCTATCCATAAAAGTAACTACCGGCGTCTGACCAAGGAACGCTTTTACTACTGTCGCTCGTTTCCCTTGGAAAAATAACGAACGACAATTCCGACGAAAAAGCCGCGAATATCGCTACACACGTTTTCGGATGCATTCGTGCGAGCATCGCGCCGGCACAGAGAACGACTTTAACTTTACGACGGTCGTTTTCGCATACACGGGGAGAATTATGTCGCTCGGACCATCCGGATGTCAGCCTCGCGGATTTCGCGAAGAGATTTTCCGGCGACCGTTACGTGCCAAAGGAGACAGTGTTCTCCGAAAGTGCAAAGTGTTTCGTATAGCGCGGGCAAACTTCCGAAAAACTTCCGGAAACCGGTGAAATACACCGAACGTCGTTTCCATGGAGAAATTGTAGGGGTGGTGGGTAGGAGGGGGTGGAAGGAAAGAATCGCCAGTGGATATTTCATAAACGAGTCGAAAAGTTAAGGTGAGACGAAGGAACGAGAGAAAGAAAGAAAGAAAAAAAAATAAACAAAGAAATAGATGCGAAAGAGCAACACAATAGTTATTTATTTTCACGCCGGCACACCGCGTAATAAATATTCGACGGTGACGCGGGTATCTAAAAGAAGAAATATTGTTCGGGATGGTAGAATTTATATTTGTCCCGCGGGACCGGAAACGTGGAAGAAAATTTTCGGCTTTTGTAGAATTGCATTTCACGGTTATTCACTTACCGAATTTTACTTTGAGAACAAAACCCCGGGATTGACAACGAACCGTTGATTTAATATCCGTAGAACGTTGAAGGTATCCACGTAGACCAGATGCAAGGCTCGTAAAGACGATACCATAAACTGTAACACGATGAACGAACGAACGAACGGCGACGACGATAACAAGACGAACGTACGACACTCGTAAAATCTACGCCATTTGAAACCACAATTCAAATTAGAGCACGTACAGCATTCACGTTTCCGATACGCGACGTAACGACGTTAGCGTGCGAACCATCGAAATTTTCCATGTAGTCAGGTATTTTTTCCCACCTATTTTTTTTTCTTTTTTTTTTAACGATATTCAACAAATAAATTTTTCGATATATTTCACTTTTTTTTTTTTTTTTACCACCGCGATTCGAGGATTTCGTTACGTGTGATCAAATATGAATATTTTCACGGTGCTACGTGTTAAAACCTGTGTGTCACGGTTGCGCGTTAATCGCGCCGGAATTGTAAGTTACCGAAGTTGAACGTGCCTGTGACGAGATGGTTTCTAAGCCCGCAAAATGGTGGTAATGATGTCCGTTATATCGATTTCACATCGTCAAAGCGTGACATCTCACAGTTCGTTCAATCGTAAAACTCCGATGTCAGAATTCAGGCGCAAATTGCTCACTTGCTGAATATTCCCCTCTGTTTCGCCCGTTTCCCTCTTTTGTCTCCGATACGTGTATTGGGAGCATGACAAAAAAAAGAGAGAGAGAGAGAGAGAGAGAAAAAAAAAAGAAATACCGAACGCCGGAGAGACAAAATATTAATCGTCGACGACGGACAATTTTACGCGCCGCGACGGCAAAAATCCTCTGAATTACATCGAAACGATTAACTATGAATTATAATATCGCAAGATCAGTGCGAACGGTATGTCCGTTCCAGTTTCGCTGGAAATGTCACGGTGGTGTCGTGGAGAATGTGCCACTTAACGACAATAAAAAAAGAAAAAAGGAAAAAAAACCCGTGGTAGTAGCGACGGTACCGGATATAACGTAGATTTCTTGGAAATGCTATAACGCTGATCGATTTTGTTACAATAAACCGTAACAACCACGTCAGGATGACGACAGTTCGAATTGCATAACCGATATCTCTAAACGGATTTCGCTTATGGACTCTTCAACGGTAACTATGGGAATGTCATTTCTTGGAACAAAGGTTTTAACGAGTTAATTAAATTCCGTTTCGGTAATTGCATCTCGATTGTGCGTAACCAGCCGGATTAGAGAGCATCATACATTAATATCGTTGAAATCGCTAATACCGCACAGCGTACAGAATTAATTTATCCCGTGTCGCGGATTGGAACTCGATACAACGTATGTTATAAACAGACCTCCTCCCCCTCCTCTCTCCCCTCTCTGTACCCCTACGAAACGATACAAAATATATATTTCTGGTGACATTTCGTTATCGATGTTTCCACGAATGTGTCTAATAATCTGGCTCGACTATCACGGAGATCCCTATTGTATTAAATCATATAATGGAAAAGGAACGAGAGTAAACTTAATAAAATACGGCTATGAATTCGCTGGGAACGTACTTCCGTAGACTTTGTCATAGTCCATGAATCGGGAATTCGAGACGAAGCCTGAATATAACGGATATTTTATGTCGATTAAATGTATCGCCAAGGAACGGCATCGATTTTATGATTAATTTAACCCCGGGAATTATAAGAGGCGTAATATTTCAGGAAATTACGATATGTTGTAAGAAAAACGGTGGCCCATACGAAAAGATTAATACCGTCCCGGATATAAATTACGTCGAACGCAGCGCTTTCCCCAGAAACGATTAAAAAATCGTTAATACCGATGCAGTGTGAGTTTAATGGCGCAGCAATAGAACAGCCCTAACGTCACGCAATACATAGCTGTCTGGAATCATAAGCCAGTCTAGTCAAGACGTAATATCACGTCGTGTCGCCAACTCTATAATAAAGTTTCCGCCCGACATAAACTTCACGGTTGTTGTTACTACGTCCGGTAGATGCAGATCACATGTTCGCGAGGAGGAAAATTTCAAAGAGAGATTTCACTTAGATTTCGCACACGGAAATATTTACAAATCTTGACTATATGTTTTTATTTAAATAATCAATTGTTATATCTCCATACGATGTCTGTCAATTTAAAATAAGAATCTTCACAGATGAGATAAATAATGATAACTCGTTCGTTTGATCATTATTTTTGCAAATAGAACATTTTTACTAGATAAATTATAATGTTCAATAAATCATCATAGGCGATCATTTCTTTCGACGAAATCAATCAGGTAAATCCTACACGTAATCCTATTGCACCTCGCAACCAGCAAATAGACATTACATCGCAGCAGAACGTGATTCGAGGGGGATCAGGGAACGTCTATGTAGCAGATACATAATGTTACGTTGCGTCGCATACAGCGAACTGTATTCTCATCACCAGAGTTCAAAGCCCCCCTCCGGTCGAAATAACGTATACACATACACATATACAATACATCTCTACACGTGACGCAATTTTCATCCGTTATTTTCCCGTGTACAGTTAATACGTCCACCGATTATAACCGTGAAACCATAACGTTTTCTTTTCACCCGGTGGGTGGGAGAAAAAAACAAATATCACCAGCACTATTACCAAGCTCCATTTCATCAGAAACCCATCAGACTACAGATTTCCATGTAATACCATCCTCCTCTATAGATCACACTTTCTATTCCATTTATTTATAAAGCCTCCACGCGAACGAACTTCCCTCGCCAAGTTTCACGAATCCGTCGATCGACCGACGTCCACGAAAAATCCCCCGTCCACCCTTGTGACCACCCACCGCGTGCCGCGATGTAACCGGTGGGTTACGTCATCGAATTAAGTCCCACGTCGTAAAACGGACCGTCGTCGTCGAAGACGTAACACCACCTTCATGTCGTTCGTGCCTGTAACATGCCAACCGTCCACGTTGCCGCAAAGTTCACGATACTCATCCCCTGGTACACGGTGTTCCACGTTGCCGTCCGGCGGGGGGGTTGGAGGGGGTCGGAGGGGGTGTTTCCGCGGATGGAAGCTGGCCAAGTCGTGCCCGGAGAGTTATGGGTCTGGTACGCGACGGGTGGATCAGGGGATCACTTACCGCACGATTTCGAAAGGATTTCGTAAAGGGGCAAGAGCCCACTGTTTGGGGGGGACCGTATGGAAAACTCAATGACGCGTGCTATTCGGCCGTGTAACGGTATGTAACGGAAAAGAGGGGGAGGGAAAGAAGGGGGGGGTGATGGTCGGTAGGATGATTGTCGTACAGCAAGTGGATGCGGGTGGATTGATTTCGAATTTAGGGAATATCTCATTGAGATTGTATTTTAACTCGAGGTGTGTATGTTTTTTTACTATAGGATTAAATAGTAATTGAAAGATACGAGATGTATTTATGATTAACCAGATACACAATGTATACGTTAATGTATTTTATGGTTCATCGATGGTTAGTTTATCTTCCGTTTTGTTATTCTATTATAATAACCATGAGATAATCCGGCCGCGGTGTGTACTTGTTCGTTGTCGCGTAGAAATAAATATGTAGCTTTATAAATATAGATTATAAACAGGGCTCTGTGTGTTAAAAGGTTACATAATAATATTGCACGGCGCGGTCGTGGCGTGTGTAGTATGAATTTATTGTTAATATCAATTTCGACGATATGAATTTGCAATACATATATATATATATATATATAATCGGTACACGTAGACATTGTGAAACAAATAGGATTTATTCCACTGTCGTTATTGGTGGATACGTATACCATCCATTATACCGGGTGGGTATTTATCGCGCCGCGTCCAGTATCCTCTCGCCAAGATAAAACCTTGAAGCCGGGGATGAGTTGGATGGGCCGTTCGTCGGACACAGATATCAAACGTAACTTCCGTTTGCGTATCGACCACTACCCCCCTCCCCCCCCCCCTCCCACTTCCCCTTGAAATCCCGTGATAAGATTATCCGTTGCGTTTTGGTTCCACTGTAAATCGGTACATTGGCTGTCAACGGTGTGAGATAACCATGTGAAACACGTAATAATTGAAAGCCACGTTCCGCGGCACCATAAACCGGTCGCGTGTTCAGCAGACGGAAAGCGAGTGATAGAAAAATAAAGGAAAAAGTATTTCCATACATACGAATGAATATTTCTTTTTATAACCGTGTACAGATTGCACCCGGTGCCATTATACAGGATCTTTCGTCTCGGTTTTATGCCGCAGTAAAAATTCCAAAGTTTCTTATAAATTGAGACAGAGAGCTAGAAAAAAGATAGAGACAGATAGACTATATATGTTAGTATATATGTGTACGAGAGAGAGAGAGAGCGGTAAAGTTTCTCGTATGTTTTTTGATACGAAGCCCGCGTTATTTACGAAAGTCTTGCCGGCGGGAAGTAAGTAAGTTTTCGACTGTTGTTACTCTGATCGGCGTTGGATCGAGCATGCCGGCGTAAGGAAGACTAAAAAAAAAAGAAAAAAGAAAAGAAACTTTCTATGACTTTTCCGCGGGAGTATCAGACGGTGCGGTCGGGAGCAGGTAGCGCCGACCGTAGAGAAAAGTATTGTCGTTCGGCACTTCTACACTCCATCCACGTCTTCCGGTTCCTTTTTATTGCTGGCACACGGATGTACGATGCCACGGCAAAAAGACGCACGACCACAGCCGCATACCCAATAACGTTACGGGCAATACACACGGTCGAAAGGACTACGGCGCTAAAGAATCGAATACCTCGTCGCTCGACACGGAAGAGTAATCGCGATGGGTTGCCTAGGGACGGATGGTATTGAAATAAAAATTCAACGAACCTACCCCACCCGACCCCGTGATAATTCTATTTCGTCTTACAATAAACCGTAGTTCTCTTAATTTCACTCTATATCAAGATCTATATCGCAATTAACTGGGAAAACATAAATTATTGAACTTTCCACGGGATCCGCGTGGGAGATAAATTTGTATCGCCAACGTCTCCTTCGTACATTTCTCGTATAATTCTCTCTTAGAAGGAAAACCGGACGCGGTGTGCTGAAGGAAAGATGCTCGACGGATATAAAAACGACGTAACGTACGAAAACGCCTGCGACGCGCGAGGTGTCTGCATCAGGGTAAGGGGAGGGGAGTGGGGGGATGATCCCTTCTCGATTGTATTTACGATATCTCGTTTTACGGCAGTTCTTTTATGCCGTAACAGAGTATAAAAGATCTTTGTGAAGGATGTATAGTGTGAGACGAGAAAACGTCGACCGAGTCTTAATACTTAACGAGTTTCCATGGAGCAACAAAGAAGCGGAAAAAAAGATAGAAACAAGTTGAGAAAAGAAAAGATCAAGGAAACACGGGGATGAAAAGAGGGGAAGTATCTCCGTTGCGGTATTGCGGGACGAAAGTCGATCTTTTTCACTCTATTTCTCTCATTCTCTCTGTCTCTATAATACATACATACATATACATACATATTGTATATTTTTTCTACTCGTTTAACCAGACTTTTTTCTATCCGAATAAAAATAACAAACATTACATTATCCCACGAAATAGTCATATACAATTTTATTTATCTTTCCTAATTACAATACACAATCACTATCTCACATTTACAAATCGGTCATACACTAGGGAACGTTAATTCCAAAAATTCCCCCGATCCCCATGGAAAATTTTTAAATCATCCCCCACACCCACTTTCCCCGACAAAATACGAATCCCATTACCACGCACATTTCCCTCAAATAAAGATATCCGGTAAATCATTCGATTCCGCTGCATCTACGCGCGTAAGCACGTATCGCACGGAAGTCTTACTCCGGCACGGTGGCGCCTTATGGTTTCCCATATTCCGCACGCGTGTCGCGCGACATCGTCCTCCCGCAGTACGTGTGCGCGAAACGTGGGTGATTTCTATTCATCGATCCGCGGGAGAGAGAGAAGCCGGTCGTGCTTGGCTTATATGGAAGTAACGGCGGTTTTATGGCGCGGCTCGATTCCGCGTTCGTTGCCGTAATATTCCCTCTCTTTTACCTCTCTTTTCTCTCGGTCTGATTTTTTTTATCGCTATTTTCTTTTCTGTTTTTTTTTTTTTTTAGTTATTTTTTATTCCGTCCACCCTTTTCACGTGGGCGAAAGGAAACGACGCTCAGGTGGGTGGACAGGTTGGTCGAACGAGACCGGATGCGACCGCGGGATTCCCGGCTACGTCGAGCCGTAACCGTCGGGGTTCCTCTGACCGTGATACACCCCGGTGAATTATGACCGAGCACTCGGTGCGCCAACTTTATCGGTTATTTAACGTACCGCCGACGATTTGTCCCCACGGCGGATCGGTCGCCTCGGTTTACCGATCGCCGTCGAGATTACCGCGAAGTTTCGCGGGGGATTTCGTATTAACGCGGAAACTACGCCCGCGAATCTGCGTCTTTCATCCGGTCGCCGCGATTAGGTGCCGCGAGAATTTTTGTGTGTCAACGAGATATTCGTGACGTTATTAAAGTTCTGTTATTTTTTTTACAAAAAGATTATTAGGGGATGTTATTTTGAAAGATTAATAGAGAGATAATATCTTTTAAAGAGAAAATATAAACGAATATCTCATGATTTTTATTTAATATATTATTGCTATTTGTAAATTAGTTATTTACAGGAAACGAATTAAAATAACAGGCTGTCACGTGTAGGAAATAATAATAATAATAATAAATGCGAGTAACGTTATATACTTTTAGAGAAGGTTAGTTATATGTATAGAGAAGATATTTCGGTCGTGGACCCTATTCCGCAGACGAGGTTTCACCGCAGACAGTGTCTGACCCAATACAGTTTATCTCCACTGTCTGGCGCAGGATTCCACCTTTCCCTACGATTGCGCGCAAGAAAGGAAGGCAAATCTGAAAGATCAAGGAAGGCCGAAGTTTCGTTCGCACCTGCTTCATGCGGGATTTATTCTCCTCTTCTCGCATCATTTTATTTTATCCCCGGCACTCCACTTAAAAAGGAGAAAAAAATAACGAACTTTTTCCCTGAACTCACTCGTCCGCTAGACTCACTCACTCACTCACTATCCCCCTCTGTCTCTCTCTCTCTCTCTCTCATCGCTGTAATAAGATTATACGGGTCGCTGTTAAATCACAACAGAGCCCTGAATTAAACTAAAGCTGCATAATACTTTGAATAGCATTCAAGAAACAAAATCCCGTGGATGCTTCGCAGTTTATCTCGAAATATCGTCCGTCCAGTGTTATTCATTCAAGCAGTCAATCTACTTTCAGCAACTTCTTTCTCCGAGGGGGGGGGGGGGGGGTAAACAAAAAGAAAGAAACAAAAAAAAATAGAACAAAAGAATCTCCTCGCGATTGTACGAACGTTAAATAAAGTAGCACCGTGATATCCAAACGCAAAACAGGGAATTCAACGTGGTAACGTCGTCGTTTCACTCGACGCGTTATGAAGCGTTGTAGATGGGACCAAGGGGGTGGCAAATCGACGGTGGGGGGGGGGCGGGAAAGGGGGGGGGGAGAGGGTGCGATCATTCCTGTCGCGCATCGTTGAATACTCGAGTACAAAGAGTAGGTGGTTTTGGGGGGGGCGGTAGCACCGGTCGAAAGGGTTGGGAGGCTCGGATACCTCATCCCTCCGGAATCAGTACGCAAAATGGTGGGGAAAAAAGGGGGGGTGGGAGAGAGGGAGGAGAGATAGGATACGGTATACTCTCCGTTACATTGCGTTACAAAGAGCGCAACCCGCCGGCAAAATCCTGTCAACGGTAACGAGGGTTTCGCGGTGCGTTAAAATTCTGCGACGGGAAACAATATTGACCGGGGATGTGTGTTTTCTCTCCTCTTTTTTTGTTCCTTTTTTTTTTTTTAGTTTTACATTTCGCATCATCGTCGGACACTATGCGGGAAGAGACATTTCTCTCTACCGCGCACGTTTCGGCGCGGGGTAGGTAATTCTTTTTGTTTATTTTCATTATATTTTATTTACACTCGTTCGCGCACCGGCGCCGCTGAAAAATGTTCCCGCCGGCGGCGGCGGCGTCGGCGTCGACGGCGTCGGCGGCGTCGGCAGCAGCGGAGGCGCCCGGGAGGTGGAATTCCCGGGCATACACAGAGAGAGGAGGCAGGATCAGTCGGTTTTCCAGGGGACGGAGGCTTAATTGTGAGATTAAACTGCCGTAGGTACGCTGCAATTCGCTGTCGTCATGCAATTTGTTGTTGCCGTCGCGTTTAACGACTTTCGAAATGGCTAATGCCGTAGGTAAGGATCGAACAGCCTTAATTTGTCCCGTGCCATAAATTTCGTAATAACAGGTTTTTGCCGGTCGATCATTCGTTCTGAACTACCCTACTCATTTTACGATTAAATATCGGCGTAAAGACGATGGTTTTAAACGACGAAATTAACAGACACACTATCCACTATCAGTTTATATACACGTACGAATAGAGAGAGCGAAACAAAACCGCAAAAAAAAAAAAATCCTGTGACACCGAGATTATACATACAATATACATGTATACATAATATCCAGCGAATTCAATGGAGTATTGCGTTTGTCGGTTATAGCGGAAACGGCGATGATCAAATTGAAATGTGATTACAGTTCATTACCCGAAATGTTCGGTCGATAGAAAGATCCAATTACTAGAAGCGAAAAAACGAAGAGGAAACCAGTCGGTACGGAATAGAGGAAGCCGTGTTCTCCACGGCAAAGAAGAAGAAACGGAATAAAAAAAAAAAAAAAGAAAAAGAAAAAAGTAAAAAAAAAAAAAAAGGAGCGGTACGAGACTCGGTAGCAGATTGGCTTGGCAGGAGACAGGAAGTGCACATGCTAGAGATCCAGGTAATTCAGCGATACGGTAACCGTGCAGGAGAACCAACAGAGCAACTCGAAATGGATCATCCGCCGTTGCAGGTATAATTCAAGCACCCTAGTCCACGAGAAACAGCAATGTGTACTCATAGTATTAGCTGCGGAGCCGGTATCAGCAAAGACCATCCTGTATTCACTATACCGCCGGCGACCGTCACGTACAACTGTCCTAAAATCAATTTTCTGATACCGCTTGTATGATAGGTACGTTTCGCAAACGCGGATCCGGCGATTTTCCTTTGAATTATCGACGTTACGATATAATACATCAATATCATTAACCTAACCCGTGTGGACGATGTTACACAGGTGGCAGGGCGTTTCACCGCAAAATACGAAAATCAAACACACGTTTACTATACGAGACCGATATTTTCGACAGTGTATAGTGTTTTCCGTATGAACGAGTAAACCCCCTGGCAAAAACATACACATACGTAAACACGGTATAGAATCATCCCGGTACCGAAAACCCCGACCTTTTATACGAGCAAAATTGATTGTGGTAACTCGAATAACTTTTATTTAAACCATACGTACCATATATACATACATACGTAGAGCGTATAAATACCTACTATGTATGTTTGAAAGTAGAATGCCGACCGCAATTATCCGCGGGGTTTGTTTCAAAGTATTTAACGATAAAGTTCCGAACGTACACGCCAGTATTTCAACTATCTTTTGTATTAAATAACGGACAAACATCAAAAGCGGATGTCACGTTGACTTATTACGAAAACTTGAAAATTCAAAAGTTCAACCCGAACCCAACGACGACGACGACGTGCCTACTCCGTGATACAGCCTATACGTGTATGTATGTATGTATATGGAATGGCTTTGCAAGACGACGACAACGACAACGTCGTCGAGTACGACGTTATGTAAAGTTGCCTGATTTATGCGCGACAGAGTTGGCCCACGAGGCAACACGAAGGATTCCGACGTAAGTTTAAACGCTTCTGTCGTGGCACTCTCTCTCTCTCCCACTCTCTCTCTCTCACTCTCTCTTCCTGGTCGAACGAATAGTTGCCACTGAAAGTTCCGAGTTGCGTTATACCCACGTGCACTGGCGGCATGCACCTGCAACCGTGTAGCGCGGGGATTTCGAATCTTGATTAATGCATCCGAGACGCCCGGATCGGAATCTTTTTCATAGGTTCCCCCATGGCCGGAGGGGGGGTGAGAAAAATCGCGTTCGTAACTTTATAGTTCGGATTTGCCACGACGGAGGTCATATCGCGAACGTATGTGAGGATCAAGCGTGAATAATCGTCAACGATTCGCGGTGACGTATTTCTTATCCGGACTTGTATCATATGTGGAGGTAACATAGAGGGGTATGGGAAACAGGTGTATCGTCGATGGTTCGCATTACCACGGTGAAATGGAGATGAAATAGTTTACTTTACGATTATTCACGCTGTTAGTGACAATGGTCTATTATTAGCCGGCGAAAATAAAACGAAGAAATGTGTATCGGGGAAGTTGAAAATCAATGGGTCGTGGATATATGGTATGAAAAACGTATTTATTTCGAACGGTTGTATATATGTATATGTGTGTGTGTGTGTATGTATTCACAGCTGCCGCTTGAAAATTGATCCGCGCATTAAACTCGGGATTAACGTCGATTCGACGGTAGTAATTGGTTGACACTAAATTCAAGCACGGCTTAAATTTTAAACGGCGCTACGATGATGCGCCAGTTGCTGTTCATCATGCCGAGCATGCGGGAATTATCGTTGAAAACAAAAATTTGACACTATAGCGACGGAAAGTATTGTCTCCCCTTTCTACCAGGCTACTGCTCGCACATGAGATACCTAAATTCTATTTCTACCATCCGGAATCGTTATCAATCTATCCCGTTCTAATTTCTATTTTAACACCGTCTAATCAAAATCTCGTTGAAACAACTTTCTATTCCCACCTGTCGTTATCCGCTCCGCGGGATCCATTGGAATCGCGTTCGCGTTGCGAAAATATCTCGGAATTATCGTTAAACTATAATTACAGACACTAATCGACCTATCAGAATTTGAGAATAGACGTGAGGGGGGATAGCAAGTGGGTCGTACCCACTTCCGACAGAATGTTCGGCTAGAATACCATTCGCGGTAGCCGCGAGAAAAGCTCGTCGCGACTCTCTGTATTGTGGCGCAACAACGTTCGCCGAAAATGGATTTCGCGGTGCATGCGCACCACGTGGAATTACTATTCCGGAAATGAATATTTTACCATTAACTTTGCGCGATTCCATTGTAGTAATTGCGAACACTTCCGACCAGCGGGTGCCAAACCGCAGGGCGCTACAATCAATTACGATGGCGTCATGCCGCAGTCCATATATTATGCAGCACATCGAATGTCCCCTCAAATGATACCTACGTGTTTGCACGGCCGTGCTTTACGTGTCGTTACGCGCACGTCTCACAGGTTTTCCTCCTTCCCCTCATCTCCCCTCCTTCCCCTCCTTCCCTTCACACCGATCTCGTGTACGAACGCATTTTCCCACATTTCCCCGTTGCTGGATGCTGGAAGGCTCGTCGATGCATGCGAAAGCGCGCACGTGCGCGTGAAAGTGCGTCGGTGCGTGGACCGAACGCAGCTTCCGTGGAACTCGACAAATTGGCAGCGTTAAATTTAATGCCATTCATTTGGTCGTCGTCGTCGAACGACGATACCCGGGTTCATACCGTACGTCGAATGGAAACTGGTGGAAAATGTTTTACACGCGCGCGAAAAAACACACACACACACACACACACACACACGCAGCGTAGGTATAACCGTTGAACGTCGTGTGACCAACGTCTCTCGGTCGGGGTCCACGTGCTCGCAATAACTCGTTCTCATTCCGAACACCCCAAGGGGGTGGTTATACACCCCTGAATCGCGACGGTGGCACGTTTGTCGTTTTTATAGGGTCGAACGGCGGCAAACAAAAAAACCCGGCAAAGTACGTCCTTTGACATTTGCAAATATTTCTATCGTCGATTGTTACCGTTGTTCGATATATGTACTTTTACTTGGTATGAGAGTGAACGTAGAAGAGAATGTGAATGTATGTGTGTATTTTTGGAAATTTTGTAACGGGATACATTTCTCGTAGTTTCTTCCAGTTGGAAATTTATCGGCGCGTTAATTCTGAGGTGTTAAACCGTATTTCTCTGGCCGGGAACGGGACTTCCTCGTTTATCCGTTAAACAAATCTTTTGTCTTAGTTTTCATAGAAAAAGTAATCCTGTTTTTTAGGGAAAACGTGCGAGCTCACCGCGCGCTGGTAACGTCGCTGAGTAAGCAGAGACTTTCTCGCCTCTTCCGCTCGGATACTCGTCTTCCGTCGGTGGTGAGAGAGAACAAAAAAAAGAAGAATCATATCTTTGTGATTTACTGCTCCACCGACTTTCATCGTCGAGCGCCTCGTGGATGTAGAAATTGCCCGGGCAAAAAAAAAAAAAAATCCCGTACCACGTGAACTGCTCCTGGCAAGACCTAATACCTTTTTCATTCGCGACCATTGCGACGGAAATAGGATCTTCTCATTTGCCCGATTACGTACGTAACTCGCTTTTGAATAATACCAAGATACCCGTTGTTTTTCACCGACTTACGGTTTACATTTTAATGCAGTAGCATCTGGGGACTGAAACGACCAACGTACGTACGTCAGTTTAGAAGATAACACGTGTATAATTTTCCCATTAATACGTGTTTACAACGAGACCGTGTAAAACCCACTAAAATATCAAGGAAGTGTAAGGATTACGTAACCAAAGGTTGTGCACGGTTATTAAGATAAATTTCGAGGTTTGAACAGCGTGTCTAAATGGTAAGAATTTAAACGTGCTGGAGAAAAAAAAATCCCTGCACGTAGATAACCCTTGTCCGAGATGTCTGACTATGAACGTACCTTTTCTACTGAATCCACAGAATTTCCTCTAAATGTACTCCAGGCGAAATGGAAATAATAATCAACGATATAAAGTTACTAATATATTTCGAGAACGTATACCTTCTAATCAGTCTCCGGGATAAGATTAGAACACCGTAAACCCGGGTCTATTTAATATTCCGATAACGGAGATGCAGATTATTCGGATTTGCATTCGCGCAGTTCTCTCATCTTTAATTTTATCTTCCATTCTGAGAGACTTTTTACACACGAACGAGAATATAGGTCTCGAACGGCGACCATATGCCAGCGTGCCAGATGGAAAGCGTTATTTTCCCCCGGTGTTATAACGAGGCGAAAACACTTTTTCCCACCCCGGAATATAGTCGATGAACGGAAGCAAGCGTCGCGCTCGCCGGTGAAACAGAAAATTCGTCGAAAGTGGCGGAGATAATTGAATATTTCAGGAATACGTCTTTTTCGATATTTTTTTTTTGTCAGCCTCCGTTTTTAACCTTATCCACTACGTCCCGTGGCATACAACGGTGACGCAAACGAAGTCGGCCAGGAAACCGATGGGTTCTCCGCCACGGTTCCCGATCAAATGTTAAACCTTTTTGTAGGTGCTCCATAATGTAAACGAGAAACGAGCGCAGGTGTCACGTGTGCAGAGGGAAAAGGTGAAAGCATCACGGGGGAGAATTGGGGTCGTCGGTTGGTAAAAAATTATACGTCCTTCGCAGGCCATGACCGGAAAATTGATTACACTTAAGACATCGGGGTGGGGGGGGGAGGGGAGGGTGACCCCGGTGAATAGAGGTCACGGCGTCGGGGCCCGTTATCGAACGTGTCAAATTTCGCGGATTATTAATCAAAAACGGACGCGTCATGTAACGGAAGAAAAAAACGGAAAAAAGGGAGAAGAAAAAAATAACAAGTTCCTCGCCGAAACTCGTTGATCCGTGGTCGATCGTGGTTTGTACGTTACAAATTACCAAGCTAGACAGCGATTCATCGAGACTTCAAAGTCACTCGTTTCATAAACGATGAAACCGCTGTCGCAGTTTCATTTTCCTTAACTCCGCTTGATCGCCCATGCGAGTGAGTGACAGCGAGAGGCGGCAGGCAAGTAAATAAACTGGACGTCAGTCAAATTCCACTGATCGCTGCGTAAATCGTTGAAACACAGATTGATTATTGGTATTCCGATCAACCGTGTACATCTGTTATCGTTCTGTAAATCGCGGATACAATTCCCCCCGCGTCAAAACCATCCGCCGTAATGATCGTTCCTATGATACAAAATGATCGAAACAAGAAAATATAATTTCCTAGTAAAAAGAATCTCCCCTAAAAAAACGACGACACAAAAGAAACAAAGAAATAAAAGAATATACCTCTCGCTTGATATTTCTCCGTCGCTATAAAAAGAGATCCAATTATAGAGTCGAATCACTCGGGGTGAAACTAACGATTCGTGACCTATTGTTGTATTTCCTTTCAATCTTCAAAAAAACCCCGTGGAATCTCGGTAATGGTAGTAAAATGCCAAAGAAATACATATAGTATATTCTCTCATAGTCCCCAGCGTCTGCTTTACGGTATCCTTCTCTTAGAACCCTAACCCCGTCGATATTTCACCGTTATTGAATGAGATCTTTCTTGCATATCATATAAGATAGGCATATAATGTACGTATATATCCATAACGGAGATCACAACACCCGGAAGATCATGCCCGCATGATTCGTCCTGCGGCGCATCTCGTCCATGAAGAACCGGCTATCATAAAAAAGTCTATAAAATGCCTCGACAAGAATACACCGGGAGTCCATGCAGGACCTTAACGCGCTTTTCTGTTAGCCATGGAAGGGCGCATCGTGCTCCCGCGTAGGAGCAAACATAATAGACCGAGCACCTACTGGAATTTTCATTTTTCCGGTCGACCTCGCGGAAGATCATAACGTCCCGCACAACCGACGCGTTCGGAGCTCCGTCTCCGTTACGACGCGAAAAATGTACGGCTGACCGACGTCGTTTCTTCTCGTATATGTATATGTATATAACACCGCCGGGTCCACCCGGGGTTTAGTCGGTTAAATGTTGTTTTTTATCTTTTTTTTTCTCTCCCTCTCACACAGTCTCCCTAGGCTGTTCCATATACATCGTAAAAAAGAGCTTGCATACCGTGGCTGTATAATCTTCGTAAATCAGAAGGTACATATTTAAATAGAGCTGGTGGCTGGAAGTTCACAGCACTGGCGTTACTTGTGGGTTTAGAGGAAAGGTTATTACATCGTCGTTGGAATATATTGTTATATATATATTAAAATTCGTATTCTTATTCACGTCCGATTGAAAAGAAAAAATAGTTTTCAATGAATAGGTTTTAATGTGAACATTATAGAAATTACGTTTAAATATCTGATAGATATTAAAAGAGGAACCTTTTTGGAAAATATAAAATCATATATCCTTTTGAAAATGTTCAAATGGCGAATCAGCAGTGCAAGGTATTATAAACATCTGTACGTAAATCTGCCTTCGATATGGCCGGTGGTAGCAATAACCGATATCCAACCGAAGATTGCGTGGCATAATAGTGAATGGAATTTTTATGGAGCAGCATTTTTCGAACTGAATGTTTTATCGAGACTGCAGCCAGCAGTTGGTGAACTGTCTCCCCCTCTTTGTGAGGGTACATCTGTGTGTAACAATCTGTGCGCATATTCCTTCGATGTTTGCGCTCGTAGGTGTTTCTTCTTTCTTTCGGGGGGGGGGGGGCGGTTTTCTTCGTCGTTTTCTCCTCATCCTTCCCACCGCCACCTCGGCAACCTCCAAACCTTCTTCTCCCTATAGGCCACTATCTTGGCTTGGCTCTATTCTATCTATCGCCTCCATTCTTCGTGAGCCCGTTAAAAGCAATCCATACTTTATTCTCGCTCCGGCTGTCTCCGCGGGCTCCTCTTTCATTATCCGAGGGAATTTCGACGGATGGCGTGTGTACCCACTCTAATGCAGCCTGGCACGCAGACACACACACACATACACGTGATACAGTCACGTACACGGTCCAACACCACCCCGTGAACCGCCCGACCTATCGCGTCGTAATTTCGGGGTCCTCCGAAAGCATTCGTACGAACGATTTCCACCTTTGAACCGAGCCAGGGGGGGGAACAAAATCCTTTGAACCCACTTTCGCGTGAAAAAGATTTCGTGAAATAAATCTGCCGGGTTTTGGGCCACTCGTCACCCCGCCCGACGGAATCGTAGATTTTCAGATTCCGTGAAAGTGATTCTCAATCTTGGGAGGGAAATCTTTCGGAAAGAGTGTTTCGAGGGGGTGAAAGTACTTTCTGTTTCGCATTACAGTGACATCGCGTTAACGAAGTAATCCTGAAGAGAGTTGTAATTTATCCTTTAATTCGTTTTATACCGAGGGCACATGGTCTATACGTAAGTATGATCATAGTATTTTTTTTTCTTTCATCTCGTTTCTCACTTTTTACGCACGAAGAACTGAAAGTTCCCGCGAAAGAATTTCTACGGCTCCGTTCGTTTCCACGTGGAATATAGAACATCGGAGACTGAGAGCCGTGAAAAGTACAAGTCTTACCGCTCGTGCGAGCGTCGTTCAATTTTCTCGGGTCGTCAAATCGGGCGCGTATCGATCTCTCGATCTTTTTCTGCATACGTCACTCCGGCAACGATGAAAATACGCGAACCGGGGTGGATCCATGGAAATCCAGTTCGACGCTTCGTAGGATCATGTCGGAAAGGAGAACGTTTGCTGAACGTGAAAATAAAAAAAAAAAAAGTGGAAGGGGGAAAAGAAAAGAATCGGGGGGTGGAGTGGAGGAAAGAAAAAAAAGACTCGAAGAAATGGCATTGTTACAGAATAGGAAGGCACACCGGGATTGAGATATAGAAAAGTGAAGAAGATGAAAACGTAAAGAAACAGGAAAACCAGAGGGAAACGGGACAGAGAGAGAGAGAGAGAGGGAAAAGAAAAATGCAGGATTATGAGTTTATACCGGCTTTCCGCGGCTGGTACAAGGGTTTGTTCGAGTTCGAGTATTCGATTTTGAAACGCACCCCTCTATACCCGAACACCCCGCATAACCAACGTACCATCCGCATCCATTTCTCTCTCTCTCTCTCTCTCTCTTCTTCTCCCTCTCTTTCTCTCTCTTCAACCCTTTGGCTGATCATAGGTAGGTACTCATGAAAGTATATTGCACTTTCCGCCACGGTTTACACGTTGCATTCTCTGATGATTGGATTGAAAATCGATCCTCATCGATTGCGTTATTGGAACCGACAGAGGAAGAGGGGCAAAAGAACGGAGGAGAGGGGTAGGGAAGGGGATGAAGGAAGAGAGATTCCCTTGGTCCGCAGAGGCGAACAGGAAGATGCTTTCTATCGTCTCTTCCCGTTTTCGTTCCTCTTTCTATCCTTCTCCGGAATTCCGTCTAACCACTTGAAGGTGTCTCTTTCTCCCCCTACCTCTGCTTCTTCTTCTTCTTCTTTTTTTTTTTTTATTCCTACGCAGTCCAACGTTCCTTCACCGGAGTCTCAATCTCAAAACCAAACACTCGAGAGAGCCCACCCCGTACCCGTTTTGTTAGTGTAGCAATGTCTGCCGGCTCCTCTCGGTATGCAGGAGGGGAATAAACAAATGGGAACACTTTGGGAATCAGATTGCGCAAGAAGAACACCCGCCGTACGACTTGGAAATCTTGGTTACGATCTATCGTTCGAACTGCAATGGACCACCACCCCCCCCCTCCCCTTGTATGTTTGTCAACGGTGTCTGTACGCGACAACGAAAGTCCCACGCCAGATTCTTTATTAAACGTAAACATTGCTGCTGGAATTCGTTATTCGACCGACGATATCCGTCTAAGCTCGATCCCGTGGTCGGTATAGAATTTGATATTGAACGGTGTCTTATACGAGGTATATACAAACATATATTGTATATGTATGTATACATATATCTGAGATATTTATATATCTATATTTTATGTATGTACATACATACATCTCAGTTATCTACAGCTATATATACAGGGTGTCCCAGCTAACGTGCAGATCGCTGAACCAGGTAATAGCTGAGGTAATTCTAATATAGGGAAGTGACATTCGTAATGTCGTATCTTAATTCGTAGCCGAGTTATTAACGAAAAACGATAGCGAATCAGAGGGCCCCGTTGGGCCCGGCGGCGCGACAGTAGAAGTTCTACACCAGTAGGGTACTGTAACAGTAGCAACTGTCGCGTCGCTGGTACCGGCATTTTTGAGATATCAAAATGACTCGGGACGTTTTGGAAGCGGAATCCGATGCCGAATAAGACAGTGAAAGAATCAAGTCGATATCAAAAAAGTTGCGGAAATGACAAAGGAAATACGAAAATCGCGAAAAATCGTCAAATTCAACCAGTTTTTTAGTCGGCATTCGCTCAATTTTTGTGATAGCGATCTGCAACTTGTACCATTGTTTTAGTTGGGAAATTCTACGCCAGATCAATATATAATAGTTGTACTTCTCGAAAATTTCATTTTTCGCAAAAATCTGAAGGGGGTAGGTCACGATTTTTTGCGATTTTCGTAAATCTCTCGCCATTTCTACAATTTTTTAGATATCAAAATAATTCTTTCACTGTCTTATTCGGCTTCGGATTCCGCGTCCAAAACGCCCCGGATCGTTTTAATAGCTCAAAAATTGTGGAAATACCAGGCGAATTACGAAAATCGCGAAAAATCCTGACCTACCCCCTTCAGATTTTTGCGAAAAATTAAATTTTCGAAAAGTACAACTATTATACATTGATCTGGCGTAGAATTTCCCAACTAAAACAATGGTACAAGTTTCAGACGGCTATCTCAAAAATTGAGCGAATGCCGCCTAAAAAACTGGTTGAATTTGACGATTTTTCGCGATATTCGTAATTCCTTCGTCATTTTCGCAATCTTTTAGATATCAATCTGATTCTTGCACTGTCTTATGCGGATTGTAATTACGCATCCAAAACGTCCTCGATCGATAAAATAGCTCAAAAATTACGGAAATGGCGAGGGAAAAACGAAAATGTGGGACAATCCCTGACCTGCGCAATGGGATAGGTCAGGGATTTTTTACGATTTTGGTTTTTCGCTCGCCACTTCCACAATTTTTAAGATATCGACCTGATTCTTTCTCTACCGTATTCAGCTTCCAATTACGCATCCGAAACGTCCTCGATCTTTTAATATCTCAAAAATTTCGGAAATGACGAGCAAATTACGAAAATCACGAAAAATCGTCAAATTTAACCAGTTTTTTGGTCGGCATTCGCTCAATTTTACAGATAGCGACCTGAGACTGGTACCACTGAATTTCTCAGGAAATTCTACGCCAGATCAATGTATAATAGTTGTACTTTTGGAAAATTTAATTTATCGCCAAAATCTGAAGGGGGTAGGTCAGGATTTTTCGCGATTTTCGTAAATCGCTTGCCATTTCCGTAATTTTTGAGCTATTAAAACGATCCGGGGCGTTTTGGACGCGGAATCCGAAGCCGAATAAGACAGCGAAAGAATTATTTTGATATCTAAAAAATTGTGGAAATGGCGAGCGATTTACGAAAATCGCAAAAAATCCTGACCTACCCCCTTCAGATTTTTGCGAAAAATGAAATTTTCGAAAAGTACAACTATTATACATTGATCTAGCGTAGAATTTCCTAACTAGATCAACGGTACCAGTCTCAGATCGCTATCTCTAAAATTGAGCGAATGTCAACCGAAAAACTTGTTAAAATTGACGATTTTTCGCCATTTTCGTAATTCCTTCGTCATTTTCGCAATCTTTTAGATATCAATCTGATTCTTGCACTGTCTTATGCGGATTGTAATTACGCATCCAAAACGTCCTCGATCGCTAAAATAGCTCAAAAATTACGGAAATGGCGAGGGAAAAACGAAAATGTGGGACAATCCCTGACCTGCGCAATGGGATAGGTCAGGGATTTTTTACGATTTTGGTTTTTCGCTCGCCATTTCCACAATTTTTAAGATATCGACCTGATTCTTTCTCTACCGTATTCAGCTTCCAATTACGCATCCAAAACGTCCTCGATCATTTTAATTTCTCAAAAATTGCGGAAATGACGAGCAAATTACGAAAATCACGAAAAATCGTCAAATTCAACCAGTTTTTTAGTCGGCATTCGCTCAATTTTTGTGATAGCGATCTGCAACTTGTACCATTGTTTTAGTTGGGAAATTCTACGCCAGATCAATATATAATAGTTGTACTTTTCGAAAATTTCATTTTTCGCAAAAATCTGAAGGGGGTAGGTCACGATTTTTTGCGATTTTCGTAAATCTCTCGCCATTTCTACAATTTTTTAGATATCAAAATAATTCTTTCACTGTCTTATTCGGCTTCGGATTCCGCGTCCAAAACGCCCCGGATCGTTTTAATAGCTCAAAAATTGTGGAAATACCAGGCGAATTACGAAAATCGCGAAAAATCCTGACCTACCCCCTTCAGATTTTTGCGAAAAATTAAATTTTCGAAAAGTACAACTATTATACATTGATCTGGCGTAGAATTTCCCAACTAAAACAATGGTACAAGTTTCAGATGGCTATCTCAAAAATTGAGCGAATGCCGACTAAAAAACTGGTTGAATTTGACGATTTTTCGCGATATTCGTAATTCCTTCGTCATTTCCGGCATTTTTGAGATATCAAAATGACTCGGGACGTTTTGGAAGCGGAATCCGAAGCCCAATAAGACAGTGAAAGATTCAGGTCGATATCTAAAAATTTGCGGACATGACGAAAGAATCCACAAAAAGCATCGAAAATGCAAAGCTATGGGCCAAGTACAAGAGAATGTTACATTGGAATAGGTTGCTCATTAACATAAACTGCATTTTACACAGGATTTGAAATCAATCAAACTTGCTCACATTTGATTGATTTCAAATCCTGTGTAAAATGCAGTTTATGTTAATGAGCAACCTATTCCAATGTAACATTCTCTTGTACTTGGCCCATAGCTTTGCATTTTCGATGCTTTTTGTGGATTAGAATTACCTCAGCTATCACCTGTGTTAAGGGACCTGCACGTTAGCTGCACATTATACCCTGTATAATGTATATTGTATGTATGTATATCTCAGTTATGTACAGATACATATGGCTCATTCCATGTCAAATCGATCATGTTCTGGAGCAGCATCTGCGATTTTGTTTAAATTTACATATCTTATAGTGCTTGGCGTACCATAGACGGAACTGTTTTTGTTTTTTCGAAATTTTGAAAATTGTCAAAGTTACAGCCGTTCAAAGTTTGGACTTTCGTAAAAACAGCCGAACTTTAAAAAATCATATTTCTGTAACCGTAAGTCGTACAGCAATTCTCGTTCTGAGAATTTTCATCGGAAAGAATCAAATTTAAATAAAAAAAATACAATTTGCATAATTAACAATGTAAACTACTATTAATATCGAATTTTGTTAAACAATTGATTATAACTTTTGCAGGTATGTTTTTAAAAATTTGAAAAAATTCATACGCATTCTTTGAACCTTTATCTTTAATATTCCGTTTAAAAAAAAGGTGACACTTTTATACGTCACCTTGCAAAATTCGACAAAGTTAACCGTGCACCTGTTTTACGCGTTCCGACGAGCATTCGCCGGGTAGCCATTTCCCCCTCCACTGCGACGTACATACAGCGTCGCACTCCTAGCAATCCTACGTTTCGTACGTTTCGTATCTGGACTAGTTTATTAATGCAGGTAAATGTTTAAAAATCTGGAAAAATTCAGGAAGGTAGCTTAAGATATTAGCTTTTAGTTGACACCTTGAAAAAGAGTGTCACTCGTCTGGTCACCGAGCAACAATTCGTTAAAGTTAACCATGCGATACAGTGCAAATCGCACTCCTATCACTGATGCGCTTCGTATCTCGACTAGTTTATTAATGCAGGTATATGTTTAAAAATCTGGAAAAATTCAGGGGTGTAGTTTAAGATATTCCCTTTCACTAGATACCTCGAAAAAGAGTGTCACTCGTCTGGTTACCGAGCAACAATTCGTTAAAGTTGACCGTGCGATACAGTGTAAGTCGCACTCCTACCGCTGATGCGCTTCGTATCTGGACTAGTTTATTAATGCAGGTATATGTTTAAAAATCTGGAAAAATTCAGGGGTGTAGTTTAAGATATTCCCTTTCACTAGATACCTCGAAAAAGAGTGTCACTCGTCTGGTTACCGAGCAACAATTCGTTAAAGTTGACCGTGCGATACAGTGTAAGTCGCACTCCTACCGCTGATGCGCTTCGTATCTGGACTAGTTTATTAATGCAGGTATATGTTTAAAAATCTGGAAAAATTCAGGGGTGTAGTTTAAGATATTCCCTTTCACTAGATACCTCGAAAAAGAGTGTCACTCGTCTGGTTACCGAGCAACAATTCGATAAAGTTAACCATGCGATACAGTGCAAATCGCACTCCTACCACTGATGCGCTTCGTATCTGGACTAGTTTATTAATACAGGTATATGTTTAAAAATCTGGAAAAATTCAGGGGTGTAGTTTAAGATATTTCCTTTCAGTAGATACCTCAAAAAAGAGTGTCACTCGTCAATTGTTAAATCCAGGGCGATATTATGTATATCAGTGTCAAAAGCATGTGGCCATTACATGCCGATGTATTCAACGAATTGTTACTCGATTATTAGAAGAGTCACACTCTTTTTCGAGGTTTTTACTAAGAGGCAATATCTTAAGCTACATTCCTGAATTTTTCCAGATTTTTAAATATATACCTAATAAACTAGTCCAGAAACGAAGCGCATCAGCGGTAGGAGTGCGACTTACACTGTATCGCATGGTCAACTTTAACGAATTGTTGCTCGGTAACCAGACGAGTGACACTCTTTTTCGAGGTATCTAGTGAAAGGCAATATCTTAAGCTATCTTCCTGAATTTTTTCAGATTTTTAAACATATACCTGCATTAATAAACTAGTCCAGATACGAAGCGCATCAGTGGTAGGAGTGCGACTTGCACTGTATCGCATGGTCAACTTTAACGAATTGTTGCTCGGTAACCAGACGAGTGACACTCTTTTTCGAGGTATCTAGTGAAAGGGAATATCTTAAACTACACCCCTGAATTTTTCCAGATTTTTAAACATTTACCTGCATTAATAAACTAGTCGAGGTACGAAGCGCATCAGTGATAGGAGTGCCACTTGCATTGTATCGCATGGTTAACTTTAACGAATTGTTGCTCGGTAACCAGACGAGTGACACTCTTTTTCAAGATGTCAACTAAAAGCTAATATCTTAAGCTACCTTCCTGAATTTTTCCAGATTTTTAAACATTTACCTGCATTAATAAACTAGTCCAGATACGAAACGTACGAAACGTAGGATTGCTAGGAGTGCGACGCTGTATGTACGTCGCAGTGGAGGGGGAAATGGCTACCCGGCGAATGCTCGTCGGAACGCGTAAATCGGGTGCACGGTTAACTTTGTCGAATTTTGCAAGGTGACGTATAAAAGTGTCACCTTTTTTTTAAACGGAATATTAAAGATAAAGGTTCAAAGAATGCGTATGAATTTTTTCAAATTTTTAAAAACATACCTGCAAAAGTTATAATCAATTGTTTAACAAAATTCGATATTAATAGTAGTTTACATTGTTAATTATGCAAATTGTATTTTTTTTATTTAAATTTGATTCTTTCCGATGAAAATTCTCAGAACGAGAATTGCTGTACGACTTACGGTTACAGAGATATGATTTTTTAAAGTTAGGCTGTTTTTACGAAAGTCCAAACTTTGAACGGCTGTAACTTTGACAATTTTCAAATTTTCGAAAAACCAAAAACAGTTCCGTCTATGGTACGCCAAGCACTATAAGATATGTAAATTTGAACAAAATCGCAGATGCTGCTCCAGAACATGATCGATTTGACATGGAATGAGCCATATCTATATACATCTACATATAATATGTATATCTCGGATGAAATAATTTCATAACCGAAGTCAACGGGATAATTAATTTTCTTGCGAATACAAGCATAAAGGCCAGGTGCGTTCGCGGTGAACTAATAAAATATATCTAGACCAGCAAGAAAGGAAACTACGGTATATCGCCATATGCTTCGAAGAACTCTCCCCGACTGAGAAAAGCACAGGCGGCCCGGGTATCCCGACGAGGATTGCCTAAGCGAACGCCATACTTGCGTAATACCGGGATTGCGGATATGCAGACCATAAAATGCTCCGCCCGGCACGGGGTTGGAGGACTCGAGCAAACAAATGCTCCACGAAACATAAAATCCGCCGTATAAAAATTTCGCCTACAGTCTGCCGCTCCACCGTTTTCCTGCCCACCAGACTTTCCCATACCGCGTATTATTTAACACAGTATACATGTGCATAAACATAGACATGAATCCACATTAGTATGCGCGTGAGATATATAAGTCAGACTCGCACTCATGGATTCTTCTTGTAAACCATGTTTACCATGTTTCTTTCGTGATGAATAATTTATTACATCATTATAAAATACCGAGAGATTCGATATCTTTTTTAATTTTAATGCAACACGCTGTATTAATTAAATTAAAATACAGACGATATTTATAACGTGTGTAATAATATATATTGTACATACGTGTGACTTGTGTAAACAGAATATAGATGTAAGCAACGATGTAAACTGGCCGAGATGTAACCAATAATCGATCGATAACTAACCCAAGACTAACAATGACTCAATCAAAATCGAAGCATACCTAACCGACGACCTAACCGATAGACCAAACTCCGAATCAAGGCTAAGCAAAATTTGGCCAAGATCCAGGAACCGGGTAAGCCTAATGTAACGAAGGCCCGATAGTATTGGCAAATCTTATTAGCGTCTGAAAGCATCAGGTAAAAAACATTGGGATTACGCTGGCGGTATAAGACATACGTTATGCTTACTCGCAGATCGGCCATATAACATTGTCGTCTTTGCAGGCAGTAAGTTATAGCCAAAGCTTATGCCAAAGGTGTATTGGTCGCGGTGGAATAGTCTTGAGAAAAATTTGAGTTGTTACGTGTCGTGGCGCCTCGAGGTGTTGGAACGACACGTTGCAGCCTGATGAATATCTCGGTTGGCATTAAAATATCTCGGATAAAATATGAAAGAGAAATTTCTCTCTCGTCTGGTACTGCAAATGATACGAGGATTTAGCTCTCAATATAATCACGTCATTTATTAGCAATGTACGGGGACGGGAAAGAGACGGAAAGAAGAAACGAACGGGAAAAATCTTACGAACTTGTTAGCGTATGAAAATAAATGAATTAATTATTATTATTATATCTACGTGCCGGTGTCATAATTACTTTTGTAAATACGTTCAATTATTAAAGGAAACAAAATTAACGAGCGGTAGAAAACAGTCAACAATACTCGCAGGCTGTCCATGACAGAAAACAGTGACAATGTATGTACGTATCATTATCTGGATATAATATTTCATGTATATCGATATATATAAGCACTATTCATCGATGACTCCCTCGACTGAAAAGTTTAATATTATTACAACGCTCTACAATCCAAAGCTTATGGAATACTCATATTTATTCACTTGTCGATCGCGCAGTGATTATCGGAACGTTATTAAAACGTAGCAAATTATTGACGTGCCCGCGACGTAACAAAAGGAGAAACATTCCGCAGACTGATTTCTACGTGTTATTGAAAATTTATAATCTTTTATCGATACGAAAAATTGATCGAACCAACCACCGGGTCGATATCGTAAACATTCATCCTATAGAAAACTCCTCGAGATCCAACGACTACCTTGTAAAACCCGATAAAAGGATAAGTATATACATAGATAAACCGTAGAACTGTGAAGTGAATGATTGTACTAGCGCTACAAAAAAAAATTAAAACAGAAAAAAGAAAAAAAAATACAGGATGGATACTCGGGGGAAGAAGGACGGGCGGAGAAGCTTAATTGAATCTACCACGTCCATCCAGTTGATTAATTCAGTTCGATCACCGCAACGAGATACAATTATTTCATGCCGAAGTGTGGGAAAGGGCGGGGAGGGGAGAGGGGTGTACTGTACGTTGCACAAACCGGCCCGTCGAGCTTCTAATAATCATTTGTGAACACCGTGGGCATTTCATATGCAAAACGATCCGTTTCGCGTACAGATACAGCGCGGATACGTTCGGATTTACGCCAGTTCATGGACTTATGATGTACGGATACATGTAAAGGGTGTCCGTGAATTAACAATTAATTACGACAATAAATGAAAATTATCGTTTATCACGAGCGGTATTTTAATACCCGTCGTTACGTACGTACGCGATAAACGATATAATGATAATTAATTTTTGATAATATA
Organism: Mimumesa dahlbomi; assembly: GCA_917499265.3. Taxonomy (NCBI): domain Eukaryota; kingdom Metazoa; phylum Arthropoda; class Insecta; order Hymenoptera; family Crabronidae; genus Mimumesa; species Mimumesa dahlbomi. The sequence goes on from OU824124.1 coordinate 5,290,717, forward strand.
TTTCAAAGTAAACGAAAGGAACGATTAATTGTATCGTAATTTTCGACACCCTATATTGTAAACGTACAATAGAATAGCGGGGTGTTACAGGGTGTAGTACGGTTTTGGCCCTGATTATCTGCGATGTGTCGAGTATCGTCATTGGTAACGTATGGTGGAATAATAGGCCGCCGCCCTGTTTTCATCGGTAAATAGGACAAACAACAACGATAAGCGCGATTACGTTCTCTCCCACGGTTTCCTCTCGCACGTACATACCATAGAGAGAGGAACCCCGATGATTATCGGGATCGATTTACTCCTGTTTTTGATAAATAGTTATCCGCTTCTCTAGCGACTGCTCGACCGCGGATAGTTTGACGTGTGCATTTTGGTTAATTCGATGGGACTCTCCGTTGCAATCTAGGACGCGTAACGTAACACTTGCTAAACGTGACGTGGAATACAGATGACAGCATTGTTGGAAATCAATTGCGCGCGATGGGCGGCGGGATAAAAACAGGTACGAGAGACCGGGCGGGGAAGAGAAAGAATCGGTCTATTGAGAAATTAGAAGAAAGCTGGTTTGCTGTCTGTAAAGCCGGTTCTTTACGAGGCTTCCGAGGTAATATAAAGTTTTCCTTGAAAAGCGATTCTCAATCGTTCGAATCTTTACCACCACTCGCGAAGATTCCGCAAATACGACGGTTCAGAGTGTCAGGCGTAGATTAAATTCTCCGGCTTTCAGTTTAATTGAACCGATCGTGGCCACGGTTTTACCGACGAAATTATTTAACTGGGAATTTTATTTCTGGATTAGATTCATATCGTATATCGTGTATAGGTAAGCCTCGCAACAATTTTATTATTATCACTGACGGTAATTGGTCGACGGGGAGATAGTGTGTGTGTGTGTGTGTGTGTGTGTGTGTGTGTGTGTGCACGGTAATGCCTAGAAATCGAATTTTCGTCGAACAAAGCCGGGCCCCGGTTTGTTTCATAATTTATTTCGTACGTCGCGGAACAAATTTCCGTGAAAATGCAATTTGCCACGGTGGCGTCGGCGTATTGTTAATTATTTTACGAATCCGTCCTAACCTAATTCCACGCGTATAACATGCTGGCGTGTATTCATCAGCAAGTAACTGCGGATATTGCAAGAGCACGCTCACAGCTTGCGGTACGTATGGACATGGAGAGAAGCCGGGTCTAATCTCGCGTACAGTGGATAACTTTCAGAAGACAATCTAACTATCTTGCTCACGTACAGAAGAGCGGTGTAACTAAGGAGATAGCCAAAGGCTTCGAAGCCCAACGCTAGTCGAAGTCCGTCTAAGAAGTACTTTCTCTCACTTGATATAGATCACCCCCCGGTACTTTCGAGTCTAGATAAATTGATTCTGGATCGGATATTTTACGTTCTTTTCCAACTCTTCGGCCAAGAAAGAGAGAGATATAATATTTATAGTGAAATAATATCGTGGAAAGAAAGTCCATCGTAGAATTTTATTTCACAGTGTTTACACTTAATTTACGATATAATTTTAACGTAAATTATATTACACATTTATATCATGAATTACTAAAACAAAATTTGTGCGTGAGGATGATCGTTTAGTGATCATTATATTGATTATTATTATTAAGAATTTTTGCTACGTACATCGTTTTGGGAATTTTCGACAAATGCTGCAATAAATTCGATATTTTTTGTGAAGACAGCAGCTGGTCAGTTAAATGGATATACGTTTAGGTAGTCCCTCGGGGGGTTGAATCCCTTAGATACGCTTTTCTTCCAGGATCTGTCCGGAGAACATGCCTGATAGGCAGGGGATGCCGTAAAATTTCCATATTGAGGGTCTCGCGATTCCTTATCAAGTGGTTCTGGAATTCAGAATCATCGATGGCTGGCGTTCGTTTGCATTTCCCTTAACGAAAGAGGCCTCCGGTACGATAATGTTATACATTCTGGCACTAGGGTTGGAAGAAAAGGAACAACAAAAAAACACACGAATTCGCCGCACTCGCATGAATCCGAATTACACTCTTATTTGCTTCGGATCAATCGTTATTAAAAACAACAAAAAAAGAAAAAAGATATTCGCGATATAACGATCTCGCGGCAACGTTTCCAAACCGGTTTTATCCACCCCGGCCCGTTGTAAGTTGTCCGACGTTGAATGGGAACCGCCGTCGGATTATAGAATCTATCCCGTTGCTTAAGGAATAAAAAGTCCGTTTCAAATGAACGAAACTCGTTGCATAACCGATACTCGTTTTACATATCGGGAAAAATTTCTCCTACGGTCCCGTAGAAATTTCTTCGATTCCGATTAATTTATATCCAACGTTTCCCCAGTCTGCCGGGTTTACACGTGCCTGAATAAAACATCGAACATATCCAGCGGGTAACTAAATTTTAAGCAACGGCGCCGCGAAACCACCCCGAACCTTTCCAAAGTTCAACGACACGCCGCGCGCCGCGACTTGTAGCGCTCTGTTGGGAATCTGGCATAAAAATTGTAAATCGCGGATATATCTCGTGTGCGCGGTGTGGCTCGATACCGGAGGGAATAATCGTGCATTACGATCGGCCTCGAAACTTCTCCCATGTGCTGTGAGTTATACAGCGAAAGAAACAAAAAAAAAAAAAATAAACGAAAAAAAAAGCAACGACGCCGGTGAAAAAAGAACCACGGAATACAGAAGAAGAAGAAGAAGAAGAAGAAAAGGTTAAAAGAAGAGGATCAAGTAAAAAAGCAAAAAAAAAACATAGACGACGAAGAAGTGCAGGAAGATGGCAGAGTATGGAAACGTGGAAAGATAGTAGCCGAAGAACCGAAGAGCAAGAACCAACGGTGCACCGTCGACTTCTTCATTAATGGTAATGATCGCGTCCTGGAAGTCTTCGGGAACTCGCGAAAGGAAACATCGCGATTTGTATTCAGGACGCGATATGGCGTTGTACGTAGCGCGGAACAGGGTTCGAGCCAAGCCGGGGCGGTGGGTGGATTCGCGAAATAAACTCCTGAATAAGGGAAGTAGGGGGGCGGGGGACTGGAGAGCGAGAAGAGGGTACACGGTAGACTCTTGTGCTCCAGTTCGGTTTCCGACAATAAAAGTGAACTAAGACCACGCACACGCGAATAACGGACCCGCTATTCGGATGTACGTGTATATAGTTGTGTGTATGTGTGTGGGAAATCCTGAACGATATAGAGGATAGACCTAATATCGCGGTCCAAAGTGTCCTTAGGAAAACAAGTTGTTTTTAGGGGAATATTAGCTGGAGCGTATTGAGAATTTTCGAAAGAAAAAATGATTTTCATGTGAAATATTGTTGTTGGTTTAAAAGAGAGAAAAATGTATTTAATAAAAGATGTGGTAAAGAGAAATGTACGAGTGATCGATAATTATATCTGTAAACACTCTGACTGTACTTTAGCGATGCATTAAAAATAAAAATATATATACATAACAAAAGAAACGGAATTTCACGGGTGAATTTTTTACGTTGACAGGTAGTTTGAAGTATACACGGGTATCGAACAATAAAAAATTTTTTAATAGCAGAACAACGTCGACTCTATTCCGTGATATTCTATTTTTTTCACAGCAAATGACTGCGACCGCATTGTACGCGGCAAAAAAAAATGGTACAAATAAAAGAGGGAAGCATGGCAAATGTACGCGTGCATATCGTGCAGAAAACACAGTAAAAGGTTTTGTTTTTACTGTGCTCTTTTTTTTTTCCACCAAAATATCAAGCGTTCGTAAAGAAGCGTAATAACGGCAGTAGAATATTCGGTGAACAAACCCGCGGGAACAAAAGCGCATCGCCGCAATCATCGATGTGTGATGATGAAAATCGCGGGCAATTTTGCGATGCGCGAAGTTAGAGAATGAAAGTAACCGTTTTGAAACGCCATCTACCGCAAACATATTTATACCGGTGTAGGACCGGTCCTCGTGTTTACGGGGCTTATTCTATATCGCGTTTCCTGAACGCAAGTCGAACTGTAAAATTATACTTAAAGTGAAATGAAATTCATATATTCTTTTTCCTTTTTTTCTTTTTTTTTTTTTTGCACCGGAAACGTAGAACGCGGAAAATGTTCAGATTTCACTATACGTTTAAATAAAATACGAAACATTGTGTTTGCTTAAGGTGCCGTCCTCCGCTCGTGCATCTTTTAAGAAGTACCACGCGTTCTGTGGTATTGTGTGTTACCGCGGTTTGTGTGAGGCTTGAAATATGCACATACGCGAGTGCGTCTGCATACTCCCTTGTGTTTACAGAACCTGCTTTGGCTTTCGAGATACCTGCCGGTGAACTCTTGGGCAAACATACTTAGTGGTGTAGTTAAAGTCTGGTTAGGTCTCCCTTCATACTTTTCTTCGCGAGGTAGATGTAATTAAAAATGCTCGCTCGGTTAATTCCCAAATAGAAAGCAACCTTACCTGAAATCGTGTTATCACCCAAAAATTTCGTTAATGGTATATAAACACGAGAAGAAATTGTAATTAAATCACGAGAAATCCCGGCATTGTGACCCCGGGACGTTCGGAAATGTAAAGTAAACGAATGAAACGACGAAAATTTGTTTCTTCTGGTAAATATGTACTGTTTTCAGAATATATGTATACATATACGTTTGAAACGAAGATACTGCTATTGTAGAAGTATAAGGAAACAAAGGGGTCGATGATTCAAAGTGATTTACAAAGCAGTTCAAACTGAACAGTATTTTAGAGTAAAATTCCTTAACACTGAATATTATTCAAAATAAATTTTCGTGATGAGTATATCACTCTAAATTACGGTCCAAAATACAATAGAAATATGGAAACATTTCGAGTTATTTTCAACACATGTAGAACACGGCGAGGAGTTGAATGATATATGTTAATACCACAGACGAGTATAGAGACTATACTTTACCGTGTAAAGGGACGGATGAAATTTTGTGAGAACGTTAGAACCGGTTATCAAATAATCTTTCTACGATTTTGGGTATTTTACCAGAACGATTCAATTCATAAATGAATGTCGCGAAGAATATCATCTAGCTCAAAACGAGATGCTGGTCATCACTTTACTGGTCCATGCCCTCTCACGGGATTAGTCAAATCCCAAAATAATACTGTGGGCGCGGAGAGTTTGCTCATACTGCGGTACAAATCTCTGCGCCAATGTAAATCGGACACTTTAAGCTGCTTGAACGTAAATTTGTTGCATATACATATATCAGGCAGTCGTACAAATCATGATTAATATCATGATACACGATTGGCATTCTATACCGGCGCGTCTGCCCTCTCCGCGTAAAAGCTTCTCGTATAAACTACATCCAAAGTTTAAACAGGATTTCATTGCACTACATTTTAATCATTGATTTACAACGTTTCGATAAAAAAAAAGGGGAAAAAACTAAAAATCACCAATACATAGCGAACGAACAACTAGACACGAATTTATCTTGCACGCATTGCACGGTTCCCGGTATGGAAATGTTGCTATACGATTAATATCCGGCTCTAAAAAATATGAAAACGATATAATCTACCGGAACAATCATAACCGATACCGAAAGAACCGCGCGTGAACCCGTATTTCTCTGTTTTGATTTCGGACAGCGGCGCGCAGACAGCAGAGTGGACTTGAAAATAACCCGCGGCAGGAGAAGCCCCGTCTATTAATAGTGAACCGGAGAGTATCTTTGTCGTGAGTTCGGCAGCGTCCCCGTCGGTTTCGCAGCAAAATTCGTCAGTCGATTTACCGTTTCGCGATATTATTCTTCGCGCCCGTAGAACGTAGAAACGTGTATCACCGCCACCGTGAAACCACCATGCTACGATTAAACACACGATCCTATCACGTAGTCGTCTGATGATAGTTTCCCTGGGTAGACGTGGACGCCGCTAAACATCGTGAAACTAGAACTAGACTGTCGGACAGAAGGATAGAGAACGGACAAGAGAAGGAGACGAGAAGAACGGTGAAACCGAGAGCGAGAGTGTCGCGCCGGATAACACCGGCGCAAGAATTACCACGAAAATTCGTCGAAAGTTCCACGAGTTCGGATTCACCTAACGGCGAAACTGGAAGGAAGTTAAAAGCACATTGAAGTGAATCTAAATAAAGAACTATGCAGAGCAGCGGATGAGGTGGGACGGCGGTGGTGGTGGTGGTGGTGGTGACTGTACGCGACGGATATGTGAGTAAGAATGGTACAGCGAGCCACATGCAACAGCGAGACGAATACATCCCCCAATGGCGTGCGGATCAGCGACCGGGAAGGAAGAACGTCCTCCGTCGTCACGACGGAAGCGACAACGGACACAGTGAACACCGTGGACGAGGGTCAGGCCCTTGGTCGCGGAACCGCGAGGTTCTCTTTGTTCAAATGGTTCAAACGTGCCGGTAACCGTGAATCCACCGTGGAGAAACGACGAAAGACTATCGATAATAAGACAGGGGAGAACAACACGCGACAACGTAGCGCCTCGTCGAGTGTGGAAAGTGTCGACACGTTTTACAGCACCACCACGGTACGCAGTTTCGCCTTTCACACTGGCACGTTCGGCAGATGCAACGGAATATCGTTAGATATTCTCAAACAGGCCGCCGAAGTTGGCCCGTTCGCTGCCGGGGCGTCAAAGGTCACGGTTGGAAACAAAGAGAACGATGTCGCGGACGTTGCCTGTACTTTACCAGCGAACGTTCACTCGCGAAGAAGAGACATAACCGCGAGATACTCTCTTCAACCATCATCAACGTTTAATTCCTGTGGAAATCTACCACTTCCGGAGAAACGATCGTCAGGATCGTTGAAAAGGCTCGATGATCGTAAATCTATTTGTAATAGTTCGGTTAGGAGACGTGTACACGTAAAAGGGAAACGTAGAGCACCGAATCCACCTTCCACTTCGGTGAAAATCACAACGGAAGTAGATGCACGCGAGACACCGAGAAATAGTAACAGGCGAAAGAGGCGTGCGCCGAAACCGCCCGAGAAATTTCTGGACAATAATTCGTCTACGGAAAAGCATGAGGAACGGATCACCGATGGCGGGATGGACGTAGAAACTAAAAAAGAGATCGAGGACGGACAAACGATCAGTAACGACACTCTCGTTCTTCAGGGTGGTGTTCTTCTGTCGAAGAAAGAAATTAAACAGAGTCCGAAAAGCGTGAAAGACGCGAATACCGGTCCGTCTGACATCGTCGTTCTTCAGGATAGCCCGAGTCAGAACGTCAGCGTTGGTACTTTGAACACAGCCATGCCACGACCTTGGTACAAACGTAGCGTTTTCGAACATTCTCGGGATACCGGAGCGTCGAGAAGGGGCGATGTTCTACGGGGGCCTACAACCTCGACGGTGGAAATAAAAGAAGAATGCGGCGGTTCGAACATGGCTACCTCGTCGAACTATTCGGTGGACGCGTCTTTGTCGAGATTAAGCTTCTTCCATCGGGGCGGACAATCGGACGAGAAGAAGAGAGACGCTAAACGTAAATCCGGTCTGTCGATATTAACGAACATCAGCGAACTCGATAAAGAAGCGGCGGCTATTGTTCAAGAGGAACAAGCCAGGGCTAGGGCCTCGATGTTGTTGAAATCATCGCGTTTCATCGACGCTTTCGAGAAGAGGAGCGAAGTTAACGAAGAACTCGTTCAGGATATGGTTACGTCTGCTATGGAAAATTCGTCACCGCGACGAGGCACTCGAGCGTTAATATCCAAGTTTAACGCGATCAGTAATATCACGAAAGTTACGGTTAACACGAATTTCTTTGCGAAGAATAATAGAGATCAACATCAAGGTACGCAAGGTTCGAAGTTCGAAAGGGATATTGTTAGAAACACTAAAGTTTTCGAACAACCCACTGACTGGAAAGAACATACAAAATTTTCGATGCAACAAACCACCGGGCAAAATGTACATGTTGATAAGGATATTTCCAGGTATTTTCCACAACAAGCGAAAACACCGAAAGGTAAACCCGAGACGGTGGAAACAGGGGCAAAGCTTCCAGGAACAAAGATCACTTCTAGCAGAGAACACAACGATCGACTAGCCGCAGAGACTTCCAACAGGATATCGTTCCTACAAAGCCAGCTCGCTGCAAATCGAATGAACGATCCAACAAATTCTCAGAAGGATATCACGGCGACTGTAATGGAGGAAAAAATTAGATCCAGGCAGGAAGTCCCCGGCGAAAGGAAAGAACGGGAGGCGAAGCCGAACAACGAAGGTACGAGGGGATACTTGTTTCCACGACCCCATACCTCTGCTGACAAGACGGAAAACGCATCAGATGCTGTCGCCGGGCCAAAAAGAACGAACAAAGAACGTTTGGACGGTGTTCATAAAGAATTTTCCGATATTTTCGATGAGATCGATAAACAGCTACGAACGAAGGAATTTAAATTAATCGATCGTCCAGGTGCAACGAAAACAAACGTACCGTCTAGTAATCAAAAGAATAAAGTCCAAGACGAAGAATCACGGATATCCAGCAAAGTATCGAAGGTACTTGATATACTGGTAGAAGCGGAAAAAGATGGGAAGACAAAAGCAACGGTACAACCAGAGAAATCGATACCTATCGAGGATACCTCGCGTTTCATTGATTCCAATGTGAAAACAAAGCCAAGTAGTAAAACAAAATCGCCGATGCTGAATACCGTTGAGGATCCAATTACCACAGACTTAAAAGAGATGCTGAAGGAGATGAAACACTCGTTACCGAAGCGCTCAAAGCCGGGAAGGGTTGTAACACGTGACACGGAAGTTACGGAGAAGCTTAACGCAGAGAAAGACACGCCTGTTGCATCTGGGAAAACGTATTTTGTTTCCGCGGTAACGAAGGTCGAGAATATTCCGGTACAAAATGATTACGATATGGATAAGCAGAAGGTGTCGTGTTCGGTACAAACTAGCGGGAATCTACGGAGAGTGAATCAACCGTCTATATCTATGGAACAACCATCCACGTCGGGGTGGAAACAGGAAGATGTTCTTTACAAAACGTCTGGAAAGAACTTAGGCGGTTCCGGTCTTGTGAAGAATACTTTTCAGTTGATACGACCGCGCGATTTCGCCGAGATCGAAGCTACGAAAACCACGAAAACACCCTATAAGGAAAATACTTATGCTAATGTAATCGAACAATCGCTTTATGCAAACGCTCACGTACCGGCACCATCTTCACCGAAACAACGTACAGAACCAGTACGGCTTAAAGACTCGCCGAAACTTGTTAGTCTAAAAAGACCGCCGGATATAGTCGAACGGAAAATTAATATAAATGAAGAATCATTAGGTAGCGAGGAAGGTAATTCTAGTATCTTAAAGTATTAAATTCAATCTTGAAATTGTAGTAATATCTGTAATTCTACGATTAAATTATGGAATACGAGGATTGATGTTATTCAACAGAATTTACTTATTGATTTTATACATCAATATGTTACACGTGTGAACATTAACGATTTTCATTTCGACAGATGACAATTCAACGGAGAAGAATATGAATACGTTAGCCATAAATCGATTACTACGAAAGCTGGAGGCAGCAATCGCGTCCGGTCATCATCAGCAGGCGGCAGGTCTCGCAAAGGAGCTTGCCCGCCTGAAGATCCATTGTTCCGTGATTCGACAACGATCAGCTCGTCTCAAAGATCAGTTGATTAAAGTCAATATGTACATTGAGGACAAGCTTGCTCACCAGGGACCCATACCTCTTCAGGTAAATAGCGATAGTGAAAGCAAGGTAACCGGTTGCCATTCATACGACGGTATTAGATGGTTTACTGAGCTGAGATGTGATAACAGCTACCGAGCAAGATGACGGTGGCTGAGCTGAAGACAAAGGTCTACACGGAATTCGAGATACCGACGAACGTACAAAGGTGGATTATTGGGAAGAATTTGGCCGATCACGATGAAGCAACACTCGCGGATCTACAGGCGATCGATGGCTCGCCTATATTTTTATACCTCGTAGCACCAGGTAAGAAAAATACGACGAAAGATCTATTTGTTTTATTAATGAATTTATCGATACATATCGTGATTACAGAATTAAAATTGGATAATGTGATACAAGCGAATAAACCTAACGCGGAGGAGGCGCAAAAAACTGTGACGAATGACGACGTTGTTACACCTGCGAAAGTATTGCAAACGGTTGAAGAAAACCCTGTAGTAGTCGAGGAACCTCAGGTATATTTTTAAAAGCTAGAAATTCTTGTAATTTGTACACATCGAACAATGTTAAGATTGAGTTTTAATCGATCGAATTACGAATAAATAGGAGACAGAGGAAAGGCACACGCCAGAAGAAGCGAAAATGGAACGGTACGAGGAATTAATTTCTTTGGAGAATTGTGACGTCATACCAAATTCCGAACCCATTGAGTGTCCTGTATGCTTTGTTACATACGGTCCACGTGAAGGCGTAATATTAAGAGATTGTCTCCACATGTTTTGCAGGTATATAAGTTAAACTTATTAAAATAAGATTCATTTCATGGAATTATTCCATAATTTTTTCTGTCACAGGTCATGTATTGCCAATACTATTAGATACTGCGAAGATGCGGAAGTAAGATGCCCTTACAGAGATTCAGATTACACTTGCGAATCGACCCTTCAAGAACGCGAGATCAAAGCGGTAAATCATGATGCACTTACGACGAATATAAATATTTTGTTGGAAATGATTCAATTGTTTTGCAATTTCCGTGTAGCTTGTCGAATCGGAGGTTTATCAGCAACACCTCGCAAAGTCAATTGCACAAGCGGAAAATAATGCTGGGAATAACGCGTTCCATTGTAAGACACCGGACTGTCCCGGATGGTGTATTTACGACGACGACGTAAATAATTTTCTTTGCCCTGTGTGCGGTGCGAACAATTGTCTCACTTGTCAGGTCAGGAAAGGATTATATTAACAAGTAAATTATTTCAAAATATACCAAAAAATCTGCTACCACGACACAATGCAAATCACCAATTGATATTTTGTATCAGGTTATACACGCTGGTAAAAATTGCAAACAGTACCAGCTGGAATTGAGATTTTCGAAAGAAACGGATCAAGAATCCAGAAGAACCGCAGCGATGCTTGAGGAAATGGTGGACAGGGGTGAAGCACTTGCATGTCCAACATGTGCGGTGGTACTAATGAAAAAATGGGGTTGCGATTGGTTACGTTGTTCGATGTGCAAAACCGAGATTTGTTGGGTAACAAGAGGTCCACGTTGGGGACCAGGGGTAAATATAAGATTTTCGTAATAATTTGTTATAAAACTGTGATACACATAGTTTTAATTTTATTTTTTATTGATCGTTTTCTTCATGCATTCATAGGGAAAAGGGGACACATCCGGAGGCTGTAGATGCGGTGAAAATGGAGTCAAGTGTCATCCTCGTTGCAATTATTGTCACTGAGAACCATCAAAAAACATACAGTTCCCGCAACGATGCATAAAAACAATGCGTACACACGTCGTATAGAACAACTAGATGTACTAAAACCTGTTTTTATATCCGTTGTCAATATGTTAAGAGTATCGAGTCGAGTGGTTAGTCAAAGTGTCAGAAACCTTTGACGTTTATTTAATAACGGGTTCGATAGCCGATAAACTGATATTGATAAGTCACATGTATACGTTATACATCGCTTGCTCAACGATTAACCTTATCGCGGAACCGTCCTTTATGGAATTGGAAGTAATAAAATGATAAAGAGGAACATACGTCAGGTATTATGGACTATTTGTTATTTCTATTATATATTAACACACGGGACACGGGAGAAATAAATTGTACTTTACTTAAACATTTATGCGAATCATAAACGTATAATAAATTATTGATACAGGTAGTTTTGCAATTATACAGGCACCGACGGTTCGTTCTCATTACAGGTTGTCTCATTTGTACCGATCTGCTTTAGTCGTGACAACAATGTAGATTGATGATGCGTAAGTTGTCGCTGTAGATTAACACCACCCGCGTTCTGTAGCACTTGAACCAGACCCACCCGCGCCATTGTAATATCCGTTTTACCATATTTCAGAAAGTCGTTATAGTTTAAGACAGTCTTCTCAAGTATTCCCGCTATAGTGGAAAAACAAACGATTAAGGAATTGACTTACGTTACATCGTAAGATATTACTCACCCATTAAAGTAACTTGTGGGAACCTTCTCAAAACCTTCAGCAATTCGGTTAACCTTGCTTCAGGGCTGAATATAAATCCAAAGTGTGTGCATAGCAATGGTTCAATACCGATGTAACTTGAATCTGCTATTGCTAACTTTACAATTTTGCGTCCGTAAACTTTATAATGCATATTGTACTTTTTTATCGCAACTTGAAGTTCGAATGCCTCTTCTGCCGTCATACTATTTCTGTGTAAGACACAGATCATTTGTGACTGATCAAACCAATTACGAACTTCGCGTGCTAAAATTATGTCATAAGGTCCTGGTTCTTGTTTGTTTCTATCTCTTGCCTTTGTCGCATTGATACAAAGCTCTTCGAGAGTTTTCTCCTTCTTTGGGTCAATGAAATATGGCGACAAAAATTCTTCCACAAGTGCTCTGGTGTAATGCGGGGCTTTTGGCTTTTGGATATTTATTTTGCCCCTATAACGTTTTTGTTGGTACAATAATTGATTTGGTGTTATCTGAAAAACTACAACATAACAAATCGTTACGTAGGTTTGTCACGTAAAACACATGCATTGTCACGCGGCCAGTTATACGTACCGGAATGCTTTAAGGTTGTATTACACACTGTTTGTATCTAACATAGCTTCTCTAGAAATGACGTTTATATTTGTCGTTTTTTGCATTTTATAAAATCATAAAAATATCTTTTATAAATCTGAGTGTATCGGTAACAACGAAATAGTTCTTACTATAGAACTATTGGTTATTTAACTAACGCATTTTATGAATAACGTGCATTTTTATTTTCGTAATAGATACATAAATCGGTACGAATCGAAGACGAGTACAAAATTTTATATTTATATATACAGTGTTAGTTACGATTTTTGTAATGATATAAGGCACTTTGGAACAGATCATACATATAAGTAAAGTATATTCTATATATTCATACGCGTGCGTGAATGTGTATTTTTGCGTGTATATATACCCGCATGCGATGTATGTTACTTGTGTATTTGTGTATATATGTAGTTTTAAAATGTATATGCACAAGTACGTTTTATGTATATCATGAATTCCGTTTCTATTGTTAAAATTCACGTTAATATTATGCAATGTAATTGATCGTTCCACTGCAGTAATTGTTAGATTCGTGCCGAGCGTCTATACTATCACCGAAATTGAGCGATTTTCTATTCTTTCCTAATCGGAGCATCGAACGAATACCTCCTTTCTTTCTAGAGCGTTTGTATCGATCATCTAAAGCCGAATTAAGAGAAGCTTGTTTTACGTCCCCTCGACTGTTTGAGAAACCTTCGCGTTCGTCTTTAAAATTATTGCTATTCGTTATATCACCGTGTACATCATCAACGAGCCAATGTTTCCTTGGTGAAGTGAACTTATTATTACATCCAGGTATAGTATACACATACTCCGAGTGAATCGGATCAACGGATTTTTCGTAATGTTTTATATTTGTGTCGCTTGTTGTACTTTCTCCGGCGTTAACCTTGTTACCGGTTTTTTCGAAATTTTCTGATTTACTTGCTCGTCTCGTATGATCTTCCGAATCCGTGGACAGATTGGCCGATTTTTGATTAACTTGTTCCTGACTTTTGTTCTCCCGTCCCTCGCGTAATTTCTTATTTCTCTTATATGTATCGGTATTCTTCGCATCGAGGGCGGCGTGTCGTTTCTCGGACATACTTTGTCTACCCAAAGCATCGCGAGAAAACTTGTTCGACGACGAATTAAATTCTTCCAACGACAATTGGCTGTCGTACGTTGGATCCCCGGAATACTGACTATCTTTATCCTCTGTATTTCTCTTGACTTCATTGCACTGAGGATTATCATTGGATTCTTCTAGCAATACTGGTTCCACGCGATCATCGCGTTGTCCGATTGTAATTTTCTTCACATTACTCACGGGTTCTATCCATGTCTTATTGGTAGCGATACAGTAACTTTCGTTTCTTAAACTATTTTTATTATACTGCTCTGTTAGTCTGTCAATGACAGGATTCCAGGGGGATGCTGTTACACAAGACAGCAGACCACCGTTGTCTAGGATATCTGACTGGGAATTTAAATTATTCTTTTCTTTTACCCTTCCCTCATTAATTTTGGTTGAATCAGAAATATATATACTATTGGCAGACTCCAATTTACAATGGGAAGGTAAGTTTTCGGTCAGATTTTTTTCATTTACATCATACGAAGATATCCTCCTGGCAATGGTGAGAGTGATCACCCCTGTTACAGAGCTGTTTGTATTAAGCATTGCTCTTCTTAGAGTTTCCATCGCATCAGAATTTGAGAGTCCCAAAAGAGACACTCCATTTACATTGAGCAACTGATCATTGGTCCTTAATCTTCCATCCCTGGATGCTGCACCGCCGTGAAGAACACTCTTAATGAAAATTCCTAAATCCATATTTGTATTCTCATCTGTATTGGTAGTTTTTCCTTTAACACTAACACCTAATCCAGCCTTTTCTGAATCATGTACTGGTATATCCAAGGTCAGTATCATGCGATTCTTACGTGGTGATAAGACAATATCTTCTGTGGATTTTACTGGTTTGAATGTACACTTGTCATAATTCCTTGTATTTATATTTTCCTGTACATCAGTGTTCTTCTTGATCGGTGATGTGTTAAGAGTATTCCAATATTTGGAACTCTCTGAAGTTTCTGCAGCCTGAGTTGTGGAAGTAGCCTGGGAGTGAGAGTCTGGAATACTGGAAGAAACTTCTTCTTGACGTGAGACTACCATCCTGACCTTTCCCCCAGGTGGAATGCTTCTAAGAAGGGATACAACTTCAGCCTGACTCTTGCCTGTCATTTCTTTTTTATTTACTTCCAATAGCCTGTCTCCAGGCCTCAATCTGCCATCTTCAACTGCAGCACCTTTTGGTAATATGTTTTTTATGTATATCGGGCAATGACCTCCAGCAGGATTATCACGTGTTGTGACACTAAATCCTAGGCCATTGCTCCCTTTTGTTAATTCTATTTCTATCATACGTCCAATCTTACGGGTATTAGCAGTCTGTAAAAGATTATAATTACTACACTGAAGTCTTTTGACATTATCATCGTTTTCTGTCTTCTCAGATCCTCCACTGGTATTTCCATGATTTTTATTCAATGATTTCTCACGTGTCTTTTTATGCTTTACTACTGAAATCTGTAGACACGGCTCGGTCATACATGTTCTAAAAATTTCCTGCACTTTGGAGAATGGTATGTGTAACAAATTGTGACCATTTATTTTGATAATTTTGTCATGCAAATCGATCTGCCCATCTCTAGCAATTCTTCCATTAGGTTCAATACCTTCAACCCTCAGACCCTGATCATTGCCCAATAAATCGTAACATGGCACCACATGAAGACCTAGTGGTCCTGCTTCATTTTTTATCACAATTTCCCGAATATCTCCTTGATCCCCTGGTTCAATATTAGCATTTGCAAACTCAAATGACACTTTGGCATCTTGTCCCAGTGGTTCTCTACGTCGAGATTCTCTTGGTAGAGATTGAGCAGAATAGGTAGTTAAACAGGGTTCTCTGGTTGAGAGTGCATGCATTGACAATCTTTTAGTGCTTTCCCTTTTAATACTACTGGTAGACATAGAGGAATGGGTGTCGATAGAGTAAGGATGTTCTTTGTCATTGGAGTGAAAGAAGTCAGGACTATTGGTGCCAACTGAACTTGCTCCATCACCACCAGCATGTGTGACATCTGAACTGACAAAATGAGCAACAATCTGTTCTCTGTCATCTGCTACATCACATAACCTATCATCTGGATCCAGAAGGCCACCCCCAGTTAATGAGGATAAGCTGTTTATAGACAGAGCACTATCATTTTTTCCAGTTGCCTTCTTATAACGTAAAATAGCTTCGTGCATCAAGTCTCTAACTAGTAGGGTTCCATCTCCACAAGGAACCACCACTCTGACGTTGTCGAAACACACAGTTACCTTCATGCTCGCTCCGATTTCATATTATGGTGATATACGTTTACAGGTGCGTATATAACTAATCCGATGCACGAGATATGTATTTCGTAGTACTGATAAACAAATGCGAGCGAATTGATGCACGTGTAACAATATAGACAAACTTGTAAATTTTTCTCGTATAATACGATTAACTTCTATTATCCGTCTCGTACTCCCATATTCCAGTAATGAATCACCGACATAATACACTGTTCCCTTTAATTTCTTCGTTGTCGATTATCCTTGTTAAAAAAAAATGAGCGTGCAGCCCGAAAAATATACGAATATACTCAAAACGAAAACTCTGTCACGATGACTGATAAGGCGGACGCGTACGCCCAACTTTATCACGACATCAAATATGCGGAACAGACGCACACGCCATTACCAGACTGTATTCCACCGTTCCGTGCAACGGAACAATGGAATAGAACAAAGATGTCGATATAAACAGTGTGACCAACAAAATAGAGTAATATACCGCTTTTCTTTACCGACACGGAAAAGCACGTTTTGTAACTGTACCGCGTGAAGAATAACATGAATACTAATTACCTTTTTTTACGAAATGCGCCATTCTTCTACGATTATGCAATCAAACACAAGACAATAAATGGTCCTCGCACAAGTTTCGTATCTTTTTCACTCACTACTTCACCATCCTCATTTTCTCACCAACAGAACCAAAATGGTTCGCGTTTCGTCGGTCCTTGTTTAACTTTGGAACTTGCAGTCGGATTTTCAAGTAATACGACCTTCATTGATTTAACAATGGGACAAATACTCAATGGGCGATAAAACTAATGCATAATAATCTAAACATTACTGTAAAATACGTATTTATCGTTACCATTATAAATTTAGATGAGGCCGTCAATGATAACAACGGTATTAATTGTATATACCATGAACTTTGATTCAGAGAAAAATTAATCACTTTTCCTGGTATCACTGAGACCCTGATTCATCAATACAACCAAGAACGAACCTACCCAAACCTCACGTAGAATTTGAAACGTCAAGCTCAACAGAAAATTTCTAGTGATAAGACACTTTTTTCATTACGTCATTGTCAGTTAATATTGTAAACGATTGAAAAAACAGATATTCGTAAATTCTAAACATAATGAAGTGGTTCGAGGGTAGTATCCACGAGGCAGTCGCGACATCGAAATCTAGAAAAGCAATTTTCGTTGTGTTTGTCGAAGGTATATATTTGTAATCTTAGGTTAAGCCATTATTATTGCTTCTGTCGTCAGTCGCTCGTTAATACCTTATGTTTCCAATTAAAACCAGTTTTACACGTTATCACCTGCTTTTGTGAGCCATTCTTACAATACCTTTGCATATTAATTTATCTTAAATAATGAAACAATGATTCAACATATTTGCAGGGAAAGATGAAACTTCAACACAAGTTGCTCAGGCAATCAATGCTACAGAAGTTTCTACTCGTTTGGAACAGGAAGATTTTGTAGCAATTCGATTAGAAAGTGGGTCTGAAACCTACAGATTCTTCGCACAGATTTGTATCCTTCTACATAACCTTGTTATGTTCCCTCAGGAATATAGATATCATTATTTAGGATTTTGTACGTCTCTAGATGATCTCATATTTTCCTATATTCTTATAATCAGATCAATTGGTACCTGTACCATCTTTATTCTTTATCGGTGAAAATGGTGCACCTCTGGAAATTGTTGCGGGCAACACTACTGCATCCGAATTATTGGCCAAGATTGACTCTGTTCTAACAAAGGCAGGAAAGAGCAATAAGAACTCTTCCTTGAATTTGATAGATGCAGAACAAAAAGCTGCTGCTGCCACTAGCAGTCTTGGCAGTCCTAATGCTAATATTAATGTAGATCACACAAATGATAATGTACCTAAGGTGGACACAGGAGCAACATTAACAAAAACCTCAACAGATGCATTCCCTGATAACAACAATGCAATAAGCAATGATACAACTGTAGAAGCCTCTACAAGTTTAAATCCAACTGAGACACCAAAAGCAGACATTGAGACTAAGGCAGAACCATCTCCTAAGGACTTGACACAGGAAGTATGTGCAGTAGTCTGTTCCTTTTTGGGTGATATCTTCATAATAAAGTATGCATAACTTTTGTTCCTTTTTTAGGAGAAATTGGAGAGGGCACGACAATTAATAGAAGTGCAAAGAAAGCAACGGGTGGAGGAAGAGGAGAAGAAAGAAAGGGAAAGAGAGTTGGAACGTCGTAAAATGGGACGTGATGTTCAAAAGATGAGACAAAAACAGCAAGATTTGGAAGTTAAACAAGCACATGAGGAAAGGATGAGGGAGAAAGCAGCAGAAGCAGCAGCTAGAGAAAAGGTCCGGCAGCAAATTGCTCAGGACAAGTTAGAAAGAAAGCAAAAGGAATTAGCTTTACAGGTATACTGAACTTTTATCATTAAAATGTTTCTGTGAATATTTGTGTGTACGAAAAAAGATATATTTCACTGTTGTGTATAGCAACAGATGCAGCAAAAAAATGAGGAACCACCGAAATATTATTCATCAATGGCAAGTGACGCAACTGTAACTAGAATTCAGTTCAAATTGCCATCTGGCAATCCACACATGGGCCAATTTGATCCAACGAGTACTTTGCGCGCTTTGCGTACTTACGTCGTACAAAACATTGACCTGCCTTTCCGGCACTTTGCAATGTCTACATCATTCCCTAGAAGAGATCTGACAAATGAAGATGATGACAAAACCCTTCTAGAGCTGGAATTAGTTCCCACTGCTGTTATTTTGATTCTACCTTTGAAAAATGTAATTAATTTTTGTATGTTAACAGAAAACAATGTTCCTATCCCTCTCCTATGTTAAAATATCTCATTGTCGTTAATTATGATTTTAGTCTAATGTTACAACGACAGTAACCTCAACACAGGATATCGGTTTCGTGTCACGCTTCATGTGGTCCATTTTCGCACCTATCATAGGTGTGTATAATTATTTAGTTGGTATGTTCACGGGGGGCACGCCAACAAATCCAGACAGACAACAGAACGACTCTGCCAGGGGCAGAGACACAACCAATGCTGCTGAGGGACCTATCGCATCAAACCTTCAGAATGTCGCTAATTCTGGGTAGGTACCTGTACTTTCGCCAGGGTACCTCATGTCATTGTAAGAATTTAAAAAAAAACATGACGAAGAATAATAAATAATTGTTATTTATCGTACAGTTTGTTGCGAAGATATTTGGGTAATCAAGGGGGAACAACCATCAGGGCAGAAGGGAATATTCATAGATTGCACTCAGGTGGGGATGACAATGACGAAAATAACACGTGGAATGGTAATTCAACGCAACAAATGTAGATTAATTCGGATCTGTCCAAATTGCAACGGACATGATTGTTCCACTAATCATGATTTTAAATATGCAACAATTGTGCTATATTTATTTCAAGATGTTACATTTTACTTTATCAAACTTTCACACATTTCCGTTTCTACAATACTAAAATCATTTCTGCATAGAGCATTGTATTTTTACAATATAATCATAATTTTTGAGAGAAAGAGGAGATACGTAACACGATTAACTGAATCAATAGATCGATGATAAAAGAATCACTTATTTATGTTGTATATTAATAAGTAATATATATTATAAATCACGGATTTGCAATAATTGAAATTTAGCTTATGTTAACGAGTCAGAAATGATACCTGGACCAAATACAGTATACTGGTTGCGCGGCTGCTATTACCAATATTCGAGAATAGATTTCGAACGAGTATTAAAAACCATTTTGCAAAATCTGTATGGGTATTAACATTACGACAGATCTTATTCTAAACTTTCTCTTCGATAACTTTGTTGTATTATCCACATAAAATCCCCTTGTTGCACAAGTTCTTTCGGCTCTAGAAACTGTAACAGATATAATTATATCTACTATACTTCAGTTTATGATAAAGGACGATGCACCCAACGGAAGGCCTTTATTTCTGTTAATATATAAATAAAGATATGTAGAAATTTATTGGAACTTTCTTTCTTTCACTGTGTTTCATTTTACCCAAGAACTTGCGGCAGACAAAAAAAAAGAAGAACATTTGTCCCTTCTGCCGCAAGCGCTTAATGATCGCGGTCACTGAGTAAAATGATGCGCTTATTACGACGGTGCGAACACGGAATCACGACGTAAGATTTTTCGTCTGACGAAACATGACTCCAAAAATATGTTCAAGGCGAGAGAAAACAAACGCCAGAGACCTGTCTGAACCGTCCTGTCTTACGGTTGACAGGGTTTAGGAGAGCCGATAATTTACACCCCTGCTACCTCAGAACTGTCGATCGTGGCTCCAATTAAGCGTAAAATTAACAAACATTTTGGCTGACTTGCTCCGTTAAAGGTTTCGGCTTTCTGGCAATATAATAGATCGCACAAAACCTGCGGGAGGAGTGTCGTCTGAGTAATGTGAGCTTGCGGGCACACCCACTACTTCTTTCAACAACTTTCTAGACAGTATCCCCGGGAAGTTGACATTTATTACGGACAGAAACGCAAAATCTGATACTACTTTCCTCGGGGATATTTATATTCATCCGAATGATCGTGTAACTCGATTCTGAAAACGGTATTCGGTATAAATTAGATCGCGATGGGAATAAATATATTTTAATCATTCTTCGTCGTCCGAAGAATTATTACTCCCCCGAATATTTCTAACTATGATTTACGCGGAAGAATCGTATCTTGGCCGCAAGAAGTTTGTAACAAATTTTCGCAGTGTACATCGCTAGTTCGCATAATCGTAGCCAAGTTCCACATCTGTCAGCAGGTCTTGTATCGTTCTATCATCTCAATCGCCATCAGGCTGATACATGCGATTGTGTATCTAATAATCTCGTTAAACTTATAGCCGATCGCATGCGAGGGATATAGATAAATTTTAAACGCGCCGCATTACCGGGTTTATATGAAGTCGCAGGAATTCAAGTGATACACACTCTTGCTGAGCATCTAATAATACAACCGAAATGTCTAATTTTTCAAGCAACTCGAGAATGGGTTCATAAATTCCGATACTTGCTCGTACCATAATTTTAACTAATACTTTCCGTTGTATCATATAAATAAGTTTATACTACTTTCTTTAAGAAGTTTAATTATTCCCCGAAAATATTTTCTAATAATCAAACCAAGCATCAAACTAGCTATCATTCTTCCTTTAATTTAAATGAAAACTCCATTGTGGAGCTGGAAGATCTACAAAGTATAACGATCGTACGTTTCGCGGATCGGGAATTGATTTCTGATCGAGATCACTTTTTGTCAAGACAAATATTAAATACTGGCTCATGGCGGTGACAGAAATTTATGGGTACCTCATTACCACCGTTTAGTGTCCGCTACCGTCGCGCTATACGAGATCATTAGGGGCTCCTTCCAGAAACGCATGTGCTTGCCAAGAACCGCCCAAACTTGCCCTGGATTGGTCGTACATGCGATGACGTTGTGAGCACGTGGCTTTTCGACACCGCCTTGAGGAAGAATTTGACTTGGGTGCCAAAAAAAATATTGTTGGACATCGCGAGCAACCCCGACAAACAGTCACTGGTTTCGACTCTAATCCCGCGAACGGATCGCAGGGTGTCCATGAATCGATCCGATAGTTCAAAGTTCAACGATCATCGAAAATACAAATGTTTCAGCTCGAAAAAAAATCGATCGTTATATCAATAAAATCGAATCTTATCTGTTGAACATCCAGTGTACTGTTTCGTGACATAATAACGATAATGGTGGTGGAAAAGTGTAGAGTGCAACGCAGTGAATTTTTGTAATAATCGATAAATCGATCAATACTTGTTCAAATCAACGTAATAAATTAAACATTACGGAACAAACTATCGTCAATACCTAATATGAACAACCTAGTATACCTATATATCTAAAGATTGATTACTAAAAATATTTTTGGAGATTCAATGGTGAACAAATCAACGAAACTTAGGTGATAGTGAGCAAAATCGGCGGTTTCTATTCAATGTACAAACGAAACTAGTTTAGAATGTCGGAAGAACATACGAAGACGACTGAGTCCATAAAAGAACATAGCGAGTTAGTGGAAAATCCAAAAGTGTGTTCTTTCAGCATCGAAAGTCTTCTAGCGCCAAGCAAGAAAACTTCCGAAGATGAAAGGCGGATCCCAAATCAGACAGAGTTGTGTTTACATGGTCATGAATGTAAGTATCTGGAAAATATTTCCGTTCTAATAATATTTCCTGAAGTTTTAATGCAAACAGCATAAAAATAATTGCAACGATTTGATATAGCGAATGATTCCGAGGGGCGGAAACTGGTAGCCCCTGATTCCTCCATGTCGGCATCGGAAGAAATTGAACTCGATGATTCCGATATGGTGTGTTCAACATCACCCGAACCAGAGATGTGTTACGGTAAGTTCGATCGAAGTTTTTAAACGCCATCTTCTTCGGCGTTCAATTAAATGCAAAGTAAGTTGAACTGGTCATAAAATATCGTAGCGACCATCTGTAAGGGGTTTTACAGCGGCTCGTTTATCGATTAATGAAGTAATTTCTTTTTTCTCCGAAAGATGTTCAAAGACAGGAATATTGTCCTAGGAAAGATAAGATTGTATTTGTCATTAAATTTGTTGACGGACAATGGTGTATCAGACGGCAGGCTGTAACTTGACAAATTGTACAGGTGTCACACACTTGTGTTTGTTTCGTAAAATCAGTTGGTTAATAAAGACATATCGAATGAAAAAATGCGAACAAAGATTCGGGAAATGTTTTAATTTGCTGACAGCGAGTAATGAAGTTATTTCAGTTGAAAGACTACTATTGAAACCTTATACGACTATCTAACGTGTGTTTATACTTCGTTAAATTAAGTGATTAATTAAATCATCCCAACCGACAGCTTTGAAACAAATATTGTCCCATTCTAACTAAAATATTATTATTGTACGGATCATTGGGAAAGATATTAATAACATTCTGCATATATTAATCGCTTAATTATGATACACCTAAAAAAAAGAGGAGGGGGAACACAAATGATAAAACATATTGCGGCGTTTCGCTGCTGCATGTCTTATCTGTGATTAATAAGCGCATCCAAGTTATGGAGAGAAAAAAAATGATTTCAAACTGAGAAATGTCATGCGGTTCTATGACGAATGACAACACGAAATCTGTGTCACCGCAAGATTTCGCGGTGGATGGCTTTGTCTTTCATCCCCGTAATTGCTACACGGTGGCCAAAGTATATCTATGTAACGTGGATATTATTGCCACCGTGGAAACGAGTAATTGTTACAAAATCCACACACTTCCCCCACGTGGTTTAACGAATTCGTAAGTTTGCGCGGAGGACCGTTGCCCGTGAGTTTGATCCATTACTTCCTGCAGGGTCCACGCCCACTCAATGTTCCTGCTCCTCGTCCACTATTTATCTGTCTCCTGCTAATTCTGCCATGGAAATGCAGCGAAATGTGCTTTCGTGCCAGTACCTAGCGCAGAATGAAAAAAGATACCACGGGTTACGGCCATTCCGAGCCATTTTACGAGCACCTCCGATTCCAACTTCGAAGACTTGCGAGATATTTGCGAAATATTTGAATTCCATAGTAGAAACGTTCAACATTTGTCACGTGTGCTTTTATTTTCTTCAACACTATACAGTAATTATTCAAATTAATTGAAAATAATCGATGATTCGATCCGAAGGTGTAATTCTCCATGGGAATTATAATCCAATGACAAAATGGCTCATGAATAATTAATAAACCGCAATGCGTAGCTTAATTCTATTTCATCTAGAGAGTTTGAAGCTCGTGACGACTAATTTTCACCAAGGACCCTCGCTCCGTGTGATTTACATCGCGTAATGGTCGCCGCGATAAATTCGAGATCTAAGGAAAGGACAATTCTCGTTTGCGTCGTGTGTTCGGACTGAGATATGTGGGACGTCGGGTCCAACTACAAAGCCGTCAACGCGACGCGTAAATCTTTGTAAGAACGGCCTCAGGAACGGGCAGAGTCATCCAAAAGGTGCTCTCCTTTCAAACGGGCTAAACCCCCTGATTTTTGACGACATTTTCACTTTTGTATACGATCCGTAATACCGCATAACTATGGGACATTACGCTCTTGCACGCAGAAGTAAACGTAAACGATATCGCGATGTAATCTTCTTTTAATCCGTCGACGTTCCATATTCTTTGTCGGCGTGTACGATATTCATAAATATCTTCTTTTTCTTATGAATGATCAGCCAAATGATTTAACGTGTATCACTTGTCATTAAAGTCTCTAAGTACCGCTAAGATATTCGTGCTCATCGATTTCACTGCACGCATTATCGTAGATTTCGAGCAAAGAATTTATTTCTCTATCCTTAAATCTCGCTTGACCAATTGTCGCGATTCGCGCACGAATTAATTATCCTGGCCGGCAACGCGCGAGCGTGAAATCGTGCAACGCCGAACGAATGAAAATTAGCCACGCTTTATCGCGCATTTCTACTCGTACTCTCGCCATTCATCACCGAATAATTAGGAGACAAGTTCACCGCGGCTCGTGGCAATTAGGTAAACTAGAAGGCGTGGTGTTCTATTTCGGCAACGCTCGTCGTACTTCTTCGTCGAGTTCCACCACGCTTCTCCGGTTTTACGTTCCTTTTTGCATCAATGCCTACCACGCCAACCCTTTCTTCCTTTCCTCGTCGCGAGCTCGTTCGTCAATGCAACCGAGTCAGAAACTCGACGACAAATGAGCCGCGCGAGAGAAAAGTACCCTCCGAAAATATGTTTTCTTTTCGTTTTTTCTTCCTCTATCGTTCCCTCAGACGCTTCCGGTAAAGAATGTCGCGGCCGTTGCAGCGAAGATCCTGCATGTTCCGTACGAGTGATTTATAACTGTTACAATTTCCAAAGTTTTTAAAAAAAATCTTATCGTCTAAATATAATCCATGTTCGACGGTGTCTCGTCACTTGTCATTCGTTTGTTTGTGCCACAAAGTGAAACTGTCGTAACATTGTTAATTCCTCGTTGAGCCACGTTTAAACAGAGATGTTTCTATCTTGGAGAATAATTTAATATTATTATCCTCGTACACTCTCCGGACTTCGCGTTGGGAAACGTCTTTCCTGAATTTACACGTGCACAAGCGTTCACGTCGTATGGCAAGGCTCACGTCGAGTGAATTAGAGGCGGTACGGTTTTAGCCGACGATTCTGTAGTACAGCCTGAAGAGAAGTCTTGAAAAACGCGCGAGAAACGCGACAATTACGTCGCCATCTGACAATTAGTAGTCAGTAAATGCCGTTCCGCGGTCTCCGCAGCCATACCACGAATACTTTTTTCGAGATATTTATTGCTACTTCAACTATGACGATCATCCGGGGCCATACGTTCTTCTTCGCAGTCAAGGAAGTCTCGTTATCGATTCATTGACACCGAAATAACCAATTTTCTTCCACTTTGACAATTTAATCACTGTCAGAGATCTTTGCTTCTTTCTTTGTTGTTCGTTTTCTTAAAAATGTTTGCGAATCGTTTATTTCTATTTTGTGGTGTACCATTGATGATCATTGTTATTGTACGTACACTTTGATTTCTTGTCATAGGTTTAAAATTCATAAAATGCGAAGCAGATGATCTGTTTTGCGACAGTAGTAATTTCGTGTCATAAGTATTTTTTCTCTTAAGTAGCAGACATATATTCAGTAGTCGAGCGTCGTGGTGCCACGGTTTTTCGTCGGATGACGAATGGGCAGATAATTAGAAGATGATCCCCGCAGCTTAAAGCGCGGTCTTGTTACCAGCCGACTAAAAGAGACCCCGAAGACATTCCTCATGGGTGAGGCGAGACGTCGTGTACGGTTGGCTTGTAAGCCGGGATAAATATAAATATAAACAACTTCGACGTACAAAAAGTTCCGAGATTGATGAGGAAGAAAATTTTGTAGGGGTAATTGGAGCTCGTTCAGTCTCAACGGGTTACAGTTCGCGTTGCGTCGTGTTGATCTCATTTAAAAGCAATTAAAATGAGAACACAGTTGTTGTGACACATTAAATACATCGAGGTGAATAATGATGAATTTCCCTTAATGCATCGATTACTAGTTTATGCCATGAAAAAATTATTAATTCGTTAGCGTGATATCTTTTGAATTACGTAAACACACGAAACAATTATTTAACGTTTTACAAGATGAAAATATATTTTTTCGCCCGAAATATTTTGAATATAACGTAAGTATTATTGTTTTTTTGGGTGATACAGAAGCGTGCACTAGCAGCAGCGGTGCCAACTCCACGACAGGTGCGGATAGAGACGTTCAAGAAAAAAGTGGCAGCACGATTAGCGATGACGAAAGAAAGAAGAGACCTCGTACAGCATTTACAGCCGCGCAAATTAAGTCATTGGAAGCGGAATTCGAAAGAAACAAATATCTTAGCGTGGCAAAGAGGCTACAACTTAGCAAGAGTTTGAAGCTGACCGAAACTCAGGTAAAAATCATAATAAGTATGCTTTGTCTTCCAGTGTCTTGTATTTTTATACATCCAAATATAAATCACGTTCGATATAGGATGACAATAATATGTCACTAGACACTATCCCCATTAAACCAAATACGTCTCATTAGAATCCCCAGAAGATTGAAGGGAAACAGACTGACTAGCAGCTATACGAACAGGATATTCTACGCGATAAATTGCGATAATGTCTGCGACTTCCGTAGACTTCGGCACCTGAAATAGTTTAAGTTCCTTGTACCCCGAGTTCCTCAAAATCAACTGACTCTGAATTATGACTGTAAAAGTCACCATATGTGGAGGCGCCAGATTGTGGCGCCATGGGGGAAGATCGCCCTTTAGGACCAATTAGCACTTATACGCCCTCGAGTCCGGGCGCCCCATAACGGGTCGGGTCGAAGAAAGTTTGGGGACAACGTTTTTATTGTTCTTCCGGAGAAATCTTTAATTAATCATGCATACATCTGAACTACATCCTACTTAGAATTTCGACTGTTTCTATCGCGCTGTCGTTGCGGAAAAAGTGTCGTTTCTCAAAGACGTAGTATTTTTTTTTTTTACATAGTTGCATAGGCTTCTAATACCAACCTGCCACGTGACATGTGAGCATCATAAGTTTCCGGTAATCTGTGTGCTAACTGCACAAAGGTATAAAATAAATCGTGTCGGCATTGCATAAGTTTCTCGTGTACTGTGTAACACATCGAGTTTCTGTATTCTCTCACCTCTAAACTAATTAATTTACGATAATCACGAAAATATTTCTCGGGCTTAGGAATTGTGTATTAGAATCGCGATCGCAAGTCCGGCAATGTTACCGGTCGCAATGATTTGGCAGAACGGTGAAAATATCGCGGAGCTTCTCGCGAACGAGGCAGATAATTATCTCTGCGATCATGGCAAAAGGGAAGACGATCAGACGACGGATCAGAGGGAAGAAGGAGACGTGTCGTGCTGCAGACATAACTGTCACAATATTTCTCGTAGTTAACGAGCCGGCTCCGGGAGGCCCCTTCTTCTTGGTGTATCTCCGATTCATGCATACGTTCCAGCATGCCGCGAGAACAGAACGTCCCGGACGACGGATGCTTCTCGAGGCGGCGGACCGAAGAGGCGTCGATTTTTTAATTAGGATATATTACCATCCAAATGTGCTGAATCCGGCTTGCTCATCCCCATCGGGAAATTCCATAGAAATTGTGTTCGAGATAGTGACATAATGCTTTCCTGTATCTCTTCACATGTTCCTGACAATTAAGCTTCGGCCATTTTCGATAGACGACTTATGCTATTCTTGTTTCAATGATTCATTGTTTCTTTTTACATGAAAGGTGTATTTTATCAATAAATGTTGAAAATTCCGTGTTATTTGTTTCCCTTATTACGAATATTATTCTGAAAGCTCAGTTTCCCAGAGCTTCCATTGTCTAACAGATAGGATGTGAGCTTTATCGAAGGCCTCGGTAGCGCAGATGGCAGCGCGTAAGTCTCATAATCTTAAGGTCGTGAGTTCGATCCTCACCCGGGGCATTATTTTTGATTTTGTTGGCTAGAATTGTCGAAGGACATTTATCATTTCTTTTTATAATAGTGTTCTCGATAAATAATTTGTATTGAACGTCGCTTTCATTAATTTTCTATATTTTTCTGTCGTACAGATTAAAATTTGGTTTCAAAATAGGCGTACCAAGTGGAAAAGAAAATACACTAACGACGTGGAACTATTGGCACAACAATATTACTCCAGTTTGGGCATCCCAGCTCCACGACCAATTTTTGTTGGAGATCGATTGTGGTAAATAAAAACTTTGATAATCTTATGCCCATGCAGATTCTCTTTTATTTAACAAAATATTCTTGGCAGGTTCTTTAACTACCCTGGACAACCACAACCTGGAGCACCTATTTTTCCACAGCACTTAACGACTGTGCCTTTACCACCCGCGTTACCCATGGTGCAACCATTACCCAGTAATTTGTCGATGGGGCAACAAACGTCTATTTTTCAAAATGTACCCACGAATCATCCTCATCATCTAAGTCAAAGATTAGACTTCAGGCATCAGGACTCGTAAACGTAAGGGAAAATAGATTTATTATATCGATGATGTATTCATGTTATGTGCGATTGGACAATCATGTTCGGAAATTCCGGGTCGCATAAAAATATGTTTTTATAATTCGAATTTTGCTGAAGGATCTGCACGTTCACGACTAAAACTGAGTATTCGCGCAAAATTGCAGCGAATATTGTTAAAGTAAATTGCATTTATGCATAAAAATTTGTGGCATAAGTTCGCTACGATGTATGTCTAGAATGTATTTATAGGAAAGCGGAGAATTTTGTATTTGCATTTATTATAAGGATACATGGTATACGATATTCTCAGAAATGTTACCCAGTTTCTAACGAAAAAATCGGTGTATTTTTAAATGCCTAATGTTAGTAAATAATGTAAAATTTTATGTATGCTACTGCTAAAAAAATTAAATAAATTATTTATTAAACATATATTGAGATAGGAAATGAAACAGCAGTAATGGGGTTTTCTTCTTTATTTTTACAAAACATTAAATATTTACTAGAGAGTAGAAGGAGATAGGACTTTGCTGACACCCAAGATTTTTTCATCATGAGCTGCTTGGTCCTGAACAATTTTTGCATATTTCTCATTATCCTGTAAATCCTCTTCATCCAGCAGTTCTTGCATTCGTTGTTTATAACTATAATTACATAATCTATAGAGTGTCAAACTATCCATCTAGAAAAATTCACTTACCATGCATAAGGCAATACTTACATGTCACTATCAGGATTATTCTCTTGATTTCTGCATTTTTCTAATTTTTTTTCCAATGCCCTTACCACTTCCCGTGAGGGAGGTTCTACACACTTGGCCATAGACCGTATTTCTATAATTTATATTTTATATGCTAATCATAACATACCATGAAAACTTCTAACATAACTTAAACAGATATATTTACTTCTCACTGCTTCAATTATTCCCCCTAATTGTTCCCTTGAAAACAAGATATCAGTAACATAGTTATCCAGATTTGCAGAAGCCCTGGATGCTGCATGTAATGTTGCAGCCAGTGCAACTTGACTTGGAGCATAAAGTAAGACACTATCGGTCAAAAAAACTCTTTCCAAAAACTCATCTATATATGGTCTCAACTTTTCTGGATTTTCCAGAGTCGTATACCTAGTCTAGAAGTATATAAATAATATATATTTGACTAGTATCTACCCACTGGCAACACAGGACTTATGATACAAATAATATACCTTGATATCAATCATTAATCCTTCAACAGGTCTGAATGGATTATGTACTGTTAAATTATAGTTCAACTGTTGCATAAGAAGCAACTCATTATTCAGAATAATATCAGATGCCTTTTCTCTATCACCTTTAATATTTGCTACAAACTGATATATGGAAACATTAAATTCTTCTACCTAGAACAAACCCCATTATCAACTATGAACATAGAGCCCTAGAGGTGATATACAACACAAAAGATTGAAGATAGTTACTTTGCACGATAGGTAGACACATGTAACTAATATTTCTTTCGGGTGATAATCCATTACACTATTCCTGAGATAAAATCTTTTGAAATATTGTAATGCTGTGGACACAGTTGCACGTGGCATAGGTGGACTGAAGCGACGACAGAAGTCCCTCAATTGTGACTCATAAAATCGAAGTAAGGTACGTTCTTCTGTGTGTGACAAAAAATACTCCTCCCTTTCTTCTATCTTCGATTTTTTCATTTGACAAATCAAATAACATCATATGTACAATGTAAGATAATATTTATCATTACATGGAAAACAACTTGATAATCAAAACACTCAACCATAATTCTGAATAATGTAAAAGATATATTGAAAATATATATTGAAATGAGTGCGAAACAGCGAACGTATATATCGACAAATTCTGTTCGATCATACATCACTTTATCGGTAGAGACAACAGAATATATAACCTATAAATTTTCATGATTCTTAACCAAAGAATATTCCATCATATTTCGGTACAATATACAAAAACGTTTGGAAAAGAATAATACGTAAAACCAGATTGTTGGTTTACTATCGAGATGAAAACAAACTCACCGTCATGTTCATCCCATGTCTCTCGATAAACTCAGCATTTGTTTTTTCTCGCAACGCGGTTAAGTCATTTTCATCGCTGAACATCCAGTACTTCTTTTGCGAACTCTGCGGAAACATCTTCGTAACTAATCAGTACCGATAAACGTAAAAGTATGGAACTCGAATTTGAAAATATGTGCAAACGAATAACGCGGTAAAATACATCCGTGGTTCACGATGGTGCGCAGTATTGCGCAGGTATGTTTGCGACTCTGCTCTGAAGAGGGCACCATTCGATTCGATGGATGCAACTTCAGGTCGGCATAGTTGCAAACTGTATCACGGATACGTTGGAAGCGTTTCGTTGGAAAAGTTTTGTTCGTTTCTGTTTGAACGAGAATTTCGATTCACAAGAGCCTACATATATGATATAAGAGAGTCTTCTATCGACTCCTAACTATCACGGAGAGAATATGCAGTTGCATGACTGAGAGAGTGTGTTCTTTTGGCGAAAAGTTTTGCAGGTTACGTGTACCATCGTTCGTAAGGTATTTCAACAATACAATTAACAATGTTCTGTAATGAAACATAATATATTAAGTAAAGTTGTCTCTGTTTGCGCAATGATTACGTCAAAGACAAACTTGTACATACATTATTGAATGGGAACTCGTAAAAATCATAACAATAATATTTGAATAAAACTTCTGTTATTCATTCACCGCAATCAATCTGCATTCTTCTCGAGGAAAGATAACGAGGCTACGTAATAATGTATTACGATGTATAAAGACAGTTTAGATTTGTATTACAGTACACAACCAGTACTGGATTATTTATAGTAAGAACTACCAGCGTTGAAAGTAGTTCATCAAGAAAATGTATAGTACTTATGATACACTTTCGTGATTCTAGACCCGTGGATTAGTATCCACCGAAGAGTTATGTTAGATAGATAACGGCACAAGGAATGTTAACGCATTAAGGGTTAGAATTTTTAATACAAAGAGATCGTATTTCCCGGTAACGTGATTGTATATGCCAGTAATAAACAAGATCAGCGAACGGTTGATAGAGGGTCAGAGGTGGGGGTTCAATTTTAATATGGACGCCCCCGCAAGCGGTTGCACGTCCGATCTGAGGGGGCGTTCCTACGACCCTTTGTCAACCGACGACGCCGCTGCATCTTATCACGATCAAAGCTCGGGATCTCCCATTCTGCTCCTCCACCTCGCAAAGCCCCTCGAGGCCATCGCGGTGCTGCCGCTTGTTCAAGCAAAGATGTTGCCCCGTCTTGCCGTCGTCTTCGGTGGCTATAACTCTCGACTTTTTGCACGTTGATTTATGTTCCCTTGTGCGGCTGCGACGATACGTCGCGGTACGCCGGTTCTGTGTTAATATTTCGCGACATACCACTTGCCGTGTCTCGGGACACCATAGTGGGGATAAAAAATAAACTGTTTTCCTGAATGTTATCCTGTTATCCCAAAATTGGTTTAACCAGAGATTACAATTGAAATGTGACAGAATTCTTAATGGATTCGTTTAAATTATAAAATAGTGATTTGGCAAGAATGATTAGGTTTTCAAGTGATAAACCCAGTATCGTTTTCGAAGATTAATTTCCGTTGAATTCCACGATGTGAAACGATATGGGTGTCCGAAAGTGAAGTACATCCGCCATTAATCTAATATTGCGGTTGCCGCCGCCCTCGACTTTGCGTGCTGCACCCTTCTGCGCTACAGCCTGTTCCCTTCGTACAAACACTGGCACAGCGATTTCGCTTGAACACGCATGTACACATGGATAGATTTACAAACGTTCCCGTGAATATACACACTCAAGAAAAGGAAAGCCAACTAGCTCGGTTTGCTGGCAACGCTAATGCAAAATCAATGCTTGCCTTGGCGCGCGAGGTGTGACGGATAAAGTGGATTACCTTCGCACCCTTCTACCTCAATGGTTCACCGCAATCAAGAGGAACTTTCTATCGAATTGTGGTTGTTCCCGTTATAAATTACTTGAGACCTAAGTGAAGCGCAAGTAGTCCTTAGAAGAGAGTATGTCAAACACATTCTGGAAGTCCTTCTGTCACATATACACGTAAAAGTACAAGACCATACATCTTTGCATACGTATGTAGATATTTTTTGTATGCGTGACCTAGTGTATCGCATGACCGTTAGCATGCCGTGGTATCGTCGTCGGTTAACCCGCAAAAAGCGGTATCACGCCTGCTTCTAACACTCCGCGTCTGATCGCAAAGGTAACCAACACGCAAACTTTCGACGATCGAAACCTTCACGTGTATCGTTCGTCATGACGGACGTTCTGTTTGCATATTATACGAAGGTGGCGGTCACGGATCTTCGTTTTCCTCGGAGTCTAAAAGTGTTTCTTGACAAAGCGATGATATTAGTACAACAAAGGCAATTAATAATTTTTATAAACATGGTATGGGACTTGGAATGCTCGAAGTTGCATAATGTTAATGGAAGTTAATGAAGTCTACTAAAGGGACAATCATACATTGTTAAAACAATATGTTCCGACAGGTTCGATTATTTAATTTGCCTTGAGATTCGTGTTAACAGGCAGTATATTACCGTGTACAGTTCACACCGTACATTATCTGCTATCGGATGTCGCACATAACGCGCGTTCACGAGTCTGTGAAACGATTATTCATATACAACGTGTATACAAAACTAAATTCATCGTTAGTTGTTGTTACACAACTAGAGATAAATCTTAAACTCTGTAAGTCCAAGTAATTGAAAACTCAAGGAGTTACGAGTTTTCTTCCAATTAGTTGTGCACTGATGCTCGTATACAACATTTGTATGCATATACGTTAAAAACTATATGTATTGTATATTGTATATGTATACATACGTACATCACGTGCATACGCAAATATCATACGTAACTTCGTTGGACTCGTGCCTCGATGTTTCGTTCATGTCCGATGATGTCCCGTGATGTGAGTCACGGTGTTTAACCGAGATTACTACAATTTATCAATGCCGCCGTAGGCTTTAGATCGTTATAAACCAGCACGTCGAGCAATATAATTTTATTCGAACGAGACCAGTACACGAGTCATCAGAAGGATGTCTTTAGATTCCACAGCATGTACTTCCTCTCGGTTAAAGTTTTCCTGGATGTTGCTATCGAACAACAACCAACCAAGTTAGACACAAGAAGATAGGCATCGTTATAATTTGCAAGATAAATAAGGGGACAGAAGACAGGGGGAAAGAACGCAACGAGGAACGGGTCTTCCGTCGGCCACCGTCCGCAGGGCGTCTTGGTTTTTTCAAGAATATTAAATCGCGTCGTGAAATTACGATCACGCCGCGAAACGGTGCACGAGATGTGTATCGAGATATATATCAAAATGATCGCGCGAACGGAACATCGTACCCGAACCAATTATCCTCTCTCGAATATCCACAACGGAACGTCAACCGCTTCAGGCATCAAAGATACAAATAATGTGCTCGGTTGAAGATCAAGTGCAATGACAATATTGTATTTACATGTGAATAGTTAATTAACGACCTTCGAGGATTGTACGTGTGTGATATTAAAAGATAGGGTTACAAATAAATATTCGAAGAATTTCTTCTACCTACCTATGGTTCCTACGGGATGTTTCGTGCAGAAAAAGAAGAAAGTAACGAATTAGTTAGTCATCGTAACATACAGGAGAAGACTCGTAAGTTGAGAAAGCAAACGAAAAAGGCGAAAACGACGGAAAGGAAAGGGAGTCTCGAAGACGGCTGTTCGAGTGCAACCTTCGCCCCCGGCGGGACCATGGTCGGCGAAACACACGTTGAACAATAAGAAACATCGACGAGCAAGAGGAACGATGGAAAAGGATGGAGAAAGTAACGCAGAAAGAAAGAGTAAAGCAGCGCTCGGTTGTATACGGTATAATTACAGAGGGCAGAGCAGTGGCTAGACCCATTGCAGCAACTTACCGTTGCCCAAGGCGCCAGCATATTCGAAATCGGCGGGGCTCGATCCTGTTGCGACTTGGTTCTAATTCGTATTCGTGCCCCGGGTGTAGCAGATAGTATACGCCTCGAAAAACGGCGGAAGGACTGGTAGGAATCTGCTATACTACCCTCCTCCTTAATTCCTCGCGTTCTTCTCTCTTATCTCTTTTTAGCAATGCAAATCTTAGTCACCCGTCAGCAGGTTCTACTGAAATGTGAAAGAAACACGTTTCAGAGCAGTTTCTATCAAGAGTATATGATGAATATTATCGCACCTTTATCTAGTTAGGATTAAATATCTTTTAAGTATTTCGTTTAAATTTTTATATCGTATATGAATTTCGAATACTGATTCATAGCCGCCTCTTGATTTTATGATTATTTTAGTACGTATGGATGAGAGCAACAGTCCTGAATCCTTTAATTTCCCTAAGCCGCAGCCACCGATAATTAACGTACTGTAATCAGTGGGTCACTCCACGTGATGCAATATAACGAAACGTAACACGGTGTTGTGAAACCCCCTGCGGCTGAGGCGTGTATAGTAGAATGCGTGCCCACTAATTCAATTGTATATGTCGACTGTATCGGTCATGTCACTAGGGAGAACATCGAGAAAAATGTTCGAACTTATCAGATGCTACTAATTAGTTTATGATGAGCGAAACAGAGAAAGTTTGTGACAGTATTTTATGTTATATTTATATTATTTTTATATTATATGTTCTGCCGTTGATAAACGTCAACGTGATTAACGGTTCACAGTAAATTGTACGTACATTAGAGTTAGAGTTACCAACTAATTTAAAGGAAACGGAATTTCTCCTTCCTAACAACGGTAACTAGATCTAATTGAAAATTTAGAATGGATCCACATGGATTTCACGGTTACTGTACACGCAGAGTCGCCCTTCCATTAAATATTTAGTTCGTGTAATTACATGGTGCATAGTCCTGTTGTAAACGGAAGACGACGACCTTGCATCAGCCTGCGTGAGAGACTTCGAAGCGCGATTACCTTTTGCGGGACTGAGTTGCGTGCAATTCTTTTTTTCTTCTTCTTCTTTTGTATATTGAACATGAAGAGAAAATCGTTCTCTGAATGCGACAGGATAGTGTTAACGTCAGGTGCAATATTAAGTGCAAAGATAAAAAGTGGTTTAGTTGTATGTAGAGATGTCAGATCAACTTCAGTGGAAGAAAACGATATTATGAGACACAATAGAAATATCTGTTATCTGATTGTAATCTGCATATATTTGTTTTCACTGCACGTGTAATCTACTGTAGAAGATCACTGATATGCGCCCAGATTAGCAGGTCCTCTATTGTGAAACTTCAAGGGAAGTTCTGCCAGAGTCTAAGACCAGGCCAGGCAAGGAAGTGGAATGTACTCGACGGTATAGTACGCACCTCGCGAGCACAGATTATCCACTTTTGCGGTAATTCGTGGCTGCCGACGCGCATGCAGTATCGCGCAAGATGGCCGACAAGTCGCGATCGCTGATTGGCGATGGCGGGGCGGGCTATTTGAGCGGCGGTTGGTGGTTCAGCACAGCCCGGCGCGAGTAATTTTGATCGTGATTATACTAATTTCATAGTATATCCCTTCTCGGTGGCTTAAGCACTGGGTGAGTTTACACGAGCAGCAGTACGATCCAAAGAGTAACCGTACTCTTGAAATCGCACGCGCTTCAACGGAATCCTTTTACTGTGTCAAAGTGATACTGTGTTTTGGACTTAACGTCAGTGTGCCATGGAGAATTAATACAATGTTTTATGTCGGTAAGTTCTATTTTCTTAATATGTAATTAGTTTTGGGCAACAGTACGACACGCATGTGATAAAATGCACGTGGTCAATATAATTCTTATAAATAAATTCTTGTTTATATCTTATTGGCATAAAACCTCACCGCCTCAACGGTAATTTGCATTTTTAATTCATTTCTTCCGTATGGACGTTAAACATTTTCATGTTTATACGTCACTTGCAGTGGGTATGTCACATGGGGTTTACTGTGAATGCATGGTATCGTGCACAGTAAAATGTTTCGTGCCACGGATATTTTTCGCGGGTAAAGGAGAGAAACACGCTGAGCGTGTGAAGTTGCCTCAGCTATTGCTATTAACGTCAGGTATATTGAACCATAATTGTCCTGTGTTGTTAGTGCGGCGTATTCACGGGCAAAAGGCCCCCGTTTTGCTTCCCTCTTCTTCCGCCCCTCTTCTTCCCTTTCTGTCTCTAACATTTTCTATCTTCCTCTTGTTCTCGTTCGTTTCTTCTTCCTCTCTCTCATTCTTTTATGCTCGTTGCCTCTCTCCTCCCCTTGGGCAGCGAACGGAGCATCGCCGCTACGGCGGTGGGGGCTAAATTACCACAATTTTGTACTTTTTATACCGCGAGGGAAAAAAAGAGGATAATTTTTGGTGGAAACGCAACAATTTTATCGGCCGTTGTTATGTGAGATCAGTTGGTGTCTACTGCCGCTGCGCGTTACACCTGCCTACCTCGTGTGCTCCGCTCTGGCCTTTGGATCAACGAGTGTTTAGTTGTCATCCTATTTCCCTGTAGAATGTTATACGGTCTTACGGATCGGAAAGCGACGTATCGAAACGGTCAGTTAGATCTATCGTGTTCGATTTGATCGCCGCCATGTTGGTGGCCTTGAGCTACGGTTTCTTCGAAGGCCAGGTTATGAACATCTTTGATCTATTCATCCATGTCTTCGCTGTTCAAAGTGGCAGTTAGTATAATGGATACACTGCAGTGTCTTTTTATTGATTTTTTTATTTAAAGTGCGGTACACATTGTGCGAGCGGTTGATAAGTTTCGTGCGTAACGTTCTCACGCCATTTTTGTTACGACAATATACGATTGATCGTGCGGCAAGATGCGTATCGTGAAGCTGAATGGTCGCCATTTTGGAGAACAGTTTTTTTCTGCCGCGATAGACTTGGATCTGACGTAACATACAGTGACATTTTAAGCGTATGGATATTATGTGAAGAAAGAAGATTTACAAAATTTTCACGTACATCCATCCTCACTTTGGCATCTTACTTGTATTTTCTTTGGGTCATTCATTCTGTGGGAACATCTCAGATTTGTAGAGTAGGTGAGCACTTCAGATTTCGGTGGATAATCTTTTAATTATTAAGTATACGTTAATAACTATGACCGGTATAATAAAAAGATATATTTTATTAACGGTTAGTAGTATAATTTATTTTTAACGAGAGTGTGAAAGAATGATTACTCTGTCGAGCGAATGGAACGTGGTAGCACTAAGGATGTTAGTTATTTTTTAATTGCTGACTACTACAAAAAACGAGTCTTTTTTCTTGGTTTCGTTCGCCATTATCTCCTCCGATGAATTCTTCTTCTACTTCTTCAGCATGCCGCAGGCATAGACATCACTGTCTCAGGAGATTTATACTCCTTGAACGCAACATGCCTGTGCGGGCGTATAACACTGTTACTTTGTGTTTCAAGCCCATTTTTTTCTTTATTTAACCAACTATTATTTGTTGCTTTCTTAGCTAATAAAACATACAACTTTTATACAATTGTTGATCCATCGTCCACAAATTCTTCGTCGGATTCCCATGTATTGATTAACACAGTTATACTATTTTCTATACTGGTGACATCGTGCTATTAAACAGAAGTCTATTAAACTTGTTCTTCATTAACTCGATCGTACAAACTGAACATATTGAATTTCTCAAGTTTCGACAAGTGGAAAAGGGGGTTTCGGGCAACGTTCTTCTTCGTACGCCGGTATCGGTGGATCCGTCGCATCCTTATTGATGCCGAGGGTATCTATCGCTCCCGGGCTTGCTGGACCAACGTCGAAAAAGGGGGAGAAAGAGGCAATAAAACCGCAAGGGCGAAAAGGACGGAGGTAAATAACGGTGGAGGAGGCGTGGTTGGCGCGATGCGGCGCCCTCAAAGCACGATCGTCCCTCGAGGGTACACCTTTTAAGAGCTCGAGGTACGAGGACCGTCGAAACTGGGAGCCCCCGAGATAAGATCCTCCTAGTTATCGAACGGACTCCCGTTCACGATCGATGTACGAAAACCCGTCCACGGGTTTCGATATACCCGCGGGCAGGCCGATCCTTCCACCTTTTCATTCCATCGTGCGTCAGAATTCCGGCCTTGATCGTCTACAAGGACGCTTATTTTTGCAACTAAGTATTGTGTGTCGATCGTTTTATCCCTTAAAATCCTGTTCGTTTTCGTGGTTGGGAAATACACGTGGTTGTGAAATGTAAATCGGCGGATGTACGCTGCCCGACGGACAGGGAAGACTGAATTTATACGAAGGATACAGAAACATTATTGTTGTGTATGGACAATATTTTTCAGTCTTTTCTAATATTTGCTGCCCAGTTCTGTCTACATGTTCGTTCAGTCGTTATCAGGTTTATTGTTTTAAAATTTGTCAAAAAAGAAAGTCAGATCATAATGGGGTAGAGTCTACTTAGCCGGTAGACTAGATCTGCCCAGCGGCGTCGGAAGGACATCAGATGTTTCATTTCCCGGAAGACACGATAATTCTTGAGGAATCATTCGCATACGTGGATGAACACGATATCTTAGGATCCTAAATGGGCACCTTTGATTTAGCCCGGGCCACGAGGGGCACTAACGACGATACAATGACCCCCGAGCTGCGGAAACAAAGACTGAGACATAAGAATGAAGGAATATACACCGTTTAAGACGGTAATTACAGACTCTCTTCTATTTCCTCGGGCAGCCGCGGCAGATGCGGATAATGATAGCCCAAATGTGGCGATGTGTCCTGCTTCAAGGAGGACGCAACCGGATTTCTCGGATTCTGGGCGCCATCGATCAGAATTTCGACAATATAATAATTGGAGCTATCGAGTCACGAATGAAAGAAAAGTTTGATATTGGAATCTATTATGGATCATTTGCACCAGTGAATCTAACGTCGGAGTATTTTACGGAATACTCTGTGGCCTGAATTTCGTGACAAGAACTGAGGAATTCCAGAAAATTCGTTCCTACATCTCTATTATACGAGAGATCTCATCTATATGCAGATTTACGTTCTGTTTTGCCATTCTCGGTGAAATTAAAGTTCGCGAACTTTTTGCGTGTGGTACTTATAAGCCAACTCTGTCCACAAGGACGCACATCCGAGGTTAGGCTTGGGTCTGACCCCGCCCTGCGTCTCCCGCGGTCTCTAATTACCAAAAATTTTACGAGCCGCGCGTCGGGTTCTGTCATTTGTTTGTTCAAGCACGCCGGAAGTTCGAGCTAATTGATTATCTGCTAATTTGTAACGTTGCCTGCTTAGAAGATGCCGAGGATCACCTCTGCGACGGCTTCTGGTACCATATCTTTTTCGTTACACCTTTACAAAACTGCCATACAGACATACTTTTTCACTTCACATACATATGCATCTATATCGTGGATGTTACCAAAGGTGGGATATGTGAAGCTACATAAATTAGAATCGTTAGATGTTATTTGAAATCATATTTCTTGACCATTCGAGGTGGAGTCGATGACTTTCGATCGATGTTGTCCAGGTGATGGTGCAGCTGTTCACCAGAATTTCTAAGTTTTAGTATCTTTTTAAAAAGTCATGGGTATTCTGTATGAATAACGAATCACTGCAGCGGAAATGATGTTTGTGTGAAACAGTTTTTTCCCTCTTCGCGGCGTGAACGGCTAACGTATGCGCCAGTAAAATTTTTATTCGCTATGAAAACGATTAACATGGTCTTCATTTGCTCATGCTATAAAGTAACTGACACAAGCATTAAAATTTTTTTCACTCGCTAATAGACCAGGGTTATAGATGTGTTAGTGGCTCCGCGTGAGACCAGAGGGGGTTAATGTTTACCCTCGTCTTGTTCGTGGATTGGATAATTGTATCAAACTTGATCTGATGGGGACAACGTAATTTGAGGTTGTTGAGTGCAATCTTGGCACCGTGTTCTAATCGTGACAAAACAATAACTAGATTTGTTCTTCATAATAGACGTAAACGACGTTGTTTGACGTATAATTTGTATTACTTACTACTAATTATGTTATAAACTCCACCACGAATTTAAGAAAACTTTTTTACTTCGTAACGTTATATTATCATAACTATTAGAAAGCGAAAAATTATCATTCCACAATCACACAAGCACGTAATCTCTAAAAACAAGTGTATAATGTTTCTACAATGGTTACCACGAGCGCGAACGGGTCGCCAGGGGGCAAACCCAGATTCCTCAAAGTTAGTCGCGAAACAAAATGCAGCCCACCAGGGTGGTGAGACAGTCGTCTTATGGTAGTTCGTTGAAATTTACTCTGCCTGGTACGAACCGCCAATTATCAGTCACAAACTTCCTTTTTACAGATAGGAATAGTCGTTCCTCCCCATTTTCTACGGAAACTCAGTCCGTAAACTTGCCCCCGGCATCGGGTCACTTCAAAGAGACATATTTCCCTGCTCTATACTTACTTTTTACTTCAATCTTTTTAAAGGTTCATCATTATCCAACTGTAAGATACTTATACAGTCCGTACTATCTTAAATATCATATACAAATGAATGCTACAACCAATCGTGGTAGCCGTAATGTTAATAACACAGATCAGTTCAAACGTGAAACTTTATCACGCAGAAAATAAATGATTATACCCAGCACCTAGCATAGCGAATTAACTAGCTCTAGATTGCCTCATCGACATAGTGTCCGACACACGGAGTATCTCAAAGAGCCATTTTCGAGGTCAGAGCCGGCTGTGTTTCGCGGTGGATCGTGGATGGCCGGTGACTCGCATAGGCCGGCTACGTGGGCCAGAACCCGCGTAATAACACGGCAGCACGAAACAAACCGACGAATTAGGTACTATCGGGTTCTGCGAAAGCGGTCGACAGACGGACGTAGCAGGACGGACGAACGGACAGACAGCTAGCGCGAGGGCCCAAGCAAGCCGAAGAACGAGGAACTGCTGAGGGGTTCGGGGGGATGGGGAAAGAAGAGAGAAGCCTCGAAAGGGTCTGGCCTCATGCAATT
Source organism: Mimumesa dahlbomi (assembly GCA_917499265.3). NCBI lineage: Eukaryota > Metazoa > Arthropoda > Insecta > Hymenoptera > Crabronidae > Mimumesa > Mimumesa dahlbomi. Next base: position 5,332,641 of record OU824124.1, read on the forward strand.
ACGAGGCTCCGGCAACCCCGACATTATCCCCAATTATCCGCGTGCGTTTTGAGGTTAGGTTTTCGGGGCCCCTCCGGGCCAGAGGCGCGCGAGAGCCACCGCGAGGCATCGCGACCCAAACGTCCACGTAAACTCGAAAGGAACGAGAGACAAAGGGAAAGGAGGGGACAGCCAGAAAGACTCGAGAGAGTGTACGGACGATCCATTATGTGGCGTCTGGCGTCAGACACGGATCGATCCGGCACGTTTCGGTTTTCTGGGCTGTACGCTTTCTCGCGAACCGCATGACCGCAAGGCATGCGACCGATTCACCACGAAGGGGTTGATGCATGGCTATTTCCGTAACCGCAGATGGGATACCTTCGATGCAATCACGGTGGAAGAAGGTCGTACAGTAATAAGAGCCACGTGAAAACCGTTAGAAATAGATTTTCATGATCAAGAAGTTGTCTCTTTTTTTAAGAAGCTTCCACATCGTGTTTCGATCCTGTAATGTGTTCTTGAACCACAGAACTCTCATAGTAAGAACCTATTTTGATGTATTAAATACACGATTATGGAAATTGAATCTGAATTGAGTATCAAGACTGTGATAAACGAGCAATCATGATTAAGAAACGGTATACTACACTTCTGTGTAATTAAGAATATCTCCCTCTCCCCTTCTCGTGGTTCATGATACCTTTCATTAGCTGGTCCATCTAAGCGAAAACTAAATCGTGTAATATATTCATAACGATTCGAGTGAGACGAGCTAAATATAGTATAGTTTACCACCCTATACTGACACAACACCTTGCTTTTATTCGGTGGGTGTAGCACTTTACGATATCTGCTAACCTTTCGTTCATCGTTGTAACGATCTACGGTACTTGAAAGGAGGAAGGGCAGGGGGCTATAGAACGATGGAAATAGGGCACTTTCGAGGACTCGGGCGGACCTCGTGTCGGTTGGCGTGCTAGGAAAGATTTACAGTCTCCGCACCGGAAAGGGTACCAAGAGGGCGGTCGGTGGAAGAATGGTTTCCGGCGACGGCAGCTTCTAGCTTTAGAACCTATAGCTACCAGGTCGATACGCATAGCAGTCTGGAAAACCAGTGATAACTAACTGGTTAAATACGCATTTCAAGACGCCACGATGAAGTGTTGCATATTTTTACATATTTTCCTATAAACGAGTTTCCAACACCGCATCTCATTATATTGTTCCCTCCACGTTAACAGTTTACACGGCTTCGGTAAAACTAGTTCGAACGTCACCGTGTATTAGTCATGCTCGATCCTAAACGTTTTTCAACCGGCGTGTTTCAATCTTTTTTTTTTTTCAAATACATCACGTATGAATATCATACACGTACGGAGGATAATTCGTTGATGCATTTGAGGGTTACACCTTTCGAATACAATTTTCATAATGATATGCGAAGTGTCAGTGGTATGTACACGGTCTGCTGCGTGGCTCCACCTGGCACGTGAAACGAAATAAAGTACCAGCTGACCATTCGGCGTCCACCTTCTCACTATTATATTCCACCTTTGACTTCGTATTCTTCAGCTTCAAAATAATAAGAGCTCTCGGCCTGTCCTCTTTCGCGTCAAGCGTACACGACATTGACATTGCCCTGCCGTATTCTTCTGTAACAGTACTGAAAACTCAAATGTCCCTCGTTAAATCGAAAAAAAACACACGCCGGCAGCCGTCAACGTAAGAAAGTACATATAACGAACTCCTTCGGGCGGACAAATTGCTACCCTCTTTTACCAACCCACCTGATTATCATTCTCTTCCAGTCACGGGAAATCACTTCGGGGGAATCCTTATAATTTCAACTAAAGAAACGAGCATTATCGAGTAACACATGTTTCATTCTTCTCCCCAAAGTAGATTCCTTCATCCCTATAACGTTAGTTCGTTTTGAGAAACGAAGTTCTTCAGGCATCCGATCCAGGAAGATCATGTTTAAGCATCGACTTCACTGTAGCACGATTTCTCACGTGAATTTCCTTGCGCAGGTTTCGCGGGGGCACGCGTATCTACGTTATGCACCTCCGCTTGGCTCACCACCGCGTGTGTAGGTTGCGAAATATCACGTTGCTCCGCTCTATAGTTCGGTGCCTATCAATCACTTGGCGCACGGTCCGGCAATAAGACTTCTCGAAGGAGGGAGCTATTATCCTGCCAGACTCTTGTGATGCACGACCTCCAAGCCCGACGCTGGACCTTAAGCCCTTCTTGCCGAACGATCGGATGCCGCACGAAAATTCCGCGAGTGCACATAACCCGGCATGGATACGCTAAGATTACGCGAAGAAACGATCGTTTCGTAAGGAATGATCGAAACGTGACGGAAATTCCACGCTGGATATGAAAATCTATTGTCCAATAGTGAAGTTGGCAGTCCATCAGCATGGATGAGGACTGTCTATTATACAGACAGGTCATGGAATGAGTAGTAGAGTAACACGTGGAATTTCTGAAAGTGATCGATTGAACTCGGTATAAAATATGGTGCACCGTGAAAAAGTAATATACGCGAACTCAACGTTAAGGGAGAAAAGAATTATGATGGCAAAGGCTCCAGGAAGCATTACGTCCGCGTTATATCTCAAGGCACGACGGCATAATGAAAAATCCGACAGAGCACATAAGTTAAGGCCGTCTCGAGGAAGAGCGATCGAGCTCGTTCGCCTCTTGAATATTCATTGATCGCTGCCTCATCGTAAAATACCAGGGTTGAGAGTATCAAACAACAAAAGAGCTTGGTTATTATCGAATCAAAGATTGAGCTGATATTGACACACTTCGCTCGGTGGAAACGAGAATATTTATGTTCCTTACATGCTAACGTGATTTAGGATTTACTCATTTGAATGTCATCCGTGCGAATCGAATAATTCTACCGAAATGTGTGTACCACCTGTAATCAGTTGTTTCATTAATTTAGCGAACAGTTCGTTGGTAACGAGATTAATGAAAATATCATAGGCGTGAGAGGAAGATAACCTCGGAACGAAGGCTCGCGTGATACGCGAATTCCCTGTGGTTAGGCTCAGCCTTCGTTACACTTGCATTCGTGACAGCCAGCATCGTGCGATGCGTGTGTATTCCATAGTAGAAAAATATTATCGCAACAATGTCTATTCACGCTACGTGCGAATATGCGGCTGTGGGTGTACGCACGCCATACTAACGTACACCAAAGTTTCCCTCCCTCGCGGATCGGTTAGATGCGTGTTTGACACGCGATTTCGAAGGATGGTGAGAGGTATGACCTCTAGGGTCGTTCGGGGTCTTAAAAATTCACTAAACTTCCAAAGCCTGACACAGAAGTGCCACGATTAGATTCTATTTATCCGGGAACGCAAGATGTAGCAAGACTTTTCGTACAATTAGTGTAAAAATCTTGGAACCAATGGTAAACGTTCATTGGAGGTACACGTTTGAAATCTTTTTGAAGATAGGCGACGCAAAGTCTGCGAAGTCGATGGGATTCTCGCGTTCCTCGAATACGCTACAGCTGGTTTAGGGGGGTGGGTGTAATCGCTTACGAAATGACATGCAAATGCAGTGGGCATCCAAGGCGAGTCTGGTTTTTCAGGGCGTTACCCTTGGAAATTCTGGTCGGTTGGTTGGTCGATGGTGAACGTCGAGGGCGGCGCATCTGTCGGCGGAAGATTTATATCCCGAGGCCGAGGTTCCTTCTACAGACCTACCCGTTACAGTGTTGCCTGCGTTAGGCACGCCACGGAGCACACTTTGTTTTGTATTTCAAGAATTGCATATGTCCTCCGTATCTGTTTGCCGTACCAGTAATTAAAACTTCCGAGCTATTAACTAATTGGGAAGCTAACCCGAAGATTTGTTACCTCAGACACTTGCTAATTAGAAAGTAAAATCATATTTCCCATTATAACTACATATACATCATTTACATTCTTCAAAATCAATTTGAATCACCTTATTGGAAAAACCAACATTCCTTTTCGTAGTTAGAACTTATAGAATATAAGTACGTATAAAATTGATTCAATTCGCCCTGGGTTCCGTATCAATAAAGTGGCAAAGAAGTATGCACGATCAAGATTGTGATATATAAGGGGATGAAATTCATCTATCGAGCTGATTGTACACCAGTAATAATCCGCTACCTCCGCAACCATGTGATGTCCAAGTTACCAAGCCGGGACTCAAAATGGAGGACTCTCGTCGGGACGGCGAGAAAACGATGCGCTGCGGCGCGATTACACTCGGCCGCGAGGGCCGTCCGGTCTATCAAAACCCGCTCGGCCATACATCAATGCCATCTATACGTATAATTTTGATGTCGACTGCCTCTCGTTTTATTTCCTGCGTGTAAAAGCGAAGGCGTACGGACTACATTTTCAGATTAGACTGATTAACCAACGATGTGCGTATTCCGTAGAATTTCCATTCGTTGGATTGTTCATCATTTCGTGTATCTCGATGAGAACAGTGATGTACACATTGTAAATTTATTGGAACTTTATCTGGGAATCGTGTAGGAAATTTCGATATCACAGGATACGAGTATAATGTCTGTTATGTCGAAGATTTTATAGTATTTTGTTGGCGCTACTATCGCCGTCAGACATGGTTCTTCTAGATATTTATTGTCGTGAAATTTGAAGATATAACGAATGGTTAACATACTACTGCGCTAAGAGAGATGCACACTATTATTGGCGTTTAAATGACACGGTATTATCCGAAGGCAATAAATGTCACAATGCGGTGTAATGACTCTATAATTTTGGTCACTTAACCGACGCTGTGCTTCCAGTTATAGAGACGCGAGCATTACGTTGTTGATCTTCATCTACTTAAGTGGTAACAGCTTCAACCGATACCGCGATATTTATCATACCGTCCACCTAGTGAAATTGTATTACAGTACCATCGTTACTTTTTTTCATCCGCATCATCCCTGGTCTCGGCAAACACCGAACACCTATACATACATACATATATCTCGCTGGAATTGAGTTCGGAACGGTATTTCATTCCATCCCATCGTACATTTTGTTTCGCCGTTCGCTTTCTCAAGCTGACACTTAGGAATTAACAGATCGCTCGTTGGCAATTAAACCCCCCAAAGTCTAACTCTCTCCGTTGGTTCCCATGGTTGCACTATGTGCTCGGCTCTTGGAGAACGAACGATGCAAATAAAAAAAAAAACACTCTCACACACAAAAAGACGAAGTGAAAGTGAGGAGGGGGGAAGGGCTGGCGAACGGAGACGAAAAGGACAGACTTCGTCGACAACCCCACCGGTGCACGGGGTACACGATGATCCTTCGGTTGCACCAGGGTCGTGAGACCAGCGTGAAAAAAAGTACAGAGAAAAGAAATGGCAGACGAGAGAGGATGCCGCGATGGTGCGGAGGGCAATATTTACGAGAAGGGTTGGGTTCTGTGAGTTTCAACCGCGGGACGTAATTGCACCGGCAGGCTACCCTGATTTATTGGGTTATTACCGATCCCGCGTAAGAAGAGTCCGAACGCGTGGTGTATGGGCTTCTCCAAGGATACCTTTGACGGTCAAGATGGCGCTCGAAATATGAAAGTGGAAATCTGATAACCCTAAACAAGTTATACAAATACAACTTGATACGTATTGAGAAAATGATTGGTCACAAAAATAATAATTTGATGTATTAATATTCATTTCGTAAAAAATATTTATTTGTCTGTGAATTTATCGATTCACAGCCGGTATCGATTCGATGATTGTTCCATAATAAGTTGTAGGGAAGAAAGACAGCCGGCATTTTCGCAAAACGGCTTGTGTCATGCGATTCTTTGCGTGAGTGACACAAGAAACGCGGAGTGACACAAGAAACACGGGGAACAAGTACGACATAGATGGTTTGGATTTCTATCAATATCATTATCCTCGAAGACATAGGACTCAGATGATTTTACTAGTCGTCGTAACCGGTGGGCGTCATTATCTTTGATAAGACGTTGTTTCCCCCTGTAACATGGTGTTTGTTGAAACATTGGTTGTTCGTTCGCGCGGTATGATTAGGATGAAAAAGAATCGGATATATAAAAAAAACAATACGATAAACGGCCCTCATAGTATAATCATAAGCAATTATTGAAATAGCGAAAGTGACATCATACGAGATATCACAGCGATTTACGATAATTGTCTATTGTTTTCTTCTTGGAAATCGTTTTATCATTTTTTATACCAAACTAAATATTCCTATTTTTCCATTACCACTTCACGGATAATCTTTCCGAAGGTCTACGCATTAATATTTCTATTTTTCCTGCAATATTTCCCAATCCTGATCAAAGCAAAAATATCTTAACCCCGTTTTGCGATAAAAATACGTTCCGATTTTCATCGTCGGGTAATTCATGCTATCGGAAAAGGTTAGGCGAAGTTTTCTGGAGCATCTTAGAGTCGTTCGCTCTCGGCATTTCGGCGTTAGGCGATAAATCTCGAAGTGAGTGGGCCCCGGGGTGGTTGGGCACACCAGAAAAGGAAAAAGTTCGCAGCGAAAATGAGAGAATGCATTCTGCCAATAGATTTACGATGCTATCCATCTTCGTAGTACGCACTTGCCGCACATGCCCCGTGATAAAAGGTTGCCCCTGTGTGTGGGTATTGCCACGTATACAAATGTACCTACGATTCTAGAAGAACGGTACGTTATTATAAGCCCTCGTGGCGTAATTGTTTCCAAGGAACCGACATGGCGAAGACCTTGCCTGAGAACGCCGAAGTGTTAGCAGCCCTATACAGGACGTTTCATCGATAGTGCCGCTAGTCACGACTGCTTCGACCGATTCTAATCTATCCGATGCAGAGGAACTACGTGACCAGGATTTTTCTGTCAACGTTCAAGAGTAGATGACGTTAGGCTATGTAGGGATAATTTTTATATGTGGCTTATGGAAAGTTTCTGTGTGTATGTGTGTGTGTCGGTAAAAAGATCGAGATTAGATAAATTCTAATTCGCTACCAGCTCGATAGGATTGAAAATTAGAACCACTATTTCTAATCTATGCATCGGAACGACTTGCATGCATCCCTGATTATTATTAAGTTTCATGTCTGTCGTTTCTGTATTGTATTTCTGCCTTGAATTATATACGCTCGGATATATATATTATTATAATGAATTTCATTTCAGGTGATCGTCCCGAGGGCTGTGCGGCGGCGTCAAGATTTTCACAGAAGAATTACGATGAAATTATTATAATTTCATTCTTTCTTTTTTATTCGATGTGAATAATAAATGTGTGTCTCTCTCTCTCTCTCTCTTAACGTTATATTTTACATGAGCCCAAACATTTTTTCGTACGTGCTTAACTTCGTGATATTGCCGTAACGGAGAGATATGAAAAAATATGATTATCGTTGAAAAAAATTTAGGCCGCGAACCCGGAATGGCGGCGATCCGGTTTAATCTTGGCACGCCCCTTATATACTGCACCGCGTACCTATTACATCATGATCGCACTCGATACCAAGTCTATCTATACGAACTCTATCCAGTGCCTACCTGCGATACGTATAAGGTGCAATTAAAATTCAAGAAAAATTCTTAGAAACCAGTTCCAGATCGTGTAAAATATTTCACTACACGGTGGTCACGCAGAAACGCCAGTCACGGATGATCTCATTTAATTATTATTGTCATGTTACCCTCACGAATTTTTACCAACGATCCTCGTAATGATTTCTTTATATTCCGGGGTGCGTTGAAACCAATTACGATTAATCGATTATTCCGCGTAATCTATTGAGGGGTACGAAAGATGTTCATGAACGTGTTTCCGATTATGAAATTTTGACAGGATCATTATTGCGAGGAATTAAGAAAAAATAACACCGACGCCGACTTGAAATAAATTAATGTCCACGACGAGTATGCAAATTCGTTATAAATAACTTTATCGACATCGATTTACTGTTGCAGGTAATTTTATGTATTACCATGGTAATGATATTTTTAGAAATATGACACAAAATATTGATAGTTATTTGTCGTATGTACTCGCAGTCGTGGTATTGCGGTAATTTTCGCTTCAACGTGGGATAGTCGATAATCGATATTACAATAGTTCTACTGTCATATTCCTGGAACACAATACTGCTTACTCAAACACGTTCGCAGCGTGGAAACGGTTTTTCTTTTATTTCCATACGATAAATCTTACCGTATGTACGTGTGTGTACGTACACCGGGTACGCTCGTATTGAAGTCAACGGGGGAATATTATTTCCGAGAAATAATTTTCCTCGCCATGTGTCCCTTGACGCGAAACTACGCGAAGAAAATATATAGCCGCGTGTTTTTCATTCCCGTTTCTTCTTTCCGTCGTCACCGAATTCGAGAAATGGCGGCCATGTCGTGCTGCGAGAATCGCGGGAATCGGACTTGGGGGGCACGACCACCATTTTGAAAGATGGTGCATCCTGCAAGCCGTGCACAACCTACACCCACGCAAAGGTAGACCCGTGGAGAAAACTCCAGGCCACTACAACCACCCACGTTCGATTCCCATTGGCCGAGCCGTCCTCACCCATAAGATACCACACCACCCACGGCCAATGGACCCCATGCAGGTCACTGTAAGTCCTCTATAGGGTGTGCGTAAAATACACAACAGGTACCATTTCAAGAAAACTTTTAGAAAACCTCTAATCCCTGATAAAGAAACTTACCCTGATCTTATATCTATTAATTAAAAATATTAATATCCTTCTATAAATTCTTAAAAATAAAAAAAAAATCATGATACACGATATTTAAAAGTGTTTCCAAATTCAATGGTCAGATCAGTCCTAGTTAACACTTGAACGATGTTAACGAATGTCTACGAAATGTTGTAACACACTTACTAGAGGCACGTTTCGCGAGATGGAACAGGGAAAAAGCGGGATCGAGGAGTCCTCGACACGACGTTGCCGGCACTTGGATTACAGTGGGTTAGACCAACGCTAGATTATCTCAGTGACGGTAAGTATAGGTTAGATCAGCAACTCTAGCCCATCTTGCGGCCGTACCGGGAGCATTGCTTCCCCGAACACGTAAGCCCCGCACTCTCGGAGCACGCCGAGCCACGCGATAATTCATGGAACTTTATGCGCACCTCGTGTAATGCCAGCTCCTTGTTTTTTTTTTTTTTTTTTTTTTTTTTTTCGGTCGTCCTGGACGCGGCATAGTGAGCACCGCATGGTGCTGTACAAGAACCTTAAAGAACCGCATGGGTGGTACTTTTCAAGGTGAACTGCCGTTGAAAATCTTGTGAGACGAAAGAGGTGCTCAAGTATTGTGTAAGCGGCTACAGTTTCGTTACAGAATGATTTTTCAACATGTTGAACGTTAACGTTCTAATGGTAGAGATCATTCTTTGGATGATGTATCAAGATTCATTGTTATTCTTTGGTGTTAAGAAGTATTGTGATACTTGTTATATATACTTGTATATATTTTGTAGCTAATAAATGTATTCTATAGTACAAGTTACCGGTATTCGTTTGAGAGGTTAATTATAACGATAAGATCGTTCAGATTTGTTGTAACATTATGTTATAGGCAATGGCTGGCGGGCGGTTTTGCGAGAGATGAAATCTACGGTAGCGGGTTGTATATTAAAAGGTGCAATTTTTCTATTCCGAAAGCACTAAATTTTACTACAATTAACTCTGGCAGCAAATTGCCACCGACGATCGCGGAGATAATCTAATTACTACATAATATCAGGTGGAGTTGTTACGGAGCGGTTTGTAGAGAAGGAAGGGGAGTTTAAGTACTCCGAGGCTTTAACGCCACCGCGACGGTGAGATAATTTTTCCACTGATTATGGGCGCGTGCAATATTTCCATTAGTTGTCAATTTAGTTGTCGACGCCTGATGGACGTACGCAGAATATACAAGGCGTACGAGGAATAATTAACAATAAATTATCTGTTGAAGCTATCATTACGGTAGCTAATCGTGACAAATTGACCGTTATATTATTAAGTAGCCTTACAGACGTTAATTGCGTACTTCGTGTGAATTGTCTAAAAGAAAACGAGTTTGATGATCGCAAAATGAGTTATGTTTCGGTATTAAAAACATAGACCGTGGAAAATAATTATTTCGCCTCTAGTAATTAGATCGGGTACATTGAAAACGTTTATTTATAATTGTAACCGACATTTACCGAATTATTAACTTATTGCCGACGATTAAGTAACCACCGTAAGTGTCTCGTTATGTAGAAGCGGTATTATGAAGAAAAACTTGCGAAATATTTTATGAAAAATCACACAGTTTATCATATTAATTAATAATATAATGTTTGATATACTTTGCAAAGTGAGTAGATAATTATTAACATTCCCTATTTCGTTTCAGACTATCCCAATAGGTATAGGGTGGTCAATATTTTTCCCGTTCATTTTAGCGAAGCGGTTCTGCAGCGAATGTTCAGAGGACGCCACGATACATGTCCGGAATTCAGGATTACTTGGAATTCTGGCAGATGGCACAGGTTGTATCGCAGAATATCATGCACTCTTGCCAATCTCCAGGACAGGATTAACAATCAGATAAAAAAAAATTAATTAATTCCCAGCGAACTAAAAATCAATTCCCAGAATCATTAATAGAAACTGATTTCCAATTGTTTAATAAATAATAGTAGAATACTTTATTTATCTCTCACAGAGGGTATCGACATCCAAGACTTCTTATACATACATACACTTAGCAACAAGATGTATAAAATAGATTTACCCCCATAATTCTCAAATTACTTTTCACCGATTAAACGATCACCGCTATAGCGACAAAGTAAATGAAAAAATGAACTTCGTCACCTTCCTCCTGCACTTCAAACCGTTCCCCACGTCCACCAAGTCCATCGCTCCGTGGCTTTTACAAAATTCGCCATCGCGATTACAAAACTACCTACCACAGAAACGCGCTCTCGCATCATAGAATTATGTATTTAACATGAATTCTTTTTTTTTTTCCACCTAGCATGGTGAAACACTCCCGGGGCCCGCCCCGAACGGTTCGCGACTCGAAATCCGCGTAAATAGCGTTATGTTCCGCGGTGAGGTTGCCGCCTAGAGCAATCGTGCCCCGAGTTTTATCGGCGCGACGGAGCAAATGATTTTGCACTCGGAGCGATTTCAATTTCTCTTCTTTTCCACCCGTCCCCCCGCCCCCCCCCCCCTAACCCCCCGCTTCTGACACGATGTTGCCAACGATTCCTCGTAATACGGGTCCCCCGATCAAAGTGTAGAGCCGCTCACGATCTCGCACAATCGCATATCCAAGCGACTCGAAAGTGCGAAGCGTTTACACCGGTATTTGAACTTCGCTGATGACGGTAATCACGCTCGCTCGACGCTTCAATTGCACGTTTCGTCGGGTTTCTGCGCCTCGGTTACTTTACGATCGGGAGTAACCCACCGTGGTGGTCAGGATCGCGTCCTTCTCGTCCTCTTCGTCAATCTCTATCTCGGTTCCTCTCGTTCGTTGTCCTTTCTTCTTTTTCCTCGTCTCTCTCTCTCTCTCTGTGTTTTTTTTTCTTTTTATTTCTCTGACCGTCCTTTCTCCTCGTTTCGGTAAATTAACGATCGGCGCGCGCCTAAATGTACAGTTTCGCTTGCAAATTTATCAACCGTGTGTGTCCACGCTACCACACGTCAGGTTGATCGATCGAAGAATTTGATGATTAATTTTTTTTAATCGTACGCGGATGAATCGTGTCATTTTGATAGAGAGTGATAACGTGATTATTGTACAACGATGGGATTATTGAATTTTATATGTATATACAAGTTTAGGTATGAAAGGGTTGGATTTATTTTTATGTGAAATATATATAATGATGGTACGATAATCTCGCGGGTATAAAAGTTATTATTAATTCGTTACTACCGTAGAAAAGATAGTGACTCTTGAATACCACGGAAATTCTAGGATTCCCAACAACGGCGCAGCCACGCTGGCATTATTTTGAAGTGTTTCTATACGCGGATGAGTTATTACAGTAAATTACTATTGTTACGACTTCCCACTGCGCGTTACCGTAATCTTTTTGACACGTAGCGCGGCACGGTAGGTTTCAATTGAGGTGAAATTTAAATTAGGTACGGTTCAAAGTGTACCAAACCGTGTACAGTTTGAATGAACGCTGTCAAAGCAAAAGAGTTCGGCTTGACAAAATATTTTTATCCGAACGCGCAACACGTTACCACACATACGTTTCCATCCGTCAAGCCTGATCTAATTACCCTAATTCTATATCCACAGCAGGAAACAAAACAGAATCACCCATACAACTCAATAAACTATAACCCAACACACGGTTACAGTATTGTTTACTCTGTCGATAATACAAAAATATTTCCAACTACATTCAACGCAATTTCACACAAAAAAGACAATCAATTGCCAATTGTAACGTCCCTTCCACTTCTTACTTACCAACCAAACGTAACTCGTGAGACTATCGGCTTTACTTAAAAAGAGAACACCCCAAAAAAAAAAAACAAAATCTAAAAAAAAAAGCGTTCTTCGACGGTGCCGTGCAGACGCGGCGACACGGTCGTTCCACGGTGTTCGGAAGGATGCTGCGACATTATCCTTTCCATGTACCGGCTAGCAACGACGAATGCACGCACAGCAGCGTATACAACTACATACCCACACACACGTACACAGTGTACCACGTTACCATACAACCAGAGAACGCACGCACGCATGCACGCACGCACGTCGGGCAAACAGCACACACCGGTTCGACCGGAATCGAAGGATCGGCCACTACATCGTCGTTCCTCGATCCCGGACGATCTCCCACGAGAGCGTGAGCGCGTGCATGAGTGCACGCACACGCACGCGGGGAACACGCGCGGAAAGTCGAAGCCAAAGCCCAGCAGTCGGTGGACGCTTTGATGTGGCCGCCGCCGCCGCTACCTTCGCCACCCTGAATACCTTTATATCTCGCTCTCCCGCTTCTCCCTTCTTTCTTTCTTTCTTTCTTTCTTTCTTTCTCGCTGTTCTACTACAACCTTATTCTCTCTCTCTTTCTCTCACTTCCTCTCTTCAACCTATTTTGTTACTCAACGAACTCGACTTCATTCCGCGATTTATCTCGCGCCGCGGTATCATCGTCAGGGGGATGAATTTTAACCCTTCGTCGTCGACGGGGGTAAGTATGAAGTAAGTCTTTCAGTGAGACGAGAGATCTCCTGATCCACCGAGAGACCGGGAAAGAGGACTGGTAGATGAGAATTGTGAAACAAGAACCTTTGGAAAGGCACTTTGAAGCTCGCACCGGTGACTTCTTTAACCTCTTCAACCATTAGTCGAGTGTTCTTTGTACACGACCAGCCGCCCGTATCGTTAGAACCTGACATAGTTCTCATTAAATTGTTTTATATATGTATATACATATACAGGGTGTCCCAGCTAACGTGCACGTCCCTGAACTAGGTGATAGCCGAGGTAATTCGAATATAGGGAAGTGACATTCGTAATGTCGTATCTTAATTCGTGACCGAGTTATCAACGAAAAACGATAGCGAATCATAGGGCTCCGTTGGGCCCAGCGGCGCGACAGTTCCTACTAGCGCAGTACTCTACTGGTGCAGACCTTCTACTGTCGCGCCGTCGGACCCAACGAAGCCCTCCGATTGGCTATCGTTTTTCGTTAATAACTCGGCCATGAATTAAGACACGACATTACCAATGTCATTTCCCTATATTAGAATTACCTCAGCTATCACCTGGTTCAGGGACCTGCACGTTAGTTGGGACACCCTGTATATACCAGGTTATGAATCGGAAAACAATGTAAGAAAAAAACAAAAGAAACACATGTACACGTAATAACTCTATGCAATGCCAAATCGAATATCTCAATTTTCCATTCTTTATATCCAGCGTATCGATACGTCCAATAACAAATTATTTCCAGGATACACGCTATCGCGGGGAATCGTTGTCATTCTTTCGAAATTCCACGCGTACGAATGCGTACTGCATATCGGGGCCCGCGGTTGGTATAGGTATATCGACACGTCGATCAAAGGAGCACGGAGGAGTGACGGAAAGCAAAATCCTCGGCGATGCCCGACGTGGCCGGAATGTGGGACGTAGAAAAAGCGGTGACGTCCCTTTCCCCCGCTTTGGCGGTACCGGTAGAAACACAGCACGAGGATATCGCGGAGCTTGCGTTCCTGCGGGATCAGGAAAGAGAGGACGGGCCTCTTGAGCAGCACCTGTAGCACATAACCGTGCGTCCATCTGTCCACCCGTACCATCGGTGGGAAGGCAAGGCCTGACTTCTTGCAACGCAATCAATCGAGCCGCCGCCGCCGCCGGTAGCCAGTTCTCCTATTCTCTTTCGTTCTGTCTTCTTCACTTCGACTTCGTCTTCCTCGTTCTCATCTAGAGTTTCTCTTCGATTCTGCTACGTGTTTGTTCCATCACTCACAGATTTTTATTTGTATTTCGTACGTTTCGTTTTTAATTGAATGGAATGTCGGAGGTGTAATGAACATTTATTGGAAAGGAGAAAGGTTTTGGAAGAGTATGATAGGGAGATAAGAATAGTGGTTGATAGTGATGGAGGTTCATTTGGATGGTGATGTTGGTGAAAATGAATTTTGTACAGACAATGGTAGAAAGAACGACGGATTTCGAGGATTGAAACTCGTACTCGCGTGTCACCACGTCCATCGGTAGGTATACTCGAATACGCGAATCCCACCTTTCGAGTTTTTCGTCGCAGGACCCGTACCGGTGTTTTGTGCCGCGCGTAAAAGAGATCCGCGTGCGTGCCAGGTATAAAGACAGTTACGCAAGGTTCCATGGTTTCTTTTTCCCGTGCGATTGTAAGACGTGGAAAGGGAAGAAGAAGAAAGAAAAAAAAAAGACAAGAAGGAACTACGTCCTTGACAATTCCGCCGTTTCGCGGATCAAAGCTGAAATTTTCCGTTCGCCGATAAAGCAACAATGCCGACTTGTTACCGCGTTAATTCCACGAAGAAAAATTGCAACCGTGGTACTGGAACGTTGTTGTTTTTTTTTTCTCTTTTTTTGTTGTTTTTCACTCGATTGTTGAGAAATCGACACTTTTTATGCCATTCTCCGGAGACACCGAGGGTGGAAGCGGCTGACAATAAAAGATGAAGAGAACAACATCGGTAGGACACAGGGAAATTTGTAACGCTCGCAGGTAAAAATCTGCATACCCATCGACCTTCCCCGGGATCTCCGTGTCGGAATAGAATGAAACAATGGGGAACGGCGGAGGCAAGTGCCGGAGACAAACGACCAGCGACAGGATTCGGTGTCACGCTTTCGACTTTTCCTATTTTGGGAATCGGATTATCGTTAGTTTTTCTGTACTGGCATGACCGGCTGACACGGTTATATTTGGAGGTCACGGAAAACTTTCATCTTTTTCACGTTAAAGAACATCTGCCCGTTAACGGAATAAAGAATAATCAATCGATTAAAAAAAAAACAAACGTTCGTACCTGTTCCGTTCGCATGAAAATATGTTCTAATTGTAACGAACGTTTGAACGAATTCAGCGAACAATAATCGCGGTACATACATATTCCGCATGGTAACATACTACACTCATGGTATCGGCATAACATAATTAACGGTAGCCGTGTTGCATGCCGACAACAATGTCGGCCAGTTCTTTGAAAACGAGACCCCCTCGGGGCTGCGTTAATTTATTATTTTTATAGCGAGAAGCTATTCATCCAACGATGTTATGCATCTCTCTTTCGATCTCTCTTACCTTTCCTCACCCTGGTCACCTGAAATGGATGAAAGAGAGGAGAGAACAGGTGTGCGGCGTCACGGGATGATGCTTAATTGTCTTCGTTCACGAAAGAAGAAAACCGGCATGTTCGCGTTTATACGTACCGAGAAGAAGATATAAAAACGATTTCCACTGGAAGTACATAAACCTTTCCCACTTCTTTTTATATCCTATCTACAAATTACGGTATTTATAAAAAAAAAACAAACAAACATACAAACGTACATACATACATACACTCACGATATTTCTTTTTAACATCGATGTAACAATCGAAGGAAAGAAATCGATACGGATAAAGTCATCGGTTGTCAGGGCTGCTTCTAATTTCCAGCACTTCTGGTTTTCGTGGATATTCCAGGCGGTCGTTCAGTTCTGTCTCGTTGGTTTATTTGCATTTAAACGGCTCGCCGCGGTTGACAAATGAGGCCGATATTATCGGACAATCGATTGCCGGGGCTGGTAGGAATCGCTTTGCTCGCGCCCGCCAAGCCGACGAATCTCTTAACTTCGCGAGCCCCCGTTTCAGGAAAGGGCCGAGAAGAAGAAGAAGAAGAGAACAATCGGACCTTGCGACATGCCTTTACAAGCGGACTCCGTGTTCTTCGTGTTTCTTCGTTCTACCGGGCGTTTTCTGTTTCTTCTTTTCTTTTTTTTTCATTCCCTCTCTTCGTCTGTCTTTCATTGTTTTTTTCTTTTCTTTTCTTTTTCTTTACGTTTTCCCTCCCTCGTCGCGTGTGATTCATCTCTTCCGCAGCATCCGCAGTCTATGGGAACAGACAAAAGATGTGGCCCTATACACGAACGATCGGAAAGTGTTGTCGTGAGATTTCTTTTTATACGTCTGAAGTGACTGGTTACATTGGATAGAATTAAGTATGTATTCTATTTCATAGTTAGTTATAGTTTCTTTTTTCTCTTTTATATCGTATATGATGATAGATCGTTTGTTTGGTAATAATGAAGATATATCTGGTCAAGGGCACGAGGTTTATGAACCCCTTGGGAATCGAATCGAATAATGCTCGGGTGGTGTATGTCACAGAGGAAACTCTGCACGGGTAATTACAATATTTCCTACGTTGTGAAAGAGGATGGGCTTGGCTGACACTCTGACAGTCCGTAGTCAAATGTTCCACGCTTCCTTGCGTCCACGTCTACGCGACCATTGTATCTGTATATGCACATACTTGCCTCCCTAACAGTAAAACACGCTTTTTTTTTTTCTTTCTGTCTTTCTCTGTCTCCTAGTACGCCACCGTGAGTTACACGTGTCGCAATTAGGAAGCCTTTCACTTGTTTCACGCGGTGTTAATTATTGGAACCACTCCATTAAATCGGCAACTCAAATTATATCCAAATTTTTAATATCAAATTGTTCACATCATTGGAATACAAATTTATAAATACAAAAACAGTATTCTTTTCGTGTTAAATAATTAAAATACCATTGAATACAGAATTTTTATTTTAAAGTTTCAAAACGATAATTTGTTCGGCTTTCGTAGAGTTTAGCGTACACAAATCTTCGATTTTATTTTTTTTTTTCAAACGCGATATTAGAATCGTCGTGAGGTGTTACTTATAAATTCACGGTCGGAATCGGGAGTGAGAAGAATCTCGGATCGAAGGGGGCTCTCACACAGGTGGACGGCTTGCGCAAACGAAAATCTCATTATCGCGAGACAAAGGTGCGACGATTAATCATCATCACCGGCGTATCTCTCTGCGGGCAGCGGCGTATAGCTCGCGGCGGAAACGCGGGATGGCAGACGCGAGGAGTCGAAGCTCGAGGAGGAACGAAAGAGACGAAGATGAAGAACGAGCGTCACCACGCGGTGGTCGTGAAAGGTCCATGCGGAACTAAGTCGTGGTCCTTTTGTTCTCGTATTGGAGTACCGTGGCTGCCTACCGTTCAGTTTGTTCCTCTTTTTGTCTTTTCTATGGCAGAGATTCTCTCTCTCTTTTTTTTCCCCCTCCCCATCCGAACGGAGCTACTGTGGAAATTCGATTCGTCGTTCGCGTACGATGAGTAAAACGTGCGAACGTTTCTAATTATTGTTTGTCATCGACGTTAATTGGCAATTATATCACGTGCAACGCTCTATATCACATATGTATAATAATAATAATGAATAATAATAATAATAATAATACACAGTTTTTGCACAGTTATAGAAGTTTTATGTCACACTCATTAATTATTCATTACGATAGATATTTCTTAGCCGTGGAAAAGTTATTTAAATTGATTGTCGACATATTATTTAAAACGCCGGTTATATTACTGTAATAGGGCGTAATAATACGGTATTAATAGCCTTTAATTGGGACAATAATATTTAACATAAATATCCTGATCGTTGTGAAAAAGTTTGGAAAAACTGGATTAAGTATTACTTAAGCCTCCCGTGGCCGATCTGCATGTTCCACCAGCGACGGTGAGCGTCTCGACGTCCACTCTATCGGCAGTTCCTTCGTTATTATCCCGAGTATCCTTTTGCGGCGTCCGCGCGACGTGATAGAAAAAGAGAAAACGAACAAAAGAGAGGAGCATAACGCCTGTCGTTTTACCACCGAGGTCGAGCCGATCGAGCGCACGTAATTATTGGGTTCGCGAACGAGTCGGTCGGTGTCGACAATGAAAAATCCTGGAAGAAGGATTAATTCCCGCCTCACGGCGCCGCGACGAACATCCCGATATCCTCGGGATGCGAAGGACGTTCACGTTGCGGAAGTTCCCTCTCGAAAAAATATATCTGCCCCGTGCACGTGGTGGCCATCAATCATATTTATGCATATTAGAATTACATGTATATGTAAGTACACGGGACGATACAAGATACTCGTGGATAAAAAGAAGAATTAACAACGTTGTCGGGGCATCAATCTCGTCGCGCGGTGGCTTCTTTGCGTATCGTCCTTTATGTCGCCGACCAGTTTTTTTTTTTTAGATGAAACCTTCTTTCGACGATATTATTATTAACACTAAACCTACAGAGGTGGGTCAAACGACCTTTTTCAAATTTTTTACTAAAGTGCCTATATGCAACGTTTTAGCTTTCAACGTTAATTTCTTTAATTAGCATAAAGAAAATATAGTTCTTTATGTCAAATTAACTATTACCTGAAATCAATTGCAAAGATTATCATTTTTTCGGATCCGATAAGAATATATACCTAAACTGTCGGTAAGTTTAGTGTTAAGTGTGTTATCAGATAGTATATCGGTACGGATAGGGAAAATTTTTCTATTTTACGTAACCATTGTTATCGAATTAAATGTCTTTTTATTTTTTCCCACTTGTTGATGTTTCTTCGATTATCGCGCGCACAGTTTATACGAGGAATGCGTTGAATCTGACGTTAATCTCGGTGACGTCGTATGTCACCGGAGGTGGTCCACAATGATGAATGTGAAAGCCTTAAGGCGGACCTCAGGAGCGGAATGGTAGGTAGCCGGGTAGCCGACAACACACAGCAGGGGGTTCTTCTCACCTCTGTTCACCGTCAGCTTTGTATTTCCACAGTGGAAACGCACTCCACGTTTCTGTGGATTCACAGAGTAGTCTCTCTCTCTCTCTCTCTCTCTCTCTTTTTCTCTCTTGACGTTGTGAATCAAACGCGAGGATATAAATAGACTCATTAGAGATGGGAGGAATAAAACAAGACAAATAAAAAAAGAAGGGAAAAGGTGGAAGACACGCGATGGTAAAAAATATTTTATTTGAATCGTTCAAGTTCCTTTTGGATAATGGCAGAGTGGTGTTTATTGTGCGACGTGGATGCAAAGAGGCAGAGAAACGTCAGCGAGGTTCAGAGGTTAAAAATGTGGCCTTCCACGACAAAAGAGAGACTCCACTTACGCGAGAGTCTCTTTGATGTGTTACTCGGATGTATGTACGTATGTATGTATACATTCTTACGTACATGTTGCGTGTATGAATG
Source organism: Mimumesa dahlbomi (assembly GCA_917499265.3). Classification (NCBI taxonomy): domain Eukaryota; kingdom Metazoa; phylum Arthropoda; class Insecta; order Hymenoptera; family Crabronidae; genus Mimumesa; species Mimumesa dahlbomi. The sequence continues at coordinate 5,352,423 of OU824124.1, forward strand.
CGTACACGGTTGAAGCAGTGAGGCTTGAAAAAATTGCTTGATATAAACAACAATTAAGTAGGAGTGCCGCGGATACCTTTCACGGAGTGCAACCTGTACAAGTCGTGGGAGAACTGCTATAACTCGAGGAGGAAAAAGAAATCGAAACAACCACGGACGGTTTCCTAGCGTGGGCGAGGCTGACATTTTTACCGATCCCAAAACGGGATAGTACCGATAAAGGAAACGATTAATTTGATAGAAACGATTCTGATTGTCTCGAAGTTAGAGATCGGTTAGACGAACGAAAAGTGTAGTCCGTTGGTTAAGATCGATGATCAAACGTGAAAGAGTTATTAAACTCGACCGATAGCTTTGATTATGTGTCTCCGATTAGTTACGGTCTACGATTTCTAATTAGACACGCGTTTAAACACTTTTTTTTTTGGAAGAACCTCGCTGTGTGATTCTATATATAATTGTATTTTATCGGGAGGAAAGTGAAATTCATGCTCTAAAAAGTTTGACAAGAAGAAAGTCATTTCTGTAAACAAGACCGGGCCATCGGATCGGTAGGATCTTTCTACCGGATTGGCTTAGATTCGTATCTTAGGAAATCCTCGTGCGAAATAGATTTTACCCAGCAGATAGACACTGACTTTCGTGAGAAATCATTAGCGGTCTTTAAACCTACCGGGGAAGCTTTTAGGATTCCACTGAAAACCTGTGAACCTCGCTTATGACGAAGGATTTTTCACCTACTTTTCACCAAAAAGAGAAAAAGACGTTTCTTTCACCCTGTATTATTTTAAGTATCCTCGTTCCCGGATTAACGAATTTCGGATTATTTCTGAAAAAAAAGAAATCCACAAAAAGCATCGAAAATGCAAAGCTATGGGCCAAGTACAAGAGAATGTTACATTGGAATAGGTTGCTCATTAACATAAACTGCATTTAACACAGGATTTGAAATCAATCAAATGTGAGCAAGTCCAAAACGTCCCGGGTCATTTTGATATCTCAAAAATGCCGGAAATGGCGAGCAAATTACGAAAATCGCGAAAAATCGTCAAATTCAACCAGTTTTTTGGTCGGCATTCGCTCAATTTTTGAGATAGCCGTCTGAAACTTGTACCATTGTTTTAGTTGGGAAATTCTACGCCAGATCAATGTATAATAGTCGTACTTTTCGAAAATTTCATTTTTCGCAAAAATCTGAAGGGGGTAGGTCAGGATTTTTTGCGATTTTCGTAAATCGCTTGCCATTTCCACAATTTTTGAGATATTAAAATGATTCTTTCACTGGCTTATTCGGCTTCGGATTCCGCGTCCAAAACGCCCCAGATCATTTTAATAGCTCAAAAATTGTGGAAATACCAGGCGAATAACGAAAATCGCGAAAAATCCTGACCTACCCCCTTCAGATTTTTGCGAAAAATTAAATTTTCGAAAAGTACAACTATTATACATTGTTCTGGCGTAGAATTTCCTAACTAAAACAATGGTACAAGTCTCAGGTCGCTATCTTTAAAATTGAGGGAATGCCGACCAAAAAACTGGTTGAATTTGACGATATTTCGCGATTTTCGTAATTCGGCCGCCATTTCCGTAATTTTTGAACTATTAAAATGATCCAGGGCTCTTTGGACGCGAAATCCGAAGCCGAGTAAGATGCAAAAAGAATCAGATCGATGTCTAAAAAATTGTGGAAATGCCGAGGGAATTACGAAAATCACGAAAAATCGTCAAATTCAACCAGTTTTTTGGTCGGCATTCGCTCAATTTTTGAGATAGCGACCTGGGACTTGTACCATTGTTTAAGTTAGGAAATTCTACGGTAGATCAATGTATAATAGTTGTACTTTTCGAAAATTTCATTTTTCGCAAAAATCTGAAGGGGGTAGGTCAGGATTTTTCGCGATTTTCGTAAATCGCTCGCCATTTCCATAATTTTTTAGATATCAAAATGATTCTTTCACTGCCTTACTCGGCTTCGGATTCCACTTCCAAAACGCCCTGGATCATTTTAATAGCTCGAAAATTACGGAAATGACGGGCAAATTACGAAAATCGCAAAAAATCCTGACCTACCCCCTTCAGATTTTGGCGAAAAATTAAATTTTCGAAAAGTACAACTATTATATGTTGATCTGGCGTACAATTTCCTAACTAAAACAATGGTACAAGTTTCAGATCGCTATCTCAAAAATTGAGCGAATGCCGACCAAAAAACTGGTTGAATTTGACGATTTTTCGCGATTTTCATACATCGCTCGCCATTCGCGCAATTTTCAACATATAAAAATGATCGAATATGTTTCGAATGCGCATTCTGAACCTTAATTTTACGAAGCTTGATGTCAAAAACGTAACGTAACAAACATTTCTAATTTAATATGTTAACAATCTGGATGTGTGTGAGAGGAAATTTCATATACTAACATATATAAAATCTACGTTATCGGCAGAAAAATTATCTCGCATGGAATGAAACATATATTAGGGTTTTAGACCGGGCTGCGTGACAGGCTGAACATGGAGATGGAGAAGGAGGAGAGGAAGAAGACGACGTTTCTTACAAAAACCTCGACTTTTTAGATCAAAATATCTCGCGATTGGCTTGATGGATCTTCTCGTAGTTAGGCTTAAATTACTCGGGTGGACGTCCCCTACAAGAATATCACCATAGTTTGGGGGAAATATGCGGATTTAATGCCGTTTGAATACCCCGAAAACCTCGATCTAATTCTTCCGGAAAAGAGTAGTTCAGGTCTACCAGTCGGGAACTCTTGTACTTGGCCCGAGTCAAGACCTTAACTCTTGATTCGTTTTTTCGGACGAACGCCTCGACTACTAACAATTGATAAATCATTTTCGAGAATCCATGCGCAGTTTGCATGGGGTTGCACGTTGGTTTAAGGGGGCGGGTCGCATCCCCATGACAACCGTTGGCCCCGCTGATGAATCGACTTCGTACGCGGCACATCGGTACACCGTGAAATGCGATTCCAGATTACTTCGAAACTTAGGATCCTAATTAACGATCCACGAACGCATTCGTTGCTTGAATTACAACTTCCGTGGGTTCATGCTTGGCTGTACTGGAAATGAGTCTTGTAATTCGAACGCTGATAAAGTTCCTTAATAATAGTGTTTAAATGACTCCATTATAAATTCCGAACTTTGCCGTACAATACCCACTACCACCATAGAAAATCAATCAATCTCTATCTCCCTCTATACATATATATATATACATATATTCAAATTAAAGAAAACAATATGTACACATCTATCCAATCCTTCAAAAGCATCGTTTCAATTTCTATTCAACTTCTACTTCGATTTTCGTCATTAAATCGTGAACGACGCGTTCTAAAAAAAAAAAAAAAAAACACCCGTGGCAACCGTACGAAAGAATCGTTTCAAACCGTAGTCATTCGATCGGAAAACTTTCAGTGATAGTGGACGTGTATTTCACCGCCTCTTCCCGGGTAGACAACGGAACGAACGCCTCTCCTCTCCTTCCCAGAAATTTTCCGCGGGACGAAGATGGGTGTATGAAGTCGCGCTGTTGCAAATGTATCGCAAATTGTCGTTGCGAAGTGCTTAATGCAGGAGGCGAGGTGGTGCCCGACGAGGACAACGACGAGGGCGAGTGCTCGGAGACGCTCTTAGACGAAGGGAGACGAGCCATTTCGCGTGGTGCCCGCCCACGCTGGAATTCGAGTCTGGGTGACGTCAGAGGCGTAGCGAAAACCGTCATCGGCGAGCCTGACGACGTCGACGACGACGACGACGACGACGACGACGACGACAACGTCCCTAATGGTTCGGTAATGTCGCCCGTAAAGATAATCGACCGTGAGATCCTCCGGCCGGCGGCTTTCTTCGCCGCGGATTTCCATGGGACCGCGAATCACGTCCCGGGGAACGATTTTCCGGTTTATGGACGGACGAGGTGTACGTACGTAAGTATGTATGTAATACATGGAAGTGTGCAGGTGCACTATACTGTCATCAAGGGTGCACTTCGTGATGGAGTATTCTTTGAAGTTTTATAGAAAAGGATGACGTTTCGAAATGCTTTCTAAGCTATCCGGTAAATAGGGATGAAAATAATCGTGGATGTGAACATTTGATTCCTTGTACGAAATGGTAGAATGGTTTTTACGTACCATGAAATGGGAACGGATGATTTTATGTTTGTTAAAGTATCAGGGATGATTTGTCGAATTATATAATTATAACAGAAGAATGAAATAAATATGAATTCATTATGTGTGTATTGTATATGTATGATATTCATGTTTCATGAGTTTCGTTGACAGGTGGAATATATAAACGATAGTAATTAATAATATAACAGTCGACGCTTGAGTGGAATAATAATTGTTAAATGTGTAACAAGTATTTGTCAGTACTTGTTACATCGTTTACGTCATCAGCGAGGAATCTGCATCAGTACATTCGACACGAATACAGGTCTGCGGCGATGCAGCAACATAATGGCCCCAACAACCCATGAGGGGTTGGGTCGGTGGCTCGGTTGCCCTCAAATCATCACGGGAGTGTGAGGCAAATGACGTTCGGCCACGCGGAAGTAACGCGATAATGGCAGCCATGAAAGGCCCCACCGTGATATCTGGTGCTTTGATGTCCTCTCCAAAGCTTTTCGCTCAAAATCCATTCTTTTCACTAACACTTTAAATCCTTGAACCGATGCACTGGATGAACGGTGTTTGATTCTATCGATCATTGGTTCATTACGAACGACGAGCATGCGAAATTGAAACGGTAGAGACATCATTGGGAATGATTTTTCAAGCACACAGTTCAAGGATAAGTTATTTAATATATAATTATTATTATTTTAATCAAAACTATGAATGAGAATTCAATTAAAAAAAAAATCGTTACAATATATATAAGTGTAATAATATTCAGAATTATAAAACATATTATCAAGAGTTAAGGTCTTGACTCGGGCCAAGTACAAGAGTTCCCGACTGGTAGACCTGAACTACTCTTTTCCGGAAGAATTAGATCGAGGTTTTCGGGGTATTCAAACGGCATTAAATCCGCATATTTCCCCCAAACTATGGTGATATTCTTGTAGGGGACGTCCACCCGAGTAATTTAAGCCTAACTACGAGAAGATCCATCAAGCCAATCGCGAGATATTTTGATCTAAAAAGTCGAGGTTTTTGTAAGAAACTTCGTCTTCTTCCTCTCCTCCTTCTCCATCTCCATGTTCAGCCTGTCACGCAGCCCGGTGTCAAACCCTAACATATGTTTCATACTATGCGAGATAATTTTTCTGCCGATAACGTAGATTTTATATATGTAGTATATGAAATTTCCTCTCACACACATCCAGATTGTTAACATATTAAATTAGAAATGTTTGTTACGTCACGTTTTTGACATCAAGCTTCGTAAAATTAAGGGTCAGAATGCGTATTCGAAACATATTCGATCATTTTTATATCTTGAAAATTGCGCGAATGGCGAGCGATGTATGAAAATCGCGAAAAATCGTCAAATTATGACAGTTTTTTGGTCGGCATTCGCTGAATTTTTGAGATAGCGATCTGAAACTGGTACCATTGTTTTAGTTAGGAAATTCTACGCCAGAACAATGTATAATAGTTGTACTTTTCGAAAATTTAATTTTTCGCAAAAATCTGAAGGGGGTAGGTCAGGATTTTTTGCGATTTTCGTAAATCACCTGCCATTTCCACAATTTTTGAGCTATTAAAATGATCCTGGGCGTTTTGGACGCGGAATCTGAAGCCGAATAAGATGCAGAAAGAATCAGATCGATATCTAAAAAATTGTAGAAATGGCAGGCGATTTACGAAAATCGCAAAAAATCCTGACCTACCCCCTTCAGATTTTTGCGAAAAATTAAATTTTCGAAAAGTACAACTATTATACGTTGTTCTACCGTAGAATTTCCTAACTTAAACAATGGTACAAGTTTCAGACGGCTATCTCAAAAATTGAGCGAATGCCGACTAAAAAACTGGTTGAATTTGACGATTTTTCGCGATATTGGTAATTCCTTCGTCGTAATTCCAATGTATCATTCTCTTGTACTTGGCCCATAGCTTTGCATTTTCGATGCTTTTTGTGGATAGATATATATAGCAAAGAAGAATTGACGATCATACACGTGACCAGTTAATTCCTCGTTGTCGGATGATCCTCCATCCGTTTTCGCTACTTGCAATTCATTTAATGGCCACACGTGAGCCCCTCTCTCGAGCGTAATGAATGACCGTACGCGAGAGAACGGGACGGTGCGAAAGGGTTGCTTTTATTTCGTGCGAGCAAACAACATTCTTACCCGGTGTCGCTGTGTTGAAACGTCTAACCAGATCGAGTGATCCGTTTGCCCGAGGAAATGCTATAATTTCTACTACCGCGTTCCTGTTATCATCTACTCGAAACCTACTTAAATTACACCAAAACCCATTATCTCATTTTACACCATATCCATATACAACATCCTATACATCTATACCCTATTCCTAAATCCTATCCTTAAACCGCACGCGAATTCATCGAACTGTACAACTATTACGCTACCCGTCGGTGATGTCGAAACAGATATTCCAAAAAAAAAAAAAAAAAATAAAATAAAAAAACACACACTTCCAACGTCGGTTGTAATACGTATACCCACGGAAGAAAATTATATCTCGGACTCCCATGGGTCTCTTCTTCGTCTACCGGAACACCGGGCTCGGTCCGTAGTCGCAGTTTGTCGGCCAATGGGACCAGACAGAAACGCAATCGCAATGCAGGCCAATCCCTCTGCCCCGTTCGTCCACCCGCTTCTCTCGCTCGCCCTCCCGTTCCCGGTAATGACAATCATTACGGGGAATGATTGCAGCGTCGGGTCCGCCAGCGCGCCAGCCGCTATTGGGGGATGGAAACCACCTTATAGAGTCTCTCCTCGGTCCTCGATGCGAACGGATTGTCACATGCTCCCCGGGCACGGCAAAAGTGTTTCCTCTTCGTTGCGACTTCCCTCGGCGCGAAAGAGTTTCCTTTTTCGGTGTTACGTGTCGCTCCACGGGACGGGAAACACACCGTCGTCCGCACCAAGGACGTACTTCACTATCATGGCCGACACCGATCGTTCGAACGAGTGATTTTATGATCGAATCACCGTGGAATTCCAGTGACGTTTGCGATGGATAACTGAAAGTTCCATGGATCGACGGCGATTCGTTAGCTGGGAAAAGGTTTTGGAAACTGTGATGGACGATGGGGATACTGTGCGGAGGTGGAATTTAGTTATTAGTTCGTGATATGGATTCGAGGAGGGGATGGAGGGAAGGTCATGGGAATTTATGTGTAACCTTGAAGAGACGATTATTATTGTGAGAGATTCGAGGGAATATTATTGACTTTCTGTTTGGAAAGAATCCGACGGATAGAGAATTGAGAATATGTCGGTGTGTTACTAAGTGAATGGAAACATTAACGAGGAATTACTGAAATGTCATTTATCATTTTGGGAAGCTTCTTTGTATCGGAATAATAAAGAATACTCGGGTAAAGTCGAGAAAGTGGGTTATTTTATCGACTTTATCCTCGTGTATCGGTGAAGAAGACGGGGGAACATGGCGTCGCTCGATAAGCCACGTGACTTTCCAACTGTGTCGAAGGCAACCGAATAATATATGATAATGTAAGTTTCAAAGTTGCGAAAATCCGAATAAATGGCAGAACATGTGAAACACGTCGTATCATTGTCTAAATATTTATCGTAGATTCGCGAGGGAACTCTTTTGCGATTCGTTTCCGTCGCCGATATACACGAGTCCCTTTCATTAAAATGTTATCGTGCCAAAATGAGTTTAACAATTATTGTATCTCCGTCTAGCTGCGTCAGCGGTTGGAGATCCGCCAAGTTTGGCGAAACTCTGAAGTACAACGGTGTCGTAGCATCCACGACTTGTGGAGTCAGGCGTTAATTGTCGTCTGAAAACTGATCGTTTGCTGGACTCGCAAGAATCGTGTCTTACCTGTTCCACTGAAAATTTTCACGGTGAGACATTGGTGGTATTTCATCGATATAATTCGTTCCTCACGTTAGATACCTGGATTTTCCACGATATTTCGGAGCGATAAATGAAATCGTTACCGTCTGCCATGAATTACGGAGTTGTGAAAATAAATCAATACTTGTTAACAGCTCCGAGGTCGCCGGCACTCGGCGTTATCTGATTTATAGACGTAACGATCGCCGGTACTATTGATCAATGATCTAGCATTTATGATCCACGCATTTCTCTGGAATCCCTGGATCGATCGGTGTTTCTTGCGGAACAAGTTCGTCGCGGGATCTGTTAATCTTTTTTAAACACCATCGAATGAGATCGTTCTTAACGTGTCGTAAAAACGTATACAATGCACTTTGCGAAATGAACGATAAAAAAAAGAGCGACGTGTATCGACTTCCGCGTACGGCGAAATATCGATACCGTCGTTCGATACATTCTCCCCGTTAAAGTTACAAGTTCCCCTCGCTCCATTTTGGTGAATTATCATCCGCGTTTCCCCGGCGAATTCAGATTGCACGATTTCGATAAGGAAAGTGGCCCCGGAATCTCAACGAAAGTACACCGCGCGACTTTACCACGATAAGATACCCTTTCCACATCGATACGATACATCTCATATACACACACACATACATAGATAAAAGTGGCCGACTTTTCTTAAACGCATGAACGCACGCGCGTAACCATCTTCCGGCAGGATGCCGCGTAAGTGCATTCATCATTTTCTTCTCCATTCTCTCCACTTTACTTTAATCCAGTTACCCGGCGTGCTAGCGCCCCGTTCAAACTATCGGTTACAAAGTATATCGAGCCGTATCGCGGGGTCTACTTAAACCACGCCAGAAAAGAAATTTCATTCGACGCCGCGCGGCGGCCAGATTTGCCCGTCCACACGTGCAGAAAGCTTGACCCGTCCCATATCCATGTAAATCCACATATACAGGGTGTCCCTGAACCAGGTAATATCTGAGGTAATTCTAATACAGCGAAGTGACATTCGTAATGCCATATCTTAATTTATGGCCGAGTTATTAACGAACAACGATAGCCAATCGGAAGGCTTCGTTGGGTCCGACAGTAGAAGGTCTGCACCAATAGGGTACTGCGCTAGTAGGAACTGTCACGCCGCTGGGCCCAACGGAACCCTATGATTCGCTATTGTTTTTCGTTAATAACTCGGTCACGAATTAAACTACGACATTACGAATGTCACTTCCCTATATTAGAATTACCTCAGCTATCATCCGGTTCAGGGACGTGCACGTTAGCTGGGACACCCTGTATACATACATACATACATACATACGTACGTAACACGGCGGAGTAACGTTCCTCGTGGGGGGGAAACCTACTTGCGGCGTGTATGTGTGTGCGTCCTTTCTCGCCGCGGAAAATATAATGATGGCGAGCTGCGAGCGTTCGTTCGTTCGTTCGTTCGTTCGGTCGAGACTCGCGTTGGAAACCGGCGATAAGGAGGGAGTGTCTACTGCCGCCATAATGATAGCCCTGAGCGGCTCTCTGACTCCGGTGCACGCTGCACCGACCGCTCTGTGCCGCGTTCTGCACGCTGCGCCGGCAATGTTGTAGGTACGTACGTGGCTACGTACACTTACACTTATACTTACACTTACACGCTGTTAACGCTGTGGAGGACGACGTCGACGACGCCGCCGCCGCGGCGCTCACGCACTTTACATGTCGCCGCGGCGAAAGAGACGGAGAAACAATGAGCCATGTGTTGTTCCTTGGGATTCGTTTCTCTATAGACCTCGCCCTTTTCTATCGTTATGCAGAGAGATCTCTTTTTTGTGACGACCCACGCGGTGTACAGTGTTCGTGGAGGACCTTTGGAAAAAGGGTGAATTTTTGATAGGTGATGGTTGTTTATTTTCTAGGAAAAAGATAGATATGTGATAAATAATCCGTGGTGGTATATGATTCTTTATTTCAATCTGGATTTTAATTATTACATCCCCTGTTTCTTATATAATCTTGTGTGTTATTAGACTTATAATTATTCAGGTATTTAAATCTTATCCCCCGGTAAAACGGGTAGTGTTACACCGCGGCAGAAATTCGCTATCAAAAGTGATTACCGCGTTACATAATAGGTATTGTAAATTTGTAAAAAAAAGAAATACAAAAAAGAAGCAAAATAAAAGTAGATAGAATTCCTTGTGAGCCCTTTACCAGCGGATTCCGATTGCAGAATAAAAAGAGGAGGATTTCTGATCGAAGAGAGCAGCACCACACCCTGGTTGCCGGGTATCGCGGCATAGCCACGAGGGTTACACCGGGTTCACCAAGAGCGTACCGGGGCCCCGCCATTGGTTGGGTCGGTTCAGATTCATTAGCACGCGAACGGCGATTGGCCGGCCGCCGTGGCTCTCGTCTTTTTGCTTTCTGCCCGCGTAATGACGTGCTGCGCGTCTCGGCCTATATGCAACCGAGCGATCGTGCATGGCAGATAGGTTTTGCTCGTGTCTGCATGTGCATCGTTTTCGCTGTGCAACAACACTCGCATCCCCCACCGTACACGTACGGATATACACGTTTACTGTACACTCGCGCAATTTCATATATACACACAGACACACGTATAGGAAGCAGCCTGCCGAAGGTGGAAGATACCTCGAGGGGGTGTGGAGTTACCTGTATCGCAAATGGGTCTCCACCACGCAGCTCCAGCCCCGAGCCTCGAAAGGATATATACGCCCTTTCCTCTCACACCCTCGACGAATCGGCGATCGTCGAGGGGAAGTTAAATCGCCCCGATCGAGATCCCGAGATTTCGCGAAAAAATAATTACAACACCCGTAAGATAGGCCGACGTACAGGCGAAATTTCGACGGGGACGCGCGGGCACACCTCCATCTTGAATTCTTGCTTCTTCTTCTTCTTCTTCTTCTATCCGGGACGCGTATCTAAGCCGACGGCGAAAAAAAATTGTTTGGTACTCGTTCGTGGGGATGAAATATTAAGATATAAGTTACGTCGCGACCGGACCTGGTTTAATAGTTAATTTATATCGAGGTGAAGGTATTATATTAACATAAGTTCACTTGTTTAGATTCACGTGAGAAATATAATATAATCTTTTTTTTACGTGGCATTATTTTTATTTTTTATTTTTGATACTCCCGTTCCGGTTAATTGAAATACTAACACTGACATTTACACAAATCGTATACCGTGTTGCGTTTCTTTCCCTCGGGGGGAGCAGCGAGCCCATTCCCTTGCCGTTTAATTACCGATCCAGACTACTGTTTCCTCTTAACGTTATAATCGGCTGTAGGGCCGTGACTCTTAAATCGGTGCTCGAGGACCAATGCACAAGTGTCGCGACAGTGCACCCCTATATCGCTGAGAGGGCGCCGGGTTATATGTGGGGTGAGTTTAAGGGCCCTAGGAATGCCGTCGACGGTACTTCGTGTTACATTGAGACCCCGTGACTAATCCCTTGGAAGTAATTGTTTTTTATTATCGAGCTGGTCCAACATCGAAATTTGTCGATAGTTTGACGATTTTTCAATTGGAAAATTATTATATTTTTTTGAAGGGATATTTTTAAAAGGCTTTGACGAATAGATTCTGTTTTTGGGGTTTTCTAAGTAAAGGGGAATATAGGATGAAAAATTAAATCGGTATTTTTGTGTTAGAAATGATTAATAATCGTGTGACTAATAAAGTATCTATTTATCGCGACAATCAAATTGACTCTGTTTAAAAATGTGTACACACTTGTAATGTCCAGTTACAGGAGATATCACGTGTTACATAAAGTTTACACGGATATTATCACTGTTTTAAGTAAATTCTCAAAGCTGACAGGCAACAGCGAAGGTTACATAATTGTGGTGATATGTAATTACGAAGTCGCATGCAACATTGTAGTTTTAATCGCCGCTTCCTCATTCTTTGTTTCAAATTTCCTTGCCGGCCGACCTGTTCCACGTGTTATCATCAAACTTTTCGTATGGAATTATCTACGCTCAATACCATACATTTTCCCATGGTGTCACGCTCCTATTTCATAACAGTATTTAAAGTGTTTACTAATATGTAACTTTCCCACCGTCTCGTCTTCAAATAATACCACCGGCACAGTATAATGCGTGACATTAACGCCACACAGTGACATCAAACACTACTATGCATTTTTTTCCCTCTATGAATACCTAAACAATTCAATTCTCCTTCTATTTCTCTCCTTTTCCTTTTATTTTTATAATCAGTCTAAAATCTAAAACCCTTTATTAAAAGAACAAGGTCCGAATTCATCGAAATCGTGTCAAGTCCTCCCGAAAGATGGTGGAAACGAACGTTTTCGGCCCGGTTTAAAGATCTCTCCTTACGGATCGTAACACAAAATGGCCATTCAAACGTGACTTCGCGTTAGCAGATATGGATCGCGCCTTTCCCCGGAGGTCGGAGGGATCGCTCTGGCGCACGGGGAAATGGTGAACTGCCGGAGGACGGGGTTGGTGTCGCCATGGCAACAACGATCCCTCAGTAGCCGAGCCCTCCTACACCCTTCATTCAACTCTGCCACCCCTGTAATCCGCTCGAACTCGAAGACAGCCACTACGCAATTTTCGTGAGAGGATACGCGTTTCGGCGGTGCCTTCCGATTGCCCGGACCAAATAGAGAATCTGTTTAAGAAACTCAATAAAATGTTCTAGGATAATCGATCGCTCGATGGAAAACACTGTACGAGGGATTGAAGGGAGATTTTTTTATTTGAAATGATCAATTTAAATCATTTTACTGGAAGAAGATCCCAGGGAACGCGAGAGGAGAAAGACAAGCAGGTAGAACGACTTAACGATGTCTAATTACTCGAGAAGTCGAAAAGGGCACGGGTGAACAGTACCTACTGTCCTTTGTCGGGTGACTAACGAAGCGTTGAAAAGTCCGCTTTAATCGGCAAGTCGGTCAAGTCTGACCCAGATAAATATTCATTAGATTTTACCAGTTGGTTTTCTTGGTGCTTGATCAAAAGCGGTGACTCGTGTTAATATATTAAAAACAAAAATATATAAAAAAAGAAAAAATCACGCAGGAAGAATACCCTGAGTGATCAACATTCATCTACCCTGATTCACCGTTGTATCTTTCCGTTTATTAATTATTTTTTTCATATAATCCGACACGATCATCAATCCGGGGGACGTATGCATATTTACGAAGGGGATGCAGGCGAAAAATCCCCGACGAAAACGGCCCCCGGGAACAACGTGGCGATAGTATATTGTAATATTGTCGGCTCGATTAACATAATATCTCTGCTTCTTTCGTATTCAAAACGGGCCACCACCAGGGCCGGATAATGGTACTCTCGATCCGTGTTTATACTAATGCTAGGTTTGCTGGGACGAGCTCTAAGATCATAATGAGCCTTCGATCGAATTAGGAAGGCGGTTGACTCTCCTCGCTGTTCTTTCTGGCTCCCTTTGGACGCTTTTTTTCTTTTATCTTATTAGATAAATCTCGATATTTTTGCGCGGGCCTGCATCATTACGGGGAAACGAGGCGACGCGGCCAACGCGGTGGACAACCGTGGTCGATTCGTTTATCCTCCATCCTTTTTTATTTTTGATTTTTTTTTTTCATTTCTATTTCACCTGATATTAAAAACGATTCAGGGAAGTCGACGGCCAGTCTGATATTAGACGGGACATCGTTAGGTTCTATCGATGGCAAAACGAACGAGGAAAAAACGATCGTTAGATGAGTCCCTATCAACTATGATTATAACAATATCTTCCTAGTTTTCGATTTATTACACAATTTTTTAATATCTGTTTAATTCAATCGAGTATCGACGAATGAATTCGATGAAAATGTTCAAATACATTCTTTCTTTTTTTATTCCTAATACTTCTTTCGCAACGGTATCGATCCGCGAGCGAGTCGAATGAAGAACCGAGAAAGAATACGCGCAGTTGGGGGGTGGTGGTGGAATAAAAAAAAAAGTAATTCCTCGTTCGTGGAAAATCAACAGTTTTTCCGCGAAACGAGCTTAAAATCTCCCCCTCGTTGGCTGGAGAAGTGCCATTAGCGGCGGCAGCGAGTACTTTAGAAGCTTCCAGGCTTCCCTGCCGTTACATCACCGTGCTTTCGAACACAGAGACACGATGTCGTCGTGGTCGTTGTTCCCTTATCGTCAATGACGTTCAGAATATTGCATCCATTCCGGCGATTCTCAGGGAAGGGTTACCCGAAGTGTCGCCTTTTAATATTTAAGTACACCCACGCTTTTCTCACAACGTCGTAGATTTTCGTCGCGATAAATTTCCAGATTTACCAACCCTCGAGAGATCGATAGTATCTTCGATAGTTCGATGTAAATGAATCTTTAATTGGCTGAATTGCAATAAATCACTCTACCACGTCTTGCATGCAAATTAATCGTTCGATTCTTATCTATACGCAAGCGCAGATGTATATACGTATTCTCGGGAACGTATAAAATCCATTCCCTGAAGTTCCGACTTGTTTCGACGATTTCTGGGGTGGAGGGTGTGGGGTAAAAAACGGTAGAGTTGTAATGCGCGTGCAACGTCTGAAATCACACGCCGGGAAACCGAGCGTTTAAATCGTCAGGTCCGCATAAAGCAACGGGTACCGATCCAGGGCGAATTCAGGATTAATGTGTTTTTAATAGTGACATAACTGCACCGCTCGTTCATCTTTTTTTTTTTTTTCCTTTTCTTTTCTGTGTGTATGTGCGTGTGTGTGTGTATGTTTTTTCTTCTTTTTTCCTTCGTTTCGTTCTCTCGTTTCCCGTCCTTGTGCGCGGAGTGTCGGCGTTCATCGTCGAATGCACTTCGCGGAAAGCCGAAACACACGGTGGCGGTTGCTGTATACCCGAGTGTGTGTATTTTTTAACGATCTTTGAGAAGGAAGAAAGCAGAAATGGCGAGCGGGGGAGGGGGGAAAAAAAAGAAGGCGGGAAAGAAAAGGTAGAAAATCGCGTGAATACATTACGCGAGTGCGCTCCACTTTCTTGCCGCGGGAATTGCGTTTTGCAATGCAAGAAAGTCGCGGGGCACGCCTCCCGCTCGTTTTGCCCCGGGAGTGTTCGAAATCGACGGATTGTTGCGCCCAATTTCGCGGCAGCCACGGAGAAAGCTCGATATCGCTCCGATTTTCTGTACGCACTGTGAAATTTATGGACTTGCGTGCGCCCGCGGTTAACGCGACTCCCGTAGAACACGTAAAGATATTTTAACCGCACACCAAAGCTTTATAATGTACTTGTATATATATATATGTATATATATATGTGTACGTATGTATATGATCCATCGATGTTCGAACGTCACGTTATGATTTTAAAATCACTTTTACAGCATCCACCTTACACCGGTGGAATATTTTTTCAATGGTAGATTACAACCAATCTACATACAGGTGAATTACGAAAGATGGATATCGGTTATCTTCCGCATCGGTTTCTCGAAGGCCTGCTCATCAAAGTACTAACCATTGGAAGATTAAAATTCTCATCCCCCGCTATGGGTCAGGAGATAATGAGTTGCCCGAATGATTATTAGAATTAACCGTGTCTGTCGCGCCCGCAGATCTCGTTGGGGTTCTTTTGAGGTTACGCCGATGTATATGTGTATGTATAATGTATGTGTATGTGTTCATATATAAAGCAGTTGGGGAACGGGCGCGATACCGATCCGTATCATAGTTTTATTCTTTCCACGGTCGGGGAAAAAATTGTAATTGGCCTGACTGACCGAAATCTATCGCCGGGGTTGAGGGGGGGAGGTGTATGGGTTAGGCGAATGCAGAGGGATGCAGAGGGTGGAACGGAGGAGAAAAAAGCACGTGTGCGAACGGGCGACCGCTGGTAATAACAATGATTAGGACGACGAACGGGCCATGAAAAAAAGACGAAGAGAAGACAAGCAAGTCCTGCTTCGGCTCCATCTCAAAATGGCGAACGGTCCAGCGAATCACGTGTAACCTCATGGTCCACGAAAATACAAACTTTTACCACGTTGAAACACGAAATTTTTATATATTTTCTACAATTTTAAATTACTCGAATTTAACAAAATATAATTCACAAACTTCCCCTATAACCGAAAGATAGATTTCATCAAAGTATCTTCCATCTTTATAAAAAGTTTCTGTCAAACGATAGACTCTCTTTAAAAAAAAATTCTCATAGACCATCTTGAATCTAAATCTAAACAATAATCACATAGATATATATAATTCATACACAACAATGTCATTCTTTCGGATTTACAATCGGGGTGGGCAAACCAAGCATCGCTACAGGGGTACCAAGGAACCCACGTGATTCCCTTATCTTGGCTATCTCATAGGTTAAACCGAGGGTTAACTCGTCTTCTTCTTCTTCTTCTTCTTCCTCCTCCTTCATGTGCGATGCACCGGGTCGAAAGACGAGGAGAAGGAGGAGGAGGAGGAGGAGGCGGAGGAGGAAGAGGGTCCAGCATTGTTCGCGGACAATGTAAGCATGTCCGGAACAAAGAGCGGTAATCGACCCGTGTAACATTTATAACGTAATGGGAGGGCCTCACCGGCCCATAATAATATCAATTACGGGCCAGCGGGATAGAGCGAGAGGGAATTTGAATCACGAAGAAGGACGGAAGAGCGAAGGAGGTTGAGGGGGGTGGGCGAAGGTTTAGGATCGGGGGAGAGAGCACATTGGCGACGCGGATTCGCGAATCTGTCGGGCAGAAAATTGACGACGGGACCCTCTCCTGCCAGCCAGCTGTCTTCGGGATCGGAAGAGGGCATCGTGACGCACTCGTTAACTCTTATAATAAATGCCGAGGGTAATAAGATTCGCGTACTAGGAACTCCTTCTCTTGCCTCTACTAAATATCAACATCCCTCGGTAAAACGCACGCTTTATTAACTGTTCGTTATAATATCGATACACAGGTATATGTACCTGTATATGTGACACTTAAAACTTAACTAGAAAACGATATCTCCAAACATTTATTAATACTAATCAAAGTAGTTTAATTTCTTTGAATCACAACCCTTTTAAATTGCCTCATTTCTAATTAATACCACGCGTACCTATAGTACAACATAAATCATCCTAAGGGCCAGTGCTAAATGGTACCTCCAAAAATTTATTAATTCTAATTAAAGTACTTTAATTTCATTGAATCACAGACCATTTGAAATCCATCCATTTCAATTAATACCACACGTACCAATGGCACGCCATAAATCATCCAAAGGGCCAACGTTATAACGAATACACCATGTTATCCAAGGGTTGCAACCCCCGCGGAATAAACGAGATACCACGGACACAATCGGACGCCACCGGTAAGCGTCGGTTTCAGCAGCGCCGCGACGCCGCGCGATTAGTAATTACCGGGGAGATACCGAAACGGTGCCAGGGCAAGGTCGGAAACGTATCGAGGAGGGCCCTGGGACCCTTCGTTTTTTTAATTTCGCTCTCTTCTCGCAAGGTTTTGTTTAATGGAGAAGGCGGTAACCGTGCACGGACCAGCCGACCAATGAGAGGCCGAGTGGAAATCATACGCGGGATCGCCGGCCGCACGTCGGCCTCCAACAGTGGAGTTGAAGTTAGGTTAGGCGAAGTTATGTTCGCTCCCCGCGTCTCCTTAACATTCGACGGGCCTGTCCCGGCACGGCATCGCTCTCGCAAGAGGTGGGGCTCCCTCTCTTCGATCGGCGTTAGACATTTCTCTTGTTCTTCTTCTTCTTCTTCTTCTTCTTCTTCTTCTTCTTCTTCGTCGTCGTCGTCCACCTCCTTCTCTTCTTCTGGCAACACTTTTTCTTTTAGCGTTCACCAGTTCTTGCTCGGTGTTCATCTTCTTCTTTTCAGGACAACCCGTTCGCCCTTCAAGGGCTGGTACCTGAAGAAAGGTGTGTGTACTTAGCGTCGTTTTCGTTTCGGGAAGATAAAAAGGGAAAGGAAAGTGACGATTGGTATGAACGGTGGTAGATAAAATGGTACCGCGAATGCAAAATATATGGCTGACACTATGGTATCGCGGATCGATAGATTCGTTTGTACTTTAGAAACGGCTGCTGGATAATTGTACCCTGGTGAGGTGAACCGTGGGGGTTTCGTGTAATTTCGTTAGATGGAAAATATATTTCATCTGTTACTATTCGTTTTATATGAGTGTGTATGTATTTTTTTTGGTCTTTTTTCGATTTTAGATTCTTGATACGTTATTAGAGCGATATTACCGGGTAATGGTGAGACTTTTAATCTCTGGCTGTGGTATTTCTATTCCTAATAATCGGGTTATCGGGCATCGATATGTCGAGAACACTAATTACATTCTTCTGTGTTACTGCTTAACCGTACTGCTGCGCGCATTCCCTTCTCTTCTGTCAATACCTGAACAAAGCGTTTCGCAATGCCTTTCGAGTACAAGAAATTACGGGGTACGCTGGAAGACGTGGGAAGTGGAGGAGCTCCTTGAAGACCAAGAAACTTACGGATTGTCGATGGTACGGATCGCCGATTACAGATAATTAGCGATGTCGGGCGAATTATCTCTCGAAGGTTCCTATTTAAAAATCAGAAATTCTCTGATATCCGGCGAAACAGACACTACTTTACAATTCTTATAGAGACGATGTCGCCCGTGTATAATAATAATAATAATCCGTCTGTAATAACTGCTCCTCTAATTTACGAATTGTGACTATTTATACTCGACGTTTCAGTGGAAAGGAAAAAATTATTGACAATCATCGAAACGGTCTTTCCTCTATCCGCGGTGCTCGTACTAAAAGAGATATTTACTCGTTAGTTCGTAATTTATAAAGGAAAGTAAAACAAGAGAAAAAAAAAGGAAAGAAAAATAGCGGACTAGTTAAACACCGGTGACAGATTTCTGCAGTGGTCGCGTGATCCTGTCGTTTACTCCACAATAACAATCACGTGACAATGCGTTTTTCGCGTGCCCCATCCCAGATCCGATTAATTCACAATCCTCGCGCAAACGACTGTTGCGATGTTAATTGTTAATTAACTACAAGAATATAAAGCTAACGAGCATAAAATTAATTAACGCTTCATTAACGTTATCGCGTCGGCGCGAAGACAATTTATTGCGACAAGAAGTACGATCGTCGTTCTATACATACATACTATACACATATATACGTGTTCGCGTGTAGATAGAATAAAAAAAAAAATAACACAAAACGCAGTGCCATCGATGCGTTTGTTGCAGTCTTTTGTCGATTCTTGCACGTATTGATCGATGTGACCGTAATTTTCAAATCGCGTGCCATATCACCCGCCACCTTCCTTTCCCAATGGAAACCAATGTTATCGGAACGCACGTTTTTCTTCAAAGTCCAACGTTATACGTGTATATATCACCATACGTACTTTTTTTTTATATCAGCACACGAGAACCGTGTACGAATTTCTTCCTTTTTTTCTTCCACGATGTAAGAAAGTGATTAAACCTGGTTTGCACATTCGCGACCAATTAATCTTATTTCCCTAAGCGCACGTAACCATTACACGGTTCGATTCTCGAACAACGAGATCGATATGGTAGAACGTAGACCGTTCGAAATCCTATCTGAAAACGCACCCCGCGTCTTTTCGTGCTTCACATTCATCGTTATTGGCGCGGGGAAAGGGAGAGAGAAAAAAAAAGGCGCGCGAGGGGCTCCGACATGGCAATCACGTTTCCGTGTTCTTTTATGTTGCAGGTGCAGTGCCGACACGGGGACAGGGGGAGAAAAAAAAAAGAGAACGAGAACCTTGAACCAATCGTAAATGGTGTGGAGTGAAAGCGGTCTCCGCGGTTTTCCCAGAAGAGCGCGAGCCACGAAATTATCGACCTGCAAATCGGAACGAAGGATCTCGTTCCTTACCTAGCGAATCAACCGTTTGCTCGTACTTACGGGCGCAAACGAAAAAAAAAAATGAGCAGAATTTAAAATGGACATGCACTCTGTGCGAGATACGTACCGTGGTAATATCGGAAATTATGTGCATTCCGATTCCACGTGGGTGAAACGGCGAAAATTAAAAGCGATCTCTCTCAACGATTTCGTGCATTCCCCGCATTTGTTTTTTTTCGTTTTATTTAATCTCAGATAACGAAACACTGATGGAATGTGAATCTCGATCGAGGAGAGTCACAGTTTCGACGACAGATTATCAGAACATGATTTACAGGTGATGTTACCGATCGCTGTACTTAATCTCAGTTATTTGTACGATCATAAAGAAAAGTACAGAGGGATATCTCTCTTGATACTATATTACCCCGAATAATATCCACTTTGATGCCTTGTAAATGATTCTCCAATTGCAGATTCTCATCAGGGACATCCTTTGCCAGTACATCCAATGATTCATCACACCCAACAAATAAAGATTCAACATTTTTTAACACTAGATTTACGGACCGAGCCAATTTGACTCATTCAAAATTTGATTACTTTAACTTTAATATTATTTTTGAAATACATACGTTGGTTTTTAGTTAAGTAATGAAACATATGTAAATGTTAATTTACATTTAGTAAATTATATTAGTATATTAGTAAAGTACACTTCAGTAAAAGTAGGTATATAATCAACATCCGTAAATCTAATGTTAAAGAAACAATCATTTATTCTATACGGTTGTCATTCTCACATAAATTAAGTCATCCATGGTCTCTATTCCAAGTCACCAGTGAATCAACCGGGCAGATTATGCCGTTCAACGATTCGCACACGGTACTTAATGGTCTCCCGAACCGTTTCTCTTTCGCTGACAAAAATTCCGTTAATAGTGACGTTAAAACGACGACTGCACCCACGTGAGATTTCCCTGGGCACAGACTCACGTACACACATACACATACACACACACACACACGCATACGTACACACATAAATACATACATACGTACACGTCACACCTCTGACGATCGCGAGATGAGATTCAACGGTGACACTTCACGGACAATACCCCCTGACTCAATTACGACGTACGGGTACCGTTAATCATCCTAATAGCGCGCGCATAATGTCAGATACGATCTCGCGCTCCTCCACGCGGCCCGCAAAACTGCACATTCTGCCCACGTTGCGACGTGCAGTCGCAACAGGATACGCCAAATAGAAAATGATATCGCGCGTGTAAAAGACCACGGTAACGCACCGCCTGCGTATGATGGGCGTGTGTATGTTTGAACGTATGTATGTACGTGGACAATCACGGGGCGCCTGAATTCCGATTGGTTATTGCCTACTAATTGAGTCATCGTGTCATTAGTGATCGTAATAATAATCTGCCGTCGGTGTGTAGCGAAAGCCGCGGGAAAGACACAGCGATCCCGTGGATCGGTACGTAGATCGATGCCCAATTAAGTTCAATTACGACGATGGATATAATCGGCCACCGTTGGCGAAAGAATGATTATTCCTCGCGAATGATCGGTTAGAATAGCGACCTTGACTTGTTTTGTAAGATCGAGCGTTAGGAACGGGGGAGGAGGATTGGTGGATCGTTGGAGGGAATGATGAAATTGATGAATTTTTACTGATACTTTAGTGGTTTCGGTTCTTAGTCGTGATTGTCAAAATATTTGTGTAACTTGAAACGAATAAATGTCAAAAACATCGATAAATTTATAGATTTTTCAGATTTTATTATATAAAATGTATTTTCTAATTCGTGAAGTGACAATGATGGTGGAAATCGTTATAGCGATGTGTGACTTCAAAATTAAAAGGGAAATCTTTGGAAAGTGTTTTAAACGAATTAAAATCCCTAGCTGCATATTCTCGTTTCGTATTATTTGATACCCGTGAAAATTAGATCGAGTGGTATAATATTCCGCATTCATCGAGGTCCCCGTTCGCAAGAATTCGAACGATGGGGAGATTTCTTTGGAACGAGCAACCGGAACATCGCGTGCTGCCGAAATATTCTAGAAATATGCTAATTACCAGTTAGTCAGTTTCTCGTGGCATTGCGCTCGTTTCTACCGATCGCTATTGTCGTCTTCGGTTCGTCCTGTGGGTTTTCGTTCTTCTGTCTCTTCTTTGGCCCGGTTTCCGAATGATATTTCTATTCTTTGTTCGTTCGACTCTGCCGTCCGTTCGTTCGTTCGTTAAACATGCGACGTTTCGATGCTAGTTACCTTTGACTTTTGCGCTTCGATCACTTGTATCGTGATCCGTTTTAAAATTCAAATGGTCTCTCATTGTTCTCCTCGTCGAACCGACGTAACGTTCCGTGCATTCTCTCGTCGGCACATTCTTCATTTAATAATTCCCTTCTACAATTTTTTTATTTGTTCTTTTTTCCCTCTTTTTTTTTTGTCTTTTTCTGTTTTGTTTCGGTTTAACATGGTCACCGCTCTTGCGTTGTCGCAGTGCTGTGACCGAACGTCGTAATTCAAAGGGCCCTCGACACCTTGCGAGTGCCGTTTCTTATTCCTTTGTTGTGTGTATCACGAGCGTACATATTCTGTCTTCGCTCCCATTAATTAACTCCGTCGTGTACACGACTGTTCTTCTGTTTTGAGAACGAGGAGCGACCCCAGCGCTGTATCGCCGGTCTACAACATCCGCCCTGAATTAATTGAATACGGTTCGCGTTTACACGCGATACGACCCTGCCTTTGTGGTTGACTAATACGGCCTTCAACTTACTCGAAGAATTACAAATTCGTTTAAAAATTCTGCTTGTAGGATCATCTCTGTTTCCAGAAAACGTAAAAATGAACATTTCCTTGCGATCTTCCTTCGAATTCCGAAGAGAACATGATTTCATACATAGGTGTATCATACTTAAAATCTTATTACCAATTGGTCAATTTCTAGGGAAAATCTTCAATAGTGTCCTTTGAGTTAACCGGAAAAAAGGAAGTAGTAAGAGAAAAATAACGGTAATGTCAGCGAATAAGAACGCAAGGACGTTTCAGAATTTTGATAATCATTGTCACACCTTCGTCCGTCTTCCACCGTTGTCCGTCGACGGTTTCGCGAAATCGTGGAATCGTTACGATTCCACCTTTACGTTCCATAACTAGTGTATAGAATAACCGGAAACGAGGGCAGCTCTATTATCGCCCAGAGGTTATACGAGCTAGCCGAAGTTTCATCGCCACGGAGTTCCAGGTACAGCAATATGTTGTTTTATGGTGCAATCATCGGCGCGGTAATAATCATTAAATCCGTTGGGCGAAGCTGAGGCCGAGTTGTAGGCTCCAGGGACTCGTGGTCTTTCGAACAAGCTCCGTCGTTAAGCCGAGATTGATTCGTTGGTCTCGTCGCGGTTCTGTTGTTAAGCGATAACGAGAAGTACTAACATCGCCGCACCGGAAAGTGTCTAACGTCTGACAAGAGAAACATACCACGTGACACTCCCCCAGGAACGCCTAATTTTCCAGTTTTCCTCGGGGTATCTCAAAATCATTTGTAACCTTTAAATGACACATTTAAAACAACAACTTCAGCAATTAATAGTGATCCCTTTGCAGATCCCTAAAGTACTTGACAGAATTTTACATAAATTTTAACAATTTTATATTTTATTTAAAGCAACTAACTTTAGTCATTAATAGTGATCCTTTTGCAGATCCCTAAAGTACTTGTCACAATTTTATATAAATTTAACATTTTTTATTTTATTTAAAGCAACTAACTTTAGTCATTAATAGTGATCCCTTTGCAGATCCCTAAAGTGCTTAGACACAATTTTCTATAAAACACACACATAAAATTTTGTAATCGTTGAAATATGTGTACTAGAGTACCACTTGGTTTAAACGTAGAATATCTATACATATTCTAACGGAATATGTTTTTCAATCTTCCCGCGTGACATTATGTCCACAGTTCTAAAAGTAGACTTCCAGAAAGACACTTTTTTTTCCTCACCTAGGAGCATGGGGATGAGGAAGGGTGAAGGTTGCCTCGAAAAATACCATGATCCGCGACGGCGTGGAGGTTAGTTAGTCGGTTATGGTGGCCATAATTGCGGTTTATTGTCTCAATAAATATATACGACACACGCCGGCTGTATCAAGGTGGAAAGACCGGATCGTCGGAGCCTTCCCGGGATTTGAAATCAAGCGGCACGTATACGCGAGTATAAGGGAGAGTTTTATAGGTCTGCTTAATATGGTTTATGGTGTTTTGTCCTGCTTATGTCGGTCTGCCGCGGAACCGGAAGATGCCTAATGATCTGCAGAGGCCTCGAGAAGATGATTCTCGGGGACGATGAGGACCGAACGAGACGGTACAGCGACGGTAACAAGCCTTCATTACTACCTGTAGTGCCAGTGAGACGAAACATCGTTACTGAAAAATATTATACCGGGAATATACGTACGTATATGTATACCGGAGTTGTAAATAGCAATCGCGGAATTACTAGGAAAAGTGTTAGGAATGATTTTCATCAGATATGTTATTGTTTTTCATTTATTTTGTATGAATGTTAAATTGTTAGATAGTTTTTATTTAACTTGGATATTATACTGGTATAATTTATTCTTGACACGTATAGGTGGAAAGATATGGTGAAATGTTGTTGGTTAAATAATAATGGTAAGAGATTCAAGATGGATACGTATTATTTTTAATAGATTACTGTAGTTACGATGGATACTATGATCAACGATAATATGAGGAACAATTGATAATATTTATATTTACCGATGACCCTTATATCGCGTAAGCCTGTAATGGCCACATATCGCCAAGTCACTCTAAAATGACTATTATACAACGTGCAATAATTAACTAAATAAGTGGTGTAAACGTTCTACTTTTCTAATCTCCCGTAGCCACATTATGCCTACATTTTGTCGATGAGTGCCAATTAGAAGTTCGTTACTCTTATCTTAATTACACTAACGTGTCGATGGTACTACAGTGTTGTGCGTTCACATGTCACGAGCAATGCCAAAGTTATCGGATGCCTTCTATTGAAAGAACATATTCTATGGTAATTTATCCGTCGGATAAATATATTTTTTATCATCTTGTCGGATCTAATTGCGAAATTGTAAGACGTTTATCGCGACGCATCGATCAACCCTATTGCAAACCTATTTTTCGAAATTTTCGCGGTAAGTTAGCGGGAGCTTATTAAAAGCTTACAATCGTATCTTTTTTTTAGATCGTGCAACATTGTTTCGAATAAAAAATAAGTGTCGGTTAATTCCGACGGGAGACGCAATCGAAATTTATAGTACCTATTAATAAATTTTGATCTGAACATCTAAGTAATGATTATGTTAGACTACACTTGTCGGATGTACCTTTAAATGGAAATGTTAGAAAAACACCGGCAGATCCGCAGTTTATTCGTGAATTAACAATTGTTACAGATAGCGCGAAAGTGTTACTCACGCTTATGGCTAATTCCGAATGAAATTAGTGACAAGGACAGCCTAATTGATCAACACTATTACGTGTGCTGATGTAAGTGGCGCTAAGTGAGTGAATGTCATAATAGGTCTCGATTCCTTGTAAATTATCGGATAGTAGTTTCGAATATAATAAAGAAAATGAAAGGACCCCATGAATATCTCATCGAAAATTGTTTTATTCGCTTTTTCGTTAAAAATTACACCAGAACTGGTTCTGTATTCTCATATAGAATAATAATAGTCTTATGATTCGAATCTCTGTTTAAAATACTGAAAATTATTTTCATTATTTATTTCACTTGGATCTTTTCGCGACGAATTTCGTTCGCATTACCGAAACGGACCCGAATCCTGAGAATTTTATTTCGAAATAACTTCCACCTGTATCCTGTCCCTGGTGCATTTCTTCCGTTGCCGAGAATTTTGGAATCGAACCAGTTCGGGCGACCCTAACATTAAAGACAGACTTGTTTTCCCGTAATGACAGTCCGCTGGAGACTGTCGAGGATTCTGAGCCCTCGATGATCAAAGACACCACGGATCGTTCGATAATTGCCGGAGCTCTCGAAATCTGAACGATAATCGACTCGTCAGAATTTTTATCATTTCTTTCGATTTTTTTCCCCTTCTTTTTTTATTTACGTAACTACGTCGTCGTGAATTTGATTAGTCAAGAACGTTTCTTTTATTTATTTATATGTATATTATATTGTATTTTTTTTACGCGGTAGAAAACCCATCGTGATTTCACTCGATTAATTTCTATAATTACGTTACGTACAATTACGCGGAACGTGCGAAAATTACGGGGGAAAAAAATACAATAGCACGTTCGGAATAATACATTAACCTTCAACCGGGTGCCGCATTACTTGTCTTCATTTCAGCGATCTTTTTCCGGTAAACGGCATGATGAACGCGACGGGAAGAATGCAGTTGATGCGACAAGAAGGAGGCGAGGTGCGCATTCTTACATAACAATTACGAATTCAGCTAATAAATTATGACGCATCCTAGAACTCTATTATCGTCGGAAGAAAACGAGCGTAAGAATCCCGCATACATTTTCTGTTTATTTTCCGCGAGGAATCACCGCCGCGATGCGTCCGACGGAAAAAGGGAAACGTTGCGCAACGGACAACGAGAGATACGGTCTCTCCCGTAACGTAAATCGAGGAAATTGAAAGTGAAAGGGAACTTTCTGAAATTCCAATAGAACACAGTGAAATTGAGGTTTATTGACACGCGATAGGCCGCTGAAATTTATGACGCACTGAATTTTCCACAGATCTCCGTAACAACGTCGGTAAACCAAACTACCTATAAACAATTTTTATATTTCCTTACCAACTACACCTTTTTTACATACTTTCTTTCTTACATTCACAAACCATAAAAAAAAAAGAAAATCCACACAAGAAAACGTATATATATATCGACCTTTCCTTTACTACGTTACTTATCATCAACCATCAACCAAACGAGTTCGTTTCTACGAACAATAATTTATGCACACTCCCAATACACCAGGCGACACGACTACCCGTTGAAATGGTTGACGGAAGTTCGTCGTAGCGACGAACAAAAAGAAAGAAAAAAGAAATAAGAAAAAAATCAAGAAAACCAACCGTGTTCCATGGAGAGCAGGCAGAAAAATCGGGGCTACGTGTACGAGCTACATACTTGTTCACGATATAACTTTCCTTTCCTTCGGCGATCTTTTTCGCGGTGAACGGCAACGATCGATGCCAACGGAAAAAATGCGGTCGATGCGGCAGGAAGGACGCAAGGTGGACACGCTCGAGAGAGGGTGCAGCAGGGTCGGTGCTTTCCGTGAATGCCGGCGGCTTCGTTTGATGGTTTTTACCAGGAGTCCTGGATACCGTGCGTTCCTATAGCACGATTGGCTCCTTCCACGGGCCCCCGATCGGTCATTGGTCCTTTCCAACGGGGATCGTAGGTTGCCCGTGGGACGACTCGAAGACACTTTGCCAACGGCTCGTGGATCGTGGGTTTCGAAGTTGTTTCCTCCCGTGCTGTGCGCAACTCTTTTGCCTCGGTCATATATGTGCGTAACTCGGGGAGAAACGACGGTTGACATTCTTCGGGGTATGTGTCTAGAGGCGAACCTTTACGAGGTTCGACTACGGCGAAAATGAAACGCGCGGGTCGTCACGAACGCTTCGGGGTTTCAACTTTTATGGTGACTCTCTCACTGTCTGTCTGTCTCTTTCTGTCTCTCTGTTTCTTGGAGTCGATGATTGTCATTTGGCGGGTTGGTTTGTTAAGAGAATGTATTTTCGTTTCCATTGATACCAGCGAGGGGATCACACGTTAATGGCCACCGAATGCGGGAGGATTCTTGGTACACTTTTGTGAAAGCCCTTTTATTAATGGTGTTTAAGTATATCTTTGTGATCGCTATAGTTTTTGTGCTATGAACATTTTGAACGTGTATATTCCTCTGATTTCCATCTATCGAAAGATACTACAACAGATTTATTATTAACACTAAACCTACCGACCGTTTAGGTACATATTCTTATCGGATCCGAAAAAATGATAACCTTTGCAATTGATTTCAGGTAACAGTTAATTTGGCATAAAGAACTGTACTTTCTTTATGTTGATTAAAGAAATTAACGTTGGAAGCTATAACGTTGCATATAGGCACTTTAATACAAAATTTGAAAACGATCATATGACCCACCTCGGTAGTGTTTAGTGTTAATAATAAAAATACAAATGTAGAGAACATTCTTTTTATCTTTCCTCAACCTTCGTGTTAGTATTAGAATATATGCTTGTGACCACCATAGTTTCCCTCCGCGAACAATACACGTTCGTTCGATTTTCATATGTTGACAAATGTCTGTAACAAGTTTCACCGTCGGTAATCGGCGTTCTATGCGCCGTTACATCGACACTCGGAATTAAGTCATAACGGGGACCTAATTAGAAGTCATACGTCCCTGGGGCACCCTAAAATCGCTCGTTTGTGAGGTAATCTGCACGGTCTTCAAAGCGATTGAATTCAGTTGGATTGATAGGGATGAGAATGGGGTGTAACATGTTTCACACCCGATCGCTCGTTATATGGAGAAAGGGAGAGGGGGGAAGAGGGGAGGGAGAGAGGGAGGGATGGATGGGTGGGAGTAGAGGTAGGGGATTTACGGGGCACCCTATAGTAAGAAGACTTCCACCGGCATGGATCCTGATATACTGGAGGGTCTGGTTCTCCATTTCCTGAAGAGATGGCGCCACAAGGAATAATGGTCGATACATCTTTTAACAGCATAATATGCACCGTAGTAAAGCAAATTGATATTGTTAAATAGGCAATGCCTCGAGGGGGGACGGTTAATAAACTATAACCCGGTAATGACGATCAATAACTGTGATCGTATTCGATTTGCTTAAAGAAGATTTTTAACACGATTTTGATTACGGTATAATGAATATCATGGATTTTCCTTTGGTAGCATAACAATGCCGATGAAGCTTCGTGGATATATGTATACGTATGTGTATATACATAGTTTGTACGTATGTATATGTATATCCATAGGTACACGACATGCTCGTCCGATTACCCATAAAATGTTTTCGCGATTCCGTGTTTATTTTCATGTACGCACAAGTACACGCTTGATAATCCTTTTTATATGGCCCGATAAAGCGCATGTAACTTCCAGCAATGAAATCATAATCGCGCGCGATCGCTCGGCACGACGTATTAACCACATGATATCCCTATTTGTAGCTACACGTCGACGTATCAACGGTTCTATTAATTATGTAGACGATGGGTATTGCGCCACGATTGCTAGAAACGCTCCTCGGGTTCCCATAAAACGAGCAATGAGATAGAGAGAGAGAGAGAGGTGCTCTCTCTAATGTCTCAATGTGATAAAAACGAGCGCGAAGAATAAACAGAAAAAAAACACAGCAATGAAAAGAAATTAGTTATTAGTTCTAACGAGCGATCGAGGCATATCTCGTCAACGACGAAATCTTCGTACGTCGACGAATCAAGTTCGAAACCGTCGATCTAATCGAACGTTACGTTAGAAAACCACGAAACGAGACGATGGAAGGTGCTTACAAAACGTTGGCCGGCAACAGAGACAGAAACAGGGAGGAGGGAGGAGGACTCCCCTTGCTGTTCCTTCAATTCAATTGAATTCTATTCCAGCGTGCAGTTGATATCATTGAGGTCGCCACTTAAATCCTCATTGTCGTTCGTCGCTTATTGTTTCACCCTTCGTTCGGCTACCGACGAATGTATGTACATACATACGTACATACGTACGTACGTACGTACGTTTCTCTTTCACATCCGTACCCGCACCTCTAACCGACCAAAAAGGAGAGCCAGACTGAGAGGGTCCACCGCAGGGAGCTAAGAATGAAACAGTAGTTATGGTTGAAAAACACGAGCTTGCCTACCAGAATGAATAGCTAACGCGAATTAACACCGGGAATAAGTTATTCATTTCTTATTACACATCACATCTTTATCATATCCATTCAGTATTATTATAAATCACACTATCTATTCTCTAACATCCCACTCATTAACACTAGAACTACCAAGACAGTCAAAATGACTGGTTCTTAATTTCTTCTTGAAATTGCTTACACTTCTAATAGTGCTTCTTCTAAAATTCGTCACAATTGTGTCTCTATATATAAATTAATTAAATCGATCAATTTACTATCCTCTTTTATTCCCTTTCTCTAAACATATTTATCTAACGTTATTAGATATACCAACATAATCCTCGGTAGTTCTAGTGTTAATTATCTATCATCCCAAAGAATGTTAATACACCCTACGATATCTTAACAATATTAAAAAGTATATACATAAACCTAACCAGTCATGGGAAGTCGGTAAGACAAGTCTTCCAAGGGACGAGAAATTTGGTCACCCAAACCCTTCCCCCCCTCCTCCAAACCCTACGTCTGTCTGGTTGAAGGGTTTCGCTCGACTTCATCACCGCTGGAGGACGCAGGTAGCGCCATGCGACTCGACGCTACTTGCCGCGTAGCGAATTTCGAGAAGTGCTCTTCAGGGTCTTTCAACAGTGGCCGGTGCGGTGGAGAACCCTTCGGTGTACCGTGAGGCCTGTAGTTCTGGTACGATGTTGTTGGCAGTGCTTGCGACGGGGAATACCCCCGGCACCCCGGCCACATGGAAACGTGGACGGAATAATAGACGAAGTGAAGTGCGTCGCGGTTGCTCCCGAAGTGGGCATTGTTGGCCCACATGCTCGCTCGAACAAACCAGGTTGATCGACTTCGTAGGAACACATGGGAACGCCGACGGCTTCTCTCTCTCTCTCTCTCTCTCTCTTTCTCTTTCTTTTTCTGCTTCGTCTTTGGCGTTCTATTTTTTCTCACTTCTATTTCGTCTACTTTTGTTTTCCACCGTACACGTCTAACTCCTGGGACCAGCTTTTCTTATTTCATCTCTTATTTCTTCTTTTTCAAAGTCACAAGTGTCTCTTTTGGTTGATGTTTGGCGGTTCCTCTGGATTGAGAATACAACGTTTTTATCCGATGGAAAGTATATGTATATGTAGTGTATGATTAATCAATGGGGAATATAGTCTTTCTGTGGGAGATGAAATTTCTTTTTTCATATGTAAATTGATTACGGTTGATGATTCCGTTGACAATTTCTCCCTTCTCCATACACTACTACGTTAATATGAGAGGATAAACACGAGGATCCCGTCGGGCCTCGTGGTGATCATGTAAAGTGAATTATCTCATCTGATTATATCGTCATTGTCATTAGGTCTTGATCTCTATCGCCTTCTCTCTATCTCAGCCACCTACGGTACCCCCGTTAACAATCCCACTTGATTCCGTCATTGGCGACGTTGGAGTTCCTGAATGAGTTCGTAACGAGATGCACAGCCAGAGGGCTGGCCCACGTCGGGGTTGCCAGCACGTGTCCTCAATGGACCAATCAAAGCTCACCCTCTTCTCGTCCAGTCTCTCTCTCTCTCTCTCTCTCTCTGTTGCTCTTGCTCTCTCTCTCTCTCTTTCTCTTTCTCTTCTCCCTCTGTTTCTCCTCTCCCTGTCGAAGCTTATGTACATTAGCCTAATACGATGTGGTCGCCGTGGATTTTATGGGTCGGGAAGAGATCGTCTCGAGACTTGGTCGAGTTGAAGCAAAATTGCGGTCAGCCGACCTCGTTTTTCAAGGAAGATCGAAGAACGAAATCGAGTCTCGTTCGTTCGTTCGTTCGTTTCTTCGCTCCACTGGGAATTCGAGAGCCCCGTCGGTCGGTCGGTCGGTCAGTTGTACGGGCTTAACGACTCGTGAAGTCAACGCTCGTAATTAATCATCGTAATACTAATGGCGTTCCGCAATAGTAAAATCCCCCGACTGGTAGACCGTAATACTTGACTGACTTCTATAAGACGTTGATATCCAAGCTAATGATCGAAGGATCTCTCGATCCTATCGGCGACTATTCAAAAGCTGCATTAGAAAATGATTCTTCTGTTTTTTTTTTCATCTTCTTCGTTTATTTTAACGAGGGACACATCGAACCGAATAGAAATTGGGCTAGACGAGTGAAAACGAGAGAAGCGATGATCGAGGTGATGAGAAATCATCGATGATTTTCGCACGCACGTGCGTGTATTGTGCAAAACGAACGAGAACATGAACGTCGGCGTGGTTCGCGCGACGCCTGAATGAATTTCAAGAGGTTCCGAACGAATTTATCCACTGGATAGTTTAATTGTCACACGAGGGTGAAGTTACGAGTTATCGTTAACGTCTCTTGCGGCAGTGAATTCCATGGGGATTGGGAAAAAAAAAAGAGAGAAAGATCGTTCCGAATGGGTGAACGTCGTTCAACCCCTCGAGTGGACGACGTAAGCGTTCTTAATTTGCAATTTAACTTCTATAGCGACGCATCATCGGCTCGTGGCAGCTTTCAACGATACTACGTGCCAATGATAATGATTCATTTTTTAAAATCAACCTAGTAGAACGAACCCAGTTCCCCAAAAGAAAAAAAAATCTCCCACATCAAATTTACAACCCATCTAAATCCACTAGAATCTATGTATGTATATGAAAATTACGGTGAAAAAAAAAACATACACACACAAGAAAGTAGATATAACAGGGAAGTTTTGACTTTTGACTTTCTTCTTCGCCGTTCCCGGAACCCGGTAATTGAGTACAATTTGCTCTCCGCCACGGATACAGTTACGTACGCGTAAAATCCTACCGGAGGCACCCGCGAATTCCGTGGTACCAAAACCAAAAAAAAAACAAATAATAAAAAAAAATGATGCTACACCTAGCCAGCCGTAAACCTCGAAATTCTAATTGCACGCGGAGTAGGCAAGGCAATAATGCGTTCCGCGGCAACGTGGTGAACGCGTGTGTATCGTCGTGCATACGTACACACACACACACACACACACACACCGCAGCCTCTGTACGTGTGTACATAATACACGTCTGTATATTCGTGAGATTACGGAAAGACGTTAAGTTGCGCAGTCGGGCGCAGCGGCACGGTGGCTCGCCGACGACGATTGCGACACTCCTTTTAACAACCACTCTCGACATCCAGGAGAAACTTGTGACATCAAAACTTCGGCCGAGTCTCCATCGCGATTGCCGACTTCGCGACTTCCAGAAACTCCTCGGCGAGAGAGCGAGAGAGAACGTTTGAATATATCCCGTCGAATCCCGAATGTTATCTGCCTCCCGTTGGAAACACTTTATATTCGATAAAATCTTCGTTCGTCTCGTGCAGAGACACTCTTGATATTAATTATGATTATCAAAACGTCCGGTAAACAAGAATTAAAGAAATATATATAATATACAAGATATGAGGTGCCTAGAATACAAGGGGTATAAGTGACATTCTCAAAAGTACTGAGATCTGTGCCATGAAACTCTGAATTTACCATTCTATTTAGTGGTAAAGTGGACCTAAGTGAAATGTCCACCCTGTACATGGTTTACCCATTCTTGAATAAAAAAGAAATGTTGTATTATATTGTGATTTGTAAGAATTTGTGAACTTTGTCCTTAATTTTCTCAGAACTAAATAAAAGTCACTTATACCCCTTGTATTCTGGGCACCTCATATAATGTACGAAAACATCTGCTTTTCTTTCTTTTTAATCGATCAATGATTAACCTATGAAATAAAGACGAAACATCCCTTAGCGCAAGAGGTGCGCCTGATTAATTGAAATAAAACAATAAATCACAAAAAATGGAGAGAAAAATCACGATGGACTATGGTTCGCAGTAACAAAAACGTGACTCTTTCGGTTGTGCTGCAGTTCGTGGAACGAGCGAACGGATTGGCTCGGGTTTCCACGGCGCGAAATAAAAGCCGCGCGGAGTAGATTCAATCATGTCACGAGGGGGTTTGATGAGGGGGGTTGTGGGGAGGGGTCCAAGGGGGTGAGGGAAACACGGAGTCGATGGGGAGAGTGCTGTGCGAGAGGCAGTCGGTTGAAGTGCAAACGCGAAGGGCTCCATAAATGCATGCACATACGCAAACACTCGTTGAAAAAGGACGAAGCGATTCGCCACACAGATAAACGGTAACGTGCGTTACCGTGCTATGCAAGGGTATGTGTGTGTGTGTGTGGGTTCCTCTAATACCATAGGGTGCATTACGCGTTAAGTTACACTTAAGGATCGTCGCTGAACAGACTTACGTACATATACGTTTAATGCACGTGCGTGCACCGGGTACATATTGTCGCGGCAGAGTGGAAATTAAATGGGTTATGTCTTGGGAAGTACTAATTACTCTAGGATACGTTCGGTTTTTATTAAACTCCAATTATTTCTATACAATTATTATCTCGTGATACCGTTTTTTTTTTTTCTTCTTGTATCCACGTTTATTCGATTTGGTTGTGTTTCATATGAGATCCTATATATAAATTAAATCGATTTATTTTATATGTCATTAAAAATATCTTTGAGGAATATCGAATAAAATGATATTTATATTTCTTTTATATAAATAACTCTAAAATAAAGATCTGTCCAATTTTAGGCTTTCAATAAGTTTGTAATCATTGGATTTCGTTTATCAGTCACATTTATAATTGATTATAATATCGAAGCAAAATTTACACGAATTTCTATGGTGTGCCGAAAATAATCTTAGATTAAGACGAAAGGGCGGTACGTCTTGGTATCATACACGCACTTTTTGCGCGCGTTTGCCGTCGGCACGGCGAAACGGTATTAGGCTGGTCAATTGGCCGCATCTGTTGACTGGTAACCGGGTGACCTCGCCTCTTATCAAATGCGTTGATGCGATAGAAGTCGAGAGGTCCATTTGTTGGGCGTTAACGTTGCATAAAGGGAACGAGTGTAGCCGAAAGGGGGGAAATACGATACTGATTGCAACCGTTGATTGTCTTCGTCCCGCTAAATTCGGTTCGTTCGTAAGGGCCGCCCTATTCTTCCTTCAATTCGAGTAGACTGGCTGCCTGCGAGTATCCACGTCGATTAGACAATTATGAGCGAGAGAAAGTTTCCTTTTGATCCACTGCCCATGGACGTACGAATCGTGTCTTGGTATACATATACATATACATACATACGTATTGTAGATATATACGAGGTCGAATAAATTAAATCTGTCTTCTCGTACGCGATGACGGATCAAGATGAATAAATGTCATCGTCGGATTTGTGTGTCGCTGTTTCACCGGCTGGGATTCGATACGCGTCTTTATGAGCTTGTTAGCCACGATGAGGTGTGCGCAAAACTCTCCTAGCGAGTGATTCATTTGACCACGTATCGATATTTCATTCTCCATATGGGACAATTGATAAGGTTATCCGATTGTCGCGAAATAGTTGAAAGCAATTAGACAGTAACTCGGTGAAACGAGTTCACGGGTTGAAAATAATCAAGAAACACCTGGTGGTATCCTCATGATCGTCTTAGCAATCCGTTTACGTGGCGACGGGTGTGTTTTTGGAAATTTAAAAATACGTAAAATTACACAGCGAGCCACGGAAGATTGATCGTGGTTGAATTAAGTACGAAAACACTCGTGGTTTATAAGTTGCGTTCTTCACCCTACGGTGAATACAGGTAGATAGTTATTTATTTGTCGGAAGTTAATTCGTGGTTTTTCATCGTGGTGGGGGAAGATAAGGGACGAGATTAATCGGATAATTTAACGAACGGAGCGTCGTTAAGGCGTCGATGTCCGGTATAAGGATACGGCAAAAGTCTTTCGTTCGCCCGTTAATCGCGGAAATTCGGTGAAACCGTAATTAGCGAGACGATCGTCGTTATGGTGGGCACGAAAGTTTGCCGGACCAGCAGCCTAATGAACTCGTTACATATTTACACGTTGTTCGTGCCTGCCGACCGGTCGGGGAGTTCAGAAAACCACATCGAATTAAGAGGTCCTTTCGCAAATTGCAGACGGAACACGAGAGAGCGATTTAAGCTTATCGATCCACGAACGACTTTCTGATCTGTTTAACACCCACATTCACGTTAATGACACCGGACACGGTCGTTAATCCCGCTAATTTGCAACAGTTTATATACATATTTAAATCAAACTACCGTGTAATTTCGTCTGCCCGAGGTGTCCAAACGTTTCAACGATCAAACTACGGAAAATAAAATAAAAATAAAACAAAGCCTATGTATACATATATACATATACATATACACAATATAGTACAATACGTGCAACATCATACTATCAAATTTGATAATCAATTCTAATAGAACCAACGTACGATCGTTCGTCACGATCCTTCTAACCACGAGATTGCGCTCTAATTATTATATCAGATTCGCCTCGATTCATCGTGCTCTTTTTTCATGTTGTTTTTCTTCATTGTTTTTTTTTCATCATCTTCCCTTTCACTCTTCGTTTCGTTTTTTTTTTCTACGCTCACGAAGACAACGGGGATCACCAATTTGTCGTGAGGCCCGTTTCCTCGCGGCTGCCGGTGGCTCTCATTTCTCTCTCTCTCTCTCTCTCTCTCTTTCTCTCTCGTCGGGCGATGTCCACACGTGCAAACGTGTGTCCGCGTATGCACAGTACGGCGGGTGTCGTGCGTGTGTGTGTGCGCGCGCGCGCGTGTTTGTGTGTCGTGGGGTTAATTGAATCAAGCAGCACGCAACCAGCTCTGTATACACTGCCGGGTCATCCGAGGTCAAATCGGTAATGGCTGACCCTTAATTCGCCATGTGGCCGACCGCCGAACGCCGATACATCGTCGTGTTTCTTCTTTGGACATGCGACCCCTTCTGGATACACCGTGACCTTGAACTCGAAAGAACTGCTGGACGACAGAATGGATCCACGCCAACTACGTCGACACGAAACCCACCCCCCCACCCCCCACAGCCCCCCTTTAAGTACGTCGAGTCTATTATATCTACGTCGACGACGTCCCGTCGGATTCACCCTGACTAATTTTCTAACGTTACCTCGATAACTTTCCCACGTGATCGATTAGAATCACACCGTCGAAATTTTACGTAACTAGTTCATGGGATTTATCGGTTCGAAGGGGTGGAAATGAAGAAACACGGAAGTGTTGTCATTCGAGTGGAACGTGGAACCATATCGGATAGGATTATACACGTAATACGTTGGCATTAAAGTTTTATTGGAAGTACTCGAAACAAGTACCGTGATTTTCGGGGCAATCACGCTTTAGCTTCGAGGGGAGTACGTACGAAATTCTGCGAATTGAATTACCGAGGCGTGGCGGGTTACGATGCTTAAAATATCTTCGCGCAGTGGATTTTGCCGCTTGGCGAACGATTCCATCGTGTAACACAATGTATCATCCGAATTACACATTACAAACGTATTGTAATGTTATAATAATTATAATTTCTTGGTATCCCTGTCCGGGGGGAATTCTGCATATCGATGTAACCCAAATCGCGGTGTTTTCTCGTGGAAGTTCGTCGCGTTACAAAATCGTCTCTCACGCTTCTGTCGTTGGTCGGCGACGGGAGACCAAGTGTGACCAATAATTCTTGATTAGAAAGCCGGTCGTCGTCTCATCGGATGCGAAGGCGTACGTGAAGAAGAACGCGAAGCTGCTGAAGAAGGGAGAAAACGAACGTTAGAGGAGAAAGAGAGGGAGGGAGTGGGAGAGAGAGAGAGTCCCATCCGATTCGCCGGAGAGACCACTCGGAGAGAGGATCCATCAATCACGAATGTCCCGCACCTCGAGAGTGCTGCTTCCCGCCGGTAGCAAGAACCTGCAGAACCTCCGTAGCTTTTACAACGACGTCGTGAAGGAAGTCAGAAACCATTCTCCCGCCTTGGTCCCAGGGTCGTTGTGCAAAAACCGCGTAATAATCCTGGGGCGTTGTACCGCGGAACCGAACGAGCGAGAAAGATATTATTATTCGTTGGTTTTCAACGAAATTTTCATAAATTACAATTAAAATCACTAGGTATAGCTTAATACCAATGATGATAATATAACACACTAAAAAATATCATACATATATTATTATTAGATATTCTATGTAATTAGAAACAGGATTAACACTATTTATTCCCATTCGTTTGATTAATGACGGACCGTGTATTAATCATTATTTTATTCGATCAATGGATTATCTTCGTTACCAGAATCCAGGAGGTTCTTATAATCCATGACGAAACATTCGAACCTCGTGGAAAGAGAAAGCTACGTACTAGGATAAGAGGTAACAAGGGATAGAGAGACAGAGATGGGTCCAATAGAGGGAAGAAGAAGAAAACGATGGGGCCCGTAGCTCTCTCGGAGGCGAGATTGTGTGTTAATGTATGGCTGGCATTCGGACGACAACCGTGACAAATTGCTTTATTAGGTTGGCAGCCCGGGAGCCTTTCCACTCGTAGCTCGCACCTCAGGGCCGCTACTCATCGTGATTGTACGCTCTATTCTCCGGGCAACCTCTGTTTCTTCTTCTTCTTCTTCTTCTTCTTCTTCAACAACGTCGTCCTCCTCCTCTTTCAACGCGCGTCGGAAGACAACGTAACTCGCGGCTGGATGAATGGATGAACGAGAATGCTCACCGCGGGAGGCCTGTGCTTTTTTGAAATCGAACCGAATCTCTCACCCTACCGGCGACCGACTTCACAAGGGCCCACTCGACCGTTCCCATCGATTTCGCTGCACTTCGACAGTAGATTATCCCGCGGCCGGTCCCGTACGTGGAACTAATTCCGATAGGTAATTTCCTAGAATCTTTAATTAACGTTTCATTCAATTACATCGACGTTCACCATACATCACGTGTTTCGTCTAAAAATTGAACGTGGTACATACAAAATAAAGATAAAAGTCTCTTGAGAAAACGTTGTTTCATGAAAGTAAATCTTGTTACCGTAATGTTCGTTTTCTAACGAGGGTTGTAAAATATTTTTATCTCACCTATAGTTAGATGGATTACCCATTGAATATTTATTTTCCCCCTAGTAGTAATGAATACTACCCAAAATAGAAGCGAAGCAATTTGCCAAGATAAAAATCGTACCCTGACGAGTATATTATCGGTTCTATCCTATCCCGAAAGTATTAGCTACCACGTCCAGGAAGCTGACACAGGAGATCGGCTACTATTACGTCACCTGGCCAAGGCTGCCACCTTGCACCTCATGTCTGTACGGCAATCGAGGCGAAGGTGCGGATTATTAATGTTTGCGTCGGGTCGTTAATGGATCGGGGTCTCCCATTCGAACGCGAGGAACGTAGAATGCGGGTCCAGCTGTGAACGCGTTATAAGATCCTTTTTTGCGCGGTACAATGTCCTGGCGACTCCCGGATGCGGCATCATTAAGTCACCTCTCCCCCCCTCCCTTCCCCCTCTTCATCGTCTCCTCTTGTCTTCCCTTTGCCCTTCTTCATTCCGTTCGTTGGTTCGTCTACCCGACAGAATTTACTTCTGTAATGTCTTCGTGGTTCACGATAGATTCGAATATCGAAACTGGACTCGTGACCTCCCCTCCCCTCACCCCTCCCCTCTTCGATGTTCTTTTTTTTTCTCCCCCTTCGTGTTCCTTTTCGAATGGGTTATTAACTCTCGCCTGGATAATTAGCCACCGTTACTTAAACCGAGTCAACTGCCTAATGATCTATCGTCACCTTCGCCTCCTCGGCACGTCCTTCTCTACCTTCGCTACCATAACGGTGGATCCTACGATTACTCTTTGGCCCGGCTATTTTTATTCCACCTGTTAGACAAGTCGGCGAATTGCTCCTTTCGGAATTGACGTACGACTTGTTTGAAGATCGTTACTACGCCGCGGCTACCTACTACCGCGGGCCAGGTTAAAGACTCTTCGGGGGGAGGGTTCAATGAATTTTCTGGATAGTTACCAACGGGGGAATTGTTTGACGTACGTCAGGATAACGACCCTCGACGGAATGACGGATTCACTTGATGGTAAGACAAACGATAAGGAAGTATTTTCACAAAAATGACTTCCTTATCATTCGCGTGGTATTAGAGTGACCCTTCCATTCGAAGGGTTTAAATATATGTGTTCGTAGAGTATGTATATGTGTGTGTGTGTGTGTGTGATTCACGGAGTGCAAACGTTACGGGTTGAATTTCATTGGTCGGTAGTGTCTACGGTTGTAAATTTTCTATTTATAACGATTTGCGCACTGATACGGATGTTTGCGTCCGTAGCACCGAGACTGGTGTTGATTCCAGGGCTATCAGACATCGTCTAAAGTCAGACGTGTGCGATTGGACCAAATGCCATAAGTGGAACATGGGAACAGTCCGGATTCCTGGTCCACGATCACGTCGCGCACGTCGGGCTCGTCAATGAATAGATAACGAAGGAGAATGAGCTAGTTGAGGCGGTTTGATACATCGGCGACATCGCCGCAACATTCATCTGCATAATTCATTCTTATCAGTACGATTCCCTCAAGCAGGGATTCTCAACCGTCCCCAACACCTGGATAAAGGGCCAGATCATCAGAGATAGTCTCATAAATGAAATCTAAAAAAATGTGAATCCTATTCCCGTACATACATACTTCGTATCATTGATATTCGATATTAAAAGAATGTTAATTTTTTTCTAAATAATTCTTTTAATAATTATAATTACAATTAATTAAATTGATAGTCACAGGTAGCCTAATGATGAAATCGCAACAATTATTTTCTATCCTCGTACCTTGCGTCATTGACGTTCGATATGATGGGAATTTTTTTTTTACTTCCCTTCTCCAATTCTACTTATATTCGTTAAGTTTGTTTTAATTAACAGGGGGAACGAAACGGTTCGTGTCGTGTGCCTGTTTCAGCGAAGTGCCGACATTGTTAACGTCGTTAAACCTGCCCGGGTCTCTCCGTAGATGGGCAAGCTTAGGAAAGCGACGGCTTTAACGCGCTGGCACGACATTAAGCGTGGTTCACAGGTCGCGGGATTCGCGTTCTCCGCACGTAAGAATAAGACGCCCACCGTATTTACCCGCTCTGAATTCCTGAGTCGCGGTTCGCCCCCTCGCGAATTGTTGCGCAGCGCAAACCCAAACTCTTAACTCTTAAGCTCGCATGACTCGCCTGACCGGCCATCTACGGGGTGTCTCTAAATAATTATTAAAAATAAGTCATCTCCACCTTGACACTCTTACTATATGATGTATGTCATCTGACATCCATAAAAAATTTCCACAAGTTGATATTAAATATCTCATCAATGAATTTTTAATTAAACATTCGTGAGATATGAGATAAGTATAAATATTAAAAAAAAAAATGAATCTAATAGAGACAATGGGATACCATGATGATCACGCGTGGGGTCATTATGTTTTATTGTGATCGTTGTGCCAGTTCGGAATTGATTAAATGGGAAAGAGGGTTGCTTTATTTTAAGTCCAGATCGGAAGTTGTCTTCGTGACGGGCAGAAGATGAATCAAGATACTTTAAGAACACCCCGTACCTACACAGATGTTTAAGAGCTAAGCAACTACTCAGAGCGAGTGAGTTGATGCGAGCCGCATATCACGAGAAGGAAGTTCAATTTAACCCAATAAAGGACAATCAGAGGCCGACGGCGACCAGAGACGAGTACCTACTACTCCTCTGATGGCTAAACGGATCGACCGAGGGACTTCGCCTTCAGGTCTTTTCGGCTCGGAAGACGGAAACTCGTCGGGACGACCAGGTTTCAATCAACCACCAGACAACTCTGGGAACTGTCACGTTTTACACATATTTCTGCGATGACTTTGATCTATCGATAACGATAGGAAATCGGTATTTGGTCTACTCTCGTTTATGGAATTAATAAAACTGTCTAGATAAATAAAAAATATGTATTTAATATGATAATAAGATTCCGATGAATATCAGTCGATAGCTAAGATCATTTGGAAACTATGAAAAGTGTGGGAAAGGATTAGAAAACTTATATTACATACTTTTATAAATGTAATATTTGTTTTTTAGAAATCATACTTTAATTCAAAGTATTACGAAATGGTAGAGTGTTTTTTTTATAATATTCATATATCAAGTTAAACGTATTTCGGAATAATTTATGCTTCGATATTTTCCCTGTCCATCTGCTTTTCACCGTGGACGCTATTCTCCTTTTGTACGGTCGGAAATGTTCATTTCGGATAACCGCGAAGAGCTTTTGATTGGCAAATGCGTATTATGGTCCAGCACTCGACGCGAAAATGGAAAAGGGCAATTCGGATCCATTCTTCGGGCTCGTCGCCGTGCAAACGACAAGAAGCATTCGGGCCTCACGATCCAGTGAACCGTAAACCCTGTGACATGGACCAAGTGGATTTTCGTGCAGCATATTTCTTACAAAAGGACCGCAAAAAGGCTGCAACGATCCACCGCGGGAAGAATAAAACCATGGAGAAAAGGGATGGCACGAAAATAGTCCTACCGAGAAACGAGCTTCACCCAACGTTGATTCGAAATCGACGATCAGAAATATCGTTCCTGACATATTTTCACTGAATCGATCGAAAATAATCAAACACTTTATTCCCTCTTCGAATCCCTAAACATTGTTATCTAAATATTTATAATAATACCTGATAAAAATCTTGATTTTATCCTTCAAAAAGTCTATATAACACATTTTATTCTATTACATCATCAATTATTGTTGATCCTTTAAATAAATCTTTATACAGAGTATACATATATGTATATAAAATTCTTGTATTCAGAATTAGATAGGCACGGGACCAACGTTGTCTCCGGAATCTCACGAGGTCCACTGACGGTGTCATGAAAAGAACGAGAAGGTACCTATGAGATTAGCGGGGGATTCGGCCTCAACCCTCCTGCTGGATGGATAAGGGGGTTTGAGCATTAGCGATTATACGCACCGCGGAACCCATACATCGGGTGTCTCCGTGTGGAACTAAACAGACAAAATGGCCACGCTCTGGCTCACCCTCGATTCCGTTTTCCTTTTACGAGGCACTCTCTCCATTTCTTTTCCTCCTGCCTCCCTTCCTCCGTGGCTCTCCTTTTTACCTAGAAGGTATTACCATGACAGGGAAGAGGCGAGTCACGAGATTTTCGAAAGTGCTCTCTCGCCTCTTTAGTATCTCTTCTCCCGGGAGTATGGTATCCCTGCGCGTCTCTTTGGAAAGCGTAGTGATGCTTCCACACTATGTCTATGTACACGTATGTATGTATGTATGTATGGATGGATGTATGTACTCCATTATCGTACGGGCGTACGACGAGTACGCGTCGCGAGCGAATATGAAATTCCGATCTCGAAACAATACCGTGGGCACGTTTAGCGAGGCGTCGCGTAATACTTCGTTAGCGTAAGACAATGGGACCAGTTACACTTCTGCGAGAAATCTATTATTACCAGGTTAGGCGTGGATCGATCGATTTCATTTTAACGCAGTTTCATTTATAATTTAGATAATAGTCTTTTTATTTGTGAATATCGAAAAATACTGTTGGAGATTATTAAGTTATCAGTTATCATATTTATTCATTTAATGGTGACACTTTGATTATCATCCCTTTCTAGATAAATATCAAACTAAATCCCCACTGATAGAGAACCATGTATAATAGTTTCAATTACAGAAGTTTATTAAATTTTCAAAACGATCCCGCACTTTCTCTTCCGTACTCGTCAACCGATATTATTTTCGTTGTAATATAATAACATGCGATTGTTATTCAAGCCACGAAACTCATTCCTGGAACTTAATCGCGAGTCGAGTTGTCCCCGGGTAAAAATCGTTTCTCAACATCGCCGTGGAATCGGGACAGCGAACGATTTCAGTATGGCTAAAAAACATATGCTCCAGGTTTCTCGAGGTCGATCTCCCAGGAGGTTCACGGCTGTCGCGGCGTGTTGCGGTATGCATCGCCAAACGAAAGTAGCTTATCCCATGGAGGGTAAGATCGGTGTCATCCCCTTAAGTGGGGACAATGGGGCTAAATCCGATTTTCGAAATGATCGTGTTAAACGTGCCCAGGGATTTACTGGAGGGCGGATGCCCTTCTCAATAGCCGATGTTTACCGGTCCCAATGGAAAGGGATTACCCCGTGCATATCCATTGCACGGGAAAGAGTATGTTTCGTTGGAACCCCGTAGAGAGAGAGGGGAGAGGGGGGAATATCGTATGGTTTTGCCCTGCAGGGAGCACGAGGCGTGATCTTACGGCGTTCTTATGGTGCCCCCCTTGAAATGAAACGAGAATGACCCTTGAAAATGAAAATAAAAAAAAAAAGTGGTAAACTAGAGCAAATATTTAAACGCAACGTTGTAACGGTGAATTTATAGGAGAAATTGATTGAATTTGATAGCAGTGTATTGTTTGATTGATTATATATGTTTGTGCGAGTAGAACGTGTAATGACATAATGATGATGTAAGTGGAATTGTAACATTTAATTTTGACAGTGGGGATCTATCACGGACGCTAGGAAGTTCGCCGAGAAATTAAGACAACCGGCATTCGGCCTTTGCCGCGACGACTTTAATTGCGTGTAATTGTTATGAAGGTCGGAAGCGGCCTGTAAAGACGCAAACCCACGCAATTGATGGTCACACCACGGTTGTAATACAGGGTGATCGAATAGTAACGATTCGTATGTCACCGCTATGATTATCAGGTTGAACGGCAAACGGTACAAGTATTTATATCACGTGCGCGTCAATAACAAACTAATTAATATTTATCGCTAAGAGAAATAAGTAACATTTTACAATACCGGATGGGACATTCCTGTTTCTTACACGTTTCTTCCGTTTT
Source organism: Mimumesa dahlbomi (assembly GCA_917499265.3). Lineage (NCBI taxonomy): Eukaryota > Metazoa > Arthropoda > Insecta > Hymenoptera > Crabronidae > Mimumesa > Mimumesa dahlbomi. The sequence continues at coordinate 5,397,186 of OU824124.1, forward strand.
TTCCCGCGAGATATCGCCGATACTTGCGCGCGCGGTTTCGAAAGTATCAATCACCAATAATTTATATCCACAGGAAGCTCGCGGAGTCATTGTAATTACTTCATTAAGCCGCGTAATCTAATCTATCATTGTCAGCCGTTTGTCCTTTAGTATCTCTACCTGATACAGTAAGAATCAATTACAATATAACCTTACCGGATAATCGCATTAGCACACAAACGCCCGGGTATTTCTACGGAGAGAGAGAGAGAGAGAGAGAAAAAAAAATACCGTGTTGCGTAAGTGATGAAATCACAGAGAAACAGACAGAAAGAAAGAGAGAAAAATACAGAGTGAGAGACAAAGATAGAGAAAGATGGTTTTTCCCGCGAACAGTTCGATTTTTCTTGCTAATCGTACGCCGACAAGGACGGTCCGTCACTTGGCATCGATCGAGTTTTTTTTGCAATCGTACACGCGTCCAGGTTTTAATATATTCCCGGGTCTCGCTCCCCGTAGGATCGAAGTTAACGAGAATCTCGTGACGATGTTTAATTCACGAAAAATGAACGGGTAAAACGGATCCATCGAAAGAAGTTGTAAAATACCAAGAGAGTGGTAGTGTATAAGGGAAAAATTATTGGCATGCGAGTTCCTTCTGTACACCGTTCCCCCTTTACGTGTTTCTTTTTGCTTCCCGGGCTTTATCCCACGTTGCCGAAGGAACTCCGCGAGGTCTTTCAAGGTTGCCTGGCTTTTGCGAGGCACGCAGATGTAATTTGCCTTTCGGCCATTGTCATTTCTGCACGATACCACCGCCGCCTCTCACTCTCTCTCTCTTTCTCTCTGTCTCTTTCTCTCTCTATGTATGTATGTAGGTACGTAGCATCTCGTGCATGTATCACCATGTTTCCTTTCTTTCTTCGCCTGAGCACCGCAGGAGGATAGGCTTGTATTTTGATATCCGTGGCGAACGTAACGTTCTTGCGGCCAGGGAACGCGGACACCGCATTGAACGTTTCAATTTCCCATTATGAGTCCCTTTCACGAAAGAATCAATTTTTACCGGAGCCTCGCAACGAGAATATAATTATCATGGTTTAACGAAGTCGCTGGATACGGAGTTGGACGTACATATATTGTATATGTATATGTTGAACGTGGTTTGCTGAATAATAGTGATTATAATATTAGTCCCGTAAATTCGAAAGTTACCCGGGAACCGTAGAAAGCATTTCCCCGATTCTACGCGTGGCACGCGTTTCACAGTGTCCATTGAGGAAACGTTAAAATAGTTACAAATAGTGGAAAGTAACGTTTATTACCACTATACTACCATTTCACTGTAGAATCACGTGTATGTGTCGATTCCTTGGTATCCCGTGCAACTGATAATAAACGTCACGGATAAGACACCTCGGGCAGTAAAAGATACACGCATAAAAATCAAGGAAAGATGAGAAAAAAGAAATAAAATTTAGTCTTATCATATCATTATACCCGTCGAGTAGCTGATAATGTTAGACTAGTCGGTCCAGCGCGGATGAAACAACGGAAAATAAATTAGCAAGAAGCACCCTTTAATATTCGTTGGCTCGACCGTCCGCCAATAAGAACGTTGAAGAGATTTAAAAAAAATAATTGAAGTATTCAGCGACTTCGGTGGCTCGTTCAAACATGCTCGAGAGTTAAAGAAGAGCGAGAAAGAAGACCGGTATAATAGCTCCTCGAAGTACGAACAGGAACGAAAGAGAGAAACCGGGAGTAGATCTCTGCTTCTCGTTGGTCGTTGCAGCAGGCGCAACTTCAGCCAGGTATATAAGCCGATGGGATTCTGGGATTCATTAGCGTAATTAACGGGCCCTCATTAAGCGTATTATGGAATGAACGGGCCGTCCTTTACTAGCAAGAGTCCCTGGCATCGGGCAGCTTTCTGCAAACGGAACCACGCGTCAATTACATTCGAGTCGCGTGCTCTTCTTTCTCTGTGTAGGCATTTGCCTTCCAACAGAAACGGGACCTTTCGGGGAAACTGTGAGTTCGATTGTGTATGTATTAAACCCCTTCTTGTCTTTTTTTTTTCACGCACTTTCTGAATGTTGATTAATTTTTTTCTCTCTCTGTCACGTTTCTTATTTACCAGAGGTTCATCTCCCGAACGTTATCGATATTTTAAGGATGATATTTTTTTTTGATAATATGTATCGTAATTATATGTAATTGTATGTATGTATATTTCTTGTCACCGTAGGGTTTTATAGAGACACGCGTTTGGTTAATCTCGTTGGCGGATAGATTCGAAAATAATAGACGCGGCGGTACGTTGTAAAATAAAACTCGCGATGCGTGTGCCTGACAAAGGATTTAAGGGCACTGTATTAAGAGGGGCTGACGCGTGCCACCCGAACCCTGAAATCGGAGGCGATGATAGGTTGAAACGTTGATCCGACGCCGTGCCCTCCGACTGTTTTGTTATCGCGGTACCATAACCAGACATTCTCATTTTTTTTTTTTTTAAACTGGCCCTTAATTAATTTTTACGCAAAAGCATGAGTTTCTTTATTATTATTATTATTTTTATTTTTCTGTATTTTTCTCTCTTGTCTTTTGTTCACCACTATCCGAACGGCGAAACTCGTTTTCCGATATCATCTGTTTATATAACGCACTCGCCAAACGAATTTAACGACGTCTATCTTATCGTCCTTATAAGTGCACCTACTTATACGCAATACGTATAATAACTGTAATAATCGAGCGATACATTGTACATATATACAACATATACACGTACGTACACATGTATACGAAAGATACAAAGTGTAACAGGAACGTAAATTCGCTTTCTTCGTACAAGGCTTAAAAATAACTTCGAAATATATCGTTCGTCACCCGAAGATCGCAAACTCGGAACTCCGTGGAACTTCGTATACAGTATTTGTCCTTTCCGTTAGAAGTTAGACGTACACTCTTAGCCGATCTCCAGGGGTTGGGCGTGTCGGGGGGTGGCCGGGAGGGTGTCGCCGGGAATATTTTATAAATTAATGTCAATGCGAACGGCGATATCCGGTTACACCGGAAGCACCCGGTACTCTGCTGCACGCGCCCGACTTACTGCAAGGGGGTTGCAATCGTGCTAAGAGAACAGAAAAGAACTGAGAGACCGAGAAAGAGAGAAAAAGAGAAAGGGAGAGAGTGACTAAGAATGTGAGAGGGCGAGTGAAAGAGAGATGAACGTCGAGGCAGGGTGGAAAAAAAAAAACTTACAGGGGGGGGGGCGCACATGAATTCCTCCCACATTGTAAAGTACCCCTGCACTCTAACACCGGTCGGCTTTTTCATCGCGCGCATTTTTTTCCTTCTTTTTACCCTCCTTTCTGCCGCGACCCGATCGCGATTGTGTCCGAGACACCGGGGGCGTGAACTTGCCGATGCCGGCACTGGCCTCGAGGCGTTTTTCGCATTAACAAACACCCCGAAGAACCGTTGGTCCCCGCGAACCGTCCAGCTGGCGATTCGTAAAACGTTAAAGAAGAGAAGTCGCATATTTTTTTTTTGATGATTTTATTTCCTATTTTTTCTATCCCCTTTTTCTTCTGTTCGACAATTGATACTTTCGTTGAAGAACTTTCGTTGGAAGTAAACCAGAAAATTCATACGCGACGTTTTATCCCCCTCATCCTCTTGTATGAAATAATAATAGTCGACTTCTTTACCAAGATATATTGGCCAAGAGACGGATAATTACTACATATTAATTCGAAAGCTCAAAACGCCCGAGCGTCATTGTTCCCTTTTTAGAAAATAATGATCCGCCGCCACCGATAATGTTTCCAGTCGTTCGGCTGTAATTGTTCGCAAAAAATCCAACATAATTGTCCGGCTACGGTTTCCTTTCCTTTGATTTGATTCTCAAAATGGAAAAAAAATCGACGGGGTTCGTTCCTAGCTTCTCTAATAATTTATTCAACGGATAATCGCGAGCTTACTTTCCCTTCCTTTTTCTTTGATTGCACGTACGACGTATCTACATATGTATCTATGTACATACATACATACATATGTACATACGTAGACCTCTCAATCGTCTAACGTTCGAGAGCCTCTAGCTTAAACTCCGAAGACGCATAGGGTGTTTCTGCAGAGGGGCTATAGAGTGCCATAGACAGTGGGGGTGGGTGATAGTGGGGGTGGTGGTTGTGGTGGTGGTGGTAACCTTACGACTCCAACCCCTCAAGTTTGTACGATAAGCTTGCGACACATGACGTCGCCTCTCGATACTGAATAATTGAACGCACATCGTCAATAAATCTGTTAACCGTTTTTTTCTCTTTTATTGGCGTTCCTTTTTTATTTGCACATCAATCGTACGCGGAAACTAGGTGACGTTAGCGTAACACCACTATGCTAAGACAATTTTCAACGCGAATGGACATATTAATAGACGCACGTTAATAGCGAAAAGTGTAAGTAAGAAAAAGTCCAAGAATTTCCTCGTACCTACTCTTTAACAAACATTTCACTTGTTCTTCGACTACCGTGAATAATGAAAAACATTAGTATTTTCTTTCTCTCGGTTTAATGAATCGTTCGTCTATAGATCTCTATATACGTATTTAGTATTCCTGTCTGATTTATAAATAAACTACCACACAAATCCTCCTGAACCGATATCAATCCGATGGAATTACGATCACGGACGGTAGATCGAAATTTTAAAGGGAATAAAATTAATTAACCACGATCACGGCGGGCTGATGGTTCACCATCAGTCAGACCATTCCGTTCCGTCCTCGTTTTAGGTATGCCGGCCAGATAAGATCTAAGATTACGATGGGGCCCCGTTAGTGTCAGATTAGTGTCACCAGCCCTTTTCTGAACTGACCCCACTCGAGAGTGGGTCAGAGGTGGGTCGGACGCGCGCCCACTGTCCAATGGGCTTTAAATTCTCTCGGCTTTACGACTACTGTGCCGAACGGGGCCCCGGCAAATCTGTTTATTTTGCGCGGGTTTGCTCGACAGGTAGCCCCACCAGGTTTTGGGTCCTATCCCCCGGACCTTCCGGACGGGACACTCGTGTCACGGTCCCGTGGAAGCTGCCCTGGTCCTCGAGACTTTCATCCTAATCCTACCTCCAACCCTTCTTAACGTCAGCCGTGAAAAGAGAAGCGCGGCGGATCAGTCGGGGCACTTGACTTTTTCGAATTAGAATAAAAGATCGCGGTCCCCTGTGACTTTCGATCGTTGAAACTCGTGCGCGGGATGAGAGAGAGAGAGAAAGAGATAGATAGATAGATAGATAGATAGATAGATAGTTACTTTATTTGCGTCCTAGGGATGGACCCTTTAAGGACGACGACAAGAGAAAGATAATACAACAAAAGTTACAATTAGGATTAAAATTAAAATTAAAATTAAAGAGAGAGGGGGAGAGAAGCACATCAGACGTTGGATTTGTGGGGACTATAAATGGTAATACGAATTAAATGTAATCAGAGGATAAACGGTTCGAAACGGGAGCAGAGTGTGCAGACGTATTATTGTATAATTGTGAGACGGTTCAGTTTACGAGGACGGAAAAGCGAAAAAATATATGTGAGCGTACAGGAAATAAGGATGATGGCCGGCCGTGTCCCGATACGGCAGGATTAGTCCCGGCTCCTTAATGAGCGTTAATGGCACGTGATTTCTTAATCACCTTAATGATCACCATGCGCATAACTCGTCGCCGTGGACAGTGGGGACCAATAAAAACCAATTTATCCGATATACTCGACGCAATATTGCCGATTCATCCGACTTTTTGTTCTCCGGTTATGAAAAAAAAAAATGGAAATCATTATTTCGCTAGGTAATTAACGTGAAATTTTTTGCTACTTTATATCTATATACCGATATAGCCGAAGTCGTCGAACGTACGGGTCGTGGTATTTTACTAAATCGTGTCAAAGTAATTCAGTAAGTAGGATATATATAGAAAAAAATAATATTTTTATTAACTATTCAATAAAATCTGAATCTATTATATACATAACTAATTCTAATATTATATTCAAACGAACGTATATTTAAAAATATATCTCTCAGAGTTTTCCGTGGACACTTGCGACGTGTTTTGAATAACAAAATTCTACGAAATTTTCTGAATTCCAAGAAATCCTCGAGGTTGAACCAACGGGACGTATGAAAATCAAAACATACCAGTCGTTTCGACCTTATTCGTAATTGGGACATCGCACAGTTCACGCGCGTACTTCGCTTCGGAATTTCTGGGTTTTTCCATCGTTTAATTAATTATTTTTGAAACATCGCGTGTTTTTTTCGGGTCCGCGTCGCGTGTGCACTACGTGATCGCGAGTGGAACGTAAACAGTGACACGCGAATCACGCAGTCAGAGGCTCTAATGATGATTCCACGATTCCCCGATATTACATCGACGCCGACGATGATTTTAGACATCGACCAGCAATCTGTAAGTGAGAATCGCTATATACGTTCTTTCAATTGTGCAACGCTTCGTATTACAGAAAATTGCCGCGTGAATTCAGAATCGTTCGTAGAACCATCGAGGATATCGATTCTCTATCGAACAAATCCATAGAATAATAATTAAGGAAAAAAACCAGACACAAATAATATTCAATTTCATTTATTTTATAGGAAATAATTCTTATTCATAGATTAATAAATTTGTCACCCTTTTTACACGATGTAAAATTGAACGTGGATATAAATGGTTCGGTTCTTAAATATGGCAACCCTGGTTTTACTTTGAGGGGGAAAGTTCGATGTAAGAAATTTCGTCGAACTTGATCTGAAACCATCGTGTGTCTGGGGCCTCGCTATTTAATTCACGAGCTTTTCTCTGTGTCGTTCCGCCACGTGGCTTCAACCCTTGTGAGACAAACGATCCGCTGGGCGGAGTTCTGCGTTCGTTTCCTTTCGACCTTTGTGCCACGGGTACGGGCGCAACTTCGCCAGCTGGATGTACAGAAGGCTACGCGACAATTCGACATTTAATCCATTATAATATACTAACGGCACTCCGGCGGGAACGGGTTAGAAAATTGAATTTCATAATTTTAATCAACTCCTCGGATGCACCGAATTATCTTTGCATAATAGAGACACACTCGAGACAGGTGCAATGTTCCGAGAGACTTACATCTAACAATGACTCCGTCGAAATGGAAGTACGAGTAAATTACCGTTGTAAAAGGTTTTTGCAGGGAAGTTTCGCGCGAAAACAATGCAAATTTCGTCCAGATTTTAATTGAAAACTATACATACCTAAGTCTGTAAATCTTCGTTCCCATTGAAAATTCAGAAATATTGACTAGTATTGTATATTTAAAAATTATTAATAATTCGTGGATTTGATTCAAGAGTAGAGTTTCAATATCCACCAAAGAGTTTCCCTATTCACCAAAGTAGCGATTAGAAAAAACAGTTTTCGAATCCGAGAGACGTGACACGTCAGCCCGAATGTCGTTTCCTCAAGTTGTGGTCTTCAAGGTCGAATTCATTGGTTTTCATCCACGTAAGAGAATTACGGGATTAGCGCGTGAGGGACACTGAGAAAGATGGTGGGTAGGGGGGTAGCTAGAAGGTTAGGGTTGCCCGACAATGTCGCGCAAACGAGCGAGCCACCCCATGCGCGAGACCGCCACGCCCTTCTTGCTGCGTGGAATCGCAAATTGGCATCCCAACCTGACCACCTCTTGCTTCTTCCACCCAACTTTCATCCCCTAAACTTTTCCTCTGTTTCTCTGTCGTTCCCGCTTTCCCTTGTCGTTCGCCATTCTGTCCGTTTTTTTTTCTTTCTTTCTTTTTTTCGACGACCGTAGAATCCACGTAACGACCGATAATAAATTCCGACGTACGTACTGGGAAAAAAGGAAAGAAAAACTAGAAAATAAAAAAAATACACGCATATATATATGTATAGGGTGTAACATAAATGCGGGGACTGTTTTTCAGAATCGATAGTACGACCTAAAAAGTGAAACACAAAGTGTCTAAAGTTTTATCTATAAACCACCCCCTATAGAGATATAACCCTTTTTGTAAAAAATTTTTAAAAAATCATATTTCCGAAATGGTACTCCCTACTGGTACAGTACTCTATTGGTACGGGACTTGTACTTTCGGCCCAACGGAGCCCTCTCATTGGCTGTCGTTTTTCTTTAATAACTCAGCCACGGATGAAGGTAGAACGTTGAAAATGTTACATCCCTATATTAGAAATTCCTCGGTTATCACTTCCTGGGACAGCCTATATATTAGAATATGATATCCCATGTAAAATTCCAGTTGATCAAAACGAAAGACTTTATATATATGTATATCTATTGTGTTATACTTATCTGTCGCGACAACGACGGGAAACTATGTCGTCCCGTAGACAATTTATCAAACACACGACAATCCGTATAAGAGAGTCTCCCTGTGTATAAACGATGATCATTCTCAGTACATACGAGAAGTCTGGCGAATGGTGGTGGAAGGAAGGGACAAGAGTAATAGAATTAGTTCGACCAGACGAAGAGACCTCCTCACTTGGCTCGCTATAATACGAGCCAAGTTCCGTCACGAAGACCTTAATATCCGCCACTTCCTTCGCCTCCCACTCGTTCGTTTGTTTATTCGATATCGTCCGCCGTCTTACGAGGCCGTTCTCGTTCTTCCTGACCCCTGCGCGATAATAATTCCCTTTCGTGGCACGGTTTATCTATACATATATATGTATTGTATATACATATGTACGTGTACAGGGTGTACGTCATCGTTGGTAACATAACTCTTTCTCTCTGTCTGTCTGTCTTTTTCTCTCTCTCTCTCTCTCTCTCTCTCTCTCTTTCTGTTTCTCAACGTCGAAGTCAGTTTCATGCGTTCATGTCTACACGAAGAAATTTTTCGTTCCAGCCAAGAAATCCGATGTGGGTTAAATGCTAATTGCTTAAAGTCGAGCAACTCACCGTCGAGTAACCCGGGTGGCACGATCCACGGCCGCGATAAAGCGAAATACACGAAGTCCGCGCGTTCCTCTTCTCACCTTATACGCTGGTTTTCGGGTTAGGTTTTTCCACGAACGATCGTGTGTAAGATACTCGAGTTCCACGAGCACTTTAATAGTTTAATTCTCTGCTTACCCTACTTGCGCTCCTTACCCGGCGGGTACCTTCTCGTCACGGTCGATTCGAATCTGCGTTGTCCGGTGACGTAATTAATGAACGTTAGTAACGGGACAGCGTGACGTCGAGGTGACGAACTTGTCGTCTAATCAATGTTCGACGACACGGTGATCGTACATAGTATGCGTACGTACATGTACTTGTTGTTTTAGTTGCTGGTAATTATTTCGATCGCCCACGTGGGTCGGTGGATACATACATTATGTCACGATGGATCTCGAAATCGTGGAATTGCGGACGATCTATGTATAATATGTAACTCGCGATATTCTTAGCAGGACGTGATAACGTTTCACGGTGAAGGTACATTGATGAACTCGTTAGACCTGATCCGCCGGGTTTATTAAAATGTACATCTACCGTGTGCGACTTCCACGCGAAAGTACCTTTCCATCCGACGAATTATATTTATATGTATAATATGAAACACATGTTTCCTTTCAACCTCGGGAAAAATCATTCGACCACATATCAAAGTCTTCGGTTATTAAAAAAAAAATATCTTAATAACACGTTCCACGTACATATGTACAATTTGCTACCGAATAATGTATAATATAATGATTCGTAATTTCTCCCAAAAATTGGATCTCGAATATTTTTCCATCTAAAATTTCTATTATATCAATAAGTCCGAGACACTTTACTTCTATAAAGTATACTTTAAAAATCGAGTACGTATCGCAGCGTCTTACTTGTTGGATCAAGTTTGACGGGTGGTTGACGATGGTACATACACTTCGGGACGTCGGAAAAGAAGCAAACATCTCGACATAATCTTTCCCGAAGGTACACCAGCGATGAATACAGGCGCCTTCCAAGCCATGGGCCCGAGATCCATCGACCATTGTGTCCATTATAAGTTTTTGTCCTCCTGTTGCAAGGAGGTTTCCCGTACACGTCTTGTGAGAGACTTTATGCCGCTGTATTGTCGTGCCCACGGTGTGGTCTTCCTCCTACTCTCTACTTTTCGATTCGTTGTCTTTCTTTCTTTCTTATAATATATATATATATATATCTTTATCTCTCTTTTTTCCCCCTCTCATCTCGTTCCCTCTTTTCTTTTCACCGAGTATAAGTTTACGTTTGGAAAACCGCGGTAAGGCGCGCACTGCATTCATTGGAACATCGGTATACCTTTTTTTTCTCTTTTTTTCTTTTTTTCTCTCTTGCCGATGGTCCCGCACGGACGAGCAAGCGTAGTCGCGCGTAGCAAAACGACCGTGTCTGAAACATGGCTGCTTTTATCGTGCAAAAGGGAACGAGGGGGGCGGGAGACAGAGACAGAGAGAGAGAGAGAGAGAGAGAGAGAGAGAGAGAGAGAGAGAGAGAGACGAGGTGGGGGTAGTGATAGAGTGTACGCTTTTGTTTTACAAAAATCGATAGACGGATAAACGAACGATTAAATCGGAATAGATAATCGCCTTATTGAATCCCTTCCTATCGCGGTGCTCTTATGACAACGGGAAACGGGGAGGAACGATGTAATAGTTATATTGTACATTGCGAAACCGCAAAATAGGCTCTTCACCCAAATCTATACCCATTGTCCGATACAAGATAGATTAACGGTAGTAGTACGGGGGGATATTGTTGATTGGTTGTTAATAAAATTCTTCGTTTAATAACGGTATTTATATGCACCGGGGATAAACGACCGTGGAAGGAGACGTAGACTTTCGTTTCTTTTTCATTTTCATCTCTTTTGTTTTGTATCTTCGCGACGAACAATCGTCCGCGTTTGCGCGTTCGTGATAGTTATAATTCTTTTCTCCGTTCCGTATTTCCGGCGATACTGGACTATTCCAAGACACCGGGTAGAAAAGCAGCCAAGACGTGGGATACTCGGTGCCTTCGCTTTAAGCGAGATAGGAGTACAGTTATCCATAAAAGTAGAGCATGCGTACGGTGGCTCTAGAACGGCAGGTGGTGTCCGCTACTGCTGAACAAAGAGAAAAGAAGAATAAAAAAAAAAAGGAACTCGAACCTACCATCAGGACATTGCAAGCCATCGTCCGTCCAGTGTCTCCCCCCCCCTCCTCCTCCTTCCCTCCGTTCCCTCTGAAATGATTGAATAATTGACTTGCTGTGCTCGCTCGTTACTCGAAAATGTGGTAATTTATGAAAGACAGAAAACGATGTGCTTCATTAAACATTTATTACGTTGTCGTTTTTCTTGCGCCCGTATAAAAATGCTACGATTGAAACGCAATACGGATTTAACTGACAGGTCAGTTAATTTATACCGCAATTTTTACGTGAAATTGATAAAAAGAGAACGATTCGTTCAAAAGAAGGATATAATAAAATAAAAAAAATCGTACCAAAGTGTATATGAATCAAGTACAAAAAAAAAGAAAAATGGTATGTTTTACGTGTGGGATGGGTGGGGGAATAGAAATAAAGAAGATTCTTTCGTTTTAAATTGAATTAATTAGTTATTATTCATATTTTATACAATAGTAATCATAATTAAGGTATTTTAGTTCTCGTAGTATCTATATTCGTACAAGGGTACGCGATAAAATTGATAAATTGGGGTCTGCCGTGTTATATCCTATATGTATATAGACGATGTCAGGGTTGTTTCCTCTCTTTACACTCTTATCACAATATCGTATTTTACACAGATTTCACATACGGCTTAAGTGCTAGGGGGCCCCGGTGCAATATTTACACGCGTTCGAGGATCGATCTCTCGAAGCACGGTGTTGCCCGTGTCCGATCGATCCCCGTGGCTTGCACCGAGACTAGTAACGCTAGTAAATTCTACGGACTCTTTTTACGGGTGTTTGCCATTCTATTTCTCTTTCTTTCGTGTTAAGTCCGCGCTCATCCTCGGCCGTCCGTTCTATTATTCCGCGAACTCGACGAAAGCGTGACAAAGCTGAACTGCAACGTGTTACGCGTCTGGTTTTCTACGGTGGAAAATTGTGGAGCGTCTGAAATATCCTGTCGATGCATATTCTTTCTCTCTTTTTTTTTAGAGACACACACATACACATAATATATATAATATATATATATACTTTTCTTTTTTGTCTTTAACGTTCTTGCCTCATATTTTCTTTACATCGTTCAAACAGTAAATTTACCATGTTACCGTTTCACTGGATGAGATTGTTTTCAGTTTAAATTGAAAATCATATTAGAGATTAATATGTGTACGTGTGTTTACGCGCGCGCGCGTGTGTGTGTGTGTATTTGTTTTTTGTCTATTCGATGATATTAGATAACGGTTCCGTACGGTTTACGTTCCAACCACACGGGCAACACTTTCGTTCAGTTTTACCGCGCGTAAAATTGTTTTACGCTGTTTTCGCATTTACGCTCTACACGCAATTTAGGAACTGAGGGGAGCTTCGTCTTAAATTATACACGCGCACGCCTCCTTATTGCACCGAATCAAACGCAAGAAAATCCCCGCGTTAAGGCCCGTTTCTGCGCTTCCATAAGTTTTAAGCCCGGCGCGTCTTGCGGTTAAATCTAACGGCACTTATTAGTATACTCGAGGGAATCATTGTCGTCATCGTCGTTAAAACGTTCTTCCCCGCGTGTATTATATGTATACACGGTGGATAACGCCGCATCCCGATTGTCGCCGTTGATGATGATGATGACGCGGGAATCACGGCGACAGGAATTTTGATTGACTCCGTGCGAATGACATCGATTTCTGGTACAACTGTACATACAATATCCCTATTGTCGTCATTCTTTTTGCCCCTTGGTTTTTCGTGCAATTTTCGACGTAATCGTGGTTTTAATGCTAGTAGCGTAAAACTGGCTTTGTACTGTGTTTGTTTTCCTGTATAATAATAATACGTGTTGTCGAAATTCCATGTTCTTTTATTTTCCTTGTTTTTTCTTTTTTTTTACTTTTCTCGCGTCGACACTGTTTTATCTATCATTTTTCCCTGTTTAGTCTTTCACTGTGTGTATGTATGTGTGCGTGTATATGTCTTTCTTACAATTCTTTCCTCGACTTTAAATACTACTGTCTATTCCGATTCGACCGATTTATCCAACGTGACTCGTGAATTCGACTATATTCGATGATCTTTACACAACTAAAAGATCTTGCGGTTCGTTTTCGCGTGTCGAATCGATCGCAACGAGACACGAAAACTCGAGATCGTAAATCATTTTCGGTAATATCGAGACTATTCGTTATATCGTCGGTCTTATTCTCTGTTCGCCTAACGACGATCCTTCATGTATCGATCGTTCGCGACGAATGGGACGCGACGATCGGTGGTATGTGTGTGTGTTTGTGTGTGTTTCGAGAAAAAGTGTGGGGGTGGTCCGGTTTCTAACGGGTGTTGTAGCACGCGTGGTCTCGCGGAATTCGTTTCGCGCGTTCCTGGCCATACGACGATGGCATCTACCGGTGGCGAAAGAGAAGGCAGACAGAATCAGGAAGTAAAGGGACCGTACGAGACCGCGTTCTCATGAGACGACCATTGTTGCACCGACACGCCGGAGGATTTGGGTCAGCGGTGGGGCTCACCGGCCCTCCCAGTTTCCCGTGGTCGCAAACCACAACCGTCTTTTTTGCGGTTTCGTGCCGTCTCTTTGAAAGCTAGCTATTGCTCGCGAATGCAAGATGGCAAAGGTGACCCCAAAATGGCCGACGGAAAATAGTAAAAACAGCGTAAAACCGTTTTTCTCTCTCCCTCTTTCTCTCTCACAGAGAGAGATAGGTCTCTTTCTCTCTCTCTCTCTCTCTCTCTCTCTTTCCCTGCATATCCCGCGTTTTAAACCTACCCAACGTGCAATTCTCATACTGGTGACTGTTGGAGAACAAGAAGAGAGAAAACAGGTGGAAAAAGACACGTTTGTATACGAGATACACGATAAGTTTCTCAATCGGAATCGTCGCGATGCGACGACAGATCGTTGATCGAGCGATCGATCATCCGGCGGATTATTTTAGCGGAACCAATAATGATTTCGAAGAAGTTGACTCGTATCCGGGTGATCGTACGATAAAATTGACAGATGTTTCTCCGTTCGTGAACGCAACCGAGGGAATATACCCGACGAGTCTTCCTGCTATTTTTTTTTTCATTTTTATTTATTTGTCTTCTTTTTTGGTTGTTGTTATTGTTTCCCCGGGGAAGATCTTAATGAACGCGCACGTCAGGACTGTCCGGACGCGTTCGTCGTCGGTCGGGATAATGATTTTTTCCATTCCCTACGCCACGTTTCTTTGGAAGTCGCGCGCGTATCTCGTTCTTCTCACGTTCTCCGCTCCTTTTCGGAGGAGGTCCCCGTTGGTTGCTTCATCCGGAAAGGAGGGACCGGTGATTACACCGCGCCACCGTGATTGCCGAGATCGTTTGACTCACGAAAATGTCATTAGGATTTCATTACTTCCAACCGCCTTGAGGAACGACTGCTCAACGAGTTTATGCAACGTTTTCTCTCTTTTTCCTCTCCGTTCCTCCTTCCGTCCCCCTTTTTGCGTTTCTGTCTTTCTTACCTACGGTCTCTACCCCTCTCTCTCTCATTCTCTCTCACTCATACTATTTTTCTCTCTCTCTCTGTTTCTCTTTCTTTCTCTCTATCATTCTGATTCGCGAGATCCAGCTTCGCACGAAGTAGGTCGGCTGTACTCGCGGTTGGGCAACTGTCACAAGGGATCGACCGATCTTAACGTCATCGGGGATTGACATTTACTACGGAGCGGATGGAAATTGGTTTTTAGAGATGCACGATCGTGCCCCGGCCCCCCCGAGAGGTGTGCAAAAATATCCTTTTGTCCGAGGGAATAATTAGCCTACCGTTTCGAGAGGCACTACATTTGCAATTCGACCGGTGAGTAACCGTCGGTCTGACATTTTAACTGAATAAATAGAATCCAAGGATCGTTCGGAACCTTTTCAATGATTTGAAGATTCTTAGGTAAAGAGAGAAAAAAGAACTTATTAATCGTCGATGGGAAATGATAGTGACGGTCGCCCAACCTAGTTTCTAGAGGTCGTGTTGTATTCGCTAGTTATAACAAGTGACAAGAAAAGTTCGGGAAATGTCTCTGAATCTTAATCAGTTTCCCACGTATCGTCGATATTAATTATATCGCTTGTGTCATACTAAGATTAATCTTAGTCTCAGTTTAGTAAAATTCTTACTGTCGTCAGCCGTGATACAATTTTCTCACCGCCATTATTTTCTTCTTTCGTGTCATCAACGACACGATGGGTCGTACGTAGCGTAGTGTGTGTGTGTGTAGTTCGATTCTTCCTCGTCGGATTATGTCACACATGTTTATTATCGCAATATCGGGTGTTTTTTTTTTTTATACACGGTAAAAATTACGAGGTCGACACAGGTCACTGATCCGTTTATACCGGTCACTCGATACACGATCGTCCCGTGACACGCGGATTTTCACGTCGACGACGTATTCCTTTTTTTTTTTTTTAAACGTCGTCGTGTTCCACGGCGTCCCGTCCGCGGAACGAAAAAACGTACGACGGATTTTTCCACCGAAATACTCACGACGCGTCAACGTCATCCGTTGATAAATTTTTACACGCTCGTTGCCGGCCGATCGAGGATCGGCTTTCACGACTAAATTATTATTATTATTATTATCATTATCATTATTATTTCCCTAGCGGACGTGTATCACGACGTCGCAATTAATCTTTCACTTCGACGGACGGCCCGCACGGAAACCGGCCGACGTGGCCGGCCGACGCGGGTTTCGTTAAACGAGTAGAAACAATATTAACATTTAACGCGAAATTCCATCACGACAGGTGCTATTAGGTATTCACACTTTGGGGCAGAGGGGCGCTGGTACGTCCGCGGTGCTACGAAGAAGTGGTTCCTCTTGAACACAGCTCGAAGGACATCTTCGTTAAACCGCCGGCCACACCCTGAAAAATACGAAAGACGAACGAGCGATTAGAACCCAACCCTCGATGGCTTTTTTGCTAGGGGCAGGAAAAAGAAATAGTATTATTTCAGCCGATTTATCGACTTTATTTAACTACACGTTCGATCCTGACACGCATCAGAGTTCAATAAAACGTGTCTAATTTATTATCGTTTAAGCTAACACCATATGAGGGTGAAGTGAAACTGGTTTTTAACTGGGTTATAGTTTCTTTTTATTTTAAATGTTATTTATATATATGGACCGTTTATTTTGAAAGTTGGATAAGTATAGTTTTTTTTGGATAGATATAATTTATGGTATAATAAATATTTGGTTGATTTGAAGTTTATAGGTTGTTTTTTTTAATATTTTAGTGAAATTAACGTGTGACGCCTGTTTTTTACTTGCAAGTATTTTTCTAACCCGATCTGTATCACTTTTTGCGTCATTTCTCGCGTTACTTCGGTCGACATGCCGATCGATAGTTTTTCCGATACTATGACATATCATTCAAATAACTTGTAGTCAATCTTTTCGCCGCTGGCTACACCGATGACCGGCTATAAGAAACAACATCGGACTTGCTAATTCCCTCCAATTAAATATCAGATCCGGATTCTTTATATTATTCCGTCTGCTATCGGAAATCAAATGAGACGCCGCTGGTAGAATCGTTCAAACACGTTGTCACGTATTCTTTCAAGACCAAAAAACACATCCGTGTTTCACCGAAATCCTACTTAGTTTTGCGAACTTTGTTTCACATTATTTATTCCATGGATATAAAAAATTCCAGTAATCGTCATAGAATTTCTAACGCTTTAATAATTCCATAGTTCAATAAAACCATTGAAATTTCTTCTCCCATTTAGATATTACTACAGAAATTTCTCTCCAAACTCCCATAACGCTTTCAAAATATCTTTCCCTACTATCATATTAATAATAACTCTATTAAAATAACTCTATTATAATTCCCTGCCACACTTCCATATCGCTATCAAAATCTCTTTCCCTACTATCATATTATTAATAACTCTATTAAAATTTCCTACCACACTCCCATAACGCTTTCAAAATCTCTTTCCATACTATCATATTAATAATAACTCTACTAAAATTTCCTACCACACTCCCATAACGCTATCAAAATTTCTCTCCCTACTATATTAACCTTTTACGCTCGAGCGGTGCCTCCTAGGCACCTAAATAATAGGAAAATGCAAAACTCTCTAGTGCAAAGGGTTAACTATCACAACTATCCCAACCCGATCAAAATTTCTCATTTTCACAATCCCATACTCTTCCACGTAACTCTATCCAACAATCCCATAGTATTCCATGGTTCTCGATTAGCAATTCGTCGTCGTATCCCAGAAATGGTACTTACGTGAGTAATCCGGGATTGGGGTCCGCCTGGTACCAGGAGTACTGTGGCATGTAACCCGCGTGATGTGGCGGTGGTGGTGGCGGCGGTGGATGGTGTCCGGGCGTGTGGGGGTGGTGGTGGCTGTGTGGCGGCGCGTGCGGGTGCGGATGGTGCTTCATCTCGCCCGGCCAAGAGGGTGCGGGCGGACTCTCGTTGTGCTGGGGCGACATCTCGCTTCCTGGGCTCGAACTCCCGGGGGTGTGACCACCGCCACCACCCCCCATACCACCCAGGTAACCCGTCGTCGGACTGCCCGACACGGAACTCCCGCCTCCTGGAAGAGAACATAGAAGAATTTCGATTAAATAACCGCATGGACTTTAGGGATGAAAAAAGATAAATAATAAATGAATATTACGAATGTTAATTAATGGGGAACCTGTTATAAAATACTGTTTGACAAGTAGTTGCACGGGTTGTCTGAAGTGAGTAAAGTGGTAGTAGGAGATAACGATTGGATGTGTAATTGATTTACTTTTTGTAAAATGAAGATTTAAAAGGTTTTTTCTACCATTGACGAACTTGATAGTTTTGTTTATTATTTAATTTTTCTTTTGGTTTGGATTTTTTGTTTCTGGAAGATTACTGAGATATTAGAGATCTTATTTTTATTTCGTGATAAGGAACAGTTATTCGGTTATAAATTCCACGTGACATTGCCGCGTGCGTTCGGCTATGAGGGTTTCTCGGTCGATCGATGTTACGAGCGTTTTTTATGAGTTTAATTGGACGATATATATTATTCATAGAGTGATTATAAGGGAGCGTACCTCCTTGCATGAGACTTCCGGGTTGACCAGGCTGAGGGGATGGTCCTCCAGGTAGTGCGGTTCCACCGGCGAGAAGACTGCCGTGTTGACCGCCGCCGCCACCTCCGCCTTGCTGTGCTGCCTTCATCATCTTCTTGTATTTACTTCTTCTATTCTGGAACCAGATTTTCACCTGGAACAAAAAACAGCAAAAATCACGGTCAGACGTGAAACTCGTTACACTGGTTGTCGGGGAATATTGGTGAAAAATAACAAAAAAACATCACCCCGTTCAGATTAACATGACGTTTAACATAGATAATGACGAGAGGAGCGAACAATTTTCATTATCTTTCGTTCGATCGACTCATCAAGTACTCGTTAATTATATTTTCTCGATATAATATATTTCTCTTGGCAAACCAATGCAGACATTTCTTCAATCGTTTATTTTCAAGGCGGTGTTTCGTTATTACTTGTTCAGAAATATTTTCTATTAAAATGAATCTTGTGTGTATCGTTCTATATGTATAGTACGTTAATACTATCGTTCTTTTTCTCTTAATTAATTTATTCCTCTTCTCGATTCGTATGTTTTCAAACGTACAGTTACAATATGATTTCATCGATCATCGTTGATCATCATTGGAAAATACATTTTATAAATATCGGCGTTCGGTTACGCTCGAGTCTAATATGCGTCGCATCATCGCTGTCACTACCGGGTTAAAGCCGTGATAAAAAAAAAAAACACCGTTCGTTTCGTAACTATCGTTTCTTTTGCCTCTCTGCCTACACGATGCATACACGAAGGCAACATTCGTCCTGCAGTGGATACTAATGCCGCGTGTATCGCTGTTAGGATTGCACATACGTTATTTTTCTTATTCTCTCCTGCCG
The DNA here is from genome assembly GCA_917499265.3 of Mimumesa dahlbomi. NCBI lineage: Eukaryota > Metazoa > Arthropoda > Insecta > Hymenoptera > Crabronidae > Mimumesa > Mimumesa dahlbomi. The sequence goes on from OU824124.1 coordinate 5,416,326, forward strand.
TTTTTTTTTTTTTTTTTTTTTTTTTTTTTTTAGTGTGTGTGTCTTCGTCGATCTATACATACGCCACATGCACGTGACATGCCGTTCAATCTTACGTAACCTTGTCTCATAGAGGCGAGTACGCGCATAAGAAGAATACGCTGCTAGGAATATTTGTGTTCCACACTCACACACACGTAACACTACATCGTGTACTACATACCTAACGTGTCCTTTTGTATTTCGTCGATTCTATTATAATTCCTCATCTACCGTACGCGTCCGCGTTGCACGCCATTCGTTTGCTATTTTACCGATAAGAATCGTTAATCGTGTAATCGTCATCGTATACCGAAACGAAATAATGATAATAATAATAATAATAATAATCATAAAAATACCATGAACAGCAAGTGTTATCCCGCATCCTCCACGTCAACCCTCTCCCGATAAAACACGCGTTGCGCAACCGCCGCCGAGGGGTTCCCTGTTATGTACTCATACATTCGCCGGCCAAGCGACTTTTTACGCTTTAGGCGTCAATCAAAAACCGTACGGTTACTTTAATTAACTAAGTCGGGTCCGTCGAGTACGGCCCGGAGGCAGGACGTGACGATGGTAGGAGACGCCAGGGGAAAGGTGGTAAACACGTAAGAGAAGCATGGTTGAAGAAGAAGAAGAAGAGAAAGAGGTAAAGGTGGTGGAGGTGGTGGTGGTGGTGGTGGTGGTGGTGGTGGTGGTGGTGGTAGAAGGGTAAAGGACGTGGTAGAAAAGGCTCCGAGCAGGAGCGGGGCGTCGTCACGTCAAAACGAGTTCATTAAAACCGCAGTGCGGGTTCGTCTAACCTCAAAAGAAACGCACCACTTGCCCGGCATTGTTTCACGTTTTATAACGCGAATCGGTCGGTCGAGACTCGCGACGTATGTACATACACGTATACATATATATATATAGTAGTTACGTTACATAGATTGTCAGGAATGTACGTATATACTTTTCACGAAGGGTTGATGGTGAACGAAGAGGAAGAGAAAAGAAGAAAAGGACCAGAGAGGGGGTGGGGATGATCTCGGAAGGGCCCCCCTCTTTATGTATAAAGGTATAAAATAGCATACGTACGTACGTACGCGAGGTATCGGCCGAAAAATATGTTGCTGCTACAAACACCGCGGGGCCTCTTATTGGTGAGCGTGCGTCCGGCGTGCCGGCGCAAATAAATCTCTTTCTAATTGCTCGCTGAAAAACTCGACCGATGGTTGCGCCAAGGAGATGGCGCCCGACAAAGGGCCCAGCGCTAAAACCTCATCTCGCTGTGGTTTATTTCGCCGAGGAACGGGGCCCCGGGATGGGCATTTGCCAGTGCCACGGGTTTGTTTATTGATATTTACAGCCAACGTGACAGGGTGCGGGGGACGCGAAGGGACGAAAAAGGGACGCCCTGCTTTTGTACGCGGGGTTAATCCGCTGACGGTGTTCTTTATTTTGTTCTTGTTACTTTTTTTTGGCTTTTCCCACGCGACGGCGGCGCATGCTTATGATCCAGGTGTATAGATCAATTTTTATTTTATTCTTATCAAAGTTTTCTGTTTAAATGGAATTAAGGAGGAGGAAATATGTGTACAGATTTTGATGAATAACATATGTGTGAAGTGTCTACAAAGTGGCATTCATTGATTTCATATCACGTTTGAATTTTGTCGACGGTTATTAGTTCTCCACAGATGATATACTGAAAACCAGGAGATTTATCGACGCGCTTATGAAAAACGTGCGAAAATTGCACGTTCGACTATGGAAAATAACGTTGTCGGTCGCCGCGCGATGGTTATTAGAATTAGATAATAATAATTGAATCTAACAGCTGGGATAGTTAACGACGATTTATTACGGTTCGCTATACCACTGGATGTATAATGGATTATTATAATTCTCTCGCGGTACACCGATCCACCTGACAGAATCATTCGACGATAATCGAATCGTGACATATCCATAATATAATATTCATTTCCCTTTCTTTTTTTATCCCTCGTTTCTCTTTCACCCCTTCGATGCAACCATCGACGATCCATCAAAACCAACTCGAACACCATCTCGAAACGACGCCGATCATCGCGACGACGCTATGCGACGCACACGAAAGGACATCCGTGACCGGGGACGGCAGCAAGAATTTCCGGGCAAAAAACCGCGCGCGGTTCTCCGGGGGCTCGAAATGTATGCAAATGCGCGTGACGAGTCAGCACCGCCTCGCGACGGAATACATAAATACGAGGTGGACGAAGAAGACGAAGAAACGGCTGAAGAAGAGGCGACGTGTGCGGACCGAGGCATAACGCCGATGGCCACTGGAACGGCACGGTGGCAAGCTGTCGTTATCTCTTTCCCTCTTAAAAACTCACACTAGTGTGTGTGTGTGTGTGTGTGTGTGTACGTGGCTTTACGCAGCCACGTCGAATGGCCGTCGGGCGCCCCGTGCGAGCGGAAAAATTACGTAGCCAGCCGGTGGTCGCGCAAACCTTTCAAGGTAGGGAAAGAAAGATAAAACAAAGAGAGAATGAAACAAGGACGACGATGTTGCTGGTACACATGTATGTATACGTGTGTGTATGTATATATATGTACATACGTTGACGTTGCTCTCTCAGAGAACCAGCAACAGCTTCCGACGATCGCCGCGAGCGATCGAGTCCGTAACAGCCCCCGCTGTCGATATTGCCGATGAATACTCAATGAGCGACAGATCGTTGCCGGAGGGTGAAGGGGGCGTGTGTGTATGTGTGGGGAACGTAGAGGGAAGAAGCAAAAGGGGTACACGGCAGCCACGACAAGATTTTTCGAGGAAAAAGTACCGGGAACGTTTCGCCCGCGTGAATCGGAGAACGCTGGCTGTTTAATATTTATGAGAGGCATCTAGGAATAATCTACGACTAAATGAAAACGCTTCCAACGCGATTACGATCGGCGAGCTTTGACTCGGGGACCAGCTGTTCGGAGATTTTAAAGGGTTTGTAAGTGTGTTTTTATGGGTCTTTTTTTTGGTGAAATTTAGTGCGACGGTGGGATGAGATAAGAAATTACTGGGGTGTCTGATCAGAGGTAGTCTGAAACTACTTTTTTCTATTTGAGAATCTATGTAAAGGTTGATTTTTACTTGTTTTTTTTTTTCTTTTTGTGTTTGACCGTGGATTATTGTCGGCTATAAAATTCAACGATGGTTTTTACCACGCATGGTTCTTTGATAGTTGCGTTATTATCTGTGTTTGTCGTCGGTGCCATAATTAGCGTTTGCGAAAATATAGTCCTTGACTTGATAATACACGTCGATAGCGTTCCAGCATTTCCCCGTGTAGTTCTGCTAACTATAGTTACAACCCAGTTACCATGGCGGGAAAGCCCGAGCGATAAAGCTTTGGAAAGTTTACGAAAAGTTGGACGACTGCGAACATGAAAAGCTGGAAATTCTAACGCCCGCGTAACACGATGTTCCCATCTTCATACTACATTTTTATACGTACATACACATTATGTATAATTCATAGAAAATCTATTAAGAAACGATTCACCGTCAATGCCGTCCCATCAATTTCCACTAAACGATACACCGTATTATCTATTTCATTGCCAACCGCGAACTGTATCATTCCACAAATAATAGAAAGTGTCCCGGGGGGCAATTAAATGCAATTACCCTAATGGTACGAGTGTCGCGCTGCGAGCGAAACGATACGAAAAGCAATATAGCCGATGACTGCTGGAAACTCATAATTTATGCACCGCTGATAAACCTGTATCCAACATTGTTCTACATTTTTTCGCCACATGTTGCTTTGGCCATCGGCGATGATATTTATCTGGTATAACCACCTCGCCGCTAAATAAACGGTGTGTATCGTTTTTTTAATCGTATAAACACCCGACTAATTGCCTTTTTAGCGACCGTGTCAGCACGAGCAACGCTATACGAATTATCGTCTAAGGCAAATATAGAAACGGTGAAAATTATTCTCGCCAATCATCACGGTTTCGTCATCCGTCCCCCTCCCCCATCTACCCCCTTTTTCCCTTCCCTATCGGAGGAATGAAATTGGAGGTTATATCGTAACGACGTATCGCTCGTCGGATCGAGTTATATTCCCCGTCGTACACAGAGGGACCCCCGTCGGCGAGTTCTGAATGATCCAATCTGTCCGCACAATAAATAATCACGCGTATCGGTACGGCCTACCTGCGCCCTCCTGCAAGCCGAAAGCCGTAACAAACTAATCCGTCATCGGTTCCGGGCGACGACCGCCCGCACAAATCGCTGAAGGGTTTTCACCGTACGGCAATCAGCAACGGAATCGACAGGGCCGAGGAGAGAAGGAGGGCGAGAAAGGGTGCGCGACGCACACACACTCGCGAAGACTTTCCGGGCATCTACAATAGAGATATACTTACACGGGGGCGACGTGAAAGAAAACCGCGACACGTGAATCTCGAATTAACGATCCGTTTGTCCCTGACGAGAGATTCGTACGAGCGATCTGTGTTGCAGAAGTTGGACAGTTTTTTGAAAATCAAGGACTTTGGTGAAAATATGAATTTTACCCCCTGAGGATCTCCTTCTGATTTTAATCTCGTGAAGTTTTGGGCCTTATTTTGGGACTTATTCGTCGGTACAGTAGTTCTGGAGTTAATCTTACGCAAACTTGGTGAAATTGATTGTATTATAGTTCCCATCGACGAACGGTTACACTCGAGGGTGTGTTTCTGTGGGAATGAGAGAGGGAGAGAGAGAGAAACTCGGTTAGAATGTATTAATTTATTTTAAAGGAACGTGAATAGGACGACATATGTCACGTTTACCGAGTAATGTGGTCGTCTGGTCGAGCATGTAAGCAGGTATCGTAGGTACCAACGTTTTCAACCAGTCAAGGGGGGACAGAGAGGGGTAGGGAGGGGGGATAATAACAGCCGTGTAAATGCGTCACTAGGGCCCCGTTCGTTCGCATAATACTATAATGCCTTTTTTCTCTCTCTCTTTTTTTTTTTTTATTTCGCTCGCCCGCTCACTCCCACAATGCAACGTCGGTTCCTCCCGTCTCCCGCACCCTTCTACTCCCCCGCACCGGCCCCCTCGCTGCTTCGGCGATTCCCACTTCCTGCCTGGCATCGGTGATGCGCAGTGCCACCTTAACAACAACGAAATTCCCCATTGGTGCAACGGGTCCCCGTGAGCTTTTGTTACCGGTCGTCGTCGTCGTTCGTTTAAACGTTCATCTCGATTTTTCAGGAATGTGCTCACCCGCGGTGGATGAACGTTAAAAGGGAGATGATACGAGTGTGGAATAAAAAACAATAACAATGATAATAATAACAAGAAGGATGAACACCTCAAAGGGAACGAGAATTAAATCACGATATCTCTCTCATCGCGCGACAGGAAAAGGGTACGAAAAGACGTTTTAATTAGCATCGCTTCGTCGTTTCATTAGGCCGATTATTCTAGTGTGTAGACAGGCATAAATGACGTGTAATCAGTTGATATAATGCGATGTATTTTAATTACGATCGCGAGGAGCGTTTTGTTGCCCGCCGCCGGAGTCACAATAGAGCGCGTGCCGGGCTTGTTTGTCGAGTAGAAGAATCTTAATCGGAAATACGATTATCACGAGCGTTATTACGTTACCCACCTCTCTCTCTCTCTCTCTCTCTTTCTCTCTCTCTTTCTCTGTGTGTGTGTGTCGCGGTGTATCCTGACGGCTCGCGGAACAGAATCGAAATGCTGAAAAATGGTTGAAATCGAAACACCATTTTGCAACGCGGTCACGTACACACAGTACACAAAACGGTGACACCGTGACAAGCGGAATACACACGGCCGATATGCCGGTACACACGCGTACCCTGTCACCATTCCTTTGTACCTGTACCATTTGTTATTTTGTACATATTCATAACGCCGTTACATCACCGCGTACCGATGCATTCTGTACGGAAATTCTTCTTTTTTCCCTTTCTTCTCTCTTTCTCTCTCTTTCTCTCTCTCTCTACATGTACATACATGTATTCCCTACTACTATTATTTCCGTTTCACCGGATACAATCGAACGATTACACGCCGGCAATGATTCTGTTTAACATTTTTTTTTTTTATTCGCGTGATACTTATCGAAATCCGCGAAAAAAATAAATCAAGGGGAGAATTTGTTGCTGTTTAAAAAAGGTTGGAATATTTTAGCAGAGTCTTTTGAATAGATACGCATGACGAACATCGTGATACCGTTAGCCAGTGATTTTTCACGATAAAATGTAGATACACCGGGTCGAACGTTCAACCATATCCCTTGGGTATGTACAGAGCAGATCCTGCATTACGTGAGAAATCTTAGGGAACCGTTATTGTATATCGTACTGGCTGTCGTTCGCAAGACACAAAGGCCCTATTCATCCGCATGCAATCGCATGCATAGGAACTGATCCTGACTTCCAGTGTGCCTCGCATCGCTTCGCGCTACCCTCTCCGACACCCGGGTACCTCGTTGCTCGCTCAACCTCGTTGGATCGCGGCAAAAAGAATAATATCCGGAGCGCGAGATTACTATTTCGTACCGCGGAACCGGCTAATCGACTTTCCGCCGAGATGGAGACAGTCGGAAATTTTGAGTCTCGTCGATTTCAGTTTTTTCTGCGCACGATTTTAGGATATAAATCGGAATGATAGTTAATAAAGTTGTAACTGCGAGAGGAAATGATATTGGAATTGTCAAAATATTGGAATTGTCTATAAATGAAAATTGATTGATTGTGAATATAATATATTATAGTAACAAATACTTTACGATTATCTTCACGATCTAAACGAAAATTGTTTTAACTATACAGAATCTACAGTCTATATTCACAAATCTCTACAAATCCCATCTGTTTCGAATTCTCTAATGACGAAATCTCCACTAACACAATTCTCAAATAAACAATTTCTAATCCAAGAATAATACCATCAGAATTGATCTAAATGGCAACCCACCAAATTTAAAAAAACACACTTTTTGGATTTCGTTTGGATTTCGTTTCCAAAGGAATCCGTCGACGGGTTGAAATCCGGAGGGGGAAGATTCATAAACCCCACGAATTGAATACAATTAAGGATAGTGTGACGAGCAAAAAAGACCCGGCCGATTCCCATGTCCGTATTCGCGAGTTTCCACGAGCCGCTCTCGGAATAAGTCCTCGTTTGTAGGTGGATACCTTCGTCACGGTGAGCGGTTCGCACCATGGTTTACCGGACAATCGTGGTGGACGCGCTCGAGGACGATGAGCGGAGACAGGACAAGAGAGAGAAAGAGAGAGAGAGAGAAAGAGAGAGGGGAAAGAAAGGAGGAATCGAAAGAGGGGAGAATGAGAGAGAGAGACAGAAAGAGAAGGGACCTTCTTCTTGGTAGCGGCCGCGGAGGAAGAAAACGAGGGACCACCGGGTGCAGGGAGGCAAGAGGCAAGGAGAATGTCGTGCTGTGCTCATCGAGGTGTAGATCCTCGTCCCCTGGGTCGTTCCTACACCGTGGTCAGCGTCCCACTAAGCCACGGTCACGTTTACATTCACGTTTCCAACTACGTTTAAATTGTAATCGTATGTAGAAAAAATGAGTCTTGGCTTCTCCTCGTCATCCGACGATCTGTCGACTGGCTTATCCCATTCTCTTCCAAGGAGAAATATTATTTCATATTTGTTGTAGAGTGCGTATGAAGGATTACAGGTGTGTTGTATAAGGATAGAATATGATATAAATGTGTATGTATATTATATTTCATGATTCGGGGGGGTTTTTTAACTTTTTCACGATGTACTTTATCGAAGTATACGAAGTGTATAGGTAGCGTGATGAAGTGATTCTTATATTCTACTTGCATATTCGTTCATTAACGCCGGAACGAATAGACTTTCAGTAGCGGTTCAGACAATGTAAATATCTTGATCTCTTGCGGAGCATAACTGGCATTTCTACGCGGAGTACATCCCTAAATACATAGAAATACTCTTGGGGGCGCGATAAAATCGTAGCACTCAGCCACGGGTTTCGCTTCAGCGATCGTTTCGCGCCTCGAATCGCACCTGGCGAACCGTTCACGCAGGTTGTCCAAAGACGGCTGCCGCCGCCGTCGCCGTCGCCGAACTAACGAAATCCGCGCCTCGAGCAAAGTTTCTCCCTTCAGGTGTCTATAGTCGTACATACAGTAACGTATATATGTGTTAGAGAAAACCCATATGATCCGATTAAGATGTAAACGACACGGCGTAACAACCGTGCAAACACTGATAGGTTGATCTAGTCTTTCTTTTATATTCCTGGTTCGTGGAAACGTTAAAAGACCATTTGAAGAGAGCACGGTTCGCGCTCCGATGGGCTGCGAGAGCGTTTCTGGACTTTTACGGAAATCGGGAACCTGGGAGCACTCTGTTCCATGTAGAGAGTACACTGGCTTGTGGTGGCGAATGACCTAGCCTAATCCATAAAAGCGTGTACGCAACCCCCTTTTCAAGCCGCCGCATACGATTTGCAAACAAGTTCGACGACAACTAACAGGTGGAGAAAAACGAAAAGAGGATTGAGATATCTCTGGTATACTAGAAGCTGATAAACGGTGCCGCTGATAGACCGCACGTACCTACCTAACCTACCTCGTGTTATACACATGCTTTTCTTTTAATGTCGGAACATGGTTATAGCTTGTGTGTGTCGGTTAATCTAATAGGAAATATTAAGTACGATATAGATATACATATATGTTTTGACTGTTTCTACGTAACGATGGTTTAAGAAAACTATCAGTCATGGTTGTTGACGTGTACGATAGAAAACTTGTGTGAAAACTAAGTATTTTACATTAGCGAATATCCAAAGTTTTTTATTGCTGTGTCTAGGATGACACGTGGGAAATATAGAAAACGAAAAGTTTATATTATTCGAAAGAATAACGTTGAAAATGAAAATGAATTCAAAATCACTGTAGCACACCGAAATCATTTGATATCCACCGACGGACGTCGATCGGTAACCGTGCGACTTAGGTAGCGTCTCTATGTAAATTGCGCAGCGACGGCGGCGAGTCTCGTAGCAAAAACTAGACTTCGTTCGTCGTGTTTACAGTAATAAATTACCGCCAGGCAGAACTCGCGGGGAACTCGAAAGAGTGACATCGCACGATGCTGCCGCTCGAACCGCGAGATGATGAAGTGGATTCCCTCCTGACGAGAATACATACACCTTGTAACACGCATACATATGTGTATATACATATATATATTTGTTTATACATATGTATATATATATATATACATTATTTTCCACATATGCATTATTAACCTCGAAGTGTGACGCAGAGAGATAAAAGCTTATCGTGCGACCGGTAATATAAAAGGATCGTATGAAACGCTATCTAAGCCGGGAAATCCCCGGCGTTCATTAGCATACAGCGTCCCAGGTACGGGGGAATTAGAAAATTTCCATTTGATCGTAAAGATGCCGGGATACGGTAACCCGATTTCTGGAAAAAAAAAGATCGACCCCATCGGTAAGTAGCGCGATCCGCGGCGATTTCGCGGTGATCTTTTGAAATTTTTCACCGATAAAATCTTCACCGTTGGAATTAAATACCGTCGGGAGTTTTATTTACTCCCGGGATTCCGGGCTGAAATGCGAACTACCGACGTATTTCGATACTTATCGCAAGGTGAGTGGTATTATCGTTGAGACGTTTAAACGCCGTCTTATTATGAATTTTGATGATATCTGATCGATTATAGGGGAGGAAAAAAGAATTCACAGGTCGTTTAAGGGAAATTTATATTTACCAGGGTTCATTCTAGTTTCGTGCCGAGGATTCTATGGTTAGATACTGGAACGGTAAATTACGCGAGTACGTACGGTTTCGCGTATACTTTCCAGCGGTATCCTAACGGCCAGGAAGACCCAGCGTTAGACTTATGTACAAGCGTTTCTTGTATAGAGTAATATATATAAAGTTTTTTCTTTTTTTTCCCCCCGACGCAACACACTGTGCAAGGATGTGTTGCGGTATCTCGAGATTATCGAATAACAGACAGACCAGCGGAAAAATATTCCGCCGGCGACGGGAAGTCATCACATCGACGCGCGTTCGTCTGTGAAATTATTTATCCCGACACGTTTCCATGATTAAATTCATCTAGAAGTTACGTTTCCCGGCGTCGAAAAGAAATGGAACAGGAGAGGAAGAAAAGGAACAAAAAAATTGGCAAACACGTGTATCATCATACCACGAAACACGTGCTCCCCTTAGATTACACCAATCTAAAATGTAACAACTCACGTATAATTGCTTAAAGAGTTCCCTACTGAAAGTAGCGACGATCGCCGAATGGCGTACGGTATTCTTATCCAGAAATTCACACACCTATACACACATATTCATACGATCGAGAATTCAACCACATAAGATTACACATTATCCAAAGTATTTCTAGGGCACGTGCAATTTTCGAGCGGTTTCCGCGAGATGTGACGTTAAAAGAAGAGAGAACGAAAGAGAGAGAAAGAGAGAGATGACAGTAACAGCGGAGGTTGAAGGGGGAGGGTAATTTTAGTCGGGTTGCCGGTAATTTCACGCTTTTACTCGGCCAGGTTAGCAAGTCGAGGTTCGTTCTCGTGGAAAATGTCGTCCTCCTCGTGACGCTTACACCAGCGCTATGTTCTCGTCTTCCTCCTCATTCTTCCTCTCTTTTTTTTTTCTTTCGTTCTTTTATTTCTTTTTTTTATGTTTTGTCTCTCGTAAAGGCCTTCAAGTGGGTGCACACACGAAAACGCGAGACCGTACACCCAGATAGTTACGGGACATGACTTCCTCGCTCGCAGGATTTTATCGCCCCAGAAATCTTCTGCCGTGTGCATGAACATTTACGTATTCGTGCATGCATGCACGATGTGTGCCCGCCGACGTTCGTTTGTGTTCCGAAGTTACCGCTGGCCAAGATTTGCGACTGTTCACTTGTTACCGCACGTAGTACAGTAGATGTAACGTATACATACATAGACAGTGGTTTTATCGCGAGTAACAGGAATAGCACGCGTAACCCGAACGCGGATAGGTAAACGGATTACCGAAAGAATCAGGAAGGTTTCGACGCGAGAAAAAAATCATCTGTATATTACGTAACCTATTAAAAGGACAATTATTAATTACAATTGATTATCGACTACTTAAATTCAACGTATAATATTATTATAATTATTATACTGGACTTTGATAAGATCTTTTCATTCTTTCCGGGACTAATTTCTACGTTGTTTTTCATATTCAATCGAACAGACACTGATAACAGATGATAGTCGATCGAATAGCATCGATTTTAAGAAACACGAGTGTGTGTAATTTTGATAATGACGCAAAGTACCAGCGAGACGCTCAACGACGTCGTTCGCGGGCGTCGTTTTCTGAAATTACATCGAGATTATTTCGCCGACGAATGCGAACGCGGTCAATTTTTTTTTTGTCGTTCTTCCTTTTCTCTTTCTTCTCTCTTTTTCCTCTCTCTCTCTCTCTCTCGCTAGCTGCATAACGGAGAAAAGCCGCGAGTTCCAGCTCGTATGTACTTACACGCGCATGTTTTACGCACGCACGCACGCACAGTGCTCGTCGGATGCATCGCGGAACTCACGCGAGAGAGGAGAGGAGAGAGGAGAGAGGAGAGGATTTACCTTCTCGCCGGCTGTTTAGCCTGCCGACGGCGTGGCAGCAATCCGTTCGCCAAGGAGCAACGAGCGATCGCTGATAAGGGTATAGATGCGCCCCGGGAGTAGGCGTAATAAATTGTTTGCTGATTCTATTGAACCTACACGGCGAAAAACAATGGAGACGAACGAGAGATGGAGGGCGAGCGAGTGATACCGGACGGGGAAAATGAAATATGACTTCACTCGCGGATGTCTCCGTGACGAAATACGTTCGATTTCTAATCGAAACTTTTACCGTTCGTAACCGCGCGTCTTGCGGGGAAAAAATCGGAAAGATCATTAATAATGCATAGAATAATTAATATGGAGATTCGCGCGGCGAAATAAAATTGTCATTCTTTAAACCCACGTTGGGTGGATAAGGAAAACAGAAAATCCTGTTACGCCTTCAAGCTTTAGTATAGTTCTCGTATTAGACATAGAAAGACATAGTCTCACTGGATTTTTTTACAAAGTAAAAATGATATTTAAAAATATATATTAATAGTTAATCGTTCAATTATTCATCTTCATTCTATCTAACAAGTAAGACTATTAATCACATTTCTGATAGGTTACAAATCCCTAGAATATATCAAAAAATTGAAATTCGTCCGATTTCATTAAAAAATAATAACATTTACCGTTTACAAGGATCGCTCGCTAGAAGTAGGAAGCAAAATTAGACGGGAACGGAGCATCGTGCCGGTAACGAAACGGTTTCCAGCAAGCCCAGTAGCCGCTCATTTGTCACGGATCGGCAACCTCGAAAATGTCGTGTCTAAAATGAGTGAAAACCGTCATCCGTCGCGTCTTCGGGCCTCCGTGAATCATTAGCGCCCGCGATCCTCATCAAAAGAAGCCGCGTCTAGCGGTCCTTGCGTTCGGTACCCCGCTTCGGGAGTTAGGCACCGGCAAAAGATCGCGTATCTCCGGCACCTCTTGCTGTCTCACGCGAGAGCATTGTTTCACGTTTAGCGGCAAGGTGAGGTTATGCAATACTTATGCCGTGGAGGCGCAAAGAAGAAGACGAGGACGAAGAGGAAGAGGAGGCAAGAAGATCGTATCGGACGGTACGATCACCGTGGCTAACTATGATGCGCCTCGTATGTATACTCTACGTGCACCCGCCTTTACTGTACTAAGAAATTTCGCACAGAACGCCTTTCTCCACTTCCTTTCTCCGGGTATATGTCAGTTTTTTTTTTTTTTTTTATTTATTTAACACTAGAACTACCAAGGCAGTCAAAATGACTGGTTCCGAATTTTATTCTAAGAATCGCTTAAATTTATAACACTGCGATTTACAAAATTCTTTATAACCATGTTTGTCTATGGAAATAATGAAATCGATTAATTTATTATCATCCTTTACTTATTTGTTTCAAATATATTTATCCAATGTTTTTAAATACACTGAATTAATCCTCGGTTGTTCTAGTGTTAAATATCTGATCGATTCGTGATCGATGCGATGGATCGTTTGATTTGGTTGGGGAGAAGTTAGGTGATTTTTTTAGGTTTTTCTGAGTTTTAACTAGGTAAATGTGAACCTGTGTAAATGTGTATCGATGAGTTTAATTATTAATTTGTCTTCATATTGAGTTATATGTATATTGGTGGCAGGGTGAATTCGTGTGCGCGGTTTATATTCCCGTAGATTTCCTTCGATTACACGTGAGAGTGGTTATTAAACGCTGGCTACTAAAGGCATATGATTTTCGCGCAAGACAATGTACCGCGACCTTAGAAACGTCGTTTTCCCGGCGCCTTTATGGCGCACGTTCATTAATCTCAATCGGTGAGTCACTCACCGTGGAGAACTTTCATCAAAGGCGTGAGCCTTCGTTTAAGCAGAATAAAACCTGTAACGTACAGAAACAGAATCCACAGAAGTTCCCTAGCAATCTCATCCACCAAAACAAACAAAAAAATAAATAAAAAAAAGATTCTAAAAATAAGAATTAAATCGACTACAAAGAAAATTCGACATATTTGATTCCCCTTCGACGTGACCCCGCGGAAAGCCGTTAGAAGGTGGTAGTGGTGGTGGTGGTTGGTAGTGGTGGCGGCTGGGAAACGGTTAATAGGACAAATTACACTAATAAAAGGTAACAACGTCGGCCGTTTTCACGGTAGAATAACAATGGGTCTCGCAGGTCCATTTGAATATTTCCCTAATGCTTGGCCGGTGGCCGACGGTCTGCGGCGGACATGCGCGCGCTTTTTCGTACGCATCAATGCCCGTAGGTTCGTCCGTTCGTCGTCTGTCGTCCGGAAGGGTAGGTCCTGCCTACCTTCGAAACAGTTTCGAACCTCTGTCTCCCGGGGAAAGCGAGCAGCGTGTCCGACGACGTGGCATTAAATTCGTTCTGCCACCCTGGTCATTCGTTTGTACGTGAGATGGTATAATACATAAGCTTGTAACGTACGTATGTATGTATGTATAAACGTGTGTATGTATACATTGATACGTACACGAGTTAAGGTAGGATCACAGAAGAGTGTTGGTAAAAATTTATAGTCTTTTGTAAGTGAGTTATTAAGCCGTAAAATACACCGTGCGATGTAATATTTATTTTTCGTTAATTTACCAGGGGATATATATATATATATTTTCACGTTACGACACCAACGGATTATTATTATATTTACCGAACATTTGCTCTCGACAAGCGTTTATTAATCATTACCACGGATAAACGGTGGCTATTTCTCGTATACGTTGATTTTAGTTTCTTATTCTTCCACGTTGTTATGATATATCGATCAAATTTCGCGAGATATATTGAAGTATAGTATGTTTGAGTTGACGTATGGCCGAAATTCTACGGCCATATTAACTTCGTCATCGGGGACGGCTTTTGTCGGGTATTGGACGAGGATCGATTGCCGGGCAGGGCAGTGTTCGAAGGGGGTTCCTCAAATGCGGGGCTACGTTAAAAGCACGGTTAATTTCACCGTGACACGGAGGTATCGCGTTCCGGCCAATCGGAGCATGGAACGATGACGGGCGGAAGAAAAAAAAAAAAAGAGAACGCGATGACTGGGAGAGCTGCTGGGTCTTTCAAGAGCCATCGATGGATCGAAGGCTTCACGGTTTCGAGCACACGGACGTAATCGTGGATTTCTGCAATGGTGGACGTGTCCCACTATCGTCACATCGTCCATCTTTAATCCCACGATTTAATCTCAGATTAATTTCCTTATCAATTCAACCATACAATCTTCAACACCAAAATCTATATTTCTTATTCACTCAACTGAACCATATTATTAACATCAACAAAACACACCTTTTTCCTATTTTCTAGAACGATAAGAAATCTTTGATTATCTATTTAATCAAATTATTTTCCCTATTAATTCAACCATATTACACCTATTAAGATAAGTCCATTTTTCTACGTCACGAGAACAACGAGGCAACGATTCAATGTTCTTCCGTGGAGCGTTTTCCCATCGACAGTTACCTCGATGTAACACACTCCTTGGCCAAAGTATCCAGGTAACAATGTACCCTAAAGATATAATTTTCGCGGCTGTATATGTATGTGTGTACGCGTAGTCCGCGGATCGTTAATTTCAACGTGCGTAGCGGCGGATGCACGAGTCGCTCGTTTCCAGGCCACTTTTCACGAGCTGTGCCCGTGGTTTCGCGTTCACCGGGCATCCTTTAACCAGCACACCTTCGTCTAACGGCGATCAGGTGTGTCTTCCGTGGCGAACATAACAGCGGCGAAGAACGGCAACGGCCGTATCGCACGGCGAGGAACGGCGAAATGGGCGGTGTCGGGTGGTAGAAGTCGAGAGGCAAGACTCCCATAGAGGAACGAAACCATAAAGTTTCCCCCATAACTTAGCGACCGGCAGCCAGCAGTAAAGGCAGCCCGGATTTCCATGCAACGGCTGAAAACGAGCGCGCTTATGCGCCCGCGGAACGTAAAATCGCGGCTTTCCAACCGGCCCCGGGTTGTAAAACAGAAAACTCTATCCTAGAGTCTCTCTATGATGGCTGGATTGTTATTTTTCAACCTGCTTTCTGCTTTCGACTTCTCACCCTTTCGCTGCTGTGAATTATTACTCTGGATTTTTCTATCAAAAGTATTTTTTTGGATGATACAGAGGTTTATTGTGATATTACACTTTTGGATCTGGTTATTCGAATTAAATTGGGGCTCAATTTGTGATTATTAGGAAATATCTGGTGTAATTTTTGTTAAAAGTATAGTTCAATGGTCTTAAAGGATATAGATAATTAATTTCTTATCAAAGTAATACTTTATAAACAATTTTATACGACCCGGAGTATTTATATGTAGAATTTCACGGTGAAGATCGATGTGCGTTTAATTGCACGGGAAATGGGTGTGAAATTCCATTTTCAAGTCGATTACAATACTTTATCACGTTCACGGTTGGGTGCTAGATGAAAATAAAAAAGAAAAACGGCGTCGTTCACGGTCGTTTGAAACGTATCGGGAATCATGAATCGATCGTAGTTTCTCTTGAATGAAAATACTCAATCGTCCTGAATTCCAAGCCGAGCGTGCTCGTTTCCATCGGCCGACAGTATCAATGAACGCGAATCGTTTCTGCGACCGTGCGCGTACGTACGTACATACATACATATGTACATGTGTAAAAGGCGAGCGCGCGCGCGAAACCAGCGACGGCCGGCACGATTTTAATCGACAGGTAGTAACGAGGCGGCCTCATTAGCGGGCTGCCCTTACGACTTTGATAATTACGGCCGCGGAATATATATCGAATTAGACCTAGAAATATCGCGATCGATACGGAAGAGACGATGAAAAATCACCGGAGCGATCGCCGCGATGATTTAAGAATGATTTCGTAATACCTTGATATCCGATGGTTTTTGAATCATGTAAAAGAATAATAACGTATGTTGAAGATTTCAAGAGTAATTTGACTAGATAATTGATTATCGAGAGAAATGTGAAATATTTATTTAATAAATCGAGGAACGTTTTGAAAGTTCGCGGATAAAATGTGACGTTTGATTCGTGGCTCGTCGAATGTGTTTTTTTTAAATCTTTTTTACGACCTTTTTTTTCGAAGACGTTTTAAGCGAAGACCGCGCGCGAAGTCTCGTGGGTTTAAGAATGGCGTTGAACCGCACGGAGTCGGCATGAAAGTAAGATAGCGATCCGACAACTTTAATTAACTTTGACATTGCCGGTGTAATTACGGGCGTCATTAAAGCCACCGGCATTGTAATTGAGTTAAGAAAAGCGATTTGTACCGCGAAGAACGGGAAAAGTCTTTGCCACGGAGGCGCCTCTCGCTGATTTTATTTGTTTCCCTATATCGAACGATTTCTGACTTTTATTGTTGTTGTTGTTGTCGTTTTTTTTTTCGTTATATCTTGTACTCGTTAGGGAACGTGACGAATCACGGGAAGAATCGGTTCTTTTAATCGTCAGTCGAACGTCTTATAAATTGGAGCAATACTTTCGATCGTTCTGCAAAGTTCTTCGAATCGACTTTACCACCGACAATCTACCGCCAATCTCGCGGGGTCAGGAGGATTATTTAATGAATATGCATAGGTGTTACTCATACATATACATGCCCGAGTAATTCATAATGGTCCACTCCCCCTCGACGTCCAACGACTCCGCATTAATATCTAGTTTACTCTCGTACTTTCCTCGCCTGTTCAACGGGTGAAAAAAATGAGAGAGAGAGAGAGTGAGGGAGAGCAAGAGAGAGAGGATTTTAAGTGGCTCGTTGACACTTTGACGGAAACACGGTTACCACGAAACTGATATAACGTCGTTCAGCGTAATTTTCGCGTATGAATAGTTTATCGCGTGCACCGCACGTGAAAAAAGAAGAACGTGAAAACCACGCGATTAAAATCCCGTGCAAATAAAACTAATCGATAACCATCACAATTAACGCACTCTAGCGGCAAGAAAACTTCACCAACACCACGTTTAAACTCACCGTAATCAAACAAATGTGTCCCCATGTAATACAACAATCTATACATACATCCATACATACATACAAAAGAATAATTACACCCTATCTATCTAAATACCTACACACCGTGCACCCGGTGTAATTGTTTAAACAAATTTCAACTATCCTATCGGTTCCATTACCATCCGGAATCCCATATAACTTCTGAATTAAACATGATCCATCGGGGCCTCATCCCTTCCCACCCTACAACGGTGCACCTCTTGTCCCTTTTGCGCTTTCTCGACGCGCCCGAAGAGAGAAAGAAGAATGAGAGGGGTACAACGCACAGAGATGAGGGGAAAAGGGAAAGAAACAGTAAGAGAGAGAGAGAGGGGGAGGGGAATAGAGGGGAGCAGCATGGGCGAGCGCTCGGTATTGATGCATAAAACGTGCATATTTACGAAGCCTGTTTTCACGGATGTGAACACCCGGTATGCGCCGCTCGGGAGGAAGGCAACCGGGCCCCGGACTGCATCACGAGCGCCATTTATTTATTTTACCCCGGCGGATAAAACTTGTTTACGGTACACGGACCGTTGGTACGCGTGAGCAGAAGTACGCGCGAGCGTTATGTACCAGAAAGCGCGGATTTCGCGCCGCGTAATGAACGACGACAGCATCCGACACTCGCGGCAGAACGGTGGCCGCCGCCTTTCGTTCATTTTTTCCGTCGTACTCTGGGGAAAAAAACGGGGGGGAGGGAGCCGGGGATCGCGTTAGCCGTCGCGAAGAGAAATTACGGGACGAAGATCGACCGGTATCTCGTGGACGACCGCGATCGCGATCGCGAACGGATGGAGAGGATAGAGAGAGAGAGATAGATAGATAGATAGATAGATAGATAGATAGTTACTTTATTTTGTGTCGTAGGGATGGACCCTTTAAGGACGACGATAAGAAAGAAATAATAGAACAAAAATTAGGATTAAAATTAAAATTAAAATTAGAATAATACAGAAAACTAAAGTCTAAGAGAAATAGAGAGATATGAAAAGAAAACAAAATAGAGATGCACAGATGATGGTGAGAATAAGAAGAGAGAGAGAGAGAAAGAGAGAAGAAACCGCGGTTACGTAAAACGAGCGAAAAAGAGTGTGTTAGCGGAAAATTAGAGCGAACGTGGAGTTCGAGGAATAGATAAAAGTATAAATTATACGGAGATTAATATTGAATTTTTATAGCAGTGTTTTATAACGTTCGAGGATTGACGCTGGAATCGTGGAAATCTGTTGCGAGCACGTGTAAGAAGGTAATGAGCACTTTGAAGAAGTGCGATGCGACTTGGTTCGCGTTGATAGTCGTTTTAATTGTTAAGCACGTTAATGAATCGCATTATTAATTGTTGGAGTGACGAATATATATGTATACAATGTCATTTTAATTGGAAGATTACCTGTAAAGATTAATCTGTTCAATTTGATTCAATGATTTCTTTATCGATTGTAAATAAGTACATCGATCGTCATTTGTTTTCTCAATTAATTTTACGCGTTTTTAAATACAAGCTAACAATGAGAAATACCTATTCCTCGATCGTTTCCTCCGGTGGAATACACATTTGAATAAACGCCCGCAGTCTAATTACCATTGCCAGTGTGTCTTCACGGTTCACCGACGGATTCGAAGGGGTTAGATTCAATTACGCTTTAATTCGGTTTTCGAGATACGGTCGCGAAAGATCTATCTCGGTGTACATACACAACTCGTAACTATCAAGATCGCATAAGAGTATATTATACGTGTCATATGCGTGGGTAACACGCACTTCCTACGCGTGTCGTGCACAGCTTCCCACGTATCTGGATCGACATAAGTACGTGTCATAGAGTAGAAAATTTTATGTTTAATGTCACGCACTATCTGCTAGATATTCCGTTTACCTATTTTTTTCCTCTTTTTTGGCTTTTTTTTCCTATCGGTGAAATTTGTTTCGTTCAAATCGTTTCTATTCACGGTTTATCGTCATCGATCATCCGATTTGTTCGATACATCGAAACTCCACGTGCTCGCTAGTCGGCTAAATGAAATCGTTCAATGAAAACGGATGTTTTGTAACGTTCGTGTTTAGAGATGGCGACTCGATCGCTGGGAAACCAGAGAAACGTTATCCACACTAGACTCGAAGCCGTCGTTACGTTGCGTGCCACGAACGTTTCTGGACACGCAACTGACATTTTCACGAGAATCCGCAAGGACGAAAAGTGCGGGCACCAGCCGGCACTGCCAGTTGCTTGTTTCTGCTTGCTCGTCAGTTGCCAACTGTTGCTGGATATCCGTCACAGTGTCGATCAACGTTCATTATTGTTTTATTCCGACTCTGATTCCTATTGTGTTCGACGTTCCTCGAATTCATCGAAAATGAATGATTATCTATATATTTTTTTTATCGAAAACCCAACAGATTTTGGTGATCTGTTAAATGAAGATTATTTTATAAGTTGTATTTGTTCGTTTATTAAGTGTGTTTATTTGTCAGAGTTCACTTTTATGTTGATGAAGATGTTGAATCAATTCATAGTAGTGTAAAGTTATTTCGAATTTCTGGTCGAGTAGGGATAAAGGTGTTCATTGTTGCACAAGGAGAGGAAATAATTTTCAGCACGTCCTTGGAGAAGGGGGCATTTGTCCTCCCACCCACCGTCGGGGCTCTTAATGGGTTTTTAGCTGGGGCCGTAAAACGCATTAAAACTCGTACCGATGACGAAGGAGGAGGTTCCTTCTTGCCAAAAATCAGGCTGTGCATCAAGGTTCCCCCCTTAAATTCACGGCAGCACAGTGGTACTTAACACTCTTCACTTGTTCCAGGTGGAACATTATTTTCATTAAATTATTCCGCTATTAAATTGACTCCGAGATATCAACGACTGTCGTTGAAAAAATTATCACAGAGATTCACGAAATTTTCTTGTGAAAATATTTTGTCAACACACTTTTTATAGTTTTTTATCGATAATATATTGAAAAATATGAAATATTTTCTTTTTTAATGGATAGAAAATTCAGAAAATTATTGTTACAAGATTTATGGACAATTAGGAGGTTATATGTATAAATGAATCTTTTGGTAATACAAAGAGATGTCTGTGTTAGTACTGTGAATGGTATCCTGGTGTATTGAGAAACACTGGCAGGACCATCGTGGGCGTACCTCAGCACAACCCATATACCTATAGACATTATATACTGCTATTCGCTTTTCGTGTTTAGGCGCAGTCCTGTGGGCTCGTCGGTACCAAAAATTGCTGTAGTAAGACGATACTAATTTTCTATTAGGGTGCAAATGTGCAAAAACCACCGTTATTAGGTGACGAAAATCGATCCCCGTCAGCACCTTTTTCCAAAAAACAACCGAAAAAAACTCACTCCTCGTTCCCTTCTATTTTAACCAATAAAATAAATAATACCCAAATAATTCTCAACGTCAACACTCTCTCAACTCCCATTACTCCACGTTACATAAACTCTCTACAGGTAACAGGTACACCTATCATCCCAATACCGTTGCACTTCATATCTATATATATATGTATATATGTATGCACATAATCTTCGGTCCCGTCAAGATATAACGCGAATTATTCGTGGATCGTTAATAATCACCGAAGATTTTACCGGTTGGCAAAGTATACAACGACCGACAAGTGTGTCTAGGTGTCTCGTCCGCGGCGCCGCGAGAAA
Source organism: Mimumesa dahlbomi (assembly GCA_917499265.3). Classification (NCBI taxonomy): domain Eukaryota; kingdom Metazoa; phylum Arthropoda; class Insecta; order Hymenoptera; family Crabronidae; genus Mimumesa; species Mimumesa dahlbomi. The sequence continues at coordinate 5,437,712 of OU824124.1, forward strand.
GAAGACTTATATTCGTCTATTGAGTCGTTATCACGAAATGTTATTCGTAACGTTATTGGCAGCCCGTAATTAACCGGACACCCGTTAACTGCTCGTTAAAACAACTGCTGCATGTGATACGTCGAATCTCCATAATACTTCGGAGCTCCGTTACCTTCCTGCTCGTCGTCGCGAACCATCGAGTTGCATTTTATAGGAGAGACGAGTCGCGCGCTGGGCAATTTACGCACACCTTTACGTTCCTGTGAACGTGGCGTCGATCTGGCATTAACATTTTATAACTTAATCGTTCCGCGGTGCCCGTCGTCTTCTTCCTGGGATTATGCGCGGCAGACCCGTTCATTCGCTTTTACTTTCGATCAGCGATGTCCGCTATTTAGTTAACGTTACACTGATGGGCGACGTAATATCGTATAAAGTTATCGACTACCGAACGACTCGATTATTATTATTATTATTATTATTTAGAAACCCTTTATCCGACCACGGAATTATCACCAACACTATCGTGACGTAGCCCTTCACACGCAACGAGGTTACGTGTGACCCACATAACGGAAGTAAATCCCTCGGTGATGGAAAACGAAGTCAACGGGTACACCGTGGAGAGAATGAATGACATTCTATGCGAGCTGGAACGACGTTATAATGAAGTAGAAAAGGAATTCACCGAGGAACGTAGGCGGTACTCGAAGCCTTTCGCATTACAGAGTGCAACGGGTCCAAAGTGGCTTTCACCGACGGAAGAGGATCACAATGCGCCGATGGTTCCCGCGCAATTTTCTCGAACGCCGTAAAAACTCGAGACACCGTTCGCTTTTTGGGAAAACTTCCGAAAATGGAGCTGTGATCATTTGTTTCGGGGAGAAATGTTACGGATGGGTATTAGAGATAAATTACGTTGGAAATTAATATATTTGAAATTGTATAAATGACGGGCTAATTTTTTAAGGGCTGTTGTCTATTAGAGGTAACACAAAGAATATATTAGTTTTTCGAAACAGAGATCTCTGTAACCTGGAATTTGTGTTTCACTGGAAATTCTACGTATAGAATATGCCTAAATATTTATTGTCACGGTACTTGTACTGTCGCAAAAGATTCCATCGAATTGTATCAATAAAACTGTTAAAATCTGAGAGGTCGCTTACAGCGGGAATCGTTTCGCAGAAAAAGATTCCCCCTCGTTTTTTTTTTCGAGGCGAAGTCTCGCCACGTGATCGTTACAGCTGACATTTTTCTGTAGGTTCGCGTGCATAATGTCGATCATTGAGCTTCGCTAAATCCAGAATGATTTTTATTCGCATGGCTTATATCTATTTTTGTCATTCCAGAGACATTATCTTACCGCTAGGTGTATCTTTTGTTGAACCCGTTGAATAAAGTACGGCTATAGTGACGGAAGTGTATTGATTCAACGTCGGCATAACGTCATATCGAGCGTGCAGGTATTTACGGTGATACCACCCCACGTTTTTAAATAACAATTTCGCGGTCGGTGAAAATCGCGCATCGTTCGCCGGTGAAACTGTACCGTATCAACCACTTATCGTATTGATACGCCCCTTAACGCGATCTCATAAGTATCGCTAGGAATTCCATTAAAATAACTCAATGTGAGAAACGAGATAAAAATGAAAGATACTTTTTAGGGGGTACGTGTTAGACGTATCTAAGTGTCGATACTAACGGAAGTTAATTATATGGTAGTGATAACAATGCAGAAAAATTTACTTAAGCGTCGTTTCAATTTGCAACTTTATTTACTCGTTATCGTGGGGCCTCCGGTATGTCTGTTTATACAAATTACATAAAAGACAAGAATCGTTCGGGTGGGGAGAAACGAAAGAGAAAGATAGAGAGGAAAAGATAGAGAGAGAGAGAGAGAGAGAGAGAGAGACGTGTAAATTGCGGTGCGAGTGGAACGATATCGATCTAATATGGTCCCGGATAGTGCTGATTAGAACGCGCTTAAGCCGATTGAGCAGCTCCGATCGAATCGATTCGTGAATATAATTCAGAACGTCGAGATCGAGTGATCTAATACGCGCGAAACCTAGCGGTTCATTTCCCTCCGGTTACGTAACGCGACGTACGTATCTTTGATCCGTGAAATTTTTTCCCTATTTTACCGAATCCCATCGGTGCTCGTAATCTAGATCAATTAAAGTAGATACTTTATTATCGGTCGAATACATCTGCCGTCAATGTTACTGGGTCACGTATATAAACGGTAATTATCAATAACTACTATCTATCGGTACGGACGAAATAAAGAAAAGAAAGGAAGAAGTAACACATATTATAGAAACGGAAGAAAATTCGAAGAACTTTTACCGCGTAACACGCCGGTGACGTTAATCCTATAAGTGTATCATCGATCTTCATCTATTATTCACACCCGTATCGAAAAGTGAATCAATTAATATCCACGCCCCACCAATAAAGACATTCATTTTAATGTATGCTAATCACGTAATAAATCCTGAATGAAGTCGCTACGATACACCCGTACGACCCATTCGTTTCATTTTTATTCTTTCTCTTCTTTCTTTCTCGTTTCATATACCGTAACGATACACATACACACACACACACACACATACATGTGATACAAAAGCCGCGGCGCGACCGGCATTGTACAATTTGCAAAGCGTGTACCCGCGACACCAGAGAAAAAAAAAGAGATAGAAAGGGGAGAGAGAGAGAAAAAACGAAGGAAACAAGAACGAAAAGAAAGACAACAAAAAACAAAATGGAAAGAAACGCCAGGTATTACACGCGTAGAAGGCGAACAGAGATTAGAGATAAGGGTTGCAAGAGGTGAAACGCATAAATTACAACGCCGGCCCGGCGATATCGATCGTTTTCGACGGAAACCGATTGGTACACGGCTCGATTGAGCGGCACTGATCTAACCAATCCGCGAGCCACGCGTATAAATCAGAACGGCTTGCTTCGGTGGAGTGTCGGTATCTTTTCCAGAATGCAGCGGATTTCTTCGCCGCTGCCGCCGCGGCGCGCCGCGGTGCCCGAGAGGTCGCGCATAAATATTCAGGCCCGACAAGCCCGGTACACATGTACACGTCTAAGGCACGGTAACCCGGCCAGAAGATCGCCACAGCTCTTACCTCTTGGCCACTTCTGCGTCTCTACACACCCGGATTGCCCCCACGTGTGTGAATCTATATATATATATATATATATTTCTTAAGTCTTACCACTCGTCTGATCGATACCGTATGTATACATGTATAGGTAGAGGTTTCTTTTTCTTATATCGGTTCGTTTTGGAACAGTAAATTTCGTTAACGGGGAAAATCTGATTAAGTGAATTTTACCGAGGATTAATTTGGTATATCTAAAAACATTAAATATATATGGTTGAAACAAGGGAAATAAAGGAGGATAGTAAATTGATCGATTTAATGATTTATATATAAAATTATAGTTATGAAGAATTTTAGAAAACGCACATTTATAAATTTAAATGATTTTTATAAAAAATTAGGAACCAGTCTTTTTGACTGCCTTGGTAGTTGTGGTGTGAACTTGGGGATGCATACTTTTGTATACGTTTAAATTTCGCGGTATACATGGGTGTATATATGGGTGGTTTAGTAAAAGAATGATTAAAAATGTATATTTTGGATTGGTAATGTATCTTTGTGAAAATTATGTAATAAAATGGAGTATTTTATACTGTAAGAATTTAATGGGAAAAGTTAATCAGTTTTCGTTGTCGGCGTAATGGCTGCTGAACGGTATTAGATTCTTTCGCGTTTATCTGTGTAGGAATAAATGTGTATTAGATCGGCGTTATAGGCGGTTAGAAAAAGGAAGGATGTACGAGTTGGTGAATGAAAAAAAAGGTGATAGGTCTAGCGAAGGAACCGGTGCCTGGGCAGTATCCAGAAGGAAACGCCGATCGATTAATCGTCGCGATAGCCAACGGTTTAATTAGCCGCTGAACGCGATTTATGCCGGGCTGCCGCGGCCAAGATACGAAATTTCCGTTTTATCCGGCTGAACGAGCCGGCTAGAAAGGGATTCGAGGATTGCTTCCGAGAAATAATCCAGGAAGAGGATGTTATAGCGATATTACCTACTCGCGTTGCTTTCATTTGCATAATTTCGTTGTTCGGCTCGTTATGATCGTCGGAACTTATTAAAATCTCGAATCGACTAACCATCGATGTTTATAATAATCTAAAGGTTATATTTAAAATCAACTTTCCAAGAAATTGCGAAATATATTTTATACATATATTTGTTTTCTCGTTTTACGTCGGAATCATTAAAAACAAATCGACGCGATGCCGATACACTTCGATGTGTTTACGTTTACGATTGGAATCATACGCAGTTTCAATTTTGAATTACCATAAAGCTAACCGAATTCTAGGTAACGAGGCGCATAGGATGCAAATCTATCATTTATCTCGTGTTTTTTTTTATTACCATCCGTCCACGATGCTCGGCATACATTAAATTAAACGTCTTAATCAGGATCATACGGCATAATTGGATAAATATGTTGCAGAAGATTTACCATCCTACAATCGCTATTTATTCTTTTTTTTTCCCTTTCGTCTCTATATACCGAACGATGCTTTACGAATTAATTTCGCGTACGTACATACACGTGGCTCGTCGGTGTGTAAAGGGATTTAATAATCGACCGTCTCGCATTTGTCATTAGAACGATATCGTAATCGACAGTTACAGAATTTCAGTCGGTCGGTGTACGTGCACTTTGTATCGGACGATTCATGCATAATCAAACCCGCGGAACTATGTAACGTAATCGGATCAAGCGCGGCGAAAAAAGAAGGACGTACGCGAGAAACAAAAAAGAAAAAATAAGAAACGACCGATGAAATACCGCTGATTAATTAGATCACCGAGATTAATAAGGATTGACACAGCTTGCGCAATGAACCGTACATACATACACACACACACATACATATATTTGATTTTACTGCGACGAACGCGTCTCCGTTCACCGTCGATGACGATTCGTCCGTTAATTCCACGTTCCTCGTATCAGGATACCAACACACGGATTAATCGTATTCGTCGCTCTAATCCCCCAGTTCCGCAACGTGTCCTTCTCGCTTTATCATCTACGGTCACTACGCTAGTGTGATAAGATTCCCTCGTCTACTTTTACTCACAGTAGCACCTGGAGTGTCGTACAAACCAGTCTTAATTTCGTAATCAACGATCAATAAATCTGATATCAACGTTGTGTCACATCTACACAAAATCAATACCAACAATAAGAAAAAAAAACAAACAAACTACAAAAATTGCCGGGAAATTTTTCGTACGTTGACCGTCAAATTGTTGAATCACAAAACGATTACTTCAATCCGCGACGTTTTTTTTCTATGTGTCTCTGTTTGTGTATGTGTGTTTTTTTGCGGTCGGTCAAATGACTTGACTAAATTATCGGCTAGTCAAAGGACTTCCGGTCCTTCCTCTGAAAGGGCCGGATGTGGCGAAGTGACTCGCGACCTTACGCAATCGCGTAGTACGCGGGCAGCATCAGCGTGTCGTCGATTCCAACGGAGGAACGTGAACGAGAAAGAAAGACGGGATATACAAACGGAGGACAGAAGGATAGACGTCGACGTCACGCTCCAAGTGGGGAATCACTTACGTAATTTCTTCTTCTTCTTCTTCTACTCTGTACCGGGCTACGTAAATGCGTGCGTGTGTGTGTGTGTGCAAGTATTACGCATGTGTCGGTGTACAGAGACTGGTAGAAGGCGCGTGACTGTTGCGTATCCATTATTTCGCGGAAATCTGACAACTCGATGACGGATGGTTCGTTAAGACGACGATCTCGAGTTGGGATTTTTCGTCCTCGTTGGAAAACTATGGCTCGTTTGATTTTTTTTTTATGTTTCTTTCCTATTTTAATTGCTGTTTGTGTTGATACACGTGCGAAGATATAATATATGTATGTTTGTATGGAAATACGTAAATCAAACGGTTCTACGGGAAGAAAATTCCGGTCGGACACGGATTATTTCACGGATCGAATAATACCGGGATTTTAATTGAATTGCGAATCGAAAAAGAATCTGTTGAATCATGCTCGTTAGCGGTTGGTGCGCGAGCTTGTGCGTTTCAACGTAATTGCTCCGGTTTAAGAAAATCGAATAGAGACGACGTTGGATGATTTTTCCTCGATCATCGGAGTCTTCTTTTGCGCTGCAGATCGAAATGATTTGTGTTGATACTTACGATCGGTAATGATCATTATATGTCTATCTGTGTGATTTTTTTTTTGTTATTCTTCCTTTTTATTGACATTGGCAGCACGTGAGAGCGACGCAGAAGAAGTTGTTCTACCGAGGACCCTTCATTTTTTTTTATTATTATTTCCCCGCGACACGGAAAAACTCATTTACGTACGCAATTTATGAGAAATCAAAATTCACAAGCGATTAATATTATGCAGTACATTGTATAGATCGATCTCATTCGATTGCAAATCTTTCTCGGTTCCGTGTGTAGCGTTATTTTTCGTTTCTATGGCGAGCGACACATTCTGCTCCAGTCGTGTCAGAATGACAATGCATTAATAAGTCATTGACGCTATATGTCACGTCAAGTATGACTAGTCTCCTATATTCTTTCTTGAAACAGCACGTACCCGTTCTTCTAGCTTTCTATCATTCGATGAATTCCGAGTGTTCTCGGATTCCTACAGTTCTGGAATTTATATATACCGCACACAATGCCACCGCATTGTTCCACGTTTCTCGATCGTAGGTATGGGTTCAATTATATTAAAGCGGACTCGATTTTTCATTGAAAAAAAAAAAACAAAAACAAACCGCCTGACGTTTCTCATTTCGTTATAGATTCGCTCACCGGAAGTTCCTTATCGATTCCCGCGTCGATCGCGAACGAACCAATTAAGTTTCATACAAAAGAATTCGACTTCTTTTTTAATCGCTAAACAGAGAAAGGGGTAAAAAGCAAAACTCGCGTGTACGACAGTTAACATTCTCAATTACAGAAAGTACATAATATCGTCGGCTTGTAAAGTATAAACGAGGATAATTTTCTGCACCTGTTCGCGTTATACAATCTTCGATAGATCGAACCACAGGCCGCCTTGTATCTTTCACGTCTTATTAGCATGTGATCGATACGGAAAGTCGTTTTTATCTGATCGTTGGATTTACGTTCGTCCTATGCATCGCGAGTACTCGACGACAATTTATGGTGGAAAGTTTCACCGGTTGTAAACGACAACTTAGGCAGGGGAAAAAAAAACAGAAAGAGAAAGAGAGAGAGAGAGAGAGAGATGAAAAGAAACACACGTTCAGAACTTCCAAGCGTAACCCTTTCGTTAAGCGCATTTGTCCATTACGCATAATCCGTGTGGCATCGATCGCAGCTACTTGCGGCGGCGGCGTTATCATTTCGATAATTTATGAACGTACGTTCGGTATAGGGATGTTTATCATACCGAATAACGCGTGTGTGTGTGTGTGAGTCGGCGTTATTATTAACGACATTGCATGTCACGTTCTTGGAGAACGTGGAAGGGTACCCGAGAGTACCAGCAGCAGCAGCTACAGGTGGTTCTAAGAGAACGTTCTCCATCTCCCTTCTAACCTGTTACCGATCGCTGTTACTCGTTTTTCTCTCCCTTTTGCCTCTTTTCTCCCCTTTTGTCGCTCGCTCCGAACGCGTAACCAGCTCTCGTTTCCTTGCGCGGCATTTACACCGCCGGTACATTTAATATATGCCGCGATCAAATGAATGCCGCGGCAAGTGCTCCTCCCGGGGTAATTACGTGGAATCGCCCTTGTGTGCCAAGTGGCGCTGCGTACGTTTAATAAAAATCTTTTATCTACGAAACCTTTGCACTGATTTAAAAGAACATAGGAAACGAATTCTCCCGGTTCATTCGGAAGGGGGAGAAGAAAACTCAATTATCTTTATCGAGAAGATCTAAACAATTCTATCTATTCTATAAAACAAGACAACTTCGTACGATTATCCATCTAATTTATCTAATTTATCAATCGAATTCTAAGGGTAATCCTGTATAATATATAATAATATAACAATGAGGATTTCTTAACAAGATATTGGAAAATCGTCTGGATCGTAATTTAACGTGATCCATTCGCACGTGTTAACCAGGGAGGGGTACATGCTCGTGTCACCCTTATCGATGTTCGCCGATCGCCAATAATGATCGACAAGATCACCAAGCGTCGGTACGCTTTGTGCGTCACCGTAATGACTATATTTTCAAGGAACAAACCAGTGGGGAAGCTATACACACGCGTGTTCCACGGTGGAACGCGTCAGACCTGGAAACCGTACGACGATTGTGCGGCCAGATGCCGACGCGCGTGTAACGCGCCTCTGGATCCACATCCACAGATACACCTCGAGATCTCTCGTGATCTCTCTGTGTTTCTTTCGCCGGTGTATATACGTACGTGTACACCTATACGAATATATACGTATGTATGTACAAGTCGTAATGACTACAGCAGCGGCGAGCGTTGGATGGATCGCTCGAATACCATGGTAGCATCGTAAAGCCGCATTTTTCGCGTAACTGGAAAGACTACGAGACTACGGGCGCCCTTTTCTCTGATCCTCGAAGAGAATGAACCACGTTGGAACGACGAAAGAATGGAAAAGATAGAAGAGACGAAAGGGTTAGAGAAGAAGAAGAGAAAATATTGAAGGTTGATAATAGAGGACAAGTGTCTAGTTTATTGTCATTTAATTTAAAGGGTAGAGAGTGAGATGAAATAGGAAAATTTGATTTTTACGTAAGGTGGATTTATTCGTTATTAAGATGGAAAGCTTCTACCTTGGTGGGCATCTTCGAGACACGATGGAAAAAGATGGACTGCCACGCTCGAGGGATCCTCTGACGCGTCGCATCCGCAGCTAGGAATCTTACATAACAACCGCCCGGCACCTCTCGTTCCACGTTATTGTTGCCGTTGCCTTCGTTTCTGTCGTTTGTTCGAAATGCCGATGTCGTCATCGCCGGTGGTTTAGGAATTGCCTCGGCGAGCACGAGAAACGCGACTCGAAGGTTGCGACTTTATTGTACGTACGGCTTGTCTAACGAGCGAGAAATGTTAATGGAACCTTAGGAAACCCTTCCGTCGTTCTTACATATTTTTTATATATTTTTTTTAAATACATACATATATATTTAAATCGTTCCTGAATGGATATTCAATTTCATTTAATAAAGTCGTGAACGTAACGAGGTTTATACGGGACGTTATTTCAAGGGGAGAGAAATTGATGAAAAAGGAAAGACAATGAGTGGTGAAGTAGTGGTGGTGGGGGAGGGGAGACAAAGAGATAAATAAAAAATGCCGCGTCTTTATACGAGGCGCGAATTTCGCGGCATGAAATCGCCGCGACGGGAGAAAACCTACGGGGCCTTATAATGGGTCGGGGCTGGGTGAGTTCTCAGGACGCGTACGAGGAGAAAGAGAGAAAGAGAGAACAGGTGCGTGACGTCAGGTGGGCAGCACCTCAGGGCCGCGCGAGTGAGGCCCCTTACTACTTTTCACTGAAACAGATCGCCGGTCAAACGGCGCCGCTCGCAAACGACTCGCACTTGAACGATTTCAGAGCGCATATCTGTCCCGCGTATGTATGTATCTATGTATATATGTATATGTATTTACATCTCACGTACGGTGAAATAACATCGGATAATAACGAATCCGAACGGCGGTAAGTAAGTAGAATATTTCTCGTACGCGGTGAAAACCGATCACCTTTGACCCGGGACACGAATATAAATTCTAATAACATCTCGTAATCCCGTGTCGTAATGCAAAGACGGGGAGAGAATTCCCAGGACGAGTCGTTAAAATCCTAAGAAACGGAATATTGACGAAAATAAAACGTAACTATTTGGATACCGTGAATCGAAATGAATCGCTTTTGCACCACGCGGTAATGGTGGAATCATCCGTAAAAGGGCGGGATACATAGAATGTTAGACATCCGCGAATGTGAAACATGGAACAATAGTCGGTCGAATCCAAGAATGTCCCGTGGAAATACAAAGCTCGTTCGTTCGCCGAGGGTAAGACAAACGATTCGTCGGGAAGAACCGTGGAAGACACACAACAACGTAAGTACGTATGTATGTATGTATATGTACGCTACATTGTGCTCATCCACGAAACAGAGGAACGTAACGTAGGAACCTTCGGCGGAGGGAAGTGAGGACAGTGCAACACGCTTGTAAATTATGTATGAGAGTGTACTCACGGGGGATTACATAATGGCTTGTTTACGGCCGCATGTAAACAGCAATCAATGAAGCAAGCTACAATCGCTTGTCGGTTCATCCAGGATTGCTCGTCGAACACAACCAGCAACGTTTGTGTATATTTGCCGGCCATGAAATACCATGGTAAAATCGTATCGGACATCGTGCAAGACCGATGGAAAATGCATAACGCGACACACGGACCTCGGCTGATGGGTTTATTAATTATTTATGTCGATCGGTTTCCTCTGCGAACAGCCGCGAACGGCGACACTAGATTGACACCTGACTACGGTCTCACTCTGTCTGTCAGTTTGTTTTTGTGTTTTCTATTTTTTTTTTTTCTCTCTTCTTTACCAACCTATTCTTATTATCTTTCCAAGTCGCCACCTGTTTGTTTCCCTTTCGGAACGGGATTCCACGTGGTGGAAAAGGTGTCCGAGTTTTCTCGGTGAGAAATATTTCTCGTTATTGGATTACGGGTTTAGCGTTGAATCGTTAAAACGATCGTCCGGGGTTTCCGCACGAACGACTTTTAATACGGCGGTTAGCGGGACGGTATCGTAGAATTCCCGTGTTTCTGCGTATAAACGTAATGCGAAGATATATGAACCGCGTGGTAAAAATATGGCGAACGTAATAGTTGGAAAAATGTGAAATCCTTAATGATCGTAACTCTTTCTAACATCGGCTCCGGGATGTTGCGTGCCGGTGGCACGCTAGGATTGTAAATTACGTGAATTAATTCGACGGTTTCTTTAAAGACTTCTGCTTGGACTTAATGAGCGTTTAACACAGCTAAGTCCGTGCCGACGATTATTAATGACGGTGAATGTATTAAGTATTATGAATTCATTACAATGGAAAAATCTATTTTGTATCCAACATCGACACTTCTCCAAAGACTAATTAACTTTCCGCAATTAAGCCTTGCTTCGCCACTTTTTTTCTCTCTCTCTCTCCTTCCTTCTCTCTCTCTTTCTCTCTGTGTGTCTCTCTCGTATAATTTCAACGTATCGTTTTAAATTATCGTATCCCCCCGGTTCTGTTACACTACATACATCACATTAAACGCTTTCCTTACACTTATGCGAATGAAACTCGCCATAAGATACTTCTTCTTTTTTTTTTTTAAGTATTTCACCACGAACGCACCCCGGTGTCTATTAAATCCCGCTATTTCTCCGACCGAACGAATTCCCTGGGTCCACGTTCCTCGTTCTTCGCTCCCCGACTCCCTCTTTCTCTCGGCGGTTGCGATGCAAAAATGTAATTAAAGGTGTGCGCGCGGGCTCGCTCACGCGCTCGCGCGCACACACACACACACACATGTATATAATGAAAGTGGATGGCAACTGGCGGCTTGGCCGCTGCGAGTGAATGACGCCCGAAGGCCACGAAGGTGCCGCAACATGTGTGCAGTTGCAGTGGTTACGTGTACATACATAGATACATACGTACACACATGCATACATACATACATACATATACTGTGCGTTGGTACGCGCCGGTTATACCTTCGTTTTACATGAAACTTTTCTTCCCGCGGAAAGACGGAACATCGATTCGCCATGGAGGCCACGGGAAATAAATTAAATCTCGTCAAACGTCCGACGAAATTAACGATCACCCCGACGATGTATAATACCCGCGACAATATTATATCGTTATAATTCACTCGAAAGCAACGAGATATACATATAGAGCGACAAAAATGCCGGCGACACCAAGTTAACATGTTGCAGACACTTTTCAAGTGTAATTTCACCATCCATATAACCCTCGAGTATAGTATTCTCTTCTTATTTCCACAAGACTTTCCCCATGTTGTCTCACGGTTACCAACGTGGTGTATATACATGGAGAGAGGGGGAGGGGGGATCAATTCGACTACCCCTCGTTTGTAACCGGAAGACGCGCAAGGTACCAGAGAAAAAATCTATCTCTCTCTCCACCTTCTCGCAGCCGTTGACTCCACGCTAATGGGCTATCTCCGTTCCTCTTTGTTTCACCGTCGCTTCCCGTCTCCCTTTCTCTTAATCAGGTAGACACAACCATTATTTTCTTTTCCCTTCTTCGAGAAGCTCGTGAATACGGCGGAGGATACGTACGAACGAACGAAGGAACGAAGGAACGGATGGACGGACGGACGGGCTCGCAGCATCGCTGAAAACGTCGTTCCTGATGCGTCCTTTATTTTTTCCTCGTTTTTTCTTTTTCATCTTCTCCTGCCTTCCTCGACGCCCTTACCTCCCTCCTTCTTATACGACCACCACCCCTCCGATGAAGAGAGAGAAAGAGAGAGAGAGAGAACACCTCGAGGACTTAATAACTTGAGGGAGAAACCCGCGTGGATGACGATACGGGGATTGAATGGCTGTCGCAGAGACGAACTGGATCCCACGTATGTACGAGGGTGTGTGTGTGTGTGCTGTACCGGTAAGTGAGAGAGCAATTAATCTATGCCGGTAAAAGAGCTTCCGATGCTCGGGCTCCGATCTATCCACGTTCACCAGGAAACTACGGTGAAACGTGTACGCGATGGAAAAGGAAAACTGGTGGTATTAAAACGGGACGGTGAGAAGTTGCTTTGGAAAAGAAAATTGAAAAAAAAAAGAATATTATACTTAAAAGACGGTCGGTAGTCAGCGACGTTTAGTTTATCACGGTGATTCCAGTTTCCCCAAGTGTGTACGTATAGTGTCTGTTCGAATGTGAACAAGTTACAAAGTTGAAAACGAATACTAACCGACTTGTAAACGTAAGTATGGTGAAGTAGTAAGTAATGTATTTTTGTTCAAATGTTATTATATTGGTGTCGTAGAATAGAACGGGATGTATTAGTTGCTTTTGTTTTTGGAGGTCAGATGAGAGGAGAGTGTTGAGCAGCACTAATTGACCTCAGGGGCCCGACTGACCCGGCGCGCGTCCGAGCTGACAGCCCGGACCAGCCGACGATTAAACTTCCCGTTAATATTGCCCGTTTATTCTCTCGTTTCATCTCTCCTATTCTCGCCGGCCCTTTCACTCTAACTCGTTTATTGTGTACGCACCCTATACCGCGTTTATTCATCCTCGTACGCTTATCTTGTTCATTCACTTAATGCTGGTATCTCATTGAATCTTGATTTCGACTCCATTTCTCGCGGTTCTCGGTCACATCATGTTCTTATTCTTTATTTTTTTTTGGAAAATTCACATTATATCTATAATACTTTAGTCGCGGTATATACATACATACATATACTGTATAATTTTCTGTTTCTTTGGAAAATTTATCTATATCTACTTTGGTCATGGTATATACATACATACATATACTGTATAATCTATGAATATTTATATCCGACGGTAATCTAATGTAGCAACGGTGGTACCGTAGAAACTTTTTCGGAAAGTAGGGTGGAAACGAGACCCACCCCCGTTTCGACGAATTTTTGCTCCTCGCATTTCCGGTTACTCTTCTGCCCGACATCTAACATGTCACGCGACTTTATTATCAACGGAACACGAAGCGGCTGTAAATCGATCGGCCGTGAACACGACTGGGAATTAAGTTTCCGTCGGAGCGAAACTTCGTTACATCCCGTCGACGACGCGGATTTTCAGATATGAGTCACGCCCGCTGGTCACGGTTATAATTCATACATAGATACACACATACATAGAATGTACAGAGAAACGACTTTTCCACGGGGTGGATGGTGTCCGCGGATGTATGTATACCTACATACTTGCATATGGTTCGCAAAGGGACTTTCGGAGTGCAGGCTGAACGGAGGGAAAAACGACGAGTGAATGAAAAAAAAACAGTGCGTCCCTTCCGGTCCCATTAGACCCCCATTCTCCCGTTGCACGTGGAATCCCCGGTTATTGCATGGCCGTTTTCGGGACGCGACTTCACGGTTCACGAATCATGCACGTTCTTCGACTATCTCCCGACCGACTTCACAGGAAGTCAAGTCTGGCCCACAAACACAAGCACGAATGTCTAATACGTCAAATAATTACATATACATTGGCTGTCGTTTCTTTTTAATAACTCGGCCACTGATGAAGGTAGAATATTGAAAATGTTACATCCCTATATTAGAATTACCTAAGCTATCATCTGGTTAAGAAGGGTCCTCGCGAGTTCCTGGGACACCCTGTATACACTACTGGGTGTCCCATCTAACGTGCAGGACCCTGAACCAGGTGATCTCTGAGAGAATTCTAATATAGAGAAGTGACATTCATAATGTTGTATCGTAATTCGTGGCACAGTTATTAACGAAAAATGAGAGCAAATCAGAGAGCCCCGTTGGGCCCAGCGGTGCGACAGTAGAAGGTCTGCACCAGTAGGGTGCTGTACCAGTAAGAATTGTCACGCAGCTGGGTCCAACTGGGCCCTCTCATTGGCTATCATTTTTCGTTAATAACTCGGCCACGACATTACGAATGTTACTTTCCTATATTAGAATTATCTCAGCTATCATCTGGTTCAGGGACCTCCACGTTAGCTAGGACACCATGTACATACGATATATTATATTTATATATCTATGTAAGTATATGTATGATCGTACACGTGTACGGTACATAAAGAAGAGGTGATTTCGTAATGAAAAATTTTCGTGGTCGCTTCCGGATCTGCTTGTCGAGTCCGTCAGGACTGGCGAACGAGCGAATGAGCGAGCACGGGCACTGACGCAGGGCCCCTGTCATTATTTCCCACAGCCGCCGTATGTTTCTACGGTTCCGCTAGGCTAATCCCAAGTCTCCACGAGAAAACGATAGAGAGAAAGACACGAAAAGGGGAGACAGAGAAAAAGAGAGAGAAATAGTGAGAGAAAGAAGCCACTATAAGAGGAAGGAAGGATTCCTCGAGGGGCCCCGCGTACAACCTGTCGTGTCCGCCTTGACAAAACAGCGAAATTGCCTTCGGGTATAACGGCGGCGTCGGCAACCAACGTCCGAGAGGAGCGAATTCTTCTTTTATCAAAATGTACCAATGGAAAATGTTTACCCGAGGGTGAAAAACAAAAATAAAGTTTAAAAAAGTAGGTACATTGTAAAACCAACCCTAAATCGCGTGTATGAAAACTGTGTGAACTTTCGACTGGTTTGTTACAAATTCTACTTAATTGTTTTCGGTGTGTCATAACAATATATCAAAACGTACCAATGGAAAATGTTTACCCGAGGGTGAAAAATAAAAATAAAGTTAAAGAAAGTAGGTACATTGTAAAACCAACCCTAAATCGCGTGTATGAAAACTGTGTGAACTTTCGACCGGTTTGTTACGAATTCCACGTTGATTGTTTTCGGTGTGTAATAACAATAATAATTCTGGTTCTTTCGTAGCAACCTTTTCGTGTGCGTATATAGATTCAAGTGTAGGGCCTTACGTCGGTGTGTACTTGATGTGAATTATGCAGGTGAAGGCAGATATGAAAGCTAGGTCGGCCGGGTTCGTAGGTTTGCGGTCGGCATACCGTGCTGCACCGGCATCCTGTCTTTGTGAATGTTTGTCGATCTTTCTCTCTATCCATTACGCACACTATCACTGTTTGTAGTCTTCTTTCCATGGATATATTCTATCCACAAAAAGCATCGAAAATGCAAAGCTATGGGCCAAGTACAAGAGAATGTTACATTGGAATAGGTTGCTCATTAACATAAACTGCATTTTACACAGGATTTGAAATCAATCAAACTTGCTCACATTTGATTGATTTCAAATCCTGTGTAAAATGCAGTTTATGTTAATGAGCAACCTATTCCAATGTAACATTCTCTTGTACTTGGCCCATAGCTTTGCATTTTCGATGCTTTTTGTGGATTCTTTCGTCATTTCCGCAAATTTTTAGATATCGACCTGAATCTTTCACTGTCTTATTGGGCTTCGAATTCCGCGTCCAACACGTCCCGGATCGTTTTAATATCTCAATCATTGTGGAAATGGCGAGCAAATTACGAAAATCGCGAAAAATCGTCAAATTCAACCAGTTTTTTGGTCGGCATTCGCTCAATTTTTGAGATAGCCGTCTGAAACTTGTACCATTGTTTTAGTTGGGAAATTCTACGCCAGATCAATGTATAATAGTCGTACTTTTCGAAAATTTCATTTTTCGCAAAAATCTGAAGGGGGTAGGTCAGGATTTTTTGCGATTTTCGTAAATCGCTTGCCATTTCCACAATTTTTGAGATATTAAAATGATTCTTTCACTGGCTTATTCGGCTTCGGATTCCGCGTCCAAAACGCCCCAGATCATTTTAATATCGCAAAAATTGCGGAAATGACGGTCAAATTACGAAAATCGCAAAAAATCCTGACCTACCCCCTTCAGATTTTTGCGAAAAATTAAATTTTCGAAAAGTACGACTATTATATGTTGATCTGCCGTGGAATTTCCTAACTAAAACAATGGTACAAGTCTCAGGTCGCTATCTTTAAAATTGAGGGAATGCCGACCAAAAAACTGGTTGAATTTGACGATATTTCGCGATTTTCGTAATTCGGCCGCCATTTCCGTAATTTTTGAGCTATTAAAATGATCCAGGGCTCTTTGGACGCGAAATCCGAAGCCGAGTAAGATGCAAAAAGAATCAGATCGATATCTCGAAAATTGTGGAAATGACGAGCGAAAAACGAAAATGGTGAAAAATCCCTGACCTATCCCATTGTGCAGGTCAGGGATTCACCCACATTTTCGTTTTTCCCTCGCCATTTCCATAATTTTTTAGCTATTTTAGTGATCGAGGTCATTTTGGATGTGTAATTCAAAGCCGAATAAGACAGTGAAAGAATCAGATCGATGTCTAAAAAATTGTGGAAATGCCGAGGGAATTACGAAAATCACGAAAAATCGTCAAATTCAACCAGTTTTTTGGTCGGCATTCGCTCAATTTTTGAGATAGCGACCTGGGACTTGTACCATTGTTTAAGTTAGGAAATTCTACGGCAGATCAATGTATAATAGTTGTACTTTTCGAAAATTTCATTTTTCGCAAAAATCTGAAGGGGGTAGGTCAGGATTTTTCGCGATTTTCGTAAATCGCTCGCCATTTCCATAATTTTTTAGATATCAAAATGATTCTTTCACTGCCTTACTCGGCTTCGGATTCCGCTTCCAAAACGCCCTGGATCATTTTAATAGCTCGAAAATTACGGAAATGACGGGCAAATTACGAAAATCGCAAAAAATCCTGACCTACCCCCTTCAGATTTTGGCGAAAAATTAAATTTTCGAAAAGTACCACTATTATATGTTGATCTGGCGTACAATTTCCTAACTAAAACAATGGTACAAGTTTCAGATCGCTATCTCAAAAATTGAGCGAATGCCGACCAAAAAACTGGTTGAATTTGACGATTTTTCGCGATTTTCATACATCGCTCGCCATTCGCGCAATTTTCAACATATAAAAATGATCGAATATGTTTCGAATGCGCATTCTGAACCTTAATTTTACGAAGCTTGATGTCAAAAACGTAACGTAACAAACATTTCTAATTTAATATGTTAACAATCTGGATGTGTGTGAGAGGAAATTTCATATACTACATATATAAAATCTACGTTATCGGCAGAAAAATTATCTCGCATAGTATGAAACATATGTTAGGGTTTTACACCGGGCTGCGTGACAGGCATGGAGATGGTGAAGGAGGAGTGGAAGAAGACGACGTTTCTTACAAAAACCTCGACTTTTTAGATCAAAATATCTCGCGATTGGCTTGCTGGATCTTCTCGTAGTTAGGCTTAAATTACTCGGGTGGACGTCCCCTACAAGAATATCACCATAGTTTGGGGGAAATATGCGGATTTAATGCCGTTTGAATACCCCGAAAACCTCGATCTAATTCTTCCGGAAAAGAGTAGTTCAGGTCTACCAGTCGGGAACTCTTGTACTTGGCCCGAGTCAAGACCTTAACTCTTGATCTCCGACACTTTTTTATAGATGATATACGTACACAGTGAAATACAGGTGACAATGAAACGGGAACGATCGGCGTTAACGACGAACCCGATTGAAAGGAGGACCGAAAATAATAATCGTCCGCATGGAAATTGAAAGCAAACGTGTTATAGACTCCTCTAACGAACGACGTAGAATTTCGCTGGGTGTAAGTCGTACGACCGAGTACGATCGAAATATCGGGAAAACCCGAATTCGTCGAATCCACTTTGCCCTGTAATCAACTGTATATCGTACCGCGGAAAAGTTCCGTAACTTCGTTCTATTTTCTTGTCTTTTTTTCTTCTCACAAACGTATGACACTACATCGTTGAAAAAAAAGATATGGAATCAACGTGCGCGTAATAATGAACGTGAATTATAACCGTAATCTTTCGATAAGTACGACGGCGACGTTTAATCGCGCTCTTTGTCAGGGTTTCCATGGATTTGTGTCACTCCGTGTGCGAGTTTAAACAGCGGGGAAACGGATAAGTTAAGGGTGGTCGGTCGCCGGTGGTATCTAATTCCGGAGTGGTCGGTGTATCGACCTAGTGTAACATGAGTTAATAATAACAAAGAATCTGGGCCCTCGTTTCGTTGTCGTTGCTCGTGTCGAGGCAGAAGGGGTTGTAATGAAAGAAAGTTCTAATCGTCGGCCGCGTGCCGATCGATTCAACGTCACCGTCACCACCACCGTCGTCGACGTTGTCGTCGTCGTCGTCGTGCCGTACTTGTCGTTATGCGGGAAAAAGTTTATCATTTAAATTACCGGATAACTTCGCACGTACATGGTATAGCCGGAGGGTAAGTTCCGCTCGTTGTAGACAAGCTGAATTGAATGGGATTCGGCTCATCGTTTCCGTCATCGTCGCCCTCGCTTACGATGAAAAATCATCAAACGTGTTTTTGAAATTCTATGGGAAATTGAATAACTTGGAAATATCTTGATAATGAGAAAAATTAATGTATTTTTATATGGTGGACACTTGGAATGTTCTATTAAATGTGTTAGTTTGAAGTTGTACATTTTTTTACGTGGTTTTTCATCGACTCCTAAAATCACGGGACGGTGGAAAATTATGCCAAATTAAATGTTTTCACGGTGAGATGTTTTTGCACGCGACCATTACCAAGTTCGTGTTGTAACGATGAAATTAACGATCCGTGAAACCGATGCCGCTCTACCTGATCGCGATGCTCACTATAAACTCGGCATTACGATTTTTACGATACTCCCATACGTACGTATACATACACACACGCATACATCTATACGTACACCGTTCAATCCGCTATTCCTATAATCTTTTAATTAAACTCGTATTCCCATCGTCATTTATTTCCCATTAGCCGTATATTTGAAAATCTACGATATCCCACCCCGTGTATGTACAACGATTAACAGCTGCCGAACGAATGTGAATAATAAACACTAAAAAAATCATATCTCTGATAATGATCGTCATCATCGCGAAATATGTAATATATTTAGACTACCGCGTTTAACGTACAAATTAGGGCTACGTGTTCCACCATCGCGGCCTGGTTTCAACCTCCTCAGGTGGTAACACGATAGCAGGCACCACCGCGGCCCGATTTACAAAGAGGGATCGATCGACAAAGGGCATCTGATAGGCTCCACGAGAGGATCTCGCATTGAATGGATCGCGGTCGGTTTCGTTGGTGTGGTTTACGCGCGCTCCCAAACAAGAATGGTATGATACCGGGGTGTAAGGCTGTGAACCTTTAAGCCTGACTTACACGCGACACATTCGCGATAAATTCGATCGGCCGGTCGTCGTTCATTAAACTCTGCAATAATTAATTCGGCTCGGTCGACAGGAAATCCATGGATAGATTTCATTATAGTTTCACGTCGTGTCGTTGGATATGAAAATATTATAGAGGGACTCGATGAGAGATGGCATTTTCACACTAAATCTGTCAAAAGATCATTTTTAAATTATACACTAAAAATTATTATTATCGTTGGAATGAAATTCTTAAGTTTTATATAATAAGACTTAACAGGTATCTGATTTATTACTGCCTGGAGAAAATTGATTATTACCTGCATTAAATTTCACTAATATAGAACTTTGCTTTAAAAACCGGTCGTTTGACCGGTTCGATAGTAATTGTATATCTAATTTATCTGTAAATTTATACTGTTAATTCGATGTTCCAACGAAAAAGTGTAAAATAATTTAATTAAATTTTCCACTCAGCGCTTCAAATATCATTTAATCCGTCCAGATTCTTTCGCAGAACAATTCGTAATTTTTTTAACCTAACCCTCCAGTAATGAGACAACGTTCTTCAAAGTGTAATATCAAACGACGCAGTTAGATGCTCGTAAAACGTACTTTCCATCAGTTTTAACACCCTTATCCAACGGCTCGGGAAGATTCATGGGCATTTTACCCTCGTGTGAGGCTGCCTTTAACGTAGGGCCCCGATCCTACGGTTTTGGAGGAAGAGTACAAAACGCAAAGGGCTTCGAGCAAAGACGAGACGGTGGGCGGGGCGCTTCTCCGGCTCCAAGGCGATCCACTCCGACCTCCACCTTCTTACTTAGAGAGATAGTAGACGCGCATCAACGCGTTACATCTTTCATGAAAGCAGCAAATGAGAGTTAGAAATTACGGAAAAAGGAGAAAAAAAAACACATACACACACACACACACGTCCAACGGGGGGAAAATACGAAATAATCGACCACGTGTACCGGTAACGTCACCGTTGACGTGGGCAACGGCAACAACGGCAGCTGGTTGATAACATCGGCCGAAGGTGGTGGATTTTTTGACAGCGAATTAAACTCGTCCTTTTCGGGGCTTCAAAGTTATAATAAACCACCGCGTCGGGAATGACTCACGATATTACTTTCGAACCACGTAGGACGAGGCACGTGTCGCCCGTACGGATGATAATAATTAAACGGTGTGTGGAATTTTTATAGAAATCCTATCAATTCAATGCCAATGCTCAAATTGATCAATGTGTATCGTTATTCTTTGCTTAAGGTGATATATTATTATTAATATTAATACTATTAGCTGGGTGTGAGAAATTCTTGTTGAAACTATCGCGTAATACTTTCGCGAACTGGTGTGGATGTTTTCAAAGTTTTTTCTTCTACCGAAACCGGCAGAAGAAGATGTCTATGCCGATCGATCGTCGATTGCCGATTGAGACGTTCCTCGGGATGTACCCATGCCGGTTGTCTTTTTTATTCTTCCTTAGCTTTGTGTGCAGAAACGGATTGACGAACGATGTGTCAGCGGTGACAACTGGCGCATGCGCAACCTGAATACAAAATGAAGCTGTTCGCCGTTCGGTTCCTATAACACCTCGCCGAACCCCTCGTTGTACACCTGACCCGATCTTGCCCAGATTCTTTCTTTTTTTTTCTCTCTCTCTCTCTCTCTCTCTCTCTCTCTCTCTTTCTCTCTTCTCTCCCTCTCTTTATTTCAACGTTCGCAATGTATCGAATGAATAATCGATAGAATTGTAAGTCAGGCCTGGGTTTCATCCCGTGTCAGGCCTGTCATCGTGCACAGAACATCTAACCAGTTTCAATTATATTATCAAATAATCGATTACCGTGCCCCGATGGTTTTGCATAATGTCACATTTGAATTTCTACGTTTTAGTTTTCTCGTTACCGACCTACGAAAACGGTTAGTGACGAGAAACCTACGCTACGGTGAACGGGTGGGATCTGCATGTTCTTCTTGTTGCTGCATCTTTGATTCACCGGAGAACGCGAGAAATGTGGGAAGAGAGGAAGAAACATCGGGGTCCAGCTTTCTTTGCAAGGGGGCCGCATCTTCTACCTGCGGATTCGCGTTTCTCTTTATAAAACGTCGGAGTTTCGCGAATATCGTATCGTTTCTTGTCTTTTCTCTCTGATTTCGTAAACTTTAGTTATTAATTTTCCCACCCTCGAGTGTTTTCACGAAAGTGTTTCACCTTTTGGTGGAAACTCACGAAGATGATCGGGGTGATGAAAAATCGGTTAAATCGTCCGTCAAGAAACGAACGAATTCCCCCGGTCGGAAATAAAAAGACACGTCGATTGAATTTCCGTCGGTATTCTCGCCGGCAGATAAAACGGAAAGATAACGCGATTGAATTTCCGTCGGTATTCGATGTAAGTTAGTTCTTGTAACGCCGCGACGAAAGAAAACGACATACCTAGGCTGATGAATTGAATCGATATAAGCTTGTCAATCAAGGTCGTGCCTCGCCTCACGGAAATTCTCACAGTAAAAATAAAACGTCACGTAACCTGGATTATGTAACACTACACCTGCCCGCGGCGGCAATTTATCTAACAAAGCCGGCTGCAATTGTACATACTTTCGTGGAAAAAAAATATATATATTCTTTCCTTCCCATAGACAACCTTACGCCCGTAATCGATAACTCCGTCGACGACGAAAACGAACTCATCTCGTCTACGAACACGTCATTCCACGATCGCTAGCATTCAAATGACTCCCAACAAAATAAAAAACACACACAACAAAAAACAACAAACGGGTCCACATTGTCATAGAGAAGGGTGAACATCTACGGAGGTCCGGTACCTCCCCACGAATGGTTACCCGGGACAAGGTTGTAAAATGAACCGGGTCCCGGAGCAATGCCGCAACTATGCGGTACATAGGGCCCCGTGGCGGGGCCATAGAACGAAGACACCGAACGAACGAACGGACGAGAGAAGCTCGCACGCTGAAGATCAGGAAAGAGACAGAGAGGAACCACACAGAGAGGAGAGGAGAGGAGAGAGAAGAGAGTGGGGTTACCGGACGAGAAAGAAGAGGGACAAGAGGCACGAAGGGAGCCGCCATGAAACAAACGAATACCGAAAGGGCTGACCGAGAGAAGCTGGTGCGGCTGTCGCGGTGCGCCAGGCAGGGCGAAGGGAAGAAGACGAAGAAGAAGAAGAAGAAGGCGACGGTAAGAAACCGAGAAAGCAAAAGCGCGGGGACGGTGGCACTTCAAACGACCCGCGCATACGTTCCTCCCTCCATGGATCGCGGTGGTTGCCGCGTGAGTAGATCAGGCCCGAAAGAGGGAGGAAGAGAGGACCCTTTTGATGAAGAGAGCGAGAGATAAAGAACGTGAACGGGAACCCCAGAACGGGCTACTCTGGATTCCTATAATTGTTCATTTTTGCAAATTCTTCCGTTTTTGCGCCGTCGAGGTTCGGTAACCCCGTTGCTTGGGGACCTTTTCATGGGCTGCGACTACGTTTGTCACTCTGGAACACCTTTGGATTTACGAATACCTTTTGGGGATCAGTTTCTATCTATTTAATAGTGAATGAAATAACGCTATATAAATGATTTATAAAAATGAATGAATCTAATTTGAAGAATAAACCCTTGTCACCCTGTTTCAAGAGTCAAACGGAATACCGAGATATGCGCAAGGTTAATAGTGATTCTATGGTTGGTCTCCATCCAAGAATGATACTTCAGAATCTTCTATACAGGTCATTGCGGATCACAAAAGACGAGCATTTCTCCGTGTGTTCCGTGCGAAACGCATAATTTCATCGTTAAGGCATCGTTAGGAGTTCCCCACGGTGTTCCCACCGGTCTTATGCACGAAGGCCTCAGCACGTCTCTCTCTCTCTCTCACTCTTCAACGGTGTAATCCTTTTCCTCTCTCGAGTTTGTGTAGTCTTCCAAGAAATCGTAGAGCCAAGGTGATACCTGCAACTGGCCCGATACTCGTTGGCTCGCGTGCGAACCGCGAGAGTTTCGAACTGGGACGCCTCGTTACCCGATCGCAGAGAACGCACGGAGTCCTCGCGAGAGAGTCTCTCTTTCTCCCTCTTTCTCACTCTCTCTCTCTCCTCTCTCCGGACTCGTCCGGTTTTCGCAGAATCCGCACGGCGAGCGGATAGGTTAAGGTGGTAGCTCTCTGATGTCGATGCAGTCGAGAGGTTCGGGCACGTAGGTCGCGGTGCTTCGGGGAGAAAGAAATCACGGTAAATTACAGTTTCGCGCATCACGAGATAGATAACCCGTTCCCTCTCTCTCTCTTTCTCTCTCGCTTTCTTTCATCCTAACCGAACGAACACACCACCGTGGTGGTCGGCGTGATAGCCGAACGATCCGTCGATAATTTACAGTTTTGTCGTGAAAGGTCCGCGGATAACGGATAAATGAAAACACAGTATCGTCGGTGTTAATTATAAAAGATTTCACACGTAAAAAAACCGTAGCGACGATCGTCGGACACTAATATCTCGCTCTTGCGGAATTTGTCTACTTTACCCGTTTCCTTTCCCAGATAGGAAAATTTCGTCGATCATTCCTTCACCCGGATCGTGCGCGACTGGTACAAGAGGGTTCGGATTTACCGGCGAAATGTTGGATTTATTAGATCGAGATACGCGTGGGCGTGCCTCACCGTGTCCCCCTCCACCCCCCACTACCACCACCACCCTCTCATCCATCCCTCTCTCCCCTGTCCTCCTATCACCCTCGTTCGACCTCCCGCACACCCCCTCTCCACACCCCCGTTTCGACCATACCGTTAGTTTTACGTTGTACACACGAGAGAGACTCGTCCTACTCGCAATGAACGAACCACTCTCTCTCTCTCTCTCTCTCTCTAAGGCTAGACAAGAGAGCGAGCCAGGGCATAGACACGCACACGCGTGTAGGTCGAGGCGAATGCCGAAGAGCGAAGGAGGACCTCTCCGCGGCAGACACGGCTTGATGAAACTTTGAAACTACATCCTCTCTCTCTCTCCCGGGACTTTGCACGTCGTTCTAGGAATCGAGGGACGTGGGTATCGTGAATTCGATCGTCGGCGCCGAACGATGATTTATGGGTGAGAGGAGAGGGAGAAAAAAGAGAGAGAAAGACAGATATATATATATATACATATAAAGAGTGGAATAAAGACGATGAGATGAAAACGTAAAGAATCAGAAAAAGATCGAAGAGTGGAAACCGAGACGGACCCAAGCACGATCGTTGTATGTATCTATGTATATGTATTCATTGTACCTATATAGGGAACCAATGTTGAATCCCTGTGATTCGTGGGAATCTTCATCCTCGAAATACAGAAAGTCTTCCTTGTTTTCATTTTTTTTAATTTATTTCTCTAAATCGATCAACCCAATAATGCTACCATCCAACGGACACACTTATACCAACCGTCAAGTATATTGTATATGGATTGCGTGTCGTTAACACGATTCACGTCGAGTGCTAACGAGATGCGTAACACACGGGCAAAGAGAGTCGGGCGGAAGTTTCTGCCCTGGCTCGTTCAGCCCAGGCTAGGGAAAGTCCCTGGGCAGCGATCGCAGGGTAGCACGGTAGGAAGAGAACGTCGAGTGCCTAACTACGACCTATCTAAGACCGATTCACCAACACAAAGAGGTGTTCCTAGTGGAAGGAAGAAGCCTTTCCTTTACCTCCTGGCGGCAAGCAACGCCGCTTGCAACGCGGGTTATTTACAGCTTCTTGGCATGGAGGTGAGCTCTCGCGGAGCCCGGGCACTGCCAGCAAGAAGGAAGTAAGAATGATTTATATCCGCTGCTACCAGTCCTGCTCCCAACCCGCGATAATACCAATCATTATCATCGCTTAATAACAGGCATTACTGCCAACATTGAAATAATGTGTGTGTACCCCAACCTGGCTCGGCATGGCTGACCCATTCCTACCACCGTGGAAGGTACTCTTCTTTTTTTTTTTTGTTATTTTTTTATTTTATGTATTCTTCTACATTCACCACCAACACCAACACTACCATCACTATCATCATCATCATCACCAATAATAATAATAACAACACTAGCTATCATCATCGTCACTACACGTCATTTATTGGAAACACTTGCTATCGTCACCTATTGTTTTGTCCCTTTTTCTATGGTTGTAAGTAGGAAAATAGGGTTTTTTTTTTGTTCTTTGTGTGAAAGTTAAGGGTCTTTTAGTATAAAGTTCGTCAGGTGCATGCGCGAGACTACGAAACGAAACGGATTGCGCCGGCGGTGATCTTCCTGAAAGATCTTTCAGAGAAGAGGCGGGGAACGGGAGGTGGTTTTCGTTCCCTTCTCGGCGTAGGGATTCCTTCCAACCAGGGAGGAACGAAGAGGGCGCGCTTCTGCCGGTCGAAACCCCTCGAGCCTGTTTTGCGCGAATTCTTCTCGACTCCGCCGTGGTTCTCTAACCGAGGAACTTCTTCGAGAAATGAATTTCAAGTTTCGGAAGGTGACAGAGTTTTTGCGGATGTCGCCCGTGGACCGTTCGCCGGGATCCGTGATATTTATTCTGGATGGTCGCACGGTTTCACATCGATACATCGAATTATTATTGACCATTCCCAAAAGACAGACATTTAATACTCCCTCTGTCCCATAATATTTGATAGTTTTCGTTTCGTTGCCGCTCAATTTCAATATTTCTTTTTCTTATGAGTTTAATATTTTTTGGCAAATGAACTACTCTTAAATTAAAATATACGAACGTTTTTGTCAAAAAATTAATTTTAAAGAAACATATTCACTAAAATGGGACAACAAAAAGGAGAAAACTATCAAGTATTATTGGACAGAGGGAGTATGTCACTCTAATAAAAAAATACATTAATATATCAAATTATCGTGACGTCGTCTAACATATTGTGAAACAGATAGAGATACTTCGATTCCAATGAAGAGGTAGAACAACAAAAAAACCCATTGAATTGATATTGGCGTGTCACTACTCGTTAGACATTTTCTTTTCGTTTTTCCTCGCTGAATAAAAAAGTGAAAAAGGAAAAAAAACAACAACCGTACTCATGGCTGTTCAGGCTAGCCTCATGCAAATGTGAAAAGAATTCTTCGGAGACGCGGATCAACTCGGTGAAATCAAGGTGTACACGCCACGTGAGAACGGGTTAAAAAGAAAAAAAAAAGCCGGCGCTGTTCGTGGCGTTCCTTTTCTTTCAACACGACGCGACGCCGCCGCCGCCGCCGTTTTCGCGTCGTGTTCCTGCGGAATCGGCGGCGGTCGACGTTTCTGCAAACATCGAACTCGTCCGCCGGTAATTATTGGTATTTGAGGCACGGTGGGAGGTCTCGCGAGACATGCCATGTCCCTCGATACACGTACATACATACATAGGTACATACGTGCGTGCATACATACACACGACGGTGCGTGAAAATAATTATCGGTCTCCTCTGCTTCTTTAAGAGGTACCCGACGAAACAAAGAAAGAAAGAGGGAGCCGAGAGGGACACCTCGTCTACCTCCGATAAACCAGAGTCGAGTTTCCGGTAATCATTCTCGTCTCTTTTACTTTCTCCCTCTCCCCACCCTCCGCTTCTCCTCCTCTTTGATAGAGAAAAAGCCTGATTATTTTTCTCAATTTATCGTGTCTGCCTTTGAACAATTCGAAATATCTACGATCACAATTGTCGTGGGTTATAGAAGTGTCATCGTGAGTTTTATAACGGTCGATCAAGGAACTTGATGCGATTCATTTATACTGTGCATAATATGAATGTTGGTTTTTATGGAGTGTGTTTCTTTTTTTTTTTTTGGTATGGTATAGGTGAAAAAAAATTTTGCGACACAAAGGTGTCCCGGCGGCGCGTGACAAGCCTGAACGTGCCACGCAACATATGGCCGATGCAAATTCAATTTCCATTGTCTCTGATCGATTGAAAATAACAATTATATTGGACTCCTACGTTCTCCCGTGACGATGGGAAGATTTAGATTGAATGTCGTGTTGCGCTTACTCGATTTAGACGAAATGACCGCCGTCACGAACATCAAGTATGCTACGGTCGGTTACGAAACCGCAAAATGCATAACGTTACCGATGATTGAATAATTCGTGGCTTAAAGTACTGAACCAGAGATTTGTGCCAGATTTTATTGCCGCGCGGACTCGACAACTTTCTTGGATTTCTTTCGTCGGGTTAGACCTCTTTAGAAAATGGAGTAAGGTTTATTTGATTAGCATTGTATCGCGAGCGTAGAAAAAAAAAACGTGGTTGCGGTGAAAAGTTTGTACAGAGATAACGATTGCAAAAATTCGACGGGGAAAAAAGTTAAGTTTTTACCATACCGATAGACAGCGAAGGAAAGAGGGAAAAAAATATATTCAATTATTTCAAGGATAACTGACTTTTCCATCCTAGTTACCGCTATCGATACAATCAGAATTGTATCCCTCATTTTTTTTTGTTATCCACGATTATTTATCGCCCCATTGAACACTGTTAATTATTTTTCTATCTAATAAGAAACTTATCACGATATATATATACGCGACGTAATTACGGGGACTGTGTAAACGACACGCGTGAAATAACAAGTGAAACACTATTTGCTGGTTTCGTAGCCGCGGAAAAACTAGTTTTCCTAGATTTATTTTATTCAAAAAGAATAACCGCGCATTCTTACCGTGGGTTCATAAAAATTTCCGACACGTCGGACTACCAACGATGCCTGGTAAATCTCGTAACAAGTGTGAAATTTATCGAGCAAAAACGGGCTTCGGTCGCGATAAAAATTCGCCCATCGTCCGGACGTGACAGTCCATTTTTCTTATTTTTTCTTTTTCTCCTCGTATCTTTTTTTTTTTAAATCGCCGACGATTTTCCCCCGTGAAAACATATTTCCCCGGAACGACATTTCTAATGTCGGCCGAACAGATGTCCCACACTGTTCTGGTAAAAGAAAGTACGTAGTAGTATCCAAGACGTATGATTATAGCAACGACACAGCCTATTAGACAACGGAAACATCAATCCTCTAGCACGTCGCATCGTGTACGACAAGTTTCGTCGAATCTAAGGGAAAGTTCTATCGTATCCTCGCCATCGGCTGAAGCCCGTCGTCGGACATCACGCACACAGAAAACGGAATACGTCTGAATAACAAATATCGTACAAACACCACCACCACCACAACCATCACCTTACCCGGTCCCTCTGTCGTACGTTCATACCGTAAACACCACCTCCACAATAGAGAACACCACTTACATTACCAGAAATGTACAACACATAAATTTACAAAGCTGCCGGCATGTGACATCACTCTCGCCCGTAACACATTGAAATACACGTATCTACCGAGGTTGGAATTAAAGAAAATTAAATTAAATTACGTCGAATGTAATTTACAGAAATTATACGAACCACCAGGGACACCCAGAGAGAGAGGGGGATATACTAAAATATACGAACGTTATAGTCCTATTTTATATATATACAAATATAACTACATCCATATACAATATATATGTATAATTTATACATATATAGAAAAAGGCACACAAACGTTGACGGAATAATAAGTCGTGCCATGCCGCGGATCGCGTGCCTAGCCGCAAAACTTTCCCATTTGTAGCCGGTGGACGTCGGTCGACAGATACAAGCCGATAGCGACATGTCGGTCGAAGTTCTATTAGTTTTATTGTACACGTCGATAATAACGGAGAATCCACCCGAGCACCAACAAATACCTCTATGTACCTATATCTATGTATGTATGTATTCATACATACGAATACGACCGTTTGTATGCATATACGGAGACAGGACTAGGCTGACCATGTTAGACACATCCCTATCTCGACACGCACGAACCGGCCAACGCGTCAATGAGATAATAGTACGATAAGCCGGTTCAATGCCGGTTAGTCGGATAGAGAATATACAAGGGAGACAGCTAGAGGAGTCGGAGTACGTTCGAAAGAGAGAAAATGGTTAGCTACGTTAGCGGCTAATCGCTTAGGTTCGACGTTAAGCTATAAGGCTACTTTCTTCGGGTAAGCAGCTACCACGATACAGTTTCGTACAGCCGTTTTGTTAACTCATGTCAATAGGAGACGTTATACTTTGTGTGACAGTGCGCTGGTAAACTTGGCTAACTGAAAGTTTGTCTTTTCTTTGGAACTTCAACTATTTTTCTATTTTTTCTCTTGCCGCATTGTTGGAAACGTAGTCCTCTATGATATGTATGTGTGTATGTATGGATATTTTATATCGGCGCTTGGTATGATTTACGAGGTTGGATATTCATGAATTCGATAATATTAGAAAATTTATGCTGATATTCTTACTAGGCGACGTTTATTTGCCATTTTTTGTTTGTTACCCTCTGTTTTTTCTTCTTTTTTCTTCCCTTACCACCGGGACAGTTTCTTTACATGGCGATAAATTATGTCACGCGTTCGCGATATCTGTCGATTGAACTTCTTACGCTATCGACGGATACATTTAGGTCTTGTCAGAAATAGAGAAGTATTAATTACAAGTTTGACACGGGAACGATGAAACACGATGGGCCCGACGTATCGCGACACGTTTTATACAGTATGCACTCCACTTTCGCGGACGCGCGAACAGTGCAACGAGATACATACACACATACACGTACATACATGTGTCCCGTCTAATGATTCATACGACTCGATCCGGCGGAATCATCAATTATGTTCGTGCTATTGTTCCAAGAGCGGAGACCGAACCTATTATCTATCGCATCTAACCTACAACCGGTACGGTATTACCTGTGTACACATACACACACACACGTACGCACTTATACTCTCGGCGAAGAAATCGGTATTCGCACGTGGTCTATATTTAATCTGTATTACATCTGATAAAGGAAAAGGCTGTCGGATAAAAACGATAGTCCGATAAATTCACGCTAAATTTCGCACCCGCGATCGAGACCGGGAATTCATACACAGAAACGACAAACGCAGTATGTTTATACGTATATACAGATGTACGTATGTGTTATTCGTTCGGTGATCAGTACGATACACCGGAATCATTAATTACCCGATTCATTGTTCCTCGGCGAGAAACTGAGTACGGGTAATCTAGTCCATCTGGCCCGATAACGGGACGAAAGGCTCGCCAAGGTACAAAACCGCGCTGTGTGTGTGTGTGTGTGTACGGCAATGGCAGTGATAGGCAGATAAATGGACGCAGATAAATGAGCGGAAAGCGAGGGAAAGGTGGATATATATGTATACACGGTGAGACATACGCATGGTTATTCCGCGGATCGACGTCTGCCACGACCACGACGAAATGTTTCGCAAGTGATCCGGTGTTACGTAGCGGTAGCCAGGAAAAGGGAAAAAGAGCGTGTAATAAATTTTTTTTTATCCTTCTCTTCGTTGATCTAGAATGGAGGGAAAGAGAGAGAGAGAGAGAGAGATATTGAATCGAGTTGGATGTAAAGCGGAACGTGATCTGGGCTAATCTACTTCTTTCTGTATCGCAAGATCGATTGAATCGATCGAACGCTCTCTCACCGTACTTGTTTTCTTTTTTTTTTTTATTATAACTGTCTCTCTCACGCTTTTGATCATACCGAAGAGCGTACATGGTTTTTAGTCTCTTTCTTCCTATTCCATTCTTTTTTTTTCCCTACACCTCCCCCTCTCTTTTTCTTCTTGCGTGAATATTTCAGCACGACCACGATATAAATACGTGTAAATGGCAGTATACATATACATATACACGTATCGCACGTATGTGTATGATGTTCATGCATGGATAATATAGTTATCCACGCGTTAATCAATGGCGCGCGGTATTTTCGATGATGCACCCGCTCGGTTTTCCGTGGAATCGCGTGCGGCGTAGATCCGCGGGGGGGAAAAAAATGATAGATCCTCCCTAGAACCTTGATCGCGTTTCCCCGTGCGATAGAGTCTCTCGAGTCCCCGTCGTTCGCGTTGTCGTCGGGCGAAAATAAGGAGAAATACGCGATCCGTCGATGACGTGTCACGATGTTCACGGAAAATTACGGTCGAATTTACATTTCCCGCCGGCTGGCGATCTATATCCGCGAATTGGATGGCGATTCGTTTACGTGAAACCATTAGACAATGATCTACAGAGGATTTTATATATCAATCATTGATCAACACCCTCGTTCTATCATTCCCAGAGTTTTATATCGTTATTCGATACTCGCAGGTAAAATAAAATAAAAATCACCTAAGTATCGGAATCTTCGACACTAACTACAAACGTCACAGATATTTTCTCAGGTTTTAACAAAGTATTCGCGATTTTTTTCCCAACGACGGCTCTCGCATCCCTCGGAAACAGGGTTTCCGTCGCGACGCTCTCCCGTAAACCCGATGGGATCCGGATTTCGAATTCACTTCGCGTGCACTTCCCTCCTGCGACTTTCGAATCTCGTTTCGACGCGTTGGCATTCCCGGGGCCAATGAGGAGAGATCGGCCACGTTGGTCGGCGAAGACGAAGAAAAAGGAACCACCACGCCCAAGGTACGTGGCAAGGAACGCCAGGCAGTCGTGTTGGTACCTATGTACCAACTCCTATGTGTCTATCTACTTGCAAGTATATACATATACATACATATATCTATATATACATATATATGAAACCGTGTACAGATGTGTACTTCGCGTGTGCGGGTACTCCCCGTCTTTCTTGCCATTTCCTCTCATTCCACTCTTCGTGTACGTCGGCGGCACGGACGCGCCACCACGTCCTCAAATTGAAGCCTCGAAGAAAAAGAGACGCGTTGCCTCACTTCGATTCCCTCTCTCTCTCTCTCATTCTCTCTTCTCTATCTTTCTCATTCCGTTCCTTCATCCTCCCGTTTGGTACACATGCGAGGCAAAGTAGGGAAGAACGAACGTACGAACGACCGGGAAAGATGGAACGAAAAAGGACGAGGCGGGACACGGGTAAAGATAAACGCCAGAGGGACGCGAGAAGCTGACGCAAGCCGAAGAAAGAGGTGGAGACGACGTGGAGAAGAGAAGATGGAAGAGTCCGAAGGCTAGGGCGCCATGTTGCATGGCGATGACAAGAAACCCGGTGCGACGGTAGCAGGGCCAAGAGTGCAGGCAGAGGCGCTTGGTCGAACGCCTTGATTGGCCGATTACAGATTATGCACGGTGCACCCTGAAGAGCCTAACACCGACCCTCGCCGTGTATCCTCGTCTCCGTTCGACGTGTCGATACCGCGGAGTTACCTTGACTTTTCTGTTTATAGAAAAAAAATGATACCCGGGATATACGCAGGGTGACCCGGGTCGACGAAGAATAACGTGGATTTGTCAGGGTTTCATTTAATAATCGAAAAGAGAATATGTAATCAGAGAAAGAATAACCTGGGGGATGAATTAAGTTAACGATACATTGAAAAATTGAGTACCTTTCTATTTTTTTCTGTTTTTATGTAATTCAACTACGTTGCCCTATTTTTTCTGTCTGTTTTTTCTCTCTCTGGGTTTTATTTTATTTTTCTGGATTTAACGACAGTGTATTCTTTCGCCGCGTTATTTTGCAAACAACCTGACGTGGTGCCCGCGATTACTCATCAGGTTGCGTCGCGCTCGATTCTCTCGATGGGGGGGAATAACTCCCGCGGTGCTCAGACTAATGAAATTATCCGGTCCGGGACCCCCTGCAACGACATCAACAAGCTACGACAGCCAGTTATCCTGTGATTACGCGATACGCAGTTACGTATCACGACATGCGTGGCGATGTGAAAAGCTTTAGCCTTTTGACGCTTCCCGGGTGAATAAGGAACAGGAAGAACCAGCGGCGACGCGGTTCAAATATACGTATTATTACGTTTAATATCATCGCTGATCGATTTTTGAATTATAGAAGACAAGCGACAGCATAATTATCGAATAGAAAGTATTCTATTTTTCATCGATCGTTTGATAAAGTGATAAGAAAGAAAATCACATTGATAAAGATCTATAGATGCCACAGGTGATTCTTTGTTTAATCGATAAACTTTTCAATAAATCGTAGCGAGACGATGACAGTCGGATATAAAAATTCGGCAAGTCGAAATAGCTCCGTTCCAATTAGCCCCCGGGGCCGCGATTACAGTCTAATAAATCGTTAATTGGAAACCGTGAGACTATTCGCGAGAAATTCATGGGTCCGAGAAGGCCACTTCCAATTAGCTTTTGACCACGTTCCCCGCTCGTCCTAATAAATCGTTAATTGGAAACCACGGGGGATAATTAGCGAAAAATCTGTCGATATCCGTACGAAACGTTGCGCCCGGTGAAAAGCCGCCGGACGAACCGAAGTCGCAACGCGAGCGGAGAATATTTATGACCGTCTCGTTAGTCTCTCGGAAAGCACTCCCTCTCACGGTGTACTGGACACTTCGGCAACCCTATCCCCGATGTCCAGGGCGTGGCGAATCGGTGATTTAGTAAAGTCATTTGTGCCGATAATGCTGACAGATGCCGTCCATCGGGATCCTGTTACCGCGGTCCACTACGTGCAACAGGATCTCCTTCGTGGACCGAAAGGATCATCGCGAAAAAAATAAAACTTGATCTCTCCCCTTTTACGAAACACTGTACTTTTCAAAGTATTTCTTACTAACGACACTCATAGAATGATATTAACACATTATCGACCGCTAGCCT
Organism: Mimumesa dahlbomi; assembly: GCA_917499265.3. Lineage (NCBI taxonomy): Eukaryota > Metazoa > Arthropoda > Insecta > Hymenoptera > Crabronidae > Mimumesa > Mimumesa dahlbomi. Next base: position 5,472,422 of record OU824124.1, read on the forward strand.
GTTAATCGACTTTTCGATATCACACTCTAAAGAATTATTAAAAAATAGAATTAGTAGTACCTTGAATATATTTTATGAATATTAGTTTATAAGGCTCTTTATTACACAAAATAAGTGTAAAAGAAAGTATAAATATCGATAAAATTCCTTTGAAACAAAAGGAAATATCCTAACACAATGAATAGCGAAAATTTATCCTGTCCTTACTGAGTGGCCGCCTCAACCACGACCGGTCGTTAATGTGTTAAAAAGAATTAACATAATTTCTATATAATCAATAAAATTATTATCACCTATACCATCCTGTTAATTAGAAAACAATTAACAAAACTAATTCATCATCCAGTAAAACGATGAAATAGACTCATTCTAATCAATCCTCGCAGTATGAACACGGAAAACTATCAGGTACCGCGACACCGTCAACCGTTCAATTCGCGGATGTGAGTTTCCCTGCAGGTGAGAGAATATCGACGGGGGGGGTTCTCGTGCTTCCGTGAGAAAATTGATCGTAATAAAAAAAAAATAGCAAACACACACAACTGACCTGCGTTTGCGTCAGTCCGAGACTTGCCGCGAGCTCCGCTCTCTCCGGTAGCGCGAGGTACTGCGTTCTCTGGAACCGCCTGTTGAGTTGTTGCAACTGCAGGCTGCTGTAGATAGTCCGCGGTTTTCTCATCTTCTTTCCCTTGCCGTTCCTCAGGGAACCGCCGCCGCCGCCGCCCAGCTCGTCCACGAGGCTTCCACCCTTGTCGCCCAACGGCGAGAGGTCTGCGAACATGCACCACCCTAACATCAACTTTCAGAATCCTCGTCACCGATCGCGTACGAACTAAAGAGAAACTGAACAGAAACCTGAACCGAAGGAACGAAGAGTTTTTTTTTAATTCTTTTAACGCGTTCCGTTACGCGGATTAATTAACGCGATTTTTTAATATCTCAGGGAACGTTATTAACGTGACACTAATAGATAAGGGAGAAAAGAGTGAGAGAGAGAGAGAAACAAAAAAAAAATAGAAAAATATCCACAAGGGTGTATATCTGGTAAGATAAATCATTAGTAATATTAGTGTAATATTCTCGACGATTACGTATCATAACGAACGATATCTAATTCGTTAACCATCGTGTAATTAATTAAAAACGAAAAGTTATAAATTAATCTTAGAGTAATTGCGTACCCGGCTAAATAAATGTGCATCGTGCCCGGACTCGTAACGTTATCGTTCCGAACCATCGTTCCATTATGTTTATACCCTAATTACAATGTAAACGCGTAACACGGTTGTAACACGGGAAGCCGCGGATCTTTGTGCTTATAACGTGGCTCATTTAGAAATCCAAACGGGGTTGTGTCTCTCTGCCTTGTCATTTCCAACATGGCCGACGACACGGCTATTTTCAAGGAAAACGGGAGAGAAAATCCTCTATAAATCGACTATGCGTGGAGGCGGCGGTCTAACAGTGAGACGTCGACGACGAAACTCTCGTATTATCCCGTGTAACGTAACACGGGGCTACCCCGGGGGAGGAGAACCTCTTTTCCCTGTGATAATAAGCGTGACTATTAATTAACGTAATTTATGGTGAGCGGCCGGACATGCATACATGCATAGACGGTATGATTCCCATGATTTATTGCCACTCGTGTCACCCGTGCGAGGGCGTGTAAGCGTGACCCGCGGATCAACGAGTCCAAGATCGATCGAGAACCGACACCGAGACTTTGATTACGCATAAAAGAGACAGTAATCACACACCATAACTTTCCCCGTTGAAACATCGGACATACCCGTTCGCGTGTTGTCACCCGCACACGTTTTTATTAGACGATTTCAAGCAGTATACTGTATGTATGTATTTCGTTACGATGGTGTGTGTGTGTGTTTGTGTGTGTTTTTTACCTCGATGAGAATCGTATCGTTGAGCATAATATCATCTTTTCTGTGATAAACGTTTCAGTATGGTATGTAATACACGGTTTCCATGTTCCTTGAATATTGTTTGAATGTGTCTAATCTTATATAATTCGTTATTTCTTAGAAGTTGTGATAGATATGATTTTATACAGTGAATATATTTTTAATTAGAAGTTTCATGAATTTGTAACAGTGTAATATATTCTAGGAGGAAAAAATGGCATGTGTCTAATTACGGGGATTCGAAAAAAAAGGGACATAGCGCGACAAGATTTTACGTTCGATTTTTCTTGCGCCTGGTTTTTGCTACAATCGTAACGAAACTTTTACGACTGTTAGAACCTAGATGTGTGTACGTGTGTATGTAAACGTATTCGTCGGAAACTGAACGGCACCGTGGAAACCACTACTTTTGCTGATTATTTACGTCAATTACGAGTCCTTAAACCGGCAATTTATCGGCGTCACGCACGCGCATACACAAAAACTAATACCGGGCCGCGGTAACCGCAGAAAAATGTCAAGTTTCCTCCGACAAAACACCGTTCTACCAACTTTCCTACGAAAAATTCCGTAAAGTCACCGCCGAACGAATGCCGACCGTAGAAATTCCCAAAGTTGTTCCAACGAAAAAGAGAGAGAGAGAGAAAAAAAAACAAAACAACAACAAAAAAAGAAAAGTTTGCGAAATAGTTTATCAGTGGGATCGTCAGAGCTAGCTGCAACCGGTGCACGGTGCACTTCGCGTGACGGCCGTTCGAACCCTACTTTTCTCATTGTCAGCTGGGGGACGAACGAATTCCCAGGATCCGGTTGAGTGGCAGTCGCACGATATCTACGGATGTATCTACGCCGGAGAAAACACGACTTCCGTACAAAATCCTCGACCTAGAGAGTCCGTCATCATCATCATCATCGTCTTCTTCGTCGTCGTCAACATCATCCGAGGACCAGCCTCTACCAACGGAGATCTAAAAGATTGATCCCGGTCGGTGTTCCAGGTCGGTGTACCTAATCCTTGTGAAAACAACCGTTTAATACCTAATCCATCACCCCCCTTAGTAACCTGGACCGTCGAGCGTCCATTGTCTTTCGAAACGTTCCGGATTAATTTGGCCGCTGGTTCGTAGGCAGGTCGGTTGACTAATGTAGAACTTCGCCTCCACGAGACTACGTCAAGTACGACCAAGGAAACCCTCGCTAATTGGATTCTGGTTCGAGGTTTTCGTCCCGTAAGACGTTTACCGTCAGGACAATGACGACGAGGACGACGAAGACGAGGACGACGACAAGACTATCCCTCCACGACTTCGCGTGGCTAATGTTAATGGCTGGTTCATTTGTCCTGGCGATAAGAAGATTGCTCGCCGATATACGAGCGACACCTTGGGGAACCGTTGCTGTTTGCGCATCGTCAAGTGCGAAACCGCGCGTTGAATCTCCTGATGGTCTGTGCACACGACACGAGCACGACCTTTTTTTTTACATACTTTTGATTCGTTCGCGTCGTCGTGGAAGATTGTATAACCGTGGATGACTTTATTAGTGAGAAGGGAGGCGATGATATTTTTCATCGCGAAGGTATTCGAATTGTTTTTGGAAATATTTTATCGGTACGAATAATTGTAATTTTATGTTGATGTTTTAGAGGAGATTAAAGATGGATGAGAGTTAAATAGGAAGATGAGGTTTGATTAAGTTTCTATGAGAAGTGAGATAATTTTGAATAGACGACAAAAGTAAGTAATAGTATGCGTCGGCTCTACACGCCCCGAAGAGGATATACAAACAATAGCGTGTTCCTTGGCAATTAAGGGGATCATGATTATAAAGTGATATTTATTATTTAATTAATTGAACCGCCTCCGTCAACGTTAACTGTCACCCGGAAATAACGACGGGCTTACACGGTGGTGTTAAAACGATCTTTTGTTCGTCGGATTTTTATATTTATCACGCGCGTAGGATCGATTATCGACGACATCGACGTAATCAGCCAATCAATCGTTACACGAGATTAAATGAAATTAAGAATTTTTCTTTTCTTTACGGAACACATTTTTCAATCGTCGCGTTAAGAAGCGAGGCTTGCCGGATAACGTCGGAGACAAGAAGACACTCTCAAGCGAAAAGTCTGCTGACCCAGTGATATATGAATGCTGAAAGCAATCAATAACGATGTTACATACGCGTGGTCACTTGTCGGTGAGCGATCATTCAATATTGTAACCGCACTTACAGATCCGCCCGAAGCGTAACGCGACCGAGGCACTTTGCTTATTAAAACACACAATAAAGCGTCCCGCGAATCGTCATTATCACGTTTCTCAGGAAGACCCGAATGACTTCGGCCACCCGCGTGTATCTCTCGCGGCGAAATTTCCACGCGAAAATCGCCGTCGGTAAAGTAACTACGTTGACGGCAAAGTTCTTTGATATAACGATCAAAAGAAGAACTCGTCACAGTTCGTCCACCTGTCCCGTTCAACGATTCCGAGTGTCTAATGATTTATGAAAATCGTGTACGAACAGAAACGGTCATCCTAACGAGAGAAAATGACCTATAATCACTCATGGAGATTCTTCCTCGGGAATTGGAGTTCCCCGCGTTGTTCGCGAACGCATCGCGAGACCGTGATCATTAAAATTCAACCCTTGAAATACGTGCACACGAATGCGCGCAATGCGAAACGATCATCGGCTCGCAATCACCCTGTATTATCGGCGAAATAACCTGGCATTTGTAACTTTTCAAATCGACCAAAGTAGTCGGCGTAGTGTACGCAAGAAGAAGGAATTATTGAAAGTAGGGACCACACCGTTTGTCGTCGTGGGATTCTTTGAAGAAAAAGAACTGTTCGGCGTACCGCCACTCGCGAAGGGACGATCACAACCCTTTCCCGTCGAGTTCATAGGGAATTCATCCCCCTTTCGTTTTTTTTTTCTTTCATTTCTCTCTAGCAATTTCGACAAAACTCGACGATTCAAGATTATCTACAACCGACGCGCTTACACGATTCGAATTACGCGTACCATCAGGGGGGATATGGTTCGCCGATGAAAGTCTTCTTCGTGGGTTTCCATTATGCAGAAATGCCGGACCCCGGGACTTTCAGGGAGCGAAGGACAGGTGGAAAGGGCGGCGGAAAATGGGAAGAGGAACGTCGATCATTATGAATTTACGTGACACAGCTGGGGGATTGCAGACTGTCGCCAACCGCGATAGAACGGTACAAGTAAATCGTACGACATATATGTATGTATGTATGTATGTATTTATATATATACGTACGAAACATTTCCCTAAATTCACGGAACGATTGTTACGTCGGTTGTTCTCTCGAGTTCCTGGTTGTTTCTACCGACATGTTTGAACAGCACCGCGGCGCTATTATACGCGAATAAAAGTGCTCGGTTAAACTACGATTACAATAGTAGAAAATAGTATTATTAAAAGTACCAGTCACGGACTTTAATACGAGCAGCGTATGTTGAGTAACTTCTTATTATTTTTTTTTTTACTTCTTCATCTTCATTCCTTTTTTCTTTTTACCTCTCTCTCTCTCTCTCTCTCTCTCTCTCTCTCTCTCTCTCTCTTTCTCTCCTTCTCTTTTCTAACATGAAAGGATGTAGAAGTGTAAGATACTAAAATATTCTTCATCGGCGGCAGCGGTTGAGAGATTCAACCCGAGGCAAAAGTGTTTAGTAATGAGAAGCGTAATTAGCTGACTCGCGGTTTCACGCACGAAAGAAAAGTCGTGATTACGTCGCGCTAATGCGATTCCAAGAGAGAAGAACCCGAAGAAGAAGAAGAAGAAGAAGAGGAAGAAGAAGAAGAAGAAAGAAAAGAAGAACAGTTGCGTATCTGGAAGGTAGTTCAGACGACTGAATATCTAGAAGTGCTTTTCGAGGACAGGAGAGGAGATCCGCGACTACTCTCATTCAGCCCGAGGCTTTTTGTTTCGTTCGTTAGCCGCTTTGCGGGACTTTTTCGGGTCCCAAGAGGATTCTCTTTCCTAGTCGTATATCTTATTCCGCTGTTCGGCATTGTGCCCTACCATCGGCAGGGCGTCGACCGACGTCCGACTACTACCTGCTACTCCAGATTCTCTCTTCCGTTTTCTTTCCTTCTTTTTTTTGCCCTCTTTCTCTCTTTCTCTCTCTCTCTTTCTCTATCTATCTATCTCTTTCATTTAGTATCGGTTGTCTCTTCCTTTTTTCACGGGCCCATCACCGAAGAACCCGACGAAATCAGCATAACGCTCGATGATGAAAAAGAAGTTTACGACTGGCAAAGTTGACGCCTGCTGACGTAATTGCGAACGCGAAACACGCGCTTCTACGGAGGAATAATGCACTTTCGATGAGTGACTACGCGAAAAGATGAGACCACTCGACGAGTTCCTAGCGTACGGAACCATCGACCGACGTGTGCTACGGGACCGACGATCTCAGAAATAAAGGGACGCTTCCTTTTTACACGGCCAGCGAGTAGCAAAAGCTGGAACAGTCTATCTGATTGTGCGTCGCGCAACGTAGAAAAAGAAAAAAAAAAATAAAAAACAACATCAGTTCCGACGCATTCGTTGCCTCGCTATTTGCCGGCGGATGAAGACACTTGCTGCGCGGCAATGAAGCCTTGGTACATAACGTAACGACCTGCGGCTAAATGCCGTCGCTTCTCTTACGATAAGCGTATGATGAGAATTAAAAGATTCCCGGGAATTCTACGAGTAACGAGCCAGCCACGATGCACATTCATTTTTCACCGTACGAAAGGTTAAAAAGATATCACTATATTATACGTAGCTTATCGTCTACGGAACGTTCGAAAGGCTTCCGGTGAATAGACGAAGTTAATCGTGTATTATAAATTACACGTTATCCACGATTAATATAAGTCTGATCACAAATCGAAAAGGTTCTTTTAAAGTAATATAGAGAATAATGGATCTATGAAACACTGTTTTTCACCGTAAACCTTTCGTCGGTTCCTCGTTCCATGAAATCACTTTACACTTCCCAGTTTCAACGTGAAAAAACACATACACACGTACACATTTCTGGGACCCGTCGCACGTTATGATAAAAAAAAAGTGTCGTTTCCATTATTCGCAATGGATGAGAATGTAAACTCCGCACGGTTCGCCATTCAACGAATCGACATGGATGTCGGTGAAACGGAAACGCTGATATCTAGTCAAGGTAGCGCGACGCGGATTTGTGTGTGTGTGTTATTTTTTTTCTATTTCCAGGGAACGAGGATCAACCGATCTAGGTTAACTATCTCTATTATAAATGTAGGAATAAAAAAGGCTGCGAATACATACAGTTGGGGTACTCACCGTCCTTGGGCGGCGAGGGGCACTGGGGCGCGTACGATCCCAGGTGATATCCGTAGGCGTTGTGCTGATGCATGGGCGCGAACGGATATCCGGCTAGCGCGGACCTAGGACTGGGGAATCCTGCCTCTGCGTGTTGCTGATTCCCGCTACCCGGTCCGGATGTTTGATGACCCAGCGAGCCGACCTGATGCGAGAACTGATGAGCACCAGGCACATTGTGTCCACCTGGGTAACCACCACGAAGACTGGCGGGGTTGTAGAGATTATTATGTTGTAACTCGATGAACGCCGATTTACCACTTTGTGACACTGGTGTACTAGACGTTGTACTGTCACCACCGTTACCACCAGGTGGTCCAGGTGTCACCGAACCAAGACCGGTATGATGAAGATGTTGTTCCATGTCGGAACCACCGCCTCCGTTACCTGTACCACCGCCACCACCACCACCTCCACCGCCGGAAGGTCCACCGCCACCCGACATACTATTCGGGGTCGGGGTACTCGACGGACAGGGGTCGCCCGCCCCGAATGGGCTCCCCAGGTCCGTGAAGTTGAGCGTCGTCGTGCTGCCCGGACGCTCCACCTTAGTCGCGACGTCGATGCCGCCGCCACAGCCCACGGTTCTCGCCGACAAACTCGCCGACGACGTCGTCGCCGCCGCCGTCGCGCGAACACCGTATGGGGCCCGAATCTTGGGGCCTCTATGTCACGGCCACCACCGCGCTTCTGATTATGGAAGTGGTCGCGGAGTGATGGATAGAGACTTCATTTGTTCGGGATGATCGGTGACTCGTTGTATCCCTTGTTCTTTTAATATATTGTTTGTTTGTTTTTGATTTTTTTTTAATATCTCCTGATGAGGTAATTTGATGGTTGATGTTGGAGGTTGATGGTTTGATGAACTTTCGTATCCGGTTGGTGGTTTTCTTCTATGTGATGATCTATTTTTTTTATAAATCACTGGTTTAGGTTAGATGAAATGGTTGGAATTGTATTTAACCGGGTTAATTGTCACTTGAAGATGTCCGTCACGGTAATTACGCGAGCACTGATATTCCTGGGTTCTTCAATCGAGAGAGTTAGAGTTTAGTTGTCGAGCTTAGGTATCGTCGGTATCACTTAACCACTTCACCACCGCGGTATCTCGTCCGCGACGGAACGCAATCCTCTGTAAGGTGGTACTCTCGCGAGGGAAACAAAAATAATAATAAACAAACACAAGAGTTTCATGCACAAATAATTTCGTGCGACACTATTCCCCGACTGTCGTACGTCAGCTCATCATCGATCTAGTTAACGTGAGGTATTCCACGGAATGACGTAAACTGGCAATCGACATATCGTTTCCTTCTGCTCCCACGTAGCGGAGACTCGTTTCCCTCGGATACTTGAATCACCAAAAAGAAAAAAAAGAATTGTCACTTCCGCACGAGACGATGTTCCAACGACAGACCCACGATCGGAACCGCGGTAATAATCTTCGGAAACAGTGTTATGCAATCATTCCGCGACAAATACACTGGCCGAAATTTTCAAAAAAAACAAACAAACAACCAAACAAACAAACCGCGGATATGTCCGAAAAACAATTCGACGACCCGTTTACGAAGGTCGGTCTATCTTCCCCGACGGGAACCAGTAATCTGTCGATCCAACTGGTCCGTAAGAGTAACAGTACACTCGCGCGAATCTGCGGGGCCGTGATTTAATTGTACGTCGCTGAATGACACACGCGCGCACGCTCCTGGCCAGCGAATGCTTTTTCCGCGCGTACTCGCGATTACTTGCTGATGAGCATCGTCGCAGCTGTATTCGTCGACGGGTACGGGCACGACGATGTTGGCGCACGTAGGGAGGAAGAAGAAGAAGACGACGAAGAAGAAGAAGAAGAAGACGACGACGACAACCACGAAGAAGAGAGAAAAGCACACACGCGCGCCTGGGCCCTGGTAACTGCAGTGCACACCGCGCGGCGCGGACCGGTATAATGATACATAATGAAGCCGGAGCCTCTCCCCGGAGCCCGGTGCACGGTTTCTGAAAGTCGCCACGGTGGCGCCACTAAAGGCCACGCCCATCCTGGTATCTATTTCATCACCTGATTGGTATATCGAGCGGCTCCCCACCAGAACCGAGTGACGTCTGGTTATCTGATTGGTCGTACGGAGGCCATTATGGTGTCCCGATGGGCGGCAACCAACATTGGCCACGCCCCCCATAGAATCGTACGCCCTCAGGGCACATCGGTCGCGAAGGTGTTTTCTCTACCTGGCTGGGGACCCTTTTCGTTCATCGTGTTCTCGCACTACGCTGCCACTACTCCCGACAGACTACGTCGGGGGTATACCTCGAGACGAAGCCTACAGGGTATCCTAGGTAAAAGAAAGACTTTATATGCATACACGTCAGCCGCTTTTGGTTATCCGTACGAAACGGTTTAGTTATTGACTAGAAGCAAGTCGATGCTGATTCCCGAAGCTTAACGGGGGATATCTGGGACGCAGGTGGAATTCTGGTATTATTGGAAAAATCGATACTACGGGTTCCGCTTGGTATTCCCCGTTTTCCTGGATGGATTTGGGTTACTTCGAATCCGACCGAGCTATTTTATATTCCTATAATATATTGTATTATCCACGTTACGATTGTATGGACGTGATTTTCTCCAGGGGATATATTCGAACGTGAATGTATGTTAGTGAAATGTTAATATTTCTTGAGTATATATATATAACAACGATAGATGTGTTACGTCGTTCTTATTGACGATAACAGTAGGTCGATGGGATGGGGAATGATTTTGACGATATCTCGGTGACCCCGTAGTGTGATTCGTCTGAAAACAGACAGTTAGGAGGCGCGCATCTTAACGAAGGACGTTTGAACGTCGCGGCGACAGTTTGGCAGTGCGTCCTCGGCTCCGCCCATTAACCCACCGCGAAGGGGTTTCGGACAATGGTGGGGGAACGTCTCGAACCACGGGATACCTTTTCTCTCCGGACATGTGGATGTACATCTTCGTGACTAATTGTTCTGATTCAGTTTCCAGGAGGGAGCTTTTCGCAGAGCACACTCGTCGATTTGATTCCCGATTAAATACACCGTTGAAATTTTCTTGAAGATTCTTCTGCTCCCACAAGATAAGATTCGTTAGATTCTTTTTTTTTATCTGATATTTATACCGTGAACGTTGAGTCATATTTTGTGTGTGTGTGTTTTTGTTTGTTAAAGATCTTTTAAGTAGGTTCAACGTGGTTTTCTACTGGTGAAATTCTAACTTAACAGTGTGGGAAGGCACGACCTAAATTTTTTCATTTCGGTGATTCTAATCTCGCCGGGGATTCTCGTTGCATGTAATAGAATTTTTATCGGATCATTTTCTCCTGGATATAGAAGAACCGGGTAGCCAGGGCCGAGTAAAAGTTTACCTACCCGCGAAACGAATTTCGTAATGCGGTAGAACTTCGCCGTTGATAATCATCTGCAAATACGGTGCGAGCAGACAGGTGAAGGTGCAGAAAAGATCAGAGATCCTGTTCGCGGATAATCCGAAGTGTGGTTGCTCGTATGCCTACGGGCAATCTTTGTCGTACAATCTTGCGGTATAATTAATTTAATGTAAATAATTTCACGATTGTCCGTCCTGCCCCTACAATTTCAAGGTTCACGATTAAAACAAATGACTCCTGTTCTCGCGGTTCGAGCTACATTTTTCATTCGTTACTAATGTAATCCTTTTTGTTTCATCCCGAAGCCATAATATATATTGTTTTTTTTTTCAATTTTTTTTGTACTCTTTCCTGTGTTCCACTTGGGATACAAGTATGTGGCGGTTAGATCCTAATCGAATAGTCTACAAACATTCATTTTCTCCCAATTTACCCATCCGTTTGAACTTTCATTAATCACGCTATTATTAGCTCTGGTCGCGAGTTAAGATTGAATCTGTCCAAATCAAAATGACAGCGGGATAATTAGGTCGAAAGGACGCCGAGCGACCGGGAAGCGACAACTTCTTAACTCTATTATCTTATCTGATCGTTCCTAACAGTCCACTCAGGATTTACTCCGTTCGTTCTCGTTCCCGAATCCGTTTTCTTTTCTCTCGTCATTGTCGCATGAAATTCTAATCGTTCTTCGCTCGTCACTCGTTTTCTTTTTTTTACCGGAGTCACGAACGCCGGTAGAAAAAGGAAACTAACCGAGCGTGAAATCCGTAAATAATACATTCCAATTAAGGACGGAAATGATGATTCTAAGGAGCCGCGAGAGTTAAAGAAAAAGAAAAGAAAGAAAACGAAAAAGAAGAAATGGAACGTAGTTAAAGTTAAAGAATCAGAAGCAGGAACTTGCTTCTCGAGACGCCGCGGTAGCCCAGTAACACAGAGACATTTCTTTGCCAAATGATAATTACGCCTAATCAGTCACTGAGCACAATTACCGTCCCGACTACGAGTATCGTCTACAATGATACTAGTCGCCGGGTAATACCCCGTCCATTAACATTGCGTCACGTTCCACCGGTACACCTACTCGATGCTTCAATTACACAAATATTCATTCCCGATACAATGATCATTGGATACGTGAGATTAATTACACAATCGTGGAAAACCGTGGATAAAATCATTTCCACGAAAAAGGAAAAAAAAAACTAGAAAAAGAAAAAATCATGATATGACAAAAACATAATCAAACCCACGAAGATGAGAAACAATACCTCCAATATAATCACTCACATAATCAATAATACATAATATCATTGATCATTCGGTTTGATAATATTCATATTAGGTCAACCGTGGCTGATAAGAATCTCGTAAAAGGACCCATCGATATAACCGGATGTAAAAATAACGCAGTCGAGTGCCGGCGGTGCAGTACTTAAAATCGAATTTTTCTACGTCTCCCGGAGAAAATCACTTCCCTCTTGGTAATGTAGGGGTACCGATGCGCCCTCAGGTACGGCACTAGGCCAAAAGAGCGTGGCACGCTCTTACGGCGCGAAATTACATTGGGGGGCTAATTGCACGGCGGCGGTAGCGCAAACACGTGTCATCAGTTGACCACCACCACCACCACCACCACCACCTTCACCACCACCACCACCATCACCACCACCACCACCACCACCATCACCATCGGTATGGCCATCACCATGCAATGCCCATGGTGGGTAGCTGCGCGGTCGGTTGTGTACGGTGAATTACGTAATTGAGGTAAATGGCGGCTATCCAGAGTGCGGGGAACTGTGCTAAATAAAATGCCATTCAATTAGGCGACGAGAGGACCCGCGTCGACGTTGCCCACTGTTGGCTGTGACGAGCCACCGCAGAACTTTCCTAAAGCTGATAGGTCCTCCCGAGAGCACGAAACTTTATACTTTAAAAAAGTTCTCCCTCTCTCTCTCTCTCATTCTCTCGCCATCGTTTCAGAAGTATTGATATAATGGGTTTTAATCAACACACTTTTATCGTACCTTGAAAATTGTCACATTTAGCGCGGGATAATTGTAGAGGGTCTAAGAGAATATTTCTTTTCATTCGTTTTTTTTTCTTTTTTTTTTTATTTCATTATTACGAATTCCTATTGTGACGAATATTCCTGCAATAATTTTGTTGGGACCGTTAAAGAGCGAGATATTGGGTAGTCATTCTTTTGACGGAAAGTGGAATATAAACCCTGGGGGAGTGGGATGAAAAAACCTCCGCGGATGAAAATTGCACCGAAGTGGCCAGTTTTATATTCCACGGTGCTCGTTTCTCTGCCAAATCAAAACGACGTAAAAAACAATAAAAAGACGATATTTCTAAATTACAGCGCGAAGTGGTACTTTTATCGCTCCGGTGTAATTGCGACTCGCATCTCGCGACGGGGGGAAAAACTTTCTCCTGTTTCTCTAGTTTCGCTGTTTCCGTGACCGCCGGTTCACGCTCTTTTCCATCGTTTTCTCGTTTCCATCGTTCCATCGCTGACGGTACAGAACCGTCACGTCTTGCAAAACCGTGAAATGTAAATTACGTGTACGCATCTTCTCCATACCGAGATATTACTTATCGTTTATCCGTGAAAGAAAATTCTACTCATCCCTTAGCCCTCGGAGAAACGAAAAGAAAGATCGTACATAAGTAAATGTAAAATATCATTTTCGTAAATACGCGAATAACACGTCCATTCAAACGAAGTTTCCCGCGTATCTACGGTATATATATATTTTTTTTTTTACCGACAAATTTTTCAATGTATTTCATTTACATTGGTAATGACACGTCTCCGACAGTACACTCGGAATCACGAGGAAACACTGTGCCAGGGGGATGGGTCGGGTGGCAGATCTTCGAGAGTTTCTCAGTGCCCGGAGCAGTGACAAGCTCTGATCATAATTTTCGTTCTTTACTGCCCGGCAGTAAAAGCCGGGACGAGTATGGGTGGGCGTTGCCCGCAAACATTGTGTTTGACCGTGTTCTACACGGTATTACCCCCGACGTCCGAAATCGGTTTCCTATATTTAGCACGGACCACCTTCCACCCTCGTGCGAGGGATCACGAAGAAGAAGAACGAAAGAAAGATAAAAGAAGAAGAAAAAGAAAGGAAAAATTGGCAAACGACAGAAAAGTCCTGAGGACAAAACGAAAAGAAAATTTTCTTAATATGTATATTCATCGCGGATGTTAACCCGTTTTATCGAAGCACGGAAATGGATCTGTTATCTATTATTTTCTATAAACGTGTTCCAGTATATGCAGGCATATACACAAAGACCGATGCGGGTATGAAATTATAGATCGTGCGTACACCTGGACGCCTGGATTATTTCGCTTCATTAGAATTTCCGTCTCCGTTTAATACAACGTCGTGCTACACGGTTTTACGGTTTTACGTCGTTACACGTTGACGAAAAGAAAAGGTAAAACACTTTCACGCAGCGACTTGTCGATCGACAAAATACCTATCGCCACGGGAAAACGATGTTGCAGGGTATTACGGTAGCCCGATATGGTAATCGATGAGGTGTACATTGTCGCGCCGGTGTCGTGGTAAAATCTGTTTCTTTTTTTTCCTTTTTTCCTTTTTCTTTTTTCTTGTTTGCCTCCTGACCAAGTGCAGGCGACGGAATACGCGATTTCGATCGAGCGTCAGCAAGTCGGAAACTTTCGGCCGATGACGAGAGGAGAATGGCGACTTGCGAACCGAACAAGGACGAGACGTCGCTCGAACAAAGAGACATTCACGAGTGGCCGAGAGGAGAAAAAAAGATGGGAGTAACGAGCGGAACTAGGGAGAGAGGGAAAGAGAGAGCGAGAGAGAGAGATGACAGAAAGATGAGAGGAGCCCGAGGGGTGAAGGACGCAAATCCTCTTGGACGAATGAATGGGGTACTCGCGATGTAAGGGATGTCGATGGTAGCAAAGATTCATTGAATTGCTTACCATTGTCATTCAGATTGATTTATTTTCGTGAATTTTATTGGAAAATACAATGGAAACTCCAACGGGATTAGAATAATTCCCCAGGATCAGGTTGATAACGAACGAAATTACACGTCGAATGATCAAATTACGGACAATCTATTCTGTATTATATGATACACCGTTTAATAATATAAGATCAAGTTAAATTGAATCCTTCGAAAACATCTAATCCCGACGCGAAATATTGGAATTAAATTTTCAAGTAAATCCTTCCGCGAGATGATTATCATAACCACTCATTGGTGATTGTGGTAATTTTATTTAAAAGACGATCAGTCAAACAGCCAGTTAAATTCAGGCATTAGCTGTGTATCTATAGACATTCTGAATGATCCGTTTGTAATGAATCGATGCCGCCGAGAAATTCTCACGTTAGATTTCCGAGGATTCCGTAGACAAGGGGAAGCAACATCCGCCGGCGTTTGTAACCTTTCATCGAGAGGACCTCACTAGGAGAACTCGCCACACCCTTCGTGCTCGCGTCCTTCCACCCCCTCCCCTCCCCTCCCCCCCCACCCTTCAAGTAATGTCACTTTTGACGTGGCCGATGCAACGCGGCGGCATCCTTTTGTTTCTGGCGTCCATTCACGTGCGGTCGACTACCTTAGGAGTGAATTTTCCTCCCCTTTCCACGGGGTTTTCAATGGAAAAGGATGAAGGGAAAAAATAAACGTGTACGAGGATAGTAAAGGTAGAGAGGGAAAGGGAAAGAGAGAGAATGGTAGGAGACAGAGCAGGAAAACGGCTCTTTATAATTATAGGGAGCATCGTACGGGGTACCTGTAGATGAGTGACACACCAATCCACCTTCCCGAACTTTATGGATGTTCCGCAGAAGGAAGTGAACATCCAACGTGTCCGACGTAACGATTCGTCAACGAAGAATCGTTTCATCTATTGACCCTCCGCGACGCCCTGTACCATTGATGTGACACAGTGTTTTCACTATAATTTACAATATTCATTGCACTTTTTAGTTATTGGGTGGATCTTATCAAATTGACAGTTTTTATATTCCTAATATCACGTTTAAAACGATAATAATAATATAATCGATTACTTAAATCCTACCCCTAACGATCACCGATTCTTTATAGCCTAAAGTTTTCCGTAAGCAAAAAAATAAAGACACTGGATTAATAATACTCAAATTTCCCATGTACTACAATGTTACACACCAAATAGAAAAACACAAAAATATAACAGCGAAAAACGAAAGACAAGCCCAATGAAAATACCCGACGCGTTCCAGACTCTCGCATTCTGTCGTCGTCCACTTCCTCGCCATTGACTTTCGTGAGAAGGGTGGTTTCGTGGCCACGTATAAAAGCGGGAAGACAATGGGAGGGCGGAAAACAGTAGACATGGAGTTGGAGCGGCGCGAGTAGGGCGGCAGAAACCATAAGGATAAAAAGAGACCGTATGGGGGAAAGTATCGAGAGAGAACGTCAGCTGGCCGCGTTCTCGCGTGACGACGTTCCGAACCCGTCGGGGCCCGGTTCCCTCGCGTCGGTCGCGAGGAAGAGACCCGCCTTGTGTATCTCTGTCCTTCATTACTATTCCATGTGTCGTGGTAGAGAGGGGTCCTCCTGGTTTTGCTATACCGTATACAGAAAAACGCCAACAAAACGGGGTCGTCGTTGTACATGCTTTAGCTGTGCGTGAGCGCGCTCGCGCACGACCGAGCCTCTAGCTTCATCGTTCCTTTTTATTTTTTTTGTTTTTTTTTATTTTTCTAAAGAACCATCACGGGGTGGTGGTGTGCTGATCTCGCGTGTGCGTGTCGACGAAGAGAAGCTCTAGCCACGCTAGCCCGCAGCGGCCGATGTCAACTCGTTGCCATGCATCTGCCTAACCAGCCTTCGGCCGTCACGCTATCAGAAAAACAGAAGAAATCCTACCTATTAGGCTTCTCCTACCCGTGGCAGTCGAATTTCAGGAGGATTTCTCAAACGGGATAGAGGGGGAGGGTATACCTTGGAGGGTAAATGGACCGACGGAGGGTTAATCCGAAGACTAACTGGAATCTGTGACCCTTTACTGGTCTACTGTGAGATAATTAACCCTTAGCTTGTAACTTTGCTAGTAGGGATTTTTAGAATACTATGGAGGAACCTTGTTTATGAGGTTCTATTCTAAGAACGATGTATCTATAGATGGTCTAATAAAAGTTAGATAAATTCTTGATTTTACAAAAATAGATATTTAAAGTTAGCTTATATCTATTAATTAACGTGGAAAGTACAGTGTAATTAGTCTCCTGTAGAAATGATTATCAATGTTCAAGATT
Source organism: Mimumesa dahlbomi (assembly GCA_917499265.3). Classification (NCBI taxonomy): domain Eukaryota; kingdom Metazoa; phylum Arthropoda; class Insecta; order Hymenoptera; family Crabronidae; genus Mimumesa; species Mimumesa dahlbomi. The sequence continues at coordinate 5,489,452 of OU824124.1, forward strand.
TTTAACATTCTACATGTTTTTCTCAGTAACGATGGTTCGAAATTATTATCCGATGATCTGGTTTATGAGAAAGATCTATCGGATTCATTGCGATCGGAGTGTTCAGATAGCTTGATGTATCGCCCCTGGCGAGCATAAATCGTATCGAATGATAGTCTCCAAGGAACAAAGGAGAATCTGTTGGAAGGGACAGAAACGGAGCCGATGAGAGGGTAGCCAAAATAATTAGCGGTAAGCATCAAGAAGGTCGGGCGGAAGGTCGTGGCCAGGAAGCGGCCCGGGTAGTCCTGTGATCTTAGGGAAGTCACGGGTCAGCTATGTGTGCTTTGGCTCGTTTTTGCTGGCGAATATTACCACGAGCAATTAGCCGAGGCTCATTAGTTACTGTCCAATCAATCAAACCATCCGGCGTGAAAAGAGACTTCCTAGTAAAATCATATTCCGCGAAAATCTACGTCACAAATTAAAAAACAGAAAAAAATATTTATCCTATATATATATATATATGTTCACACTATATCGAACAATCTTTCTCACATAATTATCTCTAACGACACTTTCATTCGTGTGTACAAGTTTTATTCCGGTAAAACGAATGAGTTTCAAGATCATCAAGTAACTAGTATTTCATTTTGTTCGAGTTATGAGAGGTTACATTCCCAGTTTGTACCTACGTAGTACATACTACAACGAGTACCTTGGCATCCATCTTCCTCACTTGCCGCCGGTTGACCCTTTCCACGGGAGTTTAAACGAAAGCCAGGCAATCTGCCGGGTGCTCGGATCCCGCAGGTTCATTAGTCAAGAGACTAAACGTTGTTGCCCCACTCTGCTAAGTAAGCTGTTAAGCCCCCCGGACTATCGGGTGAGCCGAAAAAGATGGGTGAACCCACGTAACGATGATCCCGATTGATCGTCGCGGGATGATCGTGCGAAATTTTCGCTGTCACTTGACCGGCACGTGATTCTCTTTTTCTTTTTTTTTTTCGTTCAAGCTGGTGGCCACTTAATGGGCCATTTAAAAGTCTATTAATTACGCCCGAGAACTGGCCAAAGAAAAAGATCCCGGCGACGAGTGGTCGATCCCGACCTTTCTCGCTCATTCTTAAAAACAAACCGTCTTCTATATTCAGTAGCATAAAATCTCGTCCGTGCAAAAACCATCCACGGGGGAATAAATTGGCGGAACCCACGGCGGGTTTCTCTAACAAGCGTCCTTGGCGCTAGAAACTGCCGCGATAACACGTCGTTCCTTCGTGACGTTCGCAAAAAGCCTTCCGTGCGATTTAAAAATCTTTTGCGCCCGCGTTATCATTCATCCTGGATATCTAAGAAACTTGGCAACTGACATGGAGATCGTCGAAGTCGATCACTCGTCGGCACTCTATGTGGAAACACCTTTAACCCTTTGCTATAGGGAAATTTCTCGGAGTTATGTGTCCCTAAGTGAATTAACCCTTTGCGATGGGCGCACGTCAAATCGATTAACTTCACTGTTTCAATTCTTTTAAATTTAAGTAAGTGTCAAAGCAGTTGGTTGAGGCATAACTTTTTCTATTCGATAGTAATATCTTTAATAATTAGACTTAACAGCATCAAACAACAGAAATCTGTCTGGCTGCTAAATAATAAATAATTCTCTTCAGGAACTCTCGAAATCACTATTCCACCGTCTAAAATAATTGAAATAATACTATTTAACACCTATAAAACTTAAAACAACTCATATTTTCCTTCAACAACCAATATTAGATAATTAATAACACTCATCAACTTTCTCCACATTACATACTCCAAATTTCCAATCAATTTACCATTCCCATCGCTCCCAATCCACCAAACGTCCACAAATCCCAAATTTTTGCCGTCCCACCATCGACACCAAATTTCCCCAAAAAATCCAAATAACCTCACTAGGACGACTCTCATTCCAAAATATTAAAAATCCCACACCCACTAAAACCCTCCCAACGGTCCAAAATTCGCGGTTGGGGGTAGTTCCGGAGGTACGGGCGCACGGAGCAGAAAAGTAGCACGTGGTTCGACACGGCCAACCCGGGGGACATCGTGCGTCGGTGATGTGTGACGTGGCCTGACACGATGTCGGATCGGGTCCCGGTGGTCGGGTGGGTACACCTTGGTCGTACATGATGTATATGGTGCGCGGGAATAGGGGCGGGGCGGAGACAGATGGGCGTGCGGAGGATCCCTTTGAGGCTGCCGCATGCGGCGCCAGTGCCTCTGCCCTGGAAGTTCTTCTTTTACCTCGTGCGCCCTTCGAAAACCTCGGATGATGTGGTTGAAGATGCTACGGCACAACCTTTTGCCTGGCGCCACTCGAAAACGACCTATCGAATCCTTTCGCCACCAAGACTAACGGCGTCGTTCGTTAATATTACCGCGGAACCGTCTGTATTTCGGTGTGAATATTAATTTAATAGTCACTCGAATCGTTAATGATCTTAGATAAGGGTGTGGAGGGATGAATATTCGATGATATTTCACTTTGGTAAAAGGGACGATGTACAGGGAACGATTTGTAATGCGAATGTAATTACAACGATTCATCTTGTGCGTCGGTTAAATCCACGTACGTACTTTACGTGATACTAATTATTCGGACTACTTAATTGCTACGCTTAATTCTCTGTGCCGCCGTTAATGCCGCCCCGGTATGCGTATGTGAAATCAAACGTTTCGCCGGTATTCCCGAAGAAATGATTGATCACCTTCAGTACACCGAGGAGAATTATTATCTTGGAATGTTTTTCATTCAGTTTCATTTATTTCATCGTTCTTTCGAACGTACGCGTTCGTTTCCATCTTTACGGGACAATAATCAACGGTTTGCTAAATGATAATAAAAAAACACATCGAACATAGATCGTTATAAAGTTCCCCCAATGAGTTTCCGCTGTTATTCCAAATAAAATCATAAATATCAAATCACTGTGCGTCAGTTCGCAAAGGATGATCCGAAACGGTTCGATCGATAAATGAGAAAAAGAGTCTGGACGTGGAGAACGGCGTCGACGATGGCAACGGAGAAAAGATTCGTGCGCCCTGGGCAACAACGTTGCTTTACCGAGAAGCAGAGAAGCCGGGTATAGAGCCAAGGAATTTCCCGCGAGGCTCGCGTGTCCCGGATTTCAGGATGAGGCCCCCGTGAATCCTCGGGCGTCCTCGATCTTCTTGAAAAAAAAAAGAAATGAAAAAAAAACGCCTCTTCGAGGGGTTGACTAGTCAGGCTAGGATACGCCGGGAATCACGCGAACCCTGGGGCAACTGGGAGGTTAGCACGGAAACATCAGCTCGCAGATCTTCTTCTTTCTCTTAGATTTTAGACCGCGGTTTGTCTCGAGGTTGAATTATGACCGTCTAAGATCTCTCCCTTCACCTACATTATACCGATTGATTCTCCATGATGCGGTGAGATAATGGCAACCCAATATCACGTGTGTCTAGGTGTCGATGATACGAAAGAATTTTTATGGAATATTAAAAAGTATCTATAAGATTTGTTGAGATGTTCAGGACAAAGGTATACGATGTATAGAAATATGATTCTATTAAGGATTTTAGGGACAGGTAACACTGTCACGTGCCAGAAAGTCAAATAGGAGATTCATTGAAAATTTATTACACCAATCCCGAAATGGTCCAGGGGGGAATCTTGATTTACAATACAGAGTTTTGAGAACGATGCCATTGTCGCGTGGCGGGTTGTTGAAAATCATAAAAAGGACCGCAGGTAGCACAGAACGAAAGCCCTGAAAAAGTTTCTCGAGTACCGTGACGGAAAGTGTCGTCCCACGAAGATACACCAAGTGGGTGTCATGGTGTCCTGTACATACAGGTTGTTTAACGAGCGGGTAAACCGATCCCGAACGATAGTATCGTTTACCAGGAACAGGTCTGAATGGGTTTAGCACCCAATAAAAATGTGTAAATATTTGATGCAAAAAACGTGTCTTCTCTGAAGACCCACGTCGGATGAGCCCCACCGCGATGGGTCAGTCGGTGTCCTTTATAGAAATGAGGTAGGTCTTTGGCTCTATGTAAGCGGCCGACCTTTGTAGTTCGACCTAACCTCGTTTGTGAAACAAGCCGGCTACAGGTACGCTAGACAAAGACCCCGCGGCAGGGTATTTAGGGATCCGGTTATAATTGCTTCCGAGGTTTTCGGCTGTGATATTTCCAACTGGACCAACTCGTAATGTTCTATCTTTTTTGTTTCCTGTGCGTTCGATGGATCTCAATTTGTGGACATTCGTGGATCTCTAGGTGTTTCTATTAAATTATACATGATTTTAATAGTTTGAAAACTCTAATATAATGAATTGATAAGAGAATCGTTTCCAAAATTTCGACTGTGATATTTCCAACTGGATATCTCGTAATATTCTTTAATTATCTTTTTTCCTCTACGTTCTATGGATCTCAATCAGTGGACACAGGTGGATCTCCAAGTGCTTCTTTTAAATAACACACGATTTTAATAAATTTGCAAACTATAATGAATTGATAAGACAATTATTTCCAAGATGTCGACTGTGATACTTCAATTGGATATCTCTTAATATTTTATCCTTTCTTCTCTACGTTCTATGGATCTCAATCAGTGGACACTCTAGGATCTCTAGGTGTCTCGTTCAATTTACACGACATCGTTAGCTTGACAAATACAACGTATCGATAAGGGTGTCGGGAATGGTGTGACGAATTTCGGGCGTCCCTTTTTGATTTGTGACGAACGCAGGGCGATCGAAGGGTAACCGTTTGACACGGTAGCCCGACGATCCTGGAACCGATGGGAAATTTCGTGGCCGAGAGCAACGAGAGAATCACAGGTTATTCCAGTTTTCACGGTGTTACCCCCTTTACGAAATGTCGAAAGCCCTTTTTCCTGTTTCGGGCGCCAGGCGCCAACGTTTCACGCCTCCTCGCTCGCCGCCAGAAACTCTTTTTCTTCCTCACGGGTGTTGTTAAGGGCGCCGAATCGTCCGGAGTTAATGATTTTAAGGTTCGACGGAAATTATACCTACTCCGCGGGCTTTATCTCGACGAAGATACACATTCAACGCTACCATCGTCGTAAAAAAGATTTATTCGTATCTCCAGTCACGTTTCAATAACATTTGATTGGTATTAAAATCCATTTTACAATGAAATTATTATGACAAATACATAACGGAACGGGTTAGATATTCACACTTATAAGATAATGTTAATAAAAATATCTCCCTACCGAAACAAATTATCCTTTTTAATATATTACCTTCTGATATTTTACTGTCTTCGCTTCTCTCATCTCACCTGTGTCTCCTTCTTTCTTCTTTCTTCTCTCTCTCTCTCTCTCTCTCTCTCCTCCCACGGTCCCGAACACTACCTGTCTCTCTCTCTCTCTCTCTTTCTCTCCCTTTCTCTCTATCCTTCCAGCCGACCATTTCGGTGCAAGTCATTCCAGAATAATTTATAACCCGAAGGATCGGCTAAACGGGCCGACTAACTTAACTAAACGCCGTGCTAATTTCATTTAACGCCCGTGCCTCTATCTCGTGTACTCGCCACGGGGGGTTGTTTATCGTGTGTCCCTACGACTCGTGGCCCGAAGCCACCCCTTTTCCACTTGTTTCCTCGCACTTACCCTTTTTATTTTATTCTGGGCTCGCGGTCGCCCGTGTACGACCCTCGACTTTGCTGCTTCCTCTTGATATTAGAATTTCTTTATTCCTTTTTGGGCGGTATCCCACTGAGACTTAGTGCCACTTCTCACGTGAAATGTGAAGGGGGTGGGAAAAGAGAAGGATAGAGAGAGAAAGAGAAAGAGAGAGGGAATGAAAAGGATCGGTTGATAGTTCCATTCGCCACGGCAATGAAAACGAATTCGATGGCCTCGTTAATGTCCGGTTTTATCGATTTGGGTCGAGCGTAAATTCCGCGGAATGATGTGTTTCTTTAAAAAAACAACGAACACACTCGACGGAAACGTGCAGTTTAACACCCTGGCACGATCCAATCGGAAATTACGATGAGACCCCGGTTGGTCGTTCTCTATGTATTAAGAAATTCGTTCGGCTCCCGGCATCTCGATCGTCTAATAAATTACCAGCCAATTTCTAGCACCGTTTCGTTCACATTGAATTACCTATAGAACCGTTAACTATGCTCTAGAACTAAAAAAAGAAAAAAAAACACACATATAATCCCAACGAGCAAGTTGAAATTATATAACGTACATCCAACCGGTAGAATTCATTTTCTTTCTCTTCCATTCGCGAACAAAAATTCAAGATAACGATTTTATAAAAAGTAAAAATGAAAAAGAAAAAAAATAGGAAGTGGCTCCTTGAAAGTTCCTTTCCAGAATCCTTTTTTAGAAAGGAAGCTGCGCTACCTTCAACGGACGTCGTTTCCTGTCCCGCGACTAATGCAGTCAAAAACCATCGTTCCCAGGCCATTCGTATATTTCGTCGGTGGATTAATTGCCAACGCTCGATACTTATCGGTACCGGTAGCTTCGTTTCGGACGTCACTTCTCTAATGGCCGACGCCGGTTTCAAAAGAACCAGCGGGGATGAGAGAAAAGAGAAAGAAATAGATACAGAGGACGGTAGCAAGGACGTCTTTTATTTCTCTCGATTCTCTCGGTACTACCTGGACGCTCTCTTCCTCTTCGACTCGTAGGAAGATAAAGGACGGTAATTGTTTTTTTTTCTCTCTCTCTCTCTCTCTCTCTCCCTTTTTTTTTCTTTCCTCCTTCTCTCGTTCGAGTTTCTGTTCCTCTCCCAACAGGGCGTCGCGTTGCCTTGCCGTCATTACACGGCATGACAAGGCGCCTCTGTTCCTCGGCTCCTCGACTTCTCGCCACTTTTTCTGCTCCCCATTCTGGTACCACCTTTTCACACGCTTCTGAACGCCACGGCCATCGCCACGAACGACTTCGACGAGGAGGAAGAAGAAGAACCTCGCGACCGACGTCACTTCTGTACGGGACGTGATAACCTTTCAACCCTCTTCAAAAAGCCGTTCGCTCGCATTGTACCGAGCGATTTCTACCGGTCGACAGAAATTTGTTACGATGAAAATACAGTATTATAATTATTGTCAGCGTGAATTATTAATAAAATTATAATTTTAACGATCGCAACATATATCATTGTAAGTACAATAGTTACTTTGGCCTATTGAAACGATGAAAAGCTCTAAAAAGTAATAAAATTAAATTAAATGTAAATTCACTCACCCATCCACAATGAGGAAAACAGTTATAGAATTGAAAAATTAAACGTTCTACGTTTCGGTCCTGTGTGGGACTATCTGTGAATTATTTTCGACTGTCTCGATTTAAGGAGATGTTCCGATATATTAGGTGGGATTTTTATTTTCGTGGAGAAATTAATCGTGTCTCTTTAGCGAGTCGTTTTCCCTTATTTCGTTGTTCGACGGTCGAGTTTGACTTTTGGACTTTTTTTTTCTTTGGTTTTTTCACACGAGTCGCATCCCGGTGGAAGTCAGGGCGGCAGGTCCCGCAGGTTTACGAGGTTCTACACTTGTACACTGGCCTAATTGATCCGTAGCCAACCGTCTGTTCTACCTGCGGGGATGAGAAGGCGGCACACGAAGACAGAGACACACTGGGAACGTACACACGCAGAATATCGGAGTGAAAGCCGAAGTCTCGGGGTAAAACAGAGTACTAGGAACCGGACCTACACTTACTGCCGACGAATTATCGTGTGGAAAAAGCTCGCATCCTGGAGGAGAGGCGCCAGTTCCTCTGGTCGTCGTGTTTCTTCCTCCAGCTCCTAATTCCGGAGTTTCATTCGGACCTCGGGGGTCAGATTTTTTTTTTTTTTACTTCGAGTTTCTTTTTTGTTCTTTTTTTTTTGTTCGTCTCATTCACGAGGACCTCGTTCAGACATCCGCTTTTGTCTTTGCCGGAGTATAAAGCCGGGACGCCCTTTCGATGACGTTGGAGAGTCATTTTCGAAGAACTACTCCGTTCGGGTCATTTTGATGGGAGAATTTGGTTAGTGACGGCGAATTTGAAAAAGTGGTGGGAAATTTATGGGAAAAGTGGCGGTTTATTGTATTTCTATTTGGTTTTTGGATTAATTTTAGAGTGACACGTTCATAGGGAAATTTAAAAGAGACTTTTGCAGGTCTAGATTGAGAATAACCCAAGTTTAGAAAGTAATTGTGATTTGAATAGAACTACTGTGGATGGTTTTCGATAGAAATTAACCTTCTCTTGCCCAGAATATTCTATAACGTGGAACTTTTACCACTGGAGAATCCAAGCACCGCTACCAACAAAAAGAAAACATAAATCCATTCTCATCGTGACTGATTCATTCGCCAAATAATTATTTCAAAATTACACTTACGTACACACTACTCCCCATTACATTCTCCCCTTCCAAGTATCACCATTAAATTTCCATCGCTCTCAAAAACAAATTTAAAAATTCCATAGCATCGTATAAATTTCCCCTAAAAATTATCATTTCCCCACCCCCGCGAATTTCATCTTTCCCCATTCCCTATACATCACTCTAAATTTCCCTAAAATCCAACATACACACATACCCACTCTTCCATTTCCCCAAAACCCACAAACACCCACGTTCCGCACTCTACATACACACACATACATCACCGTCGTTTCGACGGTGTTCGTTCCACGTGTTTCCCGATCCGTTTCAACATCACGGCCGGCCGGGTCGAAATGTTTGACAACGTTCGCGAATTACCTGCGTGAAACGGGAAAGAATAAGAGGGACGAGGAGCGAAGCTCGCAGAAACGGCAAACACCAACAACAAGTTGGCCGTAATAGGTCGCCGATCGGGCGGCGTTCTCGTGAAGCACGGGGTCGAGGAGAGCGAATACGTTGCATGCCACAAATTGGCTCAAATATTTACGCAATTGGCATGATAACCGCATTACGTGATTATGTACGGTTGTTGCGCGCGATCCCGATGCTCACCCTCTCATCCCATCATCACCACCCTTCCTCTCCTCTCCTTTCCTTTCTCTCTCTCTCTCTCTCTCTCTCTCTCTCTCTCTCTCTCTCTCTCTCTTTCTCTTTCTCTCTCCTCGTCTCTCCTCCTCCTCCATGACCTCCCGTATAAACGGCAAATCAGGGTTATTAAACGACCGCTCGCGGGACACACACATTGTTCGTGTTGCCCATGCAACTTCCGCCTTCGAAGACCTTCCTGTTCTTTTCGCGGCTTGTTCACCGTATTCGTCGGTCTCTTTCTGGCATTTTGTTGCGTTGACACCTGAAACGATCAGCTGTGTCACGTCCGTTTTCTTTTTTTTGTGTCGGTTTTTTTTTTTTTTTTTAATAAATGTCTTTACCGAGTGTGACGCGTACGTAGGAATGACTCATAATGTTTGTTTTTTGTGGGATCTTTTTTTTTTTGTTTCATTTGGACGGATAGGGATATTTTATGGATTTGTTGTATTAATATTCATGTGATATTTTCTATTCAGTAATCTGTGTTTTTTTCTGGTGTTGTTTTTATTCTTGGCATGACGGGTAATTAGTTTGGAGATCGCTTGTGTTTCTTTTTTCAAGCCTCCAGTTTTTCGTCCAATTTGGTTATACGACTTCGTCTAAACGACGAAGACTCGCTGTTCGTTTTCCAGTTGTGTTTGATAATACATATTAAGTGTTAGAAATATCAGTCACGGTAATCGGTGTGCAATTAACCGCCATTTGAATTAATTACAAAAAGTAACCGAAACGAATCTGCTCGTACGCAACGTCACGCTAATTTTCCAGAAATAAAATCCGTGTTACATTAATAAACGATTCTCCAATCATATCACCTTCAACGGTATCACACTCGACCCACCATTAACAAATCCCCGTTGGAAATCCGTGGTAGAAAAAAATAATCACGATCTAAAAATTTCACGTCGTACGTCGAATCGAAGCGTCCCACTTCCCTTCAACAAATTGCCCCGTTGAATTCGAAACATTCGACGAGAGGCGGTTGCCAGCAACGAAATCATTTTTCTCCGAACCCGCTGGCAGAGCCCGTTGCTCCGTCCCGTAGTAAAAAAAAAAACAAAACAAAAAAAAATCGCAAAATAGAAACCACCGTCTTCTCTTCCCTTGTCCCGAGGCGAAGTTTCTGCTTCGTGATTTCGCCTCGCCGCGGAGGAGGCTTCTTCTTCGAAAATACAGTTACTCTGGCCGCCGATCTAGCGCCGATCCGTTACGTAACACTCCGTGGAAACGCTCGTGTCGGCTTTTGCCTCTCCGCCTCCTCCTCTTTGCCTTTGGAGAACGCGCGTTACGTGCGGTTTCCGTAAATTGCTACGTGCAAACCAGCCGCCACGGGGTTCGCCATATACACCGCGGGTCCAGGCAGCATCTTCTTCGTCTTCTTCTTCTTCTTCTCCTGACACATCTCGCGAAAATACCGCGCACACCTATTCCTATTCCCCCTGTCTGTTACGCGTTTTACTCGTAAGGCCACGCGGAAACGCGTGCTCGTCGACGGATTGCGCATCAGGGGAAAGTTTTTGGGAAAAAATCGGCAAACCACGCTGCATAAACATACGGAAACCGCACGTTCGGTAAAAGCCGGAGAAAACCGCGTACAACGAACGTACGTGCGAATTATGTTTCGCGAAACGGGAAAAATGATTTTTCAACGATCGCGTGTATGTATATGTGTGTATTATGTATATGCAGTGAGTTGTGAGATGAATCTTTCGATGTCTTCTTACGGATGGGTGTCTAATGGGTGCCCGTATAGGGAGGCATGGGTGTATAGGTTACTGTTACAACGTTTGTTCGGTATGGCAATTACATGAATTAAATAATACCCGGTATAATTATTTGGAAAGTTTACGGTGGGGTATGTAGGCTGTGTGTGTACTCTTAAGGTACACCGACGCGAGGCTTTTAATTATACGATTAAAAGAACGCTTATGGGATTACGCATTTGTTACGCGCGGGAATAGTTATTATTTACTCGCGAGGGTACTTCGATTCGAATGTTTTAGAAAGTCTGGATATGTTTGTTTTAACATGGAAGTCAATTTTTATAAAATTTAAATGTGCGTTATCAATATTGAATTTGATTATAATTTTATATAATCGTTGAAAGAAGATGACAGTGTATTATTTGGATAATTAATTATATTATTGAAATTTACATTAAAAATTGATGCGAGTGTTTCATCGGAATGTTGCATTCAACGGTGATAGACGTAGAGATGGTCTCTCTGTTACCACGTAATGAATTAAAATTACTATTTACGACGCTTGACCGACGTAAACACAAAGCATCGGTTCAAACATGAGAATTATTGTAATTATAACAATTTATTGTTTCATGGCGCAGCCGATGGGGCAGGGAATCGGCTCCTCGAAATATTGGTGGCGTCAGCTTGCGGCAACGATGAAAACTCCGTGTAACATCACATATACTTGGCGCCATCTCCTTGTTGGATAGGCAGATACAGAATTCTTTCGAAATTTAAAATAGCGAAAGAGAACGATTTCAAAAAGAGATCACATTCGTTAAAAAATACATCGAAACATCACAAAATTATTTATTCACCCACTTAGGATCCATTTTCATCTTTCACGATCTCCTTTCAAAATCACATCTCCATCTGAACTCCGTTCGATCGCCACTGATTTTCATTTAAAACTTTCATTTAACCATCATTTATATTTCTCACAACCTAATGATTTCTTTATCAACCAAATACATTTCATAAATTCCATTTCATTAATAATTTCTCCGTCCCATCGTAATACGATTTCCGGGAGCGAAAAAAACCCTTATCGCGGGGATTAAACAGACTATGTAACACATTTTTCAACCCACCGGCGAACGCATGGAATTCATTTCGAAATTCCCATGCAAAGTGCGCGGAAAATTGCCGCCTCCACCGTCTATGATTTGCACCGTTTGTGAGCTTATCGACGGTAGATGAATGCCGGTATTCCCCGAAGGCTTTCCACCAAGTGATACCAAGGTGACTCCTCCTTGTAGACCAATCCACCCGCACTCGGTTCGTCACGTGTTGGAAAGGATCACGTGGCACATCGAGACTCTGCCCCCTCATTACCATAACCACTTCTACTTGTAAGTAGTAACCCCAAGTTGCCTCTAATAAGATGCGACGTTCCTAATCGTGACAACCCGAGGGGTCCTATACACAATCTCTCTCTCTCTCATACTCTCTCTTATTCTCTTCCTCATCCACTACATCATTTTATTCCTCTCGCGTGAAACCACTTTCGAATATTTACAGAAATTTTTCACACAATTTTTCGTAGTAAAACAACATTTTCTTTTGACTTCTTTAACACCGTTCGGAAGTAACGGGGCGAAAATTATAAAGAAAATGTCAGTTTATTTAATAACAGGCCCTACTTCGTGGTTCTGTAAAGTACATACATTTATATTATTACACCGTCCTCCTGACGTCACCCTTTACGCATTGTACGGGCGATCGATAATCGCCAATTACATGCAACTCGGTGTTGTCATACCGTACATGCATGTTTCGGATAATATCTAAGGGAATTATCTTTTGTATGACAACTGACAGAAGGTACCTGAAACTGCAATTTCACCTTACTATTATTCATGTACCGACATCGGACGCCCCGACCCCTTTATCAACCCAACGTACTTTACCCAATTGGAATCCCCCGATGTAAAATAAAAAAGAAAAAAAGGGGAAAAAAAACGAAACGGCGAGGAAGGAAAAAAAAAGAACGAAGGAACGGCGACGTTTGACGTTAGAAAATTAATCGACGAAACAATGACTGCGAACGGTAATGCGTATTGAATTTTCCCTTTTTCCACGCAAGAGGTGTAGAACGTACCGGTGGGATGGATACCTTTGGAAAATCGATATTACATTGCGCCGTTTGAAATTCTTTTAAACTGTCTACACGCAGATGCGACGAAAATCTAGCTGTCACCGGGATCGGTTTATTTTCCTCTTACCTCCGCGATCGATAACACGTGTGCAGAAAACATCTGCCACAGAAGCGAAAATTTACAGATTACAGACTGTTCATTTTTTTTTTTTTTTTCGGGGGAGCCATTGTCCTCCTGCGTTCGGTAGCAGTAATTTCGTCGGAAATAATAACAACTCGCACGCGCGTGTCCAGTGTGAAAAGAATGAAACGGTTTGATGAACGAAAAAATAAAATAAAAAAAAAATTGCAAGAAAAATTGAAAGAATCGAACGATTACACGCGAACTTTTTTGTGAAACTTTTATCGATTTGTGATTAAAACATCGATAAAAGGAAATCAAGTTTGATCGCAATTATTCTGCCGCTAGGTGAAAGCAGCGTCTTTGTATATTTTGTTTCTGTCAACCACTATTGTCGGATACAAGAAAATTACCTGGGCATATGTAACTTTGCACCTGCACGAGTGTTGTGAAAAGAGGAATATGGACGAGGATATTTTTTGATACTCGAAATTAGGGTAACGCGTTCCCCGTGTCGGGTGAAACGTGTGTGTGTGTGTGTGTGTGTGTGTGTGTGTGTGTGTGTTAGTTAAGGGTGAAAACGTTGTTAATAATTGTGCATCTCGTATTTACATATTTATTATTCTCGATATTTTTTTCCCTTCACCGTACATTGACAAAAAAAACAGCTTAATGCATTTTCTTCTACGAGCTCCTGGACTGTATTGTACTGCTATGTTAATGCTAATTCTCCAGCGAATTCGACGGGTCGTTTCCGGTACGCTTTTTCCTCTGCCAGACTTCGTTATCGATGCTTGATTAAAAAATGACAAAAGTTATTACAAAAAGTTATAAGTAACGTTTCACATTCACAATCGTCTATTGTTCTTTTTTCTCACTTGTATTGAAAACTCTCGTTTTCAACGTGTACAAGAATAACGATAAAGTAACAATTCGTTCAAAATAAATTTATATCATTAGCTACAAATTACAATAAATATTAAATTAAAATTGAATAAATGTGTCCGATCATTGTACAATCTTTCAATTAATTTCAATCCGACCGACTGGCAGGTAGACAGAATTTTTTCCAACAGACATAACTTATATTGTTACTCGACCGTCACACGTAGTGACGATGAATTGTAAGTAATTAAGCCAATTAGATGCTGTTAACGAAGTGTGAAACATTTTTGTCGCGACTTACTCGTCCGAGGTGTCTGTCGAGTAGCCTGCTAAAGTGCGCCAAAGTTCTCGGGGTCCTTCAATAGCAAGTGGAAAATGTTGCCAAGACCATGCGTCTGTATCGACAAAATTATTGAATTGTATTAATGAATCACTAATACGGCAACAGATTTTTTTACACATTTTTTTCACCATTAGCTGCCGGGTAATCCATGGTAATTCGACGTTTCACTGGTCCTGCGAAGGGTTCTTCATTGTCGTACGTCGGCCAGGACTCCGACGGCTTAAAAGAAACATTATATATTACTTAGAAAAGAACGATACCAATATATAGTAATTCACGAATACGAATAAATAATAATCTTTAATTTAACACGACATTAAAATAGATTTTCCCAGTTTTATTTCAAATCCCAATAATAAAGAGAATGGAATCCAAGGATGAAAAGTGAGTAAAATAAATTTATTTTTACATTCTTATAAGTATGAAGCACAAATACCTGTGTACCACCGTCGCGTCTACCAATCCTTGGAATATTCTTCGCGGACTTGAAGAAAAAGTCCTCGTACCTGCCGCTCCGTCCTACCCGCGGTATGTTTTTCGCAATTTTCAGGAAAAACGCCGGCACCTCGTCGGCTCTCGCCACATTCCCGCAGATCAGCACCGCGAGAACTGCCGCGAGCAACGCTGGAATGATCGAATGATCGACAATACATTACACGCCGGATCGATGAAACAAAATCTCGTAAAACGAAACAAATATCGCGACTCACCACCGGCGAAAAGATTCCGGGCACCGTGGGATCGCGAGTGAACCATCATTTTGCGCTTCCTGGTGAATCTGGAAATCGAATCAACCCTGTCGTTCGGTCCTCAATACAGAGACATGATTTGTTTGTTTTTTTTGCCTTTTTTTTTTTTTTTAACTCGTGACACCGCGAACAAACTCGACGCGTTTAATTATTCCTGGACGCGCGTGAAACGAGATCCGTCGCGGTTACGAATTTTATTTCGCGAACAGCTCGACGCGAACGAGCGACGCATTCTCGGTTGAAAAACTATCAGAAAAATACCAGTGGGGCTGGTGGTTTTCCCGCCGGGATGCACGCGACACGCGTTCCACGGACGTATGCGGAAAACTGAGCGATTTTTCCTAGGTCTTCTTCCATTATCAGGAAGAGTGGACGTCATACTCGAAGAACCGTGGGCGATAAGAACGGGCGAGAAGTTTGCACGGCGAAGCCCCATCACATTTAAATATATTGCGGATGTTTGCCCTAGCATTCCCATAACCGCGATCACGCGTGTGAATTCCGTTCGATTGATACGACGGGCAAGATGTGGAACAGTTTCAGCGGCGTTCCATTTCTCGCGGGGAAGCCAAGAATTTGTCAGGATCTCCAGGTGATCGAGGACACCTGTGCCCGTCACGATTTTCCACCGTTGGCAACTCGACGATGCTTACCTTGCTGAGGTTTTGATAGACTGTCGTGAAATCGGTGGGCATCTCTGTATTTATAGCCGATTAAAAATTGATTTGGTATTTCACTCGTGTAGACCTGCTGAATTGCGGGTATGTTGTTGCTCCCCTATGTTGTAGTCGAATAAATTTCAGTTTCGTCAGCGGGCAATTTATTGTCCGTGTTGTTTCCTTGAATGTCGTGCAGGTGGATTGAAATCATTGTAGATTATGATGTAATAGTAAATTTAGGGGATGTGATAGGTTTTAATTTGTGTGTTTTATTAAAAATGTTTGGAAAAGAGTGTGATTGTTGGGGAAAGGGAATGATTTTAGGGGATGATGACAGAAAGTGGGGAAAAGTTTCTGAATGGGATCGGGTCAATTGTTTCACCATCGATTTTTACGAAATTTTTTTCTCTACACATAATAGACGGCATAACCCTT
Source organism: Mimumesa dahlbomi (assembly GCA_917499265.3). NCBI lineage: Eukaryota > Metazoa > Arthropoda > Insecta > Hymenoptera > Crabronidae > Mimumesa > Mimumesa dahlbomi. The sequence continues at coordinate 5,505,513 of OU824124.1, forward strand.
ATCCCGGCAGGTGAATAAAACGTGCTTTCCATATCAAATCGTTCGATCTGCATTTCAGATATTGGAAGAAGTTTCATTGAACTCTTTCGGACTAGTATGGAAATCATACTAAATCCCGGTAGTCATTTTAAAACGTGTGTTTAACGTTGCTTACACATCGATGTTTCTAATGAAATTTTGTTTAAATAAACACTAGTAATCCATCGACAATTAAATTGGAAAATAAAAAAATGAGAAATGAAAGAAATTAAGATTATGTACTAAAAACAGTGTGTCTCAAATGTTGCATAATATATGGGGTTGTAGATTATATAAGAATAGTAATAATTAATGAAACATATAGATATGAGGACATGATATTTATTTTTTAATTGTTTTACAAATTCCGGCTAATTATTCAGAGCCAACTGTAGATAGAATTTTATACGGTGAATAGTGAAGTGGACGATGCGACGAACTTTTAAGCGCTGATGTAATCGATAAATGATGATGTAGCTCCGTAAATTACATTATTATATGCCGGTAAAGTGATTCCCATTCGTAGCATCGTTTCAATGAATAATCCCGGTCGATTTGGTAGATTCAGTTGGCTTCTTGGCGAGACAACCAGGCGTTGCAGGTTTCGCTGACGGTTTCGCAAATGGCGGACAAAGCACGGCTGGTTATTTCGTAATCTGTAAAATATCCCAGACATGAACCACACATTTTAAAATTATGATTTTTCACATTTGATCAGATGTTAATATTTTACCATCCATGTAAATTATTTCAAATCTTGTATTTAATTTATTCTACAGTCAGCTAGTGAATATTGAGTCAAATGAATTTATTCAAATTGTTTAAAAATCTAATTCATTTTGCAACTGTAAGGGAAGTACTCAGAGTTCAATTTTCATTTTTGACCATATACCGTACTATCTAAGTTTTTGGAATTTTGAGAAAAATTTATATAGATTTCGTACTAACCGGTAATGGTGTTTGATCGCTTGCCGAAGATGCTGCCATTGAAGGGTGGTTTTCTGTAAGCAGCGTCAACGCTGATGGCCAGAACAACGACGGCGACGATGAAAGCGATGGCAACACGTGTGGAGACCATTTTGATGGTTTTGGTTTTGGACTGAAAAAATCACAGAAGAATTCTTATAAAACAAACAATTTGATAGAAAATCAGAGTGATGCCAAAATATAAGTCTCTAGGAGACTTCAGAAGTTATGCGAACAACGAAACTCGGAAATTATTATAAGACACTAGCTTACTTACAAATTTGGGGACCGGTGGTGCTTGAGAAGCTGTTGGTCAACGAATGATGTAAATAGGGCAAAAGCTCCGGGCTTTTATACTCGAGAAAATGGCTAAAGACAAATGTCTCAATCAAGTGCAGACGGCCTACATTATTTGCAAAGTGAACTACATTATTTGTCTAATGGTTTATCGATCTGTGGCAAGATGTCGAAATACGTAATAGGTATCCAGATGACATAAGGTCCACCGAAACTGTTGCGTGGAAATTTCCAAGGAAGCACGGAAATTCTTTACTGTAAAATATTTGTAATTGTAATCTCAACTTTACCTGGAGACCGGTGGTGGCTGTGTTCACAAAAGGAAGGATGGCACTGAACTGATTTTTCCTTCGGCGAGTTCGGCTTTTATAAGACGCCAGTTGCACCACGGGATATGTATTATAATATTGTTAGAGAATAACGTTGCGAGATATCGAAAACCTAACAGAATTACGGATGCTCGTGATTGCTTTCCATCTCATGGGAAATATGTTCCTATTAGCCACAGTATGGACGTGCATTAAAGGCGTTGATACTTTGATGTGTAAAAATAGTTCATATTATAACTATGAAATATTTTTCTCAATTATGTATTAACAACACTGTAATTATTCTTATTGTAATTTTATAATGCAATAGTAGGACGGAATCTGATCCCGAGAGCCATGCTTCTTATTTCAGCGGCATTTTAGGGCTACAGAGTAGAGATAAGTCCCTTTTTCGGCGGCAGGCTAAAATTGGATGCGCCCTAAAAGATAAAATTCAATATTTAATATCTTGGTTATTTGTAAGACTTTTCCAAAAGGTATCCTTTTCACGAGGAGTTTGCTTTAAAGCCATCCAAGTTTATTTCTGCGATATGGGGCTGCTGCACTGCATTAGCAGAAGTCGGTATAAATGTTTCCATCTTTACTCTGCAATGTTTATCTTTTCCACTAAAGATAAGGAAAACCTTCAGTCGGTATAAAAGATATTACTTATCGATAAATTGCCTATAACTTTCTAACTGAACATCTGATGGTAGAACAGGTTTTAAGAATCGAAATATAAATTATGTAATATCGTAGAGTAGAATAAGTGATATACATCAATGATGTAATAACAGGATACGAGATTTATCTCTATAGAGAATCATTAAATAAATTTGATAACTATTCGTGGTAGAGTACAGGTAAATTACGCAATGTCTTACTGCAGAAATCATTCTTTATTATCGTATGACAAAACATAATGCGAATATCACTTACATTTTATATGTACAGAATTTACAATGGTAAATAATATAAATAATATAAATATTTTTTTTTCCTTAGCATTATAATATCAATAGTGATACATTTATTAATTAAGACATCGAAAAAACTCATTAAGCGTTTCCATGAAGAAGCTTCTGAGCACGGTATTCCTCCGTCATAGTATAATTCGATATTATTTATTATGTTTACTTGCCAGCGTCAACCACGTATATTTCGTACGTCTATGTATAAGAGTACAATGATACAGTATTACATTAGCAACAAATAGATCCTATAGCGTAAGTCCTAGGTTGTAAAATTGGTACCCCGTTTCAACATCTCGATACATTACGATTTAAATAGAATTCGTAGCTCTTACGGAACAATACATATTTTCCATAGAAATATTTACAAATTAATTTCGCTTATGACTATAGCCCAGGTAATGAATTACTGAAGTCGCATCTTACGCGCACTTTTAACAAATATATTCAGCCGACTCGAGATATGATCAACGATTGAATATTAATTATTTCTCACAGGGTTTTATATAGCGTCATCTGATTTCAATTCAATTGTTATACTCCAGTATTAAAAGTTTCATTTTGGGTGACCGTATTAGATGAGCGGCTACTGTTAAAAGTGCGCGGAAGGGCAAAATTGCATCGCAGGCATACTAGAATCTACATCTTATTGTCGCGTCACAACTTTTTTTTTTCATTAAATGGCACGCTATAAGTAAATTAACGCGGTGCGCACTCTTTTAATTTCGTATATCGAGAACCGGTCGTATATCCGTTGGATTCCCGACGGACACCAATCGCGGTTCTCGCGAAATAATCGCTTAAACAATATACTCGTATCGCTCTAAATTATGTACTTAGATTATACACGTTTAAAGGCTGGATAATAATATTGTTTGAGTAACAAATAGCCTAGAAAATGGAAGACATGGATTTTGTTTTCGTCCCTTACGAGTAATTCCTTAACCGGCCTAATTATCACGTTAGTCGAATGTATCACGCTATAATAACGTCGTGTAAAAGCTACCGTTCGAATAACGTCGTACACCTTAATGTTAATAATTTATCACGCGTGGATGAACGTTCGACGTCGCATCGCGCGTTTACCATATAAATATCGTTTATTGCATAATACACACATCGCACATCGGTGTCCAGTTCACACGTCATAATCGGAACAATGACGCGATAATATTCTTAAGTACAGCGTGTAATGTAACGGACGTCGCGAAAGAAAAGTTCGTTTCCCGCGAACAGTCGGGCAAAAGAAAAAGAAAAAGAAAAAGAAAAACGTACGATTCATCTTATCTACGTGGCGCAACGAATATTGGAAGTCGATAACGCGTAATAATTAAACCCCAGTTATCATGATGGGAATACTATTGCAGGAAGATAAGTGTCATTTATAATACATATTTATTTCCATGAATCTCTAAGCACCCGATTTCGTCGCGACGCGTGAACCAGACCTAGTGTAGAAACTCTTAAGTCTAAAGCATTTACAATAGAAAACATGTCTTTTTCGAAAAAACAAAAATATCCCACCGAAAAAATCTCCCCTTACATTGCAACTAAATCAAAAGTAATAACAATCAGTGAGACCAGGTGTATCTGACAAAAAAATTGAATAATACCTAAACAAATTTTTTCCAAGTAAAACAATTCTACACATTTGATTTCAAAGAACACACCAGTAAATTGATAAAACAAATTTCACAAGTTTACCGAATTCGAAAGTAGATAAAATTAAATCTGTTTACCTGTTGTTACCAATAAGATGAACCTTACACCTACCGGAACCATCGGCCCGACTAATCTACGAGATATGTAAATTCGTACCCTCCCACATGTCTTCTTCTTCTTCTTCTTCTTTCTCTTCCTCTTCCTTTTCTTCTTCCTTCACGCCGGCACCTCATCTTCTCCTCAGGGGATGATGTCACAGTTGCAAGCAGATCCACCCTGGCCGTTGCTGCACTGGGCCATGCACCACATTTCCCAGTCGACGGGGGCCGGTGTGCTGGTGATTTCACCCCGGACACTCTCCGTCGCCGCCCCGAGTCCCGCGTCGATCTCTTTCACCCCGTTGCTCACCTCCGTGCTCACCTTATTCTCCTCCTCACCTCCACCAGGTACCTCCGCATAGGACAACAGATCCTCGAACGTTTTGACGAACCGTAGAAATCTACTCGTCGAAATCTCGCTGATCCTCGATCCATTCCCGTCGTTCTTCCCGGAGTTGATCAGCATCTCCAGGAGGCTGTCCTTCTTCCCGGCGACGATGTTTCTCGTATCCTGGCACAGGCATCCCTGATCACGGATCAGGATTCTTCTGTATATACGACAGTCGTCGGATTGGTCAAAGGTCGTTCGGTCGGTGTCACACGGGGTCAGGCAGAAACTGTCGATGCGGGAGCGCATCAGGGTGCCGCGACCTCCGTCGATCCAACGGAATCTCTCGTGGCAGACTCCGACGGTCTCGGGGCTAGCCTGTGCACGGCAGAGAGCGACGCATGCGTCGTCGTCGGGCTGCGCCGCGACGCCGGCCAACAGCGACGCCGACAGGAACACCCACCGGGCCAGAGGCGTCATCTGAAAGTGATGGCTAATCAATACGAAACCGAACCAGAGGAGACTCCTGGCGTTCCGATGCTCCTCGGAGAAGGAGTATCGGACTATGGAGGGGGGGGGGGGGGCACGTTTATGGGAATCGTCCGGAAATTCCGGGAGTTGCGACCGGTCCACGGGTATATTCCTCGGCTACGAGTGGCACGCGATGAGAGTAATACCCGGGATCTTGGTATCTATTATCGGTTTCTGGGTTCGTCTATCGATAACTTGCTGAAGGATTCTTGGAGGAATTTGTTTTGGATATCAGGGAGAAAGTTTTTAACGAGAAATCGCGTTAATTGCAAATGTTGTGGATTAAAGGAATCTTTGGTTGATGATATTTTTATTTAATCGCGGTTTTAGAGAGTGAACGAAGGGTTCAAGGGTTTTGGAGAATGAGATTTGGTTTTGGGTGATGTCGAGTAACGGGATTGAATACCTCGCGAGATCGTGTAATTAGCGAGTCTCACCTGGGCAAGGTGAAACGCACGCGATGTTGTGTTTTATGGCGCAATCCGCTTTACTTTGCTATTTTAATTAAGCCGGACAAAGCCGTGCATAAATTACCCGAGGGAATTGCGAGAACGTTTAGAGGCTGGAGAGACGGTGTGAAATGTATTCGAGGATAATTGATGAATTTGTTTAAAAACGGATGAAAGTTGCTGTTGCACCCTGTCACGTGGTCGAAATAATTTTCCGTCGATTTACGAATAGGTGTCTTCCTTTAACGTAACGTGATTTTCATTTGACAACGAAAATGAATTATCGCTAAATGTTGTCCACTCACAACAACATTTCCAAATACATCGTCGCCAACATCTCGTAAACTTGTCGTGTCACGGAAGCACATTGAATCTCGTCTTATCACGGTTACAAATTAAGGTCGATTAATAGACAGAAATTGTGTTTCTCTGTCTCGGTAGTCGCTGCCACATCGTTTACTCGTGGAACAGACCGATAGAATCGTGTAAGTGGGATTTAAATGAAATTCCACGGATGTTAGCGACGATTCAATCGATCGTCTGGCAATTAATGGAACGATATATCCAATTGAAATCAACGAGAATTTATACTAATCGTTGGAATTTATTTCACGGAAACGTTCCGATCATTTTCCACCCGACAATCCTTTTCGAGAACCCAACACCGATGAAACGAATTTAGGTAAATCAGACACCACGCGCGGTTCACTAACTCACCTTTTATCACAATCAGATATCTATATACGCAGTATGTATGTATGTATTATATGTTGCGGCGCTCGTCTGAACGCTCCGAGTCGATTGTGCAAAATGACCAGAGCGATTTGTAGCTGCTTTACGTCGCGCGACACTCGCTTGACTGTTTGATTACCGACAGGACGTATCGTATTAATTATCATTGGCTATATCAACCGGTACAGTCCGATTACGTGTAAACGTATCGCAGGAATGTAGAGACGATAAGGTGTCTCTTACTAGAAAATTAAATACGGATGAATTATTCGGTAAAAAAATAATTATCTACCGATTATCTGGAAAATCAATGTAATTATTTAAAAACAGGGGGAAATCGTTTAATTTATTTAAAAGAAAAATAATAAGAATACACGTTTGTTGTCGAAGATTTTTGAAATACAAAGAAACTCATTGTTTCAGCGTATTGCGCAAAATACGAAATCCGTGGATTACTTTCCGTTCAAACGGTACGGAACAATAATCTCGCGAGATTTTATGGAGTGCGCGTTATTTTCTGTATTATGGGTAAACATGGGTTTTTACAGTGATTGAAATCAATGAAATGCAAGCTTAAGTTTAGTTGCAACGAGCGCGTTTATCGCTGAAGAATGATTCTTTTTATTTCGTTATCTACATTCATAGTGGAAAACACTTGCATCACTTTAATCCGAGGTGTAATCCCTTTTACTCTGATATGATTGGTAATCGGAATTCGTGGTATAGATAGTCGTTCATTTTGCGCATTATCATAATATTCGTAGCATATTGGAAACCCGTGGACCATAGACGACGGAAAATTATAGATTACGGTCGCTTTTGGATTCTCCACCCATGGGGCGTTATCAAGGTATTGATAACAGATAGGTGATACTTAAAGCCGACGTTGAAACGTGGAGATTATGGAGGATGCTTATCATAATACAGTGTCTCAATGAAAATAATATTTTTCATCAAAGACACAGTTCTACATTTACATATTTCTCGTATTAACCATTCTTTTATTGTTTCAAACTATACAATATTTAACTAACGATAAAAATTCCATAATTAACACTTACACGTTTATTTCTCAATTAACATTGATAATTTCATAATTTCCGAATTGTTGAATAAATAAAAATAACTATACTTATTATTCCATTATCTGTCTTAAGAAATCAACGACAGATATTCGAAAGGTATTATTCTCAGCGATATTAAAACTCTTCCTTTTTCGAATTTTAATTAACCCTCCCGTTTCACCGCAACGTCCACGTCAACGGGCGTATCAGTGATGTCCGAAAGTAAAACTCATTTCCCACGTAAAGTTACGCCCTTGCGAGATAAATGTCCACGCAGAATTCGCGCACGTTCCCGATCTGGGTTACGCGAAATTCGTTTCGCGAGATAAACGGGCACGTCGCTTAACTCCATGAATATTCGCATTCACGCGTAACTTTGCACGTACCGCGTGGTATGCGGCTTCTTCGCGTGTGTAGGTGAATCGCACGGCTACGTGGATGCACGGTATGCGGACGCATACGCGAAATATCGATCGTTTTCGAGATTCAATCCGATGTTTATACCGGGAACGAAGATTCGCTATCTGTGCCGTCAACGATGACTAATTTCTGCGATAGAACGAATTTTCGCCACTTTGAGAAATATTTCTAGAAATTTTTAATAATTCCCCATCTCATTACCACAGGTATTTTTATCTACACACCTGTCACAATTTTTTTTGGTTATCGGAGAAAATAGTGTCATTGGGAACGAAATGGGTCGTCCATCTTCCACGGTGTCCGATCGCGATTTCTATTAATCAGGAAACGTGACCGGAATTCGCGATTCGGCCGGCGAATAGGTGTAACTTGAAATTTCCAGCGTGTTTGCGCGTTGGTACAGTTAATCCAATAAATAAGCAATAAATCCACGGCGACGTTCTGTCGGGGTCTCTTATCAATAATCGAGTACGCACTTTGTCCGTCGAATCGTGCCGCGCATCCCTCAGCGAATTTCCACGATAGTCGCGGAAAGATCTTTCTTTTCGCGAACAGCGACAGAGAAGTTTGATACACGTAATTTACATCGTGGTGCGATAGAACGGTGAAAAGAAATTTTTCTCCCCGTGAGCGTTTTCGCGAGTATCCGTTCCTCCGGACGCTCGGGGCGACGCCGTTTCAATTTAAACTTTTCCACGGCGAGAGGAACGTCAACGACGAAGTATAGAGAGTTTCTCAGCGTCTTTTGTAACTCCGTTACCGGCGGTGGAAGGGCAAAGGTGAGACGGTGGCATGTGTAAGATCGATTCCATCCGTTTCTAGTTGCGTTAAATCGTCCGCCCTTCTACGCCCTGTTCTGCCTGAAATAAAAGTATCTCGAACGTGAGCGAAGTCCGTCCGTTGCTTTCAGGAAATGAACGTAAGAACTATCGGTGGAAATACGGGGTCTACCGTGAAGATAAATTGATGGAGAATTGATCGTTGATTAAGAAATTTAGAAATAAATAGTTAATCTTGCTTTTCTGAGAGGTATACACATTGAATCAATTAATTAGGAAGCGTGGTTAAATTGAAATAAAATAATTAAATATGATTCGCAAAATTGATCTGAAAAAAGTGATTTTTCTGCGAAAGAAAAAACAGCCCGTATCAAAAAGAACTTTTACCCGAGTTCCTTCGGTACGGAACATCCGTTACGTATTAAACGTTAACGCCGCTCGAGAATCGTAATCGTATTTCAATGACGCGACAGCTGATAGAGTCTTCGATGACCGTGTAATCTTTGAGTAGTCTATTACACTTCTAAATCATCGAGATACCGTACAAGAGTGTCGTTGGAGAAGATCCAGAATTAGTTGCTTCCGCGGTGATAAATTATTAAATAAATTAACGTCACTCTCGGTCGTCAGAAGGGTCTACGATAGAGTCACGAGCCCTTTTGCATGACACCATAAACTGACACATAGACGTGTAAGTCGTTAACAAAAGGATGTCACCTATGCAACACCCAAGATATACCGGGTGTCTAAATAACATAGTGAGGAACAGCGAAGGTGTATCGACCTCGATGTTAAGAGTATGTACTCTACAAAACGTGTAGTTATGTCCCTGGCCCTTTACTGGGTCTCGCCCTGTCCTCCACCTTCTTGCGAAGGACGGAGGAAGTATTGATTAAATTCACTGGCGGCCATTTTGCCCCGGCCTCCGATTGGCTGCCGTCCATTTTGTCCTTCCTATCCCTCCTACCCCATTTCACTCTGTTTCATCCTCTTCCTCTTCCTCCCCGTGTCATTCTCTCGATGTTCCCGCTTTCTCTCTCTCTCTCTCTGTCTCTCCCTACACCCTCTCACATCTCTCTCTCCCGGAAATAGGGTGCGCATGCGTCGCGACATTTTCCGGAAAAGAAATCGGGACCGTCAGCAATTGAATCTGTATTTTTTGTTCGTTTCCATACCCTCCTCGTTTTTTTCCGGTCGTTTTTTTCGTCTGAGAAATCTACGGGGATGATCCATCTTCCTTGTTGTCCCTGGATACATCTGTTGAATACTAGGTTTCGTCTCGAACGCTATTCATTCAGGATTCTCCCCAGGATTCTAATTAATCAGACACTCTATTTAACCAGTATCATACGATTCTTTCTATGTAGGTCATTCTTTTTAATCCACACCCACACGTTTCAGGGTCAATTGTACATCAATACCCAGTTATCTCTCGCGAATATAATCCCCCCGAACGAATCTCGGGCTCTCGATATCTCAGATATATCTCATTCCTGCCCGACGATCCGTTAATTCCGATCTCGTTTATAACGAACGGTGTAAAAGCGTGTCGCAAGATTTCACGGTCCGAGCCAACCTGCTGGCCACCCTGGTTCTACCCTTCTAAACGTAGAAAAGAAATGGTGGAAACATTCGCCGCGAAAACCGCACACAATCATTTCCCCTCCCGCGCGTATCGAGCAACGGACAGGCAAAAAAGATAACGACGAACGTAACGTCATCCACCCTCTGACGTCAGAATGACGTTCGACCAGGGATTGGCCAGGGGGTGACACGCCCCATTCACCGGAACCCTCGTGCACGACCATTCTACGGCGTGGCATTAGCGGAGGTCCGTTGCTCCGCCCACGCAAAAACATCCCCAACCCCACCACCTGGCCACGAGGGGGTGGATGCGTGGGTTTGTGCGAGATGAAAACTGGGTCAGGCAGACTCGAGGCAGACCGAGTCAGGCCGAGGCTCGAGAGTCGTCCAGGCGCTTTCGGCTGGAAGCAGTCCCTTGGAAACCACCCCGAAGCCCGTCGTCGTCTCGCCAGTCCGTCGACGAACCACCCTTAAGATCCCAACAGACGAACCCCGTTCGCCAGCTAAGCGACTTCCGGAGATCAGTCGAAGGATTGTTAAGGGAGAGAGAGAGAGAGAGAGAGAGAAGAGGAGATAGTATTTGGTGAGTTAGTTTTTTCTTGGGTACGTTGGGATTTGGATTGGGGTGGTTTTTATTTCGTTTTTGTATCGTTGAATTTATTGGAAGGATGTTTAATAATTGGGGGATCTTATTAATTGGGTGTAATTTTTGAATATTCTGATTTGGGATTTGTGTATGTTAGGAATTTCGCTTCCATGCATAGTTCACTATCGCTTCCATTATTTCTGGGTGTTAATTTTTCATAGATTTTTCTTCTAATTGGAGAGATGATTAGGGTGCTAATCAACTGACTAGAGAATGCATGATTCTTTTTGTCTATCTACGATCGATTTATTCTCTATCTGCCTATCGTTTTGATATTCCTTCTCATTAATAAGAATCTTCTTTGCGAGGTCGTGCGGAATGGTTGTTATGCCTCATTTTTAATTACTATCGCTGATATTGCACCTTGGATGTTTATGCAAATCCCTGTCTCCAAAAACGAACACTTGCAAAACAAAAAATCCTCTATTTCATTCATAAAAAAAAAACTATCTATAATTGCATAAACATCCAGCTGTACCACATCCATTCACGAAACGTTGAATATCTCTTTCTATTAATATTAAATGTCTTCGATAGTGTGATCCGTAGTGCCTGATCTCTTCGGGATCGTCTCTCGCTTACTTTCCACGCTCCAGGGACCCATCGATTGGTTCAGAGAGCAAGTCCAACTTATGTATAACACGCTTTGATTTTCTCTTTCAGTATGAGGATAATGCTCAAACGTAATGAGAATTTTCTTTCGGATTAAACCGGCCACTAACACACTCCTACGAAATGCTCTCTGTCCATGTTTCTTTGGTCGCTCGGCCCGCCGTAACGCTCCGTTGGGCGTTATTCTCGCTTCGCAAGTTGCGCAAATTTTCGCTGAAGCTCGCTGGAAAGAAAGCAGCGCTAGAAAAAAAAAAGTTCCCCGACACTGAAGCGGAAACTATTGTTGACTGTTGTAGGGACTGAGGCGAGGGACACAAAGCAGAGACATGGACAATGTGCAAATGATCGGCACTAAAATCACAGCGATCAAGGAATACTTATATGTAAGACATTCGCATCTCGCTGCACGTCATGCATATCGTATCTCTTCATTTTCTATCTCTTGATTTTTCCTCTAACTAGTAATTCCGAGTCACGATCATGGTAGACCTTTATTATTATTATTATTATTATTACTATTATTAATGTTGATATTATTATTGTTTTTTTAATGACTACTATTCACCCACCGTCCTGTATTCGTTGGAAAAGAAACATTTCTGTTAATTGATACTGCGCTCGTTAACAGATCTGTGTTTCTTTTCGTCACGCGATATCATTCGTATGGATAGATTTCTCTATTATTAACAGTATAATGACTATTCCGACTGTCTGTCAAGCCTGTGGTGAATGTTAACGTTCCGTTACTGGGTCTTGGTGAAAGAAAGACGTGTCCCTGTTTTGTGAATTTCAGAATTTCGCCCGGACACACTCGCCCACCAGACTAATGAGCTCCGAAAACACATACTCCCTGTCCAGGGAGCACTGTAACCTGAAGTATTCTGGTAAGTTCGATGAAGGGATTAGTACCGATGAAAATTAACATCATCGCATGTAGTGCACTCGAGAGATTAGGTTTAGTACTAGAGAATGCGATATTAAACACTGTCGACTCAAATTTTCTACTACTGTGGTTAAAAAATAGAATTATCAGAATCCTACTTATTAAAAAATTAATAATCAATATTCTTTATTATACTACAATAACGAAACAGTAAAAAACTAACGAATTTCATTCATAACTCAAAGCTCTGCCAAAATCCTTTTTTTTACCCACGGTAAATAATACATATAATACATATATTCATAAAAAAATCAATTTTCCAAAATTCTTTCACAAGCATGAACGTCTGACACACCAACGGAGGCCGTATAATTACCCTGTCACTCTTCACACGACCAATACTACTTTCCCAATGGTAATACCACCTGTCTGATCACGCACCGTCCGCAACTACTTACACCGTATCCGCCGCCACGTATTAAAACGCAAATTGCCACTCGTGCGGGGCGATGGATGAGTGTGTATATGTGCGTATATCTGCGTGTATCCCGAATCCAAAATCGAGTCTTGGCTTCTCGCGACCGAGACCCGGGAGTCACAATATTGTCCTGATTTCACCAGGTTCGAAGGGGTGCATAATAATAGAGGATTTAGAATCATCCCCGAAGAGGCTCGTAGACGGCGAGTGGCTGAGGACAGATTACACGCCGCAGAAAGGGCGGAAAGGGTTTGTTGTCACGATTCTGTTTGCCGTTCGGCAAGTGTCGGATACCGATAAGGTCCGATACGTGCCGCGAATTGAATTTCAAAATATTCTCGTCGAAACGTAATTCGTTCTCTCACGTGAACAAAACCCCCTCACTTCCACCCCTTCTTGTATTCTCTAGAAAAAAAATATACGAATAATTAACGCGTGAAAAAACAAGAAATATATTATTCTAGATGCACATTTCATTCGAGCGAGGAACGTAATACAGACTCATTACTATAAATTAACCCCGTAATCCCGCGTATAAATCGCCGGAACTAATTGCCACGTATAACAACCCCCCTCCAGAAGGAGCTTTGATTAAAGCCACGACGAGGGTCCGGTGCATCTGCTGCCAAACGACATCCACGACCTGGACAGATTAAGGTCGAACCTGTAACCGGGTATTGAAACTGCAGTTGCACGCGTTTCCAGATTTTCACTCCAAAACACATCGAACCCCTGTAATCGTTCGTTCTGGTTCAACGAGGATCACTGTTTCGATTGTCAATTAGTCGAATCTTTGGAGGATCCATCCATCCACCCACGTTCGTTCGTAGTTGCTATAAACCTGGGAAGAAAGTCTGTCGGTGTTTGGACATTAGATTGATAGAGCTGGATTAGCCAAAGCCGAGCTTTCGAAGCCGGGGATTTCCCTTGTCTAACCATAGGCTCAAGGCGATTCACCATAAGATTCTACGACCCCCTTTTTCTTTCTTATCCCACTCATTCACTGCTCTCGTGATTATTGAAAAATATACTGATTCTCGGATGTTATCAAATTTTTCATAGTTTCTATGGTGTAAATTGGACATTATTCTTTTTATAGGATTCTGAATAATTAATTGGAATATTTGAAACGACGTTGTTAATGTTCTCACGGATTTTTTTTTTGTTCGTTCACACTGAAAGCACAGATTACAGGGATTTCTAGTGGCTGTTTGTACACGGAATAATCTTTTGCTATTCTTCTGCCTGAAACAATGACTTTAAAACGTGGCACCGAAGTGGTCTATCTGTTTATCCACGGGATCGTCTAAATGCAATGGGAAACGAAGGGTGGTTTATTCCGCGGGATATTTTATGGTTACCCAGCGACGGAAGGACAGTTCAATCTGCGAAGGATTTACCGAAAGACACATTGAATGTCCCACTGTAGCCAGTTCATTTTCTCCCTGTATGAACATTCGAGCAACCCCTCGTAATGACAGAGAATTTTCAAGCAGAACCAGTGCCAAACATTGAATAAAACAAATACAAACAAACGATACCATTGGATTTTTTATTAAATAAAAATCTGATTTAGATAACGCATGATTTATGGTGTTGCATGACGAAATCACTTTCTAACGGAAGTTTCGACGTACATATTATTACGTATGTACATTTAATGCGTCGAGAAGAACGAAGATCCTGACGAAGAGCGATGAACAGAGATGGTGTCATCCCACCAAACAAGTGAGAGTGTGTCAATATAGGTCTATACTTTCAATTGTTTGATGAGGTGAAATCATTCGAATAATATCCGTGTTCTGGCGAGGATGTCGGAGTGTCTCGACGGTAGGTCGAAACGACGGGACGCCGGGCAAAGAGACGCTCAATTGTTACGGTACTGATCGAGCATTCTCCATTGTCGTTACGGTAGAAGAGATTTCACTTGATTATAACAATTAGAGAGTCACTGTAGTCCGTATTCTGATAAGAGAGGTTAATCACGTACGCAGCATTACCACTTACGAATTGTTTTCACTCGTCATTCGATAATCTGTTCGGTGTAAAGTCACTATAAGATACAAATTTATAAGTCTTTTAAAAATTGTAAATCATCGTGGTTATCTGAAATAACAGATTGTAAATTTTGTTAATTTTAATGTTAAAGTTGCTTGGTCATAAAATTAAATCTATCAGTGTAATTTATAGTAATTAGGACGAATTGAAAGTGCAAAATAAACTGATTTATATAACCCAATTCCACTTGAATGTTTCATTTATAATTCTGATTGGTTTTCGAAAGTAATAATCATGCGTACGATGACTTGGACAAGTCGGTGAATCTTTGGTATAATTTTTCGAAAGTGTGTGCTCTTCCTCCCAGATATCCTACCACAGAATGCGGAGGGTTTCCCCGCGACCAAGGAGTTCCTAATGAAAGTGGTGGACATCCTTCTGGATTTCATCAAGTCAACGAATGATCGGAATGCCAAGATCCTGGAATTCCATCATCCCGCTGACATGATGCGGCTGCTGGATCTCGAAGTTCCTGACACAGGAGTGACTCTTCAGCAGCTTCTTCTGGACTGCTCCACCACTTTGAAGTATCAAGTGAAAACTGGTAAGTTTTGGCGCAAAAACGAATAGATAATGAAAATTTCTTTGTTTATAAAGTCGAAGAATTAAGGAAAATTTTGATTTAAATTCTCACCCAAGATTTTTATTAAGAAAAATTATATTTACGAATAGGTGATATTGGAAATTTAATATCAATTATTTTAATAATTAATTATGGTCCTATTCCAGTTTTATACGTAATTTCTATTTATAAAATCAGAGCTGCAAATATACTTTTGCGTATCGTCGAATTATATAAAAATTCCCAATTATATTTGGTGACAATTAATAGTGAGGGAATATTGAAATACGAGTAGAATAGAACACGTTCGACAAAAAAGAATGAAAATTACGAGTGCCCCTTTTTAGGGCGACACTTTAACACCCCGCTATCGCGTTTCCTTTTACGAGAGGGCGATAAGCCACATAATTTCATATTCAATTTAGCATACGCTCTCACGGAGGGGCGGAGATAAGGTTCCTAGAGACACTTTCAACATTTCCGTCGGCAACCGAGCATCCCCCGAAGAGATACTCTCGTTGGTCCCCGTACCCAAGATAAATGGTACTAGGGGCTGCTAACTAAAAAAAACTGATATCTCCTTACAATCTGCACTGCATTTTTCTCAAATTTCATATTCTCCAAACAAACAACACATTTTTATTTCCAAAAAAAGTCATCCCTCAATTATTCAATTTAACTCCACCCTTATTAAAAATATATTTCACAATTTTTCAAAAACCTCAATCAGCTCATAGAATATCGAACGTCGAACGGTGCGATTTTTATCAGCTTACGTTCGGAATCCCGATGTTGTACCGCGATATTATTCTAATCGCGAGCGGCTGGCGGAAACTGCCTCATGATTTAGTCCAGGAAATGCCGAAAGTCAACCGCAAATCCCGCGGTCCCCGTTCGCCGCGAAACTTCGCTATCTCGGTAGGATTCGATTACCGGCTTGAATAGATGCTAATGCACAATGGAGGAGGGCTAACCGAACTTAGGTCAGAAATCAGTCCTGTCTGCCGCGAACGATGCACCCCTCGACATAAGAGGGGGAGAGGGGGGAGGGGTGGGGCGCGTGCACGATAGTTGCCGACAAAAGTCGTTATTAGATTATAAGCCACGAGACGTACGTATGTATCTGTCCCCAGTTCGTAAACGGAAGAAAATATCCCTCTGTATCACTGGCCGAACGAATCAATTGATCGAAGATACGATGGAAAAACGTTTTCCCTGCCACCGGGAGGCTCGATGATAAGGGGAATGATGGTTGAAAAGAAAAAATATATATATGACGTAGTCTCATACACAGGGAAAGATATCGAGAGCTCACGGATGACGGTATCTTGGTTTAGAAAAAAAAAATCCTCGTACTTTGCCCGACGATTCTTTGTTCCGTGCTGTTAATATTATTTGAACATTTAATCTACAGGGATAACAATAATAGATACAGGGAATTAGAGGTAGAATTAATATTTTCAAAGGGATTACTTAGTATGTGCGTGTCTGTGTGTGTGTGTGTGTGTTATTTTGTTATGGGCACGAAGGAGTTAAGATCAACGAGTGAAGTGACACGTATTATTGAAAGATCTTGATTGATTACGAAGTTCAGGCGAGATACCGTCGTTTCTGATTGAATTCGATAAATTCTTCGCTAGAAGACCACGTCGGATGTGTTCTTAAAGAGGTGGAAACGAGATGCGGGGTCGTCTCGGTGACCTAAAAATCCCTGGGAACGCATCTAAAAAGCTTGCGGGGGTTTGTTCCGCTGATATCGAAAATGGATGCTCCAGTTGCCGCGACCCAGAAAACTCCGAGGCTAAATGGATGAAAAAGATTCACGACCCTGTATCGAATTTTCCATCATCGCGAGATACGAACTTGGCACGTGCGCACCAGCCGGATGATGTTTTTTTTTCTGGGTTACATCACTGCCAGTACCAAACGAACGTTTTTCACAATTATTCCTTTGGATCATTAAGAACTTCTCAAATGTGCTTTAACTACCATCCTAATTAGAAAATATTTGAACTATTACGTCGGAACTATTTAATATATTTCTTATAGTCTAATTAACTCTTTACACTTAAGAGTTTTGCATTATCCTCTTATTTTGGTGCCAGAGAGGCACCGATCGAGTGCAAAGGGTTAATCTCTATTAATTATTTAATACTAGAAAATAGTATTTCAATTTATTGAGAAAAATGAGAATAGCTTTGTTTGTCCCCGCTTCACTTTAGAGTAGTTCTCTGTAATTTCAATGCTGGCTGGTCTGCGCAACAAGCATCGTTTCCATCCCGGTGGCGGCGGAGGAATTTGCCAAATCACGAAATCCAAAAAGAAAAACGACGGTCCCAACTGTGCCCGCATCGAAAAACACTCGTGTAGCGTTAGCGCACGTGGCACCACTGCGCAGGGTGGTGAATTCAATAGGATCGGTGTAATTAAGAGCCATTTCTACACGATTTTCCCCCGGTGGGGTCGAGGGAAACAGTAAATAGGGGTGAACAACGGTCGCAGGGGGTGGCCGGGACCACGCACCATAGGGCAAAACCCTTCGTGGAAGTTTCGGCACGGAACCATCGAACGGATCCACCGTAGGAATTTAAATTGGTATCGATAGCTGTACGCGGAATGCAGAAATCGTTTCGTCACGGAATGTAAAACTGCTACGTCATTCGACAAGCGTTTTACACGGTGAATATCACCGATAAAAGGAACTAAAACATATTAAACCAAAGAGATCTTTGGAAAAAGGGGCTAACAGCGAGAAAGAATGAAATTTCAGAATACTTTGACCATCCCTTCGATATTTTCGTTAAATTGAATAATAAAAAAAAGAAGTGTCGTAAAGTAACGAATGATAAAAAATGAATTCATACGATCCAAGTATTAAAATGCGAAAGATCGTCGAACGAATTCGTAAGTATCAGTAGCAGGTGAAAAAAAAAAGATAAATGTTCAAAGATCATTTTCTTCGTATCATTTTACAATGACGCTTAAGTCTAGGTTTAAGACCGTCGATGTTATACTATATCCAGGCGCAGTGTTTTTCTTTCTTCCTAGCAATATGATTGATTATGTGGCATTAACGTTGAGCCGGGGTTACACACTTCTCTTCATACAAATCCTGAGCCCTGTAATATATTACCAGGGCCTGCGTCGAACAGGTTTCTCCACGGTTCAACGTTCGTTCGCTTTCTCTTTCCCGCCACGGGGAAAAGGGCAAATTAGTCGGAAAATGATACCCTCGACGATGTAATCGTTCCTAAGGGTAACGCACTGAAAGAAACAAATCGTAGAATCTATTGTGTGCGACGTAAACGCGGACGTAATCGCTTTTCTAATTGTTCCAATAGGCATTCAGTTTTCATTACTTGCGTTCTGAATGGAAAATCATATATTAATTGTTATCCGACGGTACGTAACGTCAAGTAATTAAAACGGGAATGTTATCTACTGTCTTAGCGGTCGTTGTTAAATTAAACTATTAAATTATAATACAACGTTTAATTAATCTGCATAATAACGGTGGGTGAAATTGTATTATGTATTTTATTTAATCATTTCATCTATCATCCATTACGTTATTAGGAAAATTCGTGTTTAGTTATTTCCATTCAATTTTCATTGTTAAATAAATCAATTAAATTACACCCTTTAATTATTCTACACAATGCCACTAGGTGGAATTGTATTATTTATTTTATTTAATATTTTTCTCCAACAACCATCTGTTTTAAATCGGCCGCAAGATTCCGATTCAATTCTATTAATGAAAAGTGTAGAAGTGTGTTCCATTACATTTACCAACGCCGGTCTGTATTTTACTATTACTTCGCGGTAATGGAAAAAGAGTCTAAGGGGATTCAGCATGAAATCCTGGCAGCTCAGTTTAGAATTAACATACCCTTAAATCTGCATAATACGCCAACCTGCCCGGCTTATCTCAATCTAGCCGGTGCACTCGTGTTTGTTTGCCTTATCTCCCGGTAAAATACACAACCGTCCAACGTCCCGACGCCGGCAGCGTCGCGACGTCCCTTATATTCATCCCCCGAAACTTTAAAGACGTTTCAACGATCACTCGACAAAAAAATAATCAAACGAACCCGTCTATTGGGCGAATCTTTTCAATTTTCAATCTAATTCCACATAATACACTCATTATCCAAGTCTATCTCTATTCCTTTTCGTTCTTCACAAAATATTCTTGGCGATTAGTTTAAAACGTTCGAACTTCGGGAAATCGTTTCAAGAACCGGACTATCAGCTTCCAAAATAGTTTTTCCCCGGTATCGCGATTTTCCGCAGCGTTTCTGGAATTTGCATAACGCGAACCGATGTCTCTCGACCCGGATAGTTTGTTTTCCCCGGGTCTCTGCTGGTTTGAGAGCCTCTGCAAACAATCTAGTCGCGCAGCGACGCGTGTGACGCGCAAAATGCGGGCGCTTCGGACCATCGACCATCCTCCACCCTTAGCTGGAGCACGACCCCGATTCTCCTGGAAAAATGGAGAGAGAGAGAGAGAGAGAGAGAAAGGGAGAGGAGCCGCGTCTTCTTGCACACCCTCAGACCGGACGCGTGCCATGATCCGCAGACCAAGATAATTGCGAATAACACTGCGACAAACGGGCTCCGATACCGCTGCCCGATATCACATTTGGGGTGACGTTTATGTCGGAACAAAGTCTCACGTGGTAGAGACATCTTGGAGGATCGCTGAACATCGAGGAGAAAAAATTAAGACGAAAGAACGTGGAGGAATGAAAATAATTTTTGAAGAATTTTACAATATAAAGAACATTTGATTACAGTGAAATTGTGACTGTTGATAATACGAGGATAGGAGAAATAAATAACTATTCGAATACTGTAAATTTGCATATAAGTTTTTATAATCAATTAACAAAACATTAATTTTGACTTGACATATTAAAAATAGGTTCTATTTGATCAACATAATTGTTGAACGGAAGAATAATTAATTAATTCTCTTCTTGGGTTAATCGAACACAATTTATTTCTAGAAATTCTATTTTATATATTTCCACTTCTCGTAGGATTTATACAAAACAAAAATACCTGTTTCGAGAGCAAAAAGTTTCTACGAAACAGCACAGATTATCCTGCCGGGCCTTTAACGTCCATAAACTACTTTACCACTCGGAAAATCCACGGGTTGGAGTTCCGCGTGGATGGAGGGTAACATTTACCCCCGAACGAGCGGCGTCATACGTCAATCACTACGTAATACCAGAAGATTAAAACGTCCGAGCGCCACCCCTGAATTCACGTCCCTCATCTTCATATCGGTAGAAATAATTCCACGTCGCCGGTGAAACCGTCTTTTAATATCTCCAAGAATATGTGGTCACGTTACCCAACCATCTTTTTCTGTTTTTTTCCTTCCATTCTTTCTTTCCTTATCGTACAAAGGTCTCGAGGTTATCAAGCACCCAAGGGAAAAGGTCCTTCTCGATACCGGATATTCAATGGAGTGAATCCATCAATTCTCGGGATCAAGGGATCTACGTTATTTTAGAGAATGATAGGATATAACCTTAGGGTGCGTCAGATGGATGCCCAAAAAATTGCCATAACTCGGAAACATAAATTCTTAGCCAGGCCTGTAAGAAATTTTCACACAAACTCCGCGGAAAAATTTCACAAATTTCTTTCTTCGTTTTCTAAATATTGAAGAACGAAAAGATCTAGATGGGAGAATGTGAACGAGAATTTCGATACGGTCGGTGTACGAGAAAGAGTAAAAATAGAGGCACTTGCTCCCCCAGTTGCATCAGAAGGCAGACTCCCATCAAACAGAAGCATTAGCCCTGATCCCAACGCGATGTTCAGCCGAGCGGATGACAACCTACTCAGCGAGGAGCTTAGACCTCTCTTTTCCACGCTTTCTATTCGCGTTCCTTTAACAACAACTCGGCTGCCAGGGTCAACGGTGGTAACGCGATCATTTTTGGCCGCGTGCCCACGTCAACGATATTAATTACCCGCGGCTATTAAAGGGCGCGCGTTCAAACAATCAGAGTCGGTCGCATTGAAATTGAACCGCTGCCGGTGATTTATGATCACTGTAATTAATTTCGATGTCCAAATCGGCGAAAGGGTGATCCGGTTTATTGTCCATGGATCAATTCGTATTTGTCACGAGAAAAAAGAAGAATGTGATTTTATTTCGTTTCTATTGTTGTTTGTTGATTTCATTTTTTATGTGGTGTGTGTGTTTTTTGGTGTGTTTTTATAGGGCATCCTCATTTCTTCAATCAATTATCATGCGGTTTGGATCTCGTCTCAATGGCCGGAGAATGGCTGACTGCCACCGCGAACACGAACATGTTCACGTACGAAATTGCGCCAGTGTTCATTCTGATGGAGCACGTTGTGCTGCAAAAAATGCGAGAGCTCATCGGCTGGACCGGTGGCGATTCCATTCTTGCTCCCGGCGGTTCTATCAGCAATCTCTACGCGTTCCTGGCGGCCAGGCATAAAATGTTCCCGGCGTACAAGGAACGGGGACTCGCCGCTGTCGGCGGGCAGCTGGTCATGTTCACGTCTGACCAGGTAAGTCTTATTTTACTTACTCCCTGATATTTACGCGGCGGACCAGAAATTGTGATATTTAATGATTCATTGCTTTGATTTTATTTATTGGTGATACTTGAAATGTTCGAATAGCTAAACATGGAAGTTTTAGGGAGCTAAATACCTGTAGGAGTTGAAATTTTAAAGTGTGGATATAATAAATGGCAGATATTTAGGGGTTGACGGATCTACGGTGCGTAGAAAATTTGGAGCGTGGAAATTTGAAATTAAGGGAAGGTTTACTAATGCAGAAGGGTAGAAATTTCAAAGTATAAAAGTTTCAGGGCGCTAAATATCTCTAAGGGTTGAAATTTTCAAGCATGGAAATAATAAATGGCTGATATTTAGGAATTGATGGATTTACGTTGCATAGAAAAATTGAAAACTTTGAAATTTGAAATTAAGGGAAGGTTTACTAATGCAGAAACGTAGTATTTTCAAAGCATAGAAGTTCCAGGACGGTAAATATCTCTAAGGGTTGAAATTTTCAAGCATGGAAATAATAAATGGCTGATATTTAGGAGTTGATGGATTTACGTTGCATAGAAAACTTGAAAACTTTGAACTTTGAAATTAAGGGAAGGTTTACTAATGCAGAAGCATAGAAATTTCAAAGCATAGGAGTTTCAGGGCGCTAAATACTTGTAAGGGTTGAAATTTCCACGCGTAGAAATAATAAATGATAGATATCTGTAGGTAGGACTAATTTCGTTGCGAAACAAATTTAAAAACAATTAAATTTGAAATAAAACAAAAGTTTCATACTGCAAAAATTTCAACCCTACTTCGAATTTATTTGAAAGGTACATTCCTTTCACAAAAATTGACAATTCTATATTATATATTTTAAATATGTATTTACTGGAAAAAGAACGTAATTTGTTTGTCGAATAGTGTCATTACTCCGTGAAATCATGTGCCTCCGTCTGCGGTCTTGGAACCGACAACTGCGTGATGGTTCCCAGCGACGAGCGAGGTCGCATGATTCCGTCGAAGCTGGAGGAATTGATTATGGAACGCAAAGCCAAAGGTCACATTCCATTCTTCGTGACCGCGACCGCCGGAACGACAGTCATCGGTGCGTTCGATCCGATCAACGAAATTGCTGACATCTGCGAGAGACACAAGATGTGGCTGCATATCGACGTAAGTACATGAAATTTCTCAAAATCAAGTTCCTCAACCCAAAAATCATCAAAAATTCAACATAACGACACCACCGTACAAAATGAAAGAAAAATAAAAGTGTTAAAGAATGTGGAAAGTGATTTCCACTTAGCCGGATAGCTTATTCAAATCGATTCAGCATTTGGACGATAAATGCCAAACGCGTAAGAGCCTTAGTGTAAATAATAAATGTGAGAATCGCAGGGGTAAATTTCGCGTGGGTAAATAGCTGGGAAATTCGGAAAACGTCGGATTTAGAAGTCAGCCGTTGGAAAGCTGTTGACAATGACTCAATGTACTATATCCTTTTTCAAATTTGGTTTCTTTCTTTTTTTCAGGCGGCTTGGGGTGGTGGACTGCTTCTGTCGAGAAGGTACAGACACCCTAGACTGACTGGCATCGAACGGTGAGTGTATTTTTTATTTAAATCAACTTTTTTTACTCGCAAAAAAAATCAAACATAAATCGCGATATTTTCGCTGAAGCGAATTTGCTCGACGAAAAAAAAACAGATGCGTCTTCTTCCAAGGATCCACAGATATATTCACATGTGTTCGATACAGGGGTGACTTAATCCTCGCACTTTATAGTTTATTGAGGCTTACTTTGATGGAGTCATTCGGAAAAAAATACACACACACACACACACAGAGGGACACACGTACACCAGGAGCTTTAGATGCTTATAAAAGAAAAATCGATAGCTACCACAGGGTGGCGTCTTAAAGCTCGGAAAAATGACTTTACATAACAATAGCCTGAGGTATTCAAATCATGATGCATTGCCAACATAAACCGTGATTAGATTATTCCCAGAAAGTACACTGATTTCCCCATTCTAAATTATTACCTCGTAAAATCTGAAATATCCAATGCCCAAATACCTTTGAATTACAAGAAAATTAGAAAATATCTAATCTGAATAATCTCAGTTTAAACAATAACACTTTTATCTTGATCAGCAAATACATTAATTTCCCCTATGAAATGATTACCTAATTAAATCTGTCCAAAATTTAAATCTACAAAAATTTAAAAAAAAAATAGAAAATGCACAGTTCTAATACGTTCGATCGAACAGTGATAAATCAGGGATTAGACAGACGAGCTTTTAGTTGGAAAGGTAGTACCTGTAGGCAATTCGTAGACAGAGTGTCGTAATCCGTAAAGCTGAGGGGTTCCCAGCGAAAGGAGTGACTCCTGTCCTCGACACATGCCAACTCTCGCATATACATCCGCAGACAGTGATGTCCGACCCCTCGAGTCGCGATGGGGGTCATGGGTACCCCCCCGATCTTCCCCGTAGATGGGGTTGGCGAGATTAATCCACGATTTGCATCCGGGCGCATCTGCTCCCTTCATACAACGACTAGACAGTCCCTGACCCGAAAAAAAAAGTGGTACGAGGCCTCCCACGTAAATGATTTCCCCGCGAAAAAAAAAATCCGTCGAATACCGTGACACATACCACGGAACAATACACATTTTTTTTTTCTGTGTCTAAATCAATGTTCACTTAACACATTCACTTCGTTTCTCTGTTGAAAAATAAAAAAAGAATCATATTTCCTTTTGTACTCGAAGTAACTAGGATAATTAAAAAATATTGATATTTTCTATTTCGAACACATATATGTGAATATACGAATATATGTATTCGTCAGGGAATGTGTATTGACACATTGGGAGAAACAAAATTTTGCGAATAAGCAAGGAAATTCCTCTTTTGCCGGGACTGTACAATAGCGGGAGGACTTCCTTCCTGAAGTTCTTGATTAAAATGGCAAACGAAAAGTCCGAAGGACGAGCAACAGCTGGATCAGTTCCCTGGAGCGCATTTGCAGAACAGAACTCTGCTCTTATACATGTATATCGACACGCCGCCGCATCCGTGTGCCGTCCTGCCTTCCGCGGGCCTGAAATAAAAGACCGTGCCTCGACAATGCTGGATTAAACTCGTACAAAGGGTACAGCTTCCCTCGTTCTCCCCGTTGTCTGTCTTCTCCGCTGTCTCTCATCCCACCACCCCCTCTCCCCCTCTCTCTCTATCTGTGTTTCTCCTTCAAACAGCGTGCGGATCCGCGTAGGAGAGCGACCCGTGATTTTGTCGTCGCGACGAAGTCGGGAATGATTACGCATAAAAGGTCCCCGGAACGTGCAAGGTCTGCAGTCGGAAGTAAAGTTCAAAGTTCGAGTCTTCTTCTTTTTTTTCTTCTTCTTCTTCTTCCTCGGAGCCGTCGACGAACAATCGCGAGAAATGTCAGAGATTCTGGCTGCTCCATTTTCGAATTCGCTTCGCTCGTTACGATCTCTTTCTGTTGGCTATTGTATTTTTATTTTTTATTGAAAATAACAATAGTTTCTGGTGAAAGATTGGAAAGATTGGAGAATGTAGGATTACGTTGGAAGTTTATGGATGAAATTCGATGGATTCAGGGAAAGGGTTTAACGGAGGTTTTTTAATTTTTTCTTTCACTACGATGACGTTGGAATTTTTTTTAGGGGTTGAAATGCGATAGGTTCAGGGAAACAGTTTAACGGAAGTGTTTTAATATTCTTTCACCGGGACGTGTTCGCGTGAGTCTGACACTTTAAGTTTAAAGGTGCGTTTTTTTTTGCCCGTCTATTCACTTATGGCGCTCCTAGGGGTGAGGATAATTAGCATCCCCCGTAATATATATCGCGCGGCTTTTGGGGTTGGCACCTAGGCGAATTTAAGAGTGAACGTGGGGGGGTTGCTGCACGCGCCAACCCCAGCTGTGAATCGCATTAATCACTTGAGCTTTATGGGCGTACTTACGGCAAGCATACTCTTAACGTAACTTTCTTTAACCGATAGGAAATTAGGACGAGCATTGATTTATATTAAAGTGTGATCGCTTAAAACCAACACAAGAAACAACCCCTCGATTGAATTTTTCATTTTTATCACGAATTAACAACGGTAAGAGAAACAATCTCTCGATTAAATTTTTCATTTTTATCACGAATTAACAACGGTAAAAGGGAGATCAATTTTGGAAAATATTAATCCCCTGGTGCATTTTGTTCAGCACAGAAAGATTTGGAAATCCGAATGGATACTCGTGATATTACAATGCGATAAACTTGTACGCTGAAGAGGATGTGGAAGAGTGACTAATGGCAAACGCCTGTCGCCGACACGAATCTCTTTTCCGGGCTGCTTCGAGTACCCTCGCATCATCCACAGCGTTGTCAACAGACACGAGGGGCACTGTCACGATATATGTGTCACTTGCCAAGTGTCGATAACGTTTGTCATAGACCACGCGATGTAAAATGTCCTTTCGCCAGTGCTAATATCGTGGCGAACTAGCTGGGTCGTGGAGTTCTACTGTTACAACGTTACAGCTATGTTGGGGACCATTGAAACGTGTAGAATAATTAGCGGAAAATAGTATCTTCTAATTAACAAAATCGACGATCGAAGATTATACAACCTTTCGCTTGGAATATTTAAATTTGGGCTGTCCTGTAAATTATTCTAATTTTATATCACTGAATACTTGATATTTCAAAAATTCAAGACGCGTAATTTCGAAGGTAGATTTCCGGGAGATTGAAATTTCGACGCATTGAAATTTCGACGCATTGAAATTTTGACGCATTGAAATTTCGACGCATTAAAATTTCGACGCATTGAAATTTCGACGCATTGAAATTTTGACACATTGAAATTTCGACGCATTGAAATTTTGACGCACTGAAATTTAAAGAATCACTGGAAATTTCTCAGTGTAGAAATTACTAAGTGTAGAAAGTTCCAATAGCTTACATTTTCATAGCTTAGAAACACCGCAGGAGATTCACGATTTCCTAACTTAAAATCGTAAAAATTCGAAAGGTGTTTCCATTTAATTGGAACTGTGATAAAGATTTTCAAGTAAAACTCGAATAAAACAGAGGTATCACTTGTTGATCGTTTAGAATGCAACGCAAATTGGTGTCAAGTACTGCTTACACAGGTTCTCACATCTCGTGCTCGCAAGGATTAAGAAGGGTTAGGCGTTTTTACCGCAAGGGTGTGTCTCCTAGGACCAGAGGGTTAAATCCAATCCCGTGGCTATATTAATAGCTCTCCTCTCGAATTGATGGACCCCCGTGGTACGTAGGGAAAGATAACTCATATTTTATCCCCTATTGGTCCCCGTGGGACTGGATAACAGTTTGACAACCAGCTGAGCTCGTTCGCCTTTTTTTTTTCTTTCTTCTAGTCACCTCATACATTCCCCGACAGGTTGCCGATAAACTCAATAAAAAAAAAAACGAACCGATTCGAAAACCATCCTCCTAACTTTTATAATAAAAATCCTATTTTTACCGTCACAGATTTTACCTTCACACTTATCATCCCCGGGTGAAATGAGTATAATATTTTTTTTCAGAGCTCACTCCGTAACCTGGAATCCTCACAAGCTTATGGGAGCCTTGCTTCAGTGCTCAACGATTCACTTCAAGGAAGACGTAAGCGTGACAATTACACTTTCACATTTTCACCATATACACCATACAGTATATTCCATATCCCTGTTCGTTGTACTTTCAAACCACGTAAATGTCACGTGTACGTATGTATATATGTATGTACGTACGTGTACGTGTCACCGGGATGAGCAAATCGACAGCCAAGATCCCCAGACCGACTGAAATTCCGGTGTTCTGGAAGGGTGGTGACACAACAGTAGCTGCATTCCGAGGGGTAGACGTTACATGCCAGAGCGCAGCACTGCAGGAATTTAATTAAACTAAGAGATAACATATGTTGCCGTCCGTCGGCCTGCTCGAGGGTTTATCCCCCCACGCGGGGTAGTTATTGCTAGCTCAGAAACCTCCCCCACGGATATTAAAATTCCGCGCACCGGCTGCCGCGAAATATTCGGGGGTAGATTGCGTCGTTCTTTCGACATTCTTAATATTGTTGTTCTTGCTGACGGGGGCGAAAAAAACACTACGGAACTATCGATATATAATACGATAGAAGTTTGTTTT
Source organism: Mimumesa dahlbomi (assembly GCA_917499265.3). Classification (NCBI taxonomy): domain Eukaryota; kingdom Metazoa; phylum Arthropoda; class Insecta; order Hymenoptera; family Crabronidae; genus Mimumesa; species Mimumesa dahlbomi. Next base: position 5,533,721 of record OU824124.1, read on the forward strand.
TGAAAAAGAAAATTTGAAGAAACTTAAGTAATTTAATTTGACTCGCGAAAGAAACGGGAAAGATTTTAATGACACGTGAAATCGAAGAATTTGTTTGTAAAAGGTGTAGGACGATTAAAAGAATTGTAAATTAACTTTCCGTCGAGGGGAAGTGAAAGTCAGCGGTGGGATTATAATGGCGTCGGTTTGGGCGGTGAAGCTCTTGTCGCCATTTTGTAAATTCGATATCCCTCAGTTTCCCTCTTGCTGCGCATGTGTTGGTTTTCTCATATCGACCCGGACGCGGTCCGACGTTCCGTTCGTTCGTTCGTTTTTCCGCCTGTCAATCAGAAACTTTCCCGAACGTTTCTGGTAAATACGCGACGAATTTCCCTTTCAATCCGCAGGGGCTCCTGATTAGCTGCAACCAAATGTCCGCCGAGTATTTGTTCATGACGGACAAGCTGTACGACGTGAAATACGACACTGGCGATAAGGTCATTCAATGCGGACGTCATAACGATATTTTCAAGCTGTGGCTACAATGGCGTGCAAAGGTATAACAACAACAATGGGAATTCAATGAAATTGAAAGGGAAACAATGAGAGAGGAATTTTCGCAGCCTCTATTAGAAATAAAGAAATTTTTTTATGCCGAACTTGGATATAAACTGATTTTCAATACTAATAGCATCTATAAATATTGTAATACAGACAATTTGTTATTAAAGTATATTAATATCTCTGCTTTTTTACTAAAAGCTAATTTATACATTCGATAGTATGAAACTGCTACGTTAACCACTGTATATTCTGAATTTCATTTATAAACCACATTTACAATTAAAATCAAGATATAATTGAACAAAAACTTTAAAAATAGAGACAAGAATTTCATTGCAATATTAATTCATAACGAAAAGTGATATTTTGCAAATAATAGACTAGAATTTTAATTGGTGGAAGTTGGCGGTGAATTTAGAGCAAATTGAATTTTATTTTGTTGCGTAGGGCACGGAAGGGTTCGAAAGACACATGGATCGGCTGATGGAGCTTACGGAGTACATGGTCAGGCGGATCAAGCAAATGTCCGACAGGTATTACTTGATCCTCGAACCTGAAATGGTGAACGTCTGCTTCTGGTACCTGCCAACCCGTGTGCGAAACATGCCGCATGGTCCCGAAAGGATCAAGATTCTTGGCGAGGTGAGAGCACTGCATTCTAATTAAACACAGCAATTAACCTCTAACTTCATTAGCATCTTTACAATTTTCCACTTTCACACCTGTACTTTTTAAACCTGACCACATTTCATCGACACAAAACACCAATATTGCTGTTCAAATGTAATATAATAACCAGATTCATTTTGATTTAATCAATAATTCATCAATTAATAATTAACTAATAACTTAAACACACCACTTTCAATGTTCACCATTCTCATATCACGAATTCCTTTTTGAAACGCTATAAAAAAGTGAGATTTAATAGTCTTTAACTATTTAGCTTTTAACTTTAGTTTTTAATTAAATTTTGATAGTTTTTAACTTTATCAAATCTTAAATTTTATAGTATAGAAAAAACATTAAATTGCAAATTTAAAAATGAATTAAATTCTAAAATTTCAATAGTACGTATAAATAAGAAAAACCAATTTTTATGAAAAACATATTTTCTTTCACTACTTCCTGAAGTGAAAATCTAACAAAAATTGGTCCTAAACCATTTGAAAAATCGGGAAAAAGTATAGAGGAAGCTTGCGAACGGCGGAAAAATCTCCTGTTCGCAGATCTGTCCAATTCTGAAAGGGCGGATGATGCAGTCCGGTACACTGATGGTGGGCTACCAACCTGACGACCGACGGCCCAACTTCTTCAGGAACATTATCTCGAGCGCCGCTGTTACGGAGGCGGACGTGGACTTCCTGCTGTCCGAGATGGACCGATTAGGTCAAGATCTGTAAGAAACCTGCCTGTTATAATTAATATGCATAATCGGCCGTGATAGAACGGCCGACGAGCGCGACGTCGGGTCTGATTCCTGCTGACACTAGGGATTTCATCGACAAGCAGGGGGACCACGTCGCGTTCCATTAACGTGTACAAAAATCCGGAGGCCAAAACTCGAATTTCGCAATCACGTACTAATTAACGTAAGGTACACAGAAGGGCGCGCCGACTCTCTCATCCCGTAAATGAAAATTTGAAAAAAAAGAAAAGTTAAGAAAAATGGAATCTAAATTTCTAATTTTGTTTGAAGCACATTCGTGATTCTCACAGATTTCAAATTTTTTGGCCATGTTTATCTTTGACAGACAATTTTTATTCGACAAAAAGAATCTTCACGTTTAGGTTCGGATTTGATTTTCACCTGGTTTAATTGAAAATTTTACCCATCGCACGCAAGTATCTACGGTCAATCAAGGCAAAGGCTCGTCGAAAGTCGATCGAATTTGTTTGTGACGGAAGATTCTTTCACAAATACTGGTCAGCCCAATGGTAACCCGGCATCGTTGCTTCGATGTCTGTGTGTATATATATTTTTTTGTTTGATGGGTGGTTAGGACGATAGGGACAAAAAATTAATTTGATCATCTGAAGTGTCCGCATTGTTGTTCGTAACCTGGAACTGATAACGAGAGGGGATCGGTCAGCAAGTCATCGTTCGTAGTATAAATAAATGCTTCTTCAGCTTGCTACCAAAATGAAAAATGAAAAAAAACGAAGGTCGAAAGATACTCATAGAACGTAAGATTCTCTAGGTGTAAGCAAACAAGTATACAGCATATCCGTGAAACGAAAGAGCCAAGTTACAAATTCTAGAGATGCTTCCGGCCGTAAATGTTACTAGTTTTCATTCTTCGGTGGTATACTTATCGCTAGTGAGAGAAAGAGAGAAAGAGAGAGAGAGTAAGAGAGAGAAATATAGGACTACGTGATACCAGTGTCGGATGTTAAAGCAATAGTAAAATAGATTCTGCTTAAATAGACACAGTTTCAGTTTTAGCTGGAAGTTAATTCGTTAATAACGTTACGCATCTTCTATTCTTTATGAAATAGCTGTTGTTCCGTTTGTTATTAAAAGTTGCAGCTGTATACGTTGAAGGGGGTAAACAAATTTCTAATGGTAACACGGGACAATAAATCGAGACTATAATAATTAGTTACCGCGATTCGAATTTACCGTTCAAGTTCTGTCCTCGTTGCGCGAGTTGCAACGATTAACGAAATAACCGAGACGTTTAATATTTTTACTTGAGAGCGACACACACAGAACAATGGGGATAGTAGAAATAGTAGAGTAAATGATATATCGAATTAATTTTTCCGCATAGTGAATCGAATTGATGCTGCGCATTATTTCGTTGTGGGATTTATGAAAGTTCGTTGTTTGTCGAGATCGTTTGCAGAGATATAAAACGGCCTGCATTTCCATTATTATACAGATATATGTATATTATTATTTACTGTTGAACAGTTCGACCGAACGGAGAGTAATATTGAATAATATATATAGAAAAAGAAAGGGAAAACGAAAAAAAAGTATAAATGTATAAAAAAAAAGTATAAATATATGAAATCAAAGCGTATATTATATATAAATATATATATATGAATATATATAAATATATATATATATATTTAGTGTTGAGATTTTAAAATACAAAACACAAACCCATGAAAGTACATGCTTTTTCAAAATATTCGTGCGAACGGTTGTCATTTAGTTCGTCGATTAACTTTGTACATTCATTCTTAAATGGAAAAAGATAATGAAACTTATCCGATTAAAATGGTAAACGACTTCATAGGAATTAGTTTCGTAGCTAGGGATATACTTTCGTATAATACGGATACTATTTAGATCGATTTTGACCGTTTCGTCTGTATTCCGAACGCGTTCGATGCATTTTGATTTTCCATCGATAACGCCATAACGAGATGTGACCATCCAAAAAAAAAACACCGCGAGAAAGAAGGGGAATAAACAATTACGATATTTTTTCCCGCGAACGACGAAAAAATTTCAATCTGTTCGGACAACACTCCGGAAAAAAAACCGAACGTTTCAAACTAGAATTTCAACTCACTCGCCATTGAGTAACGAAGGAAATCAATCTAAAACGTAAGTACACACAAACTATCTAGATGTAATTAATACGAGAAATGTAAATGTATTTCTGTCAATTTACGAATTTTACCGTTTCCTTGTTCCCGTCGACTGTACTACCGAGCCGTCGTGAAAAATACAAAGAGCCCCCGTTTCGTTTACGAAGAATTTCAATAGTGAAACGACAGAAAGACGAGAAAACTTTAGTCGAATGGAAAGGAGGGGAAGGGGAAGGGGGCAAATATGAGATTATTTAAATTCGTAGATTTAATCGATATTCCTGTTACATGGTAATTAATAACTTTAATCGAAGGGACGCCGGATTACGAACGAGAGAAAACGACAATAATAATATGGCGTCGATTCCATGCAAAAAAAAAACACAAAAGCGAGTGCAATATTACGCGTAAGATAGAGAAAAAGGAAATCACGATGCATTAGACAATAGATGAGGGCGAAGTGTATTTTTGAAAAAGCAGAGAAAATCATCTGACCATGATACCGATACCTGCAAGAGACATTCTATTGAACCGTTGTTGTTAATTATCGATAATTTTATCGGCGTTATTGAATCGTTTTTTTTTTTAAATCATGGTCGTTGGCACTGCCGGACTTAATAGCCGCGACTCACTCATAACGAGTTTACTCGTGTTCTATCTAAGAAAAAAAAATTAAAAAATAATGAAACTCACGAAGAGAATCACACTCACAGGTTTGCGCGTGAAATATTTCTTAGTGGAAGAGTAATAATATATTTGTATGGAGAGAAAGAGTAAAACAAAGTCTACAAACGGCCCTGTCTAAGTATGTAGATCACGATCTCTTGGTTTGCACGTGGCAGATTAAGGGATCTAATGTTATCACGAACACTAACAAACGTAAAGTACACGGTCGCTACGTTGCGCCGTTACTTCCAACGGTATTATATTGTTCTTGTGCCCATTTCCACGTGAAACGAATGTTTCCACCTGTAAATCACATTACATTATTTCAAATATGTTTGGATGAAATTTGAACACTGGGGGCAAAAAGAATCCATAATTACCAAAGAGCAAAATTGAAAAAACAAACAGTTTTTTAATTACTTATTTCCAAAATTAAATTGAACAATGTTGTGATTCCATCGAGTCTTTTCTGAACATCCTAAATTTCCACCACATCCCGTTTGAATGAAAACACACAAAAAAATCGACGGAAATGGCATTTTTTAGTGCCCAGTCTTCATTTTTTATCGCGGTTATTAGATATGCATATCAGGCTGCTCCGATACATAGAATTATAAGTGAATGTTTAGTAAGAATCGTTTCGTGGAGCAGTCTCGATTCTCATTATTATTGTTGCACCATGTGTTATTGTATAATAATATTGTTACGCACTGTTTACTCGTTGTTACGCACATTTGTTATCGTTTCATTCTGTTCATGCACTAGTATTTTATCACTCGCACAATGCACATTTTCAATTTGTTCCTCTATTCCTTGTTGCAAGTACGATTTTCGACTTATTAATTATTATGAAATTTCGTACAAAGAGCGCACACATCTATATCGTTAAGGTACTCGTTACTTTGTTAGGAGATAACATTGTTAAAACTTCCACGAAATCGGCACAAGTATAATTAACATTCGTCAATTCTTTTCCTCGTGAATTATCGCAACTGACCTGGGGTATAAGTCCCTGACCTCATTATCGTTAATTATTAGTCTAAGTTGGTAACGAAGCAAGGAGAACAAACAACAAAATCCCACGTCTTCCAAATGATGAGAGTATTGATTAGCAATTAGAAAGAGCCTCGCGATCGACGAGGAAACTATCCTTATACATTGTACTTAATGAATAATAAAATTACCAAAAATAAAAAAAAACACGCCCTACATTTATATATACATAGATGAGATGATAATAATATATAACGTATATGTATGTACACGTGTGCGCAAAGAAACTCTCCCGATGACGAATGCGAAAGAAAATTGACTATTGTGAAGAAAATGTACGGCGATGTAGCGATGTTTGCTGGCACGTCGTAATCTTGTTGTACGACAAGTACCACCTATCCACCTAATTGACCTTATTATCCACTGTATATCAATGTCTAATAAACTGCTGTTATCCCAAGTTGTCAACAAATAATTACCGAAGAATTTTCACTTCGTCTTCAGATTCCCTTATCATTCTTCACTCCGCACCAATGAAGAATATCATTTTTCTCTGTCGAAACTATACTTCGGAATTTAATCGTACGGAAATTTCCTGACATTTCTCCGATCACGAAAGACGCGCCTTGAGAATCGAATATTATTAAAATGCGGACAAACATGTTGTTCTGAATTTCCTCTTCAGCCGAGTAACGTTTGAATCGAAGCAATAAACAACCGCGAGGGTAACGCTCGAAACCAGTTAGACCGGGGGCTCGCTGGTATCAGGAATCGTAAACAGGTGTATAAATTATCTCATGGAGGCCGGTCGACCTTGACGAGCCTCCGTATGCTGATTATCACATCGTTACAAACAGTTTCGAGACGCGCAGACGTTTCAGTCGCTCGCCGTAACCGTAACCATGAAGTCTTTCGTCAAGTATTCGTCCGATTGTGATTTCCCCATTGAAAATCTACCGTATGGTGTTTTCTCGACGGCTGGAAACGTAAGTGAAGTCATTGTATCATTCAATTAAGTACAGGGCCTTCGGGTGGAGATGACAGTTTGTAGGTTATAAAAATTATCAAACCTACAGATTAGTTTATCAGTGATTTATTAAGTGTTTTAGTTAAATGGTTGTTAATAGGATTGATTAATTTTGTTAGTAGTATGTTGCATAGGATTTTCTAAACGAATCTTCATTTTGCAATGACAACGCCATCTGTACGTAATTGCATTCGCGAAAGCGGGAAATTTCGAACGTCGAATCGATACAGCTGCTGCGTAACGCGTTACCATTCGCTGGTAAAATATTCTATACGGATAAATGGTGAATATTTCAGACGCAGAAAAGAATAGGCGTTGCTATTGGCGATGAAATTTTGGATTTGTCCGTGATTTCGAATCTCTTCGATGGACCGTTGTTGAAAGACAAGCAAGATGTGTTTCTACGGGATTGTCTTAATGATTTTATGGGTTTGGGAAGACCAGCCTGGCTAGAGGCTAGAGCCAAGCTGCAGGACTTACTGTCAGCCAATAATCAAACCTTACAGGCACCAGAAATGCGTGAAAAGTAAGGCATAAGTAATTCAGAACATATTTAACAATTAATATTTAATGAAAATGAAGATTAATCACATTTATTACTCTACCTTCCATTAAAATAGACATTTTAACGATTAATAACGATTACCTTCTAACGTTTTATTTATTATAATATAATAATTAATATTCACACTTCATAATTCAGAGCTTTCGTTCAACAAAAAAATGCAACGATGCACTTGCCAGCAAAGATCGGTGACTACACAGACTTCTATTCGTCCATTCACCACGCCACAAACGTGGGCATCATGTTCCGGGGAAAGGAAAACGCTCTCATGCCCAATTGGTAATTTATTCAGTTGTGAAATAACACGTCGATTTCTCCAGAGTCGGAAAAATACCAAATATATAATTATGTACAACGTAGGAAATATTTGCCCGTCGGCTACCACGGGAGAGCCAGCTCCGTGGTTGTTTCCGGTACACCGATAAGACGACCACGTGGCCAGACACTTCCGGTGGAAGGCGCAGCCCCAGCTTTTGGGCCGTCAAGGTTAATGGACTTCGAACTCGAAGTGGCATTCTTTGTCGGTGGCTCGCCCACAAACCTGGGTGACACAATCACAGCGTCCAAAGCCTACGACCACATCTTTGGGATGGTCACCATGAACGATTGGAGTGGTAACATCCCACAGCAAAGAAAATTTCGAATAAATTTGTCAATGCTAACCGACAATTCATTTCAGCAAGGGATATTCAAAAATGGGAATACGTCCCATTGGGACCGTTCTGCGCGAAAAATTTGGGCACAACTATCTCCCCATGGGTGGTCACCATGGAGGCCCTAGCACCCTTCAAAGTGCCCAATATGCCACAGGACCCAACTCCGTTCCCTTATTTGCAACACAGCGAGTCCTGTAACTTTGACATCAAATTGGAAGTTGATATCAAGCGTAAGTTAAAGTGGATTAATTACTCCACAATTGTATTGTCTTCCCAAATGTGTAATACGAGAGAAATAATAATTCTTTTGAATTATTTCGTTTAGCACCAAGCGGTACCGTTACCACCGTCTGTCGTAGCAACTATAAGTTCATGTACTGGACACCGCAACAGCAATTAGCTCACCATACCGTAACCGGATGTAATATCAATCCCGGAGACCTGATGGCTTCCGGTACAATAAGTGGCGAGGTAGGTCCCAGTGTTTTTAACGGCCTATTGTTTTACTGTTAGAAACAGCCGTAATACCGTCGTGTTCGTTATTGGACATTTTCAGACCGTGGATTCTTATGGTTCGATGCTCGAGTTATGTTGGAAGGGCGCCCATACGGTTCCTTTAAAAGATGGAACCACCAGGAAATTCCTGCAAGACGACGACGAAGTTATAATACGCGGTTGGTTTAACACTCATCCTCTAACAACGTAGTTCTGCGTTTCTAGTTCGGAATGTATTGACGTTTCTAACTTGCTGTTATTATTCAGGTTACTGTGTCGGTGACGGATTCCGAGTTGGATTCGGAACATGTTCCGGGAAGTTGTTGCCGGCTTACACGGATTAAGTTTTTCCCTTCGTTATCCGTTCCGAGTTACACGGACTTCTGTATATTGTACTTGTTAATTTTTTTTTTTTACGTCGATAATAAAGAGAATCGAGTTTACACTGTAACGTGTGCCCTGTATTATTTTCACGATCGAATGACGTATTTCCGAAGGATAGCATAAATCAAGTTCATCTACGTCTTTCTACTATATCGTTATATTCATTATTCTATGACGCGAAACGACTAGATTATCGATTAGAATAGCATGGTCGTGGTGAACGCGATCAATAAACAGGCCAGTTCAGGTGCAGGTGGAACGAAGAAACATGGCTGGTGTTTTATTACGGTAAGTAAAGTAGCTCGAATTGTCTTTCATTCACGTATTTTAAACTACACATCACTGACACATTGTAAATAAAATTCTGTTACACAATAAAGTCTGACTAGTCTCTTCTATTTCCACTATCAACGTCACTAATTAATGATTCCCTAACACATATGCCCAAATATTCCATCATTCCCATTCGTTCACAGTACACTCAAATTAATTAATCTTCCCCAATTGGTCACATGAAGAACCAAAAATTGTTCCAATTGTCATTGCTCGCTAACGAACAGGTGATTAACAATTGCCAGGAGTTTGCATGCTTTGGAATCGGCAGGTGAGCCAACAGCGAAATGGAGCGTTCCTCTGAGCGACGGGAACCACGTGGTGGAATTCGAGCACGGCACCGCCACGGGTCGACGAATAATAAAAGTCGACGGGAAAGTATTGGTCCACAGGGATTGGATGTTTCGTCTGGTCGGGGACGAAGTTGTCGCGTTCAATGGCAACAAGTTCGTGATTAGAGTCGACCCGATGCCAGGTGAATTATTTCGTTGGGGAAAAAAAACGCGTTCGCGTTTAGATGAAAAGCGCGGTAGGGTGATTAACTGGTGATTAATCGCAGGATTAAAGTATTGTTATACTTTGTGGGTGAACGGGAGGAGTTACAGGAATTTCGTTCAGTCGCAGTCGAAGATTCTGGAAACCTGGTTGGCGAACGTCGGGGACGGCGAGTACAGGATAGTGTTAAGTAATTATTATGAACGAGTGTCTGATTTAATTAAGTTAATTAGAGTCCTCACTGACGCTTGTATTTTGTTTAGACAAGCAAGATCAAAGTGTGTGGGTGAATGGCGAGCAAATCGAAGTCGAGGTAATTATCATGTTAGTTATCCATTGTTAATTGGGATAAAAAAAAACATTTTAATTAATTGATGCGACAATGTTTACAGAATGAATTCACGGATGACGGTGCGGAGATATTGTTCAATGTATCAGGACTTCCGGCTTCGATCAGAACATACAGCACGGGGAAGAAAGAAATTGGGATATCGTACAGTTTATTTATAAATGACGTCGAAATACAGCAAGAAGTACTGACAGAGGAAACTTAACGGAAGATTGTAGATACTCTATGGAAGATACTCAATAGCTTTCCAAACACTTACCGATATTCTTTCACGTGCCACACTTCGTACACATTCTGAACAATAAAACAAGGAAATGAATAATTGTAATATTTTGCAATAAAATATAATAAATTCAGTGTGAACATAGCGACAAGACGAATGTATAATTCCATTCGGGCTCCCTTTTCAGTTAACCTTCCGGTCGAATTCCAAATATTTCTTTCTCTCTGTCTGAATAGTTTAATAAAATAGTTAATTCGTAAGTATTAAAAATGTCGATTAGGGGCAGCATATTCAGCGGCGGCTCGCGACTGGCCTACAGGTTTGACAGCGACGATATAACTTTCGATTGTAATTCAAACTTCACCAATGAATAAACCCCATTAGTTTCTACCTGCGATACACAGATAATTTTCCCAAATTCTAGTAATGTCCCTGGGAGAATTGCAACAAACCGAGGAAGACGTATTACAAAGGAACTGGATGTTGTCACTAGAGAACGATATGTACGAACGTTTCCTAACCCGATACGATCCCAAGGGGATGAAAAGTAATCACTTTTAATCACATTTTCATTAACATATCTACTATCACGTAGGTCACATGTGACCATGACTTTTAAACTTTCGAAAAAGCTTAAAATTCAAGAAAAATCTTTAGTAACTCAAATAATTATAAATTATACTATAATGTAACAAGTGTTATCTTATTGTTGTTAACGATTAATTAATACTAAATTAATCATAACAATTCCTGAGCATTGGTCCAATTAATTGCGATTGTTATACACCTTAAAAATCCAGTCTCAAACTATTTTTTCAAGCCATCACGAGGATTCTGCAAAGAGCAAAATACGCGCGGAGGTTCACATCCCATTACGCGCAGAGATCTTCGCGTATGAGCTTCCGCGAAAGTATAATAAGTCTCGATCAAGGTAGAGCGAGTATTATTAGCACAACAAGTATGGCCAGCATCCAGTCCGGAAGTCGATATGGCACACCAAGTCTGTTAACAACGGGAACGGTCGGAGATGGCGCAAAGTTAGTTCGCTAAGCCTCGTCCGGGTTTCCCGAAGTTTTCAAAACGATTTTCCCGGTAACCAGAATCACCATAACGCATCGTATGATGATGGCGGAAAAAGAGGTCGAGGATATGAGGAATGCCCACTCGATCCAGGAGAAATTGTCCGCGAGAAGGAAAGCCCGTTTCCAAGCCGAGCTGGAGGAACTGGAAGTACGTCTTCAAGAGATCTACGAAACGATGGACGAATTCGAAGAGGAGGTGGTGGAGACAGGAGTGGATCGTCTGACTGGAAAAATCCCTGCCGAGAGATTCTTCAGGTAACACAGGTGTATTAATTAAATATAGAAATGAATTTTCAATTAATTTCCTGATTTGTAATTTACGAAAATACAGCGGTGAATATTTCAACAGCTTTGTGATTTTATATTTATTAAAAAATCGGAAAAGTATTTACTTCTGTGACTAATAATTTTTACCGTGTGAAGGAGATGTTGTAATTGGGATTTTTGAAGATTTATAGAGGAGTGGCTGAAATCGGCGAACATTATAATAGAGCGAGTGAGATTGAAGACCGGGACAATTAAGATGCAGATCAGAAAGGCCAGACAGCAGTTGATTCAAAGGGAGGATCTAGGGGAGGCTCTTTGCGCCGTTGACTTCGATCAATTGAAGATCGAGAATCAGGCGTATTTAAAACAGATCGAAGAAAAGAATCATTACCTGCTCGACATGAAGAGGATAACGGGTAACAAATCATAATCGACGTCTACGCCCCCGCAGGCCTTTAATTAACGCTTTCCGATCTGTTGCTACAGGACGTTACAGTCTCGAGTTGACGCAACACAAGCAGAAACTGGAGAATCTGCTGAAGCTGTTGAACGCGGTGAAAAAAGAGATCGTGGCGAAGGAACAGCAGATCGTGGAACTCGAGGCGGAATATTCGATCGTTAACGTCGACGTCGAAGACGCGAAAGATCAGCTGGCGCATTTGACTGGCTTGATGGAAGATTTCAAAGTGATTTTACCATTATTTTTTAATACGTCAAACAACAGAATTAGACACGAACGAAGGAATTATTATTCACAGGTACCGGATATACTTGATTTCGTCGAATTACAACGAGAAATGAAAGATCTGCGGAGGACGTACAAACAATTATGCAGACGAAAGAACATTCAGCAGATAATGTATAAATCGAGTAAAAAAGGAATGATTCAGAATAAATCGAAAAAAAAGGATGGCAGCAGCCGGGTACAGTAAGTGTGTCGGTGAAATCTTTAGATTTAAATCTTTAAATTCACCCCCGGTTTCATTTCAGGACTGATTCGCGAAACGTTTCCGATATGTTACTGCCAGTTTTCTAATAACTTTCCCTAAACCCTGACCTATGTTTTAATAAACTTATACACGCGTTTCGTAAACAGTGGTTTAGTCAGTGCGTGTCGTTCCTTGCTCCCAGAGCTAAATTCCCTGGTAAAGTATGACGGCGCAATTATATCTGTAAAGTAATTACGCAGCACTGTACCGTCACCGGTTACGCCACCGGATAATTGGAGTTACGGTTCTTGTTTAGAAGACGAGCGACGTCCGAGCGGATTGTCCACTTTCCCATTCAGACTTTCCGTAAAATACGAATTACAAAACGCCTCCGTGTCTCGATTACACGTCCGTCATAATTCTCGCAACACCGCATCAACATAATAGAACCAGTGTTTCTCGAATGTGTAATTATAAAATATGAATGTAATGTAATATAAAATAAACTCCCCAATGTTATCTATCCATTTCTTTTTTCCACGTTCGCGGACGTGAATGCTATAGCCTTCATGTCATTCTGCATCGCAATGAAAATGAATTTTCAAATTTCATAGCCAATTATTTTGAATTTAATTTGAGATAACTTTAAGTTTTTATATTGTAATTATTATACCTGTCAAGGTAACGACTAACTGATTCTTTAGGTATTTTCGTATTATCTTATTGTTTCTCTGTGTATTTTCAAATTTACATAGAGAAGCAAATTCGGATATCACAACCAATTTAAAAATAAAATCACTGTCAATTCTTGCACCTCGCTGAAACTTTTACTTATATTATATCACCATTATAAACTTGCTCCATCTTCTTGCATGGTTTTGCGTCGTGTCAACAGACGTGTGTCCGAGGAAAAGATGGTAGGATTTTGGCGTGTGCCACGGTGTGGTGGATGGTCATGCTTCACGCACCGGCGATGCCTGTCCCTTCCTCTTTTCGCCTGCGGAATATCCGTCCCGGAAGACTGTGTCTCTCTGTCTGCCGCGATTCAGTTTCGCCGCGACGACAACATCGACCTACCGAACATTCGATCCGCTGCCAATTGCACGGGAGTTTCGGTCAAATAAATCTGTCCGAATCATCCCTCGACCTCTATAAACTTGATTTGAACCACTTGCACGTGGCATATTGATTGGATGTTGAATTCAGTCGGCGAAAAGTGAAATAAAAATTGCAAAAAATGTAACACCCAAGTGTCTGCGAACAGTGATTTCTATGTTGAGGGTTTGCGGTGTCGAGATTAACGATGTAGAGAGTTTTCCCGGTGAATGACCGAGGATTCTTTTGTATTTGTTGACGTGTAAAGAACGATCGAATTTTTCGGGGTGAATATCTACGGACGCCATTGAAATGACAAGAATAGTATGTTCGGTGGTGCGTGAACCAGCGGTTAGTCAACTTCCTGACTTTCCGTTTTGAATTGCGCGAACGTGCGAGAACTTTATTTTCTACGAGGATGTCAGAGTTTAATAAGACCAGTGTGGGTTTTCATTGAATTTTATCGTTACCGGGAGCGCTCGAAAATGATCGAGGTAAAGTTAGCGAGCATCGTGCTAATCATTTGCATGATTACGCAAGACAGTGTCACGAAATATTTGGAGGTAAGAGCTGGAAAAACAGTTAGCCGATTAATGTGGATCTCAATGATCGTTAAACTGTGTGTTAACGGTATTTTTGGAGATGATACACTTCGATAACGTCCATTTATCAGACACGGTTCAGAGGAGGCTCATTGTTCTCTGAAAGATATTAGATCCGAACTGGCATTTACATTTGAAACTTTAATTAGGTCGCGAGTCATGTTAATGCTATCTAGGCCAGTGGGAAACTCTTCTTTAACTTTCGACAAATCCACGCGAAAAGTTTTTCTTTCCCTAAACTGTCGTCTCGTTTCGTTCTTTATCAATTACCCATTATAATTAAATCCATATAAAACTCAAGAAATTTTCATTGCGGGACCATTCTTAATTTAAATAAAATTTTCACAAAATTTAATTTTAAAATTTGTATAAAAACAATATGACTTTTAATGGTTTTAAAAACAAAGCGATATTTATTCAAATAGAAATGTTATACCCAAGTTTAATAATCATTTGCAACTTCGCCAATGAAGATACCCTTGTATAATTTGTCAATTCGTTCGATTGTAATTCTTTAAGGGTATGAACGTGAATTTAGGGGATGCCCTGCAATTCCTTCGGGAGTATGACAGCGAGGCGTCCGCCATGTGCACTCGAGTCATGACAGCACAGTGGAATTTTGCCACGAATGTCACCGACGCCAATCGACGTAGAATGGTGCGGTATATTTCAGCGATGATGCTACAAATTTTACGAGTCAGTACCTTCTGACAGTCATTGATCCTTTCTAGCTGGACGAGCAGTCGCTGAAATTAAAGTTCGACAGAATCTCGTGGCGCAAAGCTGTCAGCTTTGCCTGGAGTCGAATTCCGGATCCCCTCGCGAGAAGGGAACTTAAAATGATCGCCACGAAGGGTAGGAATTCATTGACCGATGACAAATTCAACGAGGTGATTGAATAGTTTCGTCTAATATCTCGCGGATCGATTAAATAGTCAGAGTATTGTGAAAAAAAAATGATTTACAGTTACACTACCTGATCGCGGAGATGAAAGAAATTTACACTAGGACGAGACTCTGTCCTTACAGAACTATAGGGGCTGATTGTGATTTGAGCTTCGATCACGGTTAGTTTTTCTTATATTCGTCAGAGACAATTAATTATCCCCGGTGTGTAATTCATTGATTCGTATATTTGTCAGACGTGAATAAAATAATGGCTCGATCGAAAGATTACGATGAATTGTTGTATTATTGGCACGCCTGGCACGAGGCTACTGGTCCTCAACTTAAAAACAAGTACATGCGATATGTACAACTTGCCAATCAAGCTGCCAGATTAAACGGTGTGTAAAACTAGTATTTTTAGAATTTTATTTCAGAACGAAATAAATTCGTGTAGAATGCTGAAGTTTATTAGTATATTATACTTAGGTTTCGAGGATGCTGGCGACCAAATGAGAGAATTATTCGAAGACGATTACTTCCAACAGAATATCGCGGACGTGATGTCAGCGATAACACAATTGTATAAAAATCTGTTCACATACGTCAGGACAAAATTAGTGGAAAGACACGGGGATAGAATAAGAAGCGATGGTCCACTTCCGGCACATGTTTTAGGAAACATGTGGGCCCAAAATTGGGAGGGATTATTTGACATGGTTCAACCATTCCCAGCAAGTAGAAGACTCGACGTCACTTTAGACATGATGATTCAAGGTTTCACACCTTTAAGGTAATTTTTACAGATTTTTTAAAAAATTATATGTATTTAAGCACGAATTATATTACGATACCGTTGAAAATGGGAACGTCAAGGATGTTCCAAATAGCAGAAGAATTCTTTACCTCCCTTGGAATGAAACCCATGCCACCAGAATTCTGGAGATTCTCCATGTTCGAGAAACCCATCGACAGGGAAGTGAAATGTACGTCCAGCGCGTGGGATTTTTGTAACAAAGTTGATTACAGGTACCAGATAATTTTAATAATAATTTAAATAAACTGGTCACAGAGTCGTACTGAATTATTGAACGATTATAATTCATTATAGGATAAAACAGTGTACAAGAGTGACGATGGATGATTTATTATCAACCCATCACGAAATAGCAAGATTGCAATACTACTTGCAGTACAGGGATCAACAATTGTTATTTCGCAACGAAGCAATTCCAGGTACATATAATTAGTAACGCCATGCTAATGGAATAATTAATTTCTTCGTTCATTCAGGATTCTTCGAGGCTGTCAGTGATGCAATTGGTCTTTCAATATTCACACCTCAACATTTGCATAAAATTGGATTGTACAACAATTCCACCGACGATTACGGCAGTACCATTAATTTCCTAATGTTAATGGCGCTTCGTAAAGTCGCTTACATGCCGTTCGCCTACATCGTTGATCAGGTGATAATCAGTCACGTCGTTCGAATAATTTACTCAGAACTTGTTAACGAGACGCTAATTTATTTCTCAAAATTAATCAAAGTGGAGGTGGCGCGTATTTAGCGACGGTGTTTCGGACATGACAAGTAAATGGTGGGAACTGAGATTACAATATCAAGGAATCGTACCACCAGTGCCAAGGACAGAAAGGGATTTTGATCCTGCATCGAAATATCATGTTCCTGCGGACGCAGTCTATGCCAAGTAAGAAAATAATTAAATCATAAAACCGTATAATTTTAATATTTTAAATACCATTTATTTCAGGTACTTTGTTGGGGTTGTACTACAATTCCAATTATTCGAATCACTGTGCGAAATAGCAGGACACACCGGGGAGCTGTATACTTGTGATTTTTATAGATCACGCGAAGCAGGACGATTGCTATCGTACGTATCAAGTAGAATTTTAAAATTATGGAGAATATTAAATAAAAAATAAAAATTGCCCTGTATTCTTCAGGGACGTTTTATCGATGGGTTCTTCGAGACCGTGGAAAGACGTTGTGAAGCAAATGACAAGAGGCAGAACAAACAGAATGGATGCTGGTGCTATGCTGAGATACTTCGAGCCTTTAAATCAGTGGCTAAAACGACAAAACGAAATGGAACCCGTTGTGGGATGGATCACGAATCGCGACGACACCGGTGAGATTAAACTTTGTGTCAAGAATTTCTTCTGGAATAGATTTTATAAATTGTACTATCAACACATTGTGAGTACAGGTTTCCTTCAACTTGTTTCAGCTTTGTTTTTCCACTGGTATCAGAGTGGGGCGGAAAAAAACATGGTTTGGAGGCTGCTACCAGTGATACTTGTTGCTTCACTGATTTCGATACAGTGACCGAAGACAATTATAGTACGAACCACTGTGAATTATATCTAATGCACTTGTACATATTAATTGTATTGTATAAGAAAGTAATGTGTAAATACTCTATTGATTAAAATTTCTTAAAACACTACTACCTCTTCCTATTTCTCCATTTATACAATTTTTGTCGTTTATTTACCTAAACGTCGAACCCAAATCACAGATGGATTATAGGGTAGACCTATTAGCACAGACGAGATACAGATTCTATATTAATTATAAATAATTTTACAAGCTATTAGTATAACTGGCTAAAATTTCTATACCTCATACGTACTAATAATCCATATTCATTCTATATTCGAAAGCAAAGTGACAGTGTAATGATGAAAGAACTTCACAGTAAAGACGGTGTATACAAATCTGATATAGAAAGTCTTAGGATCAATTCTCAGAAGGACGATAATTTTTTTTATATTTTTGGTCAAGTTTTCAAGGGTCGACAATGATGATATATCTGTAAAATATACCTGGTCTTCGTTAAAATCGATATTCTGCAAAAGTAAAGGCACGGAGCAGTTTTGTAGTACAACAGAGTATATCGATCCGATAGATGGCACTAATTCTGCTACATCTACATCTGCTGTATGAGCTTTGCAGGTTTATAGTATGGACTAGACGACATGTGAGTTTTTGTGAATATATTTGTATCGTTTTTATAAGAAACAGCCTAAACCAGCATCGCCAGGATACTCCAACGACGTCATCCTATTTGTAAGTTCGTATCCACGTTAGTTCTGTGCAATTCAAGTCCTCGGAGTCTATGATGAAATATGTAAACGCCATGTTTATTGGTTAGGAATAACAGCGGTCGTTTTTGAAAATGGAAGTGATCCTTGGTCGAGGTTTGAGATTCGCATCTATTTTAGGATCAAACCCGATCTTAATAACTAAAAGTTTCACAGAATCGGTACGATGCATACAATGTACCGATCCGAGACGATGGAAATTAAAACTAACTGGTAGGTTAGAATCTGATTGCGTTACAACCCATCGATCAGGCGTTTCGAACATCGTGTTACCTGGATTCTTTAAATTACAGAAAGATATCCGCGATGTACCGCGTTACCGTGTAATTATGTTCCACTTTTAAATTACGTTAACACGTACGAGCCCTTCAAATGTGCCAGTATAAATGCCATTAGATCGGTGCATTACAGTGACTTCAAGCAGTCCTCGCAAGTGGATGGCGAAAAGTCCGAACCGGGGAAAAAAGTATCAGTATTTCAAAAAATGAAACAGTTAACGAAGGATTATTGGCACATTCTAATACCAGTCCATTTAGTTACTTCTGTAGGTTGGGTTGGCATATTCTATTTATCAATTAAAAAGTATGTACATATATTGCATGTATTGTAGAATTATATACATGTAATGTTGTCATTCAGTTTCACAGCATGAAATCATTATTTTTCCAGTGGTGTGGATATTGTAAAGATAATGGAATCTATGCACTTCAGTGAACAATATTTAGACATGTTAAAGAACTCTAGTGCTGGTAATTGGGCATTAACGTATGCTGTATATAAAATATTTACTCCCCTTAGGTACACGGTTACTGTGGGTAAGTTATGAAAAATCAAAAGAAATTTTCATTAACAGAGTAACAAGAATTTCAGAAAAATTTAATTATTTTTAATACACAATGTATAGGAGGGACAACACTGGCAATAAGATATCTTAATAAAATGGGCTTACTGAAGGCTTCTTCATTCAGAAAACAGCCTTCACAGATAAATAAGGTATTAAGAACTCAAATGTATTATTAATAAGCATAGATTTAAAAAATTGTATTTTAAGGACAGAACTGATATTTCTATCTGAACTATTCTTCCTATTCTTTTCCATTTTCTGTACATGCATTCGTGGTGTAGCCTGCTGTGACTCCTGTGTGTAGGTTTACAATTGAATCCGTATAAATTAATTATTTACGATAAACAATGTTTTTTTTACGTCGTCCGTTTTTCTTTCCATAGGCGTAGAATGTACTACTGCTAACCTATATAAATGTACATACGCGAAATTGTATATTATATAATACGTCCTTACATTTTTATAGACTGCAGAATCAAATAAAGTTTTGGCAGAGCACAAGTCAACGTTTAAACAACATCGACAAACGGATCCCCCCAAAACATAGCGATATACCGAAGAGATATAATGGATTCATAATTTTATTTTGGACGTATGATTTAATTTTCGTACAATTCGAAACATAAAACACGCTGCATCTGTGTATGTTGACTATTGTAAATGTATTCTATTTCTGTGTTACGATAAAAATCATCTGTGCGAATTTCTGCGAGACTGTTTTTGTTTACCTCCACAACTCCCCAAGAGTTTATTAACATAAGTAACATCGATTAACAATTATTCGACAGGTATACTCTTCTTTATTGAACGGTTGTAATTTTACATACCGTACATACATTTAAATAAGATTGTACTTTTTATCTACAATTATCGCAACTTAAGTATAACCTATACGTAAAAACAATCGTACTCCTTAATCCTGAATGTATAGCGAAATTTTTTGGCAGCACGAAATTGTGCGTCGTAATATCGTAAAATCAGTCGCGACACTGCACCAATATTTTAATTTTCTACTTATTGCTTGTACGAGTATAGCACACGATTTATGTAGAATTTTGAGCTTTAGCAATAGTACCCTCGTACGGACCATAAAGCACTTTATTAAGTCCTAACCAATAACAGCGAATCTTGGAATATTGCTTAAGATCTCGTAATAGTGACCAACATACGACATATCGTCCTAATAAATACTGTTAACGAACATGATACATCAAGTATGGTAGAATGTGTCCATCCATCAACAATTTCAGAATCGTAATTTAACCGGGAAAGTTTAGGTCTTCATCATTCACGTATATATAATAGTTTTTAATTCTCATCACGATGGACACGTCACAATAATTATTATGTTTTATTATATACACGAATTAAAGTATAAGTTGTTATCTTAACAACATGAAACTATTATGCTACTATATCACAGTTGCCTGCGCAACTCGCTCATCCTAATGAGACCACTGCATTCACAGAGAGAACCTTGGGCAAATAAATAAGACCACATATATTAAATATACCACTTACCTATATTAGCAACTGTTGATGGAAAAAAAATGTCCTGTTTGTAAATTGCGACAATACATCGCTCAAAAAAGCAGGTTAATCACCGTTCGAATAGGCCGATGATTAAATCTGATTAATCTAAGTGATCCCGAAGGGCAGTGTAATATTTCGGTTCTTTAAATACCCAGTCTTGTTAGGCTATCTTGATCCTCTATATATAGAGGAACAGATACGGTAAAGCTATAGTTTTTCGTAGACGTCGGCTAGGTATGATATAGGGCAAAATTTAATTTTTTCCGTTAACGTGTACTATATAGCCAAAGAGAGATAAAGTTAGTTTCACCTTAGTAGTAGGTGTTACGTTCAGTCCATTCTCACGATTTTCATTATCGGATGATCGATACGCGCGCAGTTCGAAAGCTTCGATAAAAGTTTTAAACACCGAACCCAGCCAATTTATCCCATAAATTGATAACTAGCCGAGACTGGCTGTGGTGCCCTAGGCTGTGTGTGGGATATGCGTTGGATGTGGCACGCACGGCACATAAGCCTGCCATCGAGTGGGTAGCACCGTTTATCCGGCTCATCGGTTAATTGCATACCGCAATCTTCGCAAACATAGCAGTCCACGTGAAAATCTTTATCCATCGACACCACTCGGACAGTTTCTTCGGTTCCCTGAGACAAATACGATATGATATCAGTTAAAATGTGAATGGCAATAAAAGTGAACATGATATGGCGAATAACGAAAATCATCTATCTGGAAACGACAACTACTTACCTCGACAGGAGTGATCCCTTTTCCACAAGAAGCACATTTAGGTGCGAACATTCGATGGTAATCGTTAACACAATAGATTTTATTGTCAACGTCAACCGTGAAGGGAACACCGTCAAGACACTCGTTGCAAACGCAACACCGAAAGCACCCGGGATGATAAGATTTGCCCATCGCTTGTAATATCTATGGTAAAAAGAGGCCAGTTTTGAATGACAATTCGAACTTAAACTATGATAATGTTTTCAACTCGATTACCATTTCCATGATGAGGTGGCCGCAAATCGCACATTTCTCGGCTGTCTGTTGGAAGCCGGAATACTGCAGACAAAACCCCGGTAAAAGCCACGTGATCAAATCAACGATATACTAATTATTTGTACGCGTATCGCGATGTATTCCCAACGTACCAAATAATCTTCCTCGCAGTAAACCCTCCCGTGAACATTGTAGAATGCTTTGCCACGCAGCGCTCTTCCGCAGGAACAACATATGAAGCAATTGGTGTGATAGAGATTACCCATAGCTTGACAGGCTTGACCTGCCCCAGTTACTTTCTCCCCACAGGTATGACAAATGCCTGTCAAAAACAGTAAGATTTAACAATTATAACGAAACACACCGTTTCAATTATTCCACAGTCACACAACAACAATAACCAATAAACAAAGAACGAAAAATTCCACAATGAATTTTAAGAATCGACGGATAATCTTTCCACCACAGTAGCAAGTGTATGAAACTCGCGAACACGATATTCGAGGTTCACCGGCAACGTTTAAAAATACTCTCTCATCGACATCCGACAATACAATGCACTCGTCAGGGTCAGTAACTGTCAGCAGTACGAAACGAATATCAAGATACAGGGAAACTATCCGTGGAAATGGGAACTCACAGCTATCGATAGGCAATACTGGGCCAGCCATTCCCTTCCGAAGAACCCTTTTCCTTTGTCCACCGATTGTGACACTTGCGATTTCAGTTTTACGACTAGGTTTCGTTAGGTCAGTCCTGAGCGGACTAGAATCCGCCAACGAGTTGGACTGGTCTATCTATAACGAGATTAGTTACCGCGGCGAGCGCGACCTGGCCACGGCAAACTGCCGTGTACAGGACGTTACACGAAGAATAGAACTCGTGCAGAACGACGAGAAACATTAGGCTCTCCTAAACGCCAGCCATTTCTCGACTGACATTGGCTCGCTCAGCCGAAGTTCCTGTCCGCTCGTGCGGTCTCCCGGTTCCTTATTGCTTTGGTTAGGCAGCGTTCAGATAAAAGAAAGGCGTAGCACTAATAAATTATTCTATAAATTTCATATTCAATATCACAAAGATATTGGTATGACGAAATATAACTGTGATTAGAAGTTTCAAATTCTATAAAATGTATTGCCTTCGGTTTACGTTATGGTACTGCTAATATTTTGAAATGCATCGCAGTTTCATATAATCGGAAAGTTTAATGCACTGTTATTTGTCACGTTCGCTGACTTATTTCTTTTTCGTGCCAGTTTTGGTGATAATACAAATAAGGGGGAATTGATGAGTAAGTATCATCGCCGTTGGAGGCATTCAATGTGAACAGTGCTTTACAACGTTCAGAGACACATGCAGTCCAAGGGAGAGACACTGAATGCGTATGTGCACCTAACAGATGTATATACTCGCACACTTGCGGCGCTTCACGTAGGTGCGAAGATACGTAGGTGGAAACGAATGGGCCGAGAGTGAATGTCAACGAAATGTCGTACTAAAAAGTTTCGCGACACACTGAAACTCGACTCCATTTTCCAAAACCGGTCTACCGGTTACTCGTGCCGTGGGAATTGGCACGGAACCCCGCTGGTTTTTATTTCTTCGCAGAAGTCTTTCAAATTATGGATTGGATCGTGTCGGAAATTAAGTTCTGCAATGATGAACTTATACGAAACGACTGTGGTCTTTCCTCTCAGGTAATTAATACCAGGAACACAGAAGGAAGAAATTGTTTAGGATACGTTAAACACTAAAGTGTCTAATGGATAACGTTTATCGGTTGCGAAGAATTATAATGTTTCAAGTCAAACGATAGTAGACTATTTCCGTAGGCAAACGATATGTTTGTTTCTCACCGAAATATTCTCCTTCCTCTTCTTGCTTTTCCATTTCTTCTTCCAATTGTCTGGTTAATTCTTCTATTTTTCTTTCCGCTTCCGTAGGTCCCTAAAAAAAAATAAATCGCATCTCCAATTGCGATCAATACTGACAAAGGTTCTATTAAACTGAGATGTGATTTGAGCATTAGGAAACCTTACACCAGCGTAGTGGAGTGACACACATCTTTCGTACTTGTAATTTCAATAATGCTAAAGGCGAAGAGAAAGGGTAAAAATAAGAAAACACAGGCTTCGGGAAGATGCATACAAGCTATGAATAAAATATTGTATAGTAACTATACAGCAGTTGTCGGCAATGAACAATTTACAACCTATGATTCACCGTGAGTTCGAAGAAAGGACTTGCCGCGAATCCTAAGATATTCGGAAGTATGTACACGTTGGTTCGAGTGAGGAAAACACATTCCAAGATTCACACATTTGAAAATATTTTGTAGTTTCGTGGATTAAGATAAAAATGATTTATCGAAACGTCTTTAGTAATGTTTTTATCCGGACACTCGCTAATCTTATCGCTACATAGGTCACCCGTTATGTAAAGTATGAGCGATTACTTGGCGGCAATAATGAGATCATCAGTCGAACACAAAAAATGACGCACGTTCTCGTACAAGTTCGCAGTCGCTTTAAATGGCATGCAATTTATTATACAAACACCTTGTCGAAAATGTAAGCAGTGCTTAGAAACAAATTTGGCGATCGCCGGGTGCAAGGCGGGGTCACGATTTTTCCATGGGAAATCAACATGCAATTATATATCAAAGATTGGCTTTTAGCCAGCGTGACATAAATCAAAATTAACGCCGCATACGTTACTTAATACTTAGCCTACTTATCCCTATTAAACCGATACGTTCTCGTTACGTTTTAACAACACACAGTGGTTAGAAGCATGAAGGTAACAATGTTAAGGCAAACGGGGAAGCATGTCATGCATGGTTTTATCTTATGAGCCAGTTTCTTACTGAAGGTCTAGGTGGTATGACATTGAAGGGTAGTAATCCCTTCCCAGATGAGGGTTTGATTGGTGGACTGACTGACTTCCTTTCTTCTGGTTCTGGTTCAGCAGGCCTTTGTAATACAGGTACTCCAGCATTCAGGAAAACTGGTCCAGCAACACCACTAGTCACCCCAGGTGGAAGACTAGTGATTCTGGGCCCATGGACATTGGGATCAGTATCACTGGCAGTAGTTAAAGCACTTGTTACTGGTGCTTGTACTTGTCCACGTACAGGACTTCCAATTGCATTATTTGAAGACGATGGTGAGACATGTCTTGGTGAATTGATCATATTTTGTGCCACTATGTCAGATGGGACTTGACTATGCGTTGGACTTGTTTTTGGAGAACCTCTGACACTATTGTTATTAGGTATGATTCTGGAAGGATCACGACTGGGTGAATAAATAGGTGGTGTCTTTGCTTCTGAAGGATCTGAACCATCCTGAATAAAGTTTCTGTCACTTTGTAGATTACTTAATCTCAGATGTTCTGATGACCGGTTGGACGAATAAATTGGAGAGTTTCTGGCAGGGAATTCTGATCTTTGTTCTTGATGATGATAGGTCCTATCATTTGGTGGCATCCCTCTGTTTGGAGAGTAACAGGGGGAGTTCCTGCATGCAGGTTGTTCCCCTGGCCTAACACCGTACACGGGTGAATTTCTAGCTTGACCTTCACCACTGAAATTTCCACTTGTACTTCTTGGAGTTGTTTCTATGTATTGCTTGTAGTTTTGGGAATTATCTTGACGAAACTGGGGCTGTTGTACACTTTCTATATGGTTGGACGTACGGTATGCTTGTTGCCCGGTTAGTGTGTTATCCATAGAACTACGATAGTGATGTGGTTCGGGTGGTAAACGAATTGGTGGGGATTCACTGTGATAAGGGAGCCCAGATCTGGGGGAATGTTGTTGTTGCTGCTCAGAATTATAACTAAAATTCCTGGTTGGTGTTTGTAACTCTGACGGAGGGACATAAGCACTCCTGCCAGCTTGATGATCCGTAGTGGATGATGACCCTTGTAAGTACCTTGACGTTGAGGAGTCCACAGATCTTTGTAAATTTGATCCATCATAACTTTGGCCACGTATAGAACTTCCTCTTTGTTGTGTGTACGACAGACTTTGTGTCATACGCTGATTTTGTGCCTGACCCACTTTTCCAGTCATGATGACATAATCACCACCATTTATACTAGCTGGGTGATAATAATTTGGTGGAACTTGTGGGCCGGGCTTATTTTGTGCATTTTCATTAAAATGCACCTCCTGAATATTCTCATAAACAGGTGGTGCTTCATATGGTGGCAACTCCTTTGCTGGTGAAGCAGACTGATACCGATTTCCAGTGGGCACCTGTGGCTGTGCCTTTCTGAAGCTAGCTTCATAAGACTCACCAGCTAAAGAACCCCTAGGACTACTCTTGGGGCTCTTTCTGGATTCCACTGGATGATAATAAGGTGGATGAGATTGATTTTGTTGTGGATAATAATCAATATTCTCATACACCGGTGCTTGCTGATGACTTGTACGGCTCTGGTTTTGTTGTTGTTGTTGAGCACTGATTTGTTCCACTGGTTTTGGTGTAGCAAATCTAGATGCAGCTATTATATTCTCACGCTCATACAGCTTATAATCTGTTGCTGATACCTGTCTGCAGCTTTCAGAGTTGCCTTCAATGAAACTTTCTATAGCACCCACCGGTCTACCAGGACCCCTGGCATCGTTTCGATTGCCGGTATTTCTCGATACGGGTACCTGGGCCTCGGGTCTTGATCCCGTGACCCTGCCGGTACCCGATGCACCGCCGGCGTCGTTGGAGTCATCCCCAAGCTGCAGATAACCTAGCTTTTGTACGTACGAAGCGTCGGCTGAGTTGCACATTGGCAGTGATTCGCGATAAGACGATCAGCACTAATAAGAAAGATTTTGTGCTCGTTACGTTGAATATATCTCGTGCACTGTTTAGTTCCAGATTTTTCTGCATACAAGGAAAATCACCACAAAGCGATTCGACATCGTTCGCAGAGCCGAATCAGCTCGGTGGTTCCCTTCGAAAATCAATATCCCCAATTCGTTGTACCTTCTCGTTCCCTTGTGTTTTCACTTCCACTTTTTCTCGTACACTTTACCGATCCTTTCTGGATCAGCGACAAAATTCCACGCAAAGTGTCGAAAAGACGTTTGCTCGGTGAACCGAGGGCCGTTTTTCCCCCACAATTTTGGGATACGCCCCGCGATCACGGCGCCTCGAGTTCGCGTCTCCTCTTTTCGACTAACACCCGTCCGCCGACAAATCTGAGAGCCTTGTCGTCCACCAAAAATCACCACCTGCGAAAATTCACACGATACGCACACACATACGCCCCGCACGCATCGTGGTTCGTCAAGCCACAGACCTGCGAGACATTTTCCCCTGCTACGAGTCATTCGAACGCAATATGGATTGCTTTGTTCCACCACAACGTGGCGCCACAATAAGTAACGGCTTCTCGCGAACTGTTCGATATTCCCGGCCGAAGTTCCGTTTTTGCTTTCAAGATGGCGCCTGACACATCTTCCCGATTCTCGGAATCGGGTCAGCGCCTCTAACGTCGCTGAGATGAAATACAACGAACAAACGGATTTCCTTATTGGATAACACGCCCTTTGATGTAACCGCAGATGAAGGATATAATTTCACGCTTCTTTTCTGATTATACACTCATTTTAAAAGACTCGCGCGGCGCAGTCATTCAAAAAGATAAATGATGACTAAGATCCTCAACTGATTACATTATAATAACTATACCAACAAAAATTGCCGATCTCTCATGGAGGTGTACTTATCGTATACGGCAATATGGTTTTTCCATTACATTCTATAGAAAACATGTTAAACAGGATCTAATGGAATTTGTGTTTTCTATTGTACATCCGTCTACATTCAGGTATTCAAAATAGGATATCTTCATCGCTAGAAATTGGTCGGAACGGTACACGTCTCCCCTTCATCCCTAGTAGACACCGCATTAGGTAGTCGAAACGCAAATGCAATCGATTGTGCCCGAAACAGGTTTTTTTCACAGGATCTGCCTAGGGAGAGAATAAGCCGGGTCTACAGGTGAAGAGACAGGATCTGGTCTCGCGCGCCTTCATGCAGTCACGGGCACCGTGTCCGGCATAGTAATGTGATGTAATTCCATTACATCGTGTCCGTTTTACACCTACAGTGGTCAAGAAAAATAATATCTCTTAGAAATGTCTTCCACGCTTTCACGGCTCCTACGGGCAATTATCATTTACGAGGGTCAAAATTTACAAATAGCAATAAATAGATTACAGAGAATTTAATAGAATACAAATTTACCTAACTTGTTTCTCAGAAAACCGAACCCTGGAGATTATAGGTTCGTTAATTTCAACTGATTAGAAATCAGTATAGTTGCGTCAAGCGTGTCTCAACTTCGGTAACTCGATCATAAAGAACTCTGTGGTAAATATACGAGTGGTATTCGAAAAATGGTCTACAGCTTGATCGCGATACCCAACGGTGGAGTGATTAGTTATACGATTCTATTCTCTAAGCGGGAAACAAATTTCTGTGTTCACGATCTGATCGTTGTGCGTTCGGTTTTGCACGTGTGGCCGTAACCACGTCTCACTGTCGTCCTACGCGGGAAAGGAACCAACTTTTCATTCGCCGTGTCTCGCAGCTGTTCACCGATTACGATAACGTGGGCGACGCGACCTCACTCAACGAAAATTTTATATTTCCGAAAGGTGAATAAAAACGATAGATTTCAAAGCCTTCGAGCCACCCACGAGATGGTGGCACCCACGTTTTTCCAGGCACCTGCACAACACGTCGATCGTATTAGCCAATACCTGTTGACCGATCGTTCGATATCCACCCATGACGTAATATCACGCGTACGGAATTTATTTTTCACGCGGGATATCATTTCCGTCATGGCGTTCGGTATCTAATCTCACGCGTCCGTTCATAAGTTGTGGGACAGTCGCAAATTTATATTCAAACTGAGTCAAACTTAAGAATTAATTTTCATTAACAATTTACATTAAACATTCTCACAGCTTTGAATGTTCTAGGGTCTGAAAATTTCTGTCTTTAAAAATTGTTGACGGTCGGAAATTTCTACGCATCGACCACTTTGAAAATTTCAAGTATCGAATGATAAACAAGAGAATAAAGTGAATCGGATGTCAAATTGAGTGGCACTCGATATTAAACAAGTACCTCGGTACAGTGGATGTCGCAAGTGCCACGGACGGAAGTGCAGTAACCAACTCCGTACAGTAGTATAGCTCATTTCTGTCGAACTACAATATGACATCGGGTTCTCATGTACGTATCATGTCGGTACGACAATAAACACGAGGTTTACGACCATAAGAGCGTACGTGTGTGTGTGTGTGTGTGTGTGTGTGTGTGTGCGCGCGCACACGCGCTTACGCATTTACGTACGCATAAAGAGTTAGCTGCCGTGAGTACACAGGAAACGTAGCTCTATGCTACCCGCATGGCTCGGAATGCACGAGAATAGAATTGCATTCGTCTGTGTGTGCGTACGTGTATATTTATACACAATAGGATCACGTCTGTGTGTAAGATCGTGCGTACACGAATTTTTCATACGCGTGTAGACGCATAGAATAAATTTGCGTATGTATGTATAACATGGTATGTATGTATGTATATGTATTCGTTCGTACTTAACAACATCCTCCGCGGATACCAGTAAGTCGTATGTTTTCTATGTGTGTGTTTGTGTGTGTGTGTGTGCAAATGGTAATTGTGCACCTGTGTGTATACGCGTGTGCATACAATGCTTATGCATACGATACAAGAGTACAGGTTGTTGTTCGACCCCAGGTCTGACTAGGCGGAAAGACGATTTCTTCGCGGAAAAGATGTGAGACTGATATACCATCGTAAGGATCATTTAATTAACCGGTCGCATAATTAGCCACTTTCAGCTACACCAGTCTACCAATTTATATTGTTCACTTTCAAGCTACACTGTTATCTATTCTACCATCCGTGTTTCACCACTTTGTTACAGGCAGAATAAAAAAATCACCCCGTTACTCGGTATTATATAAAAATTAATTTCCATATTTCACATAAAAATTATCAATTCTCTTCTCTCAGCCCCCTTTTATTAAGGGCACGTTAAACGCCCGGTGAACTAAATTTAGACGACCGAGTCGTTCGTTCTACCCCGGGCAATTTATTTCTCCATTTGCGGCAGCGCATTCCAACGACACTACTTTTTTCTGCTACCGAATCGAATTCCTACACCTTCTGTCCCGACGACGCCCCGGGCAACGGAAGTCTTGCCGGTTCTTCGCTTCGACCCGTGTACGTGTACCCCTGCACGTGTTTCTCACCTATGTGTGGTACGTGTCACGTATATATGTATGCGGCAGTTATACTCAGTACCTTGAACGGCTACCTTGTCAAGAATTTCAGAATCGACCGATGCCCCGTAGATAATTTTCCTACCGAGTTTACTGTACCCGAACTTCCGGTTAAAATTGAATCTGGGATATAAAACACTCGTCACCTTATACGTGAATCTTTACGAGATGATAATAACTTGGAGGATTTATTATTAAAATACTACTATTGGGCGATTGGAATAAAGAATTACCTGTGAAAATAACGGGCCGCGATATAATAGCAGAGAAATGAAAACCGTTTATGGACTCGGTATCCTACGCGTAGTTACGACAGACGAAATACCGTCTGAGAAACTGATCGGAACCGACACGAGACTTTAATGCCTTCATCTGCAATGGAAATGATCGTTAATGTGCTGCTTGATACCTCGCCGCCATTAGAAACCTTCCTCGGGCATTTCGATGATATTCCACAGGCGGAAAGTAAAAAAGAAATCTTACCAGGTTTACCTCATAGGGTCACCGATGATCACAGAATTTTTTAACATTTTTTCAAAGAAATAAATAATTAGTACATTAGAGTCTAACATACATTACAAACTAAATGGATTCTCTTAATTATATTATTAATATCACTCAATACTTTTTAATTCCATTATTACCAAAAAATCCCACAGGAAAATTCGCAAAAATTCGCAGTGTTAGTCAACGTGTTAATCATCCGCGTGGAAAAATTCCGATTGATATCTATCTTCCGTGGTTACCCCGCGGATTTGCATCAATTAATATTCCCTCTTCTCACGACGGACCCGATCCTTACCCACGTTCCACTGGTGGATCTCTACGAAAATCAGAATCAACGGTGGCGTCCCGTGGCTCTCCCTTCTATCGCGCAGATACATCTTCATTGTCGAATATATACCGCGTCTGTTACGAGTGCCTTAAGAAATAATCCCGGGACATCCACCATTCGCGGCGTAGCCGCGGTTCCCATCCATCCCCGGGAGACAATGGACCCCACGACAAAGAGAGGAGGCCGCTTTCCTTTCTCAGAGCTGAACTCCGAGCTAAGAACGACGACCGGGCTTTTTAAGAGCCGCGATCCTGAAAGCAAGAGGAAGGTACAACGTGGTACAGAAATATAGATCCTAATTGCTGCCATACTAATTATCCGCTACTAACAAACCTGGAAATTTTTGGTTCTCCGATTAAAATCGAACGTAGATGACCCGACGTAGATGGACGGTGAAAGTTAATTCGCATAACGAATAATAATAAATACGAGAGGAGCGTGATATTTTAATGTCGATGAGATAAATAATAGAGTCCGGGCGTTGCGTGATCTCGAAAGCAAGAGGAGATGAAATGCGCACGGAAAATAGAGTAGACATAAAGAAAATAAGGTGAGTTCGCGCATCGGGAACGCCGCGGCGTGGCATGTAGTTGTAATGAAGAGTTAATTTGGCGCTCTCACGCGATTCAGGAAGGCCGTTATACGCGAAGGACGCTTCCCACGTTATACCGCGTCAGATGTGTGGTTACAGACCGTTTATTTCATTCGGCCGAAAATATTCGGTAATATTCCGTGGGCAAAACTTCTACCCTCGATCATCGGAGGAACTCGTGTAAAATTGCTGGTGAGATAAGCATCGATAACAAAAGAAAATTGTCTAAATATAATTAAAAATAGAAATTATTGATTTTATTTTTGTCACACATTCAATTCAACGAGTATCATATTATTATCACCGGATGTAATTAGAGATTGTGCAAAGTATGTACTGTTATTTATTAGATCGAGCGGCACGCTTGAAAATCAGTTCAACAGACTCTTTATACGGAAAGAATGTCAGAGGATCGAGGGATCGAGGATCGATGAGACCAGTCTCGGTTCGCCGAGGTCACACGAGACGGTCACGCGCTACCAGTTTCAAGGTATGGGTGTCGAAACACCTACAAGCGATCTAGATGTTCGGCTTTCCAGATTCTCCGTTACATTTTCATTCCGGCGACACAACCGCGGACGCCTTAAATTCCCATCGATTTTTCCCAGCGACCGTTACCGACGACACGATGAAATTAATTGCACAAATGTCATCTGATGATCGTCGTACTTAATCATACATATATCCTGCTTTCTCTTATCATTTGTCTGCCGCTACTGTCCGACGTTAATAAAATCAATGTCACTCGGACAGATTGCCGAGCGTATTAATCACGTGGTCGTTTTGTCGCAACCGACGGAAAAGCCAGCGAATTCGTGCCGGAAATATTAAATTCCCAAGGAACGCTCGACGAGTGTGTTTTCTGTACTCGCAATCGAACGACCGCATACCAATTGCCCGCCGGAAATGCGTAACACGGTATGGCGAAAACTCGATCGCACCTCCGTAGTATCCTGGAGTTGGCGATTAACGCCGACGGAATGTTGTTTCACAGTTGCTCGCGTTTCGATCAATGAATGCGTAAACGCGGAACGGTCCGCTATCAGAACGGTTATTAATTACCGGATAATTACACGACGGAACCGATTTCTGATCTACGATCGCGCCGTTTACTTTCCCACATTTTCCGACCGCTAGTATGTATACATACATGTAATACATACGTAATAGGTCGTGTCTACCTTTCGAACAGGTAGTCGAACGAATGAAACACCGATGAGAAATCGCGATGTGTGTCGGGTCAGTGGATAGAAATCATTTATTTTCGTGAAATATGGAGACCCGATCCGGTTCACGTGACAAAGAAGATCGTTTGAGTGACACTGCACGCGATCAGTTTAATCGGGGATCACCGGAAGAGCGTTCATTTCGTTCTAACTGCACAGGAATTACCCGTTTCTTACGGAAATGTGGATTTTTTCGAAGGAACAACGCCACCTGCTTGATCCTATACAGGAAATGTGAAAGGATCAATTTGATCTCGACGCGTTCGATGATTTATAAGAGACTCTTTCTTTTTCATTGTCTCCTTCACCGAGTGAGCCGACGAGATAATGTGTTGGAAAGACGTAAATACGGCTACCGTGGAAACGTTTAAACGTGATTCACGATGTAATTACTCCGATAGTCTATACAGTCATTCGGATGACGTGTACGGTAAATCGTCGGTCATTTACAGCCTAGCGCGTTATTTACAATACGGCGTCAACATGGAATCTCGTGGCGTGTTATCGTTCACGTGTGCACGGTGCCAGACTCCGGCACGTTTCGGATCAAAGATCAACAAATGAACTGTGATTTATTTGCTATTGCTGTGCCATTAGTGTCTCTAGATATGGGCGGATCTTGTATTATAGTAGCAAACGTATGTATGTCGGCGAAACGTGACAAATCGTACGTATGCAATTGCACGTACACACACACAATATATAATTTTATATGTTGTCACGTCGGTGATAGGTGATCCACGTCGGTCAGCGAAATTATCTTGGTTTACTATTTTTTCGCAACATCCCGTTGGGGTTTGTTTTTTCCCCTCTTTTTTTGCAAAACTCGATAAACGGTAATGGTAACAGTTAGACGAATAGACGGACGTGTAATTCCGAAATGAAATACGCCGAAGCTCCCGCGGAATTCCCGTTCGTACGTAGTTGCAACAACTTCCTTCGCGCACTGTCCATTACGCGTACCAGCGCGCACCTGTATTAGTAGATTGGGACACGTGTAAGTACGAGGGACGCGAATCGACGTGATAGCAAGATTACGCAAGTTTCTTGCGTGTGTGTGCGGCAAAACGGGAGCAATGTTTCCGCGAGGAGAAAGACGATTTCAGTAATTGACATTGTCTATTGTGACAGAGCTTACATTGTTTGGTACGGTTTTCAGAGTTAACGGTATTAAATCATTGTAGGGTATAGCGGTAGATGATTGCGGCATACGATTTAAATGACAATCGCGATATTTCAAAATACACGTGTTCACAAAGACATCTATGTATATATTTCGAAATTACTACCTTCTAGGCATTTTACTACTCGCGGAAAGGTAATTCGTGAATTTTCACACGGGGGAAGGGGAGAAGGGAAAATATATATATTTTTTACACATATATTTTTGTTACGCTTACGTAGCCGAGGTTCCGCCGGAAGTGGAAGCGATTTAAGTGTTGCATCGTCGTGCCGGAAACACAACGGGAGTCCCCGTGAAACAAATCGAAAACCGCCATTGTTCGCTACGAAATCGCGCTTAAACAGTCCCGGAAGTAGCAGCACGTTTCCGGAAAGAGGTGAAAATGTCTGGCGAGATTGCGATCGAAAACGAAATAGAAAGTCGTCGACTTAATCCAACGAAGATTTTCATCGCGACCCATCCACGTTTGACACTTCTTTAATTAACCATCGATTCCTGTTTTCATTTAACGAAGCACACGTCGTTAGAAACACGTTTCCGTCACGTCGCTTTACGCTGTTCTTATTAACGTCCATCACGAAGATGTACGAGCCCTTCCGCGAAAAACTTCTATTACTCCCGTGGTGTTACTTCCTCTTTCATCAGAATGCTTTCACCTGTAATCATATTAAAGTGCTTTGCTACATGGAAACACGGTGTAACGGTCCCCGTGTGTTTGCGTGCCACGTTCGGAAGGGTGGAAGATGCAACGATCGGCCGCGCCCTGATAAGGGCGCGGCATTTCAAGGGTGTGGTTTGGTGTTTGTTGTCGGACGATGTCGCGTGCCCTTATTCCGCATCCCCTCGCGGTTATTAATTTTACACGGTACATCCTGTATAATTTAAAAAAAAATTAAGTAAGTACTTAGGTAGATTCTACTGTAGTAAATATTTAAATAGGAAGCTCCGGTTTTAATGGAAGGTACACGATAAAAATCGTACTACGTCGTTCGTTAAGATTCGCTCAGGAGATGATTTTACTTTCGTCACCGTCGGAACGACTGGCTCAATTATCAGATGTGATACAATGACGCAACGTACGTATCTCGCGAAATTTATAAGCAACGCCGTGATATACGACCCGCTTCTCAGGCAACGATAGATCCGCACGGGAAGAGGATTTATGTTCTGTAGCGTCTATTGTCCGCGAATGTTTGCAAGTGGGCGATCGGAATTGTTTACCGTATGACTTAGTCGTCGCTCTGTTAGTCATAACTTATTCGTCATACGATATACATATAGAGGTCTAGGCGGTTACTCGTGTTACTTTATTTTCGCGACATGTCCCCGTAAAGTAGATAAGAACAAAAAAGATAAATGAAAAGTGTTGACAATGAAACACCACGCTGTCCATGATAGAAATCATTAATAACGTCACATCGAACAATATGTGTCGCACATTTTTCCGTAAACGTGAAAGAAATCTAGGAAACGAGGAAATTGGATTTATCTGGAACCAAGGAACACTTTGTCGACGAAAAATCATGTTAATTTTAACCGACTGCCCCAATACTTGGGCCTCTTTTTCTTTCCTGATTTAATAATATTTTTTTCCGGTCTGCTAAGAAGTTAGTGGTATCATCTGCTCGTTCGTTGCCCCTCGTTGCCCTCTGTCAACTGTCCGAAGAAATCGGAAAGTTCACGAAGCGTGTAATGTAAGTCAATCGTTGGACGGAATGCAAAGGGGGCGACCTACATGTGCACAGCCACTCCCGAATTGCCGATCCTATGGCGATCAATTAATTCATTACATAAGGCAGAAGCGATAACGACAATTATTTGCGCTGTTAATTAAGCGTGAACGATACGGACGCTTTTGTGTTTCATTCACGCACCCACGTGCCTTGTAATTCGTTGGCTTTTTATTTTTATTTTTTGGCATTTCTCGCTTCACTTGAGCGAGAGATTGCGCTGTTTCTTATTCCTGTTAGATGAAAATGATGACGAACTCGGAAATGGTAATAATTAGTAAACTGTTAACATTCAGCGTCCGAACATTTCAATGAACGGAATAGTCGATGACTTTAGATTTACTTGAACTTCCTTGGACACTTATTTTAACCTACTTAATAAAGTTTGTCTAGTCTTTTTTAGAATCAAGATATAGGACACAGTGATTTTTCCCACGGAAGGCGATAGATTTTTTCCAAACGGGTTTTCAAAAGGTGTAGTATCAAATAAGCGGAAATCGGCTATTAATTCTAGTATGTATCATAATTTAAGATCGGCAGAATGACTGGACTAGTTTTACCTGTTCCGGATGACTTATAATCCCTTAGAAATCCCAGGTGT
The DNA here is from genome assembly GCA_917499265.3 of Mimumesa dahlbomi. Lineage (NCBI taxonomy): Eukaryota > Metazoa > Arthropoda > Insecta > Hymenoptera > Crabronidae > Mimumesa > Mimumesa dahlbomi. The sequence goes on from OU824124.1 coordinate 5,569,870, forward strand.
TACCCTAATAACCACTCGAGGGGGATTAACGAAAATATCGATGATAAAATTAGTAAGATTAAATTTGCCCATCCAGGATGACTTTTTCAACGAAATCGCATGAAATGGAAATCAAGACTTTTATAGATCCTATATTTATCATTTTAACGCGGCAGTGTGGTGCAATACGAGGAAACGGTATCGTGGTTAGTTTTCATATTTATTTTCTCTTCTCCGCCGCCATGGCGTCGAATAAAGGGACGACTTTTGTGCCAGGCAAACCTTATCGTTCCCCGCCAGTGTTTTTCTTTCCCGCTTAATAAAGTCGGCCTGAAAATAGTGGCGGCGTGGTCGTCGGGCCAGCAACGTTCCACTGCGTTGCTGCAGCGATGAAAGCAACACTCATGGGAATGAAGAACTCATCGAAGAACTTATACGTACTCCGCGAACTAGATGCCGTAAAGCGAATCTTGTTACACAGCGAATGCCGCGGGACATGCAATTGAGAGATATCACGTGGAGCCTCTTATAGAAACACTTCAATATTTTTTCTCGATAAATTCTGCCCCGGTTTTCTTGCCGCATTGCATTAGCGTCGCGTTCATAAATATATTTTCTAATGTACATGCGATAAAAACACTTGTGAAATATCTTATTTGACAAAGAGTACATTGAGATGATAAATATATTTTTTTGGGGTGAATCTATCTGCCGTTTTATTTAAATATTTCAATGGATTCGTCGGCGAGTCCCTCTGCAAATGGCAAGTGTTACCGGATTAGGGTATAGTTACAGATGAAAGCAACACCCATGGGAAACAAGCAGTGGTCGAACTCGCCAATGACCATGGGGAAAGAGACCACTCGTTGTTGGGGTTCCCTTTGAATGCATGCAGCACGGAATGATCCCGGAAATGAGACCGTCACGCAGACCGGAAGCTGGACCTTGCCGTGATGGAGGATTGACATTAAAATCCACGGTGATCGACAAAGATCTACCAAATTTTAAAGACAAACACACATCTGTCCCAAACAAATGATTTTCCTCAAACTAGAAATATTTATACTCAATACAATCCCTGTAAAAAAATAATTTCCATCCATTCACACCTTTTTTTTCTTTCAACTTTTCAACCAGCAATTTATACAAAAAACGTGTGTACACCTTTCTCTTTTTTAAACAAGGAAGTCGAACTGTCAATTAACAATTTCGACGTCGCATCTCACGCATCGCGCCGCTTTTATCATGTAACTGCACATCAAGGTATCCCGAACAGCTTCCGCCAGTCCCGTAGCCTGAAATTTAAAGATCCCCGGGGGTAGAATTATTTTCAGGTCGTAACACTCGGTTACGACGATATTCGGTTTCTGTACCGGCGAACAGGTTCGCCTTGCAAGGTGAGATGCGTGCTTCTCCCGTTCTTTCATTCGCCTCCACCTTCTCCCTGTTTTCGTCTCGTACCTGCAATATACATATACACACACATATACGATCCCCCGTACACATCTACCCTGTCTCTTAGCGTGTGTGTATGTGTGCGTGTGTGCAGGTGCACGGTGGGCGTACGTCATGGTGGTTGGAAAAGAATTGCACACGAAGGAAGAGGCTCGCCTGTGGGAAAGTAACGCAACACCATGAGACCCACCGGGGCTGGACCGCCGCTGCCAAACTCCCATAGCAGTGTATGGCATGCCATAACCGTGCTTCGTAGGCGCTCGGCGAGTGCACGAGGATAAAGTGGCTGACCACCGTGGTTCCGATTTACTCCAACCTATGTAGTATGTATGTCTCCGGCGAGACCGCGCACCGTAAACGAACCGCCGCCGGTATTCGCATGCGAATATTATTTTAATTAGCCGACAGGAAATCGAAAAAACAACGAGACAAAAGTCACTCACGTACGAATGCCGAAAGGGACTTGCGTGGAAGTGTGTGGAAACCTGACGAGGGAATTTCGATGGATTATAATTCTGATATTGGACGAATTATATTTTATCATTGTTGAAATGGGCAGCAGAAATTTTTGATCAAGTAGAAAGTGATCTGTGCTTGTTACTTTATTACATACTTGAGAATTAATAAATGGATTAAGGTAAAGGCACCAATAGTTGACACCTTAAGGAATTTTTTTTCCATTTATTCACATAGCATAGACTGAGTTCATTTTATGTAAAAAATTTAAATAGTTATCATTGCACTTGATATTTTACTATCATAATATAACAAGTTATTCGTTCATAATATGCATGTAAAAAAAATAGGAGTTTTATTTCGGTAAGGTTATTGGTTCAGTAGTTGACATCCAGCCAAATCAAGAAACTCTTAGTTGAGATTAATTAAATATTCATTTTATATTTTAGAAAATTATATTTATCGTAAAACATTCAAAATTCAACCCCATTTTCCAATTCTGGGACTGAATAAACATTCCTAGTTGAACTTAACTTAAAGTCTCTTTATACGTATCGTACAATTTCCGGGAAAATTTCCGGCTGCTCAACTTCCTCGATTTACGATCCCATACGGGTTCAATCTCGATAAAATTTCGAGAATTGCTAAAGTAAACTCTGAAATAGAAATCTCTTGATTATAATGGCTCCCTGTGCTTGGTGTCAAAATTCTTTTCTATAACACAGAATTTAGTGTCTTTTATTAATACTTGTGTCATTCCCAGGTCATTCCTAGTAGCCGGTGATTTCCAGTTACCCCGTTGCGTCAGCTACTCTTTCATAATTGAATGTCTCGTTTCTTTTTTTCCTCGCAATATCGTCTGTTACCGCACGTATTCCCGACTTATCTCTGCCGATTGCGGCCGCATCGCCGGCGATCTAGTTGCCGTGGCTAATTGAATTTTCTCCTCGAGATCGCCGTGAGCGAAGCCAGAACGTCCGAGGGAATACTTCACAGGAGACTCGTTGTTCGCGACAAAAGGCACGCGTGTTGCACGAACGAATCGCGATATTACGCGTGGCTGAGGCTGCAGAACTTTCACGTTGCATCGCATTTACTCGCCGCGGTTGCACTCAGGGGTGGGATCGGTACGAAAGTCTTTTATGTTTCTTGCCGATCTGCGGCTGATAGAGGGAGACGGTTTTTCTTGTATCCGCGGGTCTTCGACCCCGGTACCGTGGTTAAAACGAGAGAGAGAGAGAGAGAGAGAGAGAGAGAGAAAAAAACACCGAACGTTCGCTAATGAGATTGTCTGCAATCGGCATGTGAAAAAGAAAGCTTGTATATTTAGATACCACGGAAACAATTAACGGTGACTTTTAATCAGTGATATCAGATATCAATCTGGATTTTTAATTGAAACGTTCGCGTTCGAATGAATTAAAAATGTATTATATACATCGATTTTACGCATACTTCGAGATAATACACATTCGACACCCCACGTCGTACAAACTTTACCGCCACACGAATCCCACCCAGGTAACTAATAATACGGTTCCCTTTGACCTTTTTACCGTGAGGCAACACCCACAGAAAAATGCCTACCTGAGTGTACGACGACAAGTGTAACGGTTCCCTGGAAGTGTCAATGAAATCTTGATCTACCTTTTTTCTTTTCATTTTTTCTTTCGTTACTAGTCACGCTGGACGAACCTAATAAAACCGTATAGATCGAGAGAGAATACTCCGGGAGAGGAAAAAAAATTTTCCGAACGGTTAGAGACGTGAGAAAACTACCGGATGACCGTTAGAGGAATCGGTAGAAGATTATCATGGCACGTAAGAAAATCTATTTTCTTCCGGGATGAAAGCCGACGCATAACTTTCGTTTATCTTCCACGCCGAAGTGGTATTATTCTTATCTCGTGGGCAGATAGAATCTGAGTGATAAGATGGTTCCCGAATAAAACAATTCGTACTGAAACTACCGATATTTCCGCGTGTGAATCTCGCATTCCCGCTCGCATGACTGTTTCGCGATTTACTATGCGCATTAAATGAATTAGAGATAAGCGTACAAAGACACTGAACTCCCACGTAAATCTCCCGTTTTCCTTCGGACACCCGGTAAGGCCCTTCTTTCACGAGGAACGTTCGACGCCCATGCATTCACGCTGCGAGTGATCACGTAGGACGCGATTCTTTCGTTTTATTTTTTATTGTTTTTTTTCTTCTTTTCACCCAACGGCAGGTACAGACGCATAAATAAAATATCACCTTGTTGAAGACGACGAAATTTCTATGGTTCGTAAGATAAATTCCCCTTTCGAGTCACGATAATCGCTTAGAACTTTATCACTAGAACTTGCCCTTAATCCTTTACTTCCTTTCACTGATTTCTTGAAGCAACGGTGAAATATTTTTTGTTTACTTTGGCAGAGTAGTTTATTGATTTCATTTAACCATCAGGAATATATTTTTTATTTTCGATTCAAAATTTATGGATTAATTATTGTAATTAGTTTTAATGTGTACTGTGAATGTATGCATAGGTATAACACGTGTGTATATCACTATCATCGCGTTTAATAGTTTCCTTGTAAACGTCGCTTACATCAAACTGGATCTCCGCCGTGAGCGTGGATCACGCGCGTTGAACAACGAATGGAAAAATTAAATTGCCGGTGTGCTTAACAATAATCAGGCGCACCGTGCAATTTAGCTAGGACGAAGCTCGCACGTGATATTCATTAGTAGGTACAACTTGTTTTTTTCCACCGGGAGCGTAAATTACTCCGCTAGGAGAGAAGTAGTTGATTTTCTTGTCGTGTTAGTCCCTGACACCCGGACATCCATAGAATTTTAATCCGTACCATTTAAAACGCATCCTCCGTCGAACAGAACATTTTCAACCGTGTTCCGTCAAAACGCAAGTGAGAACCAAATTATATTTCATATAACAACACAACTATCCCGCGATTCCGTCGTACTAACGTTAATCCTCCGATTAAGGGAAGTAACTCATTAAACCCCACCCTACACAACTCGTTGAATATTCAAAAAACATTGGCGTACCCTAACGACCCACTCAACCAGTTTCACGGTACGACTTGTCCCTTTGATCGAGAAAGGGTCAGTATATATTAAAAAAAGAAATAAAAAAAAATATAAAAAAGAACCCTTTGGCGGTCACGTATCCTTCGCACACGAATTTATGCGCCACCCACGCGTTGCTGAAAAGTTGCGAGCATAGTAAACGAAGACCTTCCGCGGACATACGACCGCCGCTTTCTAAGCCCTATACCGACGCCCCCGCACGAACACACGAAAATTTATACACGTACGTGTCTGTACACACACACACACACACACATATACTACAGAAAGCGTGTCCCGTGCACACCACAGGAAGGTCGTTCTCTTTCCTCCACGGCGTCTGGTGCGCTTACTACGCTAAAACTTACTTGGCAGCACACGCGCTCGCTTCAGTCGTAGCTGAGCGCTCGTGGTGTGCACTACGCGGTGCACTTTGTCACGCGATTCTTTCGAACCCGAGGCTACTCCTCTTCGTTCACAGAAAAACCGTCGTGAATTTAAGGAAACGTTCGTTGGATTTAATACACCGGCACCGGGGATAGGGATTTTGAGGTTGAAGGAAGATCGTTCGTGTTTTGGTGAATTTTCGGAGATTGGATTTTTGATTTTTACCTGGATCCTGAGGAAGAGAAATTATTGAAATTGTGAACGGTGTTGATCCTCGGAACGAATTGTATAGAGAGAAGGAGAGAGAAAAAGAGAGAAGATTTTGTGACTGGTGAACGATCGAGTGGTGTTAAAGAATATTCCTCTTTTAATCACGTGATTATAATCTTGAGGAATTTCGTTGGTGTGTTTTGTCGGACGGTGTTCTTATTGGATGCACTCGATGCCGCTTGTTTGTCCAGTGTAAACATGATTCCCGCGCATTGACGTCTGCATCGAAACGCGAGTGCGGAGAGCACTCAGCTGTGAATTCGTAAAAGTGAGTACAATCTATACGGGCATTGAGTATACATGTACGATAGCTTATCGGCACATCCTCCGGGGAGCACGTGACGGAATATTTATAGCGGTCCGCTTAGAGGGACCGTTTTCATTTGTACGAAGCTGTATTTTTATTTTATTTTAATTACTTTATTAACGAACTATGAATTAGATAAATTTCAATTATTTCCCTTGGAATATTAATAGCATATTTACTTCTATACTATATATATATACACATATTTTATATTACTTCCACTATGAGTAAAAATGATTTTAATAGGTAATTATTATTAACGAGCGCATCGCTCACTGTGGGAACAATTATCTGTTCGTTGGCTTCCTAGTGGAAATATTCAACAATCTGTGCACGTAGAATTACTCGTAAATGTATTTGTACGTACATACATATGTATATACATGTATACATCGATGCGTACATTCACGTATATCGTTGTCTCTGGTGCACTTTGCCAATGTTTAAAGATTCAAGCTTCTGGCACGCAGCTGCGCTGTATTTAGGTGTTTACACGATTCCGACCGGGGCTTTTCTTCACTTTCCTACGGGGCGCGCGGATATCGCCGGTCAATCTGGTTTCACTTCCCATCGCGAAATTACAGACCGCGCCTAAAGTGTATCGTTTCGCGGCTGGTTTTTCGCCCGCGACTCGCACTTAACTTTCCAACTGCACCCGGTAATCACGGGGCGTATGGCTAATTGTCGGCCGGCCTTGTTGGAGATCGATGATTTCCTTTTAACGAGTCCGCGACGAGGAAATCGAAAATTGTTCCTCGTCGAGATAGAACTCGAATTCCACGCAACGCGCCGACGAACCGTTTTCACGATTTTATTGTTCAAGTTTCTCGCAACGATCGCACCGTAGTTTCACCTGGAAATTCGACTCGTCAGAGGAAAATTAATAATAATGATAATAATATTTATTTACGGGAGTAATCCTTTTGGTGTACAAATTTGCATAGACGATACAAAGTAAAGAACAGGGAAGAAAACGAAAAGAAATAATAGTATTAATAATAATAATAATAATAATAACAGCCCTATTTCCTTCGTTCTCGATATCAACGTCTTTTTGACAGAAAATCCTCTCGAAAATTTCAGTAAATCTTTTTTTTTTTAATTATACGGGGTGTGTTTTTTTATAATGGGATCCCTGAATGTTGATTTCAGGTTGATCGAAGAGGAATGCTGAAACACGTGTCAGTCTCGCCATGGAGAGGGCGAGCGGACAGCGTGAGTCTCGCTTCAAGCGGGGGTGCGAGTAGCTGCGGAAGCGGAAGTCCAACCCCTGGTCACACACCGCCACCCTCGAGGGCATCCTCGTGCGCCTCTCTGGCACCCCTAACAGCCCTTTCAAGTTTTTCACCGGCCGACGGCGGCCCACAACAGGTGAGTCTGAAAATCTTCATCGTGTGATTTTTGTTTAATTGACCACAAAAATAAATTCTTTCCGATTTTTTTTACCACGGAAAAGATTTATTTAAAAAACATGTAAAAGGTTCATCATTAAAATATTTGACAAATATTTATATAAACATAGCATACGTCGAAAATTTATGGGAAAGAAATTATTTGAATGCGTGATAATTAAAACTATGGAAAAGGGTGTACGTAGGGGATGAAATAATAGAAAATAGACGGTGGTGAAATAAATAGAACGGGCAGAAAACAACTCGGTGGAGGAATGAAAAGCAATGACGTGGTTTGCTTAATAAAGCAAACGAGGAGAACAAAACGTTATCCGTGACGGGTGCAGTAAAACGGTTTCGCGAAAATGAGAACAAAACGATTCCGTGCACTTATTAACAGCTGGACCACGTGTGTCCTTGTGCGGCGGGACTAATGGATTCATCGGCGGGACGTGTGCTTAATCCACGATTATTTGTGACGCACAATCCCGGATTAGACACGGTCCGTAAATATGTCTACTTTCGGTTATGTAAATGGGACGTGTGAAAAATTAATTAGCAATAATTACTTTTCGCGCGTGTATACACTCTGTTTCGCACGGATGTCGAATTCACAGATAGAATATACATATGTATGTATTATTTCAAATGAAATTTATCGCTCTCCCTCGTGAAACTACGTGGAAAAAGGTTGAAAGTTGGGAAAAAGAAATTCTCACGATTTGAAATTTTTCTATCCGTCCCACTGCGGGCGTCGTGCGGTTTCGCGTCCCTTTTTGCGAGAACTGAAACACGACTCCCTCCGGGGCCCTTCGGCCCAGTAAAAGATGTTTGGTGAGGGTCGTATTGTTTTTTCACCATCTGCAGTGTCGTCGTCGAATCCTGGAACGCTTTGATCCACTTGAAACTGGAATTTTTCTAACAAACTCTGACGTTCTATGTATTGTAACATAGTATTCCCATCGATTCGCATATCCAATGGGAATCAAGGTCACTTATTGCTCAGATCTTTATTTATTCGTTTGTCTAGTAAAAATTCAGGTCAGTGTATTTAAAGAAATAAAAAACATTCTTCGCATTAATCGACGCCCCATTTTTGCGGCTGTAGATCCACATATCAAGCGAGTTTCTGTTGAATATATACATTAATATTACTGCTAGAATTTTCATTGTATACGTGTTTGTCTGACCCGTTTCACACGCGGGTGCGCAAAGGTCGGCGCAGACGCCCGACTTCTTCCGTTAGTTTCTTCAAGAAGCCATCTGCGCCCGACGTGAATATTTTTCTAACCGATTTTCTCGCTATCCACGATTTTCTATCCCTCCGTTCAAGAATCACCGGGGAAATATTTCACCGTTTCGCGGTTTGATAATTCCAAACGATGCTTCTACGAACTCCGCGTGAACGTAGTTTCGTTTTTTAACGAGGATGACCTCCGGAAAGCCCCCGGTTTTCGGTAGTCGAGTTTATCTTCGTACACGTCCCGCAGTTTTTGCCGGTGGAACCAAGAATTCTCTGTGAGAACCCCGCACGCCGAGACGTCGCACATTGCGGGCAGCTCGCAGTGTGAAGTGAAAAACTATACGAGCCGTGGTAGCCATGGCGGATCCACTTAATCGCACTTGCTCTCCCGGTCTACCGGGCGCATCGTTTCTTGGCTTACTTTACTTGTAATTAAACGGTCGGAGCGTAATTATGCCGGGGACAACTGCCGAGAAATTCTGAAGCACAATCGGTCCTGTGGAAAGAAGAAAAATGGACCCCGGACAATTTTCTGTAGATTTTAATAACGTGGAAATACGGTTGGAATGATTTTATCTGGGGGATATTGTTTATATTGTTTATAAAAATGGGATGTTTTGATATTGTGCACTTGAGTGACGAATATATGGAGGTAGAATAAAAGAGAAATTAGAAATGATGAGTGAAAAGGGACGAAAGTTGATCTTTAAACTTTGGGATAGATTCTTTGAATCTTCACTTGAGAATCTACGGTATATCTAAATGTGTTAACCGTCCCATGATAAGATAGAGAGTACACTAAGTACCAAAGACATTTATTTACTTGTTCCCGGAGAGTACGGTGCAACCGGTATCTAATAAAATGCATTCTGGTCAAGTTTTTCCGTGTATGTAGCGGTCTCGGAAGACTACCAGCGAACCCACTGTGGCTTCCAGGTTCACCGCATAGCTTTACATAACTACTATCAGATATAAAAAATCATCAGCTTTGCGTGCGTCGATCCTAGCAGTGTCAACGTTTCATTATTTATCTATATCACACTATTACCTCACAAATCACAAAGACTTTCTTATAACCAATATTAATTACACACCTGACGTCATTAAATTATCATAAATCCACTTTAAATACCCTAATTTTCATCAAAACAATTTCACATATTTCACTTCCAATAGATCTAAAATTAACACTAGATTTACGGACCGAGCCAATTTGACTCAATCAAAATTTGATTACTATCTATATAAAAAACTTTAATATTAGTTAAGTAATGAAACATATGTAAATGTTAATTTACACTTAGTAAATTATATTAGTATATTAGTAAAGTACACTTCAGTAAAAGTAGGTATATAATCAACATCCGTAAATCTAGTGTTAAATCCACGGTTTTCGATCCAGTAAATTTAATTCACCATGATCCGAAATTATATCACTATAGATCCCCGTCCAGATCGATCCATGGCTTTTCACCTACGGAATCGCGTTCCACCTTTCGTTCCGCTTCTGGCCCCGGACCTGTCCTGCGTACCCTCGCAACATCCGGCTCGCCGGTCCGTGGTTCCGGTTTTCTTTGCCGGTCGTGTACGCGTCCCATTCGAACCGGTTTCCGACGAAACACACGTATATTCGTCGATCGATCGACCTTCGTCGTGGCAGGGCAGGTGCCACGACGACCCCCCGGCGTTATTTCGCGAATACGTATCGCCCAATTACAACGAACGCGGAAATGTTGCAATTGCTAAACGATCGCCGAGGGATTCCCAAGTCTCTTTGTCCCGGCGGTTTCTCAGCGTTAAGGTATTCCCTCCTCGCATCGGCGACTACGAAGAAGGTCAGACTCGTGACGGGGGGAAGGTTCGTGAGTATCTTTGGTATGGACACAAGGTCGATATATCTGCAATGTTATCTCGATCATCCTTAACCCCTTTGCCACTTTGTCTTCGTTCCAGGGAGATCTCGATTATCCTTATTAATATTTCATCTACATTATCTCAATCTAATTAATGGAATTCATTTAGAGTAACGAGCTGTAACAGTGTCGTTGATGTGAGGTAGACAATATCTAAATTCATTGTGAAATACTACAATTTTATTCTGCTTTCTCTCGTGTGTTCGTCGAGTTCGTAATTCGAGTGAAGAAAAAATAAAACACTTGTCATTTTGGAGTGGTCGTTATGTTTCAACCAAATTGATGCGACCTGGTATTAAAATATTAAAAAGTCAGTGAAATCGTGTCGTGAATGCGTCGTTTTCACTGTCACATTTATCTCAGTCGTGTCTTTTCTCTTCCTGCTCCGATTCCTTCATCGGCAGACCAGGAAGACAGAGGGAGAGGAAGGAGAGAGGGGGGAGAGGGTGTAATAAAGTGTGCGCCGCGTTAATTATTACGTGCCGCCGCACCCGCATGACGGCGACACGTCGGACGTTTTTCGTAGAGAGGGAGGCTGCCTGCCGTCGACGTATCGCGTCGTCTTCGTCAAGGCTTTTCACCGTGAAGCGAACAACGACGGACCACAATACCCTGTAATCAGGATACGAGTCATCTAGGGGTCCTTGCCCAGATCCAAGGATACGTCCCCCATAACCCCCGGGATACACCATATAATCGTCAGAGTTACGCTTCTTTACAAAGAACCTTTCTACGTTTCTGCCTGGGTGACTTCGGAGAATATAAATTAATTCCAAAGTGGACGAAGAATTTGTTATATGATGTAGATCATGCAAACCTGAATTTTTTTTATGGTATTAATGTATATATGTATATGGGGTTATTTTATTCGGAATTTTATCGTGAGCTTATTATTATGCTATTGAATGGTGACGTGTATTATGTAATAGGGTATCGTTTCCTATTTTCTGGAATGCGACTAGTTAGAGATATTTAACGGAGAATAAATCGATATCGGGACGTCATAAATTGTTGTATGATAATAATGTTGGATGAAACGGTTACGCAAAACGAGGATTAATCAATCCTTCGATCCAGTTCTGCTGGCGTCACTGTCGGCTATTTAAAGAAACATCCAGCACAGAAACTACTGTCCCTCCTTGTTCTTTCACAGATAATTATAGGTTATTATCCGTTTCTTGCGAGCACAGATAGATGCTCGCGAGATGAACTCTTCTATGCCACTAAATCGTGCACCCATGTGATTTCTAACGGAGTGCTCGAGCTTAGGATAACATGTCTAAATCTTAGAAAAACACTCGCGAGGGAAAAAAAGTATAACTTACTCCAAGGGCCTGTCTATCTTTTTATAGGATCAAAATTTATTTTTCTCCCACAACGTCGCGTTTTACGTGAAAAATTATGAAACGACTAAATGAAATTCGGTCGAACGGGATAAAAGATCATCTCATTCATGAATACTAGTTCAATTTCTTTTCTAGTAAGTTATCCCAGTGTTGTATAAACGCAATCGAAACTTCCGTCATCTCCAATTAGTACCAAGAATCAGTAGTTCGGCTTCCGTCGTGATAAGCGACGGGCTATCGATCATCGAGTATAAATAAAACCGTAAAACTGTCTTCTTCCGACTTTATCTGCGTCCCGGCAGTCTCTCGGGTATACCCTTTTCTTCTCTTATCAGTGCCGTTCACCCGTTTTTCCTCGAAGCAGCTTCCTATCGGGCGAAAGAATGAAAAATCGTAAGATTGGCGCCAGCCAGAAGAAATCGCGTCCCATAACGGCTTCACGTGTTTCCACGTCCTATGTATGGGTAAAAATATTGAATTCAGAAAAAGGAAAAGCATCCACCGTAATAAAATCGTTGCCGATAATAACCGTTCGCTAACCGTGCCGAGTCGATAGTGGCAACCATGAAAACAAGTGTTATGAAATACTTGAAAGTATACGTATGAATGTATGTATATGTATACTACATATACATATCACGAGTTGTTTGACTTCTCGCGACTGCCAAAAACGTGGGCAGACATTTGGAATTCAGATTACGATCGTTTAGTTATATTAACGTAAACCGATCCGGTCGTTACGCCGTTCCCGGAATTGATCAGCAAGACTATAATCCGGTCTCGTTTAATTCGTTACTACCGTTCTTTTCAATGCCACGGAGCGATAACTCCTGATTGAAACGCCTGGTCATTATTGCGCTGACGATAGCTAAGTTACATCCGCGATTTAGCATTTGAGCCCGGCTACCAGCCGGAATTCGTTGCTTAACGTACACGACAATCGTCCATTACGCAACCATATGACGCACGTTCACCTTTCAAGTACGTTCGGATAATTGCAAGAGATTCTACTCCCGTGAATATCCTAGTCCTATAATATCAAAATTGAAATCTCTTAATTTGATCCTCGCTGTTTACAAAAACTTCGAATAAAATTAGCTATTACTAGTAAGAATCAGTTCTTATCAATTTTATGACAAATTAAAGATTTTAATTGAGAAAAGATTGTTGATATAGTTTATAATACAAAGATATTTATCTTTTTCTATAAATTTCTAACACATCTTAATTTAGAAATTAATCAATTACCTATAGATTATCTCGCAAAGAATGATTATAGCAATCCAATGGAATTTGTTAGAAATTTCTTTCCACATCGAAAAAAGTATAACACGATTTCCCGATGATTCTTCGCGTAGCCGGTTCTCCATTCATGAAGATTGCTGAACGAATTCTTCTAGCATGAATGTCGTCGGGGATTGGTCACGGACTACCGGTGAAAGCACACGCAGCTGCCGACTCACACGTGGCCCGAACGAGTACGCGAAACTACTCTTGAGTACTCATTCGCGTTACCGGGAATTATTACTTGTCAGACGAGACGGTCAAAGTACCATTCCGCGGTGCCATTGTGCCGCGTTATTATGTCGTATAACACCGGATTATTGCAGTATGCATGTATACATACACCGTTACCGTATTATATCTATTATGCGACTTGAAAATTACCGTACCTTTTCCACGGTAATAGAAGTCTTATTAACACTAGAACTACCAAAAGCAGTCAAAATGACTGGTTCCGATTTTCTTCTAAGAATCGCTTGAATTTATAACACTGCGATTTCCAAAATCCTTCGTAACCATGTTTCTATATGTAAATAATTAAATTGATTAATTTACTATTCTCCTTTGTTTCTTTGTTTCAAACATATATATCCACTGGTTTTAAATAAAAGGAATTAATCGTCGGTAGTTCTAGTGTTAAAGGTAACGCGAAAAACTGGGCGTCGTTTGTTTTAAATTTTATATAATTTCATTTGTATAGCTTGAATATTATTCTCGCTTCGAAAAGAAAGAGAGAAAGAGAGAGAGATTCTTGGAACAATAGTAACATACCGTGGTTTCTCTCGCGATTCTACGATTACGCAGTGTTCACAGTGCAAGCACGTGTTAATGTGTTGGCAATAAGCATCGAGTATTTGCCAGCCGGGCGTCAAAAGGACTTATGTCACCGGGAGTTCGCGGTACGTACCGACGACAATCGTGTCAACGTGTGGGCCGAGTAACTGCATTCTGGGAATCCGTGTTCAGTGTCCTTGATTTCGCGGATTCGAGACCGGAGATATTTCTCGATCTACCGTGTGCAGGAATATTCGATAAATAATATTCACCGTGTTTTTCGTGGAACATATTATGCAAGTAAATCGACGCGAATCGATTTAAAAGTGTTGCAAAAGGGGTCATAATTATTAAATTATCAATTATAATGAAATATCTTTCCTCCGAGAGTTTTTCTCCGAAATTATTATGCAATTCGATTGACGCAGAATTTTATCGATAAAGTTTCCCTGGGATTTCCAATTTAGGTAATCTTCCTGCTTGTAATGTTGTTACGTCATATACATATACATATATGTATACCGTGACTCATTGCCGGTTTACATTTAATTCTCCCCGACAATCGAAGATCCGTCGATATAATATATTTCACGTCGATCGACATCTGCTCGAACAGGGTACGAAATAATAATAACAACAATTGCGGTTTGTGTCTCCGGTACAGATGGCCGCGCTTCGCGTTCGTGCAACACCGGACAATGACAATTGCAACACTTAACATTCTTCTGGTACGGTTTCGCTATCCAAGAAGGCCCCCTTTATGGGGCCTGAATAATGATACCCTTTTGCTCGGTGCTACAATACCGAAGTGAAGGAAGAAGGTGTGGAACCACATAGAACCCCATGTGGTCGAACACACAGGGAAACGTGTGGGTTAATAACATTTCCGTGCCAGTTTCGCTCTCGTCCCGGACCAACCCTCTTTTACGATCGTCGTATCAAACGATGTCTTAGATAACGTTTTATTAGAATATCCAGCGCTACATAGTAGATCAATTCTTTCGCGCGGAGATACGAGACGGGCTCGATCACCCGCGTTGAAAATTGATGAAAGCGTTCCGTTCATGTCAGCCTTTCATCCTATCGACACACAATTTGGCACTCACAATGGACAATGACTCGCTTTCAACGGGGAGGTCGTGGTTTATATTGACGATCATTTTCAACAATCTTGCTGTCAATCCTGTTTCAACCCTTGGCGTACAATAACTTTTTTTTCAAAAAAAAAATCATCTTGTATTTCTTTACAGGATACGCATTCTACGTGCTCGTCGATGATCATGATTTCACTGGTCACGCGTGTACGATAAGTTTTCAACGACTTCAATTGCGGGACGTACGAAAAGAGCGGTTACGTAATTACCTTTAATATCCCGCGTAAATGACAAGATATACATATATTGTGCGTTCTTTTTACGTGAATTGTATAGTTGCGTGTGGATCGACCAGTGAAACCTGTCCGCGAGTTATTATATCCACAAAAAGCATCGAAAATGCAAAGCTATGGGCCAAGTACAAGAGAATGTTACATTGGAATAGGTTGCTCATTAACATAAACTGCATTTTACACAGGATTTGAAATCAATCAAATGTGAGCAAGTCCAAAACGTCCCGGGTCATTTTGATATCTCAAAAATGCCGGAAATGGCGAGCAAATTACGAAAATCGCGAAAAATCGTCAAATTCAACCAGTTTTTTGGTCGGCATTCGCTCAATTTTTGAGATAGCCGTCTGAAACTTGTACCATTGTTTTAGTTGGGAAATTCTACGCCAGATCAATGTATAATAGTCGTACTTTTCGAAAATTTCATTTTTCGCAAAAATCTGAAGGGGGTAGGTCAGGATTTTTTGCGATTTTCGTAAATCGCTTGCCATTTCCACAATTTTTGAGATATTAAAATGATTCTTTCACTGGCTTATTCGGCTTCGGATTCCGCGTCCAAAACGCCCCAGATCATTTTAATATCGCAAAAATTGCGGAAATGACGGGCAAATTACGAAAATCGCAAAAAATCCTGACCTACCCCCTTCAGATTTTTGCGAAAAATGAAATTTTCGAAAAGTACGACTATTATATGTTGATCTGCCGTAGAATTTCCTAACTAAAACAATGGTACAAGTCTCAGGTCGCTATCTTTAAAATTGAGGGAATGCCGACCAAAAAACTGGTTGAATTTGACGATATTTCGCGATTTTCGTAATTCGGCCGCCATTTCCGTAATTTTTGAGCTATTAAAACGATCCAGGGCTCTTTGGACGCGAAATCCGAAGCCGAGTAAGATGCAAAAAGAATCAGATCGATATCTCGAAAATTGTGGAAATGACGAGCGAAAAACGAAAATGGTGAAAAATCCCTGACCTATCCCATTGTGCAGGTCAGGGATTCACCCACATTTTCGTTTTTCCCTCGCCATTTCCATAATTTTTGAGCTATTTTAGTGATCGAGGTTATTTTGGATGTGTAATTCAAAGCCGAATAAGACAGTGAAAGAATCAGATCGATGTCTAAAAAATTGTGGAAATGCCGAGGGAATTACGAAAATCACGAAAAATCGTCAAATTCAACCAGTTTTTTGGTCGGCATTCGCTCAATTTTTGAGATAGCGACCTGGGACTTGTACCATTGTTTAAGTTAGGAAATTCTACGGCAGATCAATGTATAATAGTTGTACTTTTCGAAAATTTCATTTTTCGCAAAAATCTGAAGGGGGTAGGTCAGGATTTTTCGCGATTTTCGTAAATCGCTCGCCATTTCCATAATTTTTTAGATATCAAAATGATTCTTTCACTGCCTTACTCGGCTTCGGATTCCGCTTCCAAAACGCCCTGGATCATTTTAATAGCTCGAAAATTACGGAAATGACGGGCAAATTACGAAAATCGCAAAAAATCCTGACCTACCCCCTTCAGATTTTGGCGAAAAATTAAATTTTCGAAAAGTACAACTATTATATGTTGATCTGGCGTACAATTTCCTAACTAAAACAATGGTACAAGTTTCAGATCGCTATCTCAAAAATTGAGCGAATGCCGACCAAAAAACTGGTTGAATTTGACGATTTTTCGCGATTTTCATACATCGCTCGCCATTCGCGCAATTTTCAACATATAAAAATGATCGAATATGTTTCGAATACGCATTCTGACCCTTAATTTTACGAAGCTTGATGTCAAAAACGTAACGTAACAAACATTTCTAATTTAATATGTTAACAATCTGGATGTGTGTGAGAGGAAATTTCATATACTAACATATATAAAATCTACGTTATCGGCAGAAAAATTATCTCGCATGGAATGAAACATATGTTAGGGTTTTACACCGGGCTGCGTGACAGGCTGAACATGGAGATGGAGAAGGAGGAGAGGAAGAAGACGACGTTTCTTACAAAAACCTCGACTTTTTAGATCAAAATATCTCGCGATTGGCTTGATGGATCTTCTCGTAGTTAGGCTTAAATTACTCGGGTGGACGTCCCCTACAAGAATATCACCATAGTTTGGGGGAAATATGCGGATTTAATGCCGTTTGAATACCCCGAAAACCTCGATCTAATTCTTCCGGAAAAGAGTAGTTCAGGTCTACCAGTCGGGAACTCTTGTACTTGGCCCGAGTCAAGACCTTAACTCTTGATTATGCTTTTCGAGTGGTCCACGAGATAAAAAAAGAAAAAATCAGTTGATCCGTGGCTCGCGATGATTCTCGCGTTACGCGAGACACCGCAGGAATTAATCATCTCGTCTTCCATCGCGGTGTATAATTCTTCTTTCATCGTGGCTACCTGGTACGAACGCCACGCAAGTCGCGATTCTCTTCCTGGTAATGCGACTAGACGCTTAAAAAAAGAATATACTTGTGTGGCAGAGAAGTCAAACCGCGGATAATGTATTCCATTAGTGCGAAGAACCGAGAGTCCGTTTGCAAAACCAGATACATGATATTTTCGCAGGAATTGATTGTTTATTGCTTGTACATTGGCCATGATGGCCTTTAAATTCCTGTGGGAACATTATTGGGTTTCAAATTCAGACACATCTTGCGTTAACTTAATACAACAAAATATCCGTTTGGTTATGGATATCGATCGCTTAGAATATTTACCGTTAAAACTTGATACAGTGCAGGAAACATCTGATACTTAAAACAGAAATTTAAACTGATACTTTGCCTAAAAAAAAGAATAATAATTTATTGCTATTCAAGTAATCAAAAACTTAAATAATCTAAACTTTTAAGTACTCATTTCATTTTCCTATTATTTATACAATTTAATGTCGCAAACACATTGTGGGCACGAAATATTAATAAACACTCTCGCAACCCGGTGAATAATCCTTTTTATTTCCCCGCAACACGTTTCACAATCAAATTCCTTCAGCCCGTTTAGAAATATCATTCACCGATCAAACAACCGTGTCATATATTCACGATTACATTATGCCTCCTATTTGTGGAAACTTCTCTATCTTGTCATTCACGTTCCCCTCCGCGACAGACATTCCTATTAATTGCAATTCATATTTCCCCGGCTATCGTCGGGCGGCCGCGATCCGGCAATAAATTTTCATTAATTATCGGGGGGTCAGGATGCCGTACACAACAACGACGTCGACGACGACGACGACGACGTTATCGTCGTGTTCCCCGGAGATTCCTCGTACTATAAGCAAAACGGGTACAGATCTTCGTTCATCATTAGGAAATAGTAATGGAACGAGATTCGAGATCGCGATGCGAGCCGACCATCTGGCATACAGTGCTCCCATTCACTCTACGGTGTCTTTATACCCCCCCATTCAACCCCCCCTTGGTTGTCGTAGTAGTAAGCTCTTCCTCGCCCAACCTCCTTCTTATCCTCGTTTACCGCCTTTGTGCAGTGTTCATCATGGTCGCCTCGTAATACATATCTCGCGGTGATATCAACGGGTCCCCCCGGCGGTACGTTTGCCCGATAAAACGTGTTTGCCGTGTCGGTGAATAACGCGTTATGAATCGCCGCAGGAAGAATCCGAAATGAGACCACATCCTCGCGGCGATTCCGAAAACGGATGTCTTTATACGGACGAATTATTAACAGTGGAATGTATCATAAAAAAAAGGGGAAAAACTAGTGGCATGAGTATATAGTATGTAATCGCCAATCAGCTACGAGAACTCGATCCTCAAGGTTGTCAAATGAATCAGAAATCGATCGATGATAATTATTTTGTTATGAAACAGGTTTAATAATGTTTTTATGAATAAAAGTAGCGGATCGAAACGATGAAAGAGACATGGAGAGGGGCGGGGGGAGAAGGGAGTGAGGGGTGTGTTTTTGAATGAACTGAATAGGAAACGAACCATTGATCCTGAGAATACGGACACTTCGATGCTCAAAAGCTGACCGGATGACAAGCGTGCAAGGGTTCGAAACAGCCGGAAGTTCGACGTGTCGTACAAATACGATGATGATACTCGGGGATTCTAAGTGGCCCGGCCGGAAGAGATTCATGGTGTCCATGGATCGTGAATAAATCGACCGTTTCCCGGTACATATGAAATTTCGCCAAAAAATTCCGCTCGAACCCTTAAAACCCTACCCCCCTAATTACACACACGTAACAATACAGGCACATATACACATATACATACACAATGAGACGGTACACGAGGAATTAAACTGTGACACGAACCGTGAATAATCAGCTGGACGTTCGACGTTGATTAAACGGTCGCAATTAACAATTTTATCGTCGACTTCCCGGTCGTTAATAAACGTTTTCTCGTAATTTTCGCGGGATGCGAAAGAAATTTTCACGGGCTCCCGGAGAGAGAGAGAGTCAATTATCTCCCAGGGGAGACAGAGGCGCCGATACAGTGGCCACATTCATTCTCCCGGCGTTGATCTACACATTTAAGGTACGATCCACATGGCACTCGATGATTCCAACGTAGTATGTATGTATCGGTGTTATACATACATATATACGTGAGGGACGTGGTTGTGTGGACACGAGTACGTTGCCCGTTGAAACGCGTAAACGGTTGTGATACATGCTGCAGTAGCGTACGTGTTACGATGTATTATGAGTTAAACAACGTAATGATAGGCACGGCGCCAGTATCATGTCGTATCTGTCTTTTTCTCTCTCTCTCTCTTATTCTCTTACTCTCTATCGAACCACGTAACGGGTGTCCCGGGTTGAAAGATGATCGTTCGTATATCTATATTGTTCTTCAAGCTCATTCAGCGAATGTATATATGTATGTGACAATTTGCTACGTTTATTGTGAATTATGATTCTCCTCGTTGTTATTCATAGGATAAATTATTTTTCGTCTGACTGATATAGACGACCCCGGTAATGTAAATAGACGACGATATCTCGCGGATACTGTATGTATGTATACATATATGTACATAGTTCCATCGTTACACGGTTTTCTGGGGGGGGTTAACAATGACAACGATAATAATCGTCTAAAACGTCGCAGCGTTCTTTTTTTTTTCCCATGGAACCGGCGGGAGGTGTGGGTTCCCTTATCATCGTGCCCCGTATTACCGCGATTTCAAACTTCCCCACGGCTCTGACGAAAGAGTTAAAGGCACGAACACGAAACTTCCGGTGCAACGAACCCGAAGTTACCGGGCAGTCCGTTACGACACCAATATTAGTTTTACGACGAGCTTCTGGAAATAGATCGTTAAGACGTACGTCATCGATGCCGTTCGACAAGTCTATGTATAGTCGATCGTGTAATGATCGGCAAAGAATAGGAGACGCAGGTTCGCGGGCAGGTGCGTCGTACACCTGCGCGAAACACACCCCTCCGTTAGGGTGAAAAAAATAAACACACATACATACGTACGTGGAACCCTGTGAACGTGACTTTCAACGTTCCCGATTTAACTTACATATTTCTGGATGGAACGAATTTCAAGGAGGGGTGTTTTATTAATATCAAAGAGAACCGATAGTGGTAACGAAGGATTGTTTCGTTCGGTTTTGGTTGATTTTTATTTAATTTTTTGTGATGATTCTTCTGGGTGTCGATTGCATCTGGAAAAGCACGAAGCTGGTTGGCCTTCTTCGTTGGTTTTCGGTCTTGACATAGCGTATGACTTATTGACACTTGGTCAAGTGAAGTCAAGAGGATGGGTTAAATGAACCAGAGCGTCACCGCTTGCTTGTAGTTTATTTTCGACCTATAAGCAATAATCTTGGCCGACGCTAATGATCTGTGCAAAAAATATCATTTTCTGTTTTACGCGAATTTCCTCCGTGAACTGTTCCCCAAGGAATACTGCAATATGACAGTTTTTCCGAGTGCAACTGTAGTACTTTCCTTTTTTACTCTCACGATATATTATTTATATCCACAAAATAGCATCGAGAATGCAAAGCTATGGGCCAAGTACAAGAGGATGTTACATTAGAATAGATTACTCATTAACATAAACTTCATTTTACACAGAATTTGAAATCAAACAAATGTGAGCAAGTACAAATTATTGTACAGCAACGACACAATACTATCGCTAAGTAGATATATTCAATTAATTAAATTCCCAAAAATATGGTGTCTTCTCATTTAATGAATAAATCTGTTTACTGCTCTATTAAATGTACTTGGTGGCTTAATTCTTAATACGTTATTAATACTAGGTTTACCAAAGGGTCGTTTTGAACCCTCTAACAAACTTTTTCTGAAATTTTAATTAATTCCTACTCACATTTATAAAACGTATAATCACAAATCTAATCGATCCTCTCTTCTCGTTTCGCAGAAACATTTAATAGAAATAGGTATACGTAAACTCGTGATAAACCTAGTATTAACACTTAATTCAAAGGAGATTCGAATCGTTCTTTTCGTGAACGCCGCAGGAAATAAAACCAAAAATTCTGCCGCGATGCTAAATGGTTCCGCTGTGAGTCCCTGAATATATTTCACAGCCGGTGCTCTCGCCCTGAGATTTGCATTATTCATGGTAAAAAAAAAAAAGAGAGACCCACCTTCGACCGAGATAACCCGCCCTTGTCGACCTTATCGCCTCAGTTACGCCGGCAAAGAGTCAGGTGTGCATCACGGCAATGTCGGTGCACCGACTTCCACCAAGAAGGGCGGCTTTGTTTGGCCGCGAAAGAAACCTGGGGGACGAAGGGAAAACGCTGCGATCACGTGCACAGATACACGAGACCGCCATGTTGCATTTCAGCCCCTTTCGTGACTCCCGTGAATTATCTCGCAGCCGCGAAAAAAGAAATGAATGTGATATATTCGAGCTAATGTCGGTAAATTACACGTCGAGTGTAACTACGGCCACTTTGAAAAATCTCCGCACCGCCGTACACCTTGCGAATTGTTACACCTCGATGTAATGTAACTGTATTGCCGGTGAAGTGTAAGTATGTAATTTCTATCGAATTCTCGGAAATCTTCACCTGTTTTACGAGGAACTTGATTACTTACACAGTGGTGATAATCGGGAAGAAGAATGAAGTTTGTGTGATAGAAATTAAAATGGAAAAAAAAGATTTTATGTTTAACGTGATCGGTAAAATTTGTTTTGAATGTATTGGTAAGTGTGTATTCGATGATATACAATATCTTTTGGCACGCGTGTCGCGTGCAATGTAAACGCGATGTCGAGATCGACCAGTCAGGGTTTACTCCTGTCCGCATTGGCTATTTGAAACGAGCGATATATTATCGCCAGTCGACAGCTCCAGATAGAGCATGGAAATTGCAATGTGTTCTAGATGTATAAACAAAGGCAGCACACATCGAACGATACGCCATTGCGTATGGCAGTTTGTCAAATGTTCGTTTAATTTCGTCATTGATAAAGTAGAACTTAATTATAACCATATAAGTATGTATACAAAATTAATCAGTGTGAATTCAATAATAGAATTTAAAGACAGAATACAATTCAGATCAATTTATCAGACAATTATTTAATATCATTATCGATTAAAAATATGTCACACGTGTGATAAATCTGATCGTTAGTAGAATGTTAATGATCCTGTGTTTCAAATTGAATTAAAAAACACGATTTTCTTGGGACGACGGAAGGTGCACGGAAATAAATGACATTTCGTGATTCTCTATGAGATTAGGATCGTATTTACCTCGGCTTCGTATAGAATGTGTTGTCACCCTACCACAGTCTACGAACCGGATGTAAGCGTTCCACGCATGGTGGCTGTGTGTCGCTAATAATCGCGCGCGTGTTGGTGGTAACAGGGGACTTAAAGTTGGTCGAGTTGTTCTCGTTTAAAACAATCAGCAGCAGAGGAAGGACCAATTATACGGACCTGCGACCGTCTGTCACCGACCTCCTATTCTCTTAATATCGTAGATCAGGACGCACTTGTAAATACAAATAAGATGTATAAATAGATTTCGTGTGACACAAATACAATCACCCCATCCAGCATTCCGAAATCTGATTGGTAACATTTAAAAAAAATATTATACACTCACGTTAAATTCATTATCCCTGCGATTTAGGATCTAAATTCATCAAGACAGAGAAATTATCATATAATGTGTCTAATAAATTAGAAAGTAATGATGTGACTTTTTCTACGCGATAAAATGAATTTCACGAAATAAATTTGAGAGACTGACGAGAATTTCGTTTCAACAAAACACGCGTTAATGAGATGTAGGAGTGTTACGACGTTTCTGTTACGTACAAACTCGTACCGACAATATCCAGTAGTAGTAGTAGGTTTGATGACGCGGAGGCAGCAGATGAGCCGGCGTTTGAAGCTAGCTTACAGATAGCCCGGCTATTTAACGGACAAGCTATTAAACCGTACGTGTTATTGTGACAATTACACGCCACCGTGGCAACACACTCTCCGAACGAGCGAATGTAACAGACATTAGGTAAACGCTATCACGCATCAAGACTATGTATACACACATATACATGTGTATGTATACGTTGGAAACACCGTGGAAAGTTGAAAATTGCGTAAAGTAATCACTTCCGAGCTGGATCTACGGTTTAATTCATCCGTTCGCTATTCCCTGGCTGTAAGTCGATTAAATTCACTGACGAACGGTGGATTCGTATCGTCTAATTGCCAGACACTCACATCCGATTTATCTGAAAACGGAAGCGAGTTAACTACATCGCTAGTGGAAAGTCGGATGAATTTTCACCGTGAAAAATCCGGTGCGTGCGAAAGTGTGCAGCTTCGTTTTTTTTTCTAATCTTGATCTCTCCACGACAATGTTTCGCCGGTTTGTAGCAGGTGGTGTTTCCCGTTGGCTCTTTTTATTTCATTTTTTATTCTTATTCTCCATTTTCGTCGCGCGACTACACTTCAATCGATGACTCTTCAAGTGGTTTATTTCGTGAAGAGGGAAGTATAACTTCTTCGAACGAGAGAGGTCTTCGTCAGCTGTCGCATGAAGTGTACGAACGTGGCACGAGCCTCTCTCTCTCTCTCTCTCTCTCTGTCGTAAGTGTGCGAACACAGACGCTTGTTTACTCGCGGACTACTTGACGTGGCGTAGTGGAGTGAAAAAAAATCTAGTAGCAAACGTTAAACAGCCGTCTGGTTCTTTTCCATCGAGAGCGGCCGCACTTTGGACCACTCCGCGTAAACAGCTGTTTCCCTGGCCAATGGCCATCGAAACTCTATCCGGAATTCCTCCTACGAAAACAGGAAGTTACATGCACGGGACGCACAATATTATTGAAACTACTTAGCGAACTCGTCATGGCCGTCGTTTCCTTTACTACGGACACAAGGAACATCGTGTACATCGTCGGGGCACTTAGCTAATCTGTCCGGGTTTCCGCACAATTTGTTGCATAACTCGTTTATCCGATTCGAACTCCACCGTTATCTCTGTTACGTTTCCAGTCGAGCATCGAAGCTGAATTTTTTGTGAATTTCTAATGGCTGATAAGTATTATGTAAAGAATCTGAAAAGTATTAGACAAGATCAGATATTTTTATAAAAAATTATCTTAACTCTTCCTACTCAGTCTGTAAAATTTATGAAATCACTGTGAAGCTGTAATTAATACATTCATCAGGGATTAATAAAGTTACTACAATACTTGCAAGATATTATCATTATTTTAAGACACTTGCCTTATAAGACTTTTACCATCAACCACGCTGTAATTAATCCATTCATCAGGGATTAATAAACTTACTACAATACTTGCAAAATATTTTCTTTATTTTAAGACACTTGCCTTATAAGACTTTTACCATCAACCACGCTGTAATTAATCCATTCATCAGGGATTAATAAACTTACCACAATACTTGCAAAATATTTTCATTACTTTAAGACACTTGCCTTATAACACTCTTACCATCAACCACTCGACTCTACAACGTTAATTGTCACCCAATGCTCGTTTCCCTCAACACAATCATTCCCCAAACTTCACCCGAAACTGTCATGGCGTCCGTCAGCCGACGAATTACCGCGATTGCACGCGCACCCGTCCATGGAACTTGGTGCATCCCGTTCAGTTTCGCTTTCATCTCGTGCCAAGAAGCCCGGTGCCATATGGCCGTTCGCCGGCAGGACGAGCTCGCAGGAAGGAAGCTTTTCCGCCATGATCGTATTATATTCCAGGAACATATTGCGAAGGAGAACACACGAAGGCGTGCACCGTAAGGGCGGTCCGTAGGGCACGCGATGCCACGATGAGGGCACGTGCCCCATTTTCTTTCACGAGGCTCCTTTCGCGTTGTTTCTTTTGTGGACCGGAAACGGGTGTCAATTGTCAGCCACTCGGACGTGTACCGCGGCTGGACGACGATGCTCGATTTTCGAGGACTTCTGCTGTGTGGTCCTCCGCAAATAATCGCGCTGACGTACGGAACACCGAATACGAGACGCCGGATCGTGTGTCCGGTTTACATACTTGTCCTCGGCTGGACCACTCTCGAATATTTTAAGTGGAGTTGATATGGATGGATTGATGGATAGATGATTTATTGTGTGAGGGCTGGGGAAAGGGCCGTAATAATACATATAAACATAAATAGAATAACATGCGAGTGAAAATATAGGAAAGTGTTAAAATAAAATAAAAATGATGCTAAGATAAAGAAATAAGAATAATAATGTATTATAAGGGGAAAAGATAAGACAAAAGTATACAAAATTAAAAATAAGATATATTAGGTAAAAATGTATGGACAGATAGAGAGAGGGAGGAGAAAGTTACGGGATTGGACAAGATAAACAATTTTCTCCCATGATCACCATCTGGGATCTGATGGTCATCTTTTTTATTCTACCATAAAGTATAGAGATAAATTCAAATTATGTTTCAATCATTTAAAATAACAAATTGTAGCACGAATTATCGACCATTCGCAGCGATATCTAATTAGCATCCTCTAACTTTGCTTCCCGTTATCTCGTCTTAATCGATTCCAACTTTCTCTCGATGCATTTTTTTCACGCATCCATTGATAACGAAAATATCCAAGCCGGGCTTATTTAAATGTCTCACCCTGTATATTATAGAGTCAGATAGAAATTCCAGGCTTCTGTATTGATTTAATCAGCAATTAGTACGCTCCTCGTGCTATTTAATTAAACAAGAATTCTTCGTCCGCGGATATCCAGTGAACGGTTCATCGATGTTCACGTTATCCAGCACACTTTCCATAGTCGGTCGCGGAAAAGTAAAATCCACAAAAAGCATCGAAAATGCAAAGCTATGGGCCAAGTACAAGAGAATGTTACATTGGAATAGGTTGCTCATTAACATAAACTGCATTTTACACAGGATTTGAAATCAATCAAATGTGAGCAAGTTTGATTGATTTCAAATCCTGTGTAAAATGCAGTTTATGTTAATGAGCAACCTATTCCAATGTAACATTCTCTTGTACTTGGCCCATAGCTTTGCATTTTCGATGCTTTTTGTGGATTCTTTCGTCATTTCCGCAAATTTTTAGATATCG
Source organism: Mimumesa dahlbomi (assembly GCA_917499265.3). NCBI lineage: Eukaryota > Metazoa > Arthropoda > Insecta > Hymenoptera > Crabronidae > Mimumesa > Mimumesa dahlbomi. The sequence goes on from OU824124.1 coordinate 5,596,707, forward strand.
ACCTGAATCTTTCACTGTCTTATTGGGCTTCGAATTCCGCGTCCAACACGTCCCGGATCGTTTTAATATCTCAATCATTGTGGAAATGGCGAGCAAATTACGAAAATCACGAAAAATCGTCAAATTCAACCAGTTTTTTGGTCGGCATTCGCTCAATTTTTGAGATAGCGACCTGGGACTTGTACCATTGTTTAAGTTAGGAAATTCTACGGCAGATCAATGTATAATAGTTGTACTTTTCGAAAATTTCATTTTTCGCAAAAATCTGAAGGGGGTAGGTCAGGATTTTTCGCGATTTTCGTAAATCGCTCGCCATTTCCATAATTTTTTAGATATCAAAATGATTCTTTCACTGGCTTACTCGGCTTCGGATTCCGCTTCCAAAACGCCCCAGATCATTTTAATATCGCAAAAATTGCGGAAATGACGGGCAAATTACGAAAATCGCAAAAAATCCTGACCTACCCCCTTCAGATTTTTGCGAAAAATTAAATTTTCGAAAAGTACGACTATTATATGTTGATCTGGCGTACAATTTCCTAACTAAAACAATGGTACAAGTTTCAGATCGCTATCTCAAAAATTGAGCGAATGCCGACCAAAAAACTGGTTGAATTTGACGATTTTTCGCGATTTTCATACATCGCTCGCCATTCGCGCAATTTTCAACATATAAAAATGATCGAATATGTTTCGAATGCGCATTCTGAACCTTAATTTTACGAAGCTTGATGTCAAAAACGTAACGTAACAAACATTTCTAATTTAATATGTTAACAATCTGGATGTGTGTGAGAGGAAATTTCATATACTAACATATATAAAATCTACGTTATCGGCAGAAAAATTATCTCGCATGGAATGAAACATATGTATGTTAGGGTTTTAGACCGGGCTGCGTGACAGGCTGAACATGGAGATGGAGAAGGAGGAGAGGAAGAAGACGACGTTTCTTACAAAAACCTCGACTTTTTAGATCAAAATATCTCGCGATTGGCTTGATGGATCTTTTCGTAGTTAGGCTTAAATTACTCGGGTGGACGTCCCCTACAAGAATATCACCATAGTTTGGGGGAAATATGCGGATTTAATGCCGTTTGAATACCCCGAAAACCTCGATCTAATTCTTCCGGAAAAGAGTAGTTCAGGTCTACCAGTCGGGAACTCTTGTACTTGGCCCGAGTCAAGACCTTAACTCTTGAAACAGGTCGCGGAAAAGTAAAAACAGGTTGATCGGTTTAATGGAACATTAATTGTCACCTTGCTCGAGGCTCCTCCGATTGGGTCCGGTCGATTACGTTCGCCGTGGAAAGGCGGATAAGGATAAGGACGCGAGCATCAACCTGGAAAAATATATATGTTGCAGCACGGTCGCAAGAACAACCGTGCGTTGATTGGCAGACCGATTACCGTCGCTTGCATCGCGGCTACTTCTGTCGAGCACTTTGTAAACTCGATTTTCTTCTATTATTTAATCGTTGCTCGTTTGCATTCCTTTATAAATGGATCCGTACCCGTCTTCCACGTCCAACCCTGTTAGTTCGTCTTGAAGACGGGACGAATGTTCCCTGTTAACTCTGTCACGATGAAATAATACACCTAGGTCGTTGTAACCCGAACTAATTAACGTTTGTCGTGTTCAGGTGAGCAAGGTCAGTGTAATAAACTTCCTTGGATCAAGTGTGTGGTATTCTGCGTGTATTTTTGGGAAAATCTGGTTGTTCGCTTTACGTAGAGTAACGTGACAAATTTAAATAATACAGAGGATAGACAGTTATTTATATTAAAAGAAAACTACAGCAGGAATAGTTAGAAATATGAAAAAAATCATTTAAATGCACAGACAACAGGGAAAAATTTTGTTTTGTTCAGCGTTGTTTTCCTGGAAACTAAATTTCTTGTTGACAACGTTCATCTGTCGGAAATCTACTTGAATACTAAGAAAAATAAGCTGTTGATATCGTAACAAACAATTTTGTTTGTATCCATGTTTGATAAAAAAGTTAGCGGGAAAAGTGCAAAATGCAAGCAGCGCTACGTAATCGCGGTCAGACAATTATACGAAATGCTTGTCTCCGTTAATGTAAGTGACAGTGATTGACCCTACCGTGGAATTCCTGACCCACGGCGCTAAGTTCAGACTGTGTCGAGCGACCCCGACACGCTTGATTCGAACGTTGCAAGTCTTCCCGACGAAAAGTGCCGTGAAAACTAGTATTCCTTATATTATCGTCAGATAAGACGGCGCCGTTTGAAAGAAATGTCTTCACCCGTATCTCCGTGCAACGGGAAAAATTGCACTCGTTATCAAACAGGTCACTAACTTACGCTCAAATAGTGCTATGAAAAATGGCAATCCATCAGTTAGAAAAGCTGCAGTCTTTAACGTACACTTTTTCGCAAATATTCTCCTTATCAGGAACAATGGGGTCCAGGGAATGATGAGATATCTATTGAAATCTGGATTTTTAGATTAGTAATATTTTACGTATCAGATTCATATGTATCAAGTAAATGACGAGACGTGTATTGAAATCTGGATTTTCAAAATTATATACTTCATATATGACAAAATTGTCTCTAGAAAATAATTAGATATCTATTGAAATCTGGATTTTCACATTAATTATATTTTACGTATCAGACACAATTGTATTTAGAAAATGGCGAGATGTCAATTGAAATCTGGATTTCCAGATGACTTAATTACGAGCGCAAAAAAAAAATAGGATTACCCAATCGACGATATCCATTCCCGTTACGTCTGCGCGTCGCCTGGAGTTATGTAAACCGGGCCGTGTGACAATTTCGTCGTTCACAAAAGGGACCCGCGCTGGGTTTCGTCGTCCCGCCGGCGAACGATCTCGAGTCGCATGAATTTCCATCGAGCGTGCGAAGTGTGCTTCATTCGGCAACAATTAAAGCTTCCCAGGCTTTCGTGGGGCATTGTTCGCCGGCGGGAAAGTGCCGGCGCGAAAGTAAGAATCCGCAGGAAGTGAGTACGCGGAGACCGCGATTTCTCATCGAATCGGACGATGACGAGTCGCGCCGTAGATCGTCCTGGATCACGAAAGGAGTTGATCCCGAAAGGAGCAGCGTGATTTACGTGAGACCCAGAGACCCGGAGAGAGAGTGCTCCGATTGTGTTTCTAATTGCACGCGGAATCGGGTGCGATCCCGTTTTACTTTTGCCCCGGGGATCTTGATTAACCTGTTAGACGTTAATTAGGACGTCTAACGATGCCGAAGATAACCACCGACAGATTTATTAGCGATCGGTTGATTTTACTTGTGTAATTACCTTTCCACGGAGCCACGGTAATCACGGATTAATTACCCACCACGATCCACACACATATACGTACATACGTGTGCAACGAACGTGGATACAATAGTGAAACTTGATTAGTTAAGTAATTGAAGAAAATGATACTCGAGACGATTCCCATCTGCTGACTAAGCTCCGCAAGACGATGATGACACTATAGTGACAAAAAGAATTTGTTTGCGAATGTCTTTCGTTGCTGAACGCGAACTCGCGTGACATCTCGGGTTCTACCTTGCTCAGCGAACTTTTCCCTCGATCCTGAACACGTGGGCCATCTCTGCCATACGAACCTTGCAGAGTTCGTATTGTTAATACGTTGTTGTCGAACAAATTTATGGAGAAACTCTCTCGTGTTACTGATTATAATCTCATAATTAAAGTAATATGTAGAAGCTTTTGTAAAATTCTATATTACCCCAAGTTTCATTAATTTATATAGACACTACTAGTCTGAACAGTTAGAGTTAACTCATGACCAGTCACCAAAGTGTTAACACTAAACCTACCGAGGTTTCAACGTCAGTTTCTTGAATCAATATACAGAAAATACACTTCTTTAAACGAAATTAACTATTACCTACCTGAAATCAATTGTAATTGTGCAATTATCATTTTTACGTTCGATAAGAATATGTACCTAAACTGTCAGTAGGTTTACTGTTAAAATTACCGATTCAACTGTATCCAAGACTTATACCTATCGAACCAAGATATAAAATGTACTTTTAGTACAGTATACGGGCCCTAGATTCTAGAGTCCCGGTGTATCCCGTGGCCCAAGTGTCCCATTGGCGAAATCCTATCTCCCAGGTACCAGGTGGTCCCATAAACAATCACGTGGCTATCACGTCGCCGAACAACTGTCACGATGGGATTTCGGTCCCCTTAAGACAAAGCAACGTGGCCTCGATTCCTAGCGCGCGATTATAATACCAGCGGCTTCAGAAGCAGCGAAGAAAGACGCCGAGCGTCTTCCTCGCTCAGGAGCGGAGTTTTTGTTCGTAGCGTCGCCCCGGGCACCTCTTTTTTTTTCGGCCGGAAACCCGGCTGAGGAGAAACGAGAAGGGACACGTGCTCGGTTCAGCGACAGCACCTGAAGAACACCTCGGTGAAGGAAAAATGGCAGCTGAGAGTCGAAAAGCACGTGCCAGGGAAAGGGGGAAACGACGGGCCCCTGTCGTTCGGGATTCAATGGGACTTGGATAAGAAATTTATTATGCAGAGGGGTCCTACCTGAGGACGATGTTACACGCTGCCATCGTTCGAACAGAGGCCACGTATGGGATATATATATGTATATATGTGTATGTGTGTACGTGGTTCCGCATGAAAATTAATGAAGACTTTTACCATAGGGAACGTCAAATAGCGTTGAATTTAACCAACAGTCACGTAACGAGAATCATTTGCATTAATTCTGCTATATTTTATATTTCCCTCAAGGCCTTGGGATGAAGTTCGATAAAACGTGTGTCACTGATAGAGAGACAGGATGAAAGCGAAGGATCTTCTATTCTCGTTCCTGGGAAAGTTTATAGTCGCAACCTAAATTTACGTATTTACGTATCGGGTCTGATGTACGGTGAAAATAAAACGAAATACAAGGCCGTGACGTTTAATTGCCGTGAACGTGAATAATATGCACGCGGTAAATTAACGCGGCGAGTGTCACCATTGGCGTGGGACAGCGTCGGAGACGCTCTTAAAGAAATTCTAGACGACCTTTAAGCCCGCCGCGGCACGATTTTGTTGCCTGCTCTAATTATAAAGCGCGCCAGTTCCCATAATCCCTTCGCCGTTTCCGGATTCTGAAACATTGCCCGGCTCTCGCGTTGACCCGAAATGAGATTAACGCGGAAGAAGGGATGTAATCAGTACGGAAACCGAGAAACGACATTTTCTTGGAAATTCTCACTCTGTAAAAAAAGAAGAAAATATGTATATGAAACTTTATTCACTTTATATCAGTCGATCGACTGAATAATTTAGACACCCGTGGGCGGTGTAATTAAAATGTACACGCAATCTTATTTATTTATTCGAAAGAAATCAAGGTTGTCCGATAGGGTTTCCGTTGAAAGGTGTCGTTTACCTTGCGTTTGAAACGGGGATACGGCGATATACCGGGTGTCACACCCGTGCTTGCGTTCGCCGTCCGACACAAACGGACGATAACGATAAGGCGGTTGCGATACCGGCACTATTTTTAGACCGACAATGAATCGACAGGACGAAACACCGGCTCCGATTCGCCATGGAAATTTTCATGGCGAGCGAATGAGAAGGAAGAAAGAAAAAAATCTACAGGGCGTACTGTTACGTGATTTCGATGTAAGGGAAATCATGAAAGTGCCGCACGAAAAACACATTCTTCGAAGCACGGTCAACGTTTTATGGGGCTTTACGGATTCCTGTTAACTAGACACCCTTCGTTATGGGGGGGGTGAAGGGGGATACGAGCACATGCTCGCTTACATTCCACCCTGTCAGTCTTCCTTGAACGTTTTCCCCCGAAATTTTTTATTCCTCGCGCACGATATGCTAGATTACCGGATAGATTTCCCGGTCAGGCTTCCTCTTCGTCGAATTCCTCATCGTAACACCCCCATTAGGACCCCCATTTACGGGCGGAATCTTTTTACGACGCGCCGAAGGGGACGTCGAGCTGTTAATTTCCCCCGACCAGCTGGGGTTTTAGATTTTTTTTTTTGTCACCGAAATAATTACTAGAGATTTTTCAGTCTTTACCGTAATATCTCGACATATGTTCGTTGAATTCATTTTGTGATTCTGGATCCTAGTGTGAATGGTTTTTAACACTATTTCTACCAAGAGGTATCAAAAGACACCTTTCAAATTTTAACTTAACATCATTCGTTAAGTTGAATCATTTCTCCACAATTGATTTGTTGACTTTTTATACAATAGTTGTTAAATTATCTACATTTAACTGGTAATTTGAAATCCCAACAGTTTTCGCAAATATTTGCGTTCAAACGAAAAGGTTTCAAAAGACACCTTTTGGTCGAAATAGGTGTACACACAATCGTGGTAGAAATAGTGTTAAAAGTCTTTGGGATGGAGGTAAAGAGTCCTCGATGGTGTTTCGTGACTTTGGATAAATATTCGTCGATAAAGATGACTCGTTGGCACGAGCCAAGCGATACGTTTTAACCCGAACGCTTCTCCACACAGAAATATCTCCGTGTGTATTTCCGTTCGTTGCTTGTAGCCGGCTGCAAGATATTGATGTCTAACGGGGTGGCATCTTCCTCGCCGGAGAAGGCCTCCTGACGAGCCGCAGACTTCCATTTGACACTTGTACGCGGTTGTCTCGACACTCTTTTTCTACCTTCCGCATTATTTTCTCTTTCATTAGCCACCGGCGGGGAAAAAACACACCGCCGATTGAGTGTCCCCACAAAACGTCTTCTTCTCCCGATGATCTCTACGTGTACTCCGAAAATATCGTTTCTTTCAGCGGCACCCTTTCGATTTCTCAACGAGGCCCTTTCGTAACTTGGTTAAAAGAATTCTCGTAGAAATTGTGGAAATTGTTCGATAAAATGATTAGATTAGATTAAGATTAATATATTATACATTTCGTCCTAGGGGAAATCCCCTCTAAGCCAGACGATACAAGGAAAGAAAATGTAATGTAATTACAAACTAAAATACAATAAAATAAAATATATACAAAATAATGGAGACAACGACGGACGGGAAATTTCTGAATCATTCAGTGAGATGACCTTGCGAACGAACGGAGTCTCGGTGACGGGAGAAAAAAGTCGAACAAAGATCGATCCCTCGGTGCAGCAGCACCTGAGAATTCCCGGTAAACCGCATTAATGCCGGAACGTAAGCGTATTGGAATCTTTCCGATGAATCAGAAAATCGCGCGACGCCTACGCGGACATCTTTTCGCGCGTCGCAACGCCGCCGGATGAAAATCGGCTGGCTGTTTCACTCACTGACTGTTTATGCGAACGATGTGTGTGTGTATACACGTACGACGTTGTTAGGGAAACACTCGTTAAAAGGAAACACACCGACGCTATTGATTCTCAGTGGTCGTAAAACGCCACGTGGAATTTCACGGTGAAAAAGTGTTAAGAATCTTGGTGTTCCTATGAAACACGTAACGAAAAAGTAAAAACTATAATAGTTTTGTTTATAGTTGCACAGATTTCGCAGTTCCATTCTGTTTCTCAAAAGTGTAGCAACCAAAGTGTCATTAATAGACTGTTGAACTAACTTTCACCCTAGATTCTGTCACTTTGCGTACTTCAGTTATTAAAATCATATTATCAGGATCTTCTTGTCTAGTATCGCTGCAACGAGGCATGCTAGAGAGTATAATCATTCGAAAGTATAGTCCTACCATCTATAGGATAATGAATACCCGTGAACCTCGGTAATCGACGCCGAACAATTTCCCGTTTAATTTTCCACGTAAGTAAATAGCGATCCTTAGTCACCCCCATTGAATTTAATTCACGACCACCACGTGGCATAGAAAGTACATGTTGACACTGTAAATGGTCTATTGAAAGTATAAGCCGAGTATTCTCGTAGGAACGTGCTGTTACGGTGCGACTAAGGCTTAGCAAAAACCTCGACCGTAGGCCACCTGGGTTTTGTACATGGTATTCCCGACTTATAGCACAATTTCACTCTACCCGCCATGGTAATTATTGTCGGGGCACGTACAAGGCTCGTGTCCGTAGTTTGGCACATTTGGCGCAGGTCATTACGGTTCGGAAATAAAATATAGGCTGCGCTCATAAAATGTCTACCTATCGGGACACGTGTTTCCGATAGGCGGAACGAGAAACACACGAAATATTATTTCCAACTCGGAACATCTGGTGGATCGTCCGGTTTCCAGTAGTCGAGAATTTCGATTTCAACCATTTTTCATATTGTTTAATTACACAAACGTACCGTGTAATGACACTAATTAGAGTACATAGTGTGGTACTGGCGACATCATTTGGGAAATTAGAATTATTCACTGGAACTATTAATTATAATTAAGTCGCTGTGTAATTAGTCCAGATGGAGAAAGATTAGTTTAAAAATATAAAAACATTGTTGGAGTATTTATACAGGACACTATGTGTTTCTGATCGTTATTCTCTGAGACATTTCTACATTTACACAGCTTTGCCGTGACACATGAATACACACGAGTACATACATACATACATACTTATGGTATACGCGCATCTGCGAACGGGGTGATCTGGTGTCTGGTTTATTTTCGGTGCACGCATCGCCCCCATAAGCAGTCATATCTGAAGGGTTGATAGCGTTTTATGCCACGCGCATGGCCAACGTCTGTCCCCGAGTTAATTATGGACTAATTGTCAAAGCCCTTGGTCCCGTCTCCGCAGGATTTTCTTTATTTTATTTTTTTATCACCGTCCCACCAAAACAGGACGTCGCCTTTCCTTCCGCTCGTTTCTCTTCCCGGCGACTAGGATCTAAAATCGAAAGAGTTCCAACCCCCTGTAGCAAAAGAAAAACAACCAACTTCTTTACTACCCCTTCCTCCCCCTCACATAAAAACACATTCTCAGTAATTCAATAAGAAAAAAAAACTGTCTCACCAGCCGCCACGTCCCGGTATCGTTAGATCATAAAATTTCATCGACGGTTATTATTTAAAATCCACCAGAAAAAAAAGGAATCATTATAGCCCTCCATTAATCCGCAACAACGGAACATCGTCCGCCAAAGAAACTCCCAGACCATGCTTTTGTATCACAATACCGTAGATCGCAGATAATGTTCTATAAAAGACTACTTGGGCCGCGCGTTCGAGCGGACGCATAACAGCTTGATGGCTCTATTCGATCATCGATATATGTATACCTTTGCCTCTCCACCCTAAGTTTAACATAGGTAGTACAACCACCGTAATGACAGCCTTCGATCTTCGGTTACAGACAACCATAAAGGTGTACGCGAACTGCCTGCGGCCGGACATCGAGTACAAAACCCTGAGCATCACCTACGAGACGACTTGTCGTGAGGTCGTTCAGAACTTATTGAACAAGTATCGCATGAGGCACCGTGACCCCAGATTGTTCTACCTTACGATGGAGGTCACCGTCAGAAGGGCCAACGTACGGACCGTTCTGCCATTGGACGAAGACGCCAGACCAGCAGTTTTGCAATCCTGTCATCCTCGTGGCGATTCCAGGTACGATTTGACTTTATTTTCTCTCTCTCTCTCTCTCTCTCTCTCTCTCTCTCTCTCTCTCTCTCTCTCTCTTTCTTTTTCTCTTTCTCTTTCTCTTTCTCTTTCTATTTCTTAATGTTTTTTCCTTTTTCTGTCTATTCGGTTCCCCCTTCGGTTTCGGTCGGCTTCGTGACGTAATTTCAGGGCTCGCGACCGTAAACATGACTTCTCGTGGGTCGCTGAGCACGAGCCAACCAGCAACGTCCTCTTTTGTTTCGCGTCGTAACGCCGTGGTGAACACGCGAGCTGCTTGATATTATTCGCGGACAGATTTCTGTTGGTTTTAAGCCCGGGACGATGGGAGTGTTGTTGTTATTCGCGAAACGATGCACTTTTCTTTAACCAGTTAAGCGTGGCGACCTTTTTGCAGAACGTGGCAACTGTGTGTCGCGAAAATCAAGTGATAACGTTAGGAAATCATGGATACGTGAATCCCATTTTAAATTAATTACATTGACCTCTAAATATTCTAAACATATTAAAATTTGCAAATATATCTTGATTTTTACCAACATTACGATGTAAATATCAAAGGATAACATAATTTTCGTATGACGAATATATGTATGTAGTAGTCAAACACACTTAACTGGTTAGTACACGCTCTGGATATACGTAAAAGTTTTCTTGAAAACGGGACCGTATTACATTAATTGCACAGTGTTGAATTATCGAATTCGATTTGTAGAAATGTGAACAGAAATGATTATTACGTAAGTCGCCAGATCGTTTGCACTCCACTCGTGGAAGATCAGTTTCGCTATTTTGTAGGTAGCACAGTGATTTTCGCTAAATAAATATTTAGCTATTAAGTATCGAAGCTTCTGTTGTACACGCCACATGAAAGCCTTGGTACCCGATGTGTTTTCTTGGTAGCTCGAAACTTCCGGCGAAGGTATACGTTACGTAGACAGGGACTGTTTGACTCCGATTCTCCCGTGTTTTTCCGTGGAAGTAGCGTTCGTCGATATTCCCTTTGAACCTCGCCGGCCCTCCAAGGATTCACGGATGTTTTCTTGTTGCAGATTCTCGTTGCAGACACGCCGCGGCGGACTTGTGAAAATATACGACAGCGCCCTTATGTCCGGGGTAAGTTACACATATGTATTTCAAACAATCTCTTTAATACACCGTAAAATATGGGGAAAAATAATGTCCAACTTTGCCAGATGTAGATATATTCGTCATTTTCATTACCCTTTCTTTCTTTCATTTCTTCCACAGTCAAAGTACAAGAGTCTTTTGGTATCGGAACAGACCACCGTAGACGAGCTTATCCAGATGCTCTTGAGCTGTTATAGCTCCAAGGAACGTGTCGAACAATTTTCTCTCTACGAGGTCTGCGAGGGTGAGGAATACCAAAGGAAACTCCATCCGGACGATTCGCCCCTGAAGGTCACCCAACGGTGGACCAGCGCCGATCGTCATCTTCGTATCAGGCGTAATCCTGACTACAACCCACACAGGAGAAAAGTGAGTATCGATAAAAGCCAGGAAATCTGAACCGCGAACATATTATACGATGATGGTTCTCACGTTTGAAACAAAGACGCCAGACAGACACCAATTCTAATGTTAATAATTACGCGACGTGCGTCAGCGACCATCAGAATTATATTCATGGGAACATAATAGAAAGTCAAATTCGTTACGCAATCGTCATGTTTGCAGAGTATGTGGGCGTCGGACTCGAGCATCACCATGGCGATGTCACGACTGAACCTCCATAGTAGTCATCATCATCATCAGGCCCACTACAACCAGACGAACGACAACAACAATCATCTGTCGCTCTATCAGCACAAAGACACAGGCAGCCAGAATAATAATAACAATCTTCATAAAGCCGATCAACATCATCTGTCGTTGGGTTCTATTAATCAACAACCTAGGATCGTCGTTCCCCATACGACGCAATTACCGCAGTTGCAAGTCCCCAGGGTTCAACAACTTCCTCAAAGCGTTCCGTCGACGCCATTGTCGTCGAAACACGTCACGGCGTCGTCGTACGCCGACTACGAGAACTACCTGTTCATATAAATGTCGCACGTGTATGTATGTGTGTACTGGAATTCCTACGGGGTGGATTTTTATCACCGAGCATTTTTTTCTTCCACGGTGTGGAACAGTATTCAGGTGTTTGCGGAAAATAGTGGTCGCACTGCCGATATACTTTTTTTTTCTCCGTGAATTTACGCGCAGGAATTTTAAATAGTTTCGTGATAAGCGATTTTGATAGGAGATTGGAGATATGATGAAAATTTCTGGCGATTGAGATTACTCATTTGTATTGCTAGACGAACGTTCCAATGGTTTCTTTTGTCGGTGAAAGAGTATTTGGAATAGAGGTTCATGTCCCGGCTATAGTAACGTCGGTAAAACGAAACAAAGAGAATTTATGATTATAGTCAATAGCGAGGAAAATTGTACCAAAGGTAGATGTACGAAATTATAAGAATATAGTATATTATACACGTATATGTATAAATGTTTGTTGCGTTAGAGACGAGTTTAAGAGATATAGAGTATAACTGGAAGTCGATTATTCATTAGCGAGTAGGAAGATTGACGTTTAATCCTTCGAGACTTATTTGAACGCTGTTAGAATTCATCGAGAGGAATTATGAACATTTTTACGTAGCATTTTGTAAATTTTTTATTTAACCAAAATATTGTTCAAAACGGTCCCGTAGGTTTAACATTGTGTGTTTATACGCTGGAAATCGCATTTTATCCGCAGGTGACGTAAGACTGCGGCTTTTATTATTTATTTATACTAAATGTAAAGCGTCTAATAGAGCGAGCTTGGAAATTTAAGTTATTATTCAAATCCTATCTTGTAAATTTCGTCGTGCAATCCGATTAAACGGGATTCGATCGTATCTGTGTAAATATTATAATTAATAAACGAGAAGAAAGTATTGCAACAATTCTGACTATCGCGTAGAACGGAAAACTATGATAGAAGATATAACTGTTAAATGTTTAGTATATCATTTATATACAGGGTGTATTTAAATTATCGAATCTTATCGAATCATGAAGGTCCAATATAAATATCGATTAAAATTCTGTAAGTAAATGACGCTTGAAATTCTGCAAAATTTGTGTGTGTCTTTTGTAGTAATTTCTTCGCCATTTAAACAAATTTTCAATACTATTTCGTAGGTAAAATATGATAAAAAAAAAATTTTCTTGGGATCTATGTTTAGAGATACCCTGTCGTATATCGTTCCTTCGGAGAATGAACAAATGAAAAAGCACACTTTTCTCGATTCAATGAAAATTTGATTATTTCTAAATATATCCTCCACTTACGCGTAATTAAATATCCGGCGATTTCACGCCGTCTTCTCACATTTCGTTGCGCACAAAACTTTGTAAGTCCATTGCCAAAGAGTCGGTACGATACGTTTATACGAACGTTTTAGGTGTGGAGCCAAAAAACAAAAAAAGAACAAAAAACGGACATACACACACACACACACATTATGTAATACGTAATCTTCGCAGACGAGGATCCGTACCGCGAGACACCACCACTTCCTTGCAGCAGCACACTTTCGCACCTGTATGTACGAGAACACCGACAGAACTTCATGAATTCGTCGTGACTTCACGCTAACTGTAACGAGTACAATGAACTTTGTATTATTCTAATTTACCATACCTACGTAGAATGTAAATATTTTGTATCGTCGTTTGTAATACACAGAAGTAAAATACTTTTATGTGTCTGAAACTACGAATCGCATTTTCACTTCGCTCGTCCCACATTGTTTGCGTTAACAAAAAAAGAAACAAGAAAGAAGAAAAAAGAAATCCAAAACCATCGTCGTTCGGAAAAAGTGACACGTTTTTCGTGTGATGATAAAAATTTTATTTACAAATGCGACAAATGTAGGAATTTTGGTATCAGTGATATATCGGAGAGAAACGAAGTGCCTCGGCGTTGCTGATGATCGATTAAATCGCTTTTTTTTTTTTACTTTCAAATTGATATCGTCTTCCCACCGTTCCCCACTTGGTATTGCGAGATTTTATCGGTCGCCGTGGGTCGTTCTCTCCGTGAAATCACTGATAAAGGAGAGAATCACTGAGATGTAACAATAATAAACTTTACATTAAATACGATTAGAATCTAGCTATTTTTAAGGGCTATGCGGAGTTACAATAATAGAAATATTCATTTCTCAAGGAGGGAGGGATCATCTTGCAGGACACTTTGGAGGGGGGATTAGGGTGTGTCGGTGGGGGGGGGGGGGGAGGGTTTGGGGGATATATTTTTTGTTTTAAGTTTCAAAGGATAACATCACAGCATTGACATATCAACATCGAAACGAACAGAGCATCGCGCTCCTCGAAAGTTCTCAACGACGTGGAAAAATTCTCAACCCTGTGTGAAGAACAGCTCTGTAAACGTGTTGTGCCATCGATAAATCTTTTGAATGAAACGATTCGAAAGAATTACACATCGTCACTGGAAATTAATCCAACCGGATCGAGATATCGAGGATTTCGTCGTATTTTCAATATTTTATTTTCTTCGTTTTTTTCTTTCACAGCATCGCTGGAGAACTCTCGACGAGCGTGCTGCAACGGCCGTAGCACTTTTCATTTTTGCTATAGAACAATTTACAACATCTCGTTAATTAGTCGCCTCAATTCCGTCTCCGAATAACTGCAGTTCGCACACACTAGACGCAAATCGCATATTCTGTTAATCTCTGTCGTTCCGAATTTCTCCTTTCTCACACTTTCGTTCGCACGCACAAAGATACACGCACACACGTGCACACACACACACACACACCGAACGCACGTTCGTTTATTCCTCGCACGCGATTTTCCATTCGCGACAAATTACGTAAATCGATTTAATTCGAATAATAGCGATGCGATCGATACAACTGATCAGACACGATTTCATTTAATTAGAATTCACTTTCTCTCGCCCTCTGTTCTTCACTTCACGCTCTCTCTCTCTCTCTTCCTCTCTCAATCCCTTAATCCAACTTTCTTTTCTCTTTTCCGTGCAACAACAGCGAAACAAAAATTCATCCGAGTAAATCGAATAAATCGTTCGTCCCTCGATCGCGGATGGGCCCGGTGAATTAATTAATTAATTCTTCGGCGTTTCATTATTCACCTCCTCATCGTTTTCTTTTTTTCCTTCATTTTTCATTCAGCAACCGAGGCCGATCGCACAAGGAAATATAGAGATAATATACAGGGAAAACCTTTGATCCAACGAACCAGCCACGAAAGAAAATTACCGAGGACGTGCATACGCACCCGTGTAAATCGCACACACGCGTGTCGAACACGTGGAACGTGATACTCGAAGCATAAATTGAACACGATTCTTGTACACGCGACAGGACTTCGTCCTCGGACCGACGCCGGTTGATTCGAGTCGACGATCGTTACGGGACGGTGTGACGTATATGTGTGTACGATAATTGGAGCTTGATTAATAAACCTCGTCGGAATGAAAATTATCCCCAAATATTTTGAAACAACAACGGAATTATCTCCCAGAAATATCTGTCTTTGAAAATTCCGGAAAATTGTTGAAAAATTTGTATATATCGCATGCACCGTAATTAAATCTACTTTAGATTATAATTAGATTAATTTTAATATACTCAATCGAATATAGTTCATGTTTCTAAATTTACTAAAGTATTTCAAAGCTTCCGGCAATTATAATGTCTGTTCGCGAAACTCATCCGTAAAGATCGATTAGAAGATTCCCTACAATATCAATAATAATAGTAACAATAATAATCCCATGCGTCTGATACTGCGGTAATCACGATCATCGATTCAAACCGACGTGGGCGTCCGCGCAATCATAAACTTCTCATCATCTCATCTCGTCGTTATACAGATATACTTTCGAAACCACATTATACCGCGGCCAACAATATTATTGCGAAAGCCTTAAGGCTCGATACAAGGACAGGCGTTTCGCGATATTTCTAAGCATGTCGAGACGGTCGGCATCAGTCGTGATAGCTTACTCCGGACGATCTATGGATCGTCGTGGATCACGCCATAAACGCGATGCGTCGTTCCCGTTTGGACCTTCCAACCATATGGGGTTGCATTCAAGGAAGGCGTCGCTCGTCACGACGATCGAACGCCAATTTAAGCAATTAATTAATTAATTAATTAATTAATAACCTTACGTGCACACGGTGCAAGCCAACGAATAATTAAAAAGTTTTCACATAATAAAGATCAGTTCGCGCCCTAATCGCGCACAATTCTTACACCCTTTTAAAAGGTTCACCCTCGCTTCCAACTTTCCCTCTCGCCTCCCGTCTACCTAACATCAATACTCGTACATTTTCGTATGATTTTTTTTGTCGTTTTTTATTTTCTTATCTTTGATTCGTTTTTTCTTTTTTTTTCTTTTCTTTTTAAGTCTTCGGAAAATTCGTGTGTTCCCAATTGGACTTTCAGTGTTTCACCCACGCGTGCGTGTAAAAACGAGTTGATTCGTTTTCCTCGTCGTCGCGGTTTTGCCTCTTCGTGTTATCTTTATTTTGTTTGAATTAATATTATCATCCTTGCTCGTTTTCTCCTTTGCAACGAGGTTACTCGTGTGATGAGTTAGATCTATGATTTTTATACTTTTTTTTTGTTGTTGTTTCTTCTTCTTTATCTTCTTTTACTTACGGGAATACTACGAGTTTTACGTATTTCCGAATTGCTTTCGACCAGCTACGGTAATTAATTTAATTAATTTAGCGCGCTAGTGGACGTTTACGGACTCGAAACGCTATCGCCGAATATACCGAAAGAATAATCGAACGGATTCGAAGCCGCTATTAAATGATTCTAAAAACCGAAGTCGTACACGTCGACGAAGTATTTTACATTATTTTTTTTTTCAATATTTCTCAGGTAATCCACTACGAGTTCGTTCTACGGGATATCTGGAGCAAGTTAGATCCGTGTTAGATTTCGTGTTCTTGTTGTTTGTCTTTTTTTTTGTCCATTTTTGTTCATTGTTCGTTTGTTTGTTTTAAGTGTTAACATGCGTATACTTGTTTTCAGGTCTGCGTCACGTGGATTTCTGTCGCTTGGCTATCGCGAGAGACTCTTTACAAAATATTATAAAAATTTCCCTTCATTTACTCGTTTGACACTCGACGCACACGGTTTTCCGTTGTATCGACGATGTTCAAATCGTTCTAACAATTGTAACGTCTTAGTTTTCGTTTTCTCCTCTCTCTCTCTCTCTCTCTCTCCGTTTTACTCTTTATGTATGTACGTTGGATGCGTCTAGAAAGTATTCTCTCTTTTTTTTGTACAGCTACAATTAAAATATTTGGCTTACGTTATTATCGGTAATTAGTTGATAAAGAAGCGGATAATTAATAGTAAAATAACTGGACAATTTGTATCGTTCGCTCTATTGCGGAATTTGAGCTCGACAAGAAGATAAGACGAATGATAAGAAACTGTACCCTCTTTTGTACGTGTTTGTGTACATACGTCGTTTCCGTTTCCGTGATACTTGCTGTCCGACTCGTATGTATGTATGTATTAGGGCAAACTTTGTTCGTACAGAAGTGGAAGCGTGAGTATCATTTAAGTTAGATTCACAGTGATCGTGACGTAAAAGTAATATTTTTACCTAGTATTTACAAATGTTGGCTGCGAGGCGATTTTTTACAATCGGCAATCGCTACGTCGGACTCTTGTTTCCTGTCCGAAGAAAATGTTGCCCGTTACGAAAACACGTTCGTTAAAAATTACAACGCGACACTCGTCGCTCAATGATTCTCATCAAAATTAAACAAATGGATCGCCTTCACATATCGCATTCGATATACGTTCCCATAGAATCTGTTGAATAGCGTTTGTTGTTTGTTGCTTCTATTTTTTTTTTTTTTACAAAATCTTCCCCTAAGATAAAAGTTAAATCTTCGACATCGACAAGCAAAAAATTCAGCACGGCTTCGCGGCGCCGGTAAAATTTCATTTTCAAAGTGTGTCGCACGAAGATCTCAGACACATCGAAGGCTAATCTTCGTATAAATACCTACCTAATCGTTAACTATTAATTACAAAGGGACAAACAAACAGCGCGAGAATAAAATCAATTGCAGTTTAAATCGCGACCCGCGTTTACCACGTGTCTTCAGTGTTCTCTCGCACTCGTTCTCGGCACCCCATAAAGTGATTTTTTTTTATTTTACAGATCGCTCGGTAAAACATGCCCCCTTCCACCCGATCGTAATTAAGCATTATTAGTTTCTTCGACAAACAAAAGGAGATCGTCATGGAAAGGAAGCGAAAGTGATGACGCGATCAGCGTTGTATATTTCTAGAAAAAAAATCACAGGGCCCCGTGATAAATAAATAAACGATCAAACGGTACCCGCCATTATAATTGAAAAAAAAAATAAAAACAAAAGACAGATCGTTCGAATCCACTGTGCACACACACACACGTGTCACACACCCCTATGCAAAAGCGTGCCACACGAACGCAATCCGATAAAGAAGAATTCGTTTAAGAAATGCGTACCGCCTCCATCGAATTAATTATTGTATTTCTCTAATTACTCATGCCGAGATTACGATCTGGAGAGCTATTCGATCGGATTATCATCTAGGTAAATTTTTTTTTTGTTCATTAACAAGATCCATATATTTTTTTTATAATTTTTTTTTCTTTGCTTGCTTGAAGTCGTCGGTGGCTTAGCTACAGCGACGAGCGACACCCGTGAAATAAAAAAAGGTGCCGCCCCGAGTTACAAATAATGGCGTGCCCGAGATTTTTATTTATTTATTTATTCATTTTTATTTATTTATTTATTTATTTATTTTACTTTTTTTTGCTTGTTGTTACCATTCTACTTAATGAAACGACTTATGCGTGCGTGTTTCTAAAACGAATAACGCGAGCGATTAGAATTTGATTCTCTGTGTTATCGGTTGCCACGACTGGATCTCTCGCCGTTGAATACGAATTCACTGTTTTCTCGATTCGGTTTGGACGACTTAACGAATAGTTCGATACACTTGCAGTATAAGGTTTCCATTATGGTGCGATAAAAGCATCCGCGGTTTAATCGAGGACGTTCGGAAATTTATCGTGAATGCGTGTTTCTTTTTTTTTAATATTTTGTTTCAATCGTAAAAACAAACGGAGACTTTAATCGTTAGAAATATACTTCCAGTAGTTTGAATTTGCGATCCTCGCTGCAGCTGACAACACTGCACATCCCATAGTAAGATCGAAACTGAAGGATTCGTTAAAGGCTTCTTACAATATGTACAATACCTATTGATTTTTCGTTATCTATGAAATTTCATTATTATTAATATTATTATTATTATTATTTTTTATTATTAATATTAATTATATTATTATTCTCATTACCTCGATTTGGAATTATTCTGTCGAGTGATTAAAGGTGGAAGTGTCACTCCGTACGTACGTATATAATATATATATTATATGTATATATATTATGTATGTATACTATATACACGAAGTGTTCCTGTGTTACTGTTATTTTGTGTCTCTGTGTGTATGTGTGTGTGTGTGTGTGTGTGTGTGTGGCTTGCGTGTGTGCATGTATAAGGTATACCGTGTATTCGGTGTATGTTTTATATAGACTCTAATAAAATGTATAAACACAGCAGCCTTGCGCGGCGATCGATGACGCGCTTCATCGAAAATTCGTAAACTTTCAATTCTCGCCTACAAATACTTCCTGAATCCCGACCCATCGCCACGCACGTGTACAATGTATTTGTTCCTGCACCGAATTCTGAATTCGAATCGCGAAATACGACGTGTAACCATCGTCCGACAGTTTCGTAATTCACTAGATAGTTTCGCTAATTTACCAATGCGATCGATTCTAATTACGTATAGTAATCTACGAACGACTTTAGATTCATTTTTTATTTACTTGCTATATATTTTCTCTTTTTTTTAAATCGGAATAAAACCGTCGCCTGTTCTCACGGCCGAATCGAATAAATTCTACGCGTTGAGTTGTCGAAAATTTTCTCACGTTACTTTTCTCGTTTACGTTTAATCAGAAAAAATATATTATCTAATTAATATTCGCGTGATTGTGTCACGAGGAATATTATCTTAAAGATAAAATACCGATTTACGAGTTGTCGTAGATGGTGTCCGATGTTCGCACATTTCTTTGCGTGTTTCTCTCGTTTTTTTTTCTTTTGTTCTTTGATTTAATACATTTCTCGACGTGGGGGGTGGGTATTGGGGCCCGGGAGGAGTCAGCGCAAAAATTAAGGCCCCAGGGCTCATTTTTCTCTCGAAAGTATGTTTCGTCTGTTTTTTTTTTCTCTCTCTCTCTCCACGTGATTATCTCGTGTCTACTCATCTCTTGATCTGGTTCCGCGAATGGGGATTATCCTGCGCGTTCTGCATTGACAAGGATACTCAAAGATCGTTTTTCAACCCACCCATGTATTTTGCGGAATTCCTGTTGAGAAAAATTCGTTGGCAATCATTGAACATTAATCATCGTTCCTCTACAACGAATGCAATTACGTTTGAATTCTTCAAGAAAAGTCGACAAAAGCCATTAACAGTACCGTACGTATTACAATAAGGTTTTAAATGGAATCTACGATTTAAAAAAAAAATAAAACGATAAAAGAGAAAGAAAAATAATAATCGAACCGATCAGAAAATACTAGCCTACCTCAAAACAAATATGAGAAATAGGATTCTACAGATTTCTTCACCTTCAGATCTGCTTTTTAACGCTAGCGTATATATCGAAGGGGGTAGCAATACTACACCAATACTACTGTAATATCGGGAATATCTGAAAGCTTTTTAATTCCAAATCATCTACGGAGATATAAATGCTGCGACATTATTAAAATCATCCGAATGCTATGCACGTTCGCGACAAACAGATACGATCCAATTCGACAATCTACATTAAAACCATCGACATCCATAAATTTCATAAGACACACAAGTGTATCGCTCATCGATACAATAGTCGATAAGGCGAATATTACACATATTTCGATAGCGAAATAAAAAATCCACTGTTCCACGGAACGTGCACACACATAGGTTGACCAATATCACAATCCCCACAACAAGATCTTACAAAACAACAGTACACTGCTGACAATACTGGAGAACAAAATTCCTGACGAATCTGCAGGGGGTTGTACAGTAGCATACATGATTCTTTTGTTGTTTGTTTGTTTTTTTTTGTTCTTTCGTTTAAATAGCGTACTGGCAAGTCTGCTTTGGCAGCGTCTGATAAAAACTCGATTACCCCGTTACAGGTAGCGACAGGAAAGAACCCCACTAACAGACCAGAGCGACATTTCGCTAGGGTAGTAAGCACTTCGTACGTTCAGTAGCGTACCAGGAGGCGACCCCACTAGAGAGCAGTGGTGCGCAGGTGGGGACAGCGCTGTAGCGACAGGCCCCGGGGCCCCAGCTCCTAAATGGCGTTCAGTGCGCGCGGATCTTGCTGCTGGCGACGCCTCGAGGCACTGCCATAATCGACGCCAACAACGTGCGATTCCTCCTTGCTGCCATAATCGTGCTCGCCGCGATCGCCTCGATCGCGATCCATCCTCTCCAGCCTAGATCTTCTCGTTCCCTCGCCAACGTGTCCACCGCTGTACGAGCCAGATCCTAGATGTTCAAATGGGACTGGTTAATATTATCTACGAATTAATTCAGCCCCCGTCTCTGTACTGTTACGATGATGACGTAATTTTGATATTTAGAGAAATGGTCTGATTGTGGTAAAAGTAACGGAAACTGGGCTGTTGGTACACGTGATAAAATTCGAAAGTGATTAGGCTAACGAGAACTATACGTAGATCTATACATGTATGTTTCTTGGAAATCTACTTTCGAATTTTATGATTCTCCAAGTTCGACGAAGTAAAGTGAGGATCTCTAATAGTCTGATATAGTTGTAGGGTCTAATCGTGACATCACGTGGCGAACGATCGCTAGATCGGATGGTTTTACTACGTCGAGCTTTGGGACTTTCGGACAATCTCACGGACAACAAGTGTACTACTCAAAAGTAATTGTGTTACGAGAAAGAATGTTACACCCGGTCACAGTTAATCAACACTGTCAACGGTAAGGGACGAGTCAATCCACCCATATGTTTATCTAGAACACACTCTTGAACATCTCACACTAGTCACAGACCATGCAAGCTAGCTAGCAAAAAAAAACATGTGAAGAGAGAAAAAAATAACAAAATAACAAAGAAAAAGACACGTTGCAAAGACTCCGACGTTCGAGGTACCATCGCGCAGGAGCGCAAAAATCGAGAAGTAGAAGAGTCCAGTGACGGTAAAACGGCAAACTATTCCTGCGCGGAACAAAAAGTGAAAAAAAAATGATATATAGAAAGAGTGGATAACATACGGACGAAACAGGACAGACACCGGGGATACAAAAAAAAATAGATCGATATCCCAAACGATGGAATAACGAAGATCTCTCCCGCGAACGTACGAATCCTCGTTTAAAGAAATCCACAAAAGATCTGATACATACATATACGTATACATATAACGAAAATATAAAACACTACCACAATTCGATCCAAAACTTCTGTCCTCTCGACTCACGCGACCACGTCGTTAATCTCTAACGTTAAGCTACTCTAGATCAACCTATTCTATGTGAGAGGGGTTGGTGAAGGGCTTGCGAGACAGACAATAAACAAAAAAAAAAAAACGAAAAAAGTAAATGAGAAAACATCAGAGAAATTAAGGCTTTTGAGGGGTTTGTAATGAGAAACAAGGTGTTCAACAAAAAAAACAGAATGTATCCCATCCGGGTCCTATGTGAATTATTTCAAATAAAATAAACAGAAAGTAAAAAAACATGATCTGATGACGAAGAAAGAGAGGGGGGGGGCGGTATGTGAAATTGGGGTTGGTTGGTTTCAGGGAGAAAAAATAACCGGACACATAAATCCTTCTCTCGTGGGCAAGAGAAACAGGTAGGTCCCGTTCATCGGGCCCATGCACCAAACCCATCTGTACTTACTACGGGCCCTCACAAAGGAGCATTCCCTATTACACAGTCTCTAATTCTCTCAATCGTTTCCCCGTCGTATAGACTAAGACACCCGGGGGTAGGACGACTGTACAATTCACCCGGTCTCTATCGCCGTGTTAAATCTCATCCGGGATGAGGATGAGGTAGAAGAAGTGGTCGGTCGTTATTGGTCGACCGGGTCGCCAGTGTGTCTGAGTTTTTTGCTTAACTCGATTCTTTGGGCTTGGTCTCGTCACCCCGACCATAGGTGTACAGGCCCTGTTTTCGGATGACTCCCGTGGCAGCCACCGCCTCCACGGCTTTTACACGTAAACAAAGAGAACATCGGAGTCAGAGCTCATTCGCCAATTTCTCGTCGACCTGACGGTTTTTGTTTTTGTTTTTTTTTTTTGTGATTTAGTTTTGGTTTTTACGCGAGACGTAACGTTCCCCACGGGACGATGGGAAAACCTGTACTCGGGTAGATCGCGATGGAAAATGTGTTGTTTTATTGGAAATCTGTCACCTTTGGATTATTATTGGTTCCCCATTAAGGAGTGCGCGCGCGCGCACAATAGCTTTGGCGTTAGTGTGGCGTAGCACGGGAACACGCGTGGATTTTATGCTAGTGATTTTTTTTGTGTATCTGGATAGGTAATTGTACGTGTGAAATAGTTAATTGGTTTCATTCTTAGAAACTTGAGATTTATAATGTGTATGGGTGTGAGTGTTTTCTTTCATCGAGATGTAATAATATCATCCACGATGGTAGACTGAGGGATTAGAATTGTTTCTCTATCTAGGGAATTTAATCTTTCGGGTAAATCCACTCGTGTGCGGAGCAGTAGAGAGCGCAGCGTGCACGTGGTAAGCTGCAGATCAATTTTAAGACGATTACAGTGAATGACATGAACGCAGATTAAAAGAAGAGGAATTTTCTCACGTTCGGGAGGAGCGCAAAAAAAAACAAAAAGAAAAGAGGGAAAAGATAATGAAGAAAGAAAACGAAATGAAAAGTGTTCGGAGACTAACACAAGCGCGTGTTTCTCACACTGTGGTACAACACAAGTTTGCCAATTCGTATACAGTCGCTGAAAAGATATACAAAGTGATGGTATCGTGCTCTATATGAATCTATCACGCATTTTTCTAACACAACTACACTCGAATCCTAACATCGATATCTCGAAGACCGTAATTTCTAATCTCTCAGCTCATGCAAATGCAAAATTGATCTACACATTCTTCCTAATAATACAAAAACAGGAAAAAAAGGAGAAGAAGATAGAAAATAAATAAAAACACTGCCGCGTAATATACACAACGACATGACAATAACATTTCTCTCTCTCTCTCTCTCTCTCTCCCATACAGAGACATCGAACATTTGCGTGTAAATGCGACGTGCAACGTGCATCGTTTGCACAGCCCTAGCAGTCCTTTCATAAATGATAGCTCTACGCTCTAACACGTATTCATGCAGCGGCTACGTGCACTAATGACAACAATGTTACTACAGGTGTGTTTCATTACTAGCTTCGAATGTCACCAATATTTAAATCCCATCCCCCTTTTCACCCTTTCTCTCTCATTTTCACGACAACGTGATCGAAGGAACCAACTTTCTCTATCAATCATCGAAACTCATTTTATTCCCATGATCGATTACGAATATTTTTTTTTCGTCTCTACGACTCTCTAAGCGAGTAACGGAACACAAACTGCAACGTGGATATGGACGTAGAACGTGTTTGTACGGTGTTGCGCTCAAGGAAGAAAGGTTGGGTTACCTCTTGGCTCGTGGCCGTAGTAACTCTCATGATGGGCACCTGAAGGAGCAAGAAGAAAGTGTCGAGTGTTAGTTGACGGAATTGGGGCTCGTTAGAGTTATTCGAGTGGGCTAGAGAACCTCGACCCGGCGACGTACCGGGAGTTAGAGGATAATATCGAGGTCGTAAAATGAAAAGGATTCGGACTCACGTGAATAATATAACCGTTTATCATAACCTCTATGATAACAATGTCTATATCAATACATTCATCACGAATCCTAATCAGTTAACAGTCCTACGGACGACCAAGCCGGAGTGTCTTAATGAAGTGTGAGATTGTGTTAATAAACCTACATGACCATATACCCCAAGAGACTAATTTCAATGTTACTTAAGATATTCTTCGTCACGTTTCTATGACGATAGCCGTCATTATTCCTCTAGTCAATAGAACGAAACTTAAAAAAAACAAAAAAACACTTCCTATTAGATCTATCATCCTTGTCATCCATCGACATCATTCTTCGCGATAATGAATCCCTTGAGGATTAAATATTCGTACTTCCCGAACGTCCAGCTCATATCGTCCTTGAAAGATAGTCGAGAATTTCAGAATCAGTCGGAACCATTGTTGTACCTGATGTCACGCGAGGTGTCAACGCGTCCACAGGTGCGTCGGCTGCCGGCATTGCGCGTGGTACCGTCGCGATTACAGGTGGATGAGTTGCCCTCCAATAAGCTTCCAGGTACTCCGCGACATGCTCGCACGCCTCCTCCAGCTGGTTCTCGTCCAGGATCACGTCGAACATCTGTGGCGGACACTGCGCCAGCTTCTCCGCGGCCACCATTTGCACGTTCAGATGCCGGATCTGCGACTTCCCCCGGGTTTTGATCAACCTCTGCAACACCTTCGGCGAAGAGATCTTCAGGTAGACGATCGTCGGTGCTAAACTCGTTTTCGCCAACTGCGAGGGATGGTTTATGGTGTCGCAGTCTAGGACCACCAGCTGCAAGGTGACGTTTATGTTAATGGTGTTGTGTATTATCATGGGAGATGATTTAAGACTGAAGAGATGCTGAAGATAGAAATTCTTGGGGTGAAAGAGACTTGTTTATAGTGGTTTAAAGGATTTTTGATGATGGGAATTAAAGAGTATGTAATTTCTAAGAACTTCAGACTTGGTCCATGAACAAAGATTGATAATTATCGATATAATGTAATCATATGAACCTGAAGAGTCCTTGCAAGTTCGAAGATCCTTTCGATTTCTGCCTGAACCTCCGCCAGACAGCTGCTTCTACTTGTCGATCGTTCCATAATTGCTCTTTTCGTTGGATTATTTAACAATGATCTTTTCGCCAATGAGATATCGGCCATTACCCTGGTAATGATTATCCTGAAATTCGTAGAAAGTATTCCATACGTTAGTACGATTAAAAGATTACAAACATTCTGGACTGTTTCCAATAATATTACCGACCTGCCTTCGAATCGATGCTTCAGGAAATCGAAAAGCGCCTTCTGCATCATATCCGTCACCTGGTATCCCTTCAGCGAAGGTCCCACAAGGACGACAGGCCTCATCGATGGTACCACGTCGTACGGCGCGGTCGTCTCCTGAAAAGTTTACACCCCGGGGAATCAGTCTGACCAACCAAGAGGAGTCCTGTTCGCCAGGATCAGCCCCAGGATAGTCTCACTTACGTAGGACTTCGTGAGCACGGTATGCAACATTGAAACATTGAAAACAGTTAATGGCCATGTCGTTTCGACAACATGCGACCTACCCTCCTGCACGGCCAAAGTCACCGCCATATTGTTTCGCTTCGACACATTCTCTTCACCATCCATGAACACTTTGGCCAAGCAGTATGTTTGGTTACTCTCTACGATCGACCTATGCTATATAACGACCTCCTACGGACTACTCTTCTCGTCTAATGGTGCTCTAGTCTACGTGCATCGAACCATTTTCACCATCAACGTGGGTTTTTTATCTTGTTATTTATTTTAATTGGTAAACGAAACGTCACGTGGTTAGGGGGAGCACGTAAAAATGGCTCGTTTTTGGATACATACAGTTCGTAACTTGGTAACTCTGTCGATGCTAGAATCATGTGCTACATACACTGATACATCGTTAAGCTAACTAACTAATCGATGTTCACGGGATTAACGTTCGTAAATGTTAAACGATGTCCGTTTCATTACCTAGAGCAGTAGTGGTGTCGTGAAATACACAGGTTCCCTTGTACTTACATCGTGTGTCTATTACTAACACTTTGGAACGATAACAAAAACATTATACGATCCTCTATTGTCTCACACTATCACAGACCGAGTTCCCACTAGTCCTCGCGAGGTCTACTAACAATTTCTAGCACCGACAGAGACATTTCGACTCCCACTGATCCCCGTCCACGCCATAACACATTCGATCACAGCCAAACTCGAAAACAAACAAACAAAATGATTAGTCCATCCGACTAATCGTTGTTGAAAAGATCTCATTATTAAGTACACAGCTGAACGAGGAACAAAAATACCAACAAAAAAAATACAGCGATAAGAATAGCTGAAAAGTCAAGGACTTCCGTGGAATTCCTCCTCGCTATTCTAAGTTTCGAAAAGAACCAAAGCTTCGTTGTAATCGACATCGAACACGTGTCCACAGGATATTTGATAGACAGTCGCGAGCCATCTTATTCGTTTACCGGCTTCTTGAAGAAGTTCTTCCGTTTCTCCTTCGCTGGTGGTGTCGTCAAGGTGGCTTTGCCGGCACGCACGTTCCCGACACTGTCGCTGTCGTCACCTGTCGGGAATACAGGTCGAAGGTTACTCGGGATACAGCCTCGTCCTTTCCCTACATCGACGAGTCCCTCTTTCTCTCAAGGAAAACTAGTGAGAAGCTTTGAAAACGCGCGATGCACACTAAACCTAAAGGTACTAAAACTGATTCCGCGGTCACAGCAGCGGCTACCAAGTCTCAACTATAGCGTTCTGTGATGCTAGAACGGTAAATACACGCGTGTGTTTCGTATTGATGCGTGATGACTAGCGATGGATAGATCGAACGTAGATCCGATTAAGCGAATGAATCTAAATCATGATAAATACAAGCGATTCGTCTATGGATAAACGGAACACTGGGGAAAGTAATTATTACACGTCTCGTTGATTAAATTCTATTATCGTAGGAAATATTAATTTGCCGAGTAATAAGTAAGTAGAATTCCGGTATTGTAAACTAATGAACTAAGTATACGTGGTTATTAAAAAATCATCTACGGATATCTAGATGAACATCTCTTGCCATCGCTAGCGACAACTGATCTAGCAAACTAAAAAAATGCAACCAGGTGGAAAGAATAAGCCCGCGAGAGACCAGTATGCGTGTGAATGAAAGCTATAGCGTTTTGAATTTTGGAAATACTTAGGTTCACAAGCGTGTGTTCGTATTTTTTCTGTCTTTTTTTTGCTCTTTTTGCATATATTCTCGTTTTTTTCTTTTTTTCTCTCTCTTTTTTTTTAAAGACAGCCTGTAGAAACGATCCCTCCTTCTCATTTCTCTGTCGAACATCGATCGGTCAAGTGGAGAGAATTCCCGAACAGGTAGTTACACCGTGGATTTCGGGGAAAGAAAGAAGGACGTGCTAGGATACCTGGTGTAGGTGGTGTGGAACCACGTGAGGGCATACCACTCTCGCCAAGGTTCCCTGAAGACCCTCCACGCGCCGAATAGAGACCCTTTGTGCCACTTGCAGCGCTCGCCTGCTGCCTCAGGGCTTCCAACTTCACCGGGGATGGGATGAAACCGACGTCACAATTCTCTTTCACGAGCCTACCTATCCACCAGTTGTTGTCGTATTTCTCCTGAAGAAAATATTGTTAATGAATACTTTACCCTTCACCATGGCTCGCAAATCTTATGATATATCAACAAAAGGTGAGAAAAATTCGACTGTTTGATAATTCATTTACAGTACATATGTAAATCTATTAGATAATTTTTAATTATATTTTTAAAGTATTTTAAACAATAATCAATGTTTTATTAACTGCTTGAAATTGCTGGAAATTTTTATTGGAATAAATACAGATACAGTGTGTATTCATAAAAGATTCTTCAAGTGCAAATAGTTTGTTTCCTTTCCACGTAAGTAGATTTTATTACCAGCCACTTGGCATTAAATTTATACTATCGGATAACTTACAGGATGAAATATCGACCCACCTTAATGTGTAGAAAGTCGCGGACATCGAAGCTGACAGCTGAGCCGTGTACCGGCGAATCATCATCGACAGATCCGTCATAGCTCACGTTGGTCCGCACTGCAAACGCTACCGGCTTCGTCTGAATCATTTACAAACACTCCATTACCAGCGTTTTCACAACTTGTGCTTGTGTATGTATATATGTACTATTAAATATTGATAAACATTTCTCGTCGACACCGACGTGAGTCTCGTTCGACGCTGACCCAACCTATTATCGTTATTTTCACCGTGATATCGACTTTCCCGGTCGGGTCAACCGGTTGCGATCCGTGGCGTCGCGACGCTCGCGGAACACCAGGTATATGTTATAATAAAATAAAATAATAATAAAAAGAAAATAAACCCCCGATGAGTCTCACGGTTGATCGGCAGATTGCCGGCGTGCGGTGCAGTTGACGTGTTGCCGCGTTAATAAAGAATAAAAGTGTATCAAAACGAGGCTAGTCTCTTCATGTTTATTGCGACCCACTGTCTCCACGAAGGTCGCGTGGCTCGTCAATCAATATCCGTTTTCCGTTAAGCCGACGGCGACTCGGTTGATCGGCCGTGTGTACGATACACCGCGAGCTTCCACGGGGTTTCTCTTCAAATTGACTATAATATTATTCTGCCAACGATTCTTCCAGCTTTCAACCGATTTTCTTTCATAGCGTACCACGTTAACTACCCGGTGATATAAGCTGAATTTCTTTCACACATCAATATTGAATCGATAAGAAACAAGTAACTATATCTGACTTCAGGAGACAGAGAGATTGTTTTAAAAAATTCGTATATCATCAGAAAATATTAGTGTCAAATTAAAACATTACGTAGAGACTTATAGAAATATTCTATAGACCCTCCATAACTTTCCACCAATGATAGGAACCCGGAATACCGAAAAGAATGACAAATTATCGCCAGGAAAGAATAGTGTCAAACTAAAATATCACGTAGACACTTATAGAAAAATTCTATAGTCCCTCCATAACTTTCCACCGACGATAGAAACCCGGAGTACCAAAAAAATGACAAATTAACACCCGCCCTAGAAGATCGCTGAATTCCAGCAGCTCGTAATTCCACGAAAACGGAAAGTTACCGAGGATCCACGGGGGTCGTCAGGTGGCAGACGTGTGGGGTGGTGCCGAGGTGGAAAGTTACCGGGAGTCTGTCTAAACGCGCGACGCGTCCCGTAGAGTCAATTAAACCGAGTGCGATAAACGACAATGGTAATTCTACCGCGCGGTATCGCGATATTATGTATTCCCCATTGTTCCCGTTATCGTTGAAACGACTAATTGGTTTCGCCGGTTTCCCTCTGCGCGAGATCTCATTAGTCCGGGCGCACGCATTCATTGACACGCTTTTCATTCCGCGCGCCGTCTTTACGCGCTCACACGACGTCGTCGGCGACGTCGACGTCGACGTCGACGCCGTCGCCGACGCACGGAAGTCGACGATCGATAGGAACGATCTACGGAAAGGCTCGGTGGAAAAACAGCGGGCGGGAGAGTAAGACGGAGAAAACTGGAACGTGCAAAAGATCAATGACTCACCCTGGCTCTTTCAAGTTGATGGAGGGCCTGCCTCTCCTTCTCACGACGCAAGCTCTCTTTCTCCTCGTCCAGCGAGAGATCCGAGTTCGGCTGTGAGTAGTTCGAATCCGCCGAGCCCTGAAATCGAACGGGAATTGGTCAGATCGTCGATCAAAATCGCGGTTGAATCACTTGAAATCGATGCAAATTGTGTTTCTCTTAGGATTAAAGTAAGGGAGGGTTATTTCGTCTGGATGAAAAAAGAAATTTGTGAACGTCGAGTAACTTATGAGTTACATCATACTATGTTTTAAAAAAAATTCACTTTCTTTAGCTCTGTAAAGAAGATTGTTTATTATAGTTTTTTTCTTATCATACTCGTGTCTTTTTATATGATAAACAGTTTACGAATTGCAATTTAGGGGACAATTTCTATGCGGTGATAAATATCCGCCGTTTCTGTGGTATGTAATTTTTTTTTCTTTCTATTTCATGGGACTGATAAAAAAGAGTATTCGGGTGGCAGAGGGTTAATAAAGTCTCGATTATGGTGGGACGTAAAGGGCAAGCGGGAAAGTCGTGTAATAAATTTAAGTCCGTAACGTTAACACGTTTCACTGGCAGGAGAAAGTTTTTTTTCCCCGCGAGCACGTGGACACGCGAATTCCACCGGCGGAGTGGTAACGATTAATCTTATTGTCGTTGAAACTATACGGTCGTCGCAAGGTGCCATCGCGGAGACACCTCCGGATCGCTCTAAAATGTCAGATTTTAAGAATCGTAACGGGGACAAGTCGCGGTGTTGTTTTCGCACGTGGAAAGAGGGCAGGGTGAAACGGGTATTTCGAGTGGCGAGAACCTTTCGGGAGAAACATACTTTATCCAATTACACGCGTCGCGATAAAATACCACTTACACAGATAGACACGCGGTAGTATCGCTGAATTAGCACGGCTAATAGAACTATAAATACTATTTCACCGCAACGTACGCAACGTCGAATGATATACTTGAATTCGAAATACTATTTCGCCAGGTCCGCGTGAATTATTATATATACATACATATACAGGGTGTAACAAAAATTCTGGGACACTTTAGGTTTATGGATAGAACGCAGAAAAATAAGAAACAAAAGTCTGATATGTTGTGGGCGCAACCCACCCCCTATTGAGATACAACCCCTTTTGTAAAAAATTTAAAAAAAAATCATATCTCCGAAATGATACGTCGTAGAAGACCCGTTTTGATTGCAATATAACCGGAGAAGATCAGAGATAATAGAAAAAAATATAATTGCTGCGATTATTGCTGTTAAATAGCATTTATTCTTATTTAATCCAAACAACGTCCATTACCTATATCGTTGCAGGTTTGTAACAACTTGGGAAAAATTGAAGGCATACACTAAATCTTCCATTGCGTAGATAGTGATATTTTTTCGTAAACTTTAGTCTCTTCCGGTTATATTGCAATCAAAATCGGTCCTCTACGACTTACCATTTCGGAGATATGATTTTTTAAAAATTTTTTATACAAGGTGTTGTATCTCGTTAGGGAGTGGGTTGCGCCCACAACTTATAAGACTTTTTTTTTCTTATTTTTATGCGTTCTATCCATAAACCCAAAGTGTCCCAGCCTTTTTGTTACACCCTGTATACATTCAAGTGAAACAAGCAAATCATTGTCAGACACCAGTTTAACACTGTGCGCAACAACGACGAGCGAGCGAATAATTAAAAGTCAACTGTACCCCGTCGCTCAACGTACGACAAACAACATCGTCCTCGTCGAATTATAGTACTCCGGGATATACGTCAACAATCGTTAGCTTCCGTTTTCCACTCGTCCGCGACGCTGTACAGTCTGGAAATTGAAATTCCGTCGTGGTATTTCCTGCGTGTTCCATATACCGGACAAATTTTCATCCCCGTACGTTTTACGGGGTTGTACGAGGTCTCTTTTACAAAGTCTCGCCAGCAGATTGCAAGAAACTATGTACGTGGAACCTTAATGTTTTGCCCACGGAAACCTCGAAGAAGTACCGAAGGGCTTTGAGTGTCGCGGACCATTAGTTTAAAAAGAGAACTCTCGACTGCGAACCCAACAAGAACTTGGCTTGCAAGTGACTGGGTTCGCGAGACATTTAAAAGTAAACGGTTTCCAAATGGTTTTGTCGATGAAAATGAGAAACGATGGGACACGTCGTTACGGATCCACTTTTTCTTTCTTATTTATTTATTTAACCCGAACGTTCTTGTTTCTGCGACTCGGTTTTGTCGTGGAAATTATGTCCGCTTTATCGATTCGACGCGGAACAGAGGCGTACGCATAAAACACCGTGAATAAATAACAAACCGAAAAGTTTCGGGAGGCGAAACCGCTACAGCGATAAGTATTGTGGTAACTATAGACTCGGTGGCAAATGTTTGTTTGCATTCGGACAATATTTCCTCGTTTTTTTACGAAGAAATTCTTTCACGCGTTCCAGCGTCGGTGTCGCGCGAATAAAATCCGACCGCTTTACGAAGTAATAAACCGTGAGAATAAAAAAAGGAATCGTGCAAATTGCAAAGCGAACGTATATCGACGTCCAGTGGCGTGTTATTGTGCGATTTTATTCGTCACGTAGCGGGCGATAACGTTCCGTTTGCGTTATTCGTTAAAGAATATTCCGCCCGATTGTGTTCTACGCGTCGGACGATTTCTTGCGACGCAGCGAGCGGGTTACGTCATCCCTGCCATCCATATGTTTACTCTTAGCAACTATGTAACAAAGACGATCTGTCCGGTCGTTAATTGCCACCTGGTAAAATTAACTCGGTCGATTGTGCGTCGCGAAGAAGTCTCCCAGTAGTCTGTCTTAACTTCAAAGAAATCTAAATGTCAATTTTACAAACGATTTATCGATTCTAACCGACAACATTGTTTTAACGAACCATCTATAGGTGGTCCCCGGTATGTTCGTAATTAGATAATTAATTAAAAGGAAATGTCTAGCACGTGTGATATAGAACAAAGTAGCTCGAGGGTTAAATATTTAGGGATTAATTTCCAGATGAATTTCAGGGACGAGGGATCCGTCAAGTGGAATTTTAAAGAATCCATGCCGGTGTCTTTCCGTTAAAACGCAGTACATAGTTTTTCGGAGAACGAATTCATTCGCTAGGGGGTTGTAGCCATGCCAACGGCCTTTACTTACCACCCCCTACCATTCAAGTACCTATCCCTCGTGCGTGACTCCGTTGGAAGTGTATGTGTGTACATGCGTGATACCACGACCTTCCACCGACTCTCCCGAGAACCGTACGAAATGATGTTTAAACAACTATAGTTGCAACAAATTGATATGTATCCGCCTCCGAGCACTAATTGCGATGATCTCACTTACTGCTAAATGAATAATCGATCTTTCGCGGAATTCCATCGAGATATTACACGGGGAATTAACAACGTTTATTAATCTTGGGTGTGTAGAATAATGGGAGAGAAAAAAATGACGAGTAGTTTATAAAATAAAAAGTAAGAGAGGGAGAAGTAGAAAGAGAGAGGGAGAGAGAGAGAAAATCTGTAGCGAGGATGAAAACAATCGCCACGGGGAGCAATAGAGCGTACTAGAAACGCTCGATTTCACGCTAAAAAAAATATATAAACTGGATCGATTTAGATTGCAACGTAAAGGATCGTGGCTCTGCACTGATAGCACGGCTGGACGCTTTTATTTCACGCTAGGCTGATTAATGTAAAACTTCGACGACGCGCAATACGCCATGGGAAAAAAACCCTTTTATAAATCCAGAAGTAGGCGAAGATGCTTTGTCGACGGCAGCGTCGCTCCCTTAGAACTAATCTACTTTGTTCAAGAATAGTAATTCATTGACATCCTTTATGAAAAAAACACGGGCTTACATGTTATTACGCCGGGGCGCTGTTTTAGCCAACTTGTGAGAAAGAAAAAAAAAAGGAAAAATGTGACGATAAGTGCTGATAAAGGTAATTCGACGAAAACAAGTGTAGATGTATAATTATAATTAACGGATAGTGTGACGTGGAAAAATAAATCGTAGTTAGTTAATTATGAGTGTAATTCACAGACACTTTGCAAACATTCAGCGATAAAGCTCTAGTCCTTGACTCGTACCACTTTTCAGGAGAACGAGCGAATTGTTCGTTATTATCGTCTTTGTGTGTGTGTCTTGAATTAAAAAAAATGTCAGTGATACCAATACATAGTACATATGTACTTTTCCTCGAGATTTAAGAGGAAACAGTAACACAAACATTCTCAAACTTTAATTCCAACCGGATCCTATGTTTCTGCCTCCACTTAGTGGCGTAATCAAAATCATTCGACATAAATATGTATCCATTGTCGTAGCTATCCTCAAAATGTCAACCCACCCTAAATTCTTACATAATATTCCTCTTTAATTTTCATTTCAACACAAAACTTATCAACAATAATTACTTTCGTCTTCCCTATCGACGTAACTTGGGAAACATAATTTTCCCCCAAATTCCCTATACCTTCCCCATATTTCTCCAACGAAATTCATTCGCAGGGGAGGTGAATCACCCTCCCCCACCCCCTAGACACACGCTGACGTATATACCTGAGTAAATAGCTTGTTGTAGCCCGAATTGTGTTGATTGTATCCGATCATCGCCGGAACCCAGCACCGTCGTCGCCAGGGCCGTTCTTCGAGTGGCGATTATCCACTTTGGACGGGCCCCCGGACTGTCTATGGCCCAGTTTCGATATTTCCACTGGCCTACAAGGCTCGACGTTGATTTGCTAAGCCGACGCTTAGCACACGCTACCGCATTGCGTCTTCGCTTTCCTCTCCTTTTCCGGGCGGTGGTGTTTCTTCCCGTTATTTTCTCTTTCTGTTCTTTCCCTCCTTTTTGATCTCGAGTCCGTTCCTACGAATTTCGTCTGCCGCTACGCCATGCTGACCCGGCGCAAGGGCGTAGGGCTCCCGGAGGGCGGGGAGGACGGATCGGTCTTCCCTCAGGCACGTTCCGTTGACTTTTTGCGTTTCCGTTTGCAAGCCATCCAAAAATGCGTCTCTGTCTCTACACCCGGTTGCCGATCGTCATCGTTTCGCGATGACCTACTGATCCATTTCCCGCGAGCATCGCGGAACCTCTCGCGAACACGAGTTTCGCCCTACGTAGTCACTCGTGGTTCTCCGGTTAGCCGGCTTACGAAGGCACTGTGGGAAAAGCCGAAACGCCGGGAGTTTCGCGAATCCGTCAGTAGTGTTGCGTTGTGAACGGGTCTCGCAGGACGCAGGCGAAATACTCGAATTGATTAACGCAAAATTATTATTACATTGAAATTCTAACGACTCTGTACTTTAAATCCTCCGGGAAGTATACAATATTAAGTATGAAAGTGATAATCTTCACGGAAAAGTGGTGGAAAAGAAATAGAAAACTATGCCAATTATTTACACTATTACCTTATACTAAATAAAACTTGTATTTCACGAAAAAAACTGAACGAGAACTTATTTCCACGCCTAATATCTCAATATACGTGGAAAATAAACCATAAAATTTCCAGTGTCTACATTCCATGCCATGTCAACGAATCATCCCCTGAATATACCTGTCGGTAAACAGTTCAAAGTGTCCAACGTTGAAAAACCATTAGAAGAATTCGTTCGATATCTCCATCGATGGAAAAAACGTCGAAGAACGTACAGGAAAATTACGAAGGTATACTTATATCGTATTCTACGATGCCACTTCACTTAGCACACGCGGATCCTTTTATAACGGATCGACTAATATAGATTTATACTCCTTGCGCGGTGCCAGACTGGCGCCTCTTCCACTCCTGCTACGAAATATGCTGATATAATTGCTCTGAGGCAAAGATTTTAATGAGAGGACCATAACGTCTGGACGTGTGCGAATCCCCCTCCCCTTCCCCTCCCCCTCACCCCACCCTTCAACCCTTCGTTCTCACCTCGTCTCTTTAACGACCGGCAACGGGCTCATTAAATACACGAAAGCAATTAATATAAAGGATAATTACGTTGTTGCTTGATTGAAAAAGTTCCGTTCCGACATCTTTTCACGGATATTTGATCGCGGGATTGTAGTCGGATCACGTAATATCGATGCCGGCGTTGTATCGGTGGTTCGTTTATATGAAAGTTCAAACGAGTGAGAAACTTCAAAACGGAAAGTTTTCGATTCTTTTCTTTTTCTTGTTCATTTTTCCCACTTACGACGGTCTCGATTCTCAAGGTGGCCACGACTCAAACAAGATCTTCGGGGGATGGAGAGGGGGATCTTCGCGATGATACTACTTATGTAAATCGACGGCTGCACATCCCCCCCGTTACATGTTACAACCCGCCCTGTTATGTTCTCAATATCCAGCTTCGACGGATTAATGCTGTAAGGTTTCCATCGTGTATAGAAAAATCAAACTGATGGGATTTGTCGGACTAGGTAGTTAATTCCTATCGGGAATCACGATACGGTTTTAAACTGTTCTGTGATAGAAAGGAGAGTATGTTATTTGTTAAATTGCGGTACTTAGATTTAAGAAGAATCATCGAATAAAATATTAGCGAGAATTTCGAGAAAATAGAATTCAACGTGATCGGTCGAACAGGTCGGCGATTCGCAGGAATTCCAGTGTTTAACTTTGACCGGTAAACGAACCATAAAAATAGAAACTAGATTACATTGCAGGAAAAGTCTTTAAGCACGAGACGCGAGTCAGACGTCGTCACGCAACTCCCCGATCGCTCTCTCCACTTGGATAATTAATTAACCAACCTGGATAATCTAGCGGACGAATACCTTCGCGACTAGCCGCTGCTTAATCGAGAGTGTGACAATTCGAATAAACCGACAAAAAAAAAATCACCCCTCTTTGGAGAATTATCATCGTCAACCTTTCCGGGGTGGCAGGGAATCGATTCCGTTGACCTCTTTGTAACGTACTGTTCCATTGAATGCGTTATCCTTTTGTAAACAAGAGATAATTCGACCTGGGAACAATTATCGATGTCGCGGCCGGTCTTTGTTCACGTAAGTTCGCTACAACACACGAATTACCCGGAGCACAAAGTAGCCGAGAAACCACTCAAGACGAAACTCTACCGTACGGACACACTATGTTCGAACAGCGAAACTCACATCTAACGAGACACACTATGTATTCCCAAAAAGTTGTAGCAGTTGTCGAACGGAATCGACGGATACAAACTCTCGACGGATAAACAACAAAAAAACAACAAGAGAAAAACACAACATAATATAAACGAAGTAAAAAAAAACCACTCGCACTCGTTCACCCACACTTCCTTCGTCGCGACGATATACGTTCACCCTCGACGTTAAACAAATCCGGATCCTTGAACGTCGACGAGGGGGGTTCGTCGGAAAGCCGAAAAACGGTGGAAACGTATCAAAACCCGAGGACGCTCGGAAAACGGGTCAACGACATCGCACAGTGCCGAGTCCATGCCCGTCGATCGACTCCGTAACCCCACCACTATTCCGTAACGTTATCAACATTTATCAGAAAGGACAGACAACAACAAAAAAAAAACGAACGAACTAACGAACGAAAGATCAAAGAATCACCTGCGTCCGTCGACACACAATCTCTATCCTATTGTACCTTTGTGAACCGATCTCCTATAAAAAACGAACCGACACCCCGTTCGTTTGAATTGTGTCGCACGCGTGCATGACCGTGTACCCACGAAGCACGCGTGTTATCACTCGTAACCACCCCCACGAGTTCGTAAGGTTTCGGGTCGTCAAGTAAAAGACAACAACAAAAAAATAATAATAATATAAATATATATATATATATATGTATATATACAATCTCTCTCTCTCTCTATACAATATAAATCTGTCTCTATCTATCTATCTGTATATATGTATATATACATATCTATATACATATATCTATATATTTCCACGAGACACGAAACGCAGTTGTACAGCGATCGACGACGTTTCTGCGCGTACTGACAGTACGTGGCCACCGACGAACACGATTCCCGTTCCTGGCCGGGTTGGTTGATACATACATCGCCGTCAGGGTTTTCCGACTGAACCGCGCTGTGGCGCCACCGGGGAAGCCGGACGACACCCCCGTAACTATATCGATCCAACCACCCTACCATTTCCTCGCCCCCGTCCCCTCGCCGACCCGGTGGCGGCCCACACGACAACGCCAGGCCAGTGCACCCTGAAGGCAACGTGTCCTATCAAACGAGCCACGTTTTCGTGTGCTGGTTCCCCCCCCCCCCCCCTCCCAAACCCTCCCCCCTCGTTGTGAACGTGGGTGCGCGCCGGCGATGCCGTCGGAATCGCGGAACCACGAGGTGACTTCTGTCGACGTCGACGACGACGACGTCGACGTTGTCTCGGACGACCCCAAGGTTCCGCGGGACAGCCGACTTTTTGGTAAAAGTATGTCATTCGTGTTTAACGGATGTTTAGGCGAAGAACTTTGCTGAGTCCTTTTTGTTGGATTTATATTGGGGATGTGTGTGTGATTTTTGATTTTGTTTCGGGGGTAGTTTTTTTAGGTGGATGGTATTAACACTAGAACTACCAAAGCAGTCAAAATGACTGGTTCAGAATTTCTTATAAGAGTTGCTTACATTTTATACACCGCGATTTCGAAAATTGTTCATAACTAGGTATATGTTTCTATATGTAAATAATTAAATTGATCACTTTACTATCCTGCTTTATTTCTTTGTTTAATATGTATTAATGCAATGTTTGTAGAAATACCGAGTTAGTTCTTGGTAGTTCTAGTGTTAATTGTTGGCAGTTCGATGGTAAAATAGGGGAAATTGTGAACTCTATAGAGTTGATTGTGATTAGATAATTTACTGGGGGCATGGAGATGGCCAAGTGTTTTAATTGGGTAAAGATTTCTTTTCGAAAAGAGTCTATTTATTAGGGGATGATTTTCTTGAAATTCGGTAGGTGATGTTTGAAAAGATTTGGTTACGAAGGTTAAATCGAGGTAATGGCGAGGAGTTGTTGATATTAATTGAATTTCTGATATTTAAACGCGAGGAATGCGATCGAGAATATTATTGAATTCCTCCACTCGAATCGGACTCGCAGTGGAATCTAACGCCATTGATCGATTATACGTCAACTTTCCCATATGACAAATTACGATTGAATCCTCTTGAATACGAGTCCGAGATATTCTTGTATTAATATTTCGAATTTATTAGCGAGCAGAGTAATACGAAAAAGAGAGAGAAAGAGAGAGAGAGAGAGATTGAAGGGGGAGGGGGGCATCATTAAACCTGATTTATCAACATAAATTGCACAACCCTCATTTGCGCTGGATTCACCCATACGGAATATAGGTCGGTGTAAGTAGGTCAAACGGGGATGCGTACGCGTGTCATTTTCATCCTTTGACTCCCTTCTATTTACGTTATTCTGAATGTTGCCAAATTACCATCCTTAACATTCCTCCGCCCTTTGAACAACATTTTTCCCTTTGATCACGCGATCAACTTTCCTCTGTCGGCATTGCGATTTGTCATTTGTTACCCAGAGGAGACCCTACGACGACGACGATGTCGTTCCTTTTTTTTTTTTTTATTTTTTTCTTTCTCCTGTTACGCGAACGTAACTCTCAGAAACAAAGGGTATTAAGTGCATCTCCGGTATCATCGCGAGATTGCGCGCATGTCCGTTCACGTGGTAAGTCGTGGCCGCAAACCGATCGAATTGAAGCACCCTTTTATACACATGTGCCCATATATAGACGAACCTATATAAACGAACGAGTCGATCGACCGAAAAATACCACCGAAGGATATACACATAGATACGTGTACATACATATACACGCCGGTATTTCACCCGTTTTTTCCGTTCACGCGGGAATCACGTAGAACGATCGTTTTCCGTGGGAAACGATTTCGCGAGACAAGGTAACAGAAGGTTCTTCTGATCTGGCAAACTTGGCGACAGAGAGGACTTTCGGGGTATCGAAGGACGTCCCAGTTATTTCAGTATAAACGCTGTATTAGCATCCTGTCATTTAAGAGTCAATTTCAAAAATAGATATCAGCTACCGCGGTCACTTCTATCAGAAATTCGAATTATTTCCCAGTAATTTTCAAACGATTCGTATCAAATACGACAAGTGTCCGTGTCTTTTCTTGACAGTTCAAAATCTTACCTCACCCTACCCCTTTACCCTATTTCCCTTTAAATTAATATCTAAATCATCAGGATTATACGACGATACGATTGAATTAACGATCATATCAGAATCTCGTTAGCGTGTTCCATTTACCTTCCTCCTACCGAAGGGCTTGTATTGTTCGCGTCTTGCTGGCCGTCGAAGATGCGCCATTTTCCAAGGGCTAGACGCCAAGGGACCGGGTCTCGATGTCTGGACCTTCACGCGGAACACCACGGAACGTGAACAACGAGGTGGATGAACTTCGTCTACCCGGTCACCTACGTGGATCAGCGTTCGTCAGCTCCGCGGGTCCGTCGACATCCGGCACCACGTACATCCGGTTCTGGTTGTAAGCTGCATTTATCACCGCGGAACTGTCAGGTTCGTATCACATTCGACCGACCGAGGGGGGTCACTTTGCACGGGGATCACGTGGGACGCGATTAATTCAACGAATAAATTCCCGAACGAATACCACGGTTCCTCGAAATTAACGACTAATGATCATCGTCGCGAGCAGTATGGATCATTTTGGATCCATGCCTGAGAGTAAATTTGATCGTTCGTGACGCGTTCGAGGTATTATATCGAACGTGGAAATCGACAGCCTTGACCTTGACAATTCGCGATTTTTCGGATATAATCGGACGTGTCTAATCGAGACACTTGGAAATCTTTGATTTTCCGCGAAAAAGAATCTAACGTCTAACGGAATTATGGTGAAAAGATGATGTTGATGTTATGAAACTCGGGCGGGGAATTTCTGCATGTGTGTATCACCTAAAAATAGAATTATAACACCGTGGCAAACTAACGGGATGCCTGATATCCCTCGTTCTCGGGACGTTAACGTCGATAGGGTGAAATATTTCCATAAACATAGGCGTAGACATGGGTCTAAAAAGAAACAAAATATTCAACACACCCCACGGACACTCTTTCCTATCAATATTATATCTTTTTCTCGAAATAAATCATACGATGATGATTTTTCGTACGAGTCACTGTGTCCACGACAAACTTCAATCACTCCGACGTGTCTGATAAAATCCGGGTATCGAGCACGTAAAATGAAAGGAGTCACGTGCTCGCCGCACGAACGGAGACACATTCACATAGACACACTCACGTACACACACAGACGATGTATTCCAAGGTGGCGGGATGTTTGCCGAGAAACTGAGAAACGATCAGAGATCGATTTGTTTATCAAAGAAAATTCGCGGTCTCATTTCTTCTGTTTTTTTTTTTTTTTGTTCACCAGTGTCTCTTCTTTAACACACGGACTGTCGTCGTTCGATGGGAAAACTGGTGCGAGACGGGGTCGGTGTGACTGTGCGTGTGGTACTGGTGCGACGAGAAAACTTTTGGAACGCATCGCGACCTCCTCCGCTATAAATAAAACGGTGGCCGCCACACCGAAAACTCTGCCAGCCAGTCGAGAGCTCGATTCGTCGTAATTTTCCTTGTTCGACGGGAACACGGGAAGCAAAATAGCCGCGTACGATTGTACACCTAGCAGCGGAATGCGTTTCTCGGTTTTTGCCAGCCGGCCGCGAGTATGTCGAAAGACCTCGCGGTTGATCGGTAGTGATACCAGTATAGATGGGAGAGTATCGCAATGTCGAATTTACGAGGATAAATTCGCCGCTGCGAGATTGCCACTTCGACATCCCGTGGTATCAATGGCGGACGGGCTTGTGAACACTAGAATTACCGAGGATTATTTTGGAATGTTTAAAAACGTTAGATAAATATGTTTGGAGAAAGGGAACAAAAGAGGATAGTAAATTGATCGATTTAATTAATTTATATATAGAAAGACAGCTGTGACGAATTTTAGGAAACGTACTATTAGAAATGTAAGCAATTTTATTAAGAAATTAAGAATCAGTCATTTTGACTGGCTTGGTAGTTCTAGTGTTAAGGAGAAGCGAAGTCTTAAAAGAGGGTATTTACAGTCTCCGTTGATGTTGAACCACGGAATACTAGGGAATATTATAATTATAATCGTTTGCCTCTGGTAATCGATACACGAAAGATTTTTTACTCCTCCAATAGTACGCTACAATTAGAATTCTTTGATACTTGTGATCGTTAAATAAAAGATTTTGAAGTTTATCGAGTAGAATACTTGGAATTATATAATTCTTTTGACAGAAAAGTGTACAAATTTTCTCCTGTCTTTGTAAATGAATTAAACGAATTGATATAATACGATAAATATGTGTTAAATAATTTCTAGACAAATTTCTTCCCTGTGTTTCTATATGCATATGTATACAGAATAAATCGTATGTCTGTGCATTCCTATAAAACTCTTTACATAATTATTCCAACGCCTGCGGCGAGCGAAATTTCTGTCGGCGTGAAACAAACTTATTAAGAACAACCACGGGGAAATGTACGTACGTATATAGCACTTAATTTAGAGGTCCATTCAGAAAGTTTGTCAAACTTTCCGGCGACCAAGCGAGTCCGAGGGAACTCCAAGTTTCACGGCCCGTGAGAATACATTTCAAAGATATCGTGTTGTCCGTGCGGAAGTTCCGCAGTAGAACTACAAGCTTCCTTTCGTAAAGGACGAAGAATAGGAGGGTGAAAGCGAACGACGATGACAAGGGTGTAGGTATTGTGCCTATGGACATTGGTGTGTGTATGTATACACGCGTGGATTGACCCCGAAGAAGTCCCGTAGGAACGATGTAACGATCGGGTTAACCCCGGATAACCCTTTTTCTTTTATCGATATATTTCTATAATAAGCACCCCTAAACTCTGTGTCGTTATAACCTCGCTATTTTCTACGGAATTTCCACAGTATTCTCCACGACTGAATAATACGAGTGTTTGAAACGATCGGGGGAAATCTATATGATGGTAAAATAGCACGGAATTGCCAGTGGACATGGAATGATTTATAAAAATGAGAATTTCATGTATGTATCTGACTGGGTAATAATTTCGACGATGATAGGGGGTAAATGTATGTACGTGTGTGTCGGTTAGTGCTCGTAAGG
This sequence comes from Mimumesa dahlbomi, assembly GCA_917499265.3. Classification (NCBI taxonomy): domain Eukaryota; kingdom Metazoa; phylum Arthropoda; class Insecta; order Hymenoptera; family Crabronidae; genus Mimumesa; species Mimumesa dahlbomi. The sequence continues at coordinate 5,640,146 of OU824124.1, forward strand.
AATGCAGAATCGACGGTTTCGCCGTCGATGCTCACGTTTTCCACATTTTCTAACTGGGTCAGCTTTTTGTTTGGTCGCTCGAAACGAGAAGACGACGTGTAAGCAATTTTTCAGTCATCGCTAATTCTTCGGCGATTTCGAGGAACATTTCGCGGATGAGAACCGTCGATAATCGGTAATTAAAGCAGGTGGAGTGTTTAGTTGGTTTAAGTGTGGGGTTTTTTTTTTGTAATTGATTTAAGGAAAATGTAAATTTAGAATACTTTTTAGAAGTATCTCGATGACAGTGGACAACGGGAACGTGGTATACGACGGCGCCTTAAGGCCGAATGGTTTGCCAAATGACACCAGTCACCTTTGGCATCGTGCACGTTTCGACTTTTCGAAATTCCTTTGCATCGCACTCCCCGACGGTTTTCCTTGTGTATCGCGATCTCCTTCGGAGCCGCGATATTATTACGAGATATTAGTCACGTGAGCTATTTTTATCCATTAAGTGGCGAGCAGAAAAATTTTGTCCGATCCGGTGAAACAAAAAGTTTGGGGAATCGATTGAAACTGGGAAACAAAGAACTTTTAGTTGGTTATCTGTTGGGTAAAATAAAAAATTTTTTTAATTAATTTCAAATTTTAATGCCAATTTCCGTAAGAAGGTAACCAAAGTGTTCACTGAAGGAGGCCGATACCTCGAACGAAGCATAGTCGCCGCTAGTGGGCGGCCAAGTAAACTAAAACCGAGAGAAATTTCTAATTCCCGCCTAGAGGATATCGACGATGTAGAATCCACCGTTACCGACTCACGGTTGGATAGATATTCTCGTGTAAAGGGGTTGTAACAGGGTGCAATGCCGTCAGATGACTCCAAAATACACGATACAATAATCAATTATACTTCGTTTAAAAATTTTCAAAACCTTTTACCCCCTCATATATCATTTACAATACTCAATCTTTAACATGGAATGAATAATATTAAATAAACCAATTAGAAACATATATTTTAAGTCTCACATAAATCATGCCAAACAAATTGAAATCTCCCTAATTTATTATAATTAAAACATTGCAGTTTCTCTTGTTTTCTTTTAAGTAAAAAAAAAAGACACTTGAATGGAAAATCTGTGTAAAACCTATTAGCAGTATTGCAACCGTTCCGAGCCACTTTGTATAATCGTCCCTCGTTACTGTCGCTAAGCGGAATATCTCTGTCGGGAAGAATCAATGCGCTAAATATACAGGCTCCGAAAGTTACTTCTCTCTCTCTCTCGACCGAATGAATTCACAGCGTTCTTTTAAGCACTCTTTCAGAAACGTTTCCGGTTTTAATTATTCAGCGTCCCGGCATTTCCGGTCTTATTTTTGTATCCGGAGTGCATTCCAGCAAGCATTTCTTCGATATTTCACGATACATACGTACATACATAAATACTAAACGTCATCGAGCATTTCATAACGTTAATTGCACCGTTGCCACAATGATCACCGATCGATCTACCGAGATATCGAAACGCGTTTCAATTAGCTCTCATTAGTCCCGCGAATTGCGATCAATTTCTTTCTTTTTTCCTTCTTTCTATCTTTCGTCGATTCATCGTTACGCAACTTGGTCCCGCGAGTTCTCGCGATACACACATACACACGTATGTATACACGTATACACGTATACAGGGTGTAACAAAAATACTGGGACACTTTTTCAGCATCGATAGTACGCACCAAAAGATGAAAAAAGATTCTATAAAGTTTTGTCTAAAAACCAGCCCCTATAGAGATACAACCCGTTTTGTAAAAAATTTAAAAAAAATCATATCTCCGAAATGGTACGTTGTAGAGGACTGATTTTGATTGCAATATAACCGGGAGAGACTAAAGTCTATGGAAAAAATATCACTATCTACGAAAAAGAAAATTTAGTGAGTGCCCCCAATTTTTCCCAAATTGTTACAAACCTGCTACGAATAATTGCAATAATCGCAGCAATTATATATTTTTTTCTATTATCTTTGATCTTCTCCAGTTCCACTGCAATCAAAACGGGTCTTCTACGACGTTCCATTTCGGAGATATGATTTTTTTAAAACTTTTTACAAAAGTGGTTGTATCTCGATAGGGGGTGGTTTTTCGACAAAACTTTATACACTTTTTGTTCACCTTCCGATGCATACTATCGATACTGAAAAAGTGTCCCAGAATGTTTCTTACACCCTGTATATACGCGTACGCGAGCGTTCCCTACCTGTCATTCTAAATTCCGATTTTACACGTCCCGCGGCATGCATCCCCGCACCTGTTTCACTTTTCTCGCGGGTTGCATCATCGTCGTCGTCGGCCGCCGCCGCCTCCGGAAATGTAGGCCGCTTTTGACGACCTGACTACTACTACCCGGAGCAGATTTAGATACGTACCCCGCGGGCCGCCCCTCTGTCGCTCGTGCCGAACAACTTTCGAGTTTTTCCAGCGGCACGCGAGAGAGGGCGATTTCGTGACATGGAAACAAGCGCCGCCGCCGCCGCCGCGACTGCAGCTGCGAATTTTAAAATCCAGTTCCCGACGACGACATTTGCACCGCCGGCGCTTACACGCCGTGGAAGGTCGTGCTCGTAAATTGTTCAGAACGATTGCGGTGAATTAGCGATCGCTATCGTTTCGCCTAAAATTATTCCTCGTTGCCGGTCCCCACGACTTTATAATGCCTGGTTAAATAAGTTTGTTTGGTAATTTATGTGTCACCCTATACAGGGTGTAACAAAAATTCTGGGACACTTTAGGTTTGCGGATAGAACGCATAAAAATAAGAAAAAAAAGTCTTATAAGTTGTGGGCGCAACCCTCCCCTTATCGAGATACAACCCATTTTGTAAAATATTTTTAAAAAATCATATCTCCGAAATGGTACGTCGTAGAGGACCGATTTTGATTGCAATATAAGCGAAAGAGACTAAAGTTTACGAAAAAAATATCATTATCTACGCAAAGGGAGATTTAGTGAATGCCCTCAATTTTTCCCAAGTTGCTACAAACTTGCTACGATATAGGTAATCGACGCTGTTTGGATTAAACAAGAATAAATGCTATTTAACAGCAATAATCGCAGCAATTATATTTTTCTGTTATCTTTGATCTTTTCCGGTTATGTTGCAATCTAAACGGGTCTTCTACGACGTACCATTTCGGAGATATGATTTTTTAAAAATATTTTACAAAATGGGTTGTATCTCGATAGGGGGAGGGTTGCGCCCACAACTTATAAGACTATTTTTTCTTATTTTTATGCGTTCTATCCATAAACCTAAAGTGTCCCAGAATTTTTGTTACACCCTGTATGTGTGTATATGTATATATATTACTGAACGAAGTTATTTGGTGAAGTATTCTATTTTGTATATATGTGTATATAGCATTGTACCCGTAAGCGATACATGTGTGTCCGCATAATAACTCCATTACCATACACGATTGAAACGCGGTATAAAATAAAAATCTATCTATCCAACCTGTTTTCCATCCCCCCCGGTCTATCCTTCGATGGTAACGACATCGATCACTCGGGTGAAAAGTAATGGTAACGGAACGAATATGGAATTACTACATACATACATACTTGCAACTATGTCTCGAATACCGATTGTCAATTTGCTCGGGCAAAGTCCTCCTCGTGTTACAACCAGCTAAGGAGAAGAGTAAACTTCTTTCACCGGGGTTTCGACAGGAGTAAATAGGGTCCCCGCGGTAGGTTCTGTTCTCCGAAAGGGCCAGCCCGTCAGGCGGCAGATGGCAAGCACCTGAGCGAGCCTTCTCTTTCGAAAGTCCGGCCTACGATAAGATCGAAAAGAACGAAAAAAAAAACAACGAAAAAAGAAAGAAATCTTTCGAATTATATTACCGACAATCCTTGGTTTCGCGATTACCGCGCTGATTTCTTCGTCGAAGGATTCACCCGGCGCCCCGGTTGTTTCTTCGCGTAAACGACGACGTTTATGTGTATTGTATGTTATGTATATGTATGTATGATGGCCGATGCGCGATGGCCTTGAACCGACAACGAAGACGACGACATAGAGAATCATGAAGGCGAATTAGATCCAATCGAATGATTAAGGACGACAGGCAAGTTGCTCGAGGTGGACTCGATTACCTCGAGATAGTGTAACTCTCCGAACGAGAGCATACATTGATACGATAATCGACGTGCCGATCGAGAATCGATAGAATTGTATCGCCGCCTGTCTGTTCTTTGTGTTATATTTTTCTTTTAATTTTTTTTTTATTCTTAGGCCCTGCTTTATGAAGGACGATAATAACAAGCTTCAACGGAGATACATTTTATACGAAGTGATCGTACGTAACGTTGGGAAAATTCATTGTTATGTATTTCCGCGAACGTTAACCGGTTAACGCTAGAGACAGATAATAATAATAATAATAAGAATCGGCGAACGGTTAACTTTGTTAGATATCGTGACAGATTAATTGGATAGAATATAGGGTAATACCATGTACGCCAGGTGTGTGATTATAGATTGTAAAAAAATGTCACAATGGGATCACGTGGTGATTGTAGGTATTATTGTCAATTATTATTACGGTAATCATATGGAATTCGATGAAATTTCACGATGTATCAACGAGTTCGCGATAATTATGCCACGAGAATCCTAATTTTGTGGGTCGCCGTTATATGTATACATACATACACACGTACCCTGGCCCCGACAGTACGATTTTATACACTATGCCGTGAATAACGTAACGTGGGATCAAGAAAGGTGGGAGCCGGGCCAATAATTACGGTGGTCGTTGCTCTAAGCGCACGACATGCTCGGCTATTAAGCAACGTTGAAACGTGTACGCGGTAAGCAGAGTTCGGATAATCGTGCCGTAGATTTTACAGTCGCACGTTACATACTAATGCAACGGAATACCGTACTGCCTCTTCCATTATATTTCTTTTGAACAGATTTTCCGTGCCACGTGGGAACAATTTCCAACGTCCTCGACATTATACAAAAGAGAATGAAAGATTAAAAAAAAAAGAAACTGTCTTTTTTATTAGAAAAATAAAGACACCTTAGTTTAAAAAAAAAATCATCGTCAGACCAACACATTTTATTATCCCATATATATATTTAACAAAATTCCACGATACGTATGTTCGTCAAGTAGTTCGTTTAAACAACTTCCCCCGCTCCAGGGTGACGTGGTTGTAATTTCACCGAAAATCTCGTGTATCCTAAAAAAATTTTATTATCCCGTTTATTCGCCGGATAGAACGTGGCCAATACGCATGCCAGCCTGTTAAGAAACGTTCTTAGGATAATCCTGTCGTACGTTTTACAACCGCACTTACACGTTCGTCCCGCACACCCACTATTCGAACCACGTGTATGGCAATACGTATGTACATGTATGTATAATACATACACCCTCACGTATGTATGTATATCTCTATACCCGTCCGGCTTTCTCTTTTTATAGCCTTCTAAGCACCGAACCCCGCCTATGTCCGAACTTCACACAAAAGCAGAACCGTGAAGTGCCGGTGCACGGACACGCACACGCACGTACGTGCGTGGGTGTGTGTGTGTGTGTGACACAGCGTGCGTGTACGCACCGACGTGCTACGGAGGCGGATAGAGATTCATCGGGGTAACCATTTTCGCTCGAAGGAGGCCCCTTGTGCGCTGAAAACAGGTCAGAAATACAACTTCGCATTGTACACGACTGTCCCCCCCCCCCCTTTCCCCCCCCCTTTCCCCTCGTAACGACACAATGTTTCATTGACAAAATAGACCGTGCGATAGTATGAGTACTTCATTTTTTTTTAAAATTAGTCTAATTTCGATGAAATCTGGTAGGAAGATCACGTAAAATTGAATTCGTTGAAAATTTATTTATCAAAATCGTTGTTATTACGGTCGACGGTTGGTTTAACGCTCTCTGTGAATTATACTTGTTCGAAAAATATAATCCGTAAGTTCTTACACCGCAGCGGTGTGTATTAAAGCGTGATGAAAGTTTTACGCGGGTAAACGTGTTGGAGCGTTTTAACACCGACAAATGTATAACACACACGAGCACAGTGAAACGAATGTAGCTACAGTACGGTTCACTTCGTTTATTACAATATCCCATCGTAACCGAAACTTTTTATGAGTATTTAATGCCCACGGTAACGTGAAAAGCTATTTTATTCGTTCTCTCTCTCTATCTCTCTTTTTTTGTCTGTCTCTCTCTCTCTCTCTCGTTCTCTCCTCAGCGAGAATAAGAGCGGGCATTACGATAGAAGCTGTAACAAGCTTCTGCTGTTCCAGCGTACGTTTCTTTTGTATTTAGACCGTCTAATCACGGTCGGGCGAGAGAGATTCGACGGGGTTCGCGGCGCCAACGTCGCGGAGTTGCAGTTTCTCATGGAAACGGAGCCGAAGATAAGAAAGCAAGTGGCCGAAAGTGCTGGTACGGGCGTAAACGAGGCAATATTTTGCCGCCGTACCTTAAATTCTCGCGCGATCGAGACCCTCATAATCGCGCGTCGCCGATTTTATTTCTGCATTTAACCCGATTTATCGGCCGCCATTACCGTCCGCGGACAACCGTCCCGCAGATACGCACGGGTGAATTGTTTTTTTTTGTATTTTTTTTTTAATTATGCGACCCTTGCTTATTAACGTCGCGTTAAAATATATCTCGAAATGATAATTAAACGGTGCCCCCGATATAAACACACACATGACCGAGATATATGTATATATGTATCTATGTATTTACAATACATTTCACGGGTTTCGAATTCGCACGGTCGCAAAGTGCCACGACTGATAAAGTTATTAAAGATACCCAGCGCCGTACTCGACGCAAAATCCATACGTAAGGCGGCGCAAGAAATCGTTCGGCAGAACTCTCTCGCATAACAGGAATCCGTTCGATACTCGTTACTATAAGTGGTCCCGGAGTACTCAGACACGCGCGGCGCACAAATTACTTTGCTCTGGTGTTTACAGTCATTGGCACGTAAGTGCGGCACCGCGAACGCTTACGATCCCCATACACACACACACACACACACACATACACAGATATACAGAAACACGTTCGCACGAGGTGTATAGTTAGGCGAAAGCGCGAGCATCATCGATTCCAGGGTTACGCGAACGAGAAATCCACTTGAGAATCTCTCTCTCTCCCTCTCTCTATCTCTCTCGTTCTCTTGTGTCGTGATCGTAAATTAGTGTCTAATTACTGGAGGTATTACGGTGTACGTTAATAACGTTTAGAACGATCAATTATATGGCATAGAGTACGCGTATGTATGGTGCAAGTATGATTTTTTTTTACATTAAATTAATACCTCGGGACGAAATGTAAATTGGATCGGTTACGATGGACGTTGCGTGTGTTTACCGTAGGTGAAAGAAACAGTTATATTTTCTTGCGTATTAACCGGAGCGGTGGCGAGCCTTGAAGTGATTGACAGTAAGGGAATAATAAATTGTTAATTCATGTACGGATCTAAATATCAAGAAGAATTATTACGCTTCCATCAAACCCGTCGGTTTTCCACCTGCATTCGTGGAAATGGCAATTAAGATCGACGTGAAATGTTTTATCGAGCGACGACAACCGTCGTGTACGTATCTCTCTCTCTCTCTCTCCTTCTCTCTCTTTTCCCTCTTTTTCACTATTAACGAGCCTGCGTGAGAATAATAATTTAATCGGTCCCGCTTGTGTGGATTCTCTTTGCTCGCGCGCGCGCGCGCACACACACACACATACGGGAAACATGTTTGTCCGGTTATCATTATGCGCAACCTAATTACCGGCCAATGGTTTCATGGAACGCCGTCCGAAATCCAATTGACGAGATGTCCACGCGATTGCCGATTCACCGACGAATTAAACGCCCGTGCTGTCGGTCGTCGAAACATTTACATATTTAATGCCAAGGACTTGTACCGTGAGTTATACCCGAAATGTGGGCGTTGCCCACGGGTATATTTTACATATTTCCTTGCAAAATTTCATTCGCGACCCGGCGCGCCGGGGATTCATGAAAGTGGCGTGCAAAATTTCGTAAGATCGATTGCGTTAATTAAACTTTATGTTCCTAACGTTGCTTTACACGATTTAATCGACGGCTCCTCGTACGTTCGTATACAAACATAATTTAACAGCGACAACGACGACACTGGTAACGTTATGGAAATGATCGAGTGAATTTATGAAAAATTATCCGTCGATTCGTGCAACGTGTGATTAAACTTTTTAACAAGATGATACGTATGTTAACAGAAAGAAAAAAAAAAAGAGAAACGACAAATTTTCGGCTGATATACTATACGTGACGTTAATAAATAGGTGCGAACAGCCACGTTTTCAATAAAGAGTCACGTTTGAATGACCCTGAATCCTTGAGTGTATCATCGCAGAAGCACGCAACACGTGATGGCACTAGTAATGACGACGGCAAAGTCATCCTATCGTCAGGAATGACTGAGCGTTTTTATCAATTCTGTTTACGGGTTGACAAGCAGATCTACTCTGTCGTTTGTCAACAGAGCTGTCTCGCTACCAGAACTTCGATAGCTTCATTCATTGAATTAGGAAGAAGTCAAATGGGGGGGGGGGAGGTGGAGAGGGAGAGAGGGGGAGAGGGAGACATAGACATCTCGATTGTACTTATCATCGATAAAATTTATCCCGACGCGAATAGAAAAATGAATAATCCGATTGAATTTGCAGACCTCCACCATAGTGATCGTAGATTTATTTAAAAAACGATTCGATTAAAAAGAAAAAATGGATACATATCGATAGAAATGTGTTCGTTATTTCTCGTCTGTTGAAATCAAGTGTCGTTACCCGCGTACTTACCGTACGTTCGATTTACAGTACGTACTTACATCTTTACCGGTGCGACCACGATAATAAACCCATAGCCCGCGATAAAGATAAAAGAACTATCGCGGGGACAGAAGCGTAAACTTATACGAGGCAAATATATCAGGTAACGATATGCTTTTTAAGGCAGCCATTATTTTCCAACTAGTTAACAACTCCCGCCTGAAAGCCGGGTATCGATTATCACGTGCCATAAATATCGTAACGATTTCACGAGCCCTAGATGCTCGTATCGTGAACGATCTACACACAAAACAAGTCCTGCTTTGACACCGTCGTGTACGTCGCTCTGTATTCTACGAGTACATACGTATACATATACATACATACATACATACATACGTACGTACGTACGTATTAACGTGGGTGTGTATAAAGGTACTCCGGGCGGCGTGCAAATCGACTTTCACGAAACGAATTGCAACCGTGTTTGTATAAGTAACACCGGCACCATATACGGGGACTCGTAACGTTAACTGTTTCCTACTGGATCTAATTCTTTTGGAGTAATGAAATTAAAATACTACGGGACGAAAGAGAAAGGGGGGAGACGATGAATCTTTGTATTATCGAGAGAAGAACCTAGTGAGAGAGAAGAAAAAAAAATGGACAAAAAAAGGAATCGTGGCGCTAAGACTGGTTCCATTACCGGGCAAGATGATCCACGAAAATTAACTTTAAATGCGCGAGAAAGCGAGATGACGAGAGGCAATGTCTCCAACCGTCGAGCGTAATAATTAGCAGTAAACGTTTTCGAGACAAGAGAGACACCTCGACATTTATCCTGTCGAAAGTTGCGAGGTAAACTCGTTTATTCCACACCTCTCGGGTTTATACAAAGTACGTGCGTGTTTTCGAGACAAGTTCCCCGATAGCGTTCGACGACTTCTACGTCCTGAAATACATCGCGCAAAAATATTTTCAAGACTATCAACGGCCAACGCGGTGGAGAGAAAACCAAAGAAAAAAGAAAATTTGAACATAAAAAAGACGTACAGTTGAAACAATAAATGGCGAGCGATTGAAGTCTTGGCGAACTGTCCGGCCACCCATTAATCCGTATACCTGGATTACAGTAATCAATTCGTTATAACGTTAAGACTGATAATCACTGTAACGTTATATTTAATTCCGTTTTTTTTTCTCTCTTTTTTACAAACCAATTTTATTACCCTGCATGAAACATGATAAATAAATTCAATGTTACGCAAAAAGAAACCTATAAACGTAGATACATATTACGTACATACATGTATATAGTATAGATTTATATATTTATACGAAAGACGTTAATAACCACAACATGACCACCCACACGTACGGATAATAACACGAGGCACGATAAATCCACCGAAATATTCGCGCAAAAGTTGTGTGGGTGCGATGAATCCGTTAAGCCGTCTGCGAACAGTTTTTAATGGTTTCACCGGAGAAAGCGAGGAACCGTCGGTAGCAAAAGGTATTCCGCCTCATTGGAATTACCGTGGATTATACGTTATAGGCACTTAAAGTTTTGCAAAGACTGTCACAGATACAGCAACGGCGCCGTAGCGACACCAGGAATCGCAAGAACCGTCGCTGGTTCTTGCTCGTTTGCGGGGATAGAATTTATAGCGCGACAAAGTGTACGCAGCTCCTCTGACCGTCTGAATTATAAAATATCACGTACCGCGCGTAACGATGATAATTATAAGAAAATTCCATGTTTCATGCATTACGGACCGGTAACGACGGAAACGACGCCGTGAACACGCGAGCAATGCGCCGCGGCGCCGTACAAAGCGTCCACGCGTTGCAATAAGAATTTTGTTCAGAGTTCCTCTATCCACCGTAGTCGGTAAAATACGATAATACATAGATAGAATAGATAGGTAAGTAAGTAAGTAAGTATGTATGTACACGGGTGTGTATTTGTTTCATGATTGCGTGATCAAACTTTCTAGGCTCCGGTTACCCGTCGTAATTCATGAACAGTGTCTCTAATCGTGGAACCTTTGGCGAAAACGTGTATAGTTTAGTTACCAAGGAGTGAGAACCGTAGCGGGTAACGAAGAAAAGGTACGTCGCTTAAAGAGTCCAGTCATCTCCAGAGAGTTGACCTTGATCTTGAGAGAGAGAGTGGTAAGGTGCACCACCAGGGCCAGAAATAAAGGCGGCAGTTAAGGCGCGTTCCACCACCTCTATTTTTCGACAATCGTAGAACTTTTCGAAAAGATTCGATCGAAATTATTGAAGATAATTTTAACATTATTCTAGATCAATTAAATCTATTCGTATCGAATAAACACAGTTAAATAATACTATATACTTAAAACAGAACACTAAGTCATTGGAATTTTGCTAAATTACACAAAATAACTATCATTCCTTAACTCCACTTATTAATTAAATACAAATTTATCCTAACATTCCCCGTATCAGTTTCCAAACATTTTAACAAGATCCCCGTACCACTGGACACTATCAAAAAGTATCTTTCCCTGTAATCTAATCGTAATAAAAAAAAAACAAAAAAAACAATAATCAATTCCAACCATCACCCTTTAAAAACCCACTGCACTAAAATAACTCGAAAAATTCTGCAGCTGGTGGAGGAACGCATGTTTAAAAAAGGTCTCGAGCCCGGCCTAAAGTTAACGTAGTCGTAGAAAGACAGGGGAGATGTGCCCGTGGGCTTTTTTCATGGTGTTGCGGGGGCCCGAATGGCGGGACGGGTAACGATGGTGGTGGTGGTGGCGTAGTAGTGGTGATGATCGTGATGGTGGTGGTGGATGGGCCTGCAGTGCTGGTGCACACCGGCCTTAGCAGACGTAGCGTTTTCGCTCTCCTCTCGCGGTGCGCCGCGGTATAATGGCAACGTGTTTTCGTCTAATGTACTTTTTGTGATGTCCTTGATGGAGAAGTCTGCGAATGCAGAACTACAGGGCAGGCCCGGTGGGGCCAGGCATGGTGTAGAAGGAGGGGAGGAGGGGGAGAGGGAGGAGGGGGTAGAGGATCCGCTGCTGGTGGAAGAGAGAGAGAGAGAGAGAGAGAATGAGAGAGGGGTGGAGAAGGTGGACAGGAGGGCCCGGCAGCACCTCAACCCACCTCAACTTTGGGCCTAGTCAAGGTCAGTGAGGCAGGCCCCACCCTCTCTGTCCCCCTTCTTATATTTCTCCTTCTTCCACGGTATTCGTTTCTCTCTGTCTCTGTCTGTCTGTCTGTGTCTATCCTATCTGTCTGTCTTGTTCTTTCTCTTTTTCTATATTTTTTTTTCTCTCCTCTTCCGCTCGACGTGGCCCCGTACCGCATTATCGCGTCATACCATGTTGGGACCCACGCCCTCCACCACCACCACCACCACCACCGTTTTGCCTTCGCGATTTCTTTTCGGATCTTTTGTTCCGTTTCACGGGCTCCGGCCGGCTCTTCACGATCCCGCGAAATCCCAATTAGTGGAGATACTCGAGTGATATCGGGCCAGCCACCGTATTGAATGGCGAAAGGCCTATCGTGAAAGAGATATCGGGTCATATGTACATGTAACCGTCTATGTCTGTATGTATATATGAATGTATATACATACGAGACGGTAATTCATACGTGTGTATGTAGACGAAACGACGGGAGAGATGAAATATTATTTGATAGGAACGTTTTCGAAGTACTTTGGCCACGGTCGGTACGAGATAGATTTTGAAGGATGGTTGTAATTTGAAAGGAGAGCCCCATAGCTAACGACCGGATATCAGAATGATCCATATCGATAAAAGGAAGAAAGAATTAGGAGTCATCCTTCTAATGATCTGTTTAATCATAAGTTAGCCCCGACGGAGAGACTTGTCTGCTTTGTAACCGCTTCATGCTCACACTTTCGCATGATGCTCATATACTAGAACCGTGTTAGGTTTCAAAGAAATGAAAGAAACAGAAGCGGCCGACGTTGATGAATGAAGCTGATGAATCAGACATCCTTCGTGAGTATCCTCGAAAGACCTTTCTTTACGATCGCGGGTGTCATGATAAATAGACCCTTTTTTTATTTCCCCGTGATATCCGAGGCAGACTATTTGGTCTGCAACGTATATACATATACATGTATAATACACAACCCATCTCTCTCTCTCTCTTTCGCTCTCTATCTCTCCCTCTCACACACACTTCCTATCGTTCTCTATTTCTCTCAACCAGTCGAAGTTGACTGCGCTTTCAAGAATTCACCGAAAGAATCAAGGTTTCAACGAGAGTTCATCCCGTATCTGGATCCAAAGCGTTGTTTTCGTACCGATACACACAGAGACATCGTCGTCGGAGGAACCGATCCCGGTGAAAAAAAAACGAACGATCGGAGAAAACAGAATGATCATTCACGGGGAATGATCGTTCAGCCGTGGTCCCGTGAGACGATTCCTCTGTAATGCTACATTTGCACTGCAGATACATCTCGGAATGTCTGGCGATAATGATCTACGTCGTGGTGGGGATAGTGCTTTCGAAAAGAATCAGGATGAGAGGGGGGGGGTGAGGGGGTTTAGGGGGTGGTGAAGTAGGGGGAGGACGACGAAGTGGAGCCAGTAATCCGAGGCTCCGGAGGTGAGTGAGCGAAGGCATACTAGTACCAAATGAGATTGGATCCCCCCGGCCGTGTAGGACGACTTTTGGGCCCTGCTAGGCCGGAGCCAGCGAGGTCCTTTTTAGATTCGGCGAAGCCATGTTACATCCCCACTACGAAAGACCCGCGCGCCATTCCGTTGGTGTCGAACTTGCATTACCATCGACGCCATTCGTGGGGGGATATACGTCCTGCTCACCGGTCTCGCGAGAGATCGTGGATTTAAAAATTCTTTCGGGTAGCGATTTACATTTATGTATTTCGCCTGGCCGGGGAATTTTATGTCCCCGTCGGAACACGTGTAGAAAAATAGTGGCTACCGTTATTATGACAGTCGATCGTAAAAATTCGACGTTTTAAATCGACGATTTATACGACTTTAAACGACCACGGGCGTAAGTAATTAACGCGGGATTTTTCGTTTTTAATTGCCTCGACGTATCGACACCGGAGATTGTAATGTTTTAAACATTATTTTTGTTTTATTTTATCATCTATTTTCATAATTATTTCTAATACCCTCCCCCACACCCCCTTTCGATTACTTCTTGTTCATTAAATCGTGTGGGATAGACTTTAGATGTTTTGTACGTGTTGATACTTTAGCTCGTTGTTTCCATATGAATTCTTTTACTATGCACTGATATATGTGTATAACCTAGACACATAGAGAAGGCGGTCCACGAACACGAATGTGCGTTCAACACTGTGTCGGTGCTGAACTTGCACTGCTGCCAGCGGCGTCGGGTTACCCGCCCCCCCTTTCCGTTCCTTCTGAAAAAGTTCTCCGCCAGTAATGCGCCAAATGCATTCTTTGTCCGGCGAGAGTGTGAACGCACGACGCCCGCGTTACGTTTTTGGCTACCGGCTTAATGAGAAAATCTTTCACTCCGCGTTTTAAAACCGCCGGGGGTTTCCACTTTCACCCCCTCGACATCTATAAATCGCTACCGAGCTTTGACATCTAAGCGCAATAAAAAATCTCCTACATTTCATTAATCGTCCAACTATCGATTAATATTCATCATACCCTACGTAAGTAAATAATTCTATAAAAAATTATATTTTCAACTTGATAAACGCAGATTAGACACTCTATCATACTCTACGTAAGTAAATAATTCTATAAAAAATTATATTTTCAACAGATAAACGCAGATCAGACACTGAGTAAATGACGAACGAATAATAACATTCGGGAGAAATCACGAATTACTTTTCGGAAAGAATCTAATTTGCCCCCAGAATTCCTCCCCCCCCCCTTTTTTTCCGGGTACCGTGCGTGAGCTCGCATTAATTGACGGGACGACGCGGGCATCTGCGCGTTATGGCGTGCGTGATACAGGCACCGACAAATGTTGCAGCTGCAGGTACCGAAAAGCCAGTGCAACGGTTTCAATTGTCCGCAATATGGCTGCCGCCTCAGCTAGGCCTCATAGTCGTTATCCTTGAGAGCCTCGTGCAGTCTTTCGTTTTGTTTTAGCGCACGGGATGCTCGCGGGTGCGACAAAGAGGATAGAAAAGGACGACGATAAGATGTGCGGGAGTGTGAGTGAGAGAGAGAGAGAGAGACACACACACAGAGAGAATGAGATAGAGAATGAGGGAGAGAGACGGAGAGAGAAATATCAAGGGAAAGAGAGAGAACGAGAGGAACCACGCCACAATGAGGGCCCGAATGTTGCAAAACCACCTATATCCGTGACTATACCCACACAGACGTGTTGTACAAGAAATGATAATTACCAACGGTTCCCCTTTCCTCTTCCTTTATTTCTTCCTCGTCTTCTTCGTTGATTGTTTCCTTCCTTCTACGCCAATTACTTTTCATCGTGGATTGTATTCGGCTTCGTTACGATACGTGTACTTTTAATTGAATTCCACGGGATTCCGGGGTATATAAATGATTTCACACATGTTCAATGTTACAGTACTATATGTATATACATATAATGTATATCATTTACATGTATGTATGTATGTACGTTAGGTTGTACGATGAACTTTTTCGAGGATTTTTTTTTCTTCTCCTGTCCCCCTACCGGAACAGTTCCCATGAAAAATCACTCGCTACAATACTGCCCTCTGTGAGGCCAGTCATCCTGATTCAACGGTCAGAAGCCATATGTTTCTCGACCGAATGTGCTAAGAAGTCATTGAAGGAACCGCCGTAATGAGAGACCACCCGTGAGTGGTTCGCACCGATCGGTGACTGGACGGAAACTCAAATCGAAATGGCTTCATTATGCGATTCATTACGTACACACGGGACCAACGTGGTTCTTTCTTCTATTTTTTTTTTTTTGCGAAACTAACATACGTACCCATGTGACAATTACACGTGTGGGACAATCGTGATTTCACGGAGACACAAACGAGAACCACGTAAGAATAGTCATGGAAATTTTTCGTATTAATCACCGTCTCCCAGGATCAAGGTCATCGAGTAAAAACCTCACATACGAACGAACCGTGCCGGGGGTAAATCTCAAACGATACCGCGTGGCGTAGAGATGTGTATGTGTGTGTGTGTGTGTGTGTGCAAGCGTTATACGATAACCGTATCGTAATATTGTACCGAATCATCAAGGTTCCTCTCCCCTCTAAAGGGATCCTCTCTCTACCTGCCGCCGTCCAAGAAGGACGGTATTATGGCCGCCGTAAAGCACTAAAACACCCCGATAGTTCTCTAGAGGGCCCGCGGGGGACCCAACGCGGTAAGTGGACATTAGCGCCCGCATTGTGAATCGGACCGCATCGTCCACCTGAACTCGCTGGGCCCCGAAAAGACGCACAAAGAAAACGGTCGTAGCAGTTTTGCGCCTTCTTGACTATCCGTATAACACACATACATACATAGATATAAGTATGTACGTATACATATACGTATAGATGGTATAAAAGTCCAAGATATATATGTATGTATATATCGTAGGTATAGGTGTTGTTGAGGTGTGTACGTGTATACGGAATGTTCATGTGTATAGAGAAGCCGTGTTTTACGCTTCGTGGATATTTTTCGGGGGCCTTCTTTAGCTTGGTGCCCCACTCGTTGTTGTTTCGGGTAGAGGGAGTCGCCGTAGCAAACCGACAACGCTATTGGTTACTGAGATTGCGTTACCGCGTCTCTCCCGATGGGTGAAGGCACGAAAGGAATTCATCGTGGGTACACCGAAAAAACGGTGATCCACGGAGAGAAGGTTAGATCCTCGCGGTGATTGGTCACCGTGTTCACGTGCTAAAATGCATCCCACCGTGTGTATTTTATACGTTACTATACATATACCTCGCGATACCACTCTAAGGAGGACAGAGGACACTATCGATTTTTTAAAATACCGCAGAGAGACCGGTGGTCGTTACGGGGCCACCGGAACAACGACAAAAAAATAGAGAAAAATAACCCCCCTACACCTTCTACCCCTTCGGGACGAATGTTTCTCACGGTGCGAGCACCTTCGCGGAGCGAAGTTGCATCGATAAACCAGCCATCGAGAAATCTTGCACGTTCATAGATTAAACAAGTGGCGGAAGAGGCGAAGGTGAAGATCCCATTGGACGTTCACACCTAGCCCACCGGTTGTCATCCCTCGTCAAAAAATCGTTGGCATATTATAACGTTTATAAGACGAAGGGCCATGGAATTCTTATCTCGAATCGAAAGATGCAAAATCTTTGTCGAAAAACGAAGAGTGGGGATAAGGGAGATAGACTCTGTCTATATGTGTATGTATGTATGTACATGTAAAGGAAGAAGAAGGTACAGAGAACGATGCGACAGGTACAACATCGTTATTTTAAAAGATTTGAAGAATTTACAACAATGGAAGATCGAAGTGTACCTTTTACGGGCAAGGACTTAACTTTCCAAAAGATTTACGAAAAATCGTCCAGGTCGATCCTTAACCGAGGACAATAGGCATCCGCATTTGCATCTATGGGAAAAATCACTCCTTTCAGAAGGGTACACTTGCCAAAATGGCTAAATTCTGACTCGGACCGTCGAAACGAGGGGTTTCCAGTCATTTGCGTACACCCGTGGGGACGGTCAAGAGTTAGGTCAGGTTAGGGCTATCCCGACCTGTACATCTCGTTCACCACCACCACCACCACCACCATCACCATCACTACCACCCTCTGTCAAAAGAGTTTCACCTGACCCTCTTCAACTACACACAGCGGAAGGTATACTACATACATCTCACGCCCTTCATAGTTTTAACTTTTGTCCCAAAGCCCGTTGGAGGTCACTATACCTTTTTCCCTATTATATATTATATCCAGGTTAACGTGTGCAGAGGATATCGGTCTCTCTCTCTCTCTCTCTCTCTCTCTCTCTCTCTCTCTCTCTCTCTCTCTCTCTCTCTCTCTCTCTCTCTCTCAGTATTTCACTTCACTGCCAAAAGTATAAGAGAGAGAGAGAAAGGTGACCTAAAAACGATCAATAATCCGGCAAGTAGGTTGGTACATACGTACGTATGTACGTACATACACACATACATACCTACATACATGCCTACGGTCGAAGTACAATATATGTATATCTTAGGCGGATCCCACGGAACAGGTTCCTAAAGAATCTGACCGAAAGTAAGTGACTATTAACGTTGGAATAGCTGTATAAAAATTTATCATCCCCAGGCTTAATAGCCGACTCAGAAACTGAGTGTATCTCGGTCGACTCGGTGCCGATAATAAAATACCAATGAGCGAAGTGAAAGACCTGTTTCCAACGTCGGTCTACCGATCGTTCCTTCGTTCCTTCGTTCGCAGCATCCTGATTTCAGACGTTAATCCGTAAAGCGTACGTAGGTGGCCGTGTGCACCACGTAGTCTAAAGGTACCTGTCAAAAACTGGCGCTGCAACAATACTCGAGGTTCCAAAAGGGGCAGGGGTGGAAGGGGGGAGGGGGGTGAAGGGTAGGGGAGGGAGGGGTGTGTAGGCCCTTGGCAGAAGTTAACCACAGCACAGCAGGGCTGCAAGGGCCAGTTCGCCAGTTCAGACCGGGGGCCTTTGGCGTATCGCGAGAGAAATAAGTCACTCAATGGCGTAGAATCGATAAAATTATTTTTCCCCCGTAATTTATTCTTCTTTTAGAAACAATTTTTAATCTTCCGTGTATTATTTTCCTTGGGAATATTTTTAATTCTCCTCGATGTTCCTACCGAGATGTCTCACACTTATAACCATGTTGTATACGTCATCGTACGTGATATTAACCAGGCGTTATTTTCAGCGCTCGGGTAAGAATAGATTGTTCGATATATTAATTTTAACGTTCTCCTGCGACGACGTTCCTTTTTTCCGTCTGTATATTAAATAAATAATCCGTTGGCTCATTCAGGGCCGTGTGAAAATAGCTCGGAGCGTCGTCTGCGAGCACGTTCGATAAACGAGAAACGATGCGGGTGTCTACGCCAGTGGGGCAGCAGGTCAGTGCTGCCGTAAGGATCTCGGTGAGGACAAAGAGATCCTTTCCCTTCCCTGATCCTTTCCTCCCGCTTCAAGAACCTCCCCTCTCTCTTTCTCTCTCTTTCTCTCTCTCTCTCTCCTCTCCTCGCGCAGCCGTCATTGCACTAATGCAAGTGTGGCTGCACCGCGCAACGGCGCAACGCCGGTGCAACGACGAACTGCAGCTGTCGAACGATCCGCTTCCCCGAAGCAAACCTTACTCCCCCGACATTCATTGCACAGTTCCTCTCTTTTTTTTGTGGGTGTCTGTTTTTTTTTTTAAACCATCATTACGCTCTCAAGTAAATTACCCGGGTAGATTTATTTACAGTGTTTACTTCTTCCTACAACCCTTTCTCCTCGAGCGTACTTACTCGATCGTCTATCGACGAGAGAGAAATTATCAAGGATCCTTATTTTTTTTTTCATTTCCTGTGGTAGACGTATCGATTAAACAATAGAAAAAATGAAAATGGTACCTGCAGGAGTACGTATATGTTCTTTTTCTCTCTCTCTCTCTCTCTCTCATTCGCTCTTTCTAGATGTCTTTCTATCTTCGTTTCCGACGGGTGAAAACGAGAGCGCGGTTAGTGCCGCAGAATTTACACTTGAAAGGTCGGAATTAACGTTTTCTTTTTCGGCCGTTTAGAGGTCTCGCCTCGTTAGTGCCATTGTCGCGACTCGCGTTCGACCGGATTCTCTTCTCCGAACGAATTAAGGCGGGTGCCATTATTCGGACGTGGTGCGCCGAGTGTGTTTTCTTTTGCGTGCAACCAAGTATTAGTTTCTGGGCCACGTTTGCCCCCCGTGTGTCGGGCGGGCAACCTTCGGTGTCCGGTGCATTTGGAAGCGGAGAGGTGCGAGAAAAATGCCAAGGCGTTTCGCGTGTCCGTTTGCGTGGTGCAATTTGAAATATTTGCTCTTGAATCTTTTTTTTTATTTGTTTGTTTTTTTTTGTTTTTCCTTTTTTTTAAAATAGTTGTGAGATTTGAAAGCACTCGCGAGTTAAGTTACTTACGACGATCGCCGATCTCGTTGGAACACAGAGATTCACTAACTGTAGATCATCGCGACCCTCCGGCAGCGTGGCCCTTCCGTTCGACCTTTCCTGAAAGTCCATCAAATTGTTAATACCCCGGGGGAATGTTCGATTCCATCCGTTTCATTTGATTTCCGCCGCTCCACCGGATTTATTCGTTCCATCGAACGTACGAACTATCGAACAGGATGGGTGAATAAAAAAACATGAAAACAAAAAATAAAGCGGAAACAAACTTTCCTTGATTTAAAAAACGTCCGCGCGAGAACGTAATCCCTCGACGGATATAAATTTTAATTAAACAACCGAACGACCTGGACAATGAAGCCGCTAATTAGACCGCACAATTACCACGACGGATAATATATATATATATGTATTCATAATATCCACATACTTCCAATACCAAGGGAACCTATGAATAAATCTAAATACAAACGCGTCACGGTATCCGTCATTCTTACGCTCACAAATAATCAAAATTTATCATACTCGTAATCCTAACGGATTCCCCGGTAGACAAATCTCAGCTACAATTTTTCATCGGTCCTTCCTTTAACCTCCCAAACTATATCCTCCCCCTCCGGGAAAAAAAAAAGAAACTTCTCCCGTTGACCGTGCCTTTTTTTTCAATCTTTACAGTTTCCTACCCGTAAGACACTTCTCTGTAAAGAAAAAGTACAAAGAAAAAAAACACACACAGAGAAAAAAAAAGGTACGGTCAAGAAGAGAAGGTACTTGCGGATTCTCGAACAGTCGGTACTAATGATCCAACCGGGCGAGGTACATCAACGCCGGTCCCGTATCGTGTAACCCGCTAAGTGAAAATGCGCGTAGATCCTTCTAAGATACAAGATCACCTTCGTTCCCTTTCCACTCGCTAGTCCTGCGAGAAACAATAAAAGCAGTAACCGGCATGGACATAATCCCGCAAGGACCTGCGCGCCCCCAAACCCCCCCGTCGCACACGCAAACCACGGGCCCCGACGTTAACACGGACACCCTGTTTCCTCGGGTGTGTGGTGGTGGCGTGTCTAATCCTAATGCCGGTGCCTCGAAACGTTGCACGATGCGTATGGTCCTTTGGACAAAGGATCCGTGACGACGCCAGGCTCGAAGGATCTACCGGTTCCACCATTTATTTGGCGGACCGGGCCCCCGACAGGATTGCGCGGCGTTCATTTATTTATTTACGATCGCGGACCTACGACGATCTCTCTCTCTCTCTCTTTCACGTAGTGTATATTGAGGGTGGTCGGAGGTGCAAAAAGATTTTTCTGGTTGGATCCTTTTTTACGAGGATCATGGATTGTATGTGTGTTTTTTTTTTATTTTGTTAACAGTAGAATTACCAAGGCAGTCAAAATGAGTGGTTTTTAATTTCTTATAAAAGTCACTGGAATTTATAACAGTGCGTTTTGTGAAATTCTTCACAACTATATTTCTCTATGTAAAGAAATAAATCGATCAATTTACTATCTTCTCCTATTCCCAAATATATTTATCAAATGTTTTTAGAAAGACCGAATTAATCCTTGGTAGTTCTAGTGTTGAGTTTTGTTTCGAGACAGAGATGCCTGGTTTATTACCAATAGCGTAGCGTAAGGTGTTGATTTTTTATTTTATTTTATAAACACCGATACGAACGTAGACATGTTAACGATTATTCGTTCGGTTTATTAACACACCGAGGATCTCGCGGATCGAGACACAGTGATAATCTGTTTCGTCGGGACGATATCCGTTCGGTTGTGCAAGAATTTCGCAATGTCATTCTCCCCGCATCAATATGCCCCCCGAGAGATCGTCTTGAAAAGACATACTCCCTCCCCCCTCTTCACGTTTCCCCTCGACTTTTCGACTCGACGGGTACTAGATCTCCACGTGAATCCTGGAAAATTTATCTCCTCCTTTTTTTTTTCTTTCTTTCTTTCTTTTCCTTTCTTTTCGAACCGGGCAACTATTGCTAGAGTTTCCCATGCGAACAGCTCATACCATCGACACTCTGGAAACGTTTCGTAAATGAGCGAAAGATGAACAAGGACAGAGAGACCAGAGTAGACGGAAGGGACCGTAGAGCGAGAAAATAGAGGTACACACGAGAAAAAGAGAAAGAGAGAGAGAGAGAGAGAGAGAGAGAGAGACGAACAGAGAGCAAGTGAGAATATATACCTGCTGGTGGATATTAAAGCGAACATCATACCCTCGTCACTTTTACTGGCCCTATGTTCATCTCTTTCTCTCCGTTCCCTTTTAAGCTTACATTCATCCTTGTTACTTCCAGACACGCATTTTCTCTTTTCTATCGCCTCTCACTCCCACTTTCTGTCTCTTTCTCTCTTTCTCTCCGTCGTTTCTTACTATCCATGCAAGTTAAACACATCCAAAAGAGGATGCTGCGTGCGGCACAACTGCAAAGTCAAATCCAACGTTGCCCCTCCCGATCGTACTAACCCAACCTAAGCCGGGTTTCTCGTCTTCTTCCCTCGTGCACTTATGCTGCATTCCAGGCTTAGACGCTCGTTTCTACTCTCCATTTTCATCTTTCTCGGTTTACTGGCTCGTCGTTAGCCCTAAAAGCAACCCACGCTTACCACGCTCGTCGTCTGTACTTGACGGTGTTCGTTTTAAAGCCTCACCTGCCCCCCATGCGTTTCCAGACATTTTTTCTATATTTTTTTTTCTTTTTTATTTCTTTCCATTTTATTTTCTTCCCCACCTTATCGTAGATAAGGGCTTGAATTCGCGGTTCACTTGTACAGCTGTGTGTCACGTGAGTTGAAATATCACTTATCAGCACTTATATATTTTACTTCAACCTATACGAGATATCGTCCCCCTTTTATGTATGTATACGAACACGTATATACCCTTACTTTACTTACATACACAGACATACGTGTAATCCGTGTATATTCTATGATTTCCTACTAAGTGAAACGATATTTCAACGTGAACGATTAATTCCTCTATTTCGTTTTTCCGTTCGTTAATTAAAATACATCGCAATTTGACTTTTTTTCCCCCTTTTACAGGATCTTTGCGAATTACCCCCTGGGTAGTCTGTCAATCGTTTTGTCGAACGTTTACGAATAAGGACGTTACCCATGTATCAGTCTCCTTTACCCCCCCCCCCCCAAGCTTTTTCCGACGTATGAAACTTGTCGCCACACGGGCCGCACTTCGGTAACGAAGTGCACACACACACACACACACATTGGCCACCGTGAGCCGGCACGCACGTCCACCTCATTACGCTGATTGCCGGTGCAATCAGTGTTGCAGCGGCAACGATCGCTCGAAAGCATTGCACGTACGTGCCGTGCCCGATTCGGGATGTAATTGCCGCTGCGGTACAAAGTAATAAACGTCCAGCGGGGGTAAAAAGAAATGAAATAAATAAGAAAACTTCGGAACGTTGGAGAGGCGCCGCGGTGTGTATACCCGCGGTTGAAAATCAAAAGGCGCAACAAAAGGGCACCCGGAAAGTTGCAACATGTGGTTAGCGAAGCGGAAACACCGATGCAACCCCCTCCTGGTCTACCAGGCCGCCCCTATTTTCGTCCCTGTCCCCCTTTTTCTTGCGTTTGCTTTTCTTGACTTGTAACAACCTTCCTTTTTTTTCGTTTCTTTTTCTCTATATACATATGTGATTATAATTATGAAAGTGGTTGAGGTAAATTTTTAAAAAATTTTGGATATTAGGTTTTTTAAAGGTTTTGAAATATTTGTTAATAAATTATCAAGACTTTCATTTTTGTTAATATTGACTTAGACCACTTTTATAATTATGGATTATATATGTATGTGTGTGTGTGTCTCTACTTTGACATCGATCTTCCTGAGTCGAATTTGTTCTTAAAAGTATGAGACACGTGCACTTAACGAGGTTTAAGTAGACGTTGAGTATTCGGACGGTACGGTGGCAAAAATTTCAAATGGAAAGAAACATTTTTTTTTGGAGGGGGTGAAGTCACGCAACGAGAACGACAGACCTACGTGACGCACAACCCCTGTCGGCAGATTATCGCGGAGAAGATCGCATGCTGTTTCTTGAGAAAAGGTGGAGGAGAAAATTGGGACCACGAAATGCGCAAAATGTATTTTTTTCTTTCTCTTTTTTTTTCTCTCTTTCGGGTCGGACGTTATATGTATACATATATCACCATCTCGCTCGACGTGAACGTGACTACGCAACCACTACTTGCATCAGGTTCGCTCATGAATAAAGTTGACGGTATTATTCGGTATAAAATTAGTGGAAAAGTCTTTGAATTGCAACTTGTGGAAAATGTTCTCGGTTATCTTTCGAAAGCTGGTAAATGATCGCTTAATATTCTGCACGATTTTACGCATTGCAACAGGGAGATAATCCGCGTAACGTGCACAAAACGAATTTAAACTTCGATCGATACGATACGCACGATACATATTTTTTTCCGTGATACCCGCGGAACGAACTTTATCAACGCTGGCATTAAAGTTAACGCTCCGTAAATACCAGCGGTAATTATTTGTGAAATGAAAAAGATACCGGTGGTCAATGTTCGTTAAAAACTAGTTCCAGCGAAGTGACGTTACCGGTATATTGGCTAAGGATATTTTAACCGATTTCCTTGCAACACAGTGTCCAGAGATAACGCAACCGCGTACTTTATAAGTACCCACCGCAAAAATACACGTCGTACACACGAACACGTGTACTCGATTTAACTGCATAATAATTACAAGACAAGCTTCTAGATAAGACCCGCGAAATCGCGGGCAGCGTATTTTTACTGAAATCTAAATTAATCACCGGGTAAACCGATGCAAACCGACCGCGTCACGAATTCCATGAAAAATTAATGAACGCCAGAAATCTTGATATAATACGACAAAAACCAACCACGTGAGAGAGAATCATCGATGGAAACTAGTTATAGGTATTAAAATATCAAGCGTAATATCAGAATCGATTATACGGATTCGCGCGACGCCTTAACCGACGATAATTTAAATCGTTCTAATCCAGAAATTTATTACTTCAAAAAACACACAAACACACACACACACACATACAGACACATACACACGCATACTTTTCCCTCACTTCGACACGTGTATTTCATTTAACAGCCTCGTAATTACAAGATCCAACGTTGATAAGACATCCCTTCGCTAAGCAACGAACGAAGAGATTTTTCAAATCGATCGAATCACGATTAAGAGTCCCCAACATCCACCCAGGTCCCCAGGAACAACAAAATGAAACCGCATCTCCCGTTATATCTGCTGTTAATGCCGGACCCGTTGGGGAAAAAAAAAAAGGAGGGAGTCGTGCGAGGCAGTTAGTCGCATTAGCGCCGCAATGAAAGCGCAGCTCGCGCCTTGGGCCCGCAATCGGGGCCCGATCGGTTGCACGCTCGAATGCGCCCGCGTCTGCAGTCCGGCTGATCTTAATTACAATCGCAAATGAGACGGCGAGCGGATAATTGCGGCGCATGTCGCAAGTCGCTACAATGTCGTCCGGCTGGTATCCCCACGCTTTGCGTTCTGTGTGTGTGTATATTATACATCTGTATATGTATGTGTGAATATATGTGTATAAACGTATGTACGAGCACCAATGAAAAGTGCATTCTAGCGACTAAGCTGATCGGCCGATCGATCGCATGGCAATGCGTTTTCATTGATGCATTACAGCCGCTGCACTTCCGCATCCACGTGTGATTGTAATATTATATGTATGTATTTGTGATATTTTTTTTGTTGTTCTCTCATATTGCAATTCTTTTTTTTTACTGTCTTTTTGCTGTGTTCTTTTCTGTTCTGTTCTTTTCTTTTCGCTTTTTTTTTTCATTAGACGTCTGACTGCGGATTCAGGATATTCATTAGTGATTTCATTAACGGGGTTACGGTGGATGGTTCTTGGGGCGAAAAGAATAATCCGGTGGGTTTCGCGTTTATTCCTGGACGGGAATTGTTGGGAATTGTGTCGTAGGTAATTTTTAGAATCGAAAGGTTAAACGTTGAAAATTAGATGGACGGCTGGTATCAGATAATTATTGGATTATTCCGATTTTAGCCGCAACCCGTCAGCCGGCATCGTATATACATATATATACATATATTCAATGTATACGTACACGTATATATACATATATGTATTCCTTTATTAAGTCTGCTGCCGGGTAGTGCATTCTAGCGACTGCAGTCGATCGATAGTTCGGCAATGCGTTTCCGTTGACACCCTTCCACGGAATGGAGCTTTTCCACTTAACGGGGAAACTCGCGCGAGCACCCGATAGGAAAACTACGCCAGTAATTGTTCACTCTATTTCTTTTTTCTCGTGTTTTTTTGTTTGTAACAAATTTTGAAGTTCCACTCACCGAGCGAGCGAGTTCGTAAAGTACGAACGTTGCGCAACGAGATTCCAAGCACGTACACAATGAATTTCAGTTATTACGTTTACTGCATATTTAACGGACAGCACGGTGACACGTCTTTACGGGAAAATGGTAAATAAACGATCCATAACTAATATATATCTACCGATGGTATATTTTGGCTTGTTAAATACGTGTAAATCAACGAAACACGCTGTATTCTCATCGTTTAGTGGAATACTTATTATTAATTTATGTGTTTATTAAAACAAGTGTTCGAATGTACGCGCGAACCAACACTTGTACATATAATATTTTATTAGACCGTTTTAACTAATAAACAATATTTTCGCTTTACGACTGTTAAATACGTTCATTACAACGAGGGACAAGCGATCGATTAACCAGCAACGCGCTTCCGGTGACATCGTTCTTGAACACACACATACAGCTATTTCCACGATGAGCTACGGCTATTTTTAAACCGCTATCATTCACAATAGTTTCGCTAGAACCGCTTCAACCGGTCAATTTAATTGTTCTCGGTGCGCTCGATAATCTCGGTAACATCTATTGACGTTTTCGGCCTGACGTTACCGCTACGAAGATACCGGCTCATTATTCCAGCTACACTTTATCTTATCTACCTTTTAGAGCTACTAAATGATATCCAGGGAAAACGTTGTCCCCGTTTCCCTACTACGGTAACCATCGAAAATGAAACATAGTGACTTAATGCAGGATTTTTCGTAAAATATCCATCATTTTTGTATTTCGCGGGTTTTCAGATATTTTCTACGAAAATAATTATCTACACGCTATTACAATTTCTATATAACAAAAAGTTGCTATGACGTAGATAGAAATTTCGCGGAAATGTCACGCACACTATCGCTCACAACCGTGACGTAAAAAATTCCAAAAATTCCAAAAACAGATATTGTAAAGCTTTCTTCGGACGTCTTGCGTTCCGTTTACACGGTACCAATTTTAACAACCGTACGCTATGATTGTATGGGAGGAACAAACCGAGAGTCGGACTACTGTCGGCTTCGTATTAGAATCAGACGGTCTGGAATGCCGTCTTATAAGTGATACACGCGGTCTATCAAAATGATCCGAGGGCTACGATTTCCGGGAATAACAGAACCACGAAGCAGAGCCCAGCTCGTCTCGGTTGTCCGGGAATGGGAAAAAGAACACGGCGGGTCCATGGGCGCAGGTAATGAGTATAATCAAAACGATTTAGTAGAAAAAGCAGCCGCGAGCTATATATCGTATCTATGTATATGTATGTATACTGGCGACCGTGCAGTTGAATTTGAATTTCGACTCTGACTTTACTCGAACATAATATTCGGTGGTCACGAAGGCGCCATCTGATGGACGACCAAATTGCTGGTCTCAGGATTTACTATCCGCCCTTTTCTATTCGTCTCTAGCTGCACTATTGTTCCACTAGTCCATCCGTCTAGTTCCCTTTTATAGTCTTTATGCGGTAAATACACCGCTACCGGCATCAAAATCCGCAAATGTTCTATTCGCAGATGTTTCCTGGCGTCTGCCGCGTCTACGGATTCTCTCTTTTATCTCGTGTTTGCATAATCTATTAACCGCAGGTTTCCTATTTTTTTTTTTTCGCTGAAAAGTCTAGCTGCTAACTAGCCTTACGTACGACTTTGATACAAATGAAATATAGAATATAACGTTAATGTCTGTTTAAAATCGCTATTATACAAAATTGTACTATTCTAATCTATTGTGAAACAACTACAAATAAAAAGAAACTTATCGATTGTGTAACAATATAGGAAATTAATTAACACTTATCTGGCAAAAATAATATTTAATCGAAAGAAATGAAATTATGTACTTGAAACTCTTTTAATTAGATGGATCGTTTTTTGCCAGATAAGTGTTAATTAATTTCGTAAAAAGAAACTTATATAGAATGCGTATGCGATGAAATATAATTTTGCAAATGTCCTTTTTCGTTACCGAAACCTCCCTAAACGATTGCCGATCGATACTGGGTCAGGTGCCATAAAAAAAACCTGTCCCAAGAAAAATCATGTATCCTCTAATAATTTCATCCCGGCCAGCTTTCGGCTGTCCCGAACACCAGGTATACAAGATCGACGGAAAAACAAAGAAATCTTCGGTAAGAGTGAAAGAGAAACGATGGTCCATCGCGGGAAGATGGAATTACCGGCTGGTCCATTGGGTACGTGTATGTATATGTATATTGGGTGTCCGTAGATTTATGTAGGTGCACAAGGAGATGGTATTATGGTGGATAAACTACGAAAGTAGTTACCTGCCTACTGACGGTGAAACGAATATACACCACCTCCGGCTACAAAGAGCTACCCGTCAGAAGATCTTTGTTCTTTCGACTACGTTCCCATTACGAAGAATATATCTCGCCGTCTATGGGACCACCTTTGCGCGGTCGGTTCGGTATAATTAAAATTCTTCGACTTGTATCTATAAACATCCGCGGCAATTGTACCCGAACACATTATACATATAGTATGTATATAGTATCTCGTTTTAATTATTTTCATCCGTTTGTCCCTGGTATCAGGAATTCTTGTAATTGAAATCCACAAAAAGCATCGAAAATGCAAAGCTATGGGCCAAGTACAAGAGAATGTTACATTGGAATAGGTTGCTCATTAACATAAACTGCATTTTACACAGGATTTGAAATCAATCAAATGTGAGCAAGTTTGATTGATTTCAAATCCTGTGTAAAATGCAGTTTATGTTAAAATTTCGTCATATCCGCAAACTTTTAGATATCGACCTGAATCTTTCACTGTCTTATTGGGCTTCGAATTCCGCGTCCAACACGTCCCGGATCGTTTTAATATCTCAATCATTGTGGAAATGGCGAGCAAATTACGAAAATCGCGAAAAATCGTCAAATTCAACCAGTTTTTTGGTCGGCATTCGCTCAATTTTTGAGATAGCCGTCTGAAACTTGTACCATTGTTTTAGTTGGGAAATTCTACGCCAGATCAATGTATAATAGTCGTACTTTTCGAAAATTTCATTTTTCGCAAAAATCTGAAGGGGGTAGGTCAGGATTTTTTGCGATTTTCGTAAATCGCTTGCCATTTCCACAATTTTTGAGATATTAAAATGATTCTTTCACTGGCTTATTCGGCTTCGGATTCCGCGTCCAAAACGCCCCAGATCATTTTAATATCGCAAAAATTGCGGAAATGACGGGCAAATTACGAAAATCGCAAAAAATCCTGACCTACCCCCTTCAGATTTTGGCGAAAAATTAAATTTTCGAAAAGTACAACTATTATATGTTGATCTGGCGTACAATTTCCTAACTAAAACAATGGTACAAGTTTCAGATCGCTATCTCAAAAATTGAGCGAATGCCGACCAAAAAACTGGTTGAATTTGACGATTTTTCGCGATTTTCATACATCGCTCGCCATTCGCGCAATTTTCAACATATAAAAATGATCGAATATGTTTCGAATGCGCATTCTGAACCTTAATTTTACGAAGCTTGATGTCAAAAACGTAACGTAACAAACATTTCTAATTTAATATGTTAACAATCTGGATGTGTGTGAGAGGAAATTTCATATACTAACATATATAAAATCTACGTTATCGGCAGAAAAATTATCTCGCATGGAATGAAACATATGTTAGGGTTTTACACCGGGCTGCGTGACAGGCTGAACATGGTGATGGAGAAGGAGGAGAGGAAGAAGACGACGTTTCTTACAAAAACCTCGACTTTTTAGATCAAAATATCTCGCGATTGGCTTGATGGATCTTCTCGTAGTTAGGCTTAAATTACTCGGGTGGACGTCCCCTACAAGAATATCACCATAGTTTGGGGGAAATATGCGGATTTAATGCCGTTTGAATACCCCGAAAACCTCGATCTAATTCTTCCGGAAAAGAGTAGTTCAGGTCTACCAGTCGGGAACTCTTGTACTTGGCCCGAGTCAAGACCTTAACTCTTGATATTCTTACGAAACGATTATGTCACATAACTGTAACTTTAACGTTGTCAGAGAGAGAGAGAGAGAGAGAGTTCGCCAGCCTTATACGTAATAAATACGAAAACCAGTGTGTATTTAGAAGACAGAGAAGAAAAACCACCACCTCTCGCCCAAGGGGGTCGAGATTATCGTTCGTGGGCTGGAAACTCGAGAATAACCCGATGAAGGGTTGCTCTTCCAACCCAGTGGCGCGTGCCCGGTGTTGATCACCCCTTCCATGCTTTATTATACCGATGCAACCCCCTTGAATTACGCCTGAATGCGTCTTCAGCTGCCGTCAGAATCCGGCGTCTTATACTATACGTGTGTGTGTGTGTATGTGTGTATTTATGTGTGTATACAGTGGAACAAGAAGTGGATTTGAATCCTCTGGAAAATGATTTCTTTAACCGTGAGATTCTAATTTCTGTCCTCCATTCAATTCTCGTATTCACTTTGGTGAACGACTACAAACAAACCGAGGCTACAGGCCACGGTATGCTAAAAACGTCGCCGGAGAAACACATTTCACCGGTCGTTTAGAAGAGCGGTGCTCTAAAAATATGTTCCTCGATGGGGATGCGATTGGCAGAAAGGATGCAACAGTTACATAACAACGAGCTACTATAATAAATTTATTCCCGGCTCGTCTGTTGCAAGGTAGATCCTCTCTCGTTGGATACTTTAAAGAAAGACTCGTTATTTTCATCTCCCCTTTAAATCCATCTTAAAAAACACACACACAAAAAAAACCATATTCTCAATATTGAAATAAAATCGTGAGTCCGCGAATTTAATAAAAAAAATCATTTGTTTATCCGCGAAAATGAACGGGTAAACACAATATTATTTAATATCGACTAACAACGGTCGTTATCGTTCACTTATACTCGTAACTTCGACAAAAGGTGCCGACAGACTTTCGCAGTCGGAGTTTCCGCGTTCAATGGGAATCCAGTTTTCGCCGCGGAACGTTAGTTCCCGGCACGTGTTCACGAAACACGGAGTTCCTGCATCCACGCTCCACATTTACACCTGGCCGGTCCTTAGGTCGACTTAACGGCGAAACGGGGAAATAATCCCGACGACTGTATTTCCGCCTATTAATTTTTCGTAAGGCGATTGTCTCTCCTTCTTCCCGTATAGTTCTTTCTATTTATTTTTTTTTCGTCTTTCTCCCCCCCCCCCATCGCCGGTGTAGTCGGCCTTAGCCACGGCATGGTAACAGAAGGTAATTCGAGCACGGTTAAACGGGGCCCGGTTAGCAAGAGAGGTCCCTTATGCTCTCTAAGTACTTAATAAGGTCCGACAAGGGCGTCCCTAAAGCCACTTTAACAGTGTGTTCCCCCTTCTGGATTAAGACTCTCGACATGCCGGAAGAAGCTAGGGAGGAAAAGCAATGGTAATTATTTCCTTAATGTCTCTGTTTCCATGTATACAGAATGTTTATCGTTAACGCAAGAACCCTTCATGGCATTCCTTCTACATAAATATACGTATGTACGTATGTTGATAAAATTACTTATTTTTCATCGTACTAATTTCCTATTGCCTCGAGTATCGTAATTAGTCTACAAAACGAAATGGTTTTAAATAACATCGTATTAAAATGAACGTCAAGCGTGCTCGGGAGGTATTTCCATGATCAAGATTCAACTCGGGAGTACCTATCTACTACGTCACCGTAATCTTGCATCTCGTATGTTTTTACATCTTAACCGTGAATACGACGTTATATGTATGTATGTACGCGGTTTAAGAGATCGCATTTGATCCGATCTGAACGTACGGCACGGGAAATTACGAAAACCGATGCCGTAAATCGGTGGTAACACATTCGTATACATATATTTACACACACACACACACGTATATACATATACAGGTAGATGTTGTACGGTGGAAAATTTTTAATTCACGCGCCGCACAACATTTTAATCGCGTCTCCTGCTACACTCGTACTTCTAGGACTATCCCATCCGGACTGACCGCATTCTCACCCACGTGACGTCAGCATCGAAAGAGATCCTCTCTTTACCCGCTCGTAGAGAGGAAGCTCATGAATTTGCGCTGCCTTCGCTACATGTCGGGCTGACGGCCTTAAAAAAATTCCCGGTGTTCGTTTATGGCCGGCTAATTAGATTTTTATCTTCATTAACGGCTCGCCCGACGAATCCAGTCCCGTGGATCGCGGACGACCGTGCGGCGATTCACGGATCCAGCTGTACCGGGTGTCTCGCAATTAATTCCGCATCGATTACAACGAGCCGGGATAAGAATTTTAATTTTTCCCCCCGTCGACGGTGGAAATCATTTGAATAACTCTCGCGGAACGGAAATCCCGGGGCAGCAACAAATTTCTAAAGTCTCTTTATCGTTTTTCCGCTAGATATGATCTCGTTAATAATAATATATAAAGATTTAAAATACGAATCGAGTATCGAACTCGTAAAAAATCTATTCCGTTTTTAATCCCCTTCGATTCCAGAGAAAACCTAAGTGAGGTGTTATCTATGATAATATGTTCTATCCTAGATAGATAGATAAAGAGAGAAAAAAAAATATATATATATAAGGGGAGATCCTTTACGGATCTTACATACAGTAAATCACTGTGAAACGTCCATAAAGTGTCTAAAGTCCTTCTTCCGTATGGGACGAAAATCATACACAGCGAGAACTGGCTTTCGTTGAAACGTGCAAAACGGTTTTAATCTGAAGCCGCTGGTACCGTCACCTGGCTTTACGACTTTCCTTTAATTCTAGCATGTTATTTTACTCCTCTGGATCAAGAATAGTATCCTCCTTCCCGTTGCCCGCTGCTAATCCACGATTACGACCCGTCGTCCTAGGAAACGGATAATACGTTCGAAAACAACAAAAGTACGATATATTTCGTATTTCATCCGTCGTTCTTATACGTACCGTACGAGATCGAAATAAATTTGATTTCGAGGGTGGGGTAAAGGTAAAAGGGGGGTACCACGTGGTGGGGAGGGAAGTATGGGGCAGGTGCGTTGAGGAACGATCTTAAGTTATTCATGAATTCGTTTAATCGGTTTCTGCGCGTACCGGGCTATCTCGTTTTCTAGCTTTTTACCGCGGCACGTCGGCACCGGTAATCAACGTTAATTCGTAGAAAACCGTACCAGTAACAAGGACTATAAATTCTTTATTGGTCAGAAGCACGGAGAGACTTCTATCTTATTCTACTTCTTCATCACTTGGGTACTCACTTATATTATCGTGGCTTTTACAAATCGTCGCGAAAATAAAATTAAATTAAAAAAAAAACAAACAAAAAATAGGAAACGTTAGAAACGTCAAGGGAAAAGAAAAAGTTTCTTCGTCGTTTCTATACGGGGTTTATAGTCGTATCCTCGGGTAAATCGAAAGCGGTAACGAGAATGGAGAGATCGTACATACGTCACCCGGGATTAGCCGGGACTGCAAAACTAACCGTGATTATTTACAACCGCCGCGGCGTAACCTTTTAAATCGCCAAATGTCTCGCGACGGGAGCCTGGGCTCGCGCGATTCACGACTTCCTGATTCTCTCGAGTCAGCCTGAATTGCTGAACGATCTAACGTGGCGGAATTTAAACGACGCTCCCTATGCCGATCGTAAGGAATCGTGACTGCCGTGGAAAGATCACTTAGATCGACTGCATAGCAATAAAGATACGCCAGGTATTTATAGCGAGATTTTTCACAGTTTCACGTACGTGTACATAGATACATACACACACACACGTAGTTATACATAGAAAACTCACGTTGAAACATCGCGTCGGTATAACGATAAGAATTACATAATCCGTAATATACGTGTGTAAATTATCGATATTTTTGTTTATTTGCTTTTTACTACACGACAAACGTTACGAGGAAATATTTTCAATAATTACATCGTGGACGACAGAATCCTAAGGAAAAGAATAAAACGATCGAGCAAAAATCAGACCAAAAAGGTGAACAGTGTCGAGAGTGTCGCGTAAAACGAACGTTTCCCCCTAACACCATTGCGGAGCTACAGGTAAAACGAGTGAAAATGTGAAAGGATCTCACGGAACCAATCGACGTTAATCGAAAGAAATAAAAAAAAAAAGGAAAAAGACATTTCTTCGCGATAGAAAGAAAGGACAAAAATGAAAAAGACTAGCGAAACACGACGATCGACGTTCGCAGGGGAAAGAAGAAGCTCCCGGTTACGAAGAAAGATAATCGATAACGACGATCACTACGTGGTAGAATTCAAATGCTCGGGTATTTGGCCGAATTCCATTGGTCCCGGGGATGCTGGTTACCGGTTTTCTGAACACGCTGGATAGGTCGGGCAATCTGGACGAAGGCTCGCGAGTGCAATCTGCCATCTGAAACGGGGCCCAAAGGGAGAGGGACTACTCCCTTTTCGGCCCGACCTACATCAATACCGTACTGCGTAGCACCAATTCACTTCCAATCGCGATGGGACTCTGAATATGTTTAGTACCTTTCCCCACCTCCCCACTCCCACTCCCTCTCCCCCTGAATCTACGATCTGTCAAATAAACACGAGATACAAGTGAGAGACGAATTTTATGAATTTAAATATCCTTTAAACGACGGAAAGAAAAAAAAAACACAGAAACGTATATACATATAATTCCATTCGACGTACACGTCGCGAGTCGTGGATTTTTAATTGAAAGAATCTCATCGGGATCTCGTAGAAAGTTACGGCCTTATTTTAATCCGACGACGACTCGAGTCGAAATGGTACACCGTGAGATTCTTTTACCGGCGTAATGAAAGGCCCGGTCTAGATGGAATATTTCCTTGATCCTAGACGATCGAAATACCGCGACCGAAGCGACAATCCCGGCGACGTCCTCTTTTTGCCCAGCGCGAAAGCGGCGGTTCCGAAGTCGCGGTTTCTGGGAAGAGGGTGGCACCGGGGATCAGGAATGCGGAGGAAAGGACGAGACACTGCTCCATATTTATCGTACCGACCGTCAAAGGGCTACCACCAACGCAAAACCACCGGACTTAGAGGCCGAGGCGTGGAACAAGAAAGAAATCAGTCTTATTAATTAATTTAACTCAGCCGAAGAACGACGATTTAAAACCGTACGTGATTCCCTCTATAAAGGCCGTGTGAATCCTTTCGAATACATACCAAACCTGACATATCATTTCTAACTAGAACTACCGAGGATTATTTT
The DNA here is from genome assembly GCA_917499265.3 of Mimumesa dahlbomi. Lineage (NCBI taxonomy): Eukaryota > Metazoa > Arthropoda > Insecta > Hymenoptera > Crabronidae > Mimumesa > Mimumesa dahlbomi. Next base: position 5,675,717 of record OU824124.1, read on the forward strand.
GGTATGTCTAAAAACGTTAGATAAATATATTTGCAGAAAGGGAACGAAAGAGGATAGTAAATTGATCGATTTAATGAATTTAGATATAGAGACACAGTTGTGACGAATTTCAGAAAGCACACTATTATAAATATAACTAATTTCAATAAGAAATTAAAAACCAGTCATTTTAACTGCTTTGGTAGTTCTAGTATCAAAGACATTGAATTATTTTTATTTATACAAAGTACCATAGTACCTTAATAAAATAATATAAGGTACGTATATTAGAGATTATATTCAAATCGAATTATTTCATCTCGAAACACCTCGTACCCCTTTCCCCTGTTTTTTTCTACTCAGTCTTCTTTTTTTTTCGTTCCCTTTTTTTATTCTTTGATATTCTATCTTTGATACCCTATCGGGTTGTATCGACGCTCGAAGGGACCTCAGTCAACATTTTTGACACAATCTATCAGGCAACGAAGGGAACTAGTTTTCGGGCTTGAAGGTCTTCTAGTTTCCTTCGTAATCGAGGTAGCTCCCGACCGGGCCATACTTCTGGCGCACTAATGGTGCGTCTAAGGCACCCAAGGGGAACAAAATGAATTTTGAAGGCAGAAAGAGGACGTGGTTCGAAAAGGCAGGGACGAGTAGTAGTAGTAGGTCCCGGGGCTGGGCATGGCTTACGACCGCTTCTTGCTAGAAACACATGAATAATGCAACAATTGGTCGGAGAGCGAGGACGATCCTTTGTTTTCGCAGGCCCTTCGTTACCAGCCGCCAAATTGCTCGCGAAGCTATCCGGCTCGTTCCAGCTAGTCACCGACCAATTTCGTTGCACAGACAGTATTACACCCCGGACGTCTCCTTCGTTTCACCGTTTTCTTTTTTTTTTCACTCGTGAAACACGTGCCGGTGAAACGATTAATAATTATACCCGTCGGTGTATACAGATGCTCGCAGCTGCATTTTCTAGCCCAGTTTTTGGATACGTTACGTCGACGGATAATTTTGTCTTCCTGGAAACGTGTCCGACGAAACGTGGACGAGAATAATTCCCCCGGGGATTTTTCATTTTTTTTTTTAAATAGATCAAATGAATATGTTTCACGTGGAAGTAATTCTTTGGTTTTCCATGGCATTTTTCTGTTCGATTTTTGTTTGCTAGGGAAAATATAGGGGAGGATACACGGCAGCAGTGGAGAAGATGGAAACGTGGATTCGTCGGAATTATCTTAATGAAGTGTCACTAATGTCCACCACTGTCTCGAGTTCTGAGTTGCTCCTTTGAGATCCTTTCAGAGATCCTTCATCCCCCGACGTCAGGTAGCGGAGTCTTGTGTTCTCGACCGCGAGTAAAGAGGACCACGGAGATTCTCTATGATAAAGTGCCCGGGGGAGAATCTTCGAAATGAGAGGTACATAGGACAAAACGAGTCTTTTCTTCTGTCCGAAAGTAATTTGAACAGGTACCCCCGGAAAGCCTTTCAAAAGTCGAAACGCAACGAATTTCAGTTGCAGCGGCAGGTGAAACGTTTCCATGAACGATCCTTTTGCTTAATGTATATCATTCGTTTGAAGATCTATGACTTCGCAATAAACCGCGGACGATGCTATTATCCTCGCCGTTACCGTGACGATCGATAAATCACGATCTCTTCGTCGTTAACGTATCAGAAAGACGCCTGACAGTACTCGAGACACGAGCTGTGTGTGATCGGTGAATAATCATTCCATATGGGACGTAAAATCTCGCCCGTTCGAACGATCGATAATTTATCCACGGTTTACCATATAATTATTCCGCGATTCCTTACCCGTCTCGTTTCGTGGAAATTAAATTCCTGTCATCGTGGAATTCGTGAAAGGGACCTCCGAAAAGAATATCGAGCTAATGAACGCAACCTCGTCCTTCGTGAGAAACACACGGCAACCACAGGTAGACGCAATCTACCGTTCATGTACACACTTTCTCACACACAGATATACATATATTTTTAGCACAGGTAGGTAACGCGTCTATGAGCCGTAAACACACGCTAAAAATCGCTGTTCAAGCGGGTGGAACCGAAAAACGCCCCCTCATCCATCGTCGAGTCTCTCGCGCATCGACAGGATAACCCGGGACCGTTGGGCATTTGTATTGGTAAAAAAATGTGCTGCGGATGGTGGTACCTGTTTCGATTTACCTGAGAAAGGACTCGAGACGAGAGAGATAGAGAAACAAACAGACACACCAAAAGAAAGAGAGAGAAATAAAATGAGAGAGAATACATCGGACACTTTCGAGTTGTTTAAGCGAGTAAAGGATAGAGAGAATTTAGCCCCTCGGATCCCCTGTCATTTGCTCGAAGCTTCAACTCGTGAAGACCTCGAAAGGATCGTCCACCCATCGGTGCGTGCACCAACGGATATCTCCACCCACTCATACACGCGTAAATTGTACAAGTGTGGTACTACCGGGGGCCCGGAGCACTCACATACCTGAGAAGAGTTGGCATGCCTTACCTCGCCCTCCCCCCCCGTCCTCCCACCCTACTTACCTTTATACCTTTATACCTGGCCAACGGACGGAGCTTCGTGCACCGACGCAGAGAGATACACGCGTCATTAAATAATCCTGGGGCCCGGGCTCATCAGGATCTTTACGAGGCGAAATAATATTCGGCCGAAACCGTCCTGCGGATAGCCGCGCGATATTTTACGTAAGGATCCGACGCCTTGTCTCTCTTTGTCTCTCTCACTCACTCTCTCTCTGTGTTTCTCTTGATTGTTGGCGGTATCTTGTTCCGTCTGTGTTTCTCTTATACTGATATATTCTTTTTGATTCTCTCTCACTCTTTCTTTTCTGTTACTCTTTATTCACTGTCTGTTTCTTTTCGTCTTTCTCTTTCTCGTAGAGCTCAACGGGTTTTTCGTTATTATTATTATTCTTTCTTTTTTTCGTTTTTTTTTAATTCCTTCCACGCTCTCGCACGACGCTCGTTGGCGTAGCACGCGAATGTGAAAGATCATCTTTTATTTATGTTACTTACGAGTCGACATGCCGAGGGGAAACATGTCGTCTGGATATTTTTGGATGTGAATAATTATTATTGCAAGTGTCCGTAGACGGAATGAGTTTCCAGACGGGAATAATTAGCCGGTCGGTTTTGTGTGATGGCCCGGGAATTACGGTTATTGAAGCGCGCGGTATAGAGGGCCATTCGGCGAAGCGATTAATCATCGAGGGATTCGCGATTCCTTCGGGCGGTGTTCTATTGTTGTTGTTGTTGATAGTTTTTTTGTTTTTGGTTTTTGTTTTATAAATCCCACGCGAAACTACGGGCCATCTGACGTATCGACCGCGATACTTTCGGTATGCTAATACAATTTAATATCCACTAGTGGTAGGCTATCGTTTTCCCCTGATAAAAGGAACGTTGCGCAACTAATCCACCGTTATATATATATATATGCATGTATGTATGTAAGTACGTACACGAGACGCAAATAATGATTTATAGCCGGGCAAGAAGTAAACGGAAGTTCAGTGAATCGTGACGGTGTACTTATCGAACGTGCACTCTTTCGCGCAATGAAATTATTATCACCGTTTTAAATACGATCTAAGTGTATTACCTCTCGATATACATATACATAATATACATACATACATACCCAAACGCGTACGAAACCGTCTAAACGTGCGCAAGGTAATCTACTTTCATTTCGCCGGATTTAATTACTTTGTTTATCAATTACAACGCGCGCGCGAAAAAAAAAAGAAGAACGAACCCGTCCGACCGAGAAACCCAAAAATCAATGATCGCAATTTCCAAGATTCTGACACCATCGAAATATTAATTTCAACTTTTGCCGGCTGGCGTATACGGATCCACCTCTCCGGGAACTCTAATTTCTGTTTCGTCGCGGCACCTGGCGACTCGTTAATTATTCGAAAGAGCTCAGGTTTAGCGCATTACCGGCGTTAACTTCTATTACACCCGAAACTACGATTCCAGCAAAACGGGCTGAAACTACTGTAGAATACTTAGGCTCGCGTGCTTCACGCGACTCGATTGTCCGCGAACAATGCTCGATCTTCGTGGATCTTTCCAATTAAGCGGCAGGAGGCTCGGATCAGGTGCAAAGAAGGTATAGAAGAGGGTTGCAAGGGCTCGTGTTCGTTCTCCTTCCCCCCACCCTATCGCTAGTGCCGAAGGGCATGCCGCGGACATCGTTGATGGGAAGTTGCCGAGACATCTTTAATTTCTTTCCCTCTAAAAAAAGAAAAATTAACAAAAAAGAATTATGTCTCTTTTTCTCTATCTTTCTCTTTCCCCCTATAATACCACGGTAGGGCTCTCTAATACAAGCTGGCGACACTCGCTAAGGTTATTCCGAGAAGAATAATAATTCTGTAATTTCGACGGCACGCGGCCAGTTCGGCCTCTTTTTTTCGCGACTAATTCCGCAGGTGTACCGGTGGAAACATAAGCAGGCGACCAGCCGCCATTCGTCGCCGAACGATTTGCACCAGTCCCTCTGTGTTACGTCTGTATACGTATATATATATGTGTGTGTGTGTGTGTATATGCATTCAGGATCGTAATGGAGGAAAAGGGTGCGTGTAACGTGGGTGTGTTGGTAAGAAGTCGAGGAACAAGGATCGTCCAAGAATCGAACGGAGAAAGATGATGGCTTAGAACGTGTTTAAGGACCGGAGGATGGAGGGAGGAAAGAAAGAGTGTAACTATGGCGTGCTGTAACAAAACACAGTCTAGAAGTGGACCGAAAGCCTTCCAGCCTAGGACAACAAAGGCCCTGGGTCTTGCCTCGCGATCACGTTCGTCCCGTACCTCCTCACATACTTCTTTGCCTCCTTCTTTTTATTCCGTCTTCCCTCTTGTTCTTTTCCTCCTACGTCTGCGCGATGGTCTTTCTTTCTTTCTTTCTCATTTCGTTTTTTATTTTTTATTTTAGTTCCTCCTCCTACCACCTTCTCTCTCTCTCTCTCTCTCTCTCTCTCTCGTTTTGAGTGAACACTCTCGCAGTCTCGCACACCGAGAGGAGAAGCACTCATAACGCCGAGCAACGAGAATTTGTCGCTGCAAACGTTTATTCGGTGGAACGTTTTACCGCCGCCGAATTGCATCGTGAAACTGGCGATAATTTCTCTGCCGACGTATTGGCGTTAATGTATGTATGTATATATGTACGTATATGTTGTATATATACTCGTTATTGGGATTCTCGTTCGGTAGTTTTACGGTAATTAATCGGAATTATCCGTTTATACGTAATCAATCCAGGGCGACGGTGAATTATTTAAACAACTCCACATTACGGTACATAATTAACGCAGCCATTTTCCAAAATACAAAATGTTCCTTCGGAAGAAATCACACCTAAACACCTCATCACCGATCATTCAGTCCAACAATACATACATACAATACACATACTCCGAATGAAACGGGGATCAAGGTCGGCCGAGTGAAACGTTTAATTACACGAAACATCTCAGACGCGTTGCATTATACAGATTCCATCGTCTTACAACAAAAACCAAAAAAACACACACACACACACAGAAACAAACGACCGGTCAGAACGAGTGACGGTATAACCGAGATACACCGCGAGTGGTCCATTAACAATAATTTCGACAGTGAACCGGGGCCCGCGGTTCCGTGGACCGTAGAGACACGTCCGTAGGAATCCTTTCTTGGCAAAAAGGAAACGGGAGAAAAAAAAAGAGAGAGAGAGAGAGAGAGGAAGGGAGGAACGCCTGTGCAAACCCGTTTGGCCGTTAGCAATCTCCAGGCACACACCGGAGTAGCCTCGGTCCAGGAGGATCGTGAGCGGTGCTTCCACGGGTAAAAGTCTCAACTGCTCTTTTGCTCCTGCCGGCTTGTACACTGACCTATATTCGATGGAACCGGGTCTGGAGACCGCGCGAGAGACCCACTACCCTGAAGAACCCGAAGAGTTCTGTCTCTGCCTACGGCACCTCTACCCTCCATCGATCGCTGCCGGAGAGCTCCACCGTTCCGAGTCGATAACGTTTTTCGCGAAAATTTACGACCACCCCCCTTCCCCTTCGAACCACCCCCTCTCACATATAGATGAACGTATTATACATCTAAGGAAATTATATAGTATTTGTTCAATTTAAATTTTGCCACGCTTCACGCGTATACATATAACATTTATAATCAGAGAATACATATTGATCTGAGAATATATATTCTCTGATTATATAATTATATTACGATCGTTAAAATTTATAATGCATTAAGTATATAAAATATTTAAGATAATAGGTAGTAGAGATAGATAGAGAGACTTTATGTACAGACGTCAACGTGATAATACAGAGGACATATACAATTAGAGAAAATATATAGCGTTATAGAGAAACGAGAGAATAGGCTTAAATTGGCGTTTCTCTTTCCACAGGTGAGACATTGTATCTCTAATATAGTTGTAAATAGTGTAAATAGTATGTAGGCGATAAAAATTATAATCTCTTTTCACATAGAAACAAATTTGGTCTATTCCTGTTTGAAAATTCTCAATAAGGTCAAAAAGGATAATAACCGTCTTATATGTATACATATGTACGGGTACAATTTGAAGAGACCATATCTGTCGAGCGGAAGATTCGCGTACGTGCTCGACGGAATAATGCAGTTGGATCAAGAGTTAAGGTCTTGACTCGGGCCAAGTACAAGAGTTCCCGACTGGTAGACCTGAACTACTCTTTTCCGGAAGAATTAGATCGAGGTTTTCGGGGTATTCAAACGGCATTAAATCCGCATATTTCCCCCAAACTATGGTGATATTCTTGTAGGGGACGTCCACCCGAGTAATTTAAGCCTAACTACGAGAAGATCCATCAAGCCAATCGCGAGATATTTTGATCTAAAAAGTCGAGGTTTTTGTAAGAAACGTCGTCTTCTTCCTCTCCTCCTTCTCCATCTCCATGTTCAGCCTGTCACGCAGCCCGGTGTAAAACCCTAACATATGTTTCATTCCATGCGAGATAATTTTTCTGCCGATAACGTAGATTTTATATATGTTAGTATATGAAATTTCCTCTCACACACATCCAGATTGTTAACATATTAAATTAGAAATGTTTGTTACGTTACGTTTTTGACATCAAGCTTCGTAAAATTAAGGTTCAGAATGCGCATTCGAAACATATTCGATCATTTTTATATGTTGAAAATTGCGCGAATGGCGAGCGATGTATGAAAATCGCGAAAAATCGTCAAATTCAACCAGTTTTTTGGTCGGCATTCGCTCAATTTTTGAGATAGCGATCTGAAACTTGTACCATTGTTTTAGTTAGGAAATTGTACGCCAGATCAACATATAATAGTTGTACTTTTCGAAAATTTAATTTTTCGCAAAAATCTGAAGGGGGTAGGTCAGGATTTTTTGCGATTTTCGTAATTTGCCCGTCATTTCCGTAATTTTCGAGCTATTAAAATGATCCAGGGCGTTTTGGAAGCGGAATCCGAAGCCGAGTAAGGCAGTGAAAGAATCATTTTGATATCTAAAAAATTATGGAAATGGCGAGCGATTTACGAAAATCGCGAAAAATCCTGACCTACCCCCTTCAGATTTTTGCGAAAAATGAAATTTTCGAAAAGTACAACTATTATACATTGATCTGCCGTAGAATTTCCTAACTTAAACAATGGTACAAGTCCCAGGTCGCTATCTCAAAAATTGAGCGAATGCCGACCAAAAAACTGGTTGAATTTGACGATTTTTCGTGATTTTCGTAATTCCCTCGGCATTTCCACAATTTTTTAGACATCGATCTGATTCTTTCACTGTCTTATTCGGCTTTGAATTACACATCCAAAATGACCTCGATCACTAAAATAGCTCAAAAATTATGGAAATGGCGAGGGAAAAACGAAAATGTGGGTGAATCCCTGACCTGCACAATGGGATAGGTCAGGGATTTTTCACCATTTTCGTTTTTCGCTCGTCATTTCCATAATTTTCGAGATATCGATCTGATTCTTTTTGCATCTTACTCGGCTTCGGATTTCGCGTCCAAAGAGCCCTGGATCATTTTAATAGCTCAAAAATTACGGAAATGGCGGCCGAATTACGAAAATCGCGAAATATCGTCAAATTCAACCAGTTTTTTGGTCGGCATTCCCTCAGTTTTAAAGATAGCGATCTGAGACTTGTACCATTGTTTTAGTTAGGAAATTCCACGGCAGATCAACATATAATAGTCGTACTTTTCGAAAATTTAATTTTTCGCAAAAATCTGAAGGGGGTAGGTCAGGATTTTTTGCGATTTTCGTAATTTGCCCGTCATTTCCGCAATTTTTGCGATATTAAAATGATCTGGGGCGTTTTGGACGCGGAATCCGAAGCCGAATAAGCCAGTGAAAGAATCATTTTAATATCTCAAAGATTGTGGAAATGGCAAGCGATTTACGAAAATCGCAAAAAATCCTGACCTACCCCCTTCAGATTTTTGCGAAAAATGAAATTTTCGAAAAGTACGACTATTATACATTGATCTGGCGTAGAATTTCCCAACTAAAACAATGGTACAAGTTTCAGACGGCTATCTAAAAAATTGAGCGAATGCCGACCAAAAAACTGGTTGAATTTGACGATTTTTCGCGATTTTCGTAATTTGCTCGCCATTTCCACAATGATTGAGATATTAAAACGATCCGGGACGTGTTGGACGCGGAATTCGAAGCCCAATAAGACAGTGAAAGATTCAGGTCGATATCTAAAAATTTGCGGAAATGACGAAAGAATCCACAAAAAGCATCGAAAATGCAAAGCTATGGGCCAAGTACAAGAGAATGTTACATTGGAATAGGTTGCTCATTAACATAAACTGCATTTTACACAGGATTTGAAATCAATCAAATGTGAGCAAGTTTGATTGATTTCAAATCCTGTGTAAAATGCAGTTTATGTTAATGAGCAACCTATTCCAATGTAACATTCTCTTGTACTTGGCCCATAGCTTTGCATTTTCGATGCTTTTTGTGGATTCTTTCGTCATTATAATATGCACTGGGATTCGGATGAAATCGGTGATAAACTAGGTATTCAAAAAGAGTCCTGGGTATGAATGTTGGAAACGATGACGCATTTCGGGGAGAATCTTTTCTTTTTTTTTTTGCCGCAATGCTAATCGATGATATTGTCGAGATGAAATCCGCTGATCGGTGGGATTTCTTAAGAAGTGCGCGTGGGTGGTGGAGACTATTTTCCGTTTTTTTTTCTTCTCTTTTTTCCCTTTCAGGCATTCGTGTGTTCCTTTTAGGAACTGGAGGGTCAATGTAGTTGATCTATACATATGGTCTATACATATGGATCCATAATTATGAAAGTGGTCTATTACGTTTTTTAAAGGTTTTGAAACATTTATTAATAAATTATCAAGACTTTTTTTTCTTGAGATATTGACTTAGACCGCTTTCATAATTATTGGCACATATACATATATCTGTATATATTTTCTTTAAGGGTAGCAAATATACGTGGTCCAGCGTCTTTAAAATTAACTTTCACGTGCTCTAGGTCGCGGTCGTCTACTTAGAACGTATAGGTACGTCGAGGGTGTATCCCGGGGGAGGGGGGGGGGGCGTAGATCTTCAATTTATTTGAAAATCCGCGGGGCGTGCTCGTGAGTTACACGGGATATCGGGATATCCCAGGTGTTTCTGGGTTAAGCTCGGATTAGATCTCGGACATCCGAGTCACGGAGTCTTCTAGTCTGGATACAGACATCGCCGTTTAACATCCAGGTTATTTCTGGGTCTCGCCGATCTAAAAGTTCATTTGTATCGATATAGGCACACGTCGTCATTTACGGTGAACGTTTTCTGGACGTGATTTTGTTTATACGTGGAGCCACGGATACCTTGATTACTCATTTACATACTGAACAGACGGTAAGTATTTAATATTCATACCCGACGAAACGGAGGATAGCGAACAGAAGAGATCCGATTGGATGATGGGTTCAAACAGGGACGTTAGAATCACCGGTGATTCGATAGAAGAAGATTTCCAACCGATGGAAATTAAAGACAATTTAATAAAATATCGACGCAGAGAGAGAGAAAGGAAAAAAAGGTATAAAGTGGTAGAGATCAGCCGGTTTCATATGAACGCCGAGAGCCGAACGTGCATTCTATAAATATGCAAAATTGAATTTGCATTCGTTGCACGGGTCCACGCACGAAAAAGAAAAAAAAAAGAGGAAAATAAAGTGGGGAAAACCGGAGGGAGGGGGAGAAAAAAAAACAAATTCTCACCCGTACGTGTGAAACTGCACACTCGATACCGTGGAAATTTTCAACTCGCCCGAGCAATCGATTACACGGTTACATTGCCGCACGTCCCAATTTTCCATCCGGCGTTACACTCTCCCACGCCGGACAATTTTCACTTTCCGCGACACTTTAATCGATGCGCTTACCGAACGATAATAATTAATGGGTACCCGCGTCGTCCGGAAACGGATAGGCCGGTCGCGTAGTTATCGCGCGGCGATCGGTAATTATCATCGATACGGGAAGGAAAAAGTCATCGATCGCGGATTCGAAACGATTAATAACCATGGTACGCGTATAAGGTAATGTATATGTATACGTATACGTATACGTATATATAGTGTGCATTTTAAAATGCGCGGTTCAGACTTTATTTGCATGATTATATAGTGGTGTACGGATTATCAGGCGTGCGAGACGGCAGAACGCGCTGATCGAGATAAGTGAAGGGTTTCGTGATAAATACGTTCATGATTGAACGCGCTTACGGTTATCGATTATAGAAGCGCGCGACTCCGGGTTTTATCGTGTCAAAGAAGCTGTTACATCGGCAACCGTGATACGAAACCGTGGCACGTAACGTCTTAATTAGATGGTCAGAGGTGCGAACGATATGCAATAAGCCCTCTCCTCCCCACCCCTCCATCCCTCCCCCCGGTCGATTGATGGCCGAGAAACCGCAAAACATTTTCGGCGACCTGGAAGTTCCTTTGATGTACGTACTTACGTAATGTTCGATGATTCTGTTAAACGGTTCCAGGAGTGTGTTTTCGCGGAGTACTTTAACGAGTGGGAAACTGATTTCCACGCGGAATAGAAAGTAAATGAATAAATTACCTCGACCGCAGCGTGAAGATATATATAGATCTGTATTTTTCCTTCTATTTTTTATTTTTTCGTACGCTAACGAATGAGTCAATGAATATGATTTCTTTCTGTTTTTTTTTCTTGTCGTCTGGAAAATCTAATCGGCCGTAATATAATTGTCACGTATCATTGAACGTAATTGGAATCTACCTGAATATACATACACCGCGTGACGAATGTTACATATTCATCGATTAATTAACACTTGGGAAAATTCTCGTATTCTCATAACCGGTAATAAGTTTCACAGGGGGAGGGGGTAAAGTCTGCTCGTTAATTTATCGATACGACCTAATAAGCGGGAACATCGTGGCCGCGACGCAATACACACACACATACACACACACACTATTACAGTACGGTGACACGTCCCGTGGGACACGGTGTGTCGCGTAATAATATTAAAATCTTCTCGGATCGACCTTGGAGAACAAAACGTGCCCTAGTTTCCCCGTCTCGCGCGCATTACCGTCGTTTTCATCGAGGGAGGCGTACAGAACGACAGAGGGAGACAGATAGAACGAGAGAGAACGAGAGAAAAAGGACATAGAAACAGAGTAAAGTAAAAAGAGAGAGAGAGAAAAAATCGTTTGCCAAGCCGAGAGGCCCGATTCCATTTTCTACCCCATCATCTCCTGTCTGTCTCATTAGCACTCCTGACCCTCGAGAGGCGTATGACTACCACCAGAAAAGGGTGGCCTCCCTTCAATGCAGCTGCAAATGAGAAGCAACGGCAATGCAGTCGCTTGTACGAACTAGCCCCTATGAAAGATGCAGAGGCGTTAAATGAAGACCGCGGTCACCGGTTACCGTGGATATCAAGGGGATACGAGAGCAACTAGGCCAACGGGGGTGCTTTTGATCACAACCCGTTCATATCTTTCATTTTCTTACGGCACCCGTGCTCGTTCTCCACGTATTCTCTCTCCGTGAGAATATCCGATCCGGCAATGGTTTTTAAGCGACTTTCGCTATGGCGAACTAGTTTCGCGAGACTCGTAGTGAAACACGTGGTTAAAATGATATTTTTGATATTATGCCAAGTTGCAGGTACATATATTATAATTCTTGGATACTTATGGAAAGATATAACACACCTTCTCCTCCTCCTCCTCCTATTTTTCCCTGTTATTGGTTTGTAACTTATTACGATATTTTATGTCTATATTTGAACGGAGTTGTAGTAGAAACGTTATGGGAGTTGGATTGAGATACGTAGGTGATATTATGCACCGCGAGCGTAATATTGCGCAATAGGGAGTGAACGAAATGTGAAAAAAGAAATATTGCTGATTTAGAATCCGTGTACGTTGTATACATGGATGTGTATGTGGTACATACATAGGTATGTACGTTCTGTTGCAGGTTTACTTGAAACGTCTTATACAACGCTATATTGCTTATTTCCATAGAGGAACAACGATATTCCATACGGTGACAAAATTCCACCTTTCCACCTCCATTTTTTTTCTGTGTCTATACGTATAGAGTCACCGTAAAGGAAGATTGGAGAGACATTTACAAGTTCGATGAAGGTGAATTTCGAACGAACCAACAGCGAAACTTTTTTTTAACTATACCTCCACTTCATTGCAATTTCCGTAAAAGAGATAACACCGCCGCATAAACGAAGAACCATCTATAACACTTCGTATCTTCAAACTTGTAATTGCCTTGAACTCCAACTATTAACGATACCCCACCACTCACTTTATATAACTTTCCGAACAAGTAACAAACCTTCTCCCCACCCATTTCACTAAAAAATAATCATCCATCCCCCACGTACCATATCGTTCATCCCCAACAAAAAATAAACCTCTTCACGCCCATGGACAGATGTGGACGTTTAATTTTTTTATTATTATAAAAATTATCACTACAGATTATTCACTATAGAATCCCTCAATAAGACAAGTAACTTTTCCATTGTTCTCCTGCACTGGTAATGGGATTTTTATTTTATAAAAAAATTCCTAAACGCCCCCATACGTGGCCAAAAGCGTGAAAAGGTTAAACACAAAAAAAAAAAACAAAAACGATAACTCACCGGATTATTGGTGAGTGCCGAGGTGGACGCAGCGGTAGGATGGTGATCGTAATCCAGGTACTCGTCCCGATGATGTCTGCCGGAACCGTGCCTCTCTCTGTCGTCCCTGACGTCCCGGACGTCCCGGAGGTCCCTGAGATCCCTGAGGTCCCTGATGTCGCGCAGGTCCCGAAGGTCGCGGAGGTCGCGCTGTTCCCGGAGGTCGCAACGGCTCACGTGGTCCCGTTCACCGCGTAGCTGTCTCGACATCGCCGTCGGCTCCTCCTCCTCCGAGTCGAGCAGCAGCTGCTCGACTCCACCGCCGCCTCCGCCACCTCCAGCACCACCTCCGCGTCGGGCGGGATAACGCCGGGGGTCACACCATCCTACCTCCTCCTCCGCCCCTCCGGCGACCTCGTCGCGGGGCAACCGAGCCGTGCCTGGGGCCCTCACGACCGATCTAACTCTGACCTCCTGCCCCCGCGGCCCTCCGGGGGGCTCCACCACATCACACCCAAAGCCTACACCTCCCGGAACCCTCACGACCCGAACTCTTCTTCGTGCACTACCGTCGCAGAGTGATCCGTTGACTTCGTACGAATTGTCGGTAATTTACGCGGCTTGGTTCGTACTTGTATCGCGTTATGTTTGCGGGGGGAGGGGGTGACGGTGATGATTGGTTACGGTGATGACGAATTGTGCCTGGTATCTGTAAACAGAAAGGATCCGAGTGAGTTTGTAATATTGTGTCTTTTTTTCTGGGGAAGTATTGGAAGAGATTGAAATTGTGCCAATAATTATGAAAGTGGTCTAAGTCAATGTAAAATGAAAGTCTTGATAATTTGTTAATAAATGTTTCAAAATCTATAAAAATATCCAAAATTTTTTAAAAATTAACTTAGACCACTTTCATAATAATGGACATATTAATTGGATTTCATGGTATGTATATTATGTGTGTTATAGGTGATTTTTTGGAGGGGGAGGAGAGGTGGAAACGAATAAAGTAGAGGATTTGTTTGATGTGTTAAATTTGAGTGACGGTGTATTTTTATACGGATTGAGAATACAATAAAAGTGTTTGATGAAAGTGAACGGAGCAGAGAGACGAGCCTATAGTTCCCGCAGCCTTTGGTATACGATATAACACTACCGCAACCACGTAAGATGTAAATTCAATTTCCTCGCTGTTACCATAAGCCGCAGAGGATAATTCAATTTAATTTTAGTGAGCCAAGCAATTTTGATACAGAGACATGTGCTCGTGTATTGTTCCCCGGTCGACTGGATCGTCGATTCATCAACGTCCTTTGAAGTTTACATTTTTTTTTTCTCTCTCTCTCTCTCTCTCTTTCTCTGTCTCTGTCTCAGACCCTCGTGAATATCTATTTATATTATAATAGGAATTTCGTCGGACTAACGAGTATACTGGTGAGCGTAATTATTACACACTGGGAGAGAGAATTAATTTCAATTTAACATCCATATCGTTTCCGTTTAACAAATATTTCGATCAAATATCATCCACCGTGCGTGGATCTAAAATTAAATTTAACCAAAATAATCACCGACAATGAAAACGGTTTGTTTATCTACAATCGTTCAGCGTTTTATTTCGCAAGCTGATTCCGCGGCGATTGCGAGAATTACGTTTTAACAGGGACACGTTGTAAAATATTACAATACGTTCAATTAATCGAATTACATATCACGGTGTAACGTTAAAGCGGCACGGTTTAATAAAATCCCACGTTCACTTGCACAGCCGTTAACATTCTGTCATCGCGGCGATCGTTACATTGATAACGAGGTCGACCCGTGTTCGTCAAATCGATTATCGTTAATTAACGCTACTATCGGAAGGCGTTGTCCGTTGACTAGTGATATACGCGAACGTCTCTTTGCCAAGGTCAGACTCGACCAAATCGAAAGTTATGGCAGCTCTCAGCCGTTACCTTGAGCAGCCACGGCAGGGTAGATAAAATACATCTAACAATCCTCACGATTCCACCGCGATAAAACGAAAAAAGAAGATGGAGAACAATCCACCAACAAATAAACTAAACCAGCGGAACCAAAGTACCGAATAAAAAAGAAAACGAAAAGAACCAAGTTAACGCCCGCCCGTTTCGAAGTCGGAACGATAAACCGGTGCGTAACAGTCCACCCAGCTCTCTTCCCGTCTTTCCAACGGGAGAGGGTGGCAACGAAGCTCGCCCAAGGTGGGGTGAGTTGAGGTTAGGTCACGCCGCAGACCACGAATGTAGGGTTGTGGGTCGCGCCCGGTCGAGCTCAGCTGCGCTGCGACCCAAAGGGGTTGCGGCTCGTTGCTGATCGGACACGTAGCAATCTTCCACTTCTTTTTTATTTCAATATTACAAAATACTCTCTCCCACTTTCTTTCTCTATCTATCTCTATCTACCTTTCTCTCTCGCCCCCAATGATATCAGCCTACCTAAAGCGCGACAGTAGAATATCCAAATAACAGACAGACCGTCACATCTTTTCTATTACATCACCAGTATATCGTCTACCCATACGATACTCGACCGAGAGATTAACAAAAAGAATAAAAAAAGGACAAGAAAAAAGAAAGATACGAAACCTCACTGAAACACCCGAACCATCCAGCCGACCCTCCTTCCAGGGAAATACGTGTCGTGGAAAAACGAAACAGATAGACGGAATCGTTTTTTTTCTCTTTTTTTTTAACCGACTCGCCCGGGGCTCGGGAAAACTTACGCGCGTTTCCCTTATGCGGCGATTTTTTCCCCAGCGGTTTTCGATTCGCTCCGTTACACAAAAAGCACAAGACACACTTTCGCGCGCGCGTTAACGTACAGCGTTGACGCGTTTTTCTTTCCCCAACGATTCGCGGGGGCACGGTGCCTGGCGACTTTCCGCGTGATCGGCGCCAGAGGTCCACGACGTCGAAACGACGGCGACGGTTGGGCTCGCGTCGACGGCTGCCACCACCGCGCTCGTGCGTCCTCGGCTCGGCTCGGCGTGGTGACGTCGCGGGGACGCCGGAACCCCGGCGGTGTGTCGTATCGATCGCGTGCGCGCGCGCACGCGGCCCGCGACCCGCGGCGCGTCAACACGCGCCGCGAGACGATGCGCGACACGTGGCTGCGCTTCGCGAGAATCTTGGGGAGAGGGAGAGAGAGAGGGAGAGAAAGAGAGAGAAACGTGAGGGAAAAATACGGTTTTTTTTGTCTTGTTCTTTATTGGGGGGTGGATTGATTTTGGAACGGTTTATATAATTGTTTCTTTTTTTTTGGGATTGATGAAGATTTTTTTGAGTGTCAGAGAATGACCTTGTGTTTGAGTGAGTATTGTGAGTGAGAGGTTACTGTTGTAATAACATCCGGTATATGACAGTTTAACAGGTAGCGGATTCAATGATTCGTGAGAAGTATGGGGAAGGGAGGTGGGGAGGAAAGAAGAAGATTGATATCGGGGTATTGGTTAATGAATTTTGAAGTTGATGGTTCTGGGTGATCATGTTCGTTAATGAACCATCGGGGGGCAATGAACTCTCGAGGTGTTTCGTGTAAAGAGAACTTTCGTTGAAACACCTCGGCGTGTGTTGTGTATAGTATGTATGTATGTATGTATTTCGAAACGTCGAGATTTGATTCGTTGTTAATGGTCGTTGCATTATATACCGTCGGAATAAATTACACGCATGACCGAACGTTTTGTTTATCACTTAACACGTGCTCGTTATCAAGAGATTCGTTAAATATAGACAATTTCCAAATGATAATATCGATGCATGTATGTCGTTAAGCTGTTTACCAGAAAACGGTCATTAAGACCCAAGCGTTTTCATTTAATTGCGCGATATTAGCTTACGCTAAATGCTACGGGCTACAAAGCTGCTCTAATTACTAGTTGAAATTAGCTAAACGACCCGGTAATACAAGCGTGTATACATACACGATCATAAGTGATCGATAACTAACGTTGCGTTATGATAAAATATATTATCACCGAAACACCCTTTGTAACGTGCGAAACCCCCCCTCCCCACGGGGTGTTTCGTTTCACGTTTTACAAAGGGGTTGCGGTACTGACTGAAATCGAACCCACCAACCCCTTAAAGCCCGGTCGAAGACGCCGACATCTGACGGAGGGTGAAAGAAGTCCAACGAAAGAAAGACCTCGCGAAAGAGGAAACAATCTGCAGTTTTCTGCGGCCCCCACGTTGCCCACCACGTTTCACATCGTCCACTTTACTCGTTCGTCGCCCGGGGTCTCTTTACCGACCTTCAGTGATAACCGTGCCCGATAAAACCCACCGTATCCCTAGGTTTTTCGAACCACCCTCTGATAAAGATGTGCGTACTTACGTGGACCGAACCGGGTGTGTCCTCGTCGATGTCTATCGATCGCGAAACGATATACATACTATACTATACATACATGCCAAGGATAGAGAAGAGAATCGGAATGCGATGCGCCACTCGGTGCTGCATGCTGGCGGCTACAATCAGAACACAAAACCCCCTTCGAGCAGTATAATTGTCATTTACAATGATTGCGTTTGAAGATGAAACACTCGCGGACAATGCCCGGTGTTGTACGCTCGCTTTACCAAACAACCACGTATCGATGACCATTCATGATAGCCACGCGCGATGATGCAATAATACGCGAATAGACACTGCAGGTACTCGAACAACTTCCTACAAACTCCGGCGGAACAAGTGTAATTTACTCAATTTCATTTTCATCTCCAGTCACGTAGACTCGCTACATTTCCACTCTAAAATCACAATACAATAATAACCCTCCAAAAACACGTAAGAAATCATCATTAAATATTCCAATTTATAGAAATAAAATCACAAACATTTAAAAAACTACTCCAAGTAACAACACCCTATTTAATCACTCATCTAAAAAAAAGACAAAATAAAAAACCCTTCATCTAGTCCCTCTAAAACACCAAAGCATCCTTATCCAGCATCCCCGATTAACCGATTACCTGTTTCATCGCCGTCCACGCGGATCCACGGGATATCACACTTGTCCGTCTGCTCTATCCTTTCAGGGGAGAGGGGAGAGGGAGAGAAGGTGGGAATAAGACTTCCGGTCGGAAGCACGGTATCCCGGCATATAGCGTGTGGCGACGACGTAGGGGAGGGATGACTCTAGGAGAGGAGGGGTGGGGAGAGGGGGATGCGGGAGACAGTCGGGCACGTCCATCATCCCCGGCGGCTACGCCGTAAGGTGGCAACGTTGCTCTCGCGAGAGAGGTTTAGAGTCAGGCGCAAGGGGCAATGCTACCGCTCGCGCCAACAACTCGACGTTCAAGGGAGGGGAATGGTACGTCGAGGGATGGGGGGGGGGGATACGGAGGGGAAGAGGTATAGAGCCGCTCTAAGAGCGTAGAGAGAGTTCGGGTGGTGGGAGAACACGCCGCTAGACGAGAGAGAGAAAGAGAGGCCCGATCGCCGGTGGTGGGGATGAAGTCAACAGTGGAGAGTGGGGTTGAAAGACATGGTAGAGGAAGAGGGAGACCACGGGTGAGAGCGAGAGAGTGATAGAAGGAGGAGAGGGAGCGAGAGGCCGCCGAAAGCGCATAGCGGCCCATAATTCGGTGCGCCGCCCCGCAATCAGGTTCGTGCTCGATGTTTCTAACCGCCTCGCTCGTCGCAGCCGGGAGAGAGAGACGGTAGTGCACACGTTTTCTACGTTTTCGTTCCGCGCGTACCTTTACGTTCGACGGTTTTTTGGCGTACGGTCTCTATTTGGTGTACGGTGATATAATATAATAGCGGTATATTTTATAATATATGTGTTTATATATATATTTATATATTTTAAATAAATAAATATATATATATATATCTTATATTATTTTTGTATCTCTGTACAAATCACGGAAGAAATAATAATAATTATCGGCGTCGCCGGGTTTCGATCTCTCGATCTCCTCGCTGCCTCGTTGCTGTACGTTGTTTATCTCGGCAGCTGGTCCGGGACAACACACACATCGCCTAGTGCAAACGCGACGACGGTATTTCGTTTTACTACGCACGCTGGAAGAAACCGGAAGGAACGAGAGTGGTGTGTTATCCCTTCGTACGAGAAGAGAGAGATTGTGAGAGAGAGAGAGAAAGATAAACGACGGAGTCACGAGTGCGAGGGGGAATAAAAAATAAAAAAGAAAAGAGAGAGAGAGGAAGAAAAAAAAAGTCGAAAGACCTACGGTGGAAAACGGAAGAGAAGATGAAGAGGAACGCAGTGTCTCACCGGTAGCCAACGTAACAGGCGCGCGCGCGCGCGTGCTTCTAACAGCGGACACTACGCTACCTCTCCGTTAGCCATTCAGTCAGTTAGTCAGTCCAGTCAGTGCCGGTTCTACTATTTCGCACGTTCTATTTACCAACCGTCCTTCAATGGTAAATCAATGTGTGTTCACCACGGGAGTCTGTCGATCGTCGAATGTATTTTAAGTGAAATCGAGGAGAAAAAAGAAAAAGAACACCCCGGAGGGAAGAGAGTACATCGAGGATCTGGTGTTATATATTTCTTCTTTTTTTTTCTTTATCATCTGAATTGTGATCCTCCGACCGGCAGATAAAAAGAAATCTTCCACAACACGGGGGAAATGTGCGACACACGGACACGTCCAGTGAAATAATATCTCGTGCTATTCATGGTATTTGATATACTACATTCATTTATATTTTGTTTCACTTTTTTTTTTTTTTAAATTATTTTACTTGGATTCTTTAAACTTCTTATTCGTTGGTGATGATTGTGCGGTTGTACGAACGTAACGTGGTCATATAGCGTACACGCCTCTTCGTCGTCGTCGTCAACGTACGTCGTTTTCGTCTTCGTCGTCGGCGTCGTTGATTCTTGTGTCACGAAAACTAACGGAGACAAACCGAAAAGAATAATCGAAAAAGAGAGAGAGAGAGAGAAAGAAATACATAGTGAGGGACTTCTCGGTGATCATCGTCTAACGTCGTCGTCGTCGTCTTGGGTTCTCGACGTCACGTAAATATGAAAAACACATGCATGCCTGAAAACACCATATAACCAAACCCCGGTTTGCACGTGTGTGCACGTGTACGAACGCGCACAGTCGCCGTATTGTACACGGTTCTGATTATTAACGAGTTATTACCGCGATACTAATTAAGTTTAATCGCAAGGCCGCCCGTTCGTTAAAGTTAATTGCACGATCGACCACGGCCCACGTCGTTAACTGCGCCGTCCTGCTCGTTGCCCGACGAACGCGCTTTTATAGGAATTACATGGGTTTGATCGTGGCGCGCGAAAAAACCGATTTCATCCCCCCCCCCCCCGCCGTTAGTGTATTTACAATTTTTATTTCTTTTTTTTCTTCATTTTTTTCCACCTACGTTAGTATTCACCCTTAGAGTCACCCCTCTCATCCCTTTGGGATAAACTCGTATAATTGAACTGGGGGTAAATTTTTTTTTCCATGGTTTCCAACGATAATTTTCCCCACGTTGACCATCGTCGACGTTCATTCCGTCGTGTTATCGGCTCGCTTGCTGCAATTGCAACAGCACACGCTGTCGCGTTCGCAGATTCATGTTTCCTCGAGGTGGACAGTCGCACGGTAGCACGAAGTATTTTCTTGTTCTGCTCGGTCTGTTGCATCGCCGGCACGTTTTACCGTACGATCCCGGTGTACTATAATCCACGGTGACGATTTTATACGCGGAGCATAGAGAGAGAGAGAGAGAGAGATTCGTCTTCGCGATCGTTAGCCACGCTTGAACGGTCTGATACTAATTCATTTGTCACGGTTCTAAGTATTTCCTTTAGTTTTCCGCGAATTATTCCGCGGCATTCCACCGTGAACGTTAACACAATTTTATTATTTACATTCGCACTCGATACGACAGCGTTATAGCTGGTTTGAAATTTAGTATGTATTCATTTTCACTCGGTCTCTATTGTTATTCAATGTCGACGGATTAATTAAACGAAATTCACGCCGTAGCGTGCGAGCCAGCGCCACGTTTCATCGGTATTTCGTTGATTAATCAGTTTTTCCGCGTAAGAGTGGCGAACCGTACTCGCCCGGGGTCTCGATATCGAACACCACCACCGTTTCCTTTCATTTTTATGCTAATATCAAGCTGACCGTATGCACATGTCGTACCGGCTCGCGGACGTATTTTTTTGTTGTTGTCCTTTTTTTTTTTCTTTCAAACCTACACCGGTGCGTTGCGACACGCATATATTCGTCGTTTACTGCGTGCGACGCGTGTGATCAATAAATCGGGCTGTGCTGCACGTACATACGAGTACATACATACATACATACACACACACACACAAACGTGTGGTCGTTTGCACGCACGACTCACGCACGTGGGACAACGGTGCACACCGTCGCGACGCAGCCGAAAACGCAGTCTAAACGTAAGACTACTCCATTCCACGAGCTGCCTAACTACAATGTAGAAAAGTGTACGGCTCGGATAACAGAAATAGACTTCACGGAGTGTGCTTAAAATTAAACCGACTTCTTAACGAATATGAGACTTGCGGACCGTATATTTGAAATAATATAACTAGTACACGTGGTTCACTTAAATTCTGTTAAAAAGAATTCAATTAACTTGTTAACGAATATGAGATATGTAGATTGGATATTTGAAATAATGTTTCTATTTTTCTTTAAATACTTGAATTTAATTTATACGTAGGTAATGAAACTAAAATAGATTCATTTCGGTTATTGGATGTTCCTATTCGAATTTTAACTATACGCGTAAGAAAAATGTAATTATTTATGAAGGATTTTATTCATAAAGGGGATATAGGAATATTATTTCGTACTCGTGCGACAATAGGAAACACACAGCAGCATCGTTCTCCGTTTTATAGACACAAGTTTGCCACGAACAGTTAGCCGGTTCGCGTTCACTTTCTCTTCGGCTATCATCCTACGGGCTTCCCGTCGTGTTTTTGATAAATTCGATACGAAACTTCCTGGACGCGAGTTGCGCGCGGGTCCGTTCGGCACGAAATGTAATAATTAATGTACGCACGTGCATTATCCTACCGAGTAATACATGCACGCATTGCTGGCCGGAGGTCAAACGGATTGACCCTGGGCTTTCGCATTAAAACATTTCGCGTTTACTTATGTACATCGTGTGTTATGTAAAAAAAAAAGAAAAAGAAAAATACCGAGAGGAAAAAAAAGAAGATAATAATCACTTCTCCATAGCGAAAGTCGATGTGTTTGAAAACAAATCGATAAATCCTGTGTGAGAGAAAAAAAAATCTCATAGATATTTAAAAGTTACATCTCGAGAAATTCATCAGACATTTATGGAAGTTGAATAATATATTAATTTTTTCTTCTCTCTCTCTCTCTCATTCTCGAATCGTATATTTTTATTTCTTTAATTTTTTTTTTCGAGTACCGTCGTAATTCTTCCTTGCGATTAGACAATTTCGCGAGAATGATTAACGCGTCGCCTGTTACGAACGGAAATCCCTCGAGCCGCGTCTTTACACATGGCGGCCGATGGTTATTTGATCGATACGAACCCTCGACTCTCCGCTTTTCACCGTGAGCACCGCTGCGACCCTTTTATTAATGACTGACTCACACGCATCTCGATAAGCTGATAGTCACGAGCGTCGCTCGCTTACCAATGGGGAATAGTCATTCGGGTACATTACATTCGCACGAAGGCCGTATCTTTCCGGCCGATTTATTAACTACAGTTACATACTTCCCTTTAATTCTCGCGCGGCACTGTAATTCAATCGACAGATTCGCCAGACGCCGTATTAATAAAAACCGTTCGACCATTGTTTTCAAATATCGTTGCTTCGGGGGGTTATCTTTCAATTATCCGTCATAATTCGCGCGTTTTTACGCGACGCGGTTCGTCGGGCGTAATTCTTGAATTTCCGTTACAGAGAAAGAGAGAGAGAGAGAGAGAGGTACTATACTACACTCGTAAAACTATAATTAGAAATCGTGTACCAACAGAACGTTGCGCTTTATTGTTCCATAGGAATGACTGTACTTTTATCATTGATAAGACGTAAATAACCGTGATCCGTCATAATCTGTCTATCGTTGATTTTTATCATTTGCATGATCATTCTCGTGATTACGCGTCGACGACCGGTTTACCCGAATTTACACAGAACACACATATATACATATACATATACACGATTGCCGTTTGACATTATTAACGATTTAACAGAGAAAATAGACAATCGAATCACGTCGTCATGGAAAACAGTGTCACCAGCGGATTTTTCATTAAAACGGAAATCACCGTGGCGACGTTGTCACGCGAATTAATTCACCGTCTAAATAAGTAATTAAGATAAGGGAGTCGGTACGACTCGTTGATAGAACGATAGATAGATAGAGACGGTGGACGCGCGGTGTCGGGACGCGTTGCAAAAACAGTGCAAATTAACCGAATTATGGAAGCGTCACGTTTGCTAATGATTTATGCGCGACAATGTGCCGGTAATTGCCACCGTGCACGCACCGAGCGACGCGCGACGTGTCCACCGATTAATTAATGAATTGACGGGCACGAGATTGCGGCCGGTAGGATGATGTACATACATTCGTCACCGGTAGACGGTCAATTGTCGAATGTGCGCAAACTACCGATCGTATGTCGAATCGAATTTTCGCGGTGAGCTCGTTACACCGTGGGAATCCGAAGATGCGATATCGACAACGGGGGAAGGAGGGGGGGGGGGGTCAGAGATTCGCCTAAACGTGAAACACGAAATCACACCCGGTATATCTGTGTATATGTATGTATATGTGTACTCGTGAGATAGAAAGGTGAAATACAAAAGCGAAAGAATCGAAATCCGAACAGATTTTACGAAATAGAAGCGAACTAGCGAACGATAGGGTATAATATCCGACGATCGAGTAACATAATAAAAAGATAATTATTGGAAAATGGAAACTAATAAGTACGGGGTATAAAATTTTACAATCAACCGAATGGTTTAATAGTAGCGTTATTTACTCGAGGCATCCGGGTTCCCGTCCTGGGAGAAGGGTTTTCAAAAGGAAACAAAGGTCCGTCGAGTACCCGCAATCGAACGTTGATTGTCACGATATTCGATGGAAGTACTTACTAAATAAAATTTTGTAGACACTCGTAAAACGATCGGGCGACGAATATTCTTTGTTATTACACTATTTATAGTTTAACCGTGGTTATTGTAAAAGGGTTCACCTTTCCGAATGATCGTTCTCGATCGCGGATATAAATACATAGAAACTCGGCATTGTTTTAAAGAATTATCAACCGTGGCGGGCGACCGCAATGAGGTAACAGAGAAACCGTGGGGTACCACGGACACTAGGTACGTACCTGCGTAGAATCAGACACACCGTACCCATAAGTCCTAGCCAACGTTACCTACCTGCCATGCCAGAAAACCCCCGAAGGGGCCCCAAGGGAACGTAGCAGCTGGCCCGATAATTGCGCCGGCGATATTATTAATGGTCCCAAGATTTGCTTCACCGGGACCCAGGTATACGATCGTGTACGGTACTGTACTTGCACACGCTGTGTGCGCCCACCTTAATCCTCGCCGGGGAACCTGAAAACGTACAGGATGTAACGGCGCACAATGATACCTCGCTGGTGAAAAGGAACGTTGAGTGAACGTATTTAAAAAAATAGAGTGAGAAAAACATTTATACGATCTCGTAAACATCGAACGTGTTCTCTGTTCGGATAATTTCCAATTATTATTATTATTATTATTACTATTTAAAGTAGAAAGATCGTGGGTGATTAAGTAAATCTTTCTTTTTTTTTATAGAGTACATACATGGTTTAATGGAATTGTTTTCAGTTACACTTGTATTTTAGATAGTTATTTGTGTTTGAAATCATTTATTTTGTATTTGAAAGATTTTCTTACGTGTACAGTTTCTTTTGATACCGTTTATTTGCTACGAAAAGATCGATGCCCGCTTACGGTGAAGCAACTCGTGCGAATTTTCACATTTCGAGGATTTAGTCGAGAAAGGAAGACGAATTTCTTGGTCTTTCTTCTGAGAAGGGTCGGAAGGAAGGGACCACGGGGTGTTTATTTTCGGTACAGACGGGAACGGTTGCCTGAGAGCTTGCACACACTTTCATTACAGTTTCGTGAAAAACTTCACATTCTTCGTGCGTTCCCTTCGTAACACGAGTATATGTTCTTTCTCTCTTTCTCTCGTTTGCTCGGCGTTTCACTTTTTCTCTGGTTATTTCTCGTTTTTCCATGTCTTTCTTCGCCGTGTCCGATTCTCTACGGTCCGGAGCAGCATACCATACCCTCGAGTGCGCGTTCGTGAAAAGGACTTCGTAATACGAGCCACGTTATGGGATTTCCCCTCGGTGAACACGTGCATCTGCAAAGTGCACTTGCGGGCACACCCACCACGTGAAAATCCGTTTTCACTTTCCCCGACGTTTCACGGGGTTAAATACTTTCACCGATGAACGCTCGTCGCCTTAGGGAAACCGAACGACACTTCGGGAAATAATATCGAGTACACACGTACTTTGTTGTATTGTACAATAGCGCTTTCGTTTCGTTTGATATCGGTGATCGAGATAATTTCATAAGCGATCGACACGGAGATTAAAAAAACGAAAAAGATCGTGTACTTTTATTTTTTTCTCAATGGTCAAAGCCAATAGAATGGAGACACTTTTCCGGGATTGTTAAAATACGTTTCTTTCGTGTGTATGTATATAATATTAGCGAGTTTCCGCATAGATATGAGAGTAAATTATATTCATATTTCCGGTGAGACAATGTCTGTATCGATCTCCGGTAGCGAAAAAATTTGCCCGTGTCGAATTCCTCGCGGTCTGGAACATGGAAGTAGCTTTGTATCGGTCGGATTCAAGTGATTTCGTACTTTGTATTTGCGTGAACGTTTTTTTTACATCACGTTGCATTCGCACGGGCAGACGTCTCTCGGTCGTCGACGGCGACGACGACGACGACGACGAAGACGGTAACAACTCGCGCGAATTACAAACTAACAACTAAGTATGTATGTATTTTCCGTTTTAGAACAAACCGAGCTATTTTAGCATCTCCGTATCCTTCGTCGGTCATTTGTTTTTCCCCAACAGTGTCTGTAGGTGCGTACGTACATACACGCATACATACATACATACGTCTAATCAATTCCAAGAACCGCGTCTCCGAAACGTCTTTCGTCGAACGGTATCTCCTTTTCTGCCGCACTGCAAATTAATTACAACGTTACAAAGCACACGGATAAAAAAAACAATCATTAATAGAAGAAACAAGAATAAATATATAAACGATCGACGATCGATGTCCGCAATTAAACGCAGAGTCCGCGGATCGAGGGGAAAAAAAAGTACACCAACAAAAAAAAATATACATAACCAAGACTCTGGAGAAAACCGGTCCGAAAAGCAAAGGAACTCATATTCATAGACTGTCATTTACTCCGAATGATCGGCGGTGGACATTTAAACGAACAGAATCACGTCGATCGCGCTTTATATCCTGTAATTTCCAGGCTGTGCGTGCACACGCGCGCTTTTTTCTTTTTCTCTCTCTCTCTCTCTCTTTTTTTTTCACCGGTATATCCTTGCGGTGGGTCGTTAAAGTAATAACGTATCGGCGAAAGAAATTGTGCCGTCGCGATCGGAATGTGATTAATGGAGATATTACGATCACAGATGCTGACGACGGATCCGTGTGTACCATTCTAATTGCCCGTAACGTACGGTAGTTCGCCCGTAGACGTTGTCGTTGTCGTTGTCGTTGTCGTTGTCGCAGAAGGTGACTCGACGGGGAAGAGGGGTTATATCCTTCGGGTTGGGGACGACGGGGGGAAGGAACCAAGTGCCACACCTCGAATTCGCGGCATTCCTGCAACGTACCCAATCTCGGACTCGTCTCTTGATCTATTCCCGGTGTATCTGCATCCCGTTCGTGCGTGTATTGGTACACACTTGTATGTATATGTATACGTGCGTCTCGTTGCACTCGCGCGAATATCGTTGTCGGTGTGTATCGCGACCGTTACACCCGTCACGTTGATGAGTATTCAGGTGAAAAATCCATGGGACAGACGGCATGAGGAAAAAAAGAGGAATAGGAAGAAGTAGGGGGAGAGAGGAAAAAAAAAAAGAGTTAGCGACTCCGACAGCGCGAGATAATTCCGAGACAATTACGTTGGGAACGATTATGCGGGGGAATTAAGTTTGTTAATGCAGCGACTTGGCGAATTAGTAAGTTAATTACCTATAATGGAGTATTTAAGGATATATTATTTATAGAGAATCTCGCGTATAGGCTCTTCTCCTAGGCGGCCGGTTTCGGTTACGCGGACGGTTTCACGCAGGTCGAAACGAATGGCACCGGTTAATAAAATTTTAAGTAGGAAGATTCATTCCAGAATCTTAATTGCGATTATCCGCGCGGCATTGCGTCGCGGAATAAATTGCTCAACCGACAAAATTAGCCCAGCCGTTTCACCTTGGATCGTAGTAAGTGCGATAAATTACGACCGGCAAACAAACAAAAAATTTTCGACTCAATCGTCGCGAAGGTAAACATATATATTCCGGGCGGCGGAATATACATATTCCGCGCATGAATGATTACGGTAACCGTGTACAGGTAATCGATCATAATTCGGATTTCCTTTATCTGCTCGGTGAAACTCTTGTAATCTACGGTCTTTTTTCTCCCCCCCCCCTCTCTCTCTCTCCCACCGATAAGTACTTTACACATTACAATTGTACGCAATTATATGTTTTTCGTCGCGATATTTCACCTTTGAAACTTATCGATGTGCACTCGATAAATTGCAACGACTCTGCAAACAATAACTTTTCAATTCAATTGCATCCTCTCTCCTTTCCCTATCTCTCTATCTCTCTCTCTCTCTTTTACTCTCGTTCTCTCCCCCGATTCATTCTTTCGTCGAAAGATCGAGTCGTGCAACGCGTAATCGATCTTAATTCCGATCTCCCGTATCTGCCTCCCCCTGCCTTCGTGGATCCAGTCGGTCGGTGATAAAAAAAAAATAATGAAAAAAAAGCGCAGTATTCTGCAGCCGACTGCAAGATAACGCGTTCCACATTGCAGAGCGCCGACGAGATAACAGAGGCACCCGCGTTATTTACGTGCGTGCGCGAAAGCATTCTGCTACGTCACGGCCTGTTCTATTTCGTCAGGTTATTCGGAAACCTCTCGACTCGTGGTTTTAAACGCGAAACGAGTCGCGGCCGGTACGGTCTTTTTTTCTTTCTACTTCTTCTTCTTCTTCTTCTTCGTCCTACTCGCCGGCGATAAGTGATATTGTTTATCGAGATGATTAACGATACCGCGATACGATTTCATTTAACCAGATACGCCTCTTTGTTTCTTGCGATCATCGGCGAGAGATACGATCTTTTGGTAAAGAAACGTAACTTACGCGGAATCGAACGATTTATTTTTTTCGATATTTTTCATTAATTCGCGAAAGATACCTTTCCGTGATTTTTAATGTTATTTTCATCAAAATTTCTATTTTATCATTCATACATACGTATAATACATACGTATCACTATATTGTGCCTATAATTATGAAAGCGGTCTAAGTCAAAATTTAAAAATAATTAAAGTCTTGATAATTTGCTAATAAATGTTCCAAAACCTTTAAAAAACGTAATATCCAACATTTTTTAACAATTTGACTTAGACCACTTTCATAATTATGGGTACAATTGTCTTCTAATCGAACGGAATCGATGCGATATCTACAATGCGATCGCACAGTGAAAACCGTAGACTGTTATCAAAGGGTCGTCAACCTGACGGGTTTGTAACGGGTGATCAGGAAATACATAGATACATAGATAGATATACCACCTATGAGAATCATTCGCGCCAAGTGTGTGTGTGTGTGAATGTCTCTGTCTGTACACGTTTTATAACTCACGATGTCGCGGCGATGATGATACGACTCCGTTGATAAGTAAACAGATACGGTACATAGAAAACAGTACCGACGACACAACACACCGTGAAACGGGAGCAGAAAACACAGAAATCGACCGAACGAATCTTATCGGTGGGTAAACATATTTCCGATGGAAATTTTGATGATCAATTTCACGCGCGCCGCGTGCCAGCCGGGCGAAAGCATTTTGAATTCTACCTCGTACGTATTATCTCGTAGAAAGTCAGTAACCGTTGAAGAAAGTGTCATCGTTCCGTGTCGCTAAATACTCGTGAGTTTCGACTTAACACGGGAGTTTCGCATTAACAGTACACGCCCGTTCGTTGTCGACTATCTCTCTTTTTCTCTCTTTATTTTCTCTGTGTACGTGAATATATGTCTATGTGTGTATATGAGTGCGTGTGCACGCGGGAAGGTGAAAGTCATCTGGTGGCGTTGGGCTTCATTATTATGCTATCTGGACAATCGTCATTCAATTATTACACCGGCCCACGGTGGTCCGTCTTCAACCCGGCGTAATTACGCTTGATGCGCAAAATAAACGCGATTATTGCGTTCCCGAGAAATTCAAACGCGTATGCAAATCGCTGGCCGACGTTTTATTGTTGAACACCTTCGAGACGTGGTCCGGTAATTCGCCGGTATTTCGATGATAATCACTTTTACTATGGTTATGGATACATTCTTTTTCTATCGCTTTTTTTATTTTTCTTTATCTTTCACTATCTAATAGGGGTCGATTTTATAGATATTAATTAAGTACAGTTTGTTAACGATTCGAAGTTATCGCTCGGAAATTCGCACGTGAAACGTTTCTAAGTGGCACGGTTGATTATTTCTCCGTTGATGTGAGTGCGAGCGTAAGAAACGCAATAAAGTATTGAAAAGTATTACCAGTCCCCGAGTAATGCGATAGGCGTTGTTGACTCGCGATTATAACGCGTTGCGCCGCACTGCAATGAGGTTTACGATTGCCCCGCGGAATATAAAACGATTGTGAATTCGAGGAAGTTG
Source organism: Mimumesa dahlbomi (assembly GCA_917499265.3). Classification (NCBI taxonomy): domain Eukaryota; kingdom Metazoa; phylum Arthropoda; class Insecta; order Hymenoptera; family Crabronidae; genus Mimumesa; species Mimumesa dahlbomi. The sequence continues at coordinate 5,705,948 of OU824124.1, forward strand.
TACCGACGTCCTTGATTCGGTTCGGAGAAATTCGTTTTTTTTTTTGTTGTTTGTTACACGAATGAAATATTTAAACGTTGTAGTAGTGCGTATCGTTGATTTATCGCGCGCCGCGTCGCGCGAACAAATATTTCGATAACGGATAAAACCCGGAAAGGTAAAAAAAAAATGGAAAAGGAACTGTGGAAAAATCGCGTCGTATTTCTGACGGGCGTTTTTATGTTTTTTTTTCACATTTTCATCCTGCGACGAAAACGCGCGATCTCTCGTTGGAAATGAAATCGTTGAACGACGGATAAATTATCCTCGTTCGGGGTTGGGGATTACGTTGACGAATGAAAGAAAGAAAAAAAAATAGAAAAGAAAAGTTAGCTGGAAGTATGCGCCGTAGGCACAAAGCGCGGCGATCGTTAATGATCCAGAGTTCTCTGTTGCCGTCCACTCTCGTCGATCGCGGCTTCATAAATCACTGCCGAGCGACGTATGCAGATCAGTGTTTTTGCAGCGAATAAGTATTCTTTGTGCACATGTGCTGAATTATAAACCAGGCATACTTACTTCGCTCGGTCGAAGACGTAATTAACATCGAGGCGGATACTTCGATGCGATCGCGATCAAACATCTGCGTCCTTATAATTGTGTAATTCAATATATCGTTCGATCGCCGAGCGTAAAAACCTAACGAAATTACCAATCCACATACTTAACTATCGATTCTTTAAATCTTTCGAAGATTTTTATATTATCATTGACCATTTAGAAATTGTATAGACAAATTCTACGGTAAACCCAAGTAACCGTCGATGATAATGAAAATCTACGTTTAACACTAGAACTACCAAGGCAGTCAAAATCGCTTAAATTTAAAAAGGTGTGTGTTTTTAAACTTCTTCATAACTATATGTTTCTATATGTAAATCCTTAAATCGATCAATTTACTATCCTCTTTACATTCCCTTCTTTCAAACATATATATATCTATAATAAATATATATTTTTAGATATACCGCATTAATCCTCGGTAGTTCTAGTGTTAATCTACTTAATATCATTTCCTAAAAACACAAAAATTGTGATAACAACGTTGTGAATCGGGCTGCAGGAGCCGTGCGAACGGTTCCGATCGATCGGTCGAAATATATTCAGGGACGCGCGATTCATTCATACGATATAATGGAATGTGTCGGGCTACACACGTGGAACGCGGCACGCTTCGCTTTTACGCGCCGTTCTGCCGCGATTTTACACACACACACAGACACACAGAGAGACAGACACAAATGTCGGCCCGTCGGCGGAACACCTGATCGCGAAATACAGAAACCGTTCGCGGGTATAATTCGCCCGACGATTTCGACAAGGAATGCACGCCCGTCGGGAAAATGCGTACTTAATTTCAGTATCGAAACCGAGATAACACGCGCGCACACATATAAATACACGTACACACGGTCGTAACGCTTTCTAGGTATGCGGTTGCGAAATCATCGCTGGTCATTATGTCAGTTTCATAATATTGTAACTGCTCGGAGGCGTGTACACGTATGTGCCTCTGATACTTGAACAAACGACGTAGATATTCTCGTAAAGTGCATTCTACACGCATACTTTTCATCTGCCTGTGTGTGTAGTTCTGAACGGAAGTGAACGTTGTAATCGTGTTTCGATTTTGTACGGTGATAAAATATTGTATTATTAAATCCGACGAGTTTATTTTGGTCCTTTCTATCGGGCGTGGATTTTTAATTGTACGAAATTTTTCGTTGTTTTTGTTGTTATTGGTAGATTGTGGTATATTTCTGATTTCTGTCGTACAATAACTATTGCATCGCAGGTACCGTTGTATATTCCGACGTTCGCGTGTTTTGTGGCCGGCTTTAATACACTTCTGTAATTTAAAAGCGGTCGGTATTGCCGCGGAACATTCGAAGGTGTTCACCGAGTTTTGTTTACAAAGCGTTACTCACCGGCTGAAATGTAATCAAGCCTGTGTCAGTTGAAATCCCCGGGCCCCTTTTCGTAATTAAAGGTACAAAAGTAATTATAACGCGACGCTGCCTATAAGTTCGCTCGCAACGACCGTCGCGGCGTTATTTTCTAATATTTGCCGAAGCGTTGTAAGATAAATTACACAGTGTCGTAAACACACACACACGCAAACACAAACACACAACACCGTGGTAATATCTGAACAGCGGATGTTCGCATATCTTTTTTTTTCTTTTATTCTACCGTTCCTTTTTATACGCAACTCACCGGGAAAATTATATTCCACGTGAAAATTAAAAGCAGTTTGATTGACAGGAACGAAGAGAACAGTAGAGAGGATATCTTCCGTCAGATCGACGTTTCAACAATCGCGGATAAGGTATTCGTCGCGGAAAATCGCGATCTTATCGGTCAGCCAGACGTTGTAATGCAATACAGAAGAATTGACGTATATCTCGTATACATGTAAAGCATATGCGAGTTAGCTGACGCGTCGAAAGAAACAGGAATACCCACCGAGTTTCGAATTCACACCAATGATTGACAGTATAGAAAAAATTCCATTTTCGTCGGACGAATACAAACGGAAAGGGGTCGAGTGGTGGGGGTGTTAGTTATTTATCGGTTGAATTGCGGTAACTAATGCAGAGACGAAGAAACCATTTACCGTCGATCGTAAAAGCTTCTGATTTACGATTCGACTTGATTCCATCGGGTGGGAAAGAAAATACTGTATTTATTACCAAACATCTATCAAATTCTTCCGGAAGATCACTATAAACACCGATACATCCCTGTATCGAAAATCATCGCCAGGAAATAAACGTGAAATTACTTCGGACACTATATTTAATCGTATCGAAAATCATTTCTCTAAAAGACAATAAGAAAAAAAAATAAAAAATCACGAGATTCTTTCCTGGTTTGTGTCTATTACTCATATTCTATCGTACCAGACAGTTATTTCTTACTTTCGAATGCATTTCGCATCTCGATTCGAGTATCTCATAAATTGTTAGATCGATCAGTCTTTCTGGTATTTTTTTTTTCACCCCTTCCCCCCTGCTATCACGCGACGGATAAAGAAGAACGTATCTCCAGAGACGTCCGGCGGAGTAGCATTAACTGTCACCGTTCGACACTAAAAGTGTTGAAAAATCGCGTGTTTTAGCTCTCGCGTAGAACGACCCGGCCGCGGAGAGGTGCGCGCGGATAAAATAATCGTAAACCAGGTGACGTTCGAAGGACATCGTTGCAGAGAACTTTTTCGCGAGTCGCACCGCACGACCGGTTGGAATCGGTAAATATCTTGGGGCCCGGCGAACGGACAGGTTCTCTGGCATAGTTGGCAAAGTGTCCTCTTCCGCGGAGAAATATGACAGCGAGCAATCTTCTTCCGCCGCGTGAAGTATCCATTTTTTGATCGTAATTCGAAATAGGGGAAATAACGATGATCGTGCTGCGAGGATCTATGATTCTAAATCTCTGTCTCCTATCCATGGATTATATATGATATTCACGTGTGAGAGTGAATAAAAATATCATGGCATTCCTCGAATCCCTGATTAACGGGATTGATAAGAGAATTATTAAACTTTGTCATAAAGAAGATATAAGGAATTTTATATCGATGGACAACATGGAAAATCCATTTTTTGGATGGTGACGTTGAGATTATAGTTCGAAAGGAAGAATAATAATCACTGGATGGATATCAACTGACTGAACTGGGATTATCGACAAGAAACGACTGATGGCATTAATAATAATAATAATAACAATCACCAAAGCACTGCGTTCCTCAGCCCGCGGGCTTGTAAAAATAAAAGTGTAAAACCGTTGAAATAATTTCACGGGCTTTTACAAACTCTCTCACACTCGTTTACGTTTCCACTGCGAGTCAATTAACGAAATACCTCGATTAATTATAGAATCGTGCGTCAAAGTGGCATGTTTTTTTAATTTTATCTGTTTCACAGAACGGGAGAGATCACGGCGGCTGAGTGAGCGGAGGAAGACGGAAACGACAGCGAGAAAAGGCTGCGACAGAGAGCAGAGAGACTGAGAAGGGAGAAGAGCAAAAAAAGAAAAAAAAACGGGGAGGCGCAAAAGCTGTGAGGGGGAATGATAAGCAAGGACACACGTGGAGAACGAAAATCAGGAGCCGCGGATAGACGAGCGTCGATTGCCGACGGAACAGCGACGGAAGAGCAGCAAGTTCGTCGCCGCGTTATTCGGCAACGGATGTCGGAATGACGCGTCGATCACGTGGCGGCAGGGCAGAGGGTGCAAGGACTTCGTTAAGCTGGAGAAAGTGATACACATTGCCGTGAGAAGACGTGGAAGAGTTCGGTGTGCGAGGAACTTGCGCTGGATACCATCGAATTATCAAAGAAACAGGTAATAATTAATTTTTGACTAATTACTTTTATTTAGACACTTGTATTCCATGGGTGGTTAATGATAAATTACATATAGATTTGTTTTTTTAATTGTTTAGTTTGTGAAATACTTTTTTTCTTGTGTAGTTTTAGAGATAGTATGATACAATGTGTATACATATATGTAAAGTGTGCTAATTAATATTCGCGATTAATTTCTGACTAATTTCTTTTATTTAGACACTTATATTCCATGGGTGGTTAATGATAATTCAGATACAGATTTGTTTTTTAATAGTTTTCTTTGTGAAATACTTTTCTTCTTGTGTGATACAATCTGTATATGTAAAGGTGTGCTAATTAATATTCGCGAAAAAATCCGATCGACCATAGTGTCGGCGGTTGAGTTTCATTGAAAACGATGTGTATCGATAGGAAATAAGAAAAAAATTATACCCGATAGTTCGTCACGTGTCGGCAGGCACGGGGGTTCACAATACATAGACGGTGCATTGTTTTCAGAACCGATCGCCGGCTCATTGTTCAACGTGCGCCATCTTGCCCCGTGGGTTGACGTCTCACCGTTCACCGAAACAACAAAACGGCGAGCGTGTCCCGTCCGTCGCGGTATCATGATACCATTATTATGAAATCCATCGTAGAAACGGACACGAAGTTCCCTTACACCTGACGGCCGCCTCACGCAATAATCAATTAAAACGTATCATCCCAATCGTATTAATCGTCGTCGTCGTTACGAAATCATTACCAATAAACATCAGAACGACACTGGACCGAGGACCAATAGAAGAAACGACGTATCGAAACGCCACGTGTCACTGTGTAACACCGACCCGGAATACGTGGCGCTACCAAAAGAAAAAAAAAAATAAAACACACAAGTAGTCGACGAGACTACATCATCCGGCAAGGACGCGTTCTACCGGGAGAGGTCAAGGTCATTCTAAGCGAGAGGAGAAAACGGTCATCGGAGGAACGGTGAACGACTCGGTTAACCTCGTCTCCGGACCCACGTGATTATCTCTGTGATTCCTCGCGTCGTTGAGTCAAGGCAAATTACCAAAAGAACGTAGATAACAAAAAAAAAAGAGTAGGAAAGAAAGAAAGAGAGAAGAAGAAAGAAAGATAGAAAAAAAGGGGGAAACACACCGGCACGAGTCCAGGCTGCGGAAAAAAAGGGACGCGTACGATAAGGATAAAGGGGTGCGTGGTGAAACGCGACAAGAGGGTGAAGTGAGGGTGTCCTTGTGGGGTGCCAGAGTGAGCACGATAGCACCTCTGGTGCCCTCGGCCGTGGGTCCCGAGGGGACGGACGCCATGGCGGCCTCTTCGTCCTCGTCGAGCGGCGAGCAACAGTACTCACTCAGGTGGAACGACTTCCACTCGAGCATCCTGAGCTCATTTCGTCATCTGAGGGACGAGGAGGACTTCGTCGACGTGACCCTGGCATGCGACAGCAGCAGCTTCACCGCGCACAAGGTCGTCCTCTCAGCGTGCAGTCCTTACTTCCGGAGACTCCTCAAGGTCGGTTTATTTTCAACTGTTGATTATTTTTCTTTTTTTTTTCTTTTTATCTTATTCTTAGCTTGCGACTCCGTCGGGGGTACCTGCGATCTCCGCGTGAATCTTAGATACAAATGTATACATACTATTTTTTGTGTGTGTTTTTTTTTTATCGATGGGGAATTATGGAAATAGTGATTTTTAGATTGGTTTCGTTGTTTTTATCGTGATAGAACGATGTACTTAGGTAATAGTGTCGAGATTGGAGGATGGAAAGTGTTTTGTCGAAGATTCTTTTTGATTTGTTAATTAGTACAGATAACATCGATATTCACGGTTAATGTGTCCTGAGGGAGGAAGGGGGAGGGCATTGTTTTATCCGTGTCGTTGAAAAACGCGGATTGTTCTCGCTGCTAATGAAAGGGGCGATACTTTTGAGTCATGGTTTTCACAGGGGACGGGAGAACGGTGTCTTGTGTTCCTCGCGTGGGTGTTTAGATGCAAATTACCGTGGGGGAATACGATGAGAAAAACGGATTTTCTTTTTTTGTATCACGAGGGTAGATAGAGGGGTTGATAGGGTGACACGGACTTCATGCCACATTGCACGTAGTGGCGGCCAGATTTCTCGTAAACTCGCCCACAAATTTCGCATAAGAAACCTACTAAACGTATATATCACGGTAAACTATTTATCCAATTAAACCCAAACCAAAAAAAAAAAACTACATAAAAACCTTTTCTTCCACTTGTACATCTCACACAAACACAATCATGCATCCATCACCAAAAACTACTTTAAAATCAATTCTCCATTTATAAAACATTTCCAATAATCGATACGTGCGCAACTTGACTCAACATTTCCAAAAAAAAAATACCCTCGTACGTCGCGGAGGTTTCCACCGTTATTATATTATATATTGTTCATTATACACGGAACGTCGCGTGAACGAAATCGATTCCGACGACGCCGCGTTCGTGCGCATAATGCAGGTCGAAAATTCGGCTCGATCCTGTCGGCGGTCTCCGCCAAGCGGAAGATGGTAATTACGGGCCCCGAAGGAGGAGGAGGAGGAGGAGGAGGAGGAAGAATCCAGAAAGGACTTCCGGTTCGATTTACATAATAACGCGGCGTGTGGAAGTCGACCGCAGCTAGTCTCCCGGAGTCCTCTTTCACGACGACCGGAGAGAAGGACTATCGATCACTTCGACGTGTCGTCGCGATGTCGTCAACCGCGTCCACCTATCTCTTCGAGAACCTGTTTCCCCGTCTGGTTTCCCCCCTTGATCGACCCTCTCATCGGCGCCTCCCGAGACTTCGCTCTATAAATCGTGAGCCCAGATAGAGACCTTCCTCCTCTGCGAGGTCAGGAGGATCAATGGGCAGTAAAGAGAAAATGTATAAAAGTAGGAATTCGTCAAATCAACGATTACTTTCTCCCACGGTATTTTCCGTTTACGTAAATAGCATTCGGTGTTTCTCTTATGGACATTTTATTATTTATTTATCATATGAAAACATACGTAGATACGTATATTATATCGATTGTGTATCAATGGAATTATTGATATTTTTTTCATTAGTCGGTAGGTGGTAAAATTAATACTAGAACTACCGAGAGTTAATTCGGTATATTTATAGACATTGGATAAATATGTTTGAAACAAAGAAATAAAGGAGTATAGTAAATTGATCGGTTTAATTATTTACACATAGAAACATGGTTATGAAGAATTTTTGAAGAATAGAAGAATTTCGAATCCAGTCATTTTGACTGCCTTGGTAGTTCTAGTGTTAAGGATTGATTTAATTTCGTTTGATCTTTCGTTTGTTTTATGATATTAATAATTATTTGTGATCGATATATGATAGTCAGGTTTTAATGGTTGTTAGATTAGTAATCCGTGATTGAGGTAAATGGAAGAATTCCGTAATGGATGTCGTTATAATGCTAAAAGGTTGCCGATGCTACGTTTGATAGAAAAGTAACTGTAAAACGACATTGTCGATGAGCGATCGGAGAAGCGCGACACGATGATTATTTCGCTGCTTTAACCGTAGGAGCCGGCGAAGTAAGAAATAGAGTTGGAAGAAGCGACCGACTTTCTAATTGACGCGTACCACTAATTGATTTTAAGTGTCAGGCGGTACTTGAGCCGAGTTAATAACGCGAATACGGGACGATTCGACGCTGTACTTGCGTCACGACGCCGCCGCCGCGAATACTTTTACGTCGACCCGTTTAAATATAAATCATACGCACGATGCAATAAAAAAAACACACACATTCGCGCTCTTTCAACGATCTTTTATGCTCATTATGATAATCATTATTTTATTATGTATACATACATATACATGTTTCGCTGTTACCAACATTAGAATGACGGTGAATCGTTTATTTCGCATTCATAGACGTCCCCGTCGGTACTGGTATTATTACTCTATTTGCCACTCTAATTAGTGTATAAAACGAGGCAATGTTTAATTATCCTCGCGTGCAATTAGCGAGAATTAATTGTAGGATATACGACTGCTACGCGCGGTCGCAATTTCTACGGGAAACAAGTGCAAAATCATCCGACAAATAAGTAAACTTGAATTTTAATGAGAAATAACGCGAATTTCCGAATGTCGTTTTACACACTTTCCTATCGGTTTAATTACCATAGTTTATTACTGTATTTATCTTTTTCTTTTCACCTGAAGTAAATTGTAAATATGACGAACGAAAATCGGTCCATCGGAAAGCTGCGAGGGAGATGAACAGCGGGAAAACGTTTAACGTTTCAAAATATGTATATATAGTTATTTTCACATTTAATATCACGTGCGTGACGCAACGATAACGAGACTGCCTGGAACACCTGACAGTCGTAAGCTTTGATTTATGCGTTAGTGCACCGGTGCAACGATTTACGACAGCCCGTTCATTTGACTATCGGTCAGGAGTCGATGACGAATCACTGAGTTATCGACTGCGTCCGCAATGATATTTGCCAAAATATGATCGGCATACTACGCTAGTCCTATCGATGATAAATTTCTCTCCCGTCGAAGATACGTGATAAATTGCTTGAGAGCAATAGCTTGTCAGAGTTGTCATAAATTCGTGGAAAAAGTACAAATTCATCGAGATAAATAACCGACAGCGTAAAGAAAAAAAAGAGAGGATCAAGCAAATTTAAAAAAAAAAAAGAAAAAAATACAGATATTTATGGACAATCCGTAACTAACGAGTAACGTATAGATCATTAATTCAAGTGATTTTTAGACACTGATCTCATAGCGGTCGGGTTAATATTTTTCATCGTCGTTTAATAACGGGCCTTTAAAATTTCTACCAAAACCAGAAAGCCCCGCGGACGAAGTTAAAGACACCGTTTGTTTGTCTGTATGCAACTAATCACGTGTCCCCTTAGATTCCCACAAAGTACATATAAGTACTTCCATGGTATGCGGTTACGTTGGGTAATTTAAATGAAACTACGTGGAAGATTAATCCCACCGAAGTGATCATCACGGTTGAAGCATTAATGTAGTTATCTTGAAACCGTGACAGTTTCTGAAAGGCGTGTCCCGACAGATCGCATGTACTAATACCAGAGTATCATAGAAACAGGCTTAACGAGTTTTCGTAATTTATCGGGGTACGGCATTCTGTTCAATTTCGATGATGCCGATCGCTCGGTAAATTCATTGATACCGGAGAGAGAAAGAGAGAGAGAGAGAGAGAAAAAATGGTAATTGGATGGCTATCAACTATATAAATTACTCGAATCTTATTCGAATAATTACACGGTTTAATCGTGACGTAGTAACGTTCGATAAGGATTTAAACTGTCTCCATTACGATCGTCCGTTTTATCATATACTACACACAAACATATACATATACTAAACGTACTGTACGTACAACCTACCTCTGGCGAATAAATTAACAAATTATCCGTCGTAATTATAACAAACTAACCGCGGGGGTCAATTGTTTTATTAGCATTCATGGGACACTGTAATCGTCCAATTAGCCAATGTATTGGATATTGAATATCGGTCGACGAGTGTCCGCGTGGAATACAAGTCTCTCGCCGTTCGATTTGCGACACCGTTTTTTTTTACGACGTGCAATTAACATTACAACTGTCTTTCATCATCTTGTAACAATTATTCGAATTAGAAAGAAAGACTCTACTCCATGTTTTCGTCACGGAATCTTACGGGGAGACACTGGTAGACGATACCGTTCCATTAATCGTCGCTCTCTCTCTCGTGAAAATACCTTGAAACCGAAGGAACAAAATGTAGAGCGACGACTGCGTTATTTCGACGTCGACCGAGGTAATTCTATCGCAGTGAATTACAATGTTGGGACGCGCACCGTTGCAACGGTCCGCTAATGTAACGTTAAAATAGAGAGTAACGAGATTCGAACGATAGCAAATCGATTCTACCAATCCTAGACATAGACTGAAGAAATAAATCCCATTTAACAAGGAAGATGATACTCACCGAGGTATCCTCTAACGATCGTATCGATTTCCCAATCAATAATTTATTCATCCATTTCACGTACATAGTATATATCGATCTCCACTCATCGTAAATCAAAAAACTATTCCTCTACGTCCACCACATATGGAAAGACAAATCGGGTAAACAGAGAAAGAGAAAGACAGAGAAAGAGAGTAACTAGGGAGGAAAAGAAAATAGAACAAGAAAGATGGAAATGTGAAACAGAGAGGAAAGAGCGTAGAAAACGACACGTGGTGAGCTTGTAGTGCAGGGCACAGAAAATCACGCTTGCACAATCCCATCATCGGTGGTGTGTGGCGGGCAAGGTGCTCCATATTCTATATTTAAAAGCCGTAACCGTAGGGCAGTCGAGAGACACCACGTGCGCGCGCGCACGCACACGCATAGATTCACTCGCGCTCTTGTTTTCCCTCACACATATACACATATACAGGGTGTAACAAAAATACTGGGACACTTTTTCAGTATCGATAGTACGCACCAAAAGATAAAAAAAAATCTATAAAGTTTTGTCTAAAAACTACCCCCTATCGAGATACACCTTTTGTAAAAAAATTTTAAAAAATCATATCTCCGAAATGATACGTCGTAGAGAACCGATTTTAATTGTAATATAATCGGGAGAGACAAAAGTTTACGGGAAAAAATATCACTATCTACGAAAAGGAAGATTTAGTGAGTGCCCTTAATTTTTCCCAAGTTGTTACAAATCTACTACGATATAAGTAATCAACGTTGTTTGGATTAAACAAAGAATAAATGCTATTTAACATCAATAATCACAGCAATGATATTTTTTTCTATTATTTTTGATCCTCTCCGGTTATATTGCAATCATAACGGATCTTCTACGACGTACCATTTCCGACATATGATTTTTTAAAAACCTTTTACAAAAAGAGTTGTATCTCTATAGGGGGTGGTTTTTAGACAAAACTTCATTAGACTTTTTTTTTCATCATTAGGTGCGTACTATCCACACTGAAAAAGTGTCCCAGTATTTTTGTCACACCCCGTATATACGTATGTATGTACGTACTTACGCGGTACTTGGTTCGGGGTCTCTCGTGACCGGTCGCATTTAAATTTACCAAACGATGCGCGCCGTCGCGGCGGTCCCCGCAATCTCGTCGCGCGTGTTAATATGCGTGAGCGCGCGCGTGTCTGGAAATATACGCGCGGGACGTGCGCGATCTCGTTTGTTTCCGGCCCCGCCGCGTGACGCGAACACCACGGCTGTATAACGAGAACCTTAACACCCAAGAGGGCGACGGCTGAGGTTCAGAGGAGAAGAAGACGACAGAAGGGTGTTGGAAGACGAAGTGCCACCGCGGTAGCACTTCTATTTTCTACCGCGACGAGAAAGAGAGTGAAAGAGAGAGAAAGAGAGAGAAAGAGAGAGAGAGAGAGAGAGAGAGAGAGAGAGAGAGAGAGAGAGTGTTTCACGGAACTTCTTCGTCGGATCGGACGGTAATATAACAGAAATTTAAATCGTTTCGAAATCCAGAAGATAATTTACGAGGCAAGGAAGGCTTGTACGAGAAACCAAAGATCACTCACTCGCTCACTCGCAACTGTTCTTTATCTCTCTTTTCTCACGTTTTATTCATCTTTCTCTGTTTGTCTTTCCACTCTATCTCGAGAAGTTTTCCTCGTTTCTTTTCCTGGACCAAGTACCAGAAATGTTTTGAGTTATTTACGATGAAGTTAACGGCGACGCGTTACTGGGTCGAAGAAAAGTCTCTTTTTCTCTCTCTCTCTCGTATAGATGATATCCCCGAAGGGCCTGGGACTGGCGCGGATATTCAATGGAAATTTTTCGAATATCTTTAGATCCGAGATCGAAGATCCCCGCGGTCTTGTCGATCCTTTTCTTTTTCGTTTTTTTTTTATTTTACATCGGTCAATGTCGCAATTCCGTGTCCCCGGGGCTCGTTGAAAGCATCGTAACCGATTGTGTAAATATAGATTTATCGATAATCTCCTTTTCGGACAGGATAATATAAAGTTCCGAAAGATTTATACCGTTTCGCCGCTACCGAAAAGCGTTCTCATCTCGTTCGGTATTATTCTTGGAATCCAATAGAGTAGAAGAAGAAGAAGAAGATAGGTCCATTGGTCATGTCGGGGCTGGCACTGTTGCCGCCGTCGCCGTTGCCCCAATCAAAGCTTCATTCTTCCGCCTCTTAACGTCACGGCTGTTTACGATTACGTGCGTCATATTCCACACACCCACGTGCGCCCGCCGCAAAAACCGACGCGCATAATGGAAACTTGTAACGATTCTCGCCGCATAGACGTTTCGAACGATTCGATGGAAGGAACGTTACGATCGCGACGTGAAACGTTCGAAATACATATAACCGCGTAATTAGAGTTCAACGTCTGAACGAATGCCATCTGTCGTGTTGCCTGACAAGAAAAAGAAAACCAGTATATATATGTATATGTGTGTATATATATATTAAATGAAAAAGAAGGAACAAGACACTTTACCCCTTATTACGATCAATTTCAAACTTACCCACAAGTCCCACACTCGTTACACGTACACATATATACATATTCCTTTGCCCGTCATTACCGATAAATTACTGTCTTTATAACCGCGATACTCGGCAACGAGACTAATATACCGAAGATCCATCGCGTTATCGTCGGATACATGTAACGTTACCAGAATGACGTAGTCGTTTAAACTTGCATTAAGCGTGTTTCTCGCCGTGCGGAATGAAAAAAGAATCAAATAAACGAAAGAGAAAGAGAGAGAGAGACAGTTAAAAAAAAGACACGCACACAGAGAGTGAGAGAAAGACATAGAGCGAGGAGAAAGAGGGGAATAAAAAAAAATAAAATAAAATAAAATAACGCTACGTTGCGTTTGCGCTCGTTGTCCACGGTTGCAGGATGGGCTTCTCCTTCTGCGACTTACTCGATGAAATAAGAAACGCAAATGCGCAACGCATTAAGAGGCCACGGCAGACGGCAGCTCGTTCGTTAATGTGCGTATACGTGCCGCGTAAGTGGTTTCATACAAACGGCCGTAAAGGAAAACAAGGCACGATTTCATGACGTTGCCACGGATATATGGCGTTACTTAACCCCTCTAACCCGCGTGCTTCCTTGGACGGGAGGCCTCCATTAATGGGCCGCGCCTAAGGCTCGAGTGCGTACCGACGTTTGGATTAGAAAGACGATAGACCCGCTGTTGTCCTAATTCTTTTTTTTTTTCTCTCCTCCTCCTCCTCCTTCACCCCTCTCCGTTCGTTTTATTCTGCGTCTTCTTTCGTCCGTCAAGTTTCTTTTTTTTTTTTTTTTTTGCTTGGTGTACGAGTACGACTTGACGTATGATCGAGTATCGTGTGGGTACCGTTAGAATTAATTAGAAATACGTGTAATGGTGTAAGGACACCGTTTCGAATGATTCTGTTTCTTTTTTCGGGGGCTTTTTTTTAGTTTAAATGTCTTTTGGTTAGGTTATGCAATGGAATTGTGTGTGTGTGTGTGTACGATAAATTCGGTATAATTAATGTATCAATTATATGAAATTAACAGTCCGGGTATGGATACGTTTGATAGATATTCGATTCATTAAAATTTTTAAGTAACCAGTCTATCTCTACTGTGTTCCGGGTACCGTAGAATCTCCGAGCGAGATTTACCGTTGTGAGAATTAATCAGTGGATGCGCGTAATTGTTACTGGGTCGAGTAGACCGGCTTGGAATTCAAGTTCATTAAAATACACGGGTGACACACCGACGGATATGTAATTCGAATTATTTTAATCGTTAAGCACCGCAGATGCTTCTAGTATACATATATACATATATAATTATACGTGTGTGTGTGTGTGTGTTTTTTCTTCTCTACCCTGGCAACGGCTTCTCTAATAAGTATCATCGAATCTTCCGATGGACAGCCGCGCACACGTATATATACCCGTGTCAAATTTAGACAGTCGTAGTACATCTGTCGTCTATAATATCCATTGACTCGTCCGCCGTAAGTACCGACCACCTATACAATTACATCCTTATGTACGTACACACGCATCATCCCGCGGGATGATTCGTGTTGCTGTTGCTGCTGCTGCTGCTGCTGCTACTCCGCTAGTCTTAAAATAAGACCGGCCACCGCACCGTAATAAATTCTGCTTGCCTCCTCCTCGCCGCGTATCGTGCGTGCGTGTCTCCCCAAAGTGTCAGGGATAGACGTCTAACCGTATGTATGTGTGTGTATGTGTGAGAGGGAAAGAGAGAGAAAGAGAGGGAGAGAGAAAGAGAAGAAAAAATAAAATGAGTCAGAGGGATTGAAAAGACGGAGCCAACCCTATTGCTTCGAGTGCGCACCAGAACCGCGCGCATAACTTATAAACGTGTACCGCGGTGCCCGCCAACAAGATGTTGCTATATATGTTACGATGTAATTCAAGAATTTAACTATCCGATCTCGGGGCGACACTCGCCGGCAAAACTCGAAATCCGTACCGAATCGGAGAAAGCTCGAGAGAGAGAGAGAAACGTTGTGGATCGGTCAGCGGGGTACGATGGTATTTTTTTTATATTTTTTATTTCTCTTTCTTTGCTGTTTTTTTCTTGTATAGTTTCTTTCCGGTGGTAATTCAACGAGCCACGACGACGATATTATACGTGTGAAACAAGGATTAATTTCAAGTTGTTTTATTTGATTTCTTTTTGTTTTTTGTTTTTAATGTATTCCGATGGAAACTTATGTATCTGTCGTGATCGATGATGTTTCACTACGTGAAATTATTGTCCCTGGACAAACAAGGAGCGCTTTGTCCGCAGTTTTCTTTTTCCACTGACTCACCTCTGGTTCGACAAAACATACGGTTTTTTTTCCCTGTCAAATATACATATATACATATTATACACCACCGACGACGATCAACGTCGGGTTTCGGGAACAACCATTTCTCGTTTTATCCGTCGGTAATATTATTAATTCTTTTATTCTGGTTTCCACGCGAATTCGTTTCTTTCTCTTTCGAAGAAATACCATGTATTACATACATACATACATATAGAGTAGAACTTCCGCTCGTCTTTCCGTTTCGTTGACGTTATTTTCTACTCTTAATTTCTGGAAGTTCGGCTGAATCATTTTTCGTGCCAACGAACGCGCCTTCTGCTTTTTTCCTCCCCCTCCCCCTCCCCCCTTTCGTATATTATTCCTCGTTTCCCTCGTCGTTTCTGATTTCTTTCGGTTTTAACCAGCAACGGGTTGTTACCGGTCTCGGTGCACGTATTTAATTCCTCCTCCATTACTCATCGCTTTTAATTTCCAGAATTCTACCTGACTCACTTCTCCCGGCATTTCCGTGGCGAATAAATCTCGCAGCATCCCGCGGTATTCGCTTCGCTCGCGGTCTTTTCTTTCGCCGCTAGACATTCCGCGGGATCTAGGAAATTGATCGTTGAACTCCGGCCGTTTTCTTTCTCCGGTCGTTCCGCGATCATTCATTCTTAAACATTACTCCGCGCCACGTTTTAAATCTTATCGCGCGCGGATCTTATCAACGATCCGCGGGATTACATATACGTGGTCAGTGTGTGTTAAATTCAACCGTTTCTTTCTATCATTTTCTTTCTTTTCCCGATTACACCGTTCCATCGACGTTAGAACCACCCATACGCGTATATTATTATACACGATCAACACGAATAAATCCTACCTCCAACTTCTTACGCGATCGCGAAAACCCGGTAAATACGAAATATGACGCGAAATCACGGCGTGGTATCTAAGCAAACGTACTTATTAAATATTTTTTCGATAAATCTCTGTCTCTCTATTTTCCCCGACGGGTAAAACCTACACACGTGCGTCACCCTCCCCCTCTCTCCCTCCCCTCTCTTCCTCGACCTATACAACAACCATCAGACAGACATTTACGCGTATATAATTACATATACGTTGGTACGTAGTCGTACACCTACGTCGCTCGGACATCGTGTAACGATCCGTTAATAACGTTACCGTTAACCGCGCATTAGTGGTCACCGCGGCTATTTGCATATCGGATCGGTAATTTCCATCTGGCAGCGGCTAGAGAACGAGTGCGTGTACGTGCGTGTGCGTGAATGTCCGTGAACCTCTCCCATACCGAAAGGTGTACCGTATTAAACACGCCTAGGTACGGTGTGTGTCGTTATACCCCTTGCTGCGGCACCTACGTGCGTCGCGGCGGCGGCGGCGGCCATTACGGCGAACGTACGGTGATTTATCCGTCGTCGAATCGGAAAGCGTCATCTCGATCCGAAATGGATATACCTGCGTCTACGTTCCGGCGTGAATTTAAAATGCGCGAAGATCGGGCTGCCCGATAATTCCTCCGGGGAATAACAGTATGTTCTCGCGGTAACGATCAATTACCCTGTAAGGTCCCCTCGATCACCGTCGTGTGGGAATCCGTTGGAATTAGAAATCCCAAATATGTATTTCTTTTTTTCTCTCTCTCCAGTGGTTTCTTCTTATATTCTATGTATGTGTCTCTCTTTTCGTTTTTTACGTTAAATTTTGTCTTCCTTTATCAATTCCATCGGTTCGTTATTAGATACCCCAACGGTACTCACGTATGTCGAACATATGTAAGAGATTCATTTTTCTCGATCTTGGTCTACTGATAATAATAATAATAAGTGGATATGTTATTTCTAACGTTATTCTCTCGATGCGCATTGCATCCACCCAGTGCCTTCATATTTTAAAATATCTTGCCTCCCACTGCCATCGTGGTGTATCTAAATATACCATACCGTGGTTGTACCGTGTCAAATCTCCGCGGGAACATGAGTAAGAAAATTCTTGGATTTCCTCTTTGTGTTTTTTTTCCCCCTTTTATTTTCCCGTAGTTTTCTTTTTAATCGCGCGGTTCTAATATCCTTTCCAACGCCAGCGGAAAATTTCCGGTTCCTTCTCTTTTTTTTCTTTCTCATTTTCGGCGCGTCCTTAATTCGCGACCGTAGTTTCTCCGTTAGAACCGCGTTCGTATTCTCGTTTTTCGTTAATCCGGCGTCTATCTATACGGGATGCACTCGCATTACGCTTAATTCCGCACGCCCAGGCCAGATCGCAGTTCGCACATGCGGCCAGCAAATTATCGCCCCGGCGTATTATTATTGTGCTGCGTGTGCGTATGCGCTCCGTCCTCGTTCTCCCGCGACACCGTTCTGTTTCTCTTTCTCCGCGCTTGCACGTACATACATACATACCTTATACCTATACATATACATACCACGCCGCGCGCGCGAGGCGAAATGACGATGGTCGCGCGTGTACCGAGACACATTATACCCAGTGTATTTTTACCAACGGAAGTGCGTAGTTGTACGTGCGCGCATTCCTGCACAGCTCCGGCTGGAAAAGTGACGCAGAATTTCTTTAGGCGGGGAACAGGAGACACGCGTGTGAATATGCGTGTACGTACATACAGATAGTATAGTATGTTATATCTTACTCCCGAAACATTTCGTTGGTCAATATTACATACGTATATTTGAAATTTACTTGGATATCGTCGTTGAGATAGTTTATATGTATATCATATGCGAGAGATTCTCAAGTAAAATACTACCGTAGACTACTGTACCCCCGCGATGCTGGTCCCGATCGTGTCACGGTACGATAGAGACAACGACAATGTATTATATATATGTATATGTCGATCAGAGATAGGGTATTTATATGTGTATATATATTTGTGAAACAGACAGTAGATATAATAAGCCCGATCGTATAATATACGAATGATAGGTATTTTCTCGAAGTACGGTCGGAGAAATCAATCGATGCGGGAGGTCTAAAACTATCAATCCCGTTATCTCGAACGGATCTTGTAAATTCGATTTATCACCACCACCACCACCACCACGAGACAACCCGAAGCCTATGGCGGGGTTCGGTTATCCAGAAAAACGGTAACTACGTGGCCAGTTTGATCGATACCTATTCCCTACCTGTTATCTCGCGATTCGACTGGATAATGGCGAGGAAAGCTTAAAACGTGCGTCAGTAAAACATCAACCATCCAGATAAGCAGATAAGGGTGACGTCTATACGTGTGAAGCACTTGTCTGTGTATTCGTCTGTATGACAAGTCCCCACCGCGTATGTACGGTACTGTGACTTGTACGACGAGCGGATATGTTTTGCGAAGCCATGACGGCTGCGCGCTCACTGCATAACCGGATCAGAAACCATGCAATCGTATCTACTTTTCTACTTACGCTTTAGTTGGGGTGCTTCGCCTACATGCGATCACTATATAGCCACGATGCTCGATTACGAGCTAACTTTTGAGCCACTCATCAAAATTCGTGACTCCGCAAAGTCCCTAACGTGTCTCTTTCAATTTTTTTTTTGTTTTTTACAATTTTTGATACTTCCGGGTTTTACCGTAGAAATATTTTCACATTTAAGACAATTTATTATTGAATTATACAATAATAATTAGGGTAGTTTTGTATTAGATATGTAGTAAATTACCGAACGTAAAAATAACAAATTTGTCAATTAGAATCATTATGAAATTCAAATCTAATATATATATATTAATTATATTTTGTATTAGATATGTAGTAAATTACCGAACGTAAAAATAACAAATTTGTCAATTAGAATCATTATGAAATTCAAATCTAATATATATTAATTATCTTAAGGACTTAAAGTAAGGTGTCGTTTATTTCGATCATTATTATCGCGATCGTCAAGTCACTCTTAAATCATCCGACGTTGTTAGTTTTACGAATCGCGATAATTCAACACCAAAAAAGAAAAAAAAACGAAAAATTATCTGCGACAATGAATGCTTTACCTGGGTAAACCGGATTTACATGAAACGAAGTCACACGATATAGGAGTTTAATGATACCCCCGTCCCCACAATAATTCCCTTTATTTTTCCGCATTAATTCCCATCCGCCAACGTTTTATAGAGATTCGCGCCGGCAAACGCGATCCAAGAGATACCTCGAAACGTGGGAAACCTCTCGCCCACTTTATTACGGTGCTTTGTAGTCGCGCACACGGACACGTACACGGAAATTTTCTTCGAATCCGCGTTCGCCGCGGCTTCTCGTGTATCACTCGGTCTGGCTCGACCATAATTTTCTAGCCACCTGTAAGCGATCACGGTGGAATCCAGAGCGTCCGCTTTCTAAAAACCGTAAGTAATGCAGGAAGATCGTTCGATCGATTAAAGAGTCGGGATCGGCTGGTTCTTGCCGCGGACCGTTCGTGATCGAGCGAGCTCGATAATTGATTAATGGAAATAAAGGAGAATGTATGAGACAATGAAGGTAGACCAGGGGGAGATAAAAGATAGAACGGTATGGTTAAAGTAAACGGCAGATATATTTCTTTTTCGCTAGGTTCTTTCGTTGAATCGTAGAACCTTGATCTGAATTTCACTGAATGGATTTTTCGAATGATTTTTTTTTTAACGGGGAATGAAACCCCGCGACCGATTGGGTACCTTGTTTTTTTCTGATAAGAATTCATAAATAGTATATACACAAGGAAGTAGAAGATAACTCGAATAATGTACGCGCGCGGTGTATTATTACGCGAGATTAGATTCTTCTTTTTTCTTACCGGGTTTTTAATCACGTCAACGTTAATTACTTAATTCTTTCGATACTTATCAAAAGATTGCCGAACGACCGACCGACCGTACGGAAGGTGGAAAATAAATTTACCGGCCGCGAATTAATCACAGAACTCGATGACTATTCCGCTTGCTCGCCAACGACGCACGAGCGTCCATACAATTAATTATTGACCCGTTTTAATCGCGTTAGGTCTAATTAGTGGGGAGGGAGTCCGTCTCAAAGTTGTTAATTAAATTGGTTAATGCGATAAAGGAGTCCATAGTAGAGTTCTCCGTTCCCTTTCTCTTCTCGCCTCTCTTCGGTTCTCTCTTCCCCATCCCCCCCCTTTTTCTACCTCCTCCTTCTCTCTCCCCCTCCCCCCCTCCTTTTCTTCTCTCTACTTCTTTGTACTGCGGAACTGCAGAGAACTGCAGATACTTTCCGACAGTGATTATTTCAATTACACGAGTTGTTCCGATCAAAACCGCTGCTGTTCCTACGGTTCTAATAAAGTCTCCGGCGTTCGGGAATAATGGATGTTACCAACGTCACTCGGTATTGCGATGTTTACGCCGGGATGTATCATAATTCCGTTGAAAATGCTGCTATAAAAAGAATTTAAATCGAACGGTCGACGTAATTCCTGTTACCATCCATTTACATAATTATACGAGCATCGAAGAACCACCAAACACACACACACACACACGGGAACACCGAGTCATGAACGGATAATACTCGATTCGCGCGAGTCAATGAAAAGCGTTCGCATGTATTATTATAACGATACTTTATTACAGACTGTTATTTTTCCAATCAAACTTATCTTTATTTAATATATTCGATATATTCCTTTCACGAGATGAAATATTAACGAATCGGTAAAAAAATGGAGAACAGAAAGAAACGAACTAGTCGTTTCCTCGACCAGGTTTCGATATCGCGTTACGACCAGTCAATATTCCGGTCGATATTACAAAACCGGGAACGATTATAACGCCGCGGTAAGTCGATAGTGGTACGGGGCAATAATAAATATTCCTGTAACGCGCGAGAACGGTCCCTGTACTTTAGCGTATCTGCGATTTGGTACGTCGATAATCGAACGAACGAATAGGTTTTCGTCGAGATCGCGGCATTGCGGTCTTCTATATGTATATAACAATATACATATATCCGTATATGTGTGTGTATATACGTACCTACACTTATCGTTTCCGATGTGTTCTTGTACACCCAATAAGCTTGTTCTATGTATGGGTTCGTACGGTACCTCGCCTCGCCTCGAAATAACC
Source organism: Mimumesa dahlbomi (assembly GCA_917499265.3). NCBI lineage: Eukaryota > Metazoa > Arthropoda > Insecta > Hymenoptera > Crabronidae > Mimumesa > Mimumesa dahlbomi. Next base: position 5,727,289 of record OU824124.1, read on the forward strand.
GTGGTGGCGTTATGGAAACCCCCGCGCCGGGGGTCATTAATTATAATTAATATCGCTGCCGATAATGGCACCGGCACTCCGTATATTGCCACGACATACATCGCCGTGAACGCCTCTAACGTGTAAGTGCACCGTATATACGTCGATATAAATTTCCATCCTCGGCCGAGATGATCGTTCCACGGGTTATACGAGTAGTCAATTTGTAGGCTTGCCGGATATATATTATATCTATACACACATACATATATATATACATATATACATACATACATACATATATATAATGTGAAGGGAAAAATGAAAAAAAAAATATTAAAAAAATATGTTATACCGGTCCACCGATAAAAGCGGTCGAAAGATATCGACGACGTGGATTAAACGTTTCTCGTTATAGGTGTCTACGTTGCAAATTGTCGTTGTAAATCAATTGACCGGCTTTCGGTACCGGTAAAGAATCCTCGGTAAATAGGATTAATTGATTCGCGCGAATAAGATTCATTTCTCTCTTTCTCTGTCGATCGATCATCATCAACGTTACACGGATGTCTATTCGATTCGAATCCGAACGGTTTCTAACGTTATTTTACTTTATTTGTTTATCATTCGAAACTATATACATATATATATATTTATCGTTTCCTTTTGTTTTTTCATCTAATTCCAGGCTAATCCATGTCAGCATCCAATAGTGATCCTGAGGGACGTTGCCTCGTCGGACATGGAGTCTTTACTACGCTTCATGTATCACGGCGAGGTTCATGTGGGTCAAGAACAGTTGGCTGCGTTCCTGAAGACCGCGCAGATGCTCCAGGTTCGAGGTTTAGCTGACGTCAACAGCGGTGCGGCTACCGCGAAAATCCCACCCCCGTCGTCGTCCGGTGGCAACAACGGTAGCGCACCCGTGAGTTTATCTTTTTAAAATCTTTTTTACCCACCCACCCCCTAGATCCACGAGTAAGACAATTTTCTTCCCGAGGGAAAATTCTATTCGCTGTTGAACGATCATTGAAAAATATTCACCCTGGGATATCGCTTTCCTGTCAACAGGCGACACCACGGAATCCTTGGCAAGATAACGGCAGAGGGGACTTAAACGAAAGTGGTCTGAGCCCGCCACCGGAAAAAAGACCCAGAAGTTACAGTCCGCCATTGGGCAACCACGTGGAGCCAAAAACAGACCTTCAGGAGTCACTGTTGGGCCAGGCACTCGAGGGTGGGCCCACGATACACACGACGCCCACTAACAACGTGCAGGTTAGCGTCCAGATAATTTTGATCTTTATCCAGAAAGAATGAGAGATAGAAGAAGAGATAGATAGATAGATAGATAAATATATAGATAGGTAATAACTTTATTTGCGTCCTAGGGGTGGACCCTTTAACGACGATGACAAGAGAAAAATAATACAACACAAATTACAATTAGGATTAAAATTAAAATTAAAATTAAAATTAAAATTAAAGAGAGAGAGAGGGTGAAAGAGAAAAATGGGTATTTGATTGTCGACTCGATGAAACACGAATTATATCTGTTCACAGGCACAATCTACCGGCGAGGACTCGAATTCCATGTCTGACAACGAGGAGGATATGTCGAATAACGACAGCATCCTCAACTCTGTCAAAACCGAGCCAAGTGACATTCTGAATGACTCCATGGAACATCATCGCAACACCTTCCCCGCGGCGTTGTTGGGACTTCAAGGTAATTTCAAGTTTGTTCTTTATCTAATAGGGAATTTGATTTTGTTGAATAAATATGGGAATGATAAATGAGGTGCCTAATTTACAAGGGGTATAAGTGACTTTTATTTAGTCCTGAGAAAATTAGGTTCAAAGTTCACAAATGCTCACAAATCACAATATAGTACAACATTTTTTTTAAAGGATGGGTATACCATGTACAGGGTGGGCAATTCACTTAGATCCTTTTACCACTAAGTTCTCAGTTCTTTTGAGAATGTCACTTATACCCCTTGTGTTCTAGGCACCTCAATGGGATAATATTTGTGTATATTAATTGAAAGATATTTTGAAGAATATTTATAAATAAATTTTGATTTTTTCTGTTTCCAGGACTGATGCCTGGACCATCCGGGATCCACGCGGCGAATCAGGATCCGAATTACGGTAAGTGATCAGCGCAACGATTCCGATATCTTTTGTTTTCACAGTTTAAACGATCTCGTAGCCCAAAACTAGTATCCTCCCGTCGTTCCCTCAAGACTCTGGTCTCTCGTTGTTGCGTTGAATGCATGGAACTCTCGTACCTCTCACAACCTTGCATCCCCTTGCCCAACTTACCCCCTTTAAAGACATGATGAGCCAACGTTAATTCGTTAGAGTCGCGTCCCCGACGACTCTTCGACGCTCGTGTTCGCCGGAATTATATCGATTCCCCCCTCCCCCAGGCTGCAGTCGCTAGAGCAAATAGTTTAGGGTTGCCATGCAAAAACGAAACGAAATAATAACAAGCGAATTCGACTCGTTACCCGAATTCTCTTACCGACTCTTCGTACCCGCCGATGCTAAACGATCGAGTCACTCTAATTCCCGGTTTTGTCGATGTACGAATTCAGTTTTCTGGAATACTATATAAGTATAATACAAACTAAAATACGAGGGCCAGAAATACAATGAAGAACAACCTAGTAGGCATAATACATGGAACCATTAATAAACGAAAACGAACAAAATTGTGCGCGATGTGAGTACTTTCTAGTATTCAAAACACAAATACAAAGATACGGAAAATCTGAATAGAAAAACGATCGTTTCCAATACGATCGGAGACAAAATACGCAATGATTTGGTTCTAGACTTTTAGGGGGAATAAAAGACATACACACAGAGAAAAAAATTGGGGTTGGGGAAAATAAGAACAGTGTTGCTCGGAATAAATGACAAACGTGCCGTAAAACGTGGTTTACGAACAGTAACGAAAAAAAAACAGAGTAAAAACTATATACCATATAATATAAAATAAAAAAAAAAACCCGATGGGGCTGTGGGTGGAAAAGAGAATTGAATAGTGTTTAAGGGATCGTACGAGGTTGCCTGAGGACTGACATTGGCTGGTGGTTCCAGGGCGGTGGCAGCCCTCTGGAGGAGACGGTTCAAGCTCGAGTTCCGGTTGGTTGCCGGGTGGTACGTCCTCCACGAGGAACGAGCACGCCGGGTCTGGAACTTACCAGAGCGGGGTTCACAACTCGAAAGGGCAGGATCTGTCGTCTCTCCTCCAGCAGCATCATCATCATCACCATCACCACGCCACCAGCCAACCGTCGCAGCAACAGGCCCTCAGTGCCCTGAACTCCCTGAACAGCCTGAACACATTAAATACCGAGCAGCTGACCATGATGCATCAAAAGCTTCAGAACAATCTACAGAGTTTACAGCAACAAGGTTCAACGGTGAAAAACGAGTTGAACTTGATGTTACAATCGTGCGCGAAGGACAAGTTGGATAGTATGGCGTTGCTTCATCAACAGACACATCGTCGTTATCATCAACAACAACCGCAACAACAACAGCAACAACATCAACCAGAGAATATCAGTCAGACGGCTAAACCTAAGTGTCCGGAATGCGGGAAGATCTATTCGAACAATTCGAATCTGAAGCAACATATCGTGAACGTTCATACCGTTCAAACGGAATACATCTCCTGTCACGTGTGCAGCAAGCAATTCAAAACCAAGCAATACCTGCAGATACATCTGTTGTCGATGCACGGTATCCGGAAACGGAAGAGTTACCCGTTGTATCAGATGCAGACGCACGCGCAGTCGCAGCATCAGCAGCAATCGGTGCCACCCGGATCTCAGGTGTCCGGCGGACAGCAATCTCAGCAACAGTATCCGGCGCCGGAGAGATGGTCCGAGGAGAAACAGTGATGCAGGAATATGTCGGACGATGTATCGATCGACCTATCGAACGATCAAGAAGTATAGCGGCTCACTGTCTCTCTTATCGATTGCCGGAGAACGATCGAGTTAAATCACATCGAATCGACTGGAGTCCGGGATTCGTCTCGATAAAAGTGAATTGTGGACACTTGATATCGGTACTCCACCTTGATAAACGTTTACTAGAGAAATGAAAATGAAAAGAAATGAAAAGAAATACCATCGAGGTGGTCAGGAACAGTTTAGAAGTAACAGTGACCTCGCAATAATTTCGTTCGTAGCTACCGCGGTTTTTTTGTATATACATTACATACATAGATAGATATCTACATACATGTAAAATTCTATATAAACGTAAAACGCGCGTTTCGTGCCCCGCTTAAACGATCGACATCCAATTGGGGGATATCCTTCTCTCTGTGTGGGTGTGTGTGTGTGTGCGTTTTTTTTTTTTATTAGTCAGGATAAAGGAGCGGAGGTGTCGATAGGCAGGAGGTGGTGAAAGCGGGTTCGCCGGTACGAGGATTGGCCGACCTATTTTCGTATCGTACCGCAGTGCGCAGCCAACCCTTCGAGACCCGCGATAAGTAGGCTTTCGCGATTGGCCAGAAGAAGTGACTTCTTCAAATTCTTCTCGTGGAATTCTTACCGGTATAAATAGTATGATAAGTAAAAAAGTGTGCCGGCCTCGTTCCTTGAAAAGGAAGTCACCCGACGGAAACGTTGATAGAGAGAGGGTGTATTCACTCTTCTTCTTCTTCTTCTTCTTTATATATTTTTTTTTAAGTATTCACGGCCTTCGGGGGAAATCGAGTGAATGAGGATTTATGAAAGAAAAAAAAAACATAACCATGAGAAAAGTGAATCGGTAAATAGCGTCGTTTAAAATACTAAGGATACCGAATAGCGAAGTACTTCTTCTCACGATTATCGATGGTTGAAAAAAACTTTATTTTTTCATGTTTTAATTTATCCACTTCCGCGTTAGATTTCTGTTAATTTCAAAGCCAGGGGTGATTACGGAAGCGAATAGTCCTATAGAGAGTGCAATATCGAACGATAGACCATTGAACGAGTTTTTTTTTGATCGAGTACAGTATTCTTCTAGATGATATTACAAAAAAAATAATAAAATAAAACGAGGAACTTTCGACTCGTATTGCATTAAGGTATTCGAGGAACGAGGTGGAACCGAACGACCAAACTTTACCTTACTACATTAGGAAAATTGATACGCGCGCTAGAACGGATGGTTACATGCACAGTATTCCATTTCCCGTCGTTTTTCGTCTTGACGCGTCTCCCGTACACTCGTATGTACATACATACACACATACGTACATTCATACACAGACACGTGTGTGTACAAGCACACAGGATACCCACACATTTAGGCTCATGGAATTACGAGGGAGAAAGAGATAGAGTACGTTGTATTGATCTCGAGGATTCAACAAACAGCACCTAGTGCCTCCCCCCCCCTTCTACCCCTCTAACTTTACCTTACTCTTCCACCCTCTGTGTCTCACCCCCTCTTTCTCTCCCGCGTACCATTCGACTCGGCTCGTGGATAGAGTTTGATGAGGGTAAGCAACCCTCTCCCGACGATAGTTTCGAATCATCTTATTGTCAGATTTTTAAATCCTCCCCTGTGGCTTTTTGTAAAGGAAGAAAAAACTGAATCTTTTATTTCAATGGCGTCACATTATCGTTTAACATCCTTTTATTCTTTCTCACCCCCACTTTCTATAGCTTCTATTGTATATAAATTCCACTTAAGAAACTTATTTTTTGTTAATACATTATTTTGTAATTCCTTTGCAAATGACCTTTTATCGATCCAAAAAATCATCTATGAATCGAACGCGTATTTCTTGTCAACAAAGAGGGGTGAGGGGTGGGGAGGGGGTGAGTGTCTGTCTCGAAGCAACGGATCGTCTATTTCCGAGGGTGAGGAGAAGAAAGTTGAACGAGACACGCGATGGTCGTCGTCTATGAGCATCGACCACGCGATGGTAGCTCACGATCAGCCCATCACCCCTCATTGCGAACCCCTGGCAAAACAAACCCCGCTGGCTTATCCAATTCCACGGTATTTCCACGAATCTCTTCCATCTCCTGTTCGTGCTACCCAACCCTGATGCTCGTGGCTCCCACGTAATAGGGGAGAGGGGGTTGGGGGGTGGGGGTGGGAAGTTGGGACTCGCATTTGTTCCAAACCACCCCCTTGGTTGCCCAGCTGACGTCTTTCTGTCTCTCCGTTCTTTCTCTCTCTTTCTCTCTCTCTCTCCCCCCTCCCCTATTTTCTTCCTTGTTTGTTGTTATTTCTACGCTTCCGTTTCACCTTCCGTCCATAATCTCTGCCGTTCAAGGACTCGGTTTTTGGTCGTCGACGTTCTCCTTATTCCGTGCCATCAGCGTAAAACACCGCCGTCACCTTTTGAAAGGTAGACACGCTGCCTTTAAAAGCACTCAGCGACCACTTGGATCGCTGCACTAGAGCTGCGGAAAGAGTTTACTCTTCCCGTGTCTTTTTCTTTTTTTGGTCTTTTTTCATTTCTTTCTTTCTTGTTTTTTTTTTTTTTTTTTTATTGCGTCGCTAATGGGACGATGACCCAGTGACACGTGGCCTTCTCGATGGGATCTAGATTTCATGTTATATATTTTCGTTAGAATGGTATGGTTCACCGGTGTGCTAGGTAACTGTGATTGTCTGTGATCGATCTAATCGCATTTCTTAAGACTCGTTGTGATATTTACGTATTTATTAGGTAGCTCGAGCACGTGGGTGAGAGTGTGTTATATTGGGAAAGACTGTCCCATCGTGTCAGTTAAATTCGTTTTCACGTAAAGATTTCGTACGATGCCATCGAAATTGGACGTAGGGGTTGCCTAGAGTCCACGGAAATAGGAACAACTGTGCTTCAGATTTTTACAGGGCTGTTAGATAGGGTCTTGAGAAACTTTCGTAGAAACCTTTACCCCTAAGGGCCATCTCTCGTACTCTCCTCGTGTTTTTCCCTCTCATTCTTCCTAGACGTTGATAAAATTCCAATGTTTTCAGGCCAATGGCCCGTGGCGAGACGTTTCTCTTCGCGAAACACTATTCAAGAATCGCGAACGAAGTTTCGGGGCTGAAACTCCCATAAACAATGATCCTCCGTGAAAACTTTCGTATCCCCCTTAGAAAAATCGATCGTACAACCTATTTTAACCCTTTTAGTACATTCGACGAGTGAGACTCGTCATCTGTTTACTTGAGCGAAGTGACCGTTGACGAGTCTGACTCGTCATCTGAATTTAAGTGGGCGTTCATCGCAAACAATTGCCTGACGTTTATTTATAACATCTTACAGTTGAAAATAAGAGAGTGATAATGAATCACCAATATAAGTATATTCCAATTAAAATGTATTACTTTTACATGTCAATCCATATAGCGACAAATTAAATCCGTCCCATGGGCATAAAAATCTAAAAAAAAATCTGTACTTAAAGGGTTAATAAGAAGTACGATAGTGAAATCTTCACGTACATCCATACTTACATACGTACTTAACCGTCTTATTTTAACGATCGCAAATTATATTAATATAAATTAAGTATACTTGGCCTTTTTAAGCGATCAAAAACAACAAAAACTAAATTGTAATTAAACTAAATTTTAATGTTACTCACCATCCACGAGGAGGAAAACAGTACTAAAACGAAAAATTAATCGTCTTACGTTTCGGTCCTCATTTTGGACCCTCTTCAGAGACATTTCTCAAACCATGTTCCTCATCGTGGATGTTAAATTCAAGATTGGAGACAAATAGCACTGTACTTCCTATCCATCACACATCTTTTACGTGTAATGACGTACGTATGTATCTCGTCCACCTATGACTGTCTCAGTTTCAAACGTGGCAATCTAATGTATGTTACATACACACATACATACATACACGTCGGGCGAAAGACTTATGCTGTTTTTGCACGGGCTTTATCTGCCAGCATCGAATTGGAAATCCCAGCGCCGTACCCGGTTACTCCCACAGATTAGAGTCATCTATCACCCGGATTCGATCCGGATAACTCGGTTCGTTTTGGTCCCGGTTAGATTCTTATCCAGCTGACGAGTTTACCCTGATAAGAGAAGAACGGCGTGTCTTGCCTTCAACGTTTCGCCATACCGTTGCCGCGTGTACGCAATATCGTTCGTCGACACGTACGAGGAAGAGAACCCACACGAGGGTGTTGAACGTGGAACTCGAAGAGAAAAAGAGGGGGTGGGTGGGGGTGGGAAATGATTGCGTGCGTATATAGAGAAAACGGAGGGATGAGAATCGGGAAAATCTCCGGTACGTTTCCGTGTGTATGTGCCCCATGGAATACAAACGGGAATCGGTGGGAGGGATGCAGGAAATAACCTTGTTCCCTAATTCCCGCTGACCGTCTCTATTTTTTGTTTTGTTTCTCATCCTCTATCTCCGTCACACCCTAACCCCCATCCCCTTCGGTTCTTATCTCCGGTACTTCTTATTCCTGGGGATTTAATTAATTCGAGAGCGAATATATTATTACTCGAAAGTTTCTTGTGCTTAGTATATCTTGTAAGTTTCGGTGGGAAGTGTAATTCGGATACTTCTAGCGTGAGAAACAGGGGGTTAAAGGGGAGGGGAGGAGGTTGGTTGGAGAGAATCGCGGAAGAAAGTTTTGCTGAAAAATTCTGTTACCCTAGAATCGAAGCGAACTCGACTTCCCGTTCAGGGGAGAATGGATTCTTCCATTCGAAAGTGGATGGGAGTTAAAACAGAGTGAACCGGGAAAAGAGGAACCGGAAATGAGATGGGGGATGGGGTTATAGGTGGCACAGTTTGGAAACGTCGAGACGATCAGATACATTCGGTTGTCGGTGGGGTTCGTTGGAGGAAAAAAAAAAGATGGCTGTTAAGGTGGGGCGTTACGATTACGGAAAAGGTCGGTGGTTCGAATAAAAATAGGATTTTTGCGCGATAAGCGGAACAACGAGACGAATGCACGGTGTCACGTTCAAAACGTTTCGCGTGTCTTTTTTGTCCTCACTCACTCTCTCTCTCTCTCTCTTTCTCCCTTTCTCCCTTCTACTTACGGAGGGATGTTCTTTTTCTTCTTCTTCTTGTCTCTCACTATTTTTTTTCCCGTCCACCTTATCCCGATCCGACCGCCCTTTTTTCGTTTCTTGCCTCCTTAATGTCCTGGAATCCCCTTTTCTACGGTCTTACCCCTCGCGGAATCCACGTGCTGCCGCCTCGACACGGAAGGGTAGCGCAGGGTGGGCCCGGTTAGACCACCCGCAGGGGTGGTTCGTCGTATATTGCGTCCTCCGGACAAATGACAATTGCAATTCCCTTTTGGAACCTGTCGCATTAGTCTCCGGGACTGTGTCGCTAAATCGCTGGATCTACGTCGCGCGTGGAAATTGTTACGATCACCTGGAGTTGGTGTTTGTGTTATTAGTCACGCGTGAGAAACATTTTTATTGTCGACGTATATCTGTATGTATATGTGTTTTCGTTTATTTTTTTTCTGTACGGTAATTTTAGACGGTTGACGAACATAGTGTGGGCCGAGAGAAATAAATTTCAGGTACTGTTATACACGAATTTGATATAGAATCGTAAATGAGAGACCCGGCATACGTTGGATGTCTAGTTACTAGTTTGCCGGGTTTTTTTTTTGAGGGGGTGTTTTTTCCTTTTTCCTTTTGTTTTTTTACGAGCTCGCTGCTCGTCGGACAAACACCACGTAGTTCCACGAAATTACGAAAGTTTTGGCGGGCTATCAAGAAAAATGACGAACGGTGTCGCGGCCGGACTCGTGTGTGTCACATGGCATCGCCCGAGTTTATATTCCAGTCGTGTGTTCCATATTGCCGTCACGAACGCTCATTTTATTTTCATCCTATCGATTCCTCCTCGGGCGAACCGTGCGATAGCGAAAGGATCTGATCTCCGGATTTCGCCAACAATATACGCACATATATATGTACATATACATATACATATATATTCGATTTAATTAAAACTGTTTATTTACTACTAATTTATTAAACCGGTTAGTTTTTCACGTTGAATCGTATATTCGAAAATCATATTCTCCTGACGGATGAAAAATAATGCAACGAGTAACAGAAGGATGGGAGGAGGAGGGGAGTGGTTCGATGTCGAAGGGGTGGGAACGGTTAATTAACTGCCGGATATTTTTCGGCGATACCGCGCGAAATTGTCTGAAATTCCCACTCGTGCGGTGGTGGTAGGCATCAGGAATGCTCGTTTTGCTTGGAGCGTATCGATTGTTCCGCGTCGAACGTAGTCGAACGATAGAATGAGATTGGGTTTCACGGTTGCACCAACGACGGAATGAGGGTGGGGAGGGGGGAGGGGGGGGGTGTGGTGCAACACACTTTACCAGGAAGATTGATTAAGCTGCCGCAGCCACCGCCGCCCACGCGAGGTATATTAAAGACGTGACCCGACATAAAGGATCTCCCCGTCTTCAGGTTCTATCCGTCTCTTTCTATCGTTTCATCCTCCCTATCTTCTCTGACCACATTGATTTTCCGCGTTTCTCCGTTCCCGCCTGTTCAGGTTCCTTCCGTCTTGCTGGTAATTTTCTCTCCGCAAACTCTCTCTCTTTCTTTCTCTCTTTCTGTCTCCTAGCCGCCAAGTGCAAACAAGTACGAAGAAATGTTCGCGTTTTCTTCTTCCGACGTTGTTATCGTCGACATTGTGGTGGTCTCTCCTCTATCTATCTATCGAAGTCGTTGTTTACTTTACCCTGTAAGCTCCAGGGGGTAACCGGTTCGCGAAGGAAAACTGGCTAGTAGAAGGTACTCGCTCGAAAGCTTTGCAAGTTTGATTGAATTCCGACGAGTGGCTGGTATCAGGAAATGGACAAGTTGGTTGTTCGGAGGTCCGTTGGTTTTCTCTTTCTCGTAGTTTCTACTCTTTTTTTTCTTTTTTTTGTTCTCTCTCTGTCTTTCTGTCTAACCTCCCCTACACTTTGTCCGGTACACTCTGTCTCTTACCCCGGACAGAAAGCTTTTAGCTTTCCTATCCAGCGCCACGACGCTCGAGTTTTGGCCCGACGGGGTTATTTTCGGTTCTCACGTTCGCCAGAGGGATTAGAGAGGACGCGAGGGATTACAGAGTTTCGTTATTGCCGCACTAAATGTTCGTTCCCGTTGTAGTTCTGAATTAAACGCGACAAAGCTAAAGCTTTTATTAAAAGCCCGCGCGCCTTCAATTTTAAAACAGTTCTTTCTCGAATAACCGGATCTGAAATTAAAATAGAGTTTCGAATTAAAATGGAACAGGTTTGGACAGGGGAGATGGATAATTCATCTCTCTCTCTCCCTCTCTGTGGAATAAACCATCGTTCTCTTTCATGTTATTTTATTGTTACTCTTTTTCTCTTTTTTCCTCGTATATAGTTTCGCTATTTGTTCGGAGGGGAGAATTTTGTTTCTATACGTTCGACCGACACGGACTGCATTCTTCATGAAGATACCGTTAGGTATTTTCTTGGGACTTTGTCGCCAGTTTTCATCTGTGCGTAGATCCCAAAGGATCCCGTAGTCCCTTTTCCGTCCTCTGCAACAGCTTCTCATCAATTTTACGGAAGGTCGTACAACCTTCCTTTTTCTTTCTTCATTTCTTAGCCATATTGCCGCTGCTACCTAACGCTTGGGTTTTGCCAGCCCGGAACAGCCGTTTTCCTCGGAATTCCCGCCGGGAGGTCTGCGTGAAAAGAAAACCCCCGAAACGCTTTCGCCTCGGCCGCCACGGTTTCTAAATTACCGAAGAATTTCAACTTCGTAACGGTCCCTTCGATACACACGATTTTTTCCGAAATTCCACGATTTCTCCGGCTGGACTTTTCTTGAAACCCACGCTAACGACACCTCGCCATCGGTACGATAATATCTTCCACGGTGTCTAATAAAAAATTCTGAAAATATTTCACGCGTCTATCTGGACCACGCGTCACCAATAAAGTCGGTAAGTGACGCGCAAAAGCCATCGGATATTTCACCAACGAGAAAAAGAGAGAGGAATTGTCAGTAGTGAGAGATGAATAGAGACAAAGATACACACAAACAGACAAAGAGAGAGAGAGACTCATAGTATATGTATGTGCGTGTATGTGTGAGGGTTAGGAGGGTAACGGGAAGGGGTGAGGTGAGAGACAGCGGAAAGAGGACGCCGCGCTTAGAGAGTAAGAGAGAAAGAGAGACAGGATAGACAGAGAAAGAAAGGAAGAGAGAAAGAGAGAGGCCGCGCTTCGCCCGAGGGTCCTGGGATCGATCCCTGTGCAATTTCCCGCACATGTCCGCATTGATCTGCCCTCACTTGCCCCCGGCACCCACCCTCGCCACACTCAACCACCGCCACCCCCACTGACGGCGTCAGTGACGCCGCCACCACCACCGCCGCCAACCACCCTTAGCTTCTTCGGGGTTCCTCCGATCGTCCAAACACCCGCCTCACACCCGTCGGCATCGGCTGAAAGTCATTCCCAGTTACGTCGATTCGATGTTTTTTTCCTTTTATTCCTCCCCCCCCCCCTCCCGCTCACTTCCTCTTCCTTTCTCTTTCTTTTTTTTTCGTGGTCTTCTTCGTCTTCTTCGTGATTCACGCACCTCGACGCCTACGAGACACGCGTGTCACGCATCTCACGAGAGAGAGATATATGTATGTATGTATATGTACATGTATATGTGTGTACGTGTTCGTGGTGCTCCGCGGACACTCGACGGCTGGCGACACGGTTTTTCAATTTACGGAGAAAGACCTCCGCCAACTTGTCAATTCGAGATTCTCGATTTCCCGCTGTCTTGACGCGGTGAAACTGGGGGCAGGGGGGAGGGGGATGACCCTGGGACTCGATGTAGTTTCCTTGCGTTTCGCGGAGAAGATACCGTTACCTCGGCACGATTATGCGAACGTGTGAAAATTTCGTAATTCGTACATGTGGACGAAAAAATCTAGATGGGAACAGCAGCTTTTCCACGAAAATTACTTGGAAACTAATTTAAAGAACGTTGCGTCGTTGGCAGAGGGGGTTAACGTAGCGAGGTATATATATATATATATATATATATATACAGAGAGAGGGAGAGAGAGAGAGAAAAAAATTTAGAACACAGGGATGCGGCGGTATAGAAAAAAAAGAATAAAAAGAGAGAGAGGAACCGACTCCCTTCGAACTTCACACTTTCCCGAATATCGAAATTACCGGCGTGCTAGAGGATCCGCCTGGTACAGGATGCCGTGGACGTACGAAAAGGACAAAAGTTATTTGCCAGCATCGCGGCGGTGCTAGGCGTACTTTTCTTTTTTCCTCCCCCTCCGCCCCCCTTAGTCACCCATCCACCCACCCACCCACCCACCCCCCTGACGACTTTCACGAGGAGCTCGTAAAAACTTAGCGCGTCGGTGAGGGGGCGATGTAAAAGTGGATGTGCACGAGGGCCACGAGTTCGTAGGCAACAACGCGGGCTACCTAAATTAAACTTTCCTTCCCCCCTTTCCTACCCCCGTCCCCTCCTCCCCTCGACCCCTTTTCCCTTCATCGACCCCCATACATCAAGCAGCCTGTCATAAACCTAAGCCGTGCCAAGCGCGTTCGATGTAACCAATCGTTAAGAAACTTGGTACCGGAAACCAGGTGTTCTTTCCGACGAGAATATCGGTATAAAAAAAAGGATGAGGAAAAGAAAAGAAAAGAGTAAAAAAGAAAACAATGGAGGAATAGAATTTGTAAGTTACGAGTAGATTTAATTTTAGCGATGGTATTTTTATTGTTATCGATCTGTCGGTAATTATTGGCAGATTAGCAAAAGTTCGTGTCCTATATACGAAAATACCACGGCGATAATCACGGTTATTATTATTATCTTGTCTCCAATTTTTCTAAACGGATCCGTCTTCGGTTTTTCGAGAAAAACAGATTAATATATTATATGAGACTACGGAGTAGCTGTTTCTCGTATATGGTATTTCTCGGAAGGAAGGAAGGTAGGTTGTGTAACATCCTCCCTTAATTAGCACCCACGTGGACACTACCGAGACTCTATGGTTGTCCATGTTCTATAATCTTCATGGTATTGTTTTTTTTTTAAACGATCGAATCTTGTTACTCGCATGTGATATCCTTTTGGAATTAGGCTCTCGATAGTCGTTTCTCATTTCGGAATTACACGGTGTAATAGAAGATTGCACTCTGGGTCCATCGAGATAATACTCCTCCCTCTCCTTCTCCTCCTCCTGTTCGTTCGCGGGATCGACGTTTTCGAGATATTTCATTGCGTAAGAGGAGGCCGACGCCGAAGGACTTTCCCGGAAACCCGAAGACATCGATCTTCGGGTTTCCCTTCAGCCAATCAGCGTGCTGACTGCTTCTTGAGAAGCAGGTCCTCGTTAATGCAGCGCAATTCGTCGGAGCGACGCCGCTAATGGACTGGGGCAATCATCCGGCCTTGCTACTGAATCTCCTCCTTCCCTGTCAACAGCATTCCTTCCTTCCTTCCTCATTTCTCATTCATTTCTCATTCGTTTCATTCCCTACACACGCTTCGTATCTTGGTCATTTTCATATTTTCCTTTCTCTACTTTTCCTTGCTTTTCTCTCTCTCTCTCTTTCTCTCTGTCTGTCTCTCTGGTCGTTTTCTTCGAATTTTTTATTTCATCTTTTTCTTTTGCACACTTGATCGTCGCTCGAATTTTTCACTTTCTCTCGTGTTTCGAGTTTCTTCCACTTTCACTTTTTCGGTTTAATAAATTTGGCGGTATTTCTTGTGATTTTCTGTATGTATATGTGTACGTATACACACAGTGTTTCCGATGAGTCTGGTCTTTGTGCGCTTGATCGAAACGTTTCTCTGGATACGTCCGTCCCGAACGTACTTTCGGTCCTTTATCGCGTGCGGTCCAGCCCTTCGCTGTCTGGAGTCTCTTTTACATCGATATCCCTTCCGTGTTTTCTCTTCCGTCCCGACGTCCTTTTCCTCCGTCCCTCCCTTCCCCCGTTTCCCTCTATCATTCTCTTCCGTCCGATCGGCTCGAAGGTTCGTTGTAATCAAGCGCGCACGTACACTTCCTAGCCCCCCGAAATCGATAGAACTCGCTGGTACAATTACTCAAGCAGTTGCCCAACGTGATTCCAGCCGACGGAAAGAAGGAAATAAATCAGAAATTCGTCCGTCTAGCTTCGTACCACCTATACACGTATACGTGGATCGTTAGAAGCCGAATAGAAAGAACATTGAAGAGAAACGGTGCGAGAAAATATAATACCATAACCGGAAGAACGTATTTCAGTTTTCGTAGCCTTTCACCGCGAGTACGCCAATGTGTTTCTATTCGATATAGGTTAGCACGATGAAAAATATATAAAAAAAAAAATGAAAATGATACGTATGCATACACAGTATACTATAGACGTTTGGCATTTCCAGATTTAAAATACGTTCTATACGGTTACGGTTTTTCCACGGGGGAACAGGTGTTATTTTATTAGCGATTTAAATCAGGGTTTACTTTCACAGTTTGATAGCCGGATAAAAATCAGAACGGGAAAGATTTAAGCCGAATACCTTCGTACGTGGTTGTGTGTGTGACCTTAATTCCGCGCGGATTTCTGGTGCGGCCGAGTTGATACATAAATCATTGCGGAATACGGTTTTCCGTTTCCACCGTATACGCGCCGGTTGTGTAATTCTAATAAATTGGTTCGTCCTACGCTATAAATCAGAACGCGCGGTTCTACCCGGTTATCTTTCTTTTTTTTCTCTCTCTCTCTCTCTCTCTTCTCTCTCTTCTTTTTCCACGCGTTTGTTCTTACTTGCGCAATATTTCACGGGCCAACGGTAAAAATTAATCCCGCCGTATCCCGTTCGAACGCAGAAATCCCACCCCCACCCCCCAGTAGAATCCCGTTAAACGTTTCAAACTCTATCGTTGCGTGCTCTATCGTGAAAAATGACAGTCTCTATTCAACGGAAATCGCGACGAGACAACGATCCCTCGTATCTCTGCCGATCGAACCTATCGTCCTCGCGAACAGGGAAATTCTACGACCACCAACGAAGCCAGGGGGGGGGGGTGGGGAGAGTGTTGTACACACAAGGAGATGGAGAAATTTCCAAAGGCGGATACCTGTCACGCCGTGCCTGCACATCCTTCTCCTTTTACGTAATGAGACGTGCACGAAAGTGGGAGAGGCCTTTTGCTTAGAGATTCGTAGGAAAGATAGTCGTAACGAGGCGTAGAGGGTGGATCAATACGAGGGTTCTTACGTAGTTCGCTCACTGTCTCTCTCTCTCTCTCTGTTTCTCTCTCTCTCTATCTATCTATTTCTCTCTTTCTCTCGTCCTCCCTACCAACTCCACCCTGTCTTCCGTCTTCGCTTTATCTCTTTCTTACATCGGGAACTCCCTTTTATCTGAATCTCTCTTTCTCTGTTATCTATCTATCTTTCTTTCTCTCTCTATCTGTCTGTCTTTGTTTCTCTTTCTCTTGGTTCGCTCTGTCTGTCTGTCTGTCTGTTTCTCTCTCTCTTACTCTCTCTCTCTCTCTCTCTCTCTCGGGCTTGAAAATGCACGAGGACGAAGGTGGCGACGATGCTCGTTCGGGGGTGTCATACGTTTTCTCTTCTACTTATCCGTCTGTTGTAAGCTTTTAACCTTTTTGGCGCCAAAAAGAAAAACGAAAAAGAATGAAAATGATATAAAACGAATGGAAAATGGGAAAAAGCGGGAAGACAGATCGCATCGGTGAACTACTGTGCGTGCGTCCTTCACGTCGACGTCGCCGTTCACGAGAGAGAACGATTTTTTGTTTCTATTTTTTTTTTCTCTTTTATTTCGAGACACTCGACGATAAACGCAACGATCTCGGTACCACGAGCGCAATTTCACGAGAACCGCCGACGAGATCGTTGAGAGAGGCTCGATAAAGAGGAGAACCGTTTTGACAATGGAAGGAGAGATTATTTTTGTTCGAATCCAACGCTCGACGATTCGCAATTCGCACGGAAAACAGTGCCGTAGGTAGCCTATATACGTATACATGTAGCATCCATCGACGTAATATGTGGAATCGACGACGTACTATCTCGTAATAGCAAAGCAACAAAAAAAAAACAAGACAAAAAATAATTTATTCGAAATCGAAAATGAGCAACGGTGACAGCTACGACGACAAGTTACAACAACAACAACAACTACAACTACTACAACACACCAATACATCCTACAACCGGGCATGCCCTGAGAGTACGAGAGTAGCCTGTGTGCGTGTGTGTGCGTGCGTGCCTGTGTATATGTGTATTATGTGTGCAAAAGGTGCGAGAGTGTGTGTTCGTGCGTGCATGTCCACCGAGTGAGATGGAGGTGAGAGAAAGACGAATCGACTTGGGTGCCACCAGTGTACCCGAGGGTGCGGAACGGCCGAGAAAGAGAGAGGGAGAGAGAGCGAGAGAGAGAGAGAGAACATGAAAAGGAGAGAAAGGATGAAAGAGACACAGATAGAAATAGATAGAAAGACAGAGAGAGAGAGAGAGAGAGAGAAAGTAAACGTACACGTATGAGTGCCCATATGTTACGTATGCTCCGTGTGGGTGTGGTTCGCAGGTGTGTCGGTATAAAGGAGGCCTATGTGTAGTATGTGTGCCTAAGAGAGAAAGAGTATTCTACAAGAGTGTATACATATACGCGATTCCGTGTCTGTATCTCTCTCCCTTTCCTCTCCCTTCGTCAATCTCTCTCTCTCTCTCTCCCTCTTCCCCTCTCTCTCTTTCTCTGTGTGTGTACGTGTATAGAAAGAGCGAAACGAATCGGGCTGAGAGTGAATCGGAAAGAGAGCGAAAGACTATTAAAAAAAAAAAAACACTGTAGCGAGTGAGTGAGAAAGGGAGAGAAAAAGAGAGGGAGTGTCAGTGTGTGCGATAGAAATGAAACAGAGAAAACGAGAGTAAAAGAGAGAGAGAGAGAGTAAGAGAGAGAGAGAGAGGAGGGCAACAGAATCAACTCATGGGCACGTCCTGGTTGTAGGATCGGTGATGCCGAAGAGGGAGGAAGCCGCGATGGCGGTGGTGGCTGCGGCCGCCAGCGAAACTACGCAAGCCGTCGAGAATTTCGCGAGACTCTACACGGCACTGCGCCACGACGATGCTAGGCCTCTCTGTCGTTACTGCGGCAGGAGCTACTCGTCGCCGAGCAACCTGCGGCAACACGTGAAAAATGTCCACTCGAATTGGCCGCCGCCGGACACGTGGCCGCAGTGCAACGTGTGCGGGAAACGATGCAAGACGAAGCATTACCTGATCAATCATCAGCTACAGGCGCACGGGATACACCAGAGGCCTAGCCTGAACAATCCGAATCAGCAGCATCAGTCGCCCTCTTCGTCCTCGTCGTTGCCATGAGTACGGTCTACCTCGTCTGCCGTCGTGCTAACGCTCGCGAGACACAAAAAACGATCCGCGACCAGGTGAAGTCCGGGGGGGTCGTCGAAGACGTTCGACCTTCTTCGTGGTCGCCACGCGGTTTTTGGTACTTCGGAGAGTCCAACCCTGCTGTTCCCGTATTGCTATCGTTTCCTGGTTATAATGGTCTTTTTTTTATTTGGACCGAAGATAGTATTTTTTTGTTTTTTTGTTGTTCTTTCGAGAGGGGTGGTTTTTCTTCAGGTTTCAGAAAATTTTGTACGATATCGATTGAAGGTTCTGTTTTCTTTAAAATAGACGTGTATTTAGATTTTTCTGATGTGTACGATAAATAGTCAGGGAAAAGGTAATGATGTTGTAAATTTACGGGTGATCTGGAGCGTCCTAATTCGTAGATATATATATATTTATAGATAGATATCGGAGCTCGGAGTGATATTGAACTATTCATTTGAACACTACCACCCGGGGATATTAAACGAATGCAGCGGTGAGAGAAGTTCATCGGGTAAAAAAGTACACGGGGTTGGAATGAATTTTCGATACTAGAAACACTATAGACCGTTGGCAGATTCGCGAGAGGTCACGTTCATCGCGAGATTCCTATTTTCCACAGAAACTAAATAATAAACGATGGCAGACGAAACGTTTATCAAATCGTATCTCGTAAATTCAACTGAGAATTTACCGGAACACCCTTAGACTGAAGTATATACCGAGACAAAGACAATTCAATATTCTATGATCACGATACCGAGCGCAATACATACAACTGTGGTATCGACGATGTGTATACGGAAAGTCCATAAATCCTGCGTAGTTATACTCGAGTACATAGTACGAACCATCGAAGAGTCGATTTCTAACGTAACAAAATGATTAATCATCAGAATATTATACTATATTTGAACACCGAACGCTTGCACCTCCGCCACCTTCAAAAAACCAACAAAAATCCATTGTGTAGTCGTTCGGGAGAGTAGAAAGAAATACAGAAACGAAAGACAGACAGAGAGAGAGAGAGAGAGACAGAAAGAATGTGTGTATGTGTCCGTGTGTATCTGTGTGTACAAAAGAGACAGAGAGTTAGACAAAGAGAGAACGAGAAATAAAGAGCGAGAGTATCGAGAACGCATTCACGTTTTAATCGGAACAAACGATTTCATAATCTGGCACGTGAGATTCTATTCGAACATATTCAAGTATCTCAGTCACTATTCGATTTACGCGATGATTGCGCGGATTCCATGCAGTCCTATCCGGCAATTGTGCGCGCGAATATCGAGCGGTAGCAATTAGAGATCCTAGCAGATACCCCGGTAACCATTTGTGGGATGTAACCTCTAGATATTCCGCATGGGGTGGTTAGAGTGTGGGTGGGCGGGTGGGATTCTAGGGGGTATATAGGGGAGAGGTCGGTTTGGTACTCTGTTTTTATTACGGGGGGGGGTTGGGGGTTTTGGGTTTATGGTGGTGGTGGCTGGTGGTAACGTTGGTGTGGTGGTGGTTGCAGATCACGGGCTCGATGAGGCAGAGGGCACGGCTTACCACCACCACCACAGCCATCACCAGCAACATCATCGGCATCGTCATCATCATCCACTATCCGTTCCTCCTCCTCATCATCATCAACAACAACAGCAACAGCAACAGCAGCAACATCAGGCGGCACAGGAAGATGACCAAGACCAGGGCTCGACCACCGGAACGACCACGATCACCACGACAACGAAGTATCAGCGTAGTCAGCCGGACTTCAGGCAACAGAAAATGATGCGAGATCATCACAGGCAGCACGGTTATCGGTGTCCTTTATGCTGTAGAACGTTACAGGATATCAGCGCGATGAGGGCCCATCTGGATCATCATTATCCGCGTGACTCACCCACGTGTCCAGTTGCCTCTTGCGCGAAAACCTTTTCGCATCCTAACAGCGTGAGGAATCATATGCGTCTGAAGCATCCGGTGCAGTGGGATCAGATAAAGACCCTCAGGTGGACCTACGTGTGATAAAAAGGCCGATAACGATACATTACAGTACCATACTATACATACATAACGTACGTTACGTACAGACGCAGTCGGGTGGATCTATGGGTTTGCCGGATATAATTACGGGATTCTTTATCGAAGTAGTCATTTTTATTTTTCGTTTTCTTTTTCGTTCCTTTTATTCGTTTCTTTCTTACTCTCCGGGTACGATGGACGATCGTTTCCGGGTTTCTTCATTGTCTTTCGTTTCTTTTTTTTTGCGTATCGATTGCACGATGTCGTTTCTTTGACGGTGGAGGTGCGTTTTCAAACGGAAAAGGTCTCGCGTGCCAGACTCGATAAACGTTCTATAAGGTTATACGCGAGTTACGAGGTATAGTTGAAACGTAAGTATATACATATATACATATAATGTACTCGGTAAAGGATGAGGCTTCGAATGAAGTTAACACACTGAATTGTTCTTTAGTGCTTTATTCTTGAGAAGAAAGGGAAAAATGAAATACCGCACAAGCACACGAGCACGGTCACGCGTACATACATACACACACACACGTATACGTACATGCAATGCATCACATACGTAAATACTTACATACATACATACACGCGTAACACCTCCCATCCTTGAGGACTTTTACTACCCACGTGAAGCGCACACTTTGTAAATACTATAAAGATTATATAAAAAGAAGGAATATATATTATATATATAAATATATATATATATAAATATTATAGAGAGATTATATATATATATATATAAAAATGAATATATATATAGAGTTGATTTTGTATAAAATGTACGAAGCAGTATTTCCAGTAGAGCCTGAAAAAAAATGCGTAGTCACCATAGATCGTGTAATAATAAAAAAAAAACGTCGACGTTGATATAAGACTACGATGTTGATGATGACATAACGGATAGGTTACGTATATCTTACAAGAGAAAACAATGTTCCTCTAAGCTGAGTAAGCCAGCCTTACGTTAAATAAACGTAGTTTTTAAGACCGTAGAAAGGAGCCGAGTAAACAAAAAAAAATAATAATAATAAATATTTAGCGAACACCGGAAGAGGGTGTTGAGATACAATATAGTCGAGTCAAAATGATCATCGATCGAACGGCCGAATATATCCGGCCGTGTCGTCGGTTATTTCGGACGAAACTTTACGATGCTTCCGTAAATCGTTATACGATGAACAAAAAAAATAAATAACACGTCGACGTCGCGACGTCGCGAGTACCACCGTGTACAACCACCGTCGATTGTACACGCGCGCAAAAAAAAAAAAAATACGAAACACATGCATATAAACTACAACTACGCGTAGAAACATATTAAAGGCAAGGATATTATAATTGCGCGAGTGCCGCGGTGAAAAATCGAATAACGACCGCCGCGCGATTTTAATGTCTATTTGAGAAACGAGCGCCTAGCCTTATTTTTCTACAGTCTTATGTTTTTGTCAGTATTCCCTAGATAGAGACTTTCCCAAAACAGGTTAAGTTCGACACACGTGTACGATAGTTACTAGAAAATAGGCTGCGAATGGATAAGAGAAATTATATGAATATAAATATATGTATGTATATATATATGTGTATACATATATATATATATTTGACGTGAGCGAGTTGTTAGTTGCGCAAGTGATAGTAATCGCGGAGTATATGAAAGAAATAAATCTCTGACTAGATAGAAAATCGGTATCATATACGTTCACGATTTTCGATCGTTAATTTAAATAACATGCGCGTAGTATTTTCTATTTCTTTTTTTTTATATTTTCTCGATGATATGTATGCAGTCATTGTTTCATTTCACCGTTTCCCTGGACCCAGTGCCCCGTATTTTTATTTTTTCTCTCTCTCTTTTTTTTTTAAATACAGTTTGATTACACTTTCATGATTGACAGCTCGTGACACGAACGATGTATAGAGCATCATACGCACTATTTTAGCAAATACTAGCATATATAAATATAATTAAGACACACGAAATGAAGTATATACTATTTAAGTAATGCTTTGTACAATAAAAGGTATTCAAAGAAGTTGACGTGGCTCATCTATCTTCGTTCCATGGACTTACCTCTAGTTTATTAACTTCGGTATACAACACGGGCATGTAATTAATTGCATAAGCATGTCTGAGAACAAGTAGCGCCGACATGAACGGTTTTATAATACACCCGATATTATCTGGATAATGTAACAATGTTACGTCATAATCGACAAAATACCACCGTGAAAAAGATCGTTAATGCTACGCGTATTAATTACCTTATTCTTTTTATTTTCTTTACCGTCCATCACACTCGTTTCTTATCTCAATTTTTACCCGAGTACATTAAAAATTTCAAAAAAAAAATACAAAACCAAAGCCAAAACCAACACGATTAATCTCATCCCAGTATAATTAAATCGTCGATCAACAATCCAATCCCAAATCATCATCTATTTCGAACTACCCTCAAAAAGTTTTGCCCGGAACCCGTCGTCATCTTCTTTTCCATCTTTTTTTTCAGTTGCCCGACGCGGCCTGGACATGATGCGGGTCCGCGCCACAGATCCACGGCCCTGCCCGAAGTGCGGCAAGATCTATCGGTCCGCCCACACCTTGCGCACCCACCTGGAGGACAAGCACACCATCTGCCCGGGTTACCGGTGCGTCTTGTGCGGCACCGTGGCGAAGTCGAGGAACTCCCTGCACTCGCACATGTCGCGACAACATCGGGGCATCAGCACCAAGGATCTACCAGTGCTACCAATGCCGAGTCCCTTTGACCCCGAACTGGCATCCCGTTTGCTAGCGAAAGCTGGTGTAAAAGTCAGTCCGGCGGAATTGAGGGCCCGGGCGAGTCCCACGGGTCCCCGGAGGGGTGACATGAGACTCGAGTTACCCAGAGGTGGTGCACCCTCGGAGGCTGGTAGCAGCGTCTGTGGTGGCGACGATCCCGAGGATCTCACTCTACCACTTAGTCTCAGGTACGGTTCGCCGACGCCGAACAACAACACAGTGATCACCAAGGTCACCGGTCACGGGACCAACAACAAGAACTCCACCGGCACGGCGATAGCCGCGAAAAGTATGGACACCATGCATGGTAGTCGCGAACCCAATACGGCACCTTTACATCCACCTGGACATCTTCATCCGAGTCATCATAACGCCAGTGCGACCGGGTCGGCGATCCTGGATACCTATTTACAGTTCATTGCGGAGAATTCGGGTCTGACGACGATGGGCCTAAGTCCCGAACAGGCGGCCGCGGTTGCTGCTGCGCACGCAGCAAAGATGGCGCACATGTCTGCGATGGATAAATTGGGTGGTCGCGGGATGGAGGATTATCCGATGATCGGTCGCGACGAGGGCCGGGGACCTGGTGTCGTTCACGAGGATCGTCAGGACACCATGCAGGACAGGCATGGTGGTATGATGGACGACGGTGACTCGTCGGCTGGTGAGGATGACGATTTCAGCGAGAACGAGGAGCCGGAAGTTGTGAAGGCTGAATGAAGTGATGGTGGAAAGAAGAGAGAGGGAATGAGGGAGAAAGAGAAAGAGAGAGAGAGAGAAAGAGAGAGATCTATAGACCTCTTCGTGATACACCCGATTAGGAAGTGCTCCGAGACGTTTGGATCCTAATTATAATTATGTTTGTTTTTTTTATTATTATTATTTTACGATCCGGACGTGATTTTTATTCGCAGTCAAATCCATCCACTACCTCAGTAGAGACTTTACTCCTGTTTTTGTTGTGCGAGACATAAAATTCCAAAGAAGAGGATGATGATGATGATGATAATGATGATGATGATTATGATGATGAAGTAATGATGCTGATATCCGGTTCTATAAAATCGGCAGGAAACTAATCCCTCCCTTTACACGCTCGAACGGAGTGACAATTCTACGTCAACCATTATACACGTACATTTTATCCCATTAAAAATATTCCATCTGTCTACCTCAGTGCATATGATAAACGATAAGTGATAGAACAGACCAAGACGAATCTCATTTGATGATGGTGGTTGGAAGAAGAAGAAGAAGAAGAAGAAGAAGCCTGAAGAAAATGAAGAAGACGAACGAATGTTGAAGAAGAAGAAGAAAAAGAAAAATAAGAAGAACAAACGAAGACGAAGTGTAAGCCGGGAATAAACAAAAAAATAAAAAGGTGATGAACACATATAGAGTGAGACACACAGAGTCGCGGTTACTCGAAGATGTAATAAATACCATGGCTACGATTTCTCGTTTGCGCGTCACGGCTAATGGATAATCGCCGGGTCCGTTTTTCACGGTTTTCTTTTTTTTTACGTCGGTGATAGTTTTTACCGCGACGAAAAATCGATTCGGGGAGAGCGACGCTCTCTCGCGCGTAGAATGCGTCGGGTCACGTGGAAAATGAGAGGAAACCGATTACCCAGGTGATGCCGGGGCAACTGTTTTTTCTTTTTATTTTCTAAAGGTTTAAACAAAACAAAACATAAAAAAATAAGAAAACGGTGCCCGTCGTGAGCACGCGACGGCCGAGAAGATATTATTATTATTATTATTATATTATTATTATTATTATTATTATATTATTATTATATATGAATGTTGAGGAAAAATATATATTGTCTAGATTTATAGAGAAGTTAGTGTACCACGACACGTACGTACACACGGACACAGGTACATACACACACATGAACACACTTATATATACACATTTTAAAGAAAAAATACATACAAGTACGGTAGAGAATACGTGTAGCGCTAGGGTTAGCACCCCATATTTTTTAGATGCGTGCACCTCGGAATACACATACGTACCATAATACACGTACATACATACATACACGAAATTCGACGAACGGGGAAAGAAAAGAGTACGAACACACATATTACACGAACGACGAGCAAAGAGAAACAGAGGAGTAACGGTAAATGAAAACCGAAAGAAATTAATCGCGCGGTATGAAACCAGCGTTCGTGTCCTCGCCAATCAGGTAGTCGCAACACCGGAAGTCGCGACGATTATTACGATTGTTAATTATCACGTTTTATTCGACAAGGGAAGAAAAAAAATGACTGGACAAATAAATGTGCGAAACGACGGAGGGGGGGTACGAAAAAGAAAACGGGAAAACTTTTAAAACGAAAACTTCGGTGAATCAAAAGGGAGAAAAGGCAAACAGGAAAAGGGAAAGAAAGAGATTCGTGTAATGACTGACGGGGTGTCCCTTCTTGTCGTTCCTCTTTTTTTTTTCTTCGCGGGGAGGTTTTTATTTTCTGTTGTTTTTTTTTCTGTTTCCTTCGCGTCTTACACTACCACCCCGTTACCTTTCGTGTTTTATCATTCTCCAAGTTATCGGGAAATATATCGGGGGTCGAAGAAATATCCCAGGGCTTGCCATGACGTAGTACTTAAGTTTCGGATTTCGATAGCCTCCCAATAGTACTCGCGGAGGTATAGACGATATATATATATCGTTAGACGGGAAAAATCGTTAGACGGATATAGTTGCTCGTGTATCTTTGCACCTCATGATTCGGCGAAGAATTGGAAATCGATCGGTTTTCGCGGCATCGCGATGATAATAATAATACACGTCTCTCGGGTTCTAGGAGTACGATAAGAAATAAAAACGACGGAGCGAGAATCTCGGCCGACTTTTACTTTGCCACCTCGGAGGATCGATCGTAGTTCTTCCGCATTCTTCCATCCTGTTGTCGTTGAATATAAATATTGTTGACTCAGGCTGATTCTCTATTATTATGATTATTTTTATTATTAATATTATTTCTTTTTTTTTGCTATACATATTTTTTTTGTCATTTTACTCTCCGGTCTCGTTTACGAATCGTTTTCTCATCGAATCGAGGATTCTTTCGTTTCTTTATTTTGCAATTTTGTTTGTTGGTTTGTTCTTTATTTTTTTTTTAATCGAACGACCACGGTCGTTGATCTCGCCATACTTTTCGCTGCGCGTTTCGTAACTCCGTCGGGCTCGTTCTCCGGACGACAGTGACTAAACTAAACTAAAGGATTGTAAATGGAAATGAATTCGCGAGAAAAAGAGAGAGGGAAAAAATATAAGCAAATTTTGCAAAAACTGCGCGCCCGATTTCGCCGCCAAGGCGTAGTTTTTAAAATGGTTCCTACTAAAAATACATACACGAGCTACTTTGATTTATCATTATATCTTCGTAGCCTATATGTATATATATATGAGAGAATACATACATATATATATATACATAAACATTATTAGATACGCCTAGGGTGAGAAAGGAAAAAAAAAGAACTTAGCAATACGTAGTAGCGCGGAGCGGTTTAAAAGGAAAATTAATAATAAAGTCGAGGAATCTTTTCTTTTTTTTTGCGTGTGTGTGCGTGAAGCCTGCACGAGGGAGAATAGGAATGACAGCGAGCAAATGAGAGAATTATAATATTATGGCTGATGACTTAATAAAATTCAGGTTTTAGACTATTTACCTAGATAAGTAGGTTGTACACAATACTCGGAGTATACTAACCGTAGGTTATAAGACCACTTTAACGATAAACAAGGGACACGCAGTAACTTCGCGAGAAATTTTCAAGTAAAATTCGGTCCTCGGTAGAATAAAAAAGAAAAGCAAACATTAGACGTTAAAGAACCAAAAGTTAGAATTTTAGCGATCGAAACTATAGACAACCGATCAATGGATTCGCGCGAGAGAAATAAAATGTGTCTTTTTTTTTTTTGTCAAACAGTGTCAAACATCATCAAAAAAAAAAATAATCTGTCTTCTAGCGGTAACGAAAATTCTGAATAAAAAAATGTTCGACAGTCTGTCTCGAGGATAAAATACAGTGATTTAGGATATAACGAACAGACGTTATTTTTCAAAGACAATAAATACACGTGTGTTTGATAAAAACAAAAGGGAGGTTCGAAAATAATTCGTGCCGTTTCACAGATAGAACAAAACGTCAGAGTTATCAGGGGAAATGGGGTGGAAAATATACAGGTGGATTTGACACTGTCACGGCGTAAAATGAATCGCGATGGGCTTTTCGAATTTTTTAAACTTTATATTGTATATATATATTTATATACATACGAAGATATTTGTATACGATTGGAACACTTGTATACGAATCCCGTTGGGGGGGTGTGTATCGCGATAAATCTCGGGGGATGAAGTTTATACACATACTATCGTCTCCGGCACGCTGTTCAGCCGTAAAAATAAAAAAAAATAATCCTCGAAGCGTGGAAAATTTTACTAAGAATCGTTGTTACGTATTAACGGTGACGTTTTTAACGCGTGACTCTCCGCGACGGATCCACGATGACGGTTGAAAATCGGCTCGCGAGGTTACTGACGTGCTCAATCGCAAAAAAATAGATGTTTTATCGGGGGAGAGAATGCGGGAATGATCGATCGAGACGCGAATCCAGGTCTAATCGGTACAAAGAAACCACTTCTTGCCTTGAAGCTCTCTATATTACGAATCGGACGATCGAGCGAAATCGTGCTGCGAGATTGTAAGAGAATAAACAAAGAAAAAAAAAACAAAAATAAGAGAAAAAGAAACAGAAACAAAGAGAAAAAAAAATTATTCTTCCAGAGTACAAATTTATCCGCGGTGTTCTCGCCGAGGAGGAGAAATCTAAAGAAAAAAAAGGCATAAAAGAACAAAAAAATGAAAAACGAAGAGAGTGAACTCGAATGAAAAGAAACAAAACATCGACTCGAAGGTGGAAGCTAAGGTTTTCGTGTTTTTTTTTTGTTTCGTTTTTCTAAACAGTCGGTATTCGCGTACGCGTGAAAAGTAATTATTCGAACGATAAAAAGTAAGCGAGAAAGGGTTAACTGAATCGATCGTTTTGTGCCATTGTGAATATATTAGTTGTACTCGATGGTTAGGTTCTTTTTTTAATTACAGATTATCAAATCGTCAACGGTACACGAACACATATACGAACAAAACAAAACAAAAATAAAATAAACGACAAAGTGAAAGAACAGTAGAAAGATAAGCACACAGAAAGAAAAAGTTGAAAGGGTCGAACTATCACCAATTTTCATTGAAGATTAACAGTGATCTCGCAGATAGACTTTCTTTATTTTTTGTTTTTAAACGAAATGAAACAATTAAATAACAATATTTTCGATGATTGTCACCACGATACGCCCACAAACACATACACATCGATACACCACAAACAGATTCAATAGACATTGAGGGAAAATAAAATAAAAACACACACATACACACGTTATAAAGAAACATATGGAAACGGGGTTGGCGGGGTAGTTTTCCTCCCCCCAGAAAGATATAAGCCGATTCACTTCCCCTCCTGCAGATCATAGTTTTCTACAACAGTATTTATATAGTTATATATATACACAGACAGAAGCATATATATGTATATACGAATGTACATATACATATAAATATTTTTACATAAACGTCCCCACGACCCCCGTTGTATATCTACCCCGTCATCCCCGTTCATAATT
Source organism: Mimumesa dahlbomi (assembly GCA_917499265.3). NCBI lineage: Eukaryota > Metazoa > Arthropoda > Insecta > Hymenoptera > Crabronidae > Mimumesa > Mimumesa dahlbomi. The sequence continues at coordinate 5,756,176 of OU824124.1, forward strand.
TGTCGGGTAAAACGAACCCGTTCAGCATAGTCCGCAATAGTCACTTGGAATAATACCACCAACTACAGTATTGCAATAGTTTTTAGAGACAATCGTGTGCGTAGCTATAAAAACGCTCCCGTCCGACGCGCAGTGTCATTTAATAATTCGACAATACGCAGTACTTACCGCTCGAATGCAAACTAAATAAATAATATTACAACCAACAAACGTGTATCCGTCAGAAAACGATGAAAAAAGAAAACAAAAGAATGTCAGAAACGATTGATCATTTAAATCTATACAGAATAAACCGTTAATAGAATACAAATATTTTCCGATATCATCTAAACGAAATTAATTCGAAAATATATAGTTTTTCCCATAGATCCAAATGTATTAATCGTTTCTACACTTCGATCGTTATAAAAATACATATTTCATATTTAGATGTATACATATACATTTACATATACCTAACGTGCTCCTTGCGTCGAAAATTAAGGCGAACGAATTAAAAGTGTTCGCGTTAACGTATGGCAGAACGTCGACGGTTACGTCGACGGAGGCGCAACTTACGGGTCCCGGGTATCGGCGAGTAATAAATGGTGAACGTTGTCGTGGCTCGTAAAGGCTGAATCGTACGAATGCACTCTGCCTCCGGCGTGGCTTTACGGTGATTATAAAGGCGGATTAACGACGCCGTAAACGCGGTAAGCCTTTTACGAACTGTCTGGCAGCCGCCATCCAAATGTTCCCTACGTACCCGGATACCGTTCACTCCTCGGTGTGTCCTTGGGGTGGAGAGAATGCAAATAGTCACCCTGTGCACGACCGAGGGGTGAATAGTCCTGACTTAACGAAATTTCGGATCACCGGAATAAAACCGGTCGTGAAATGTGTTCCGTCTGTGGCATTTCTTTTCGAAATACAAGTTCTCGTTTTTTGTTGTAGAAACAGAGAAACATGAAATAGAATTATCACTCGTAAGTGCGTCATTTTAAAAAAAAAATAAATATAGTCATTTTTGTGTCAGGAATAATTTTGTTGAATTATTTATCATGATTAAATTATGAGTGAATTTAATTTGGAAGAAATTTGTAAACTTGTCGAAGTTTCTGCCATGCGTTTCACCAGCACGATTATTGTACCCAATGTGTGTATTTTGGGAAAAATGAAAAGTGAAGTATTTGAAAACTGTGTATTTTGGGGGTTCGATATTAAATGGAAGACGTATCGTTGTGGAGAATGTAACAAAGGGGCACGGTGGTAAAAATGTGCGAGAAATACATAATATACGTGTTTCTGCTTTTTTTTTGTTGTTGTGCGGAAGGGAGCGAGCTGCCGTCTCAGGTACTTAATAACCGACACGATGTAATAATGCATTATATAAATGTAATAACAAACTCAGGAAATCTGAAGCAGCCAGGCCGTGATACTATACTTATAGAAACTACTTCTACTACTACTACTACTACTACTACTACTACTACTACTACTGCTACTTTTACTACTACTGCTACTTTTACTACTACTACTACTACTACTACAGGTGTGATTCTTGCGTTAATCAGACGTCAGGGTGTTTCGCACCCCGGCGTCCTATTCTGTTTTGTTTCGTTTGTTTGTTTGTTTCTTGTTTGTTACGAGATTTTACACTGGCAAGTGGCAAGGCGTGTGTGCACACCGTAATTCATATTAGATCGATGCGCGTTACGTGTTGGTTTCTGAAGTGAATCCGAGCTGTTTCAGCGTGAACTATTTTTATCGTTCGCTACACTACTTACTTTTGTTTTAAACATTTCATTCTCGTAATTTATTTTCCGAACGAAATGAAACACGAGACTATTAGGTTAAATTCCTCGTTCGATTATTCGGTCCTGCAAACTTGGAAAATCCTGTAGATTGAATATTTTCATTTTTTTTTGCGTCGATGATCGTTCACGCCTCGCAGCTCGAATCAATTTCACGCGACGCAATTACGGTTTGGGCAAGCGAAAGACGAAAAAGGGAAATACTATGAAAGAAATAGGAAAAATGAAATAATTGTGAAATCACCACAGCTACCTCCATGTTATTAAATATCAGTCTTCTTCTCGCGCTATACTCACGCTCATATACATAACATATATTACTTTATAAAGCTCGGGCGTCGAGCACGAAAAAAGAAACCACGTCTCCGTAGTAAATATATATATTATATATATATTATATATATACACGATATTTACACATAGTCAAGCGCGAGATAATATAGCTTCCACAGATTATAGGTTTAAGAGTTTGCCTCCTTGCGCGAAACAGTCGAGCCAGCGTATTAAATAATACAACAACAAAATAAAAACAATAAAATAAAGGAAAAAAAGAACGAACAAACCGATAGAGAAGCGATAAATAAAAAGAATAATAATTGAGTTAACACAGTGTCTTCATAAAAATAAAAAATAGAAAAGGAGACTAAGGAAAGCTTGAGATTCCAGGATTGAAATTAAATTTCGAAGCCGACGCCGTAATTCGTTGGGAATTAAATTGTAAACTTCGAGATATTCCTTTCCCGCGGGAACCGGGGAATTCGATGAAAGAAAACAATACAATGGAGCTACCTCAATTTTACGATAGTTTTATCCCACGGATGGACGGATATTTTTATTTTTATTCTTTTTTTGCCGCGTACATTCGCGCGGTACGCATTTCTCTCGTAAATAAATTAATATTGCACGCGTTTTGCAAGTACTCACTGCCATTCTTCGTCTTCGGCTCGGCTGTTCCGCGAGCGACAGCGCTGAATTCCAAAATCACAATGCAATACGTTGTACTTACAGAGTCGTTTTTACGCGTTGACTACGTCGAGAATATACCGGTTAGTGATTTTACTACAGAACTTCAGAGAAACGGAGAAAGAGAAAAAAAAAGATGAAGAAGAATTAATTAATAAGAGAATTAATTAAGAAAATATCGCGTGTTTCGTTTGCGTGTGGATGCATTGCGTATGATTGTTCTCATGTATGACGTGCGACGAGCGTGTGTGTGCGTGTGTGTGCGTGTGCGTGCGCGTGTGCGTAACGGTAAGATTTTAAAAGAGAAGAAAAAAAAATACAGCAACATTTTACGTTTAGAGTTTAATAAACGAGAGAATCGGTGAGTGTGAGTGCGAGTATGCGAATCGAATAAAAACATTGAAAACAGATGAAAAAAAAAAAATGAGAAAAACAAGTAAAACGTTCGGATGGCCTCCTATTATACGCATATATATTATATATATATATTATTAGAAAGTGAGAGAAGAAGGGAAAAAAAAAGATTAGAAAGAGGAAAAATATAAATTATACCTACCTACGTGATATTTTACAGAGAACATAATCAGGGACGCGTCGTAACCATAGGCATATTATAGAGTCTTTCTAGTGATAGAACCATAACTCCTAACTTATTTTGTAACGCATGTCGGATCTGAGAAACACGGTCGCGTGGCGAAACCAATCAGCGTGCAATCTCGACGTACGGCGTGACTAATGGAACTTTAAAGAAAAATCGATGCCGCGGTAACATCGCCGCCGTGAATTTTACCGTTAATTTACGATCGAACGGAGAAACCAACGATAGGTTTAGACATTTTATCATTACGATTATTATTATTTTTAAATATACCAACAACGATTACTCCACGAGGAGTCGAATTATTACTATTTAACTCGATGGGAATCCGCGGACCACGTGGTTCGCGTTTTGCCGTTCAACGATTTTCGCGATCATTTTTAAACGAAAGACATTTTACGGTCATCCTTTTTCATTTTATACTCGTGATATCTCTGTCGACTCGCGAAAAATGATTTTTTATCGGTGACTCCTCCCCGGACGGGAGATATAATTTGTTTTCTTTTTTATTCCCGCGAAATTTTTTGATTCACCGTCCAATCGACGTGGAAGGGAGCGATCGGTTTTTTTTTTTGGGAGGGGGGTGGGGTGTCAGTGAAACACGCCGTCTGTCTGTGAACATTCTATCGATTCGCTTGTTATCGTTATCAACCGGCTTTCTGCCGGCGCGATTCTCCCATTATCGTAGTATCGCTAGTTTGCCGACGTAGTTTTGCATATTGATCGTGGGGAAAGAAGAGTAACGAGAAGGAGGAGGGCGGAAAAAGAAAAGTGAATATATATATATACGCGGCCCGAGAATAATAATTGCGATCTCGGGTGCGTCCTTAGCAGTGACATTCGGGGAGAGAAAGGAACGAAAAGAGAAAAAAAAATGAATTGAAAAATCGTGAAAATTCATCGGGTCCCGTCATCGAGACATTGCCATCCTGCTCTAACATTTACGGTTACTATCATTTAAGGTGCTTCAATATTGTTACGTTACGTTTTTATTACCGTCATTTAATATTAATGTTATTATTATCATTATCATTTCACTATTATTAGCTTTCGCTAGATCGTGTTAGAGAAATGGGATCTATACGTCTGTCGCTCGGCGAACGGATCCACGTGAAGTTTTGTGTTTTTTTTCCTAACGTGGGTAAAGAGAACGAATCGCGCGATAAAGAAAGAAAAAAAACGTATTTAAATTCAAAGAGTGATTGTTCGAGTCATTGTTTGACGATTGGAAGGGGAATTCGGTCCGCCCGATCGATTTTAGTTTTCTCGCCGAGGGGACAGACAGGTGATCCATATAGATCTTGCTGTACGTGAACGAGCCAGTATGTCAGATATCCTATCTTTCCTTCCTTAATTCTTACGCTTCTTTGCTGTCTTCTTTTATTTCTCTTTTTTTTTATTATTTGTAAATATCATATAGTCTATTTATCTATTATTAAACGTTCCCAATGTCCAAGGAATTTTTTTCTTCCTTCTACGTTTTGTAATCCTCGATATGCCGTTCTCTCTCTCTCTCTCTCTCTCTCCTCCCCTCGCACGTACTACGTTACTACTTTATGTTCTTTATGTTTCTTTTTTTTTTGCCATTCTTAGCATGTAAGCCATCCAACTTGCCAATACGATTACAATAAATATGTTAGAAAGGAGAGAAAACAAGTGATGCATTGAGTTCAAGCCCATTTATTTCATTTCCTTGTGTTCGTTCGCTTGCACGTAAGTATACACGAGACTCTTTTGTTATTGTTTTACCGGAACCACGGTAAGTCATACGACAAAATCCTCGCGAAATCGTCGATCAGCATTGCTGCGAAAATAGAAAAAGAATCGGTCGATTTTTTCTTTCGTTGTCACCATCAATTTTTTTTTACTGATATTCATTTTTTTCATCGTAATCGAGTGTAATATATTTCGTAGTAAATACACGCTGTACGTCGAGCTGCTGATTCTTCACCACAGTAAAAACAATCAGGGAATATAATTATACCGAATCGTAATCGAAGTCTCGGTCAAGAGTACAAAATTAACCGTAAATAGAGTAATTATGCGTATAGGCGCCGGAACGTGCGTGGAATGAGAGTCGTAAAAAAGGTTTTATCGCTAAGAGAACTATCGGATAACGATATATTCAACAATTCGAAACGCAGCGCCGAAAAATCCACCGAGATGACGTTTCCCGATAGTAGAATAGAGAAATGATACTCGAGTCCACGAGAGTCAACGGGCTTTCGGTATAACGACGAAGGAAAAAAAAAGAAAGAGGAAAAAATACAAAAAAAAAATAGAAAGGAGATACGAGGAAAATTCGCGGGGCGATAAAATGATCCGCGAAGTGCCGGAGAAATGCTTTCGGAGAGATGCGATTTTATATTTAAGCGATTTCAGTGTATTCGCGGGCGGTTGACGCGCGGTGAACGTGGCCAATGCGTTTTACTGCCATTTATTATTTATCGAGACTGCCCGTGTCGAGGAATAATGGATCGGACAGGAAATTGCTTCTAATACCTTTGAAAGCGTGACACCGACTGAAGTGCACGGTATACGCGTCGTATTGAAAACAAAAAAGAGAGGAACAAAACATTATCGAACGTGAAAGAAAAAAAGCGATCGGGTTACGGTGTTGTAAGTAAGTAGATTTGCGAGAAAAGATATTATTATAGTTCTAATTAGATTCCTTTGCGTAATGTTAATGTTAATCGCGTCCAGTATGTGTCCAGTTAATCTGATGATTAACCGAAATTTGTGAGGGTTGGAATAGCGACGGTAAAAGAAAAAAAAATATATATATACATTATACACACATATACATAAATATATGTATAAAGACTTTCGTTAGAAGATACAAAATTCAAACTTTCATTTTTATCATCTTCTCTAAAAAACACTCTATTCCCCGTCACCAGGAAATCTTTTTATTTCCATTCGATCTTATTCAACGGAGACGTAAATAAGATTTAAAACGAAAAATAAAATAAAATAAGAATAAAAAGAGAAAAAAGAAACAGAAGAAAGCAGGGGGACAAACTTTTCTACGACTTTTATACATTTCTAAATCGACGGTACGCTGTGTCTCGCTGGGGCTAGCTGCTGGAAAATTAAAAAAAAAAAAGAAAATGTTGTTTATCGAAGTCGTAGGAATGCCGTGGAAAGCGTGGCAAGTTGGAAAAAAACGTACGATCGGGAATTCACCGGTCCGGCGAAACAGAAGCGGGTTGCCGGCAGATTCCGAGGATCTCTCCGACGCGCGAGAGAAAAGCTCGGCTTTAATACGGATGCGCGCGACGTTTCCATCGATTCGACGTCGCGTATTTCACGTACAGCGCAAGCAAGCATTTCCTCCGTGGAAACGAATCATCCTGAATTGCCAACGCGTCCGCCCGGAGAAAGATAAAGCTGCGTGTAACGGGAGAAAGGAGGAAATTTTTGCTTCCTTTTTTCTTCGTTTTTTTTCTCTCCTTTTGTTGTTGTTTTTTTTTTGTAACCAACGGGTCAGAAACGGGCCGTCTTGACGATTCACGTCGAGAAATAATGCCTCGTTAACCTAACGAGACACGTTTCCGTAACGAAGACGGCGGCCCGTTACACTGTAATCGGTGTGTAGAGCGATTCAGCGAAAGTCTTTTCGTTTTGTTTGATTTGATTTTTTTGTTGTTTTTATTTCCCTAGCGATATATACCTTCACCTCAGAAGAATTGTATACTTAATATGAAACATTTAGGAGCTCGTGCGTTGCGTTACTCGGTGCCTTCTTGCGGCCTGTTTGTACGCAAAATTGCACCACGAATTCGTCCAGCAGCTTCATCGGTTTTGATAATGAAATGATTGAATTGTTTGTTTGGTAGGATGATAATGATATTATTGTTCCCATTTTGGCGATTACTGTACGGTATCGTACGGATACATTTTTTTTTTAATACGAAGTATACTTATATGGAGAAGAATGTAGTTTTTGGTATGTGACGAGGTGGGATTTTTCATTTGAATTATTATCATTGGACGAATGAGGTACAGCAGGCGATCACAGTTCCTATTTTGCTCCCTGCATATTTAAATGTAAGGCACTACGTATGTATGTATACTACGGAGAGTGAATAAAAAAAATGAAATATAGGGATAATTAATTGATAAGTACTGACGAGTATACAATAAAAATCTAGAATATTATATATATATATACATATATTCGAATGAAAAAAAAATATACGGTATGTTAAAGTGAACTATTATGTATATGTATACATGTGTGTTCTGTGTGAAAGATATACACACGGTTAATTGTGCGACAGAGTCCATATTTTATAACAGGATATCACAATATTTGACTGAAGTAATTTCGGCGCGTGTTTCATCCGTCAGAATCAATATTTATTTATTTCTCTATCGGATATAATTTAGGGTTGAAAAGAATTCATTGAAATTATACAGTTGCGGTTTTCCGATACGTATGCTTTGTTCGAAACCTGTACGCATTTGTTGCTTACATCCATAATTTTTCGTTGAGCACGTTTTGCTCGTTTATTTAGTGTCAGATCGCCCTTTGTACATATACGGATTGTAGGAAAAATTATGATACATAATAAAAATTCATAGAAAACAATCTCCATGTTTTAATTATTCCAGCGTTGTATGTTTCCAAATTTAATTAACAACATTAATTTTTGAATTTTGGAATGATATTACCATCTGTTGGACGGTATGGAATCACAAACAGCATAAGGGTTGTTCTCACAGACTGGAGATAGGGTGCAGCATGGGTGTAGGGCTAACATCAATACATATGTTTTTCGATGTAGTCGGTTTTGAGAGGTCCAGCTTTCCCTTACCATTTTAATGTCACTCCCAACATTACCATTCTGGGTTTGAATCTAGGATAAATTCGAAATAGTAGTTGTCTGTCGCAGATGGAGAATCTTTTCGGTATCTCTTTGCGTTGATAATTCAGTTCCCTGATACAATTGTGGTACCCTCTGTAGTTACAGAGTGACTAGTGTAACAGCACAGACGAGGTATTGGATAGACCAATCATCCCCATGCTTTTCGATGTCACTGGTTTGGAGGGCTCTAGAGCCCTCTTACCATTTTAGTGTCACCCGTTACGTTACCATATTCGGTTCGAATCTAGGATGTCCGTCGATTATTAGTAAGAATACGATATAGAAGTTATAGTTTATGCGTATTAATAATTGACCTTTGTACTGCGAAAGAACCAGTTTTTGCCTGCCATTTCCACAATTTTTTAGATATCAAAACGATTCTTCGCTGCCTTATTCGACTTCGGATCCCGCGTCCAAAACGTCCGGGATCATTTAAATAGCTAAAAAATTACGGAAACGGCGAGCGATTTACGAAAATCGCAAAAAATCCTCAAATTCAGGCGGTTTTTTGATCGGCATTCGCTCAATTTTTGAGATAGCCGTCTGAAACTTGTACCATTGTTTTAGTTGGGAAATTCTACGCCAGATCAACCTATAATAGTTGTACTTTTCGAAAATTTCATTTTTCGCAAAAATCTGAAGGGGGTAGGTCAGGATTTTTCGCGATTTTCGTAAATCGCTCGCCATTTCCGTAATTGTTGAGCTATTAAAATGATCCAGGGCGCGTTGGATGCGGAATCCGAAGCCGAATAAGACAGTGAAAGAATCAGAATAATATCTAAAAAATTGTGGAAATGGCGGGAGAAAAACGAAGATCAAGAAAAATCCCTGACCTATCCCATTGAGCAGGTCAGGGATTCTGCCACATTTTCGTTTTTCCCACTCCATTTCCGTAATTTTTGAGATATCGAACTAATTCTTTCGCCATCATTTTCCGAATGAAATTACGCATCCAAAACGTCCCGGATCATTTCAATATCTCAAAAATTGCGGAAATGGTGAGCGAATTACGAAAATGGTGAGAAATTGTCAAATTCAAACAGTTTTTTGATTGCTATTCGCTCAATTTTTGATATAGCGGTCTGAAACTTGTACCATTGTTTGAGTTAGGAAATTCTACGCCAGATCAACATAATATAATAGTTGTACTTTTCGAAAATTTCATTTTTCGCAAAAATCTGAAGGGGGTAGGTCAGGATTTTTCGCGATTTTCGTAAATCGCTCGCCATTTCCGTAATTGTTGAGCTATTAAAATGATCCAGGGCGCGTTGGATGCGGAATCCGAAGCCGAATAAGACAGTGAAAGAATCAGAATAATATCTAAAAAATTGTGGAAATGGCGGGAGAAAAACGAAGATCAAGAAAAATCCCTGACCTATCCCATTGAGCAGGTCAGGGATTCTGCCACATTTTCGTTTTTCCCACTCCATTTCCGTAATTTTTGAGATATCGAACTAATTCTTTCGCCATCATTTTCCGAATGAAATTACGCATCCAAAACGTCCCGGATCATTTCAATATCTCAAAAATTGCGGAAATGGTGAGCGAATTACGAAAATGGTGAAAAATCGTCAAATTCAAACAGTTTTTTGATTGCTATTCGCTCAATTTTTGATATAGCGGTCTGAAACTTGTACCATTGTTTGAGTTAGGAAATTCTACGGCAGATCAACATATAATAGTTGTACTTTTCGAAAATTTGATTTTTCGCAAAAATCTGAAGGGGGTAGGTCAGGATTTTTCGCGATTTTCGTAAATCGCTCGCCATTTCCGTAATTTTCGAGCTATTAAAGTGACCCTGGACGTTTTGGACGCGGAATCCGAAGCCGAATAAGCCAGTGAAAGAATCATTTTGATATCTAAAAAATTGTGGAAATGGCGGGAGAAAAACGAAGATCAAGAAAAATCCCTGACATATCCCATTGAGCAGGTCAGGGATTCTGCCACATTTTCGTTTTTCCCACTCCATTTCCGTAATTTTTGAGATATCGAACTAATTCTTTCGCCATCATTTTCCGAATGAAATTACGCATCCAAAACGTCCCGGATCATTTTAATATCTCAAAAATTGCGGAAATGGTTAGCGAATTACGAAAATGGTGAAAAATCGTCAAATTCAAACAGTTTTTTTATTGCTATTCGCTCAATTTTTGAGATAACGGTCTGAAACTTGTACCATTGTTTGAGTTAGGAAATTCTACGGCAGATCAACATATAATAGTTGTACTTTTCGAAAATTTCATTTTTCGCAAAAATCTGAAGGGGGTAGGTCAGGATTTTTCGCGATTTTCGTAAATCGCTCGCCATTTCCGTAATTTTCGAGCTATTAAAGTGATCCTGGACGTTTTGGACGCGGAATCCGAAGCCGAATAAGCCAGTGAAAGAATCATTTTGATATCTCAAAAATTGTGGAAATGGCGGGAGAAAAACGAAGATCAAGAAAAATCCCTGACCTATCCCATTGAGCAGGTCAGGGATTCTGCCACATTTTCGTTTTTCCCACTCCATTTCCGTAATTTTTGAGATATCGAACTAATTCTTTCGCCATCATTTTCCGAATGAAATTACGCATCCAAAACGTCCCGGATCATTTTAATATCTCAAAAATTGCGGAAATGGTGAGCGAATTACGAAAATGGTGAAAAATCGTCAAATTCAAACAGTTTTTTGATTGCTATTCGCTCAATTTTTGAGATAGCGGTCTGAAACTTGTACCATTGTTTGAGTTAGGAAATTCTACGCCAGATCAATGTATAATAATTGTACTTTTCGAAAATTTCATTTTTCGCAAAAATCTGAAGGGGGTAGGTCAGGATTTTTTGCGATTTTCGTGAATCGCTTGCCATTTCCGTAATTTTTGAGCTATTAAAAGGATCCTGGACGTTTTGGACGCGGAATCCGAAGCCGAATAAGCCAGTGAAAGAATCATTTTGATATCTAAAAAATTGTGGAAATGGCGGGGGAAAAACAAAAATCGCAAAAAATCCTGACCTACCCCCTTCAGATTTTTGCGAAAAATAAAATTTTCGAAAAGTACAACTATTATATATTGATCTGGCGTAGAATTTCCTAACTAAAACAATGGTACCAATTTCAGATCGCTATCTCAAAAATTGAGCGTATGCCGTCTAAAAAACTGGTTGAATTCTACGATTTTTCGCGATTTTCGTAATTCTTTCGTCATTTCCGCAAATTTTTAGATATCGACCTGAATCTTTCACTGTCTTATTGGGCTTCGAATTCCGCGTCCAACACGTCCCGGATCATTTTAATATCGCAATCATTGTGGAAATGGCGAGCAAATTCCGAAAATCGTGAAAAATCCTCAAATTCAGGCGGTTTTTTGAACGGCATTCGCTCAATGTTTGAGATAGCCGTCTGAAACTTGTACCATTGTTTTAGTTGGGAAATTCTACGCCAGATCAATGTATAATAATTGTACTTTTCGAAAATTTCATTTTTCGCAAAAATCTGAAGGGGGTAGGTCAGGATTTTTTGCGATTTTCGTGAATCGCTTGCCATTTCCGTAATTTTTGAGCTATTAAAAGGATCCGGGGCGTTTTGGACGCGGAATCCGAAGCTGAATAAGATAGTGAAAGAATTATTTTGATATCTAAAAAATTGTAGAATTGGCGAGCGACTTACGAAAATCGCAAAAAATCCTGACCTGCCCCCTTCAGATTTTTGCGAAAAATTAAATTTTCGAAAAGTACAACTATTATAGGTTGATCTGCCGTAGAATTTCCTAACTAAAACAATGGTACAAGTTTCAGACGGCTATCTCAAAAATTGAGCGAATGCCGTCCGAAAAAACTGGTTGAATTAGACGATTTTTCGTGATTTCGTTCTTCCACAGATGAGGTATTGGATAGACCACTCATCCCCATGCTTTTCGGTGTCACTGGTTTTGAGGGCTCTAGACTCTATCCAATACCTCGTCTGTGGTAATGGTTTTGCAACGCCCCCGTCAGAAAAATAAAGATTCAAAAAATCGTATAAATTTATGCAGACAAATCGCAAATTTACTTAAATTGTTTGAACATTCTGCGTGGTTGTCAGAAAGAGGAACATCAAGTGACTACACGTAAGTTGATCTTTTATACTTTTTCGAGGTCGCCCCGACAAGACTGAACCTGGTATTTCCATCTTTATTGTTGAGGCTTCAAGGATCAAGTACAATCAAACTTCAAAATACACTCGACCTGACATTGCCAAGTACGCCATTAACCTTTAGTCTGTGATAAAACGTCCTGGAGTCAATACCTCTTCATGACACGGTCCGGTCAACCTCCCGAAGTAAAATTCATTTATTATTCATACATTATTAGTACTGAGTAACACACCGATTGATTGCAATTGCATTAATTAATAGAGATTGATTAATAGAGGCAGTAGAAATATATTAAATATTCAAATTTTAGAAATAATTATATTTATTGTTATTAATTTGCAATCGCGATTTGCAACTTAATATTTAATATCAAGTTTATAAAATATAGTTCGAATTTGTACGATGTTATAGTCAAAAGTTTTCTTTATTTGTGCAAAATATATAATTGTTTAATTGTTAGCAATAAATCCTGAAAATGCTACGATTTAATAACGGTCCGCTCGAGGTTAACGTAGATTTTATTATGTCGTAATAGATCGAAGAAATTCGCCGGCGGGTACCTACGTACGAGTGCAACCGACCGTGACCGGCCGACTCCCGAGTTTACCTGGCGTGACTTTGACACGCGCGCGCGTCAGTCTCAGTTCAGCGGCCGGGGGGTGAAGACGTACATACTCATAGGACCTCCTGGGTGGTTTCCAAGGTATGTGACATCGTTTTAGAACATTTATCTTTGTTCAATTCGTTTATATTCTATATCCTATCATAGTATATACGTGTATACCATACACATTCAATACATTACATTTAAAATCATGAATCGAGTCCAGTTTTCTCAGTATGATTTTAAACAAATAATTTTGCAACTTTTTGGAAAATACCATCTTTATTTCTATTAATTCTTGGTTATTATATTATCATAATTTAATTAGTTTTGCTTATGAATTTCGCTGTTTGTACTTAGAATTTGGATAAATTTGTGACTGTTAATTCTTATCGTGTTTTGGTTTCTAATTCCAGGTACCACTATACAAAGAAGCCCGGTTACCTGAGACGTAAACAAGAACACAATGGACATCGCTGCGGTGAAAGCCTACTTGTTAACGCCCTTGACATTGGTCGAAACTAACATTGTTCGCGGTACATCTACAACGGGAATTTATATTTTCCGTGAGTTACGTTAGATTGAATCGAGTCATCGTGCCGTTTATTTTTCGCGAATCGGATATAAGAAATATTTTTCTTGCGAAACGTTTGAGAATATTTCTACGAAACTTCGCGCCGGTTTATTAAAGTATACATCTTTTCGCGTCGACTATTGCGTTCGCAATTTCATTTTACACCAAAGTAGGACAATGGCAATATTCCTAATAACAATGCTTGGTAATTAAATTGAAAAATACTTTAACCGAATATCTACATTTTCCGCGGTATACGCGTTCGCGATGTATTTTATTTTCAGCTTTTGTGACCGCGCGCAATGCGGTCTTAGAATCATTTTCTGCGAAACAAGTATTTCGCGAAATAGAGTCAGTGTTGTTGCGATATTAATACATTATTATTGCTCGATACTCGCGTGATTAAAACCGCCGAAAGAAATGAAATTCGGTCGCGAAATTCTCTGAATTTTTCCAATCGCGAGAGTAGAGTCAGTTTGTTCGCCGGACATTATTTCGGTCGGGAATATAGTCCCTTTTTTTTCTTTTTTTTTCTTTGAATTACTCGCCGCGATGAAGTAGCGGTACGCAGCAGCTGTGGAAAGGATTTCCATCGGGCGTCGTCGCATCAGGCAGCAGGTAAATATCAGCAATATCTACTTTTAATTCTTCTAATTAACAATGAAATTACATTTTGGAATATCGAATTCGAGTGAGAATTAAAGACGAACGATGTGAGGAATGATAGACGGTTAAACTATAAAGACTTTTCTCTTTTTCTGTTACAGAAGACATCGCAACGATTTAGCTGGCCGAGTGCAATGCGGTCTTAGATTCACTTGATCCGAAAAAGTATATCGCGAAATAGAATCAGTGTTGTTGCGCTATTAAAAATTATGTTTGTTCGATATACGCGTGCTTAAACCCGCCGAAAGAATTGAAATGGACTGCTACAACGTAACATATTCGGTCGCGAAATTCCTGTATACTTTGAATCGCGAGAGTAGAGTCAGTTTGTTCGCCGGAAATAATTTCGGTCGGGAGTGTAGTCTGTTTATTTTTCTTTTTTTTTCTTTGAATTATTCGCCGCGATGAAGTAGAGGTACGCAGCAGCTGCGGAAAGGATTTCCATCGGGCGCCGTCGCATCAGGCAGCAGGTAAATATCGTCAAAATGTTCTACTTTTACTTCTAATCCACAGTGAAATTACATTTTGAAATATCGAACTCGAGTCGGAACTAAATACGAACGATTTGAGGAATGATAGACGGTTAAACTATAAAGACTTTGCTATTTTTCTGTTACAGATGACTTCGCAACTGCAGAGCCGGTCGTAGTATCATCTCTACAATCAAAGGTGCAGAAGAAATCTACGACCGGTGAGTCAAAAAATTTACGGTTCCTCCGATCACTCAATCATGTCGTAGGACGCAAAGGTCCGAAGCGGCACGAGTGTATTGGTTGTATTTTATTTGAGTTTGCGAGCATAGTGACCGCGGCTGTAAAGTATTTTATACTTTACATTCGTGGGTAGTAACACCCCATTGTTGTGAATATTTAATTAGCTCAGGCAGGGGTCTTCTTGTGGCTTAGCTTCACGGGCGATTTTTATTTAATTAATTCGGAAGTTCGATTCCCTCGATCTTCATTTAATAGTATTCGCGTTCGCGTTCATTTTATATAATCACAGAATTTTTGACAAAAGACGAAATCATACGAATTAAATTCAGTCAGAACTTGCATATTTTTAGTAGCGGCATTTCCTTTAACTTGTAAAGTCCTTTAAATTCTTGTATTTGAAATGCCCAAGAAGACCAATTCGCGATGGGTAGATTCTGGTTTCAAAGGCTAATTTTGAACATATTTGCATTGTTTAGAATATAACTTTGAATAAGGAATCACCAAGGTTTTCAATTATAAATTCAAGTTTCATATATATTTTTTTTAAATAAATTTCAATATTTTAAAGTTTTCAATATAGGATATTTTTAAAGTTTTCAAAGTTTTCTTGCACGAGATGCAATTTTTTCACTTTTTCAATTATTATTCAATATTACATTCGAGTCATTTTATAAAGTATATTTTCAAGTAAATTCTATAAAGTCAAAGTAACGATTACTAGCTCGTTAGAAGATCTATTTCAATAATCATTTTATAGCTCAGGATTTTCAGCACACATCAAGCCTAGTATGTAGTTGCCACGTTCATGTCCCTATTTGGCTTGAACTCATTCGTGTGCCCAGGTGCTACACGAATGGGTGATGGCGGTGAACGTGGCTTATAGTTTTAAGAATTATAATTATGTGGCGGCTCACAAGCGTTAGCGATTGTGCACGACGTACGATCCACACGTGTGAGTGTGTGTGTGAGATAAATTTATTGAATATTTTGTGGATTGTGCGTCGGTTTTGAACAATCGTTTTTATTGCAAAATCGCGATTAAATTCAACTTGCATATTTTTACGATTTTACATTATTCAATTTAAGTTCGATTGTATTTCGAACCTCAGATTATTATATTCAATTACTTTTCAATTAGAGTCAAAATGCAGAAGCATTATTTTTTAACGTAGTAATTATTTCAACTACGATTTAATTACAAGTCTTTCATTTCTATATTTTACGTCTACAAGTTTTCATTATATTCCTTTCAATAAAGTCTAAATAAATCGCAATAATCGCTGACCTTGTGAGTCGATTTCAGCAAACAAGGTACGTACCTGAATGTATGTGTGGGGTTTGAGTCGGTGTTGGAGACGTCCCGGGACGTCTCCCGTAGGGGGAAACACCGACTTTGATTGAGAATCGTGGAGAGAGTGTGTTGGTGTGCGAGAGATTTTTGCCATTTTTTAAATATAGGTAATAGGTAGGCAGGTAATTTATTCTCTGGAATGTGTGTGCTTTAATTTTAAGTAGGAAGGGCAGGGCAGGTATCACTGTTTCGACTGTAGGCAACCAGTGATATCCTGCTCCTGGAAAATCAGGCTAATAATCTTTTCTTTTTTAATAATAAGTAAATTCTGCTTGAACATTCGTCTTTAGCGGCTAACCGTTTGCACGGACTGCAGTTGTCATTCTTCTGAGAATAAGCTGTTAACTTGTCCACACGTGTTAGCCGCACTCTTTTGTCTGGTTAGGCGCGTGTTAGGGTTATACCATATTATGGTTCCGAATGTTCTTGCAGAATACAGGTTGGGCTCCGGCCTGAAGCAAGAAGAGGCTATATGCCGAAGAGGCCCGACAAATTGTCTAGAAGAGGGCAGCAACTAATGGCTGCCCATTTTGGAGTGTTGAATTTTCACACTTCCAGAATGGGTGGTCATTCTGTTACTACTAAGTCACTATGCTCGTAGTAGTTGTAGAGTAATTATAGTTGTAGTAATTTGAAGTAGTTAGTACCACGGGTCGAGGTGAGCTCCCCGTGAAGACTCTGCCCTGGTCTGCATTAAAGTTTTCGAGTCATTTTTCTTATTAAATAATATATTTCAAGTTTTATTAATAGAATTTTGCATTAGTTTTCGAGTCATTTTCATATTAAAGTCTTTTCAAACTAAGTTGTTAGAATATTTTGTTGATTATTGTCAAAGACACCTAAAGTTTTTCATTATTGAGATATTTTTTTAAAATTTCTGAGAGTTCATTTTTAAAAATTCATATTTTTGTCACTTCTAAAGTTCAGTTTTTTGATTGTTATAAATTTGAGAAGAAGCAGAAGGGTAGAGTGTGATACTGTGTGCAGTAGTTAGAAGTAGTTTGTTCCACGGGTCGAGGTGAGCTCCCCGTGAAGACTCTGCCCCGATCTGCATTAAAGTTTTCGAGTCATTTTTCTAATTAAATAATATTTTCAAGTTTTATTAATTGAATTTTGCATTAAAGTTTTCGAGTCATTTTGATATGAAATTCTTTTCAAACTAAGTTATTTTATTTTTTCATTATTATCAAAGAGACTTAAAGTTTACAATTATTGAGATATTTCTTATATTTTTCTGACAGTTCAATTTTAAGAGTACACTTTTGTCATTACTAGAGTCAATTTTTTGATTATTATAAATTTGAGAAATTGAATTTTTGAGAAAAGCAGAGGGGTAGAGTATGATTCAGTGTGCAGAGTTTGCACACTGCCATCCGCGCCGGTCGCAATTTTTTGTCACCACTGGCTGCATTTATTAATTTCTAGTTCCGCGAATTTATTAATAATCTGAGATTAATTATCTCAGAGTGTCTCGGAGACACGTTTTCCAATACCGTGTAGGAACATTCTATAATATACATATATATATTTTTTAATTAAATTTTTCGAATCGATCTCAAAAAGACGCGCGCGATTTTATTTTCTAATATAGAATTATCATAAAATTTAAAGCAGCTAAGTGACGCGCGAATTACATCGTACATCGCCGTGTTTGTACGATACTATTTAAAAACAATCATTGAACCAAGCATTTGTTAAAAGGAATATTGCCATGATTTTATTCATAAAATACACTTTACATTAGGATGTCTTAACTTGTACAATATCTTGCGATGTTGTGCGAAATTTTCTTTCCAGCCGCGAGTGAACTAAATCAATTTACGATCTTTTCGCGTTTTCAATCAATATCCAGTTTTCGCGTATAATCATTCGAAGCGATCGTGGAATCATAAAACATTATTTTTACGCGCGGGTTTTTCGGAACAAAACATATTTCTGCGAGCGTGACGCGTACTTTTACTTCGATGAAATGACAAACGAAATTAGTGTTGCGAAAAATGATTTAAACTCATCCGCGTATTTCTATACCGAGCAATGTCGAGCACGCGTGACAAGTAGTGTTTTCCCGATTTTATAACTATCTTTTCTTCTAGGATCCAAGGACACGGTAACATTATAATAAATAGAATGAGCTAATGATTCTTTTTCCAGCTTTGCTATTAGAGTCGCGTTAACATAGAGAAATTGTCGATTTGTCAGCTCGAGTAGTATATTAAATAACGCGAAGTATTAAAATCATTCTTGCACTTTAGAACTTTCTCAATTTTAAATAAAATACGAATTGTAAAATACATTCCCCTGTGGGCCGGGGATAGAATAGGCCCACGGTATTCCCTGCCTGTCGTAAGAGGCGACTAAAAGGGACGTTTTGGCACTATAGTGATTAAAACGTTAGTTTAAGGGGATATCATGCGTCAATTTCACTTCCGTTTTCCGTCGATCGACCAGAGAACGCGACTTCTTTGCTCGTTCCGCGTTATTAGCTTCATTTCTATCAACAATTTTTACTTTCAATCTTATAGTTCCAGTTTTTAACTTTCATATTTAACTTCAACTTTAACTCTTAACTCTTAGCTTCAATTTTTACTTTCAATTCTTAGCTTCAGTTTTTTTTTAAACTTATTTTAATAGTAGAGTCACTTGTTCGTCATTTGCGGCGTTCGTCATAACCCTGCGTTAGAACAACACGAGAAACGGTGTAGTCGGCCAAATAGCCTCGCGGCTATCTGGTTAAGCCGCGATCCTGCGATATATTCATGGAGCGTGGCTCTCGTCGGATCATGGTTCCGCCGGTATCTTTGGGTGGCCTAATGTTGTATGGAAAGGTGAGCCCGAGTTCGTTCTGGGGACCTGTACACGGGTGGACTGCTATTTGGCGGGGTATGGGACGTATCAGACTTATCGGTGGCGGCCGGACCGATCAGCCTGATATGGCTTAACCCGTGTACAGTTCGACTTGATGATCTATATCTTCGGATATATTTCATCTTCGATTTGTCCCTGGTTCGGATCTTTCGTGAGGCCTTTTCCTGTAAATCGACCTTACGTTTATCCCATCGTATCGGTTAACCATGGTTTGGCGGGAGTCCCGGTTTGTGGGTACTTCTCAGGACCGTGGTACGAGCCACCGTGTAAGTGTCTAAATTGTTTTACCGTCGAGTTATGGTAAACGTCTAGAGTCACCCGCGTTAGTCTTACCATGAGGTTGCTTTTCTGGTTTGGTCGACATTTCCATTCTCGTGTAGTTTATATTTGTTTTTTATTCGCGTTTCGCGGGAAATTGGCGCTTGATGGTGATGGGTTTGTGTTTGTTATATTGAAACTGGTTTCAATATTTCGGCCACGATCGCATTGATAGACGTATCTTTGAGATCGTGGTTATTAGCTTCGCGGTCGTGGTCGCGTGATATCTTTACTTTCCTTCTGAAAGTAAAGATTTAAATTCGTTATCGTTTAAAGGTGGGAGGATGGGTGCCGTGGATAGGGTGGGTCTCCATTCGTAGCAACCTCCACGTGGTGAGACCTGGATCGATATCATTTGCATCGATCGATAATGAAATTGATTAATATTTTTCGGAAATCTGATGACCGATAGCCGTTTGTATTGGAATGTGTCGCTTCCATGCAAATGGTATCGAGCAAATTGGCTACGCATAGTATATAATGTATATCTCGTATGTGCCCTTTACTAGTCAAAAGACAAGCGAAATTTAAAGCAGTTTTTTCCTTCGGCATTTGCTCAATTTTTGAGATAGCGATCTGAAACTGGTACCATTGATTTAGTTAGGAAATTCTACGGCAGATCAATGTATAATAGTTGTACTTTTCGAAAATTTTATTTTTCGCAAAAATCCGAAGGGGGTAGGTCAGGATTTTTTGCGATTTTTGTTTTTCCCCCGCCATTTCCACAATTTTTTAGATATCAAAATGATTCTTTCACTGGCTTATTCGGCTTCGGATTCCGCGTCCAAAACGTCCAGGATCACTTTAATAGCTCAACAATTACGGAAATGGCGAGCGATTTACGAAAATCGCAAAAAATCCTGACCTACCCCCTTCAGATTTTTGCGAAAAACCAAATTTTCGAAAAGTACAACTATTATATATTGATCTGGCGTAGAATTTCCTAACTAAAACAATGGTACCAGTCTCAGGTCGCTATCTGTAAAATTGAGCAAATGCCGAACGAGAAACTGCTTAAACTTGACCATTTTTCGCGATTTTCGTAATTTCTTTGTCACCACTAACGAATCGACAGGTACCACTCGGAACCAACGATACTGTTTTAGTTCAAAGAATTCTGCTCCTTCGTCAAGGAGGCGCTGCAAATCCTCTGAAATTAGAACGCGTCGGTAATTCAGTTTCGTGAACATCGAACCCCGTAAGGTGATAGGTCTATCCAATACCTCGTCCGTGGACTAGTGTAACAGTTATAGTGAAAAATATTCGAAAGTAGGGAATTCCTTGTTCGTGACACGATATTTTACTTAGATTGTCTTTCCTAAACCACGAGTGGTTGAACTACTAAAATTTCATTGCTCTGGTAATTCAGATCCCTATCACACATAACCATGGAGTGATAGATCTCTACTGTATCGCAGTCAGTATCATTATATCAGCTGTTGGTATAATAACATTGTAAATCAAATTACAGTTTAAAAATATAATTTCGTCTATTTCCTCTTTCGCGTTCGATTATATATTAATAGCTCTCGTCGGTTGTGGCCATTTTTAAATGCTTTCTATTTATAGCTTTTTCTATTGCACCGGTAACAACGAGAGTGACCCGGAAATGATAATGGCCCCTGAGAGCCTCAAATATTTCGACCCTTTAAACTTTAAAGTTTAAAGTACATCGCTGAACCATTCTACCTGATACCTAGTCTTTTTATGAAATTGACAGTCATCAAAAGGTCATTCGTAAATGTTCCTCTCTCTGACAGTGTCACCGTAACACACTATTCGCACGGTGGTACTTTCATGCGACACGTATTCACCACGCATGACATGAATTATCACCTGCATGACAAACGGTCATAAAATGTATGCACTTTGACTTTCAAAGTGACGAACATAAACGACGCCAGGAGTTCACGTTTCTCTTTGCCGAGAATAATGATCGTGTCGATGCAAAACCGGCCCACTTAAAGCCTGATGACTCCCCTACGAGATGTGTGAAAGCCGTCCTGACGAAGAAATTTTACCGTCGTAACACAGCAATTTCTGCGAACCTGAAATTCCATGCCTTAGACCTTCAATCCGCATAAATTTCCCGTCGTCAAATATTCCACATTGCTGAATTTCAACGCGTAGAAATTTCCGAACGCTACTTTTTCCAAGGTGCTGAATCTCAGTGGATATAAATCATCTTCCGTCGAAATCTGATGACTTTCAACGTCAACGAGTAGAGATTTCGAACACGTCAGAACGTAGAAATTTTCCCATTCGCTTTATTAATCCCCCGTGATCTACAAAATCATCACACAACTAAAATTGCGAGGTTGTCGGTTTGAATGAAATTATTTAAAAAAAAACGTGTGTAAAAGAACTGTGATCGCTATCGATACAAAACCACATTGGGAATCATTGTGCCAGGAAGTGCGACGCTGTGCAACGCACCAGCTGGCAAATTCGCGAAGATTTTTCACGCTCGACTTCACTCTCAATTTATCTCGGTGTAATTGAAAGTCGTTTAACTGGACCGGGTCTATTAAAAACCGTAGGACAAACGATGCCGGTCTTTTGTCTCACGTGACCGGGAATAGAATCGAACAAATGTATGTATGTATACATACGCGAATCGTTTAACCATGCTAAAGGGAAACGTAGAAAGAAGAAAAATGAAAAAAAAAGAAATAAATAAAACAGCTTGTACACGGCATTCCTACTTCGCTTTCGAGTGCCTGCTAATGAACGTAACCAGAGCTGGAACCTCCTGGTGCACTTTAGGTACGGCGCTACGCTAATGCCTAAACAAATGGCCGCACTCGTGAAAAAAAAGAAAGAAAGAAAGAAGAAAAAAAAAGAAAAAGTCTTCACTCCCGTGTGTAATGTGCTCCACGTATGTTTCTCCCGCGTTGTACAAGAATCCGTCGAGAGGGTTCTCGTTACCCTTGAATGCTGCCTTATGAAATAGTAATTCTCCCTCGTGAAAATAGAATACAACGGTCTCATAACGTTTTCTTAACTCGAGCTTTATCTGAGAAAGTGAGTGGCACGATTACGTCAAGTATCACATTCAACTTAGAATTCTACACTTTTTTCACGGTTTACCTTTCGAAATGTCTTTTCTCTTTTCTCTTGTATACGTACAACGTACATACATACACGGTACTAAATGGTCTTTTTCTTGTTTCCTGTGATAAATCCTGGTTCACCGGGAAGAATTGTATACATGAGAAAGAAAAAAAAAATATATTATATATATATAGTGTATATGTGGGACAGTGGATTTTCGTGGCGATACAATACTTCGTTATTCGTAACCACCGCGTTTGCCTTGAGCCCCCTCTGGTTGCCGTCAATATGTAGCCATTAGCGAACACGTGTGTACACATATGTACTGTAGTTACCTGCTCGTCGTTTGTGAACCCGTGCCTTTCAATGCGCGTGTATTGTGTAGAGGCTAATGGCGCCCATTAAATTCGGTTAAAAATGTGACTTTTCGATTTTTCTTATTTATCACGGGGGAATCATGGGGCGAGACACTTTATTCGGCACAATGTGGAGGTTTATATCCGTAGAAATATCGATATTTATTCTGCCGCGGGGTACGAAGGAGAAAAATCGCCGCTATAAAGAAATATTTGGAAATTATTTATTTGTTAGTCGATGGTTTTACTTTGATTGATCATTATTTCATCTGCTATCTGTATTATTTCTTTTTATAGAGATAATACACTTTCTACGAACTCAATACTTCGGATACATTGGACGTAGGTTAATTAATATTAATTACTTAAATGTCACGTTGATTAGATATCTTTGAAAAATTAATTTTATATAAAATATAAGTGTCATTTGCATCTTATTTCAATCCAATTTCCAAATAAATTTCTTAGTACTAAACCTACCGACAGTTTAGGTACATATTCTTAACGGATCCGAAAAAATGAGAACCTTTGCAATTGATTTCAGGTAACAGTTAATTTGGCACAAACAACTTAATTTTCTTTGCGTTGATTAAAGAAATTAACGTTGAAAGCTATAACGTTGCATACAGGCACATTATTAAAAAATTTGAAACGGTCATTTTAACCCACCTCGCTAGGTTTAGTGTTAATTACTAATTTACTTAATTACACGTTTCCACGTACAATTTCCACCGACGATATCCAATCTACACCTGAAACCTTCTGCATAATTGTACGTGTGTACATAAGTCGATGCAGAATCAATATCGTAAATCTTTAATGAGCCGGCGCTGACGAAATCATTAAGAATTTCTTCCCCGCGGTTGGCGAGCACGGAGTCAGTTAAAAATGGGTCGGTTGTCGATGTCATGGCTGACTGGCATTCACGTAATTACCAGTGACGACGCGTTTCCGCGGCGGACAAAGCGGCACCGTGCGTTCGATGTTCGCATGGAGGGAATCTTTGTCGGTGGGGACTCGAGAATGACGAATTTTCTTGGAAAAAACATCAAGTAAATTGCCGCCGGTAATTACACGGGCCCCTTAATGTCTGCAATCGGATGTAAATGAAATTGGAAGTCATTTCCCCTTTCTCTACGAAACATTATTTATACTTCTCTATTCGTTAATTACACGAGTAATTATAGAAATAGAATCATTTCTCGAACTGCGATTAATCGAATCATAATTTTACTGATGTTTTTCCCTTGATATTCCCACGAAACAACAACAACTATAATAAACACTACGGTTGTCACTTGGGATTTTATAAATGGATCCTAGTGAACCGTGAATCTACGGTGTCGTAAAAAATCGATTGTTCTTTTTAAACAACGCGAGAAATAGTGTGCAACCGGGCAGCCCTTCCAGGAAGATTCATCAAAAACCCTTCACGACCAATTACTGTCTCATTGTCCCAGCGATTTGCGCGCGTGTGTGCGTATTATGTCGCGCGCAATTTTTCCGCGAGCCTTTCGTAAACGGTCGTATCCCTTTCCGCGAGGTACTTCCGGTCCCCTTCTTTGTTCACGCGTCGGCCGTGAGAGTGGTAATAAAAAAAAAGGAAAAATAAAGAGTGAAACAAAAAGAAAAAAAAAAGAAAACAGAAGTGAAAAGAATCATTGAAAAACACAAGTCGTGCGTATCGTCATCGTAATGCGTCGTTGGATTTGCGATATATGTATGTCTATGTATGTATATATGTATAATATTTGTATCCTAGTGGTTGTAGAAAACGAAACTAAAGTAGTTGTGTTAATTACTTTTGGACGTCGTCCAAGAACACGATCGGCGTCCGAATGACTCAGAATTGTTTCGTGTTGTCCGGTAATATATTTTCACCACCCGTTATATTAAGCCGCAGTGGGTGCCCTCGCTGCGTGAGGCGAACAAACAATAACGATAATGACTTAACAGGCCCATCTGCCAGAGTGTTGTGTAAGGGTGCGGGTCTGATGGAAGTCGCTGTCAAAGACTTTAGATAATGAAAATCAATCTAGATTGTACGTTTCGTGAGTTCACGCATCGATGAGTCGACACGGTTAATTATCGCTGGCGATTTTGTACGTTTTAAATACTGGTATTAATTTATCGTGACTTTTCCCTATAGGGAGACAATGTTTGACGTGATCTAATGGCGGGACATACATATGTCGGCCAGGCGCCGTTTTGTATCTTGGTCGAGGTTGTAGTTGTATAGATACGATAGAGTGATATGTTAATTGAACATTTAGTAGTCGTTCTGGGTCTCGTTGAACGTTACGCAATTGAGTATCGGTATTGCTACGTGTTATTAATCGGTAGTCACGGATTTTAATTATCGCATCAAATCAAGCGGAAATCAGATTTTGATTAATTTATTTGTAATTGTTGTGAACAGGGTACAGTGCTGTTCGTGGCTCGGGGAATGGGTATTGATTTATGTTGGAAATGTTTATGTAGGATTGATTGTTGTGGATTATATTACGGAGACTGTGATTTTCAGTGGAATTTTCATAGAGCAGAAATGTGAAAGCATTGAAATGTTGATGCGGCAATGTTAGAAGATGTAGACATTTTTTTGGTGGATGTTTGAAAGCGTAAAAAAGGCCAAGGTATGGAAATTCTATGCGTAGAAATTTGAAAGCGTACAAATTCGTGGTCCACCAAAATTTGAAAAAGTGGAAATTTCAAGGCGTAAAAAATCCCAGGTATCAGAAACTCCAAAGCGGAGAATTTCAATGCGTAGAAATTTTCCAAGCGCCATAATTTCAAAGCCTAAAAATTTCCATGCACCAGAAGTTCCAAAGCGTAGAATTTCGATGCGTAGAAATTTCCAAGCGTAGACATTTTTAGAGCGTTGAGATTTCAAAGCGTAAAAATTCCAAGCCGAATTTTCAGCGTGTAGAAATTTCCAGGCACCGGAAAATCCAAAGCAGAGAATTTCAGCGCGTAAAAATGTCCAAGCACCTCAACTTCCAAAGCACAGAATTTCGATGCGTCGAAATTTTTAGAGCGTTGCGATTTCAAAGCGTAAAAATTTCAATCCGAATTGTCAGCGTACAGAAATTTCCAGGCACCGGAAAATCCAAAGCAGAGAATTTCAGCGCGTAAAAATTTCCAAGCACCTCAACTTCCAAAGCACAGAATTTCGATGCGTAGACATTTTTAGAGCGTTGCGATTTCAAAGCGTAAAAATTCCAAGCCGAATTTTCAGCGTGCAGAAATTTCCAGGCACCGGAAAATCCAAAGCAGAGAATTTCAGCGCGTAAAAATTCCCAAGCACCTCAACTTCTAAAGCGTAGAATTTCGATGCGTAGAAATTTCTAAACGCAGACATTTTTAAAAAATTACAATTACTACGCGTAAAAATTCCCAATCCAATTTTCAGCGCGCAGAAATTTCCCAGCGCCAAAAACTTAGTGGCGCAGAAAATTCCATACACCGGAATGAATTACACCCTCTAAACCTCACTTTCTCATTAAACTCGCCAGTGACGCGTGACTTCTGAACGACCGTGTACAATTCACCTGAACATTTTTCAAAAGATCCCGCCGATATCATTTGAATTTACATCATCGTCTTCGACTTCATTTCGATTCCACGGGCATTCTAATGTCGCGCGTGAAAAATGTCCCAGGCCCGTGAAAGTAGATCCGAAAGAAGTAGAGCGGAGTGGATTCGAACAAAG
Organism: Mimumesa dahlbomi; assembly: GCA_917499265.3. Lineage (NCBI taxonomy): Eukaryota > Metazoa > Arthropoda > Insecta > Hymenoptera > Crabronidae > Mimumesa > Mimumesa dahlbomi. The sequence continues at coordinate 5,782,722 of OU824124.1, forward strand.
CGTGAAAATAGATTGTACGCAATGGTAGAGTGGAATCAGGTCCCCTACGTGGTCAGCGCGATAGATTAAACTATGCGACACATAACTGTATTCGTTTTATTTATTTTTTTTTCACTTCACCGTATCGGGCACGCAAATAGTACTGATTGGCATGCGGACTAGACGCACGCCGGCGAACGGAAACGAACTGTTTCGTCGTGAAAGGGTTGGTCCCTGACATTGCGCGCGATTGTTTCTACGTGGATCCAAACGTGGCGATCTAACGCGATGATCCAACACACACACACACACACATACCAGTGACCGTTCATTGACCCTGTCAAGAAATCGCTTCCTCGCTATATTTCCGCTATATGTATCTGCTATTTCTGTTTTACGAATTATTTCTGGTCCACCGAACTATCCTACTACCTCACGTTTCACGCGTGGCATACTATTCGTATCATCCGAGATAATATATTATGTATAATAGATTTTAACAAATTATTTCTTCAATCATTTACCATCATAATTCATAATAAAATCAATACTCCGTAAGCGTTCGATAAATATTGTATCATTTGAAATGAATGTGTGATTAAACGCGAAAATTTTGTTAATTTCAGTGTGTGGTTTATCAAAGTTAATGGTGTTTGTATTTCATATTGTTTGTTGCATGGGTGTGTGTATATTTCAGTTGATTCGAAGCATGGCGTTAAAGCGTTGTGTCATAATCAGGAATATACTCAATAAATAAGCGTGTATCACCGTGGTACGAGCGTTTCGCACACCAACTACTATTTACGCGTTGGGCGAGCTAGTTACAAGCATGGCGGAACGACGGTTTCGCAGTCACGTCTATTTCGACCGTCCGTGTGGGCATGTGGACACTCGAAAGAATTAATTTGGTGCGTGGGTGGGAAAGCTCTATCATCGGAGATGATATAATAACGGCGTTCGTAATTTCTGCCGCTGAAAATTCGAACCGCAAAATCTTTTCACCCTGAAACGGTAAAATTTTCTTGGTCCACATTCCCATCATCATTCGTCTATCTCCTATATATATTTATATTGTATTTTACTTCTGTTTGCTCTTATGTTTATTTTTAGGTTTGTATTTTAATTTTATTGTATTTTATTTTGAACTCCCTCCGTCCCATAATACCTGATAGTTTTCTCCCTTTTTCTTGCCCCATATTAATAGATATGTTTCTTTAAAATTAATTTTTTGACAAAATAGTTGGTATATTTTTATTTAAGAGTAGTTTATTTTTCAAAAAATATTAAACTCAGAAGAAAAAAAGTATTGAAATTAAGCCATATATGTATATTGATAAGTTGCGGCCACGAAACGAAAATTATCAAGTATTATAGGACAGAGGGAGTATTATTTTTGTATTTCATTCGTCGTTCTTAAAGGGGTCATCCCTACGACGCATATAAAGTAATCATCTATCTATCTATCTATATATAATATAAACAAAATAAAAAAACAAGAAAAAAATGCTCATTCATGAGATACCGCGACGTCTCGCGGGTTTAATTGAATTTCCACTGGATTTTAAGCCTGCGGTGAAGTTACAGTTACGCGACTTATAAACTAGTCCGGTTCACGGCGACGAATACACGACGGGGGGATGAACCGGCGATTCCCGGTGATGAATAAAAAGCGGTTCGCCGATGAAACAAGCGACCGGACGATTTCTCCGGCGACCGGATCGCTAATAACCCGCCGATATAACCTGGACAACCTAAATGTCCAATTAAAGCGTCCGTGAAAGTCCCGCGGAGTTTCTTTTCTTCTATGTCGGGACGATTTTCGGGTTTTCGCTCGTTGGAAAAATTCTTCGACGTAAATCTTCCACCGAGAAGTCGTTCTACTCGGGACACGGAGTCGAGTGCACTACGAGGGTAATTACTTTCCGGACTGGCAATCTCTTACCTCCGCTTTTCTAATTCTTTCGCCGTCCGTTCCCCGGCTGTTTATTCCCCTGCCGCGTTCCTGTTTCATCCCGAATTCCATTATCTAATTAAACCTTAAACGCGAAAGCGTAGCGGGACTTCGAACCTCTTAGCGCTATGAACTCGCGGACTGTTTATGTATTAGTGTAGGAATTTCCTGGGGACGGCGAATTTTGGTAGAAGGTTCAATTTTGTTGGCTTCGTGAATTTTTGTAGAACCGGGTGCGGGTAAATTGGTAAATGCGCGGGAAGCACTTTGGCCAGGCTTTTTGGCGAATGAAGGTTAGTTGAATGGAAAATAATAAATTTTTAGTTGAGATTCGTCGAGGGAGAATCTACAGTTTTGGGTAGGAAATTTATTTTTCATGGTACTGGGGATTTTCTGTAGCTTAATGAATTCAGACTAGTTGTTGAAGCGATTAATTAACCAGTTATCGCAGTGATTAAAACACAAATTACGTCAATGCCAAGACAGTATTAATTTTTACGAATTTACTGTCTTGAATTGATATTCATCGAGGAAAATCTACAGTGTTCTATACAATATTTATTTTTCACTTTGCCAGGGATTTAATATATCCCACTGAATATGAGTTGGGTGTTGAAATGACTAATTAACCTGTTATCACCGTAATTACCGCACAGATTACGTGAAAGCCAAGATAAAATTAATTTTTACGAATTCATTGTCGCAAATAGAGATTCATCGAGAGAAAATCTACAATTTTCTCCACATTATTTATTTTTCATAATGTCTAGGATTTTATATAACCCACTAAATTTCAACTGGGTGTTGAATTGACTAATTAACCTGTTATCACCGTGATTACCGCACAGATTACGCAAACGCCAAGGGAGAATGAATTCTTACGACGTAAACGAGGGTAACGATGTTGGCTTGTCACGGTGGGCCAGGAGAAATCGATCTTTAGGAAGGGCATTGACTGAGGGCCCAGATGTCCAGGAAGTCCAGGTGCGAAATGCGGCACGCGTCCCTGGAACCAGTCAAAAATACATTAAAGGGCGGTCCGGTACTTCAGCGTGAATGGGCAAATCGAATGAATGGGACGAGATCGCCGCCGACAAAGCGAAAATGCCACTTTCAAGATGTAGAAAAAGTCTATCCAGAAAGGGAAAGAATCGTCCTGCCTCTTTTGTTGCTGTAACTGGAATCCAGGCTACCGACACGTCCCATTTCGACGGGGTGTTTTTTTTTATTGTCTTTGTAAAAAACTTCGAATTCTTGAGAGGAATAATAGAACGTCGATCTTTGCAATCACTAGACCTTATGAAACGTAAAGATTGATATTAATGGTATTAGATATTATTTTTATTTATTTTCAACGTTTCCGGGTTCCCCAATTTTTAGTTTTCAGTTTGTCAGATGGTTTTTCCCATAACACGAAAAAGGAATGACAGATTTGGATGAAATTTAGCACTCTTGTGGGTACATTTATGCGATTTAGAAAATAGGAAAAAGAAACGTTTGGAAGTGTCTAGTATTTAACGCACAGATGTTTACAATCGTCCTATTTTATATCAATTTTTATGACGTTTCCGTTTAGAAACGACCGGCGTAACATTCTACGCTCAAAAGCGTGCAATTTTCCTATTTGCTTTAAGCGAGAAAATACTCGCCGAATGGTTTACCGTCGATTATTCTGGGCGCAGTTCTCCATTACGCTTTTAAACGAGTGTGGAAAGAAATTGTTGGGATTTCCAGTGGTACGCAACGGTGTAAAATTGGGTAAAGAACCATTCCGCAGAATGCCGCAACTACCGTAGTTTATGTTAAACACGTAGGAATGCCTGTTTCTGTGTTTCCCGTGTTCGCTGCGCGCAGTCGAATAATTATTGTAATGATGCGAACACTCACCTGAATTGTTTTCTATCACTTCCAACCATCGCTCGCTTAAATAACAAACCGGTGTTCGTTACAACACATCGCGGTAAACGTTATCGAACTGATTATTATTAGTTCAATTATACGATCTTATATGCAGATTATTTAAACAGTGTTACAACCTTAACCACAATTACCGATATAATGACCGATAATTATATTTCCCCAGAGCAATACGGTTTACAAACTACCCGGCCGTGTAATAATTTCTGCATTAACTTTCTTTCCTATTTACGATCGACGATTTATCGAGAGCCGCGGGACGATGTCGTATTTTAAAATGAAATTACACCGAACGCAATTTCGCTTCTTGTAATAATATTATATTTTCTCGTCTCTTTTGCCGCGAGTAAGTAATGTTTTGTCGAACGTTCGACGTGTGTCTTTCTATCTGTTCTTTTTTCTTCTTTTTTTTCTTCTGTTCGCCTGTTTAACACGCGGAAGAGGAGCGCATAAATGAACGATCTCGTTTTTACGGCTCCTTTGTGGCCAACTCGCGTTACTTTTGCAGTCGATTAAAGTGCCCCGAAGCGATTCGTACGGTCGTGTGGCATCGTATATCATAAATTCTCATAAAAGGGACGCGAGGATGGCCTATAAAACGACGTTCCCTCTGCACTCTTTCGTCGTTAATACGGCGCCGATCTCGACATTAACCTGCGCATCCTCGCGCTGCGTTAAACCGCCGCGTCCCGTGTTTCAAGTTTGCCACCGTTACACGCGTTCTTTATGTCTTCATCAAATAATAAATTACCCGGTTGTGTGTCCTGTAGCGTGGCATCGTCGAACGTGCCAGCGGGTCGCACGATCTTTTCACCGGGGAAATATAGTAACGTCGATTTTTCAGACGATCGTAAATATAGATGAGATATAGAAATGATAATTATCCGGCCTCGCGCACAACCGTGCGGCGGTTCTGTTATGTAATTCGTAACTTTGTTCTTAATTCGCGTGGGAAACAACCTAGTCTATGTGTACAGGGTGTGTCTAAATATCGTCGATCAATTTTATAAATTACCTTTATATATCAAAATAGGTTCTTTTTATATTATATTTCATGTGGAAAAACACTTGGATTAAATCCTGGGGAAAAGAATTCTAAACAATGTGGAATTTGGTATATATATATATATTTGATCTGTGGATTTACACTAATTTAATTTATTTAAGAAATAAGTCGCTATCAGCTCGATTGAATTCTAAAAAATGTGTAATTTGGTACGAGTTATATGTTAAAATTGTCAAGATTGATCTGTGGATTTTTAAATTCTCCCTAAAATGAACGGTATACACTAATTTAATTGATTTAAGAAATAAATCGCTATCAGCTCGATTGGAAACTCCCCGATGCTCAAATACCGTTTGTTTATGTTCCAATTGATTTTTAAGAGCCGATAAATTCCACTGGGGAACAAATTTCGTAATGCAGGGCTCATCGGCGAGCATTTCGAGCGTTAAAAACAGAAATGCGACGGCGCAGGATTTATGAATGACTCGCTCGCTTCTCATCCTCTATCAATTGCGTGGGATTCTACCGCGCACCGCGTGTCCGGCTTAACGAGTGCGGTAATTCCAATTTCGCGTGGTGGAAACTGGCCGTCCTTGCGACACATTTACGAGCCCCGAAAACCGGAGGAAAAAAAATAATAATCGTCTCTGGCGGCTGAGATGACGAACGGCCGACTGATAAACGGAAATTACGTGGATGCTGCGCGCACTTCGCGGCACACGTGTTTCTTTATCTCCGTCCACCCCGCGGCGTTATGCAAATCTTGCCAAAATTACTTTTCACCCCCCCCCCTATCCCCCGTTCGTGTGAAATTTATCTCGATGGAAACGTAAATCAACACGTGGAAAGCCACGTGCAAGTTTCCACGCGGCGTTCGAACTAAGTTAATATCTTCCAGGGAATTTTTCGAAAATTTATCTCACACCGACATGAATATCACGGTCTTTCCCATGTGTGTGTGTGTGTTAGGTCGACGGTAGTTTAAAAAGTTTCTACGATGGGGTTGCCGAACCGTTCCCGGTGGCTCGTTTGAAACGCGGGGTTAAAATGGAAGAAAAATAGAAAAAAGTCCACCGGAAGTTGTACTTAATTTGTAAGTTACAAACTGTAGTACGTACCGCGTAACGTTAGAAACCGATTTATTTTTCTTTCCAGGAAAGAGAGAAGGTCCCGGCGGCACTGTGAATTTTGACACTAGCGTGGAATCCCGGCAGAAATAACGGGAAACGAGTTCGTACCGCGCCATGGGGCACATACGATGAGGCACATACGAGCGGAGCGTTAGCCTTATGGTTTCCGTGACACGTGACACCATAACGTCTCCGCGCTTATATATCCCTTGCCCTACGTTATTTATCCCACGATACCGTTACGGTTCGCGGCAAGGTGCGAAAGCCACCTATAATATAATAATGATACGTTCGGTTTGCGGCCGTTCAGATTTTTGTTATGTTGTTGTCGTTGTTTTTATTTTTTTTGCACAATTCTGCTAAACCGTAGGATGCCACGGATCGTCCCGTGTTGACCTCCAATTATCCGCGGACGACGTTACGTCGTGTAATTATAAACTGTAAAATCCACGTGTCGTAGGTCATGGTTTTTTTTCTCTTGTGTCTATTAATATTTTTTTCTTGTTCTTTTTTATTTTTTAATAAATTTTTGATTTTTCTATCTTTCAGTTTGTATAGAAGTCTTCGAGCACCGCGGGCAACGTCTAATGATTTATCTTAATACGCGGTGATTTATCTGTTTATCACACGAAGTCGTTAATTCACGCTATTTACTCTCCGCTGTTAAATCTACTATGTAATTTAGCCGGCTCGACTAGTTCAATCCGTATATTTCTCCTATGTAACCTTTGGTATCGTTAGCAAAATCGGGCCGCGTGTGTGTCGGGATCGCTATCGAATTTATTATCGCGTGGCCAGATACATGTATACTTTGTGCGACAGGATTATTCGTTCAACCTTAATCCTGTTACGTTTAGAACGAGGCGTCATACGTGTGACATAATAATGATACGGTTGATTTACACGGAAACGACCGCGATGATTTTCATCGACGCGAAACGAACCGTTCGCATTAAAATTGGGGTAAATCGAATTTCTAAAAAATTACAAAAATGAAAAAAATAGAAAATGGGGTCACTGTAAAGTACGTATGGAAATTATAATGCGCTAGAAGAGCTATGAAAAGAAATATTTCAACGATTCTTTCGGATTATAAAAAATATATTTTTGAAAGACGGGGCAGATTTAAAAATGTTCCACTCGGCATGGTTTTACAATTCGGCAGACTCAAAGGAACGTTTCATCGCACGAAAGAGGAATTTAATTACGTGAAACGTCGCTGCTTAATTGCGGCCCGGAGACGTTCATTGTAGTCTTTGATTACTGTGGTTACGAAATGAAGGTGGTAGATCGTTCCGCGACGAATGGAAACCAAAGTCGCTGCAATAATTTTTAAGACCATGGTTAACCACTGATTGTAGTAGTACAGATTATAGTACTAAAACGAAAAAAAAATTCCCCCTGGAATTAACACAACCGATAACAACCATAACCGGAAACCCTATAAAATCGTCAAAGATGGAAATAATCCGAGAGATTCTCAAGTGAAATAATCAAGCAACGATTTCTATCGAGCTATCAACGATAAAATAATAATCCCAGCGAGAGACTCTCAAGTAAAAATCTCTTTGAACCAACGGTTCCCAACGTTCGATACGATTAATCAGAGTCGCGTTCGTCGAATATCGCTATTAATCTAATCCGCGTGTGCCGAGGTGAGAAAGTCACGCGTTAAATCGCTTTCTCGACTTCCCGGGCGTCGCGTCGCCATTACCAGGGCGTCCCTTTTTCATCCGGACGTGCATTTCTACCCACGCCGTCTCGCGGTCTATTATTCCTTCGGACCTGAATCGAGAGGGAGTGGGGTTGGAAGAAAACCGCAGCGAAGTGTACACCGGAAACGCGTGTAGAAACCGGCCGACTCGCATTTTGTCTCGACGATGAGCGTCGGTTTATCGCCCCATTTGTCTCTGTCGTTCATTACAGGGGCGGATAATGAAAGAAAAAAAAGAAACAAAATATAAGAATTTCCCCAGGAAAAGATAAAGAACTAGAAAAGTTTGGGAAAAAAAATATATTTAGGAAATCGTTCAATTTTTCGAGGATGTCATATTTTTTTTTAGTATCTGGGATTACCCCACGGATATTATTCGGAAATACGAAACGTATGGAATTTTTTTTTTCACATAGCGTTACGTGAGACTTACGGAATCGATATCCGCGGCGAATGGAACGCCGAAAAAAAACACTGTGCATAGCTACGCTAGCAGCGTGGGAGGAAGAAAAAAAAAATTCTGAAATTTTGCACGATTCCCCGAATTATCGTCGTCCACGTATACCGTACCCGTGGATATTAGTTCCTTTCTCGTTGCGTCGAGCGAGTAATTTCACCGGCGACCGTTACAAAAGCCCCCCTTTCGACGGGGGTGTTATTAATCCGAATTAATAAACCGGGCGATTTATCGCGAGCGTCGATTTAGTTTTCAATTTTCCAACGGTGGAATTGACCCGGTCGAACGGATAAATTATTGTCCATAAATTCCACGCGGCGAATTTCTCGCGGACACTCGAAACAGGTTTTCATAAATTTCCGTTCTACGAATTCCCCCGTCGGATATAACGTGAATTATTTTTTCGCATGGAAAATATATATTCCGCGAGACTAACAGAGAAAGAGAGAGAGAGAGAGAGCGGTCGATCGTTTCGGGATTATAGTGTTTTTACGATGATGAAAGGTGTGATAGAAGTCCGAGGGGGAAAGAAATAAAAAAAAAAACAAACAAAATCATACGTAAACGGGTCCGTTTAGAGTGAAAAACGACGGTGCAGCATCACGACGATGGCGCCGCGGCGATTTTCGATCTCTGTGTGTGGCCCGCGCCAGTTTGATACGTGTCTCGAGAGCGATTCACTTCGACATTATGCCTGGCGTACCGTGGTACTACATCGTTAAGTCCCTGGATACACCCAGTAACACGCCGAAGTGCGTGCATGTAGCTCAGTGGCGTAACGACAGCTTCCGGAGCCACTTCTGCCGATCGCTCGCAACGATATTACGTTGAATATTTAATTGGCTGCGGAGAGTACACTTACGTGTACGTTATTTTCGTCGCGATATTAAACGTGAACTTCAAGCGGAATTATTTTACGAATTTATCGCGTCGGAATCTCTGGGTTACGTGATTTTTTGAGTTCAGGTTTTTATTATACATGTATTGGGATTAATTTGGAAATATGTGTGTGAATGAATTAATCTGTCGAGGGTCCACTATTGAGATTTGAAAGGATGGAATGTTTGATAATAGTAGGATTTATTCATTCATATAGATCACTACCACGAGAGAAGAGACTTTTTTATAATTAATTATTACAAAAGACAGTAATAAATTCCTAGTCTTTAAACAGGGAAAATGAAAATTTTATTCTGATTCATTACTCACTCAATAAATTCTTAGAATATTATTAAACAGCACCAAAAGAATAGAAACGAAAATGAAACTCACTTTACGTAGACTTGTCACAGTCGTACAAATGTAAAACATGAGTACACGGTTTCACAAACACACACATACATATTCCATACAGAAATTATAGGATGTCGGACGTGAGGTATTGGAAAATTGAGTTGTTCCAGCGGTCCGGTTAATTCGCCGCCCATTATTCTACATTTCCATGTCTAATAACATACAATTTCTAAAATACGTAAATGTCCAAGGCTACTACTGCGAAACCTGTTATTCGAAATGTCTGACCAGAGGCACAGGGGGGGGGGGGGTGGTAAAAACAAAAAACAAAAAGCAGAAAAAAAAATACACGAAGACAGAAAATACAGGGCGGTGCGGAATAAAGCCATTTGGCTATCCGACGTTACACGGAAGTTAACAGGAGCGAAACACTGCCGGAATTGGCTGACCTCTCGGCCTGTGGTTACTAAACAACTTTGTTCGACCCACCACCACTACCACCACCACCACCCTCAATCCTTTGCGAGTGCATACGCCACTGGCACACCTATCCTATGTGCAAAGCCTGCGCATCGTACCACGGGGATATTGCATTTTGTTTTCGGCGGTGTGTTAACGTTTGGTGTTAACGTCGGACAGCGTTAGATGTCTCGCGCTAATAACAGGTGCGCGGCTTTATTACTCGTCACCGAAGTGGACGAGGTAAGGAAAAGGAGAGAGAGAGGAAAAAAAAATAACGAAAAAAAAACACCCCATCTCGTTGACCCCATTTTCCGCCACCTTTGTACCCCATTTTTGTTTCTTCTCTTTTTTCTTTTTTCATTTTTTTCCTTTTCTTCGTGAGACACTGCTAGAGATCTCTGTGAACAGCGGAAGATTTTTAATATCACGGAATTCAATCTGACGAATGAAACGAAGAATCTGTGAAATATTTACTTTACTCTTTCTCTTTCTATCTATCTCTCTCTCTGTCTATCACTCTTTCTCTGTGTATTTTTTTTTTAATCACGAATCGACACGAAATATTCTTCGTCAATTCCAAAGAAACTAACCGGAAGTGGTAACCCGGTATTCGATCGCACGGTAGACCATGACCTCTCTTATTCTTATGCATAAGATTCCCGTGACCGTAGAATGGAATTTATTCGCGAACGATATCTGTTTAGATTTTCCTCCAGTTCCCGAAAATCCCATGCGATACCGATCTTCTCTCTCGCCGATTTATTCCTGTATTGAAAAATGTGACGCGTTACGTATTCCGGGTTCGAGACACCGTGGCCAGGCCGGAAGATGGAAAACGCCGGAAACTTTCCGATTCCACCCCTTTTTCTTTCACCGCCGGCGGTGGGCACGTGCACAGAAAGAGATCCATACCTGCCCGCGATATTATGTATTCCACTCGCATTACCAGCCGCCGAACAGAAAGTTTACACACGCCTCGTTATGCGGCCAGAAGCGGCGGCCAACGGCAGTGCTGTGCAAACTTAATTAGCGACTCCGGCGACGGACGTCGTTGGGGACACTTCGGAGAAGTCGATGATACATCTCGAACAACCGGACCCTGGTCGGTTTGATGCGAACGAATAAATAGGCGTTCGATTAACCCATTCGCTGCCAAGACGAGTATACTCGTCCTACTTTCAATATGTTATCACATATGGGGTATTGAATTAGCAAATTTTTGGTGACCACAAACATAATTATACAAATGTAGAAAACTTGAAGAAATACTATAAATAAAATTTATTTGTCAACTTTGGTAAACAATACCACTCAAATTATAAATGGCAATGAAAATAACTTTGTATAATTTAAGATTGCCAGTGGATGTGTTAAAAGAACAGGTATCCTCCATTATAATTTTGTGAGTCGGGTGGACCGGGATCGTTTAACCCATTGACTGGGAACTACGAGATTTCTCGTAGGGTGTGATTCGCTACAAATGGCCATTTGATTTTTGGAATTATTAGAAAGTGTTAGATATAGGTGACACTGAGTTTATATCTATAGTATATGTGTAAGACAGTCACTGGATTACTGTAACATCCATACTGCGACACCTGTACAATTATTATATAGTTAATAGATTACTAGACTGGAGCGCTACACGTCTTACAATTAGTATAATAAATAAGTGTTATATTCAGTAGAATAAACGCATCTTCTACACCTAACAAATCACTCTGCTAACAGAAAGGATGAATGAAAAATGTATATAGTGTAGAGAACATATTAATTATCAATTTTTATTATTAGAATTATATTAGCAACTTAACTTTATTTTATTTTGTAAAACTTCATGTCTTCTTCAAAATAATACTGTGGGTTAACCAGTTAAGTGTGTTTGACGACTATATCCGTCAGACGAAAATTATGTTATACTTTGATATTTATATCGTAATATCGGTGAAAACTAAGATATATTCGCAAATTTTAATATATTTAGAATGTTTAGAGGTCAATGTGAATAATTTAAGATGGGATTAATGTATCCATGATTTCTTAACGTTATTATTTGATTTTCGCGACACACAGCTGCACGTTCTGCAAAAAGGTCGCCGCACTTAACTGGTTAATAATTCCGTGGCGCGGTTTTTAATCAGTCCGCCTTTAAAATTCAATCGGAGCTGCACTTTTGATCGAAAACCTGCGACCCACGTTGATCGTTATCAGGGTGGATTGCTGTTTAAGCATTGATTCGTAAATGTTTGTATATGTGAGAATCGGCGGTAATGGGAAAATTAAAAAATTGTGGTACTCAGAGTGTCGTGGTGTTGTAAATTAAAGAGAGTCGGTGGTAAAAAAATGTAAACACATGGGTGCAGTGATGTAAGTGTCTCTGGGGAAGAATTAAAAAAAAGAATATGAGGGACAGTGATGAGATGTGAAATTGAAATGAAATTTGGGAAAGTCTAATTAACGTGGTGAGAATAATTTTCTCTCAAACTTTCAAGGTTTTAAGTCAAATATTCAAATTTTCAACTCTGAAAATTTATTCTCCGTAAAAGAACAGAATATGAACCCTGCCACGTTTCCATATATCATTATTTATATTCTATCGTCGCCATAAAACGAACATAATCCACGTGAAACACCCGATGAACGTTACAAACACGATAATACACTATCAAGTATGAAAATCAATCTAAATTTCCGCGTTGCCTATGCGTCGCTGTCTTTCGAAATACTCGCAGCGGATTCTCGTCAGTTTGATCATCCCGTTCGATGATGATCCCGTGTAAATATCGTACATACATGGCACATTGGTACGGCACTGAGTTTATGGGCTCCCGTCGTAAAGAAACTTGCACGCTGTCGCGCCACAACGAGATGTAAACATGTTTCTCGTTGATACCCTGCTTGTACGACAGTGTATACCATACCTATGTATGTATAAATACATACATACATATCACATTTTCTTTCTCACAGTGGTATAATTTACTTTTATCCCATTCGAACACCCGCCATCATTTTTCCACCATCATTCTTTTCGATTTCTTTCAATCTCTCAAACTTTTCAATAATTTTTCACTCTCAACGACTCCACACCGACAGGATTGAAATTTATAGACCCTGTTTCGCCTTTCGTATTTCCACATCTGTGTCATTTATCTACGCTCTTAGAATTCGTTTTTTCTTTTCTTTTTTTTTTTCACCGCCAGGCCTCGTTACATACTTGTCAACGCCTGCCGTCGATTCCTTGGCGTCTAGATCGCGACGATCGACGATCCAGCGTGATCTTGATCCACAGGCGAAATCTTTCCGGAGGAACGGTGCCGGCGCAGATGCCGTAAGTTCCCGCGTTGCGTTTCGACACGGATTGTCGATTCCTTCCGCCCCTCTGTCCGGCCCTCACGGGCTCTTCGGGGTCCCGGCTGGTATTTTCTGTCAGTCGACGGCAGGCCGCGGGGCGAGCTGGTCGGGGAAACCTATCGTTTCGTAAAACTCAGGTCGTTTGACACGCGAACACTTTGGACTCGTCATAATATCCCTTCGAATCACGCGCAACGAATTTCATCCGTCAAAAGGATCATTTCTCGCGAATAATATCACGGGGAAATCTAAGGAAAAAATAATAAAAAAAATCTGATTAAAAATCATCGAGATTCACCCCAACGATAGTGACCCCGAAAGGATCTCTCATAGAGAGAAGATAGAAAATCACCAGGGATCTATGGTGTATCTCGAGGTCAAAGCGTGTGAATAATAGCGGGGCCTCACGCGATTCTCATTTTCGTGTTTCCCCGTCGATTCGCGGTTTGATAATCTCGTATAACCGACCGAGAGAAGTGGGACGTCTAGAAATTGGAAATAAATATGAACGTCGAAGTCCCTTAATTATTTTCTATTTATGCTTTTTTTCTATCCGAATATTAATTAAGTTTTACCATCACACGAAGAACGCGTAGTTCTTCGAGGTTCTTTTTCTGAAAAAGATTCGAAAAGACGGGGTTATTGAGACGAAAAAGGGGGATGGTTGTGGTGCGCGACGGAGTTTAGGAAGAGATAAGGGAAGCGGTGACCCGGACTGTCAAGGCGCGTATAAAATCGACGATAGCGAACCAGACAGCCGCCAGTGTTGCGGGAGCCGCGCGCGAGAGAGGACGTCGCTCGTGTTACGTCGTCGCGAGTCCCACGTGAAGAGGAAAGAACAGAAGAGGAAGAGAGAAAGAAAGAAAAAAGAACGAGGAAAAAAATAAATCGAAACGACAAGGAAAACGGACGGGACAAAAAAGAAAAATCAAGAAGAAAACTACTACCAGTCAGATGTCTCCCCACCAATAATATCTCATTCCGAGCGACTACTGTTACGTTCTTTGCTCGTGTTTTGATCGGAACGTTATTGAATGTGTTCCACGGTGCGTAACGGAGGAAAAACCATGCTCCATAAAGACTAGTTCAGTTACGTCCTTCGTGCTGTGACAATGAACCCGGTGTAATTAAGACACTCCCATCGGGACACTTTACCACTGTGCAAATGAATTTCCGTGTAAAATCTGTCGATAAAAAAGACATTGCTATAATAAAAATATTTTTCATCGATCTCTAATTTCCATGAAATTCGTCGTAACACCGATTAACGTATCATATTCAACTTCTCGCGAGAAGGAAAATTTCTCAGCCGATAAAAAGTGCTCGGGGAAACGGATATTCGCGGGGAAAAGTGCCGATGGAAAGTAAATTCGTCGCACGGATCGTTCGGCAATCGAGAAACTTCGGTTTCGTAGTTCGGTGAGAAAAAGTTTTTTTCCCGTGGAAATTTTCTTCGAGATGCGAGCAACGCCGATGGGTGACGCGATGAAAATCGGAAAGTCGCGAGAAAGTCCTTAAGGGATTCGCGGAAGGTGATACGCGCGGAAGGGAAGACGGAGGGGAAAAGGGACGAAGGGGTGGCGAATAAGAGGCACACGGAGAGGCGAGAAAACACTCGAGGAATGCCGTGGATAAAGTGTTTGGGTGGCGGAGGCGGAAAGGCCAGAAGAGGCAAACCACTCAGCGTCAGCCAGCCGATCCACCTGCTCGTCAAGGTAAGATTCTCCGCAGTTTTTCCCGGCGCAAGCGAATTTTCCGGAATCCCGACGCACCTCGGGAAATGGCAACGGGGTTAAGTAGAGTCTGAAAAGTTGGTGTTAGGTCTTTCTCGTAAGCTTATCGTCCTGGTGGCACATCGCCCTGGAATTTCATTGGTATCGATATATGTATATATACATATATATTTTTTTCTAACGAGCTTCGAATATTAAAACGCTGGAGTCGGAATTTATTTTTATTGACACGTTAATAAATTATGGAGCGATTAAAATGGAATCGTGAAACTTTTCAGAGTGAATTAAATGTATTTATTTCGATTACAATTCTTGTGAATGTTTTATGTGATAAGATACTTTTTCGGGGATAGTGTACTTAATAGCGATTAGAAATATAACGGAAGGAGTTTAAGATAGTATTAACAATAACCCTCCGTTAACGGGGGAAATTAGCTGGAGTTTAAGTCTCGCTTGAGAATTCCACGGGAAATTTAATAAATCGGCAGAAAGTTCTGTATCGAGTTGCGAAGAACTTCGGGATAAGTTCGGGATTTCTATTATACTCCGGTTTCTAACGTTTCAGATAATCCCGTATTATCTGACGGTGAAACACAAGGAAATCGTTCTTACACTCTTTTTCTCATTCAAAGACACTTAAATTTCCGGTCGAGAGTGTCGAACAGTTCTATCTTGTCTCAAATCAAATTTATCACTGTCGATCCTTCGGGAAATCGTTCGTCCTAAGGTCAAGTCGAACTCTCTCATCCGTCAGATAACCGATCGGACAACAACAACGCGGACTCATATCCGTCTAATTGTCGCTCGAAACCGTAGTCAGTTCCCGTTTGCTGGACGTAGAAAGGGACCAGCGAGCGTGCAAAGTAAAACGTAAATAACGATAGACGGGAATTACATCTGGTGGCTAATAAGCGGCACGCCTCCGTGGAAAAAGAAGTCGCCGCGATGTAAAAGCCACCGCGCGTCACAGTGAGAGAGTAAAAGGCACCGGTTGGAAGAAAAAAAAAACAAAAAAAGAGAAAAAAATAGAAAAAAAAAGGAATCGAATGGGGAAACTGTCCGTGGTTAAAGCTACGGTTATTAGGCGGGAGTTTCTTTCGCCCCGGAATGCTATAAAACAAGAGATACGAAATCTCGGGATGACGGAGGGCCGCCCATGGTGGGTCCGTTTCACTAGGAGTCTGATTTATTAATTTCTTCATCGTCCGCTCCCTTTTTTTTTCCCTCTCCCCTCCACTCGCATTTCGTACGTGTTTGTCGTTCCAGAAGATTCTCTATGATTTTTCTATCGATCGAAAGATATCAGGGAGGATCTAGCAATTAAATTGATAATAACGCACAGTGTTGACCCGCTCGTTACGGCGTCGACTTTCCTGACGCAATCGTTAAACGACACCCACTCGTCAGCAACGTGACGACGTCGACGAATGACGGTAGAAAGAATTTAACGGTGGAAAATGTATCGATTCCTCTTAATCGGTGGTACGTCGGGAAATCCGGCGTTTTTTAAACGCGACGTATATATTTCGACGTCGAAATCACGTGCCGTCGCCCTTCTTCCCCCGTGGTTGCGAATTTTCGTACGCGTCATCCGCAGGCTGTTTATTTTTCGCATTCCAATCGCGAGCCGCGTGTTGTCACCGTCGGGACACGTGTCAACGGGCTGTCAAAATAATCCGCGAGTGCCGGGCCGAAAATTCACCGGCGTTTTCCCACCGATAAAAAGACCTGGTGAAAATATAAAACACGCACACACATATATTCATACTCATATACGCGAGTGTACATACAGAGGATTCTAAAATTTTTATCTTTTCAGGCCCTTGGCCACATATGTGGACGTTTAGTAATTTCTTATAAAATAAAAATCCCATTATTAGTGCAATCAAAGAAAAAAAAGTTACTTTTCTTATTGAGGGATTCTATAGTGAAAAAACTGTAGGGATAATTTTAGTCTATTTATTATTGATAGTAACTATAATAATAAAAAAAACTAAACGTTCATATCTGTCCATGGGCGTGAAGAGGTTAAAGCGAGATTAAAACGGAGAAAAGAAATTGAATAAAAAAAAGAAAAATACAAGATACAAATTACGTAATGTCGATTCGAGGGAAACACTCGGCGCGAATGGGACGCGATTAAAGAATCGCACGTTAATGGCCGAGCAATTAAATAATAGTAAAACGCGAAACCACCCACGGCGGCCGCGCGGCGGCGATTTCATTAAAGCGGCACTTTAAAAGCGGCAACGGATATGCCGCGCGGCAATGAATACGATCCACAGTGGCAATTTCTACGTGGAAGTGATATAAACACGTGGACGCGAATTGCCGCCGCTTCGGAACCTCCATTGAAACCTTCCTAACGTTGTAAAACGAAGATCAGATACGATAGATACTAGGGAAAGGGGAATTAGAGATGAGAAAAATAATTTTTTTTTCATTTTTTTCTTTTTTGCAAACATTTAATATATCTCAGGGTGGCAGAGGGCCCGGCCGAGCTCTGACTCCACTCGATTACTTTCCACATCGCGGTGCAACATTAGTACCTGCGTGTCGACGTGTGCGAGCTATCCGTAGGTACTCACGGGTGTATGTAGTACCTGTTGTCTGTTATTATAACCGTACCATTATCGGTACCGAGTTCTACAGGTGTATTTCACTCGCATGTATGTACGTATGTATATTATGGTATGTACGTGTAATACACACATGAAAAGCCGCCCATCAGCGAGCACGCTCTTTTGCTAAGCAGAGACCGGCAATTAAATTAGCGCGCCTGTGGCGATCCACGGGATTTTTTTTCTTGAAAGAAACTTGCGCACGATGGACGACCATGGAAAACGTGCGTTTAAACGACTCGGAATTAGGAGAATCGAACCTGAAGGAAGATTTATTGGAAATTCCGGTGTCTAATTAGAATATTGGGATTTTTTTGGGATAAGTTACTGACTTTTGATTTTAATAAGCGAGGAATTAGAAAAGTTTTAATTTATGATCAGGTAGAAAAGGAATGGTAAAAATATTATTATTGTGATTTTTAATTATTATTCATTGTTTCATGTCACATGGGAGTGATTAATAATGAGTATTCTTGTGGAAGTTAATTTTATACGAAGTTCAATTTCGTGGGGAACTACTTTCGTATGCCTCAGACGTGCAGAACTTTGGGATCTGTTAATGAAAGTCGGGCTTGAAGAATTTCGTGAAGAATGAAAGAAGTAGAAGAATGGGAATGTTTGATTAAAGTTCGTTTGAACAACTTGCTCCGAGGTTTGATGAAACTTTTGCTGTTGAAAAATTCCGCGCTAGTAAAGACTTTGCGTTACACTTCCCGTATATCGGGGAATATAATATTTTTTTTAGAATCTACATGAAGATTAGCCTTCATTACGTTAATCAATCGGGTATTGGAATATTCTATAACACTTTTACCGAAGAGAATTCCGGACATTATCGCACGTTCTTCCTGGCGCTACGAATGTTTTTATATATAAAAACCGGCAATTAAGTCTCACGCACCTGTCACGCAGGTATGTGGATTTTTGCGCACGCACACACACGTCTACGAACCAACACGGTTGTACGTGTAGTAATTTATTAAGCGTTTAATTATATTCTTTTCCCTGTGCACCGTTTGACTTTCGCGGGGAACAAAAAAAAAGGAGAAAAAAACGTGAATTCGCATCGATGTTGATACAGAGTGCAAAAAAAAAGCCGAATTGAATTTAAATCAACCGGTTGATTTACGTATCGAGATTTCCTAGAAATCTAGCGTAATTAAATATCGCATGCGAATTCCATCTTTATCCTTTTTTCATATATGTATATGTATGTATAGTACACCCGTGAAGAACGATGTATTAGTTGCAGGTATAGGATTTATTACGGGATTACCTGTTAAAACTTTGTGTAGAGATATCTGGTAACTGGAAATTAGGATCGATCGATCTCAGGAAAGTCCGACAGGCTCGATTATCTTCGGCAAAAGGTTAGGAGGCATGTTCGCGGTATCTTTTGCGGGGAATCAACGGAGGCTCATAATTCTCCGGGAAGATTAGGAAATCTTCATAACCATCGTCATCATCGTGCATGTACGTATGTACGTACGTATGTATATATGTATACATACATACATACACTGGCAACCGGTATGTACTCGTACCAAGCTATATATTACGTGGAATATATGCGCACATGCCATTGACTCGTACACGGTGAAACAATGTCAGAGGCTGTTTTATTCTGCCGGATGCAAAACGCACTGGAAACGAAATGCAGGAATTCCAACGTTTCCCGCAAGTATTTTTTTTTGTTGTCCCCCGACGAACTGATACCAACGTGGAAATCTTTGTTTTATTCTCATTTTGCTGGAATACACACTTGTCGGTCGAGTTCGTTTGAGAACGGAATTCGTTGTCGTTAATGAAATAATAATAATAATAATAATAATAATTACCGTGTTGTTAATTAATGTTTCGTTTCGTTTAAACTGCCGGCGAGGTTGTAAGGTGTGAAAATGCGTGTATTAAAACGGGGCTAATTGTCTGAGAAAAAGACTACGTGGGTGCCGACAATGTTGTGACACCGCTCCGAGAGAGGTGTAAGAAGAAAGAGAGAGAGAGAAAAAAAAAACGAAGAAGAAAAGGGAAAAGAACGTGTGCGCAAAGCAAACAGCCACGAGTTATTGAGTAAAGCCCGGAGTAAACGTTTCGTGAGTTAACACGCGTAGGCAGAGCCAATGGCATTCGAAGACTTCTAACCTTTTCACAGGCTAATATCCGCTTCGCATTTGCTGAAGTTTGACACGAGCTTATGCGTGCCATAGCTCCGCGTGACACTCGAAATTCCATTTATTAAAATAGAAAATTAGCGGAAAATAGTTTTACACTCTCGAAAAAACACCTGGTCGTTCGTTAAATTATTTGTCATATATATTAAATTCTTTATTCACGGTTAAATTATTAATTCAACAAATTCATTTTTAATCGGTGGTTTATTTAAAAGATTCGATAATATTTTAATATTCCACACGTTCCACGGTGCCGTTCGACCACGCAGTTTCAATGAAATGAAATTTTGCATATTGAAATGGAAGGTTGTAAATATTGTCGGGGTTTTTATGCAAATTTCGGAGACGATTTTTCGCGTCTCCCGATTCCCGGTGTTTCGCACGAGCAGAGACAAATGATTGGCGCTAAACGTGGCCAAATTCAGGGCGAATCGCCCTAACAAGATTAGAACGAGGTAGTCAATTACTCAGAGACTCTACCCTTGTCCTATTTTTGGCATCAGGGCCGTCGACGAGACGCTAAATCCGCGGGCCCGGCCCGCGGTCCCCCTTTTTCTCGAATAAACGTCAAAAATAACGCGACAATTTTTTTTCTCTTTCTTCACCCGTCTGGACTTCCCCGTGTCCATATTTATTCGTCGCGGGTCCGCCAACTATGGCACAAGAGTTTCGGCGTGAACTTTAAAACTCCGACTTTGATATTTTAAGAAAGAAACTCGAAATAAAAATAATTTAAATGGGTACTCACACTGAACTATCAAATCATTCATAATTTCTGGCTCTTAATTGTTTTATAAAAGTCAAATAAATTTATAACAACGCCTTTTTTCAAACTTTTCATAACAATGTGTCTATATGCAAACAATTAAATCGATTAATTTAGTATCGACTTCAATCGCCCTTTTTCCAAATTTATTTATCTAAAATTCTATTTTTAACACACCCCAAATTAATCCCCGGTAGTTCCACCGTTAAAACGACGAGACTATACGACGATAGTTGAAAATTTCCATCCAAGACGACACGTCGGCTGTAACATAGTAATATAGGAGTCGAAAAGTTTAGTAATTATGAAACTCTTTACGGGTTGATACTGTTGAAAATGAGGGGGTGGAGCGTGGCGACTGATATTCGTCGAAAAGAAGTACGGAGGTGGAGAGTTAACGAGCGCCGAGTTAAGAGAGAAGAAACGGAACAGAGGTGGAGATTAAATCGTGCGATATCACGGCTAACGATTCGAGTCCTCTGCCACTGCGAGCGACGATGGCCGACCTCTTGAGATTCCTTAATTGCAGCTGCACGTCGGGGCGCAATTAAAAGTTCTTCAATTAGGACACACGTCCCGGCGTCGCGCTGTCTTAAGCCGGCGGTCTTCGTCGTAGGTCAGTTTTCTCCTAAAAGGAAATAGAATTCCGCGTGGCTCTTTTATCCGTGGGTCTAAATTAACCATCATACCATAGGAAATCTTCGTCCGCGATGATTTACGTTAATACAGATTGAACGTTACAGCTTCATTTACGGTTACACTTGATTACACAGCAGCAGCAGCCGTCAGGCTGTAAATGAACGATAAATTCTCGAGTGAAATTAAACCTGACTCGGTGTAGACCGATGTCTGATGACTCTTTACATACCAGTACGACCGTGTGCGTATTCCCATCCCGACTGTCATTTACATACTGTTATTTTAAACGTTATTCCACAATTCCCGGCGTAAACGATGAATTAAGGAAACGTAACAGGATCCTAATGTATGTATAATATACATATACACGGTAGAACGTATCGCGTTTGAAACGGGGAAATAAAATGAATTTCGAAAGGTTATTCGTTAACCCATTCGCTGCCAAGACGAGTATACTCGTCCTACTTTCAATATGTTATGACATATAGGGTATTGTATTAGCAATTTTTTTGTGACCACAAACATAATTATACAAATGTAGAAAACTTGAAAAAAATACTATAGATAAAATTTATTTGTTAACTTTGGTAAACAATACCACTCAAATTATAAATGGCAATGAAAATAACTTCATCAAATTTAAACTTGGCAGTGAATGTGTTAATATTATTCACCGATTTACTTGACATTTCTTCTCGCTTTCCATTTTCTCGAGAATCTTTAGATTCTGCGTAATGTTGAAAAAAAAAAGAAAATTAGAATCATCGATCCCCCGAACAAGGACCACCGTGTACAATCACTTCTTCGTTCATTGTTTTGAATAATTGATTCACCACTGAAAAAAACAATGGCGCGTGCTTACGAGCCGGGAATCCCCGGGTACCGATGATCCATCAGCGAATATCTTGGATCGCGAAAAATAAATCTCACGACGTCGGCAGGTACACACGTGTAGTATGATAATACGACGGGGGGGAGAAATGTCGGAAAGTAAACTGGCGGTTTCGTTTTCGCGTTGTCGCGTCTCGTTGCGAAGACTGCTGGCGAAGTGCAAAACGCTTTTGCTGACAATGGCGCCGGCATTGTCGCGATGCTAATTCGCGGAGGAATCTGTTCGTTCGACCCAGCGGGTGATAAATAATTTTCCAAGGGTGACAATTGAACGTTTCACCTGGTTCGCGATGCCATTTGCACGTGCGCAGGTGTTTAGAACCGCGGGAATAGGCGAATTAAAATAAAGAACGAAATTATTTACTGAAACGAGCGTTGGAAGTTGATATAATTAAGATTAGCGGTAGATTTCGTAACGGTGTGTGATAAACGGTTCGTACTCGGTGGTTAGAAAATTATTAGAAAGTTCGTACAGTAAGGTCTGTCAGTCTTTCGACGTGTAATCTGTAATTTTTCTTTTTCCCCTCGCTCGAGCTTTGAAATAATTTGTTTTTCAGATTTTTCCTCATCTCCATCAGCTAACTTTCCTGCGTTTAAATACGTGTTTAATTTCCATCCCACCCCCCCCCCCCCCACCTTCTGATACCACCGTCGAGGTTCCTCCTTTCTGTTGAAACCCTTTTACCTTTTACCCTTTTTTTCACCCGACGGTTTTCAAATTCCGCGAGAAGACCATTCAGCGAGGCCGCTGAAAGGCGAATTCGCAGCGAAAATGCGAATTCCCTTAGAGGCTCTTATTCTTCGGCGAAGCCAGTCGGTATTCAAAGAGCCGCGCGGGAATTAAAACGACCGTGCGCGATGTGTTAATTATGTAAAACGTAACATATATGCAAATGTTATATGCCTACGTACATACATACGTACATACATACATACACACATACATACATCATTCCATACATACGTACATATATTAACAAAAAAATGATATCTTTGGCCTTTTCAGCGATCAATTTATTGATCATTTTTATGTTAACATACACTTGCGATCGTTAAAATCAACATTAAAATACGTACATATATACATACATACATACATCATTGCATACATACATACATACATACATCATTGCATACATACATACATACGTACATATTTAGGTACATACATACATACGTACATATTTAGATACATACATACATACGTACATATTTAGATAAATACATACATACATACATACGTACGTACACACGTTGATCTCGCGGCACGGCGAAGAAGGCCGCTTAGATTCCGACAAACTGCGCGATTCCGTTCTGCAAGTCGCCCTGCCTTGGAGAGGCACGATTGTTTCCGTATCCACGATTCGCTGTTAGAATGCAACAGCCGTGCAGCTGGATCCACGGTAATTCCTAGCAATCAGCCCGACGAACCCTTTTCACCGGGAGTACCGCGACACGACAGAATTCTTCGCGGTCTCCTAAGGTGAACAAAGGTCGCCCGGATGATTTCTGGAGAGTTTCAGACCCGGCAACAGCCAACCGTAATGACGAGCATACGAACGAACCGAGCGAAAAAAAAATATCTACGTATACATACATAGATATATGTATATGTAGAATATAAGCTGGTGGTTAGTGTATGTTAGCCGGAATACCGAAGAACCGGGTAACGCGGGTAAGAAATGACACTGTACTTTGCATATAATTAACGACGGTACTCGCCGTTAGAGGATAGAGAGGAGGGCCGGCTGAGTGGTTCGCAAGGCCTCCGTAAACTTCTCAGACAATACACCCACGAGTGGAAGAGAAAACCATTGCCGTAATGACAGTTTACATGATTTCCTTTTCGTCCTCTTCAGTTTGCCCGCGATGTTCATTCGAGTTTCTTGACCTCGATGTTGATATTGTGCGGTACAACGGGGTCAGACTGAGTAGCGTATCGGGTTTTAATTGTTTCGTACGGGTATTGTAACAGTGTCTTCCTTGTAAATATCGAAGTATCCTTCAGAATTTGTAGAGAAATTGTATATGCGATTGGTGACAGTATTCCAAGTGGTATATTTATATTAATAAGTTGCAAGTAGAGATGAATCTAATTTTAAATGGTTTTATCTAAATTCACAATGCTCCCATCAAAAGTTTAATACACACAATATATTTGTTTATATCACATAACGATTTAATATATATGAAATTTAATATAAATATGTGTATCGAATAATATCGAATTTCATGAATACCGATTTGATTAATCATTAAATAAATTTGGGTGTCTGATAAAAATAATATATAAAACTCGTCGATCAAGAGTTAAGGTCTTGACTCGGGCCAAGTACAAGAGTTCCCGACTGGTAGACCTGAACTACTCTTTTCCGGAAGAATTAGATCGAGGTTTTCGGGGTATTCAAACGGCATTAAATCCGCATATTTCCCCCAAACTATGGTGATATTCTTGTAGGGGACGTCCACCCGAGTAATTTAAGCCTAACTACGAGAAGATCCATCAAGCCAATCGCGAGATATTTTGATCTAAAAAGTCGAGGTTTTTGTAAGAAACGTCGTCTTCTTCCTCTCCTCCTTCTCCATCTCCATGTTCAGCCTGTCACGCAGCCCGGTGTAAAACCCTAACATATGTTTCATTCCATGCGAGATAATTTTTCTGCCGATAACGTAGATTTTATATATGTTAGTATATGAAATTTCCTCTCACACACATCCAGATTGTTAACATATTAAATTAGAAATGTTTGTTACGTTACGTTTTTGACATCAAGCTTCGTAAAATTAAGGTTCAGAATGCGCATTCGAAACATATTCGATCATTTTTATATGTTGAAAATTGCGCGAATGGCGAGCGATGTATGAAAATCGCGAAAAATCGTCAAATTCAACCAGTTTTTTGGTCGGCATTCGCTCAATTTTTGAGATAGCGATCTGAAACTTGTACCATTGTTTTAGTTAGGAAATTGTACGCCAGATCAACATATAATAGTTGTACTTTTCGAAAATTTAATTTTTCGCCAAAATCTGAAGGGGGTAGGTCAGGATTTTTTGCGATTTTCGTAATTTGCCCGTCATTTCCGTAATTTTCGAGCTATTAAAATGATCCAGGGCGTTTTGGAAGCGGAATCCGAAGCCGAGTAAGGCAGTGAAAGAATCATTTTGATATCTAAAAAATTAAGGAAATGGCGAGCGATTTACGAAAATCGCGAAAAATCCTGACCTACCCCCTTCAGATTTTTGCGAAAAATGAAATTTTCGAAAAGTACAACTATTATACATTGATCTACCGTAGAATTTCCTAACTTAAACAATGGTACAAGTCCCAGGTCGCTATCTCAAAAATTGAGCGAATGCCGACCAAAAAACTGGTTGAATTTGACGATTTTTCGTGATTTTCGTAATTCCCTCGGCATTTCCACAATTTTTTAGACATCGATCTGATTCTTTCACTGTCTTATTCGGCTTTGAATTACACATCCAAAATGACCTCGATCACTAAAATAGCTCAAAAATTATGGAAATGGCGAGGGAAAAACGAAAATGTGGGTGAATCCCTGACCTGCACAATGGGATAGGTCAGGGATTTTTCACCATTTTCGTTTTTCGCTCGTCATTTCCACAATTTTCGAGATATCGATCTGATTCTTTTTGCATCTTACTCGGCTTCGGATTTCGCGTCCAAAGAGCCCTGGATCATTTTAATAGCTCAAAAATTACGGAAATGGCGGCCGAATTACGAAAATCGCGAAATATCGTCAAATTCAACCAGTTTTTTGGTCGGCATTCCCTCAGTTTTAAAGATAGCGACCTGAGACTTGTACCATTGTTTTAGTTAGGAAATTCCACGGCAGATCAACATATAATAGTCGTACTTTTCGAAAATTTAATTTTTCGCAAAAATCTGAAGGGGGTAGGTCAGGATTTTTTGCGATTTTCGTAATTTGCCCGTCATTTCCGCAATTTTTGCGATATTAAAATGATCTGGGGCGTTTTGGACGCGGAATCCGAAGCCGAATAAGCCAGTGAAAGAATCATTTTAATATCTCAAAAATTGTGGAAATGGCAAGCGATTTACGAAAATCGCAAAAAATCCTGACCTACCCCCTTCAGATTTTTGCGAAAAATGAAATTTTCGAAAAGTACGACTATTATACATTGATCTGGCGTAGAATTTCCCAACTAAAACAATGGTACAAGTTTCAGACGGCTATCTCAAAAATTGAGCGAATGCCGACCAAAAAACTGGTTGAATTTGACGATTTTTCGCGATTTTCGTAATTTGCTCGCCATTTCCGGCATTTTTGAGATATCAAAATGACCCGGGACGTTTTGGACTTGCTCACATTTGATTGATTTCAAATCCTGTGTAAAATGCAGTTTATGTTAATGAGCAACCTATTCCAATGTAACATTCTCTTGTACTTGGCCCATAGCTTTGCATTTTCGATGCTTTTTGTGGATTTCATTTATTAGCAGAAAAGTGTTTCACGACTATCGGCCACGATTTCTTTACGGATGTCTCTCTCTCTCTCTCTTCTATCGCGCCGTGTATATCGGGCTAACAGAGCAACCGCTAAAGAAGTACGAGAGCGAGGCGAGGAACGCAGTCTACCGTGTATAAAAGGGTGAAAGGTGAAGATCAGTTAAGGGTGATATAGTGAAGGCGTTTAGTTAAATCGATCAGATACGGGTTTGCATGGCCCCTCGGTGGCACCCTCGTGCGTCCGGCACTGTCTTTCCCTGAATTATGAGCAACGTCCACCTGCGAAGCCCTCTTCCTTGATCTGTATTCCCACAGGTACAGCAGAACTCTGTCGTTTGCCGGTTTCCGCGGCGATCTTTTCAATAGCCTCATACATTTTGCAGGGGAAATGTAAATTTCCCAAAAAAAAAAACGAAAAAATAAACCTACGACACTGGAAGCGTAGGGTGGTTCCAGCGAACTTTCGGTTTGTGGCTTTTGGCCCACCGTTTACATAATTTTCGAGATTCGGATCTGAGATTCTCACCGTTGTAATCCTGGCAAAATCCCCTGTCGAAAAGTGGTAGAAACTATCGTATCTCAGATTTTTCGCAAAATGTGATAGGAATTTTATGCGAATTTTGTTCTTCGTACTCAGCATCCGTGATTTCTGTGATAAGCAAACATACGAGGGTGGATTGGATACGGAGTACTATGCAGATTACGAGGATGCAATTCCCAGGATGACGTATTCGAAATTTGCAAAATGAGGAGAGAAAGAGTCTACGAATGGGAGATTTTTACACCACGTGCTATTTGCTAAATTAAGAATACCATAGGAAAGAATTTGTTACATCATTTCCAGGTAGAATTTCACACCGAAAATTACGGTGGGTGTCCCGGATCAATAACACAAAAAAAAATCATGTGAACGTCCGCCCGAAGTCATAAAAAACTTGATGTTTCATTCGCCGCGTTGATTTTCCGTCGATTTGATCGGTGTTTTACAATCCTCGTGAAAACTAACACGTTCCCGAAGCGTTAAGGATACTAATCGCCTCGCCGCTTTAAAAGCCGAAGAATCAACGATCGGGGCAATAAAAGATAGACTCGTCTGCTTAAGAGTATCCTTTCGGAATGTCATCTAAATAATCCTCGAGTCGCGGCTCAGTTTGTTTCCAGAATTACGAGGGGGCTCTTAAAACGAGAGAATTTATCGCCGGGTTACGACACCGACCGAGCTTTTCACTTCATCAACGATATCGAGAACGGTCCGCCACGATAATGGTTTCGATGACTAAACGATGATCGTAACCATTACCCATTCCCGTTGAAACCTTCCTGTATCACGTTTAACACGATTTACAAGCGTTTCGAGAAAACTTTTAGCTCCCATGTACAATCCATAAAATTCCCCAACAAATTACTTCCTCCCCCCCCCCTTTCCCTCTCTTTCTCTCTTTCTCTCCCTTAAAGGATTTAACCCTAGGACGCATAAATATATTATTCTATTCTATTCTAATCTATTCTCTCCCTCTCTCTCTCGAAACTTAGTGTATTATTACTTTCTTTATTATTATTAAATTATCTATCACTCGTCATCCTTATAGAGGCCATCCCTAGGACGCGAACATAAATAATTATCTATCTATCTATCTATCTCTCTCTCATTGTTGTATCGTATATTACGTTTATTGTCGCTTTTATATTGTTCCCTACATTTTCTATTTCATTTGTATTTTTATTTTAGCGTATTATTACTTTATTTTACATTATTTTATCTATCGCTCGTCCTTCTAGGTGCCATCCGTAAGACGCTAAAATAAATAATTATCTATCTATCTATCTCTCCATTCTCTTGTATTTCCACCATCGCAGTGATTCACACGGAACACGTACTACCGTCGCATTCTTATTTAAATCCGGATCGTTGCCGGAACAGAATGATATTCGGACGCGTGTCAAGTCTCGCCGTGAAAGTGCGACGGTTCGCGTAAAGTCGGAATGGCGGGCGGAATTCGATCGGCCGGATAAATGTTTAAGCACGCTCTCCCGGCTTCCTGTTTGGACCATTAGCCCCGACATGGACCGTGCAATCGAGAGGAAGGATCAAACTCTACTGTAATGGTCGCGTGCTGACTTACCGCGAAGATGCCTCCGGCCTGCCGGATTCCCACGAAAATCACGATTACAGACATGATCCCCTTTTTTATTCTTTTTTTTCTTTCTTTTATTTTCTTTGTTCCCGGAGAACAAAGGTGTCCCTCCACGGGCGGAATGAATTTCCGGATCGAAGGTAACGATAACGATTCCACGGTTTAATGATCGTTGATCGCTTTCGCCCCGTTGTTGTTGCGTCGATCACGTTGCCGCATGGTAAATCAATTTAATTACAAGATCAGACGGGTGGTGTCCGATGATTATTTCAGATAGACGGATCATCGCGTTTGCTTGACGTTCGTCGCGTACGAAGGAACGGTAATGATGTAATGGCGTCCTGTGTTCGTCGACTCGACGGTCCCTAGTTGATGGAAGATAATGCGGTAATAAAAACGGTCTTGTTAGAATGCACGACGTAGCGACGATGTAAACAAAATCGGTTAGTGTCGTTAAGTATCATCAACCGGATTCGTTTTAATAATTATATTAGTCTGGACTTAATGCGTAGCGTTGGATTATTAATAGACAATCAAGGATAATATGTATATATTATATATGTATATATTCATAATGAAATTAATCTGAATTTCACGATATCTACGAGAATACTTCGAATTTCCAAACACGTGGAAAACTTGTAACTACGTTACACGGAAAGTTTCCTATTACTATTGTACAAAATTTCCACCTAATCCATCATATACAAAGCGGGTGTTTCATCGTGGAAAATTCCTCGCGGAAATTACGCGAACTCCAAGCTGAACCTTTTTACCATAATCACATTCGGGAAACATGAGTAATATTTAACAACACTCGTACGTCTCTCCGGCGCGAAATTGACGTAATCACCTGAATGATACTGGAAAACCGAAGACAGGTATCGACGGTACATTTCGATTTACAGTGTGGCTCGTTTCTACGCGGTTAAAATACAGGTAACTGGACCGTCGTACGTGATCACCGACGCGGACGTTTCTTCGTCGTGTGCGATATGGCCTCTTCGGTAAAATGAACGGGCATTAGCGACGTTATTGCACCCGCTGACGGGAAACGTGAAATTGCGTGACACGTGGTCGTTACGGCATACCCTGTCATCGTGGAATACTTACGGTGGATCGTTTTCAACAACCCATGGTTGTGGTGGTGTGTGTATGTATGTGTGTGAACAAATGAAAAGTCGTACGAAATTCCCACCTTTCTATTTTTTTTTCTTTTTTTTTTTGTTTAATTTGACTCAAAATGCAGATTCTCTTATTGAAGCGACAACTCTCTGTAACTTTCTGTCGCCGGTCTGTAATCCACACACCGCCACGTGTAACAATCCAAATAGATGGAAACAGGTGTGCAATTATTTGAGAACGTTTATCCTTGGCTTTTTACGACTGCGATATTTCCACCGTTGGTAACAGTTTTACAGTATCGCGTGTGCAGTCTTTTATCGCGAACAGACGTAGCGTGGCGCGTTCGAAAATTTATCCTTCTCTTTATTTATATTTCTCTTTTGTTCTCTCTCTCGGTCTTTTTCCATATTTTCCACAGTTTTTTTTTATCGCCATGGTTTGTCATATTCGTGACATTTCCATTATCTAAAGTTATTCTCGGTGATAACGCGATGCCGTTCTGTTCGCGCGGCAAATCCGATTTAAACACTCATCGAACCCTACCCGTCAACGTTTGCCCGGGTTATTTAACAGGCAAACAGAGGAAACTGGTGAATTATCCCGTTCAGAAATGTATACATGTACAGGGTGTAACATAATTAGTGCGACCCTCTTTTAGGGCCGATGGTATATGCCAGAAGATGAAAAAAAACTAAAGCGTTAGGAGTTACTTCGATTACCTATACAATTGGAGGACTTTAAATAGTGCCATTTTTTTGTAAACTTTGATCTCTTCCGGTAATATAAAACTAAAATTCAGCTTTTCACGACCTATCACTTAGGAGATATAATTTTTCAAAAATAATGTTACAAAACGGATTGTATCTCAATAGGGGGTGGTTTTCGTAACATTTTTATTTTTTTAAAAAAGGGTCCCACTGCTTATATTACTCCCCGTACACACACAAATACCTCTACATCTCTAGTTACCGCAACCGAAAACCTGTACCAGTAAAACAAAAATATTCCCGAGATCGTTGTTCGCTCTCATTTACCATTTTCCTGCTTCCAGGATTCCCTTGTTCCTTTTGAGGGGTTATCATCATCCCCCCGCACCCCCGTACCACCCCTCCCCGTCGTTATTTCTATCTGTGACAACCCCCTCGAGTCTGGCGAGACGACTAATATCCGCCGCCGTCGTCCTCCCCCCACCCCTTCCATCCCGTCAACCCCCTCAACCCCCTCAACTCACCCCCTCGTCGGGAAGGGCGCGTTATTATGCACGGTCCCGGCACGCCGGCGGCTTTCCAACAACCCTTCGCATTCGCGGCAGCAACAATAACAACCGTGCATGGTCGCTTGCGTCGCAAAAGCCGTCGGCGACGTCGACCGTGCGCAGGAAGTGCACGGGCGATTTGTCGGCTTTCATGACTCCACTAACGGCACTTCCGTCGAAATTAACCGGGCGCCCGCGGGCGAATTAATGGCACGCGATGTAACGACCCTGATGTAATTTCGGTTTTCGCGTTGCCGGCGCGAGTGCGCGCCATTTTGCTGCGCGTATTAAACGGGCCGCTCTGCGATTCCGTCGGAATTGCTATTGACGTTCGGTGGCACCGTTGCTCGATGGTACGGTGCTGGGGAAAATTTAATGCGGCGAATGCCAGCGTTGAATTTTCTGTGGATTGTGTGTAGTATAATCGTAGGTTTGAGGTATTGAAGTGTGTATGGTTTGAGGGTGTAGTTTATGTATGGGGAGAGCTGTATTTCCATGTTTGTGTAACGCATTAATTTGATTGTGCAGTTAGAGTATTGATATGTATCATAATTATGATTTTCTATTGATCAATTGTCTAAGCTTGATTTTTTGCTTGGTATTAATGTACAAGAGTTACTCTTTCTATTTTTAAAGTAGAAGTGAAAATAAATAATATCACAAAATTTAATGTGGTGTGTGGAAAATAAATTACAGAAATAAATCGGTGTCTTCTATAAAGGAGAGGTCAACGTCAATTCCGAGAAAGTCTCATTAAGATTTTAGTAAATTTCACACGACGGTTCCGAAATCTGTCATTTCGACGGGCGTGGCATTTCGATATTTATGTAACGCATTAATTTCATTGTGCAATTAGAGTAACGATGGTGGTATCGAAAGATGATTGAGTATTGATATGTATCATAATTCTGATTTTCTATTGATCAATTGTCTAAGCTTGATTTTTTGCTTGGTACTAAAGTATAAGAGTTAGTTCTTCTATTTTTAAAGTAGAAGTGAAAATAAATAATATCACAAAATTTAATGTGGTGTGTGGAAAATAAATTACAGAAATAAATCGGTGTCCTCTGTAACGAAAAGGTCAACGTCGGTTCCGAGAAAGTCTCATTAAGGTTTTAGTAAATTTCACACGACGGTCCCGAAATCCGTCATTTCGACGGGCGTGGCGGGTTCGAGCGTCGATATCTCTCATTTCCCGTCGAAAACGATCTACAAGCATGTAGATCCCGACGGTCGATCCCTTATTTGTGTCGCGAGGTTGACCTTTGGACGGAAGGGTCATTCCATCGAACTCAGACACTCACCAATACATCCATGTTACCTTCTAACAGTATTGCCCGATCGACGGATCGCCCTTCGAGAGGAAACAAACGTCGTGGGGTGCCGAAGGGTCACCGAAGGTACATAAGGACGAACGACGCACAAATATTTGTCGTTCGGAAATTACACGTTTCCCTGGGCCAGTCATCTTGATAAAGACACTTTCGAAAATCGATGCATCATCGTTGCACGGTGGGGGTGGGTGGGGAGGGGGAAGGGGAAGGGAAAAAAACACAAATATTTCTGCAAGCAGATTGGAAGCGTCGTAAATCGATTTTCAACGGTGATAACGGTAATCGCGGAAAATTGCGTCGGTTGTATCGTTGTCCGCAAAACTATGCCGTCGATAATGAACGAGAATAAATGGCCGGTGAGAGATCGCAGTTTTAATGGTAGGCATAAATCAATAAGTTTGCGCGCGGTTACACTGTCGGACTATAATTCTCTCTTCCTAATTATATTAATAAATCCAATTAGGGCCGACGGTGGGACTCGACCGATAGTCAATAACCGTGTAGATCTGACGATTGCGGTAGTTCATTGTAAGAAGTTCGAAGGTGAAAGGAAGATACTCTCGACTCTATTCTCTCATTCTCATTCTCTCTCTCTCTTTCTCTGTCTCTCTCTTTTTTTTCCCGCGGTTCTTTAAATCTTCCGGGACAAACTCCAATCGATCGAATGGAAATTTCATTCTCGTTAAGTGCCGTGCCACAACTTCGAGATATTCGAACGGGCTCGTTGTGTCACACGGTTCGATAAAGAGAGAAAGAGAGAGGGGAAGGGGAGTGTGTGTGTGAGAGAGAGGGAGATATAAAAGGAAGAGAGGCACTAGCATCTACCAAGGCAAAGCAGATTAGAGCAGGTCGGGCACAGCAAGATTTCATCTCTCCTCTTCCCCTTCTCTCTTGTCCCATCCTTCCATTCTCCCGTCGCCCTTGAATACCTTCACCCTAACGATAGAACACACATGGTTAAGACGATGGTCCCTTCGCAGGGGCGCATCTGGCCCTTATCGTTCCCTATATACATATATAAAAAGAAATAGAAGAAGAATCAAAACCGGTTTCTAGTCGTTGTGAAGAATTAGCTGATCGTTATTGCGAACACTCACACGTCTATATTTTTTATTCACAATTATAATATAAAATTTGTCGACTATTCACTTCGATTCTAACCAGACGATTTTACTCGTAACGTAAATTACGATGATTAATCGACACGAATGTCTGATTTTTCAATGATCGATGGTTTTCCCGTTGATAAACGACGAAAGGGTTGTCAAATGCGAGACAAAATATTCACTTTGACGAGTTTCTATTTAAATTCCTCGGGCCCGGATCGCCTTTGATCGTTCCCCGATGAAATTCTACAAACGTTTCGTTCACAATGGCTCGACTTTAAGGCGAATAAAACGGCTTCGTGGCTCTCTGCATATCTAAATACATACATATATACATATAATACATACGTACGTACACTTCGGATGCTGCGCTAATGTGTCGTCGTATCGCTGGAGCACGTTTCGTGGACCATTAGAGCGAACACTCGGTGCCCGTTCCAAGGAACACAACACACGGACACCACGTTTAGTAAGGAAATTCGTGCGTGTTAACGACGCCCGGCGTCGTTCGGTGGAGCCGAAAGGATTTCACGGAAAGCCCGTTCGTCGGGCGGACAAAAAGCATTATGCAAATGTGAAACTTTTACCACGGAAGTTAACGTACAAGAGAGAGAGAGAGAGAGAGAGAGAGAGAGAGAGAGAGAGAAAGAAAGAGAAAGAGAGAGAGAGAGAGAGATTCGTGTCCCGACACGTCAGGGATTAGCGTTTGACACGTCCGACGTTTTACTTGCTCTATAAATTAAAGGGGAAATCTATATTACCGGCCCGACGGTCCGACGAACCGAGACATTCAGAAAATATTATTCACACGTGCGTCCGTAGATTTTCCGGCGTGCAATTGGATTTATTCCTTCCGGGTGGAAAGGAGAAATGTACGATAGAAGAACGCGAACGATTGATAAATTTGTCTCGGGCGAAAGGGACGCGTCGAGATTCATGCTGGTCGGTTAGCAAGGATTTTTGAAAGAGTTTACGTTATTTATGATAGGTTTGAATATTGCCGTGGATGCGGGCACTCTATCTTGAAATTCAACGGAACGAAATCATCGAACTATCATCCCCCGTAATCTCGACCATGACGTAGTATATAAATCTGAATGAAGATATATATCGCCTATGATATAATTGTACTTCTAGATTATTAATTATTAAACCTGGAATTAAGCTCCCTTTGATTTTCTGGTAATTTAATAATTTAATTTTAAACAAGATAATAAGTATAATTAATCATCGAAATATTTCCAATACTTTTCTATCACTCTTCCCTATTTTTCTATTAACTCATCAGATCACCGAATGATCGGTGAATGATCTCCTAAGGACTGATCACAGCAAACGACAAAAATTCATACGAAACAACCTGATTTCTACATAATGTGCCTATAATTATGAAAGTGGTCTAAGTCAATTCTTAAAAAATTTTTGATATTACGTTTTTTAAAAGTTTTGAAACATTTATTAACCCATTCGCTGCCAAGACGAGTATACTCGTCCTACTTTCAATATGTTATGACATAATATAGTGTATTGAATTAGCAAATTTTTGGTGGCCACAAACATAACTATACAAATGTAGAAAAGCTTGAAAAATACTACAAATAAAATTTATTTGTTAACTTTGGTAAACAATACCACTCAAATTATAAATGACAATGAAAATAACTTCAAATAATTTAAGCTTGGCAGTGAATGTGTTAACAAACTATCAAGACTTTCATTTTTTTTTGAAATATTGACTTAGTCCACTTTCATAATTCTGAACACATATGTTATCTAGAATTTCTCGTTCCGTCGTTAACGTCTTGTAATGAGCAACGGGAAGAATGACAGGTCGGACAGTGGTGCAAACGAGACGGCCGAGTTTCGCCGCATCACAGGCACCGCCTCCAAGACGACGGTAATCGTCGTGGTGGTGGACCAGCCACCACGACGATGAAGAGGATTCCACCTCCTTCGCCGTGAGGGGCATTATTCTACACGTGCGAACATTTCGCGGGAACAATGGCCCGGTCGTTAGGAGACGTTTTCGGTCCAGGTTTAGGACCGTGTCCGGCTGTATTATTCCGACGAGTTCCCGGAACGGCGTTCGTTTGTCGGCAAAAAATAAGAAGCCGTGAAAAACCGTGAAAGCTGTAGGTTCCTCGAGGAAGAACCTGCTCTCTCGACGGGCAGTCGGGCAGAAACGGCTAAAGGCTTCTCCTTTCGTTCCTTCTACATCTGTTTTTCTTCCTTTCTTTCTCGCGCCTCCTCATTGTTCGACTCTATTACACACCGACACGAGGACAATTGCTGAAACTAATTGGGCCGTCGCCTCATTAGCCGGGGAAAACTCTGGATGACTTTCACGTGTTGGCACGAAACTGGGAGCTTTGATTATTCCCTGGAAAAAAAGGCAGAGAGGGGATCGTAAAGAAACTTAGGGTAGTGGGAGTAACTTTTTTGTTTGTTCGTATAATCCTTGCGGGGAAAATAATGAAAGGGTTACTTGGAATACCTGTATAATATCCACAAAAAGCATCGAAAATGCAAAGCTATGGGCCAAGTACAAGAGAATGTTACATTGGAATAGGTTGCTCATTAACATAAACTGCATTTTACACAGGATTTGAAATCAATCAAACTTGCTCACATTTGATTGATTTCAAATATCATTTTTGATATCGACTTGATTCTTTCACTGTCTTATTCGGCATCGGATTCCGCTTCCAAAACGTCCCGGGTCATTTTGATATCTCAAAAATGCCGGAAATGACGAAGGAATTACGAATATCGCGAAAAATCGTCAAATTCAACCAGTTTTTTAGTCGGCATTCGCTCAATTTTTGAGATAGCCGTCTGAAACTTGTACCATTGTTTTAGTTGGGAAATTCTACGCCAGATCAATGTATAATAGTTGTACTTTTCGAAAATTTAATTTTTCGCAAAAATCTGAAGGGGGTAGGTCAGGATATTTTGCGATTTTCGTAAATCGCCTGCCATTTCTACAATTTTTTAGATATCGATCTGATTCTTTCTGCATCTTATTCGGCTTCGGATTCCGCGTCCAAAACGCCCAGGATCATTTTAATAGCTGAAAAATTGTGGAAATGGCAAGCGATTTACGAAAATCGCAAAAAATCCTGACCTACCCCCTTCAGATTTTTGCGAAAAATTAAATTTTCGAAAAGTACAACTATTATACATTGTTCTGGCGTAGAATTTCCTAACTAAAACAATGGTACCAGTTTCAGATCGTTATCTCAATAATTTAGCGAATGCCGACCAAAAAACTGTCATAATTTGACGATTTTTCGCGATTTTCATACATCGCTCGCCATTCGCGCAATTTTCAAGATATAAAAATGATCGAATATGTTTCGAATGCGCATTCTGAACCTTAATTTTACGAAGCTTGATGTCAAAAACGTAACGTAACAAACATTTCTAATTTAATATGTTAACAATCTGGATGTGTGTGAGAGGAAATTTCATATACTACATATATAAAATCTACGATATCGGCAGAAAAATTATCTCGCATGGTATGAAACATATGTTAGGGTTTGACACAGGGCTGCGTGACAGGCTGAACATTGTGATGGAGATGGAGAAGGAGGAGAGGAAGAAGACGACGTTTCTTACAAAAACCTCGACTTTTTAGATCAAAATATCTCGCGATTGGCTTGATGAATCTTGTCGTAGTTAGGCTTAAATTACTCGGGTGGACGTCCCCTACAAGAATATCACCATAGTTTGGGGGAAATATGCCGATTTAATGCCGTTTGAATACCCCAAAGACCTCGATCTAATTCTTCCGGAAAAGAGTAGTTCAGGTCTACCAGTCGGGAACTCTTGTACTTGGCCCGAGTCAAGACCTTAACTCTTGATTAGAACGAAAAAAGTGTCTTTTAACACTTGAACTACCAAGGATTAATTCGGTCTATCTAAAAACAATAGATCAATTTATTTGGGGAAAGAGAATGGGGGAATATAGTAAATTGATCGATTTAATTCCATATATAGAGGAATATACTTGCGAAGAATTTCAGAAAAGACACAGTTATAAATTCCAGTGAGCTTTATAAGAATTTAGGAACCAGTAATTTTGACTGGCTTGGTAATTCTAATATTAAAAAAAACACTGTGACCCACAAAATTTTCCAAGATTTCTTTATTTATTCATATTCCAAAATTTCACGTATCAATCTGAGGATCCATCGACCGCGTCGATCGTGGAATAGAAATCGGTGAAAGAATCGATGATCCATGTGGGTGGATTCGTAAGGTACACCCACGTGATTCCGCGAGTATCTGTGTGTGTGTGTATGTTCGGGAAGGACGATACCATGGAATCGGCGTAATAGTGACGCGAGGCGAGGCCACCCGTTGGAAACGTGTTTTACATAATCGGTCAGTTACGAAGGGTAACGATGCATGCCTTCGCAAACCGGATGCATATCTCATGGATACTTGACGAAGAAAAGCGCCAACGTGGTAGCGGTGAATACCATACGAATACCTATAAGCCCCGTTTCTCCGTAAGGTTCGATCGAACCTTAGAATCTGCCACACCTTTGATCGCACATTTTATCGGTGGCACAACAATAAATTCGCGAAGCCACGTAGGAAGCTACTCCATCGTCTTCCATTTATCCAGACAATCTTTATCCATGTTTTTGTACCCCTTGAACGGGATAAATTTATCGAAAAACGTATATGTCATGTAATTATCGTCCATTCAATGGATTCCCAAAGATTCATGGAATAGATTCATCACCTTTGGGATTGGATGTCGATTAAAAGGGACACCGTAGAATTTCGAATTCTGGGATACAGGGTGGTTCACGTGGAAAGTCAAAGGATTTCGTGGATGGTCGAGCAAAGACAAAGGGATATCTGATGATCGATGACACCAGAGATCTCGTGGACGGTACATCCTGACCTCACAGGAAGATAAATCGTCGTGGGACCGCAGCCAGGCTCTTCCTGCTGTCGTTTCGAACCCGTGCGGCCCTTACAGGGCGATCGGATCTGACCGAAGTTAATCTTGGATCACCTGTACAACCTGTCCCCGAGCTTCCTGGGATCTCGAATTACGCGGCGAATAAGACGAATAAGAAAGAAAAAAAAAACACTTCGGGAGTTTCGTTTACACGGACTGTTCCCGACGAAGAAAGAGAGAAAAAGAAAAAAAAAATCGAGCAGAATTCCCCTGGATTCTGAACCACCGTGGGGATCCCTTAAGGGTGTTAGGTGGTCGTTTAAGGTAGGTCCCTTGAAGGGTCGAGATTAATGCTCCACCTCGAGGAGAAGCCAGCACACTCCGGTGGTGTCAAAACATGTGGTCCGATCTGAAACTGCCACCGGCATCCACGACAATTATC
The DNA here is from genome assembly GCA_917499265.3 of Mimumesa dahlbomi. Classification (NCBI taxonomy): domain Eukaryota; kingdom Metazoa; phylum Arthropoda; class Insecta; order Hymenoptera; family Crabronidae; genus Mimumesa; species Mimumesa dahlbomi. Next base: position 5,821,550 of record OU824124.1, read on the forward strand.
GTTCCCCCTTAAGTATGATATTAAGTGCTTCCGTAAGGGTGACAGAAACCGGAGGGATTGAAATAAGAAACTACCGAGAGGAAAATACATAATCCTAAGAAAAAAAGAAAGAAATATCCGTATATATCTCTCTCTTTCTCGGTCCAGGAAATTGAAATGTTCGTTCTACCGTGTTAATCGACGTTCCAGACTTATCCGAAACGAGTGTCAAGTTGTTTTAAATTTTTCCAAATTTCTCGTTCGGATTTATCTTTCACAAACCACTCGGTTGATTCTCCAGATATCGTCGGAATGAATCTTACCTGTAATTCGGCGTTTATCGGCGATCAGTAGAATTCGACAGGTGCGCACAGGTACGGTAGAAATCGCGGATGCGATGGTGCGTGCCAAGTGGCGGCATTCTTCAAAGAGATGCCGCGGGAACGTGGGGGCGCGTGGGATCGCACGGGGTACACATCGTTCGACGTGAACGTCGTGGAAGCCGGTTCAAAGGAAAACAAAGTCCGGTTGGTTAATCCAGTTGGCACTTGTCGACGAAACGAAGACGAGTCGATAGAGCCGACGCGACAAGCGGTTTCGGGGCGAACATCGAAAATCAGCTTCGATTCTGGCAACGTCCTCCTCTCGGATTACGTAACCCGGTCGTTGCACTTCGCTCTAAAATCTCGCCGGCCGGTTTAAAACGTTACACGCCGCGCCGAGTCATCGGTGATTCGCGGAAATTCCGAAGTGACCGCTTCTAAAATCGAACCCTGACGACCCCTTTCGCATTCTGGGAACGAGGTTTGCGATTAGACCCTTTAGTGGGAAAACCATGGTTTTTGTATAGTGAAAGTGGTCCCTATTTTCTGGGGATTTTACTTTGTACATTGGTGACTCATAGAGTGTCATGTGGGATTTGAGGGATTTTTATAGAATTTTTGGGGAAATTCTAGAATTCCTGGGAATACGAATCTACGTTTTAGTTTTCAGATAAGTTTATAATTTTTGGAAACAGTGATATATAAATTGTTATTTGAGAATTTATTGGAAATTCTAGAATTCTAGGGGAAGGAAGGTGTATTTTAGTTTTCGGATAACTTTTGGAAAAAGTAACATAGAAATTGTATTATGAAAATTCTGCGGAAAATCTAGAATTCCAGGGAAACGAATTTGTGTTTTAGTTTTCGGATAACTTTCGGAAAAAGTGACATGCAAATTGTATTTTGGGAATTTTGCGGAAATTCTAGAATTCCTGGGAAACGAATTTGTGTTTTAGTTTTCCGATAACTTTCGGAAAGAGAGTCATACAAATTCAGTTACGTCATAAATTCCATATTTAAAAACGCGTTTATATTTGCGACGACATTTATCCGGCAATCGAAAGCTCGATTGTCGCAAGTAACGAAGTTAACAGAAAACAAAATCGTCACGTTCCACGATGACGCGTTCAGAAAAGTGTCACCGCACACGTGTCACGCTCCGGCGTGTTCCGGTCTTTCATCAGGCACCGTGTGATCGTTAACGTGTGTCTACGGCAAAAGAAAGTCCATCAACGTCAAGCCGAAGCCATTGTCTTCTCTCCGCAGAAGACTTTGTTGTAGACGACTTAAAAGAAAAAAAAAAAAAAAGAAAAAAGGCAGAGAAAAAAATCGAAGAAAAACAACAGAGAAAACGGGGAAGAACGGAGGAATCCGCGGCGGCACGAGACCACAGGACGAACAGGAAGAAAAAGGACAAACACCCAGGAGTGGAATGAAGAAAAGGAGGAGAAAGGGGGGAAGGAGAGGAACGCCGAAGAATGCGAAACGCGCGCGGTCTGCACGAGCAATCGAGTTCTCGGATTCCACGGCAATCGTGGGCGAGATGGGCCAGACCCATAAGTTGTTTCCGTGCCATAACACTGTCGTTCTTGTCACGTGACACCAACGCCCCTTTGACACGTGGAAATTGCGATCGCGCCCCCCTCTCCAAAAAAAAAAAAAAAAAAATTGGTCGGGATAATATGAAATCGACGAAAATGAGGGGAAAATGAGAGTTTGATTGTGTTAAATGGAAAATACGAGTGAAACGTTGTGTGGCATTCTTTCCGATGATTTTTCTTGTTTTTTTTTTTCACTAACATGTTGGCATGTATGGGATAAGGTGGGCATTAACATTGCAGACTGGTTCCTTATCTGATTTCCAGGCAATTATTTCTGTACGGGACGTAATTAAGTCCGATGCAAGTCGAATCGGTTTTGATAAGCGTTGGAAATCGACCTTCGCATCGGTTTTTCTTGATTACGAAACCACCGACGTTCACCTCTTTTTCCTTTTTTTTTTCTTTCTTTATAGATATCCCCCCCCTCCCCTCCCTCCCCCTCTCGTGTCCGCTCGCATCCGGTGATTTCCCTTTCTATAATTGCGACAACTGTGAAACGATACGGTAATTACCGTAGCCGTTTAGCCGAGATTGAAGTTTGATAGCGGGGAAAATACTGTTAGATTCTCTTGGCGTGTTCGGAAAGGTACGACCGGGTGGATAATTTACATCGTTTCTGACGGAAAGAAATTATGCTCGATATTAAAGTAACGGTAATGTGACAGGATAATTACCTCGGGTAATTTAATCATAACACGAACCGAATACGTAAGTGTAGTTTCTAGAAAAATCAGTTCCCCTGCCGTGTCTGTGTATAGGTTCGTTCAACTGTGAAATCATTCTCTTCTATTATCTTTCGATATGGCACTATAGCAATATTTTTTAAAAATGTTTTCCATAATTTAGCGGACAAAACATACAAAAATCTAATATTTTAAATTATGAGTCAAGTGTTCTAAATAATAGGAGTACTAATTTCAATTATATCAGCTTAATACCTAACACTTTTAATTAATTACTAAACACGTTTTCATATACACGAGATTATATACAGTATATTTCATATTCCAAAATAAATCCTAATAAAAATTCCTATTAAAACTCCAGTGTCCCCAATTCGATTACATAACGTCCATATCAAAACAACCCACCCCAAAATCACTTTTCTCCAGCCCCAATCGAGGACGGGTCGGGGGTTATTCACAAACTTCTCTTGGCACGCAGACTCTTAAACATTCCAAAAGAAATCACAGAAAAACTGACATACTTCCCAATAGTATTTCTCCAATCTCTAACGAGTCCCTATGAATAATAACACCGTCTTACGTAAACAGTGTCACGATACAGACAAACTATCCCTCTATTTCCTCCGTTACGGAGTCACGTCTCCGCAAAAAAATCAAAAAAAACCCCAAAAAAAATTGGCGATCACTCGTTGCAGTCTCGAAGATGCTCCACCATGACTGTCCGATAGAATGCACATACGTATGAGGTCGGGGCACAATGGCCGTTCGAACTTTTGAAGCGTTCTCATCCCTACCATCTATACAGTGCGGTCTGCACAGTCGCATTTAAAATTGAAATCACTCTCCTCTCTCTCTCTCTTTCTCTCTTTCTCTCTCTATTCTGTTGTTGGGTATTTCACGTGTGCCCTCGACGATTCTCTCTTCTCCGTCTGGTCGTACGATCTTGATTATCGACGTGGGCAAGCGCATTTTATTTTTCATCCCCTTTTCCCCCTCCCCCTTCCCCCCTCCCCAACTGTCTCTACCCTCTAACGCGGTTTCTTCGGCGTCGCGTTCATAAGCGCCTGCGCCCGTCGCATGAATTTGCATGACTTTAAATCCGTCTGGCAGTCGTCCAGGACGAACGTTCGTGCAGGAGTCTCCTTCTCACGAGACCGGTTCATTCATCGATTCGACGGAACCCGATGTAGGGACCGAGCGATGTTTACGTTGCTGTGGATTAATACACAGTTTGATCTGTGTTTTCGAGAAAAAAAGAGATAGGGGACCGCTCTTGTGGAACGAGCACCCTTATGCTAATGACTCCGGTGAACGGTCCCGGAAATTTTCTTTTCAATCCCGGGCACAGATTTTTCGCCGTGATACCCAACGCTGGCTTTCCTTTATTTCCCGAGATTCTACGAATACTCGAAAAGTCTCCGGTTACGTGTCAAACTGGGGACAGTTGGCATTTAAATACCCGTTCGTTTCTATGTTTCTGTGAAAATATTTGTGCGTACTCTGACAAATGTCGCAAAGAACAACGGCTGAAAAAATATGTATACAAGGAAAATTCAAATATTACTAACATAATATATGTTATTACTAATATAATAACATAATTATATCCCAGAGGGGTCCGCAATGTTGCAAATCGATGACAACTCGCGCGTACATCGTTCCATCGTACCACCAACGTTTATTTATTACAAATACAACAACTTCGAATATAATTATAGTAAAGATTAATTAGTCGCAATCTCAATGTTACGTCCGCGCAGTATCGCTGTCAACTCGTTTCTATTTATTTTTTGACAGCTATCTAATGTCAACTGTTAACAGCAACCAGTTGACAACCAGTTGCAATAACCAGGGTGGTCCAAGACAACCCTTGTGTCATCTTCCGCCGTAACATTATTAAAAATTCAAGTATTATTAACATAAAATATTAAAAATTGGATTATTACTAACATAAAATATTAAAAATTCAAGTATTCCTAACATAAAATATTAAAAATTCAATTATTAATAACATAAAATATTAAAAATTCAAGTATTCCTAACATAAAATATTAAAAATAAAGGAAAACAATCTATACATATTTATATACATCCAAATACATATAATCACAAAACATATATACACATAGAGAGCTATGGCACGAGGGTCCTAGGAGTTGATTTCTTTCTCCCGGGCGGAAAGAAACTCAGCGTGGCCGTATCCTGGGTCTTCCACGATAACCTATGCAAAAGACAGTTCGTGCGCGGAGCACCGGAGGAGGTGCAAGCGCTCCTTCTTCCACGGAATTCACGATACGGCTGGCTATGTATTATAGGGAATACGATATCCATCTTACGTCAGATCCATGGGATCTTATGGCCGCAGCGGCACCTAGCAACGGCAAAACGAGCAAGTACGTCGACTTATGTTAAGAGAAATATCCAGAAGTCGTCTTCCTCTTCGTCTTCGTTCCCTCCATCGTTCGTTCCCTCGTTCTCTCGTTCGTTGGTTGGTTGGTTGGTTGGTTCGTTTGCCGTCGTACACCGTGTTCTATTGCGGCGTTAGATGGCTCCCAGCGAGTTTCATCCTCCCTACCGATTTAACCGCAAAACCACCCAGCGGGCCTCTTATCTCGACCATAAGTGTAGGCAACCTCCGCCAGTTCGCCACTGTCTCGGTTCACCGTTGGTAACGGTGCCCATGGCTGGCGACGCGGATTTACGAACGGCCGTGTGAAATGATGGCTACCGAAGGTAGGAGGGAAAGAGGGGAAAGGGGATCGTTCTGTGAAACACAAACGAACTTGACGTGACTCGATAATCCTACGGCATTCGACACGGCGCATAAAACGGACGGGGATTTACATAAATTCGAATAACCATATATTTCGGAGCGTTACACTTCCATCGCCGCGGAACTGTCCGTGTATTTTCCCGGAACGTTCGGTATTGAGATCTCTCAATTTCTGTCGGGTATACTTGTAACTAGAATAAATACGAGTGTGTATTTCATTTCTCTCTGCGTTGAATGGATTATATTATATATTTACATTGTTTTATATTTGAATAATCACATGTATTTCCTATTTTCGCTCTTTCTAGAAATATTACACAAATTTTTCCCATATCAATATTTTTATAAAATATGATATCAGTCAAAGTATAGTATGTTTCGATATACATATGTATATGAAACATATTTACATGGGGTAAATATTCACTTTGATAGGGACTCGTAAATTTTCGCGTTAATTTTCTAACGAATCTGCTTTGCCAAAGGTGAAGTGGTATCGCTTGGTGGTAGTTCACCGCCCCCGGCTTTGCAGCTGATACTCCCATCTGCCGCGATCTCTTTGCCCTCCCGCACTTATTGGACGGATGCATTTGTTCGTACTTTGTCGGCGGCTCGTTATACCACGAGGTGTTCGATGTATCGACCTCGATCCCGGCATTGTTCGAGGGTTTGTAGCCACGGTCACGCAACCGACACCCGGCCACTCTATCCTGTCGGACAAATCGCTGTTGGATTCCCCTTTTAAATCGTTTTGCACTTTAGCTTGTCGATAACAGACTCTTTTCTTTTTATTTTCGCGCACGTTGATCGTGGAAAATAAATTCGTAATTAAATATCAACTTTTTAAGCGATCCATTGACTCTAAAATAATATTTATGGATCGCAAAAAAAAGCCAAAACTATATTTCTTATGTGTAATTACATATTTTAGCGATCGTTAAAATTACAATTATTAAATATTAAATATTGTTCATATACACACGTATTAATATAAAAAAGAAATTGGAAAAAATATCACATTTTTATATCATAATGTCTTATATAAGGGGATTCTCGTTTAATTCTCGATAAAATATTCATAATTCCACCTAGATATAATTCACACTAAAAAATCGATACTCCCGTTTCTCCCTCACATATTATCACGTTCAAAGTACACGCGGGAAGTTCGAGAGTCACGTGGGCACCCGGGGAAAATGCATCTCCCATCGAGATTTTCCATAGCGCGTCGTACATCATGCGACGGAACACTGTGTATTTTATCCGGACCATTGAATGCCACGGGAGAGAAACAAAAAGAGCAAAAAAAAAAGAAATAATCATAAAAAGTAAAGCCAGCCGTCCATTATCCGTAACGTGGCAGGCCTGCGGAATATTCACGCACGGGAAACAATTACAGAAAAAAAGTGCCCGACGTCCGGGCAGCGTAATGCAAAACCGAAGGATTTATCGCGTCGAAATATGAAGGTGAACAGTAGAGATCGCGGAGTGCGCAGAAGCCGTGGATCTGGTCAATGTACCATTCATGAGGACCCCTCTCCCTTTCACCCCTCTCCGCCCCCCCCCCACCCCCTCGACGGACCCAGAGGGAGAAGATGGACCCTCTCATTGTACGGATATCCGCGGTCGACCGACAAAAAGAAAGATTCGCGTTCATGGGCTTTCATAACACTCGATTTCCACGGGGAGAAACGACGCACGGCGTCGTCGGGCGTCGACAATTAGCATTTTTTCGTAAATTCGTGCCGCAAGTAGGAACTTCATCCCCCTGGCGACGGATATAGACGGCAGAGATTTATAATGACTGGGAAATTCATGTAAATGGGACGATAGGAATTTGTGTGACGTTAGAATTCGTTTTGTGAGGGTTAGAAATAGATTGTCCTTTCTACTTTTCGGATATTTTTCTTCGTTTTTCCTTTTTGGTGTATGGAGTTACATAAAGGGAATTTAATTTAGGAAGTTTTCCCAAGGAGGGTTCAATGAGGGCCGAAACGTTGGAAAGTTTTAGATAAAACGCCCTTGATTCCTCATTGCTGAATGTAATAAATAATTCCGTTGTTTATTAGTGATTTATTAGTTTCATTGGATCGTACCGATAGCTGGAAATATTAATTTAATTGTTTCATGTATTTACGATCGATAATTATTTCTCTTTGTATGTTTTAATGTAACTTTTCCAGCTTGATCATTACACGAGGTGTTTTGTTAAAGGGTTACCAGAAGAATCACGAGATCTCGTCGGGTTTCGCTGATGTTAAAGTACTTAAGTACCGCATAATAGTTCGAGGGTGAGTTTTTCAGGTTGAAAAGTATAATCCACAAAAAGCATCGAAAATGCAAAGCTATGGGCCAAGTACAAGAGAATGTTACATTGGAATAGGTTGCTCATTAACATAAACTGCATTTTACACAGGATTTGAAATCAATCAAACTTGCTCACATTTGATTGATTTCAAATATCATTTTTGATATCGACTTGATTCTTTCACTGTCTTATTCGGCATCGGATTCCGCTTCCAAAACGTCCCGGGTCATTTTGATATCTCAAAAATGCCGGAAATGACGAAGGAATTACGAATATCGCGAAAAATCGTCAAATTCAACCAGTTTTTTAGTCGGCATTCGCTCAATTTTTGAGATAGCCGTCTGAAACTTGTACCATTGTTTTAGTTGGGAAATTCTACGCCAGATCAATGTATAATAGTTGTACTTTTCGAAAATTTAATTTTTCGCAAAAATCTGAAGGGGGTAGGTCAGGATATTTTGCGATTTTCGTAAATCGCCTGCCATTTCTACAATTTTTTAGATATCGATCTGATTCTTTCTGCATCTTATTCGGCTTCGGATTCCGCGTCCAAAACGCCCAGGATCATTTTAATAGCTGAAAAATTGTGGAAATGGCAAGCGATTTACGAAAATCGCAAAAAATCCTGACCTACCCCCTTCAGATTTTTGCGAAAAATTAAATTTTCGAAAAGTACAACTATTATACATTGTTCTGGCGTAGAATTTCCTAACTAAAACAATGGTACCAGTTTCAGATCGTTATCTCAGTAATTTAGCGAATGCCGACCAAAAAACTGTCATAATTTGACGATTTTTCGCGATTTTCATACATCGCTCGCCATTCGCGCAATTTTCAAGATATAAAAATGATCGAATATGTTTCGAATGCGCATTCTGAACCTTAATTTTACGAAGCTTGATGTCAAAAACGTAACGTAACAAACATTTCTAATTTAATATGTTAACAATCTGGATGTGTGTGAGAGGAAATTTCATATACTACATATATAAAATCTACGATATCGGCAGAAAAATTATCTCGCATGGTATGAAACATATGTTAGGGTTTGACACAGGGCTGCGTGACAGGCTGAACATGGAGATGGAGATGGAGAAGGAGGAGAGGAAGAAGACGACGTTTCTTACAAAAACCTCGACTTTTTAGATCAAAATATCTCGCGATTGGCTTGATGAATCTTGTCGTAGTTAGGCTTAAATTACTCGGGTGGACGTCCCCTACAAGAATATCACCATAGTTTGGGGGAAATATGCCGATTTAATGCCGTTTGAATACCCCAAAGACCTCGATCTAATTCTTCCGGAAAAGAGTAGTTCAGGTCTACCAGTCGGGAACTTTTGTACTTGGCCCGAGTCAAGACCTTAACTCTTGATTTTATTTCACCGGAGGTGGGTAGAGTGTTTTTTTATCGGGAGTCACGTTTTGTCGGTGATTATTATTTTTCACTTTAATATTCAGATCCACGTGAATGGTAGCCGTGAGTGTACAATAACAGTTTCGCCGTTGCCATACGAAAAACCAACCCTTAATCATGTTAACGACGCGGGATAGGGGCCTGTTCAAACACCATATCGGATATTGCTCGGAACACCGGCGTTCTCACGAGTTCCACCTCCTCCCCGCCCTTCCTATTTTTTTTTCTCTCTCCTTTCTTTCTTTTTTAAGGGTCGTTCATTCTCACAGGGTGGGCGTGCCTACGTCAACAAACGACCACCTTAGAACCGGCGGTAAACTTCTTCGTCCGTTTCCCCCCCCACCGTCACGTGGTCGAATACGTGCAAATCGACGGACTGTGTCTCTCGAATTTTCTGCTTGATCGATGACGCACACCGAACACGCATCGGGTAATTAATTGCCGTGCAAACCGTCCTGGGATGTTTTTTCGACGTTTCCAGCGAGGGAAAAAAAAAGAATGAAAAAATAGCGTCGAATACGAGCGACGAATTAATCAGCCAGGAAATTCTATGCGGTTACGTACACGCTGCGATGATTTATTCACGATACGCAAATGTGATTCGTTATTAAACGGTCCGTGTATGCTGGTGGTATTACGATAAAATAGATTTTTTTTTTACTGGCGAGATTTATCGGCAATTTAGGCGATGTAATTTGCACCGTGGATAACAGCGATATTGGGAGTCGAACTATGATTAAACAAATTATAAAGCCGTTTCGGGGCGTTCGGGGAAATTGCTTGGGAACATTGGTGGGATAAATAACGGTAATTTCACTCTGGAAAACAATTGGAAAATTAGCGTCGTTTCTTCGTTGAAACGTGTCGCGTGATTATCGGCACGCTTTCCCGTTTTTATTGGGCGTGAAATTTTATATCGAATAGCGAAACGTTCTCGATGAAATGATCAATTATTTTTTATCGGTTGGCTCTTTTGGAACAAGATTGGTATAACGTAATCTTGGAAATGATGTTTAATTGAACGAATTACAAGATCGTTCGCGCGTTCACTCGCCGAATTTCGTTCGTCGACGATTGCGTGATAAGTTACGGTAATTTCCACGTGTTTCGCAATAAGCACGGAATAATTCCAAGTAAATCGTCGGATCGGCGGATTGGCCTACATGGCAAATTTCATTCGCCGACAGCTTACATCCTTTTCCGCCAATCGTCGCTCGTTAAGTTGCAAATGAACGGAGAAAAGGAGTCTGTCCAGGAAATTTAGCACAACGAATCGCACCGTAGAAACTGGTTACTGCTGGCCATCTCGCGAAACATTTATTAAACACTGTACTCGCCACGAGCACTCGCATTGCTGCTAATCAAGTCGTTACGACGAATAGTAATAATAATCATGGTTGATGCGAGCGTAACGATAGTATTAAAAATGAATTAATTAATATTAATGAGTATATCACTAAAACGAATGTGATAAATCTATTCTTTTAAATAGACGTACTTCATAATTACTTTATTTTTAAATGAACACATACAAGGCTCAAGTGTAAAAAAAAAAACCATTAAATATAACTTTCGAAAATTGGTACGTCACCCTTGCCAATTTTCTCTGAATCTTTCTATTATTTTCTTTTATGAAAAATAGTTTCCGACCACTTTGTTTTCCTTTCCATTAGCGAAAGAGCGTTCCCAGCTTCGGAAACCGCTGTCACAAAGCAGTAATATGATTCGTTGTTACAAATCCTCTTACGGGGTACAAAGTGGACACGTGAAATCAGCTTAGGGATACGTCGTAACGTCGTTCCGTTTGCCACGGTTCCCGATGTTACAATTTAACGGTTACACGATTACATTCCACCATCATCGTCGTCTCATCGTCATCATCATCTCGTCGGTTCCAGCGCGAACACTTGACTGGCGGTGGTTTTCTCGGCGTCGTGACGTCGACGCCTGATTCTGGACGCCAGAAAGGGCACGAACAGATTGGGATCCGGTTCACGCATGTCACGATAAAATATTCTTCTTACGGCCAGGCTGGTTAAGTATCCAATGACTACCGTCATGGTCATTCCCAGGGGATTATACCACATGTACGATATGCGATACAAATAAAAGTACGAGGATTCATCGGCGTCTCTTTAAACAGAGAAATCAACGACGGCGAATTATTCACGATGCGAAAAAAAAATATCGAGAATTATTTTATCATGCTATGAATTATTATTTTTATCCTGAATGGTTTCAAACGTTTTCCGTTCACGGGTTTCGGATTCTTTCGAGGAGAAAGCAATAATATATTATCTCGAATCCAGGAATGCGTGGCACGGATTGTAAAAGACGTTCGTAATCATAGTTTATTAACTCGCGATTAATGATCAGCCGCTATCGTGAGAATGAAATCTTTACGAGTGAACGACGTACGAAATGAAATTTCCCTCGTTATTTTTCATTCACGATTAATTAACGACAAATTGATATCGTTCTTTCTATAACGTGAATATTCGCGCAGATCCTAATAGACGACGACAGCTTATACTTCAACTTTACAGTTATTTATATTCCAATTGAAATTCACGATAGCGGGTATTAAGCTTCTATCTAACTCAACGGATCTTCAGTTTCCGATAAATTTGCACGGTTTCCATTTACCGAGTCGCAATTTCGCGAAACTTTCCCCGGAACTTTACTTCCCTATCCCATTACACTTTCCATCACGACGTTAAAAAATAAAAAAAAAAATCTCTCTTTCCATAAGCCATTACATTATAATATCCCATTCTCATAAACCACTAAAAAAATTCACATACCCAATCACCGTGGAGTTCCCATAACTCGCAGGAATCGTTAAATTAACACATCCCTCTATCGACAGGGGTAGTTTTTCCGCGACAGGTTTCGGTTGTCCAAAAACAGCCCAGAGACAGGTGATCAACGCTGATAGGACGCCAGTGACGGCACCAATTTCGTTGGCACCCTCGACAAACATTCCAAGTGTAAATATCCCTAGCAATGGTCCACCAATGGCTCCAGAGATTCCTATGGTGGCTTCCACCAGGGTGCCAAGTGTTCTCGCGAGAAAAGCAACGGCAACGCAGGCAAGGCCATTCGATACGGCGAGCACCTTGCCGATTAAAGTCGCCTTCTCGTCTGGAAATCGGGCACCGATCTTGCGATACAAAGGCTTCACGTAGTCCTCCAGGGCCACGGCTGCCAAGGAATTCAACATGGCGGAGATCGTGCTCAGGGTGGCGCTGAAGACACCCGAGATGAAGAGTCCGGTTAGCCCTGGTATACGCGACATCTTCTCCGCGGCGAAAAACGGCATTATTTTGTCGAACGACGAGATTTTGCCGGACGTCTTTGGATCGCAGTCTTTGTAGACCGCGTAGAGAACGATGCCCGCGTAGGATGTCAACGCACTCATCGCCAGCACCAGCGGGCCGCTTAGCAGAAGTGCCATCTGGGATGACTTTAAATCCCTGGAAATTGGAAACGGTATCTAAATTGAAGGGGGGGATTAGAACGACGGGGTTATGGAAATGTTGGGTGTATCTGATCAGGAATTGAACTAGGAGAACAAAAATTAGTGAAATGAATGTGTAGGATTACTTTACAAGGTTTCTTGTGATTTAAGTAATTGTGTGGGGTGCTTTGTTAGTTGTTTTATTTAGTGATGACAGATGTATATGAAATTGGGAATAATTGGTTATAACAGGGATAGTATTGTCGGTGAAGTAATTTTTGGGATCAACTATAAATATATGTTTTAATATTTATGTCGTAATTTGAAATTAATGGGAGTGTGCATAAAGAAAATTAGGGTGACATACTTGACGGTCAGCAGACGTTGAATCTGCACCTGATTCACACCGTACAACGACAGGTGCAGGCAGAAGCCACCGGACAGGAGACACCAACATGTGTGACGTATCGTCGGGTCGAATCTGAAACTACAAGTACAATTGTTACACCGTTATTCCCTGTTTGTCCATTATTCTGCTTCGTAACTATAACTGAAAGGATTTTACAAAAATGACGGTCGCTATGGACATCGTTAGCTCAGATAGATACAATGAATAGAAAAGAAAATAATGGAAATCAGCTAATGGGAATTTATTTTCATATTTCCACCTTTTATAACTCATTTTCCTTTTCTATTCCAAAGAAAATTAAATACCAGGAAAATGACAAGTACTTCCGGTGCAACATCAATTATAACTAAAAATCTACGGAATTAAAAATTTCGGTGGCAATGTTATCGATGTGAAATTATAAAGATAATAACTCTAAGTGAGACTTTGATACTATAAACACTCTATACAGAGACTTGAAAAATACAAATAGTACGAGCAGTATCTTTAACACTATTTCTACCAAGAGGTGTCAAAAGACACCTTTCAAATTTTAACTTAAAATCATTCGTAAGTTGAATCATTTCTCCACAATTAATTTGTCGACTTTTTATATAATAGTTGTTAAATTATCTACGTTTAACTGGTAATTTGAAATCCTAACAGTTTTGGCAAATATTTGCATTCAAACGAAAAGGTTTCAAAAGACACCTTTTGTTCGAAATAGGTATACACACTATCGTTTCCATAAAATTCGACAATCCAACGACGATCACCTTACTCGAAAAAGTTAATTCGACCACCGTCCACGGCGATGTTCCACACGTTACCGAGTCCCCCGTCGATGTGCCCAGCTGCGATAGCGAGAACACAAAAGACCCCGGCGAACATCAGCAGTCCCTGGTAGACGTCCGTAATCAGGACTGCTTTGATGCCACCGATAGTCGAGTAGAAAGTGCAGATAAAACCGATCAGAAGGATACTCGTTGTTCCCGACAAGCCTGTCGTGGCTTCCAGAGCTAACGACGGTGCAAACAGAACCACTCCGGTGTACAGCATCAGTTGCAGATAATTCGCCATACTGGCCACCAACCTGGCAATCACACCGAATCGTTTTTCCAGGTACTGAAAAATAAAGAAAACCAAAAAAAAACACGGTAAAACGATTACCAAACAATTATTAATAATTATCAAGACGAACCTCGCGACCCCGTCGTATTTACGTTAGTGTTGATAATCCCGTCGACGAATGATCGTCGACGCGGATCGATCGATCGATCGTCGGGAAGCAATTACCTCGAAGACGCTCATGATATTGAGCTGGAAGAAGACCGGTAGATAAAGATACATCGCGATCGGTGTAGCGATCATGCTGCCGATGTACATCAGCGTGAACTGCGTGCCGTAGACGTAATTTTCCGCGCTGATTCCTAGCAGGGTAATCGCCGATATGAAAGAGACCATCAGGGCAATCGAAAGCGGAAGGATACCCATGGATCGATTGGCGGAGAAGTATTCCTGTTGAATTTACAATAGTGTGTGTTTGATCGTTTAAATAAAAATAGATCATCATTTGAAACGTTAATTGTCATTGGATACCTGGATAGAGTGTATCGATTCAATTAATGATTTTCACAGCTATCGATAAACCGTTGATATTTTTCCATATAAATCAATTTTTAAAAATATACAAATAAAAATCATTAATAAACCCCAATTACATAATTCAACCGGGTACAGCTTTCGAACGTATCGGTAAAAAGAAACGTTTGAAATCTAGAACTCGTCTGAATTCGATGTCGTAATGTTCCCGTACGTACGTATGTATTATATGCCTCGGAGGAACGCGTTATGAAAGCATGTCGAATCGCGTAGCCGCGGTTACATAGAGAAATGAAACACTTTCTTACACGCAGGAAAACCTTTATTGTCCGGCGTTGCGTGCGGCGTTAAATCGTCAGTAACGTAATAAAGTCTGAAAACGTTAATTACCGTTCCGGTGATTCCGAGAACCGCGCCGATTGACTCGGCGGAGAATTAATAGCGTTCGATAGTCGGCAATTTGCGTCGATAGCGATATATTTATCGCTTAGGTAGCTCGGATAGATCGGTTTCGATAGCGGTGAAAGATCTCTCCGCCGAACGGCGGTGAGTGATCTAAGAGTTACGACCGGCCAATAGGACCGTAGAGTATGAATTCGAGATCGAGAGGCGGTTTATCGCGGCCACGGGATCGAGTCGATCCGATCGTCCGTGTCGAAATTAATTTTCCAGAGCTTAACCTCGGCTGTGCGTTGCCGACCGCCGGTGAATCGGTAGTAGACCCCGATAAGAGTTGAGATCGACAGCACCGTGCCAATGACGAGATAATCCGGCCATTGGAGCGTCGCGACGCTATCACCGGTGGTCTGCACCTAAAAAACGAGAAATACCCACGTGGTTTAAACACATTTCCCTCAACCAGTGATTCACTATATTATCGATCAATATAGTTTGTTATACCCGGTAAAAATCGACCTTTAACCTTATTTAATCGTGCAAGACTTCTGTTTTGAGTTTCTTTTTTTTTCTTATTTACCGATCGTTTACTTCTCACGATTTTATTTCCCAATCGTTGCCGTGGAAATTATTCGAATTGATTCCCCGTTGAAGATAAGAACAAAGTGTCTTATACTCGTTTGAATGAACAAGTAGAAATTATCGAGTGTTTTATTAGAAACGATCAGAGACACTTTTATCGTTTAATTTGATTGAGATAGGAATTTCTTCGACGGACAACGAGAATTGAGAGTGAAGCTAAAAGAAACTATCCCTGACGGCTATCGATTTCAAATTGTTTTTATGGAAACGGCACTCACGTCCATTCTGCGGGTTCCACCTGCGGTACCATCAACTCGCGGCGGTGGCCGATGAAATCGGATATATCTCGATTCTATTTGTCGGAACGCTTGAGCAGATCTTCCTGGACCGTGATGCGGCGGCTGGCTAAGAACCGGAGAAGATATTAACCGGGAAGCAACGGACGAACTCCGGTGGTGTAAGTCGACGGCAGAAAAGGAAGAACGTCGCGCTATACATATAATGCTCACCGGGAACGATCCCTCGAGAAGATCTCACCTGCGCGTATCACAAACGAGTGCGTTCGTTTCGACGGACAGTAAGAAAACAAAACTATACATATAACAGGCAGGGGGGCTGCTGTTCCGTTACGTAAAAACGTTCGCTCAGCGTTTTTCCTGTCGAAGGCACGCGAGGTCCCATTGATTAAAGGTTTCGAACGGTAGGAGGTTACAGGGATACGCAGGTAACAAGCTGAAAACGATGACAAAGAAATGACATCGGCAACTTTCGAAAAAAAAATCACAAACGGTCATCCGTGTTCGTACCGACGTTACGAACGACCGTTGATGACACCGGTCATCAAGGGGTACGGGGGAGAGGGGGGAGGGTGAAATCAAAATCGAGAATTTTCACGCGAAAGAATCTCATTAAACGAAAATATCATCGTTCGCCTGGAAACGTTGATAATCCACGGATCGACGGGGATGCAAATGTATGCAACGAATTGGCCATTGTATTTTAAACGGATAAACAGTTCGGCGCTAGCCTTGACTCGATCTTATTTTAATTACGTTACCAGCCGCTTGAAAACGACGTAGCTTTGGTTTCGTTGCGACAGAACCAGTTCGGGTTTTGCGCCGAACACGGTCGGAAAAGAACTTAAAGCGCCGCGAATAATTACTCTGCCGCGAAAAGGTTAATCGATTCGGAATAATAAAGCCGGTGGTGATATTTGACCGTAGACAGACCTCTCAACTAGGAAAAGTCGAGTAACGTACGAATACTCGATCGTGTCGATTAAACGACAAAGTGTGATCACCGGTTACACCTCGTCCATCGAAACTTTTAATTCGAAGCAATTGTAAACGTCGACTCCGCGGGAAAATTACATTCCACCGAGAACAAAACTGAAAGTGACTGGTAGAAAACTAACCGGCAGACATCCGAAGCGGATTCTACGCCACTGTTATCGCCGTCGGCTGCATAACAATTATCCGCGAAATGACTGTCTGCGATCGTAATGTAATTTCCTAGTATTATAACGAATAATCGAGGCGACATCGTGTATTTTTCCAAGAATTATAGGGTGAACGAGAGAGGGGGGGTAAGGGGGGATTTGGCCGCAGGAATGCCGCGAATAACTGGGAACCGCGGAATTCGTTATTATCCTTCGGTGTTCATCTCAATAACGCGAAAAAGAGAACAAATCCATTGAAAATACGTTATCGTTTGTATCTCTCGGTTTCACATAAAAAAAAAGGAAAAAAAAGCAATATCATTTGTATCATTGGTATTCAATATCTCCGTAATGGTGTCGTTTCCAACGATACTACCACACTGTTCCGTGGCTCGAGCGTTGCTTTACAAATTACTGCAAATTGCTCCGCGTAATCGTTTGATATCGCTAAGTCAAATTTATTCCTCCGGGGCGTAATTGCTCGTCGTAACCAGCGTTACGTCGCCAGGGTTAATGGAGATCGCGAACGTTAAGCGACGTCCAATTTTCGACATTGTTACTTGACCGTTGACTGGATCGTTTTACGCCCGATGGTATTGCCAATGAAGGAGGCACGAAGAAAGACAGCGAACCGAGTAAAAGGGAAAGAGGAGAAAAGGAGGAGCTCGTAAGTGGCGAATTCCCGTCATTAAGTCGTTAGTCGGACGCAGGACGACAGCAGGGCTAACTGTCGGTTAACTGGCTGCTGAACTTGATCGAACCAATCGTTGACCTCCCCGATCGATCGAAATTTACCATGTGTTAACCCCGCCTACACCCCTTTTATATCCCCTATCTTCCATTATCTCCCTCATCCCCTCTCCTCCTCCATCGATGTATCCAAGGTAATTCCAGTTTCCAATCAATTTCAACCCATTCGCAATTTATTTTCATTCCCGTGAAATTACGTCATTAACATTTCTTTTCTCGTGTTACACACGATTCGGTATGAATTTAATACCAGGGTAAAAATCATTGTTACGTTTCTTTCTGAGTGTCCGATGAAAAACGTCGTCCGTGGGAAAACGCGACGGAAACGGGGAAGATAACTCACGAAATTCACTTCCGTAACGTTGAAAAGCCAACCAGTGGGGGGCTTTGTTGTTTGTAATATAAATCTTTGCCGCGGTTTCTCTCGGGATTCCAGCGTCAACCCTGGAGCAACGGCAGCAACGGCAACAACAACAGCAACGTACGGTGCCGTGTGTTGCTCTTAAGATTCCCCTGGTTAGATAATCATGGTGCCGTGTTTTCACTCGGTGGTTTCCCCTTTTAGTTAGTTACCCGGTCCTCGCGGAACGAGGAACGAGGTAAGACACACTCTTAGATTGAAGATCAGACGGTGCTTTCGCCTAAAGCACGTGCTTGTCGATGCCGTAAGGAGGGAAGCTCGTTATTATAGTTGGATCCTCGAAATAAGACAACTTGAAGGAACTTTCGGTAACTTGTCTGTCGCATAGTGTTAACTTTAAACATTTCGAGGAGGAAAGTATTAAAATTTGGAACAAAAGCTTGGGTGAATAATTTTAAACGATGGATCAATTTGTTTTGTTTCTTTTTTTTTTGGGTCGAACTGAAACTTACAATCGGCTATGTTGTATGTATGTATGTAACATAGATACATATTATAGATATACATATATATATGTCCCATTTAAAGTAACGTTTAAAGCCGTACAATTTTACAACGTCGATACGCCGGTGCGATAATTTCGAGGTCACAAAATAATTGAATATTTTTACGAACTAACGAGCCTTATCGAGAACTGTTTGCGACATATAGAGTATAGTATATGTGTATTCTTTTTTCCTCGACAATACTCGATAAATAGGTGTATTTGTGCACGAGCGGATTCATTGTTCCGATGTACCGACAATGAGTGACGATCTGATAATGAGGACGCTCGCGTGCGAGCTCGTCGAGTACTATAATTAATTAACGGCGAAACCGGGGAAGCCCTTGTTTCACGGTTACGGTGTTCCACTCGATTCGCACGTGATTCCATGCACCGCCTGCCACCGTCGATTTCGTGGCCTTAATTAATTTAACGCGTCTAATTTGCCGAGCTGTTATTATCCGCCTGGATGCCGATGACTATTCGGAAAATGCATGATGATTTTATTAACTCTTTCACCCCGTTAATTGTACCATCGATTAAGCCTGGATTCGAGAACGCTGTACGACGAATATAGTAGAAAATACATACATACAATATACCTGTTTGAAAATATATTCACGAATATTATCGCGCCTTGACACGCTTCGCGAAAACCAGGCCTCGATAATTATTCTTCTAATAAACACATTTCGCACCAACGACGCGTACAAATCGCTGATGTCCAACACCGTCGGACAAAAATTCTATTTCAAATCGAGCTTGTTTCACTCGCAGTGATCTCTCGATCTCGAAACAGCCGCTGGATCTATTTGCACGGCGTTCGCCACGATGATTCACGGGGTTCGCGACCCCGTACGCGTGTCTTGCACGTATTTACCCGCGTGCACACCGACATACATACACACGTACACATAATCATCGTGGAAGGAGGACACGGCGAATGATTAAAGCGCCGAGAACGCGACGGGTTCGTTTCGTGAAAAACGATCGAAACGTTGAAATCGACGGCAAGCGAGATTCACCGCGCAAATACGAACCTTTTCCAATTACGTAAACAGATAAGCCCGTGAAAACCACCGGCGAACCTCTTCTACCGGGGTACACCTACCTACGTGCACGTAAGAATCGTGACATTGGACCCCGGCGATTCCTGATGGGCATCGCGGAAACTTATTAAGCCGGAAGAGAACACGCGAGGATTGCTTATTCGCGGATCATTACGATCTTATTATACCGCGGCGCATAGAAACGTTATATGTTCGTTGAAATTGTGAATTGTCCGGTGGGTGTATATTTAATTCCTGTCCTATTATTATTACGCGACCGCTCTCGCGGAAAGATGAAACGCGGGAAACGGACCGTTAATTAAAGTCAATTAAACGTGCCGCTGGAAAAATGTAGTGTTGAGAAAAATGGTGCGTCTATGGTTTTCGCAGCTATATCACGGATTTTGATGATATTTTAATTCATACGTGTCTTTGTGAGTACATTTCGAAATGAATTGTCAAAGAATTTTATATATTTTGAGATAGGGGCGGTCAAAGTTTAGCACAAGGTTCTATTTAAATATAATTAACACTATTTCTACTACGATTGTGGGTATACCTATTTCGACCAAAAGGTGTCTTTTGAAACCTTTTCGTTTGAATGCAAATATTTGCCAAAACTGTTGGGATTTCAAATTACCAGTTAGGTATATGTAGATAATTTAACAACTATTGTATAAAAAGTTAACAAATTAATTGTGGAGAAATGATTCAATTTAACGACATCTCTTGACACCTCTTGGTAGAAATAGTGTTAAAGAAATAAGTATTATTTAATATATTGAAATTATTATATTTTATTTTCATTATAAATTAAATTATTACAATTTATAAATATATACAATTCTCAATTGACTATAAATACAGAAATAATTAACAATCAGTATTTGTTTGCAAAACAGCTCCAAGTTTTACTAAACAAAGAATGTATAACTACAAATCATTTCTAATTTCGTAAAGTTCAATATCGTCCTCCGCATATTTTCCAATTCTTTTTTCATCTTTTGCACAATAACGTCGTAACATTTTTCTAAACGTACCTTCCAGCGAAAAGTTTGCGCGGAAAATCGTTCTGAATTCATAACTATTAGCCTGCCGAGGGCAACGTTTATGTTTTCGTAACGGGCGCGTGTTTCGTACACCTGCGGGAATTCGCACGTGAAAAATTCACCGCGACCGGATTAAAATCCGTCAATTCGACGGATCGGTTAACGGCAACGGGCTAACGAACTGTGGCGATCGATGGATTTTTTTTCAGTGATCCACGTCGTCAAACGTGGCACGATCTATCCGCGAACACCGTGACTGTATGTATGTATCTATGTATTCGAATACGAGATCCAGAGATAAGGTTCACAATGGCTTAACCAGCACAGTACACAACGGACGACCTTACGTAATTCGATCATTTGCATCGATGATGCATCGTCGTGAATGGATCTGTATCTCGATTTGAATACTCGCCGCGGATAGACACCGCGAATAATTATGCGACGTTGAGACCAATCGCTATAACATGCTACCGAACACGATGACGAAACGTAGGTACAAACATTCTTACAGGTAGAATGGTAAACATTCTGCGGATAATATGCCTTGCTAACTTCGTTACGTAACATGAAAGTTAGCTTCGTCATTTTAAAACGTGACTTCGTCTTTCTTTTTTACTACAATGTATTATTTCAATTTTTGAAATTTACACAGTGGAAGGTTTGTAATTGACAATAAAATTGATATGAAATCTAAATGAATATGGAGGTAAAACAGAAATTGATTTACAAAAGGTCGGCACAATTTCAAAGAAATATTTACGATTTCGATACGTTCATCGCGGGATTCTGGGCAATATATACATTCTGGGCAATCGGATTTAATGGGTTCGATAATACTAATGATTATTACCAGTCGTCGTAATACATTTGTACGTGACCCAGTATTTCCATCGGGCGATTAAAACGACGAATACATGAGAAACAATCACGGTATCATCATGGACAATCAAGATATCCCTTGATCCCAGTTTCACCGAATTTCTCTTCGTGGTAATTTCGGGGCAGCGTTTTCACCGTATGGATCCAGGATCGTCTGGATCAAGGCTATACAGGTGTTTTCATTAATTTCGTTAAATCACTCAGAGATCAAGGCAAAAAATCGCAAAGAATTTACGCTCGCGTGTCCACGTTAATTGTCATTCACTGTACAAGTATCCCGTCAATGGATACCATCGTGTTAGTGACGCAATGACGTCGGATTGACGTACCCAACGTACACACCTGGGTGTCTCCTGAAAGCATGTAATCGCCGATAGAATTTTGCCGAACGATTAATGTCCCATCAGCCGACCGTCCGCAGGTGCTTCGTCTTCCTAGTCTCCTCATGTTTCATAATCTTCTGGAAGATAGTAGGTAGTGAAATTTATTTTCTGACAATCGGACATGCAGCGTCGATGAAACATGACGCGAGGGAACACACGCGTGCGATTTCTACCAGGTGAGCAAACATAAAATTACGAAAAGTTAACGTCCAACATTTCTGTTTGAATTTCATGATTTTATTAGGTTGGAGGGAAAGTTCTGTCGTATCTTAAAGAAAATATTTGAATTCATTTATAAAAATACGTGTTTAATATTACTCAATTATATGAGGTGCCTAGAACACAAAGGGTATAAGTGACATTTATTTAATTCTGAGAAAATTAAGTTCAAAGTTCACAAATACTCACAAATCACAATATAGTACAACATTTCTATTTTTTCAAAAATGGGTATACCATGTACAGGGTAGGCATTTCACTTAGATCTATATATAGATCTATATATAGATAGATAGATTTCACCTCATATATGCTCCGTTATTTGTTACAACCTGTTGCCATCTTTCAGGTAACCTGTGAATTCCTTTTTTGTAGAAGTTCTCGTCCTTGGAGTTCAAATAGTCAGCAATTTATTTAAAATACAACAAAACTTACCCTCCAACCTAATATACATCGTCGGGTATATAAGGAACAGGTAATTTTCTGCGACACAATTATGCAGAATTTTTCACCTTCAGTCCCTTAAGAAAATCGATTGATAATCGTGAGACACGAAATTGCTTTTACTTGTTGGCGACACGCGATGACCCGTTCCCGGTGAAACGAACTGTTCCTGGTCGCGCTTATCCTCTCTATTCAAAGTCTCCGCGGGCTAATTATCTTCGACCTCACGCCACCACCGTAATACATATTATCCCGATGAAAGAGGAACGTTCGTCCGTCGGAGTCACGTGGCGTTAATAACGGCGGAAACGTGCTCCACCAAAGAGTCACCGAGAAACGGTTATTCGCAAAAGACATTGCGTGACTTTTGAGAAGCTTCCGATCCACCTTGATTGCTCACGCTTTCAGTCATCTACGTGTCATTCGCACGCGGACGTGAAAAGATTTCGCTTGCCTCTCTCTCTCTCTCCTCTCTCTGTCTCCCGTAGGTCGTGTAATGCGAATTGTGATCAACTGGAATATTAATGAGAGCGTAGCGTGCCTCGTGGTATGCATGGAAATAAATCTGTGTCGGTTATTACAGAATTTTTCATGTGTGATATACGATGTATCATTGCGCGCATCATTCCGGAAACCGGAATGCTCCATTTCTTCCTCGTTTTTTTTTTTCGGCTCTCAATCATACTAATGGTCGTTGAAGAGGTAGATCTGGAAATTCTCCAGGGATCAAAATGAAAAAAAAGAAAAAAAACAGAAAAAACATGCGGAAAGTGGATTGGAAAAAAAGAGTCCGTCAATGTTGTAGAATTTTTCCAGATTCTTTTTTCATTTTCCATTCGTTACACATAGGTGGTATATAGTCACGGTTGTTTGGTCGAGGCGAATCGACGATTGACAATGGAAACACACGACCTCGAATTCATTCATCCGGGAGGGCCGATGACGACACTGATGATACCCATATCTTCTTAATGGATCGGCTTAACAAGTCAAATTGCCGTACCGTTTCTCTGTTGACGTTCTGTCGAAAGTTACGCAGGGGTTGTGTGTTGTTCTGCCAATCATTGATGACTGACAACCCGATTTAAAAAAGTCGCCGCGACACGGTGGGGTCGGATATATCTATTCGTCCGACGTTCAATGACGTCGAATTATCATTCTTTCTATCATCCACGTCCAAACAGACAGATAAAAGTCTCGCAGGATTTTCTCACGTATTCAAATCCGAACGATTAAACAGTCATCGACGGTTACACCGGGTATGATTATTTATTATCGATAAGCGAAACCGATGATTATTTTGTTAATACTCCGGCAAACGAGATGTGTACATATTACGAATAATTATTATTAGTGTCGACGTCAGGCTCGTTCCGAGAGCGTGATTTATGGGCTGGAAATAATATCGGCGGGCTCCGTTAGCGATTCGCGTGACTATACGAGCGCCACGAGCCCTGACAATGAGATCTATTCACATCTGGTGATCATCATCATCATCGTCAACGTCGGTCCTTGAACTTTCGTTTCGGTCGCCTCGTGTCTTCGCCTAGAATCGACCCAGTTTTAATTTCTACCAATTAACCGTAATAACGAGATCGCGTTGAACATACTCCCGCTATTTAAGCAACGAAACAGTCACGAGGTCGTGGCTATAGTTACATCGATGACCCTGGTTCCCATGTATATGTATGTAGTTACATGTACGTATGGCTCGTTCCATACGAAATTGATCACTTTTCGGAGCGACATCTCGGAATATTTTCAAAATCACTGATGTTATAGCCCTTGACGTACCAAATATGGAACTAACTTTGTTTTTTCGAAATTTTGATAATTGCCAAAGTTACAGCTGTTCAAAGTGTGGCATTTCTTGAAAGCTCCACTTTTTCAAAAATTTATATCTCGGCAACGGTAAAGCGTAGCAACTACATTTTTTTTCATTTTCACCGGAATGGATCAAATTTTTCAATAAAAATATAATTTGCATGACTATCGATGTTAACTAATATTTTATACATGTGTGTATATATGTATTGTACATACGTAAAATACTTTTTTAAACTTTGTCCATATTATACATCCTCCGACTTGACTAACGCCCGATGAGAAATTGAAAATACGATGACGAACATCACGGGAGAAAATTGTAACTGACGTTTTAACTGATTGGATATTTACGTTGGTGTAATGTAACCTGGCAGTTTACACGGGAGAAACATTCTGTATACTTATTTAAAACGCTGGCGTTGCGTCAAGCGGCTGTCTTTAGGCTCGTCGATCCGTCGAAGTCGATGATATTTCTTTTTCCTTTTTTTTTTCTTCGTATTTCTTTCTTATCGCTTTCATACTTCACGATCGAAGGGAACGATTTTTAAACGACACACAGACGGAACGGGCGGCGGTGGTTGGTCCGAATATGGGACGCTGCAATTACGCAGGACGCAAGTATTATTACGTTACATAACCGTCAGACAGTGAACATAGGAAGGCATGTCACGACTTCGGCCTGACTTATGATCCACCGTGGATAAACACAGAGCGGCGGGGCAAATTAATCTCTCATCGACTGCTGATTTCCAAGCTTTTTCTTAGATTTTTTTCTGTCTTTTGTATTCCCACCGCGGTATCATTAAATGAAATCTTCAATATCATTAACGTTAAATATTGATCCTTACTGGAGACTAATAGCGAGTCGTAAATCATCGTGCTCCGAAATAGAAAATTTACCATCGATCATCTAACATTCTTTTTACATAGTGCAATATCATTAATTTTAGCATAATTCATTATAATTTCAATATTATTTTCAGCTATCACTCGCAAACTACGACAAAATCCACAGTAAATGTATTTAATTTTTAAAAAATTATGATTTTTTAGTAAAGTTATAGTCATTTGAAACATGTGAACATATAGATCATTGGGGTGGAGAAATTTCTTTGAAAACTCGCCGTAATTTCCAATCAAATGTGAGCAAGTTTGATTGATTTCAAATCCTGTGTAAAATGCAGTTTATGTTAATGAGCAACCTATTCCAATGTAACATTCTCTTGTACTTGGCCCATAGCTTTGCATTTTCGATGCTTTTTGTGGATTCTTTCGTAATTTCCGCAAATTTTTAGATATCGACCTGAATCTTTCACTGTCTTATTGGGCTTCGAATTCCGCGTCCAACACGTCCCGGATCGTTTTAATATCTCAATCATTGTGGAAATGGCGAGCAAATTACGAAAATCGCGAAAAATCGTCAAATTCAACCAGTTTTTTGGTCGGCATTCGCTCAATTTTTGAGATAGCCGTCTGAAACTTGTACCATTGTTTTAGTTTGGAAATTCTACGCCAGATCAATGTATAATAGTCGTACTTTTCGAAAATTTCATTTTTCGCAAAAATCTGAAGGGGGTAGGTCAGGATTTTTTGCGATATTCGTAAATCGCTTGCCATTTCCACAATTTTTGAGATATTAAAATGATTCTTTCACTGGCTTATTCGGCTTCGGATTCCGCGTCCAAAACGCCCCAGATCATTTTAATATCGCAAAAATTGCGGAAATGACGGGCAAATTACGAAAATCGCAAAAAATCCTGACCTACCCCCTTCAGATTTTTGCGAAAAATTAAATTTTCGAAAAGTACGACTATTATATGTTGATCTGGCGTACAATTTCCTAACTAAAACAATGGTACAAGTCTCAGGTCGCTATCTCAAAAATTGAGTGAATGCCGACCAAAAAACTGGTTGAATTTGACGATTTTTCGCGATTTTCATACATCGCTCGCCATTCGCGCAATTTTCAAGATATAAAAATGATCGAATATGTTTCGAATGCGCATTCTGAACCTTAATTTTACGAAGCTTGATGTCAAAAACGTAACGTAACAAACATTTCTAATTTAATATGTTAACAATCTGGATGTGTGTGAGAGGAAATTTCATATACTAACATATATAAAATCTACGTTATCGGCAGAAAAATTATCTCGCATGGAATGAAACATATGTTAGGGTTTTAGACCGGGCTGCGTGACAGGCTGAACATGGAGATGGAGAAGGAGGAGAGGAAGAAGACGACGTTTCTTACAAAAACCTCGACTTTTTAGATCAAAATATCTCGCGATTGGCTTGATGGATCTTCTCGTAGTTAGGCTTAAATTACTCGGGTGGACGTCCCCTACAAGAATATCACCATAGTTTGGGGGAAATATGCGGATTTAATGCCGTTTGAATACCCCGAAAACCTCGATCTAATTCTTCCGGAAAAGAGTAGTTCAGGTCTACCAGTCGGGAACTCTTGTACTTGGCCCGAGTCAAGACCTTAACTCTTGATAACTAACATACTCCGAAACATCGCCGCACGTGAATCGCTTCGCGCGCGTGCAAAACAATGCGTAAGAGTTACGCAACTATGCGTCGCAATGCGCAACGATCTACCGACAGATGCGTGGTTTCATGCCCGCCGCGATTAGTATGTCTCGCAAGCCACGTGGCGATACCAGGGGGTCACGTACACATAGGCACGTACGTGAATCGTTTCCCGAGCGGACTTTCGAGAGATCGATTTTTCGTAGAATCGAAAAAACCGCGACAGCTGGTTTCCGCGATTCAAAACGAAACCACTCGTTCGATCTCCATTAAAAAAAATTCTATTTTTTCAATCAAACAATCCCTGACATCTATCTAAATCATTCCTATATCCATCAAGATCTAGTACTTAATGTAAATTACTTAGTTATCATTCGATCGTCGTGCATAAAATTATCTTTACGTTGATCTACATCCGCGTGGCAGATCGTTCCACGATTCGACTAATTAATCGGGATCAAAACGTATGTAGTCCTTGACTTCGGTTTCACCGTGTTAACATTCGCGCTATCTTCTATCTGTCCGTTCGTTACTTTATCCCGTGGAATGATCCTGTATGATCATTCGAGAGATCTCGCGAGCTTAGCTTCTAACTTCCCGTCACATACCGAAAATTTCTCTCATCTTGTCTGAAGATGTCAAACCACGTGGCATGTCCAATCGACTTAAGTACCGCGTGCCACGGTTGTATGCACCGTTGATACACCTATATATGTGTACATGTATGTAAGTAATAGACAGAAAGAGAGAGAAAGAGAGGGGGGAGAGGGAACAAGAGAAAAGTAATCGCGTCAAATTGCATTACACGCTGTTCATAATGCGCGGAGCTGTTCACCGATCCGAGAGATCTAAGCCGACCAATAAAACAATCGGTAATTACAAAACGACACGGACTCTTCGAAAGTAGAGATCGTGGAGACTTTGATCCTCTTTGTCACGTCCCGGTTCCGTTATTTATGCCCGGTATAATCCCGTCAACGTGAAAACACGTCCACGCCCAGTGGACTTTGATTCTAACCCACAATTCGCCTGCTTTCTTTATACTGTTTGTCAAATAGGATGTTTTAAGGGATATTTTGAAGAATCTATAGTTTATGTAAGAAATTAATAATCTTTATCTGGAATTAACCGATAAAGCCAGATAATGGTTATTAATTTCTTACATTATAATACGATCGATAAAATTTTAATTAATCATTAATCTATAGTTTATGTAAAATAATATTCATTTATTGTAACGTGGAAATGTTATATCGCGGAAAATCTACGAGTATTGTTCTAGCAAGTTGCAAAGCCACGGTTTGCCAATAGCGTTGCATGTATTAGTGGGTAATTCATTTCGTTCCGTACTCGTGATATTTCACTCTGTTATTATCCTACTTTTGTTATGTGTGTCAGTGGAAGTTTCACGTGGCCGGGGGCGAGGTATATTTAAATAATTATTACGGATGAATTACTATTATTACTTATTAAGACTTCAGACGTGCTGAAATCAAAAGGTTATAGATTCCATGGAATTCCTATGGTAATTTACGGACACGTTCGTATATATGTATGTATGTGTTGCATCGTTTTATGTGTATGTGTGTAGAGTAAGCATGATCACGAGGTCGCGTGAGACATGCTTGTACTTTATATGTTGGATTGACGGTTCAGTCTGATTGTGAGCAGCCACTTTGAGAGGCCTATGGGAGGAGAGAATCCGAGAGGATGGCACCCATAGATTTAATTAACGATAAGTAAACTAGCGGCGGGTGAAGTGTTACTTAATTGCAAATCCTTGCCACGTTATTTCCATACCCCGCTAGATATTAAATGCAAGTTCATGACTGATTAGAATCTACCTGTTATTCGAGTAATTTTCTAGCAACCTCATTAACGGGGAAAATGTAGAATGATTATTATTATCCCTGATTATTAAATTAATGTGTTCTTAACTTATTAGTACTCCGGAGGTTTTCTCATTATTTTTTCTTACAAGACGGATCATTCTCGCATTTTTAACACAAGAGAACCTTGCTACCGGTACGGATGTAATATAAATAAAATTATGGGGGTCAAAAAAACTTGGGATTAATATGTCTCCTTGTTATGCTACACGATTCTACGGTGGTAGAAAATAACAGGGATATTACACAGGTAGAAGATAAGGGACCTTTTTACACTCCGGAGAATAATTGTCCGGCACTGATATAACGCGAGAAATAACTTCAGGTAGAACAGAAGAAAAGAAACTTAGTCAGATAAATTCTCCATGATAATTTAAATTTATTTCTGTTCTATAAATTGTTGATATCTGTCCCAGGGAATGAAAATAAAAATAGAATATAGAACGTTACGTTATATTATACCGACCCAAGTATCGAATAAACATTTCAATAAGGTTTCGAATGCGAATTCCGCGATGTAAATCGATATGAAGTATCAATTACAGGGATTAAAACTTTCTCCGATATTCGAGGACACTTCTAAATTCATCGCCCGACCCGGGAGAGCGTGGACGTCGCGAATTAGTTCCAGCGGTGCTCCAATTACCGTACGGTTCGGCGATCACCGATAATTAAGCCTGTCCGAGTTAAAGAACCGTGATTAGTCCGCGAATGCAAAAAACCGACGAGAGTAAGCTTTCATCGTTTTCGTGGTTCGCTCAAATGCACACGTATGTATGTATGTATGTATGTATATGTATACATGTATGCACGCGTGTACAGCATGCATTATACAATAACCGGAACGACAAGCAGGAACAATAAACCACTTAGCCTCGGATTACATAAATTGGCTGTAAGGCTTGCACTTTGGCTTTTGTGTCTACCATGGGTAGGTGAAAAGTAACTTGAATACGAACTGACGTGCGCAAGTCATTGGACACGTTGGTATTCGATAGTCAGCGAAATATAGTGGTGATTTTAATGATACGATTTATGAGAGAGTATATTATATCTGATTAATCTGGGATTTTTCAATGTGTTTGGTTTTTCGTGGAAAAATCTAATTAGAATTTCTCATGTTGAAATTAATTTGATTTTTAATATAATTTATTTGGAAATTTTGTACTGAGGTTCTGAAGCACTAGGAAATTTCAGGTGAAAAAATGAAATTTGTACACGTTACAGAATACAAATTTGTTTATCTGGGTTGATCAAATAAAAACACCTATCCATTTAATGTGGCACAGTTCCCAGGGTGAAATAAACGAACTTTCATTTTTTTCATCATACGTCCATGTTTTTCTCTACTTGCGCAATCGAGGAATCGGTTTATGTAACGCTTCCGTACGTGTTCAGAATTTTCACACTCGAAATTTCCCCGGATTTCGTAAGCGCGTATTTATCACTGTATGAAAAATTGTTACAAAAATCCGGATGGGGGAGGGGGGACAGTTCTGAATTGTTATCGATCCAACTTGCCAACTCGTCGATGACGTCAAATGGCAAACCGTAAAACAAGACCGGGAATCGGTTGGCCGTAAAACGGAACGACCAGATAACAAACACAGTTTTCCCCCTGGTTCTTCCGTCAATTTCCCGAAAAGTTTTCCAAAAGGAACAGCTGTTTCGGGTCGGTCAGAAACGTTTGCCAAGAACTCCGGCGAGCGTTTCACGTTCAAAACTAGGAAAGTGGAGCGCTCGTTGGGACCCCGGAAGACAAGGGCCAACGACGAGAGCGGAATCGTAAAGAATTCTTTTCACCATGGTGACGTTGGACAACGTATCCCCCCAAGTGGCTCTCGTTAAACAAAGAAAAAATACACTAAAAGAAAAAACG
Organism: Mimumesa dahlbomi; assembly: GCA_917499265.3. Lineage (NCBI taxonomy): Eukaryota > Metazoa > Arthropoda > Insecta > Hymenoptera > Crabronidae > Mimumesa > Mimumesa dahlbomi. The sequence goes on from OU824124.1 coordinate 5,852,311, forward strand.
AAAAAAAAAAAGTGTACACACGAAGCACCGCGTAGCGAAAGAGACGGGTAGAAAAATTCAGCATGCGCGAACGCTAACCATCCAGGGCCGTAACAACGCCTAATTGCACGAAACGCGGAAATCGAACGAAGAAACGAAAGTTTCGGTTCGAAAAGGTCTCGTTTACGATTTATCCCGAACGCAGAAAAACCGGCGCAAGAAACCCAATCCAATTTATCGCACAGTTGACCGGCTGCGCTGAAACTGATTTCATTCGCTACGTTATGCAGGAAGATAGCCAACTTTTTGTCTCCAGTGCAGAATAATCATAAAACATAAATAAAAAAATATAGAATCCCTAAATAACAACAATTCACTCATTATTCTACAAAATATACCTTACGTGTCATTAATAAATAAACTCCAACGTAATATCAATATTTTAATATAATCCTACGAGATAAAAACAGGTGATGCAAAATTCATGAATTCTATTTTAATTTATTCACGAGCCATTGTAGTTGGCGAATATAAATATTACTAAACCAATGGAAAAATGGTAGCCGTACCGAACAAACGAGCCCATTGGTCCCGAACAAAGAACACCGCGGAGTCTTTGTGGAGTTAGCTCAGTGGTGGTGTCGGTCTGTCTGGAAGCGAATGGATCGCCGTCAACCCGTTCACGGATAAATTCCACGACGACGTCGAGGGCGTCTGTAACGAAGGGCCGTCGAGAGATTTATACGCAACCTTCCGCCCATATGTGCGTACATAACCGCGTCGTAGAAGTAGGATTATGATGTTTCCGAGTAACCAGCAGCCCGCCCCCTTTGCCGAAGACACGTGTTTGTCTTCCCTGTATCGCACACACACACACATACTCGATGTAATTTTCTTTTACGACGGTTCGTCCATGGTAATCCAGCAAACGTCACGACGCTGCCGTAATAACGCGTCAGGCGACGTATTAACGCGACAGTTAAAAAAAAAAGGTGGTTGAATATTGAAACGAGCTGTACTTACACGAATCTGTGTATGTATGTATGTATTATTCGTGGATATCATTGAGTTTACCGGTTTAAAGTGGAATCCTGTTCGTAACCATTGGGATTTTACGCAAATCCACGGAGTTTAATTCGCGGGGTACGATAAATTCGTATTTACATAGATAAGGAGCAGGAAGAAGGTAATCGTAATAATGGCGGATTGTATATTATTATATACGAATCCGTGGGGTTACGTTTGTATTGTGTATTTTAGATACAGATAGCTCTGTGTATGTGTGTGTGAAAGAGGTTATATACAGTGGCAGATTTTATAGCTGAAGATTTAGGATATTCGTACGGGAACGAGCAACCTTCCGTAGGGTTTCACGTGGTGCGCGCCATTTTTCAGGGTGTCCGTTCACTAGCTTATTGGCCCGTTCGTTCTACCTGGATAATACCGAGAGATCCAAGGTATCTCGCTGGCAAGGGAAATCAGAATCGGCCGGGTAATCCTCACCGTTTGTCATCGTTAGGCCAACCATGAGTTCGAATCTCGAGTACTTCTCGAACGTGTTAGAGAGGATTCAATAATAGTTCCCGAATACGGTTCCAGATGGTCCGAGTTAATGAAGTTTCCAGTCCGGATCACATCTGAAACGGTAGATCAGAACGATCGGTGCGATATTGTTAAAAAATCTATTTCTACTCCCTGCATGATTTGCGACAATTTATTATCTTAATATATATCATTCTAGGTATGTGTATACGTATATGTGCCCATAATTATGAAAGTGATCTAAGTCAATTTTTTAAAAATGTTGGATATTAGGTACGTTTTTTAAAGGTTTTGAACAATTTATTAACAAATTATCAAAACTTTCATTTTTTTTAACACTAAACCTACCGACAGTTTAGGTACATATTCTTATCGGATCCGAAAAAATGATAATCTTTGCGATTAATTTCAGGTAACAGTTAATTTGACATAAAGAACTGTATTTTCATTATGTTGATTAAAGAAATTAACGTTGAAAGCCATAACGTTGCATATAGGCACTTTAATAAAAAATTTGAAAACGGTCAATTAACCTACCTCGGTAGGTTTAGTGTTAAATATTGACATAGACCACTTTCATAATTATAGGCACATATATGTATGTGTTAAAGTGTTTTCTATAATCGGACTAATACATTTGTGTATAATTTGCAACTTTGTTCCTGAAATTTCCATTTAATTATTCGCAATGTTATTACGCATCCCTGATTTTCCACCTTGATAAGACGAGACTTAATTAACTCTAATTACCAATCTGATAACAGTGTATGTGCGAAGTTCTACGCTTTAATACATTTATCTAAAAATACACACCGTTCCATATCGCGATAAAATTCTATTTTCCACTCGACCCATCAAACACAATTCGCGATAATTCGAGTGGGAGGCTGGCGAGTGCTTAAATGTCTTCTCCCGAGCGTATAGGGTGCAAGGACTATTCGTGCAAACCGTACATGATAAATGGCGAACGCACTCGTGCCCGGACAGTCGGACTGCAACGGGGAGAAGTTAAACGAAAAAACGAGAAGAGATGATAGGAGAAGAGTAAGCGAGGCGAAGTCGACGGTTATCTCGCCGCCACGACGGCGTGTTCGAGTGACTTTGAACGATTGGTTATGTGCCTCTGCAAGCGAGAAGAAAGTCGGTTAATTCGAGCGTTTACACCGGCAGAAATTCATCCGTGAAATAATCATCATCTTCAATAATCCAAATTTTCTTACGAAAAAATTAAAAAATTCTTTTTTTTTTCGTTTCTTGCGTCGCAAAATGATTCCAAGTGAACGTTCGCACTTTAATTCACCAGCGTAGAACGACGGTAATGGATCTCGCGAGCGATTTAATGTGTTTTTTTTTCATCATCACCCGTTTCGTCACTCTTTCTTTCCCGTTGGGACCCGGAAATTTAAATGTAAATTCAAAGTAGCCATTGACGCACGTGTAAACCGATTCACGGGCACCACCCACGTAAAATCTTCCCCGCGGATGCAAAAGGGAACCGGTTGGCCGTAACGCACGGAGATAGAACGGCGGCAGCTCGTCATTTTGCGCTTTTATTATTTCGCGATGCTGAATTGCCTCCGCGTACCTACCTACCTACCTACCGTGCACGTGCAACCATAATCCCGCGTACTGTGTCAAGTACGGCAACGCTCTGTTATCGCCGGGTATCTGGATCTTTCGACAAGATCTAGAAGTACGTGGTACTACGTGTACGTGTACGATGCGCTGTTACCGTGCTACCGCGATTCGTGTCTCCGCTGTCAATAATATCTCCGGTCGCATCGGGTTAGGTGGAAAAAAAAACAAAGAAAAAAAAAATTCACTGGCGTATGCAAAGATTCTAATCGGTCGACCGCGCCGCTCGGGAACGAACGTTTTCTTTTTGCGCGTAGATCTTTTGCCTGGTGTGAACAAAAAAATTACAGGGATGAATAAGGAAAAAAAATATATGGAAATGGATAATCTCGGGGGAAGGTAAATTTTTTTTTCGTCCATAAAAATCCCTCGCTGTATTTCCGGGTAATTCTATTCGCATGAAAATGCGAATGAAAGTTTCGCGAGACCGCGAAGGTATTTTTTGTTCTCATTTTTTTTTGGCGGGAAGCAGAGCACACAAAACGCGGCCAATTTTTTATTTCCCCCGTTCGTATTTTTTTTTTTTTCGCGAAACAGGCCACGCGCATGCCGAGCACACTTACCTATACGAGATCGCCAGTTTTGCCTTCGGGCAGAACTATAACTCACAAAAGTCGGAGTTGCGGACCAAGGCATCGGCATTCCGGGCGCGGTGCACCTCTCGCGAAAGAATAAAAAGAAAAATGAAAAAAAAACGAGAAGAAAAGAGTCAAGAAGAAGAAGGCGGAGGAGAGTTGAGAAATAAAAATCAAAGTGGAAGAAAGACCGAGAGATGGGTACGGCCCTGATTGGTAATCCCTCGTACCAATGGTGCGGTTGAATCCTTGGCGGAAAGGGAACGAAAACCAAAGAGAAACGATGTGTTCGGTTAGGTGTTCACGTACGTACAAAAGGAACCGACGTGTGTGCGTGTACTCACGTGCGAACGGGAAGGTATACATGCAAACGAGTGCTCGAAAATTTATTCGCACCGAATGGTGCTCGAATAAATTACCATTTAGATCCCTCGTTGGTCATCGCCACCATACGTCAAGATCGTCGACGAATTTCGCGTGCCGTGAAACACGCTATTAGAATACCTTAAAGAAAAAAAAAACAGAAACGCGTTCGTTGAATTCTTGATACAACGAATCACGTGGTTATTGATTTCGTAATCAGCACGTGGGCTCTGTGATCAATACAAAGAAATCTTTAACACTAGAACTACCAAGGTGGTCAAATTAACTTGTTCCGAATTTCTTCTAAGAATCGCTGAAGTTTATAACACTGCGATTTCCAAAATTCTTCATAATCATGTTTCTCTATGCAAATAATTAAATCGATCGATTTACTATCCCTTTTTATTTCTTTGTTTTAAACATATGTATCCAGTGCTTCTAAATATACCGAATTAATCGTCGGTAGTTCTAGTGTTAATCACTTGCTCACCCCTTCATTATTCTCTTTTCATATTTCTGTTTCTCTCCTTACCCTTTTGTCTTTGTTTACTTTTAAATTTAATTTTATTTTAATTGTATTTTATTTTTGTATTATTTTTTCTTATTCGTCGTCCTTAAAGGGTCCATCCCTAGGACGCAAATTTCTGCAAATCTATCTTTCCGCAAATCTATCTTTCTATCTATATTAAATACATCATGTAAAATACATCCTCATTTTGAATTTTCTTTTTTTATTTCAATCTTAATCATCGTTCCCGACGTTACCAACGCGTTTAACGTTTCCACAGAGCCGTATCTCGTGCCTAAAGTTTCCGCCCGATGTTCCCGGGCCCTTTTTGTAGCGTCACGTGTCCGCCTCTGTGATATTTAGTGCATGCAATCTCGGCGATCCGGACCGAAACGTGTCACTTACGAACTGACATAATCCTGACTTTCCGTGTCACCCAGCTACGCGATTCGTATTTCATTAAATTTCCACGCCCGACAAACACACGAATCGCGGATTCCTTTGACACCCATACAAACTCGTGTAAGACTCGTCCAGATGTAAAGTGTACAATTTCCATAGTTTGTTGCGCCAGTTAGTTGGATGCTGTTCCCAATAGACTCACCGATAATTCTTCTCCGCTTTCTTCTCTCTCTCTCTCTATCTCTTTCTCTCTTTCTCTATCGTTCGTTTCTTCGCAATTGCACGCACGACTTCCAGGCGTAGTAACGCGATCGCAAGAGATGTTTTCGAGGAAGTAAGCTGGATTTAAAGCCATCGTATATTCGAGCAAGAATATAAGGCTGTTCTTATGCACGCTCTATCATCCGCGCAAAGATGTTGTCATTGGTAGCATTAGCCTCGTTTCTATCCTTTTTCCCCTGTCGTTTCTATCGCGTCAGACCACCCTGTTAAATCGTATTTCAACCCGATCAACTGGCGCACCGATTCCTTCCGTCTACGACGTCCTCTCTCTCTCTCTGTGTTCGTAGTATCTTAACGGTACTAATACTATCATAATGAACGTCGCGATATCTTGCTATTGCTATTGGTGAATGCTTATGGTAGTTTAGACTCAGCTTCAATTAATAAGTTCTCAAATCACACATTCTTCTAATTCTGGAATTTTCCTATGTCTCATTCGTAACTATTGCGAATCCAAGACAATATGTACAAACTATGAATTCGTTTGATAATACCATAGCCGGAAAATATAATTTCAAAAATGTATTTAAGTTTCATTTAAAATAAATATCACACTTCACCGCAGCGGAGTACACTTCACTCAAACGGATTCGTTCGCAAACAGACGTTCAACAAAGCCACGTACAATAGAAGCTACTATTTAATAACGCTCTAACCACACAGTATATTCTACGTTATTCCATTAGTAGCGAAATGATAAAAACCCATTATTCGGTAGAGACACAACACGTGCCGTCGTTTCTAATAAACTTCGTGCCGCCACTCCATCGGAAGATCGTTAGCGATTCGTCGACGGTCGACTGCTCCGATAATAGTTTCGCTTGTGTAACCACGCGTTTCCTGTATAACGTCGAACCATTAGGGGAATCTTGACGAGCGCATAGATAAAAGCGTGCGCGCTCTCGAAGAAGAAGAAGACAGAAAGAACAGGGAAATAACGCGAGGCGTGATGGCAGAGTCTCCCCGTCTCTTTGTATCTACGCGGTTAATGCAAGCCGAAGTGTTCCGAGTCAAAGCGCAAACACAACCCGACAAAGCCGGCTCTGTTCCATCCTGTCGTCCTCGTTCATTCGCTCTCCTCTCTTTTACTCTCCACCCGAATGCTTTTGCACTACTACAAACCGCTCTCTCTCTCTCACTCGCTCTCTCTTTCTTTCTCTTTGCTGCGAACCACCGATGTATCGTCCGTAACAGAAACGCACTTGATTCCACTCGAGTTCGCTTGCCAGAACTTTGAACCCGTTCGACTTGATCCAGACTAGTTCGAGTGTCCGTGTCTGTTCCACGCCCACGAATATGCCGGAGTAGCGTTCCGTTAATTAAGTGGGCTTGAGAATTCGGGATAGATACACCTCAAACCCCCGTTGGGGGGATAGAGATGCGGTTTGATCTTGTTTTACGTTGATCTCGATAAGGGACAATGTTTCGCTGTACAGAGTGTCCCAGGTAACATGCAGGTTCCTGAACCAGGTGATAGCTGAAGTAATTCTAATATAGGGAAGTGACGTTCGTAATGTCGTATGTTAATTCGTGGCTGAGTTATTAACGAAAAGCGATAGCGAATCATAGGGCTCCGTTGGGCCCAGCGGTGCGACAGTAGGAGTTCTGCACTAATAGGGTACTGTGCCAGTAGAAACTGTCGTTATATTAGAATCTTCCCTATATTAGAATTACTATATATTAGAAAACTTCCCTATATTAGAATTACTATATATTAGAAAACTTCCCTATATTAGAATTACTATATATTAGAAAACTTCCCTATATTAGAATTACTATATATTAGAAAACTTCCCTATATTAGAATTACTTCAGTTATTGCTTGGTTTAGGGACCTGCACTGTAGCTGGAACACCCTGTATAGGCTTTGTCGTGTTCTGATCGATGGTGTTCTTTTTTACGTGTCCGTCTATTGGAGAGTGTGTAAAATGTTTAGACGGATGAAACGAACTGTAAAGTACCGTGCCGGGTAACAGTCACGTTGTCTCGGTATTGGTATTTTTCTTTTTGTTTGTCTGTTTCGTTTTTTTTTTTCTTTTCGTTCACGTGGCAAGAACTGCAAGGCAGACATTGCTGCATTTCAGTCGTGCCTGTGCTCGTTGCTCGAAAAAAAATACGGTGCACGGGTCAGGACGACCTCGACCTCGAGTAGGTTATTCGAGGAGAAAGGTAGAGAAAGAACGGGGAACTTTGAAAAGAAGGAACAGTGACGGGTACCCGGGAGTTCGAGGATCGGGGATCCGATCGATTCCACGGAAGATTAAAGATCAATTAATCCTGCGTGATCAATGACGGTGGATATTCACCGGGCATCAAAGGTCACTTGTACTAATGACTCGTGCAATTAGTTACTAAGATACATGTAGAATCACTGGGGGCATGACGAAGTTAAGTTGTCGAAAAATGTTCAGCTATTTATTGTGATTCCAATGAGATAAGTACTATATTTGTAAGGGAAACCGATAAAATTTAATGCCACTGTAATTTTCTAGAATCCATGTATTTACTATCTTACTGTCTTCCCACGAATTTCTTCATGTAATGTATAGTCGAACGAGTAATTTCGACAAATACGGGAGTATACATCAAACAATCCACGGGAAAACGATCGAAAGACGTTCGAGTAAAAATGGCAATACGTAAGCACGTTTACGACAACAGTCAAAGTACCGAGCTTGCATATAATAACCAATAAGGAAGCTCGTTCTTCCGCCTCCGTGCCTCGAATACGTATAGTTATAATAATTCAGCCCGGAGACCAGCGGTGGCGATAAAACTGATAATTACGAAATATTACGGTCTCTTAATGGCTCAATATTTTACAATCTATGTCGGCGTACTCGATGGCGGCTTGCAGTTATGGCATCGTGGCGAACTTTGTTCGATAAAATTAACAGTAACTACGTACCATAATGTAGCGCGATTTTCGCTTAAAAAGCCTATCGGCGGATCCGTGCCATTGTTGCGTCCCGATTAAAGCTCGCATCGGTAAACGTTACTGTTAGAATCGCGATAATTCGACGAATTAAACGGCGAGCCGACGCGACGGCGCGGTGAGATATTTTCGATCGTGACGCCATTAGTCACTTGTAATCGAGTAGAGTTACACAGCCGATAACGAAACCGTAGGAATGTGCGTGGAATGCTAGTTCAATGTTTTCCACGGTTTAGTATTGGGTTAATTGCTGGCCTGCGTGAAGTCAATGACGAGGAGTACACGCGGCGATGTGGAGCTCTCTCTCTTGGAAATAAATACTTTCGCACAAATACTTTCCGTAACGGCACAGCGAAGAGTTATCGGTAAAGAGACTTTTATAGTTTTCATGTATATCTCATTAGATATACCCCATATACGTATATACATATATACCGACCGAGGTAAAATTCTATTATTTATGATCACCCGGAGAATTTGCCAAGTAGAATAAAACGATTCGTTGACCCAGCGGAAAATTTGGCTGAAATCCATGTTCCTGGGAGTCTCGATCGACCGATGTGGGTGAAAGCATAAGAGATATCCACTTCACGGTGAAGAAGAAGAAGAAGACTTTGTGCATTGCGTGTCTGTAATCGGAGCCCGCGCACCATGCGATCGTAAAAACCCCCTAGGCGGTTATTTGCGCATAACTTTGCGAACTGACTCTCTCGATAGAGCGTTGCGCATCGACTCACGTGTTGTTAACAGGTTGACTGGTAAAATCACAGGAGGCGCAGCTGCCACAGGGAAAACACGAGAAAATCCTTAATAATAACCGTCCTCTCTTATTCAAGGTAGACTTTGTTTTACCTGATACTTCGTGCGGCTTTAACATTGATTCGTTAATGTACTTCTTCCGTACATGAAGAAATAACGTGGCACCGTTTCAAGTATCAAGTGTTTTTTTTTTTTTATGTCGGGCTGTGTCACTGTTGAACAGCCACTTCATTTATAATGTCTAGATCTTAGCGAAGCTATCCGGTCGAGAGGTTCTTACTGTTAATTCAATGAGGTCGGTTTAAAGGAAAAGAATCTGTCAAAAGTACAGGGGGGTGTCTGTATTTTAAGAACTCGATGAATTACGGTTATTCTTTTTTTTTCACGGGTGTATCAGAAACGATCATTGCTTTAATTAATCACTTTTTCTTGATTACTTTCAGAGCGAGTTCGAGCCGCAGTGCCATGTGTTTCGTACGAAACAGTTGCGTAAGCCACGTCCGTGCCATTTGTGCCATCAGGCGGTGATCAAGCAAGCGTCGTGCTGCAGAGGTGAGTCGATAAGTTCATTCCCTACGGCAGTAAAGAACAGGAAGTGGGTTACGTCGGTATCTCTGCGAGAGCGATGGTTGGTAAAAAAAATCTTACTAGTGGCGGTAAAAAATGGCGGACGGTTTAAATTCAAATTAGAAATTCTCGTTCTATAATCAGTACCACCCACTTTCTTATGATAATTTTACAAAAGTTTCTTAAAACAATTCTAAATAAACAATTCTACTATAATTTAAATAAATAATCAAAACAAATTACGAAGATAAATAGAATGTAATAACGGTAATTAAATTATAATACACATTTTCATTATTTCAGTCTGCAAGTACATCTGTCACAAGACCTGCGAGGACAAAGTAAGTAGAATTTCATTTCACGCCTCTCCATCCACCATCCAACTTTCTTTACCAAGATAGAAGTAGCGATTAAATCATCCTCCTGCCGTCACATCTTACGGATTGGTATTTACAATCGGCGTGCTTCTTCTCGGAAACTTTGTGACAGAGTGGAACCTGAAGTGCGCTTCCTCGTACATGAAGTGCCTGCTCTCCCGTCCGAGCACGTTCCCGGCTTGTACATACTTCCTGGTACTCAAACAAATCTTCCCCCGGTGCCTCGAAACACGTCCAACAAAACACGTCGGACAAGACGGCCGCGTATCAAACGTGGTATCGTCGCGTCGGCCGATTTTTCCGTTCCAATAACGACGCGGCCGATATCCATCTCTATCGTTGTTCGCGGAATCGCGGCGGAAGTCATCAAGCAACCGTTGGAACTGATCCCGGTTAGTAGATGCATCTTAATTCGAGCACGCCACCAATGGCGTGGCCCGATGAGATTCTTCGTTTCTTCGAAGTCTTCGCCGACGCGATGTCCCTCGCCGTTACGAATGTGTTTGTGTTCGTTCGAGTATTAGAATAGATCGACGCAACGTCTGTATATGTGTGTATGTATGTATATGTGTATCTGTGTATGTGTTCGCGGTGTGCGAAATGCGGTGTGGGTTCAGTCACCGGGCAGGGCACGAGCCTTACTTAGCTTTCCTTCTTCGTATCTTGAAGTACTCCTGTGTCACACGCGCACACACAAACGTGGACACGTGTGTGTACGTATATATGTGTACTGTCGTTCGACACACGTGCGACACCGCGGAGTCTGAGAGCGGAAGGATGAACGCTGGACGTCGAGGAGAACGTGCCTGAGACAGTAGGAGAGCACCGGGGAGGCTGACTTCCTTCTGTAAGTGCCGTCACGCCGTTTGTTACGAAGGTTTTGCGATACAACCGAACAAAATGCTCGGCACGGCCCCTTTGATCCGTGACATTCGACGGGAACGTTCACCGATACGGGGAGATAGGAAGATATTTTGTAGGTGTCGGGGAGAAAAATTCGCGGTGAGGGTGAAAGGATCTTTTTTTTTTTTTTGGCGGAATTTTAATCATTCTCGTAAAGTGTACATTCGTAGCCATTAGCATTTACCGGTTGGATTAATTAATGACTATGTCGCTGGTATGCCTGTGGAATATGTCAACATTTCCTTGGAATTAATGGCGAATCACGTGACACTTGTTCTTTTGGTGAACGTGTTAAAAGGTCGATAATTATCTATTGGAAGTAATTTAAAAATGATTAAAATCATAATTCTATAACATCTTCGATACTTGGTGCACGTGATAAATAGTCTTACTAATATCACTCTGATTACTAATTAAAACTTTTATAAATCTATTAATACAATTTGAATTAAAATCTGACAAAAAAGAAATCATATCAAGTCACTGTCAGCGTAATAATAAAATCCGCGGGAGACTTGTAATTAGAAACACCACCTCAAAGGTTATCGATCCATCAATCAGCCTTGTTTCGGCTTCCACATCTACTCTATGATTATAAAGGTCGTTAGCAATACGGTCCTGTTAAGCTTGCAAGCCAGATTCGTTGTTGCTCTTCCCGCACGGTTACAAAAGCAAAAGAGCGTCGCTCGTTCCGCAAGAATTTCACGTTGGTCACGTCCGACCTGGACGTTTTTGAAATTCGACGCAGGTCTCGGTCCCTTCCAGGAGTTGTCACATACCCGCGTCATCGCCGACCTCTTCGTGGTATTGTAACATGTATGTCAACCTTCGTGTATATGATGTAATTCACCACACGCGCGATACCTATGGTTCACATGTGTACAATACATACACACGTACACACATATATACTCTACACGTACACACGTATACGTACAACTGGGGAATTATCCATTGCACGGTTCGTCACCTTGAACTTATGACACGCCGTGTACGTCGATGCTGGACCACACACGTGCACGCTGGTACCTGTCCGTATAAGGAGATAGATTTTCTATGTATAGGATTTCGTGTATCCCAAGACTCTTATTAATTAGGTGAAATGATACCGCGAGATTACTTATACCACGTGTACGTGTATCCCATGGAATTCAATAACCGCCAGGTATGTGTGATAATGTTTTGAAAATTGCGGACGTTTACAATGTCTCTTTCGGGAAGGATTTATTAATGCACAGTGTTTCGAGTATGACGCTACCGCACGAATGAACGAACGAACGTATTATACATCACGGTGGCATCTCTCGCGAGAGATACGCTCTCAGCTGTGTGCGAGAAGGTATTGATATTATCGCTGCGGTCTTTTCTCCTGGAATCCGAGCCGAGGCAAGATGAGAACCGCTGAACCTTGGAACGAGCTAACGAACATCATTCGTCGGATATGGAGAACCAAGAGGTTTCCTCGAGATCGAAGGTCGTTCGAATCTTTGCTACGTGTTCCTCGATCTTCCTTCCTTTGACTCGCATCGATTCATCCCTTTTGGATCAAACCTTTGACCACTCATGGACCTTCACATATTTTTTAAAGAATTCTAATTGGCTAACTTGATTACACGATTTATTGAGATGTGACAATTAAATCAACTATATTAACTGCCATGGTGGTCACTCATGATCGGTGCTACGATATTTATTTTATTTAATATTAAAAAATCATTCTCAAAATACATTGCACACTAAAAAGTTCATTATTCAACAACCAAACATTATATGAGGTGCCTAGAATACAAGGGGTATAAGTGACTTTTATTTAGTTCTGAGAAAATTAAGTTCAAAGTTCACAAATGCTCAGAAATCACAATATAGTACAACATTCTTGTTTTCAAGCATGGGTATACCATGTACAGGGTGGGCATTTCACTTGTTAGATCCTTTTACCACTAAATAGAATGCTAAATTCAGAGTTTCATGTCACAGATCTCAGTTCATTTGAGAATGTCACTTATACCCCTTGTGTTCTAGGCACCTCATATACTATAAAATAACATTTATTATGTCACCATTAAAAATTAAAATACAATCTTAATTACACCATGACTCCCTAAGTGTCCCATACAAAAAAAACATGTCAATAAACGCCTGTTACTATCAATCTTCACTACGACCAGCTCACCCAACATCAAGTTCACCGTTCGGTTCCTGAATCAAACCGCTCGAAAGGCGTCCTTGTTCTCCGTTCACGGTCATCCTTGCGGACAACTGGTAGCCGGTCGTAGAGAAGAGGGAGGAGCCGGTACTTCGAGGTGTACGACCAAGCCCTTTTAGTTGGCCTCAGCCTCTTTGAACCTAGGGTACGTACGGTAGAGGCTTTACTCGCTGCTCGGCCTACGACCAACGTCGGGAGGTGCATCGACCGTCCGCCGTTGTAAACCGTGGTCGCATCCCGTCCACGCCAAGTACGAAACCCGTGGCTACCATACCCGGTGCTACCACCACGGTGTGTACCACCTTGGTCTTCTTCCAAGATTGTAAACAGGCGGTAAGAACCGGGGAAACCAGACGGTGGGTAACGTCGGTCCACGTTTCGTCTTTGTTTCTCTTTCGTTTCAAAGTATACGTCGGTCGGTCGTTTATATCGTTCACTCTGGTCGAATGTCTATCTGTCTTTGGCTATCATGGTCGCTGTCCTCGTCCACGTTTCCACGAGCCGAGATTCACCCAGGTGCAACGACGCCCGATATTTAACCCACGCCTCGACGGTTCTTCGTGGTCGTTGCGCGACACTGCTTTGGTGACTACGAAGAAAGGGGACGACGAAGAGAATATATATGTATATATATAAATGGTATATAGATGGTATACATATAGATGGTATATAGATGGTATATAGATGGTATATAGATGGTATATAGATGGTACATAGATGGTATATAGAAGGTATATAGATGGTATATAGATGGTATATAGATGGTATATAGAAGGTATATATATGAAGTATATACCATATTTATACCATACCTATACCATATACACCATATATCTACCATACATCTACCATATATCTACCATATATCTACCATACATATACCATATATCTACCATATACATACCATATACATATTATGTATATACGATTTATATGCCATATATATGCCATCATATACATACATATATATGTGCCTATAATTATAAAAACGGTCTACGTCAATATTTCAAAAAAATGAAAGTCTTGATAATTTGTCAATAAATGTTTCAAAACCTTTAAAAAGCGTAATATTCAAAAATTTTAAAAAACTGACTTAGGCCACATACTTATGAAAGTGGTGGTATATACAATACATATCGGGGAAGAGAGAGTGTGGAGAATGTCCGTGTAAATAATACGAGAACCACCGGGAAAGCGTTCGGTGTACGAGGACGACGAGGGGGGAAGGGGCGAAGGTGAAGGTGAAGGGAGTAGAAGGTGGAGTTGAAGAGTGTTTGTACTATCTACTCGTTTTCACGTGGAATCAAGAGCTGCAGGGTTTCTTCTAATTCATCACCTTTATCTACCGACCTGGCTCTCGTTGCCTCCCTTTTCTTGCCCTTTATTTTCATTCTGCAACTTGCTTACATACCGATGCGCCATCAACAGATACGAAACACACGTTGCTACTCTTGTTCCACCAAGCTGTAGCGCGGAGAATTGTTCACCCGATGGGAATGTAGAGACGATAAGAGAACGGTGGGCGTACGTCACGCGACAATGACGAACGCGAGATAGAAAAAAAAAAGAATGGAAAATAAAATACACGATTAATAATAAAAAAAAAAAAAAACGGGATATTATCTTATACTTATTGAGATAATTATTCGTAGATGATAGAAATTTAAAGATTTTCAACCGGCACCCAGGAGACTTGTTCGCCGTCGGTGTACACACGTAAGCGGATTAAATTAGATAAGAACACATAGATTACCCAAGACAAATCCAACCTGGTCGTGTGCGTGCCACGTACGTGTGTGCGTGTGTGTGTAGGTGTGCATACATTTTCGAATCGCGGAAGGAAAATCGATGCGATCGCGTGCGAGGGCTGTAACGGGATTCCGAGCGGGGTCGAAGCTATTGATCGAACGAAGAGGTAGCTGGATCGAGACGAGGATCGAGATGGAGTAAGACGAGACGCCGGATAAACGTGACGAAGAAAGAACTCCGCGGTGTCGTGACATTGACTCGACGCCGTAAGACCTGGCCTAATGACTAATAACATCCGTGATTGAGTACCGATGCGATACTGTTCGACGCTGCCGTGAAAGTAGGCGCAAATTTACGCGGATATATACGATCGTGCATCCATTCTCCATGTTGATTTATCGGTGTTACGTAAACGCGTATCGTTCCCGGTATAATATTCGGCAAAAGTGGTAAAATAGTAAAAGAAACATTAATAGTTTCGTTTAAAGATTCTACCGTTCGTATTAAATATCAACGTGTCGAAATGTCGATACGATAGGTAATTTGTGCGAATAATCAATTTTCTTGCACCAGGAAGAATATATATATATATGTATATATATGTATATATATATATATTTAATAAATTATAATTATGCCCCGAAGATCGTAGCTTGTGCGTAATGCTCAATAAATACGGCACGCTGTCTATACGTTACGAAACAATATTTGCATGACGATAAATCAGACGGTGCTCGTATATAATTCTTAACGTCAACGGTGTAAAAGCGGGTTGTTAAGATTCAACCACAAATTTTCTGCCGGTGTATAGTATTTGGTGGGGTGTCTACCTGCGGCGATAGCGATGGGCTCCGTGCACGCGCGATGCGGAGCTCTCCAGTCCGCGAAGAGCGCTCCAACGCGAAGGACGTGAGAAAGATCGATTCGGTTTTGCCGGCGTTCGTTCGTCGATCTCGCTGAAAGAAAAAGAAAAAAACCGAACGTGTGTTAACGTAACGACGAGATACCTGAAACAACGCGTGACTTTGCAAACATTTTTCAAATATCGAAGGATATAAAATTTCGTTGACACTTTAAGTGAAATAAAATCACAACTACTTGTGGTTCGATTTAAAAATGATAATTAAATAGTAGTTTTTATAAGAATGTATATATAGAATTTTTTTTCTTCTGGACCATGTAAAAGATATAACGGAAGTACGACAGTGTAAACGTAGAACAAGTGTGTATCGAAGTGTTGTGGTGTGAGTAGACGCGAGGGCAAAAAAGAACCTGGTGTAAAAGACGTGGTGCGAATGAGGAGAACGGTTCCTCCGGATTCGTTCTGTCCGCATTCTTCTCCTTGAAAAGGAGAAAAGCTGCTCGACGTATCGCGCGGACCGAAGACCGGTGTCCGACAACGACCCGATACGAATACTCGATCGATTCGTTCGTTTCGTTCCGTGGTATCGATTCTCGCGGATAAAATTCCTGAAAACCGTGCTGTCGTCGGTTCCGAACATGCGGAGGGTCGTCGAACCCGGTGAAGAAGACACCAACACGCCAAAATTAGTATCCTTGTCGTACGACGGACGACCTTGACCGGTGTCGACCGAACAAAAATCGAGAGTGGATTTTACTCAATTTTTTATTTTATCCGAACGAATTAAAACACGGTTTCGAGATTCTTCTGTTGTGTGTGTTTGTGCGTGGGTGAAGGACAAATCGAAAGGTGGCGGGCTGATGTGAGATGCGCCATTTTCGAGAACCGATGCGAGAAGGTGAACGATCCTTGGAGCGTTTCGCCGCAGACCGGTAATGGGATACCAGAGGTGACGGCAAGATGAACGGTCACGGTTCCACCAATGAGGTACTTGCGCGGCGTTCCGTCCACGTTTCTTTCTCCTGTACGCCTCTTCTCCCTATTTTTTTTTTTGGCTTTTTAATTCTTTTTTGTTTGTTTTTTTTGGATCTTTCTCTCTGTCTCACTTTGTTTCTGTCTGTCTCTCTTTCTCTCTGTCTCTCCTTTTCCTTAAGCCATGTCGCCAGCACGGTTTTTCTTCTTATTGCGTTCTAAATTCGCCGCGACGGACTTATGTATAGCACCAGCGAAGACGAGAAATTCCCGACGTCCGCGACCGCCACCCGTTATTATTTGCACCCATGGCTACGTTCGAGGGGGATAGGGTGAAAGTTTTGCGACGGTATCGTCGGCGAAACCCCCCCCCCCCCCTTTTGCTCTTAGGATCGGTAGACACTCTGGCAGGTGGACGTAATGTTTCGCGGAGAATTTATCTCCATTGTAGGCTTACCATGGATGTAACCGTAGTGTGTGTGTGTGTGTGTGTGTGTGTGTGTGTTCGTTCGTGTCGCGGGTTAAGTAATTTATTATACCTGTTGAAGTATCGCGAACGAAAGAACACGGATATTTTGTGTGATAATTGAAGGCTGGTGTCGAGGAGAATTGTCACTTTTCAAGTTAAATTACGCGGGGAATTTTCAATCTTTTGAAATACTAAACTTAGAAAGTATGAAACACAAGTATAGAATCTTTTAATGAATTTTGAGAATGAATCTAGTTTTACTGAGAAATTAATTACTTCAATTTTTACTTCTTGCTGTTTACAGCGTTTCTTCGTCTTTAGTTGAAAATGTAACGTTTCAGTAATTTTCATCTACTATTTATCGAACATTTAATCAAATTAATAGAATACCGTACGTAATCTATGGAGTTTAGTATATATCAAACTCTTCCGAAAAGCAGCAAGGTTGAACCTACTTTTTTTACACGTTCGCTCGCAATTTCTGGGCAGGTTTTGTTTGAATGAAGAAAGACGGCAGGAGGGGGGTGTGATAAGGCACCATGCTTGATTAGATAACGTTCACTGACAGGTACGGTACTGTTTGCACGTCGAAACTCTTGGAGCGTTTCTTTAGCGTGCCAAACTGATAGTAAACGTTCAAACTTTTCTACTTAATCATTCTCCTCGTATTCGTCGCGAAACAAGTTTCTACTTTCGTTTCCTAAATCCATGTCCCACATTATTTTTTCTCTATAACCCCCCCTCCCCCCCATAACATTTATTTCCAATTCCACGATAAAAATCGCAGTTCATGTAAATCAAAACTGACCCGGCAGTTGCGTAACCCGAAATTTCCGAGTTATCGAGAATCCATTTGATATCGGGGCCAAACATTTTCTCCCGTCTTTTTCACACACGACGTACGCGGGCGAAATTGATCGGGCATCCCGAATGGAGTGTTCCTGGCAAAAAGCCAGCCACGAAGTGAAAACCGTTCCGTTCGATGGACTCTTTTTTTTTTTCACGTGCGTGCACGCAACGGCGAACGGGCGAGACTAAAAGGCGAGCGTTTCTTATACCGGTGCACGCTATCTTCATCGCGAGTTGCTTCACAACGCAAATAAATCGATAATCACACTTCCGGGACCGCCTAGAAGTCTCGCCTGTTTTATCGTCTCTTATGATTTTCTTCATATTTTTCCGTATTTTCTTTTTTTGCGTCAAGAATATCCAATAAAAATCTGAACGTTCGATATCACTCCGTTACGAATTCGCGGGATACTAATTTCGATTCAAGGGTGATTAACACGTTCAACCCGGCGTGTACCACCGGTGGTCCATAGGCATTGCTTTCATCTGGCGGCGTGAACCACCGGTGGTCCACACCTAGTTTGTATATAATATATTTCAAAATTCGTAAATAAAGTTTTCTAAGTACTTTATAACAATTTCATGCAACTAGACTTCAGACTCAAGCCATTGACAACAGAAAATATAGTGAAACAAATAAGCGCCACCAGACGAATAAACAATTTATAATCGCCAAACCGCCGACCATACTGACTTCAAAAAAATACGCCGGGTTGAACGTGTTAATCGTGTATAAGGGATGGATAAATCGCTGCGCGGTAAGATTCGATTTTTCCACCGGTTTCGAGATACCGTTGTCAGAATTTCGTATGGATCGACAATTCATGAGCCATCAGGAGCACGTTCCCTCCTCCATTGAATTATTCACTAGAGATCATTTCGCGCGACATCGTTTCAACATCGACCTGGAATAACAAGTGGCAGTTTGTCCATAGGCTTTCATATTTCTTTTTTTTTTATTTTTTTTTTCCTTTAACTCCACGACACTTTTATTGGACCGGTATCCCCTCGAACGATCGTGTGTGTTAAATACATTACACTTACGGTAAGACGAACCCCGTGAGGTGTCCCTTTCATCGCTTTAATTTTTAATTCATACGCGTGTCGGGCGAAAGAAAATAAATAACAAAAAAAAAGAAACGATTACAACGATATCCGCATAGTGGACAAGAGCGAGCATAGCGCCATAAATCTTGCGTAATCGCAGCCAATTAATTGCCATGCAAATGAGCTGGAGCGCAAATTACGGAGAACGAAGGTGGATCCATTCATCGGTGATTTTCTCTTCGTTCTTCTCTTCATCCCATCTCTTTTCTGTCACCCTTCCCTCTTTTCTCTTCGTTGTAAACTCCGATCGAGGTATTCATACGTTTCTTTCTTTTTTTTTCTATTTTTTGTTCTTCGTGAAACACGAAGAAGAGCGGTGTCGCAAGCTAACCAAGGTTAAACTGTTGAAATTCACAAACGAGCCGAAATAGTCCTTCTAAGAATCGTGGCTGGTTCTTAAGGTCGCGCATAATGTGTCTTTCGGTAAAATTCCCTTGGATTCCGTGTATTTTGCCGCGAGACCCTTTGCGTAAAGTACATCCAGTCGGATTTAGTTAGTTAACCACACAAATGTGTGCGACTATGTGTGTGTGTGTGTGTGTGTTTGCCCGGCAAATAACGTAATCCTGAATTATAAATCGCGGGTGAGAAAATTGCCGGGGGATTTTCTCGCCTGCCCTTCGATACGGATTTCTTGCGGAAGCTTTTTACGAATATAGCGTCTACGTCATCCCGATCTTCCACAACGTAGTGACGTAAGTCGTCGTCCTAAATTCCCGTCGCGTCTGCGTCCGAAGGACCTCCGCCTCCCGGTGGAACAACCGCGTCACGGGTTAAGGGGGAAAGGGTGGGGAGGGGAGGGGAATGGTTCTACGACCGGGAAATAAGTTCGGAACTTCTGCATCCGAGTTCCGGAAAGTGTTTCGAGGGATCTTGGGAAAGTTGAAAACGTCGGACAGCTGACTGCGAACGTTAGAAAAATTTTTTGAGACCCGGGCGACACTTGGAAGTTCCGCTGTTTAAACACCGCGTGATACGCGCTGTTCGAACAGACATTGCGATGTGAATTTGTATGTATGTATGTATGTATAGAGGATCGAGGGGAATGAGTCATTTTTATGAGACGAAAGATTGGAGTGCGGGAAACCCTCGGTAATTGTCTGCACGATTTATTCGGATTTAGCTGCTGTAGTATTTTATAAATTTTTGGAGTAGATTTTAAAAATCTATGTTAAAGAGACTATATTGCTTTTAGGAATGCAGACATTTGTAATTTATTTTTATTGTGAATCATATACAGTTTTACACGAGAGAACGAAAAAGATTTAATTATATTAATTATGCGAACCTTGTAGCTCAAGGTACTAAAACGCGAAATTTAAAGCCTTTATTTTAAAAGTAGTTTAGACAAAAATACCCTTAAACTATCCCGTGACATTTTCTCCCAAATATCTCAATAAAAAGGGTATCCCTCAACTTTTCAAACGATCGTCTCATTTCCACACTTGGCACCATCGAAAAATCCCAGCACCCTAAATGAAGCTCTCGATAATTTTCCGGCTTCAACAGTCCTATCCCATCCCTCGCAACCTTAAAGTTATCGAGACTCCCGTAAATCTATTTGATGGACGACGGAAGAAAATCCGCTGCAAATCTTCGCCGTCGCGCGAAACTGTAACTTCTGTCCCGATTCTTCGTCGGTGAGGGACGACTTCCGCTTCCGACGGTCCCGTCATTTCTCCTCGGTCTTGAATGAAGAATGTATCGCGCGAAAGAGGAGAATGAGAGAACACGACGAAGAGGACGACGAGGAGAAGGAGGTGGAGGAGGAGGATACCCGGTGGTTTTTGCCGAGTTAACCTCGGATTACCAGCCATAACGTTTTACGACGACGACTCGCGGGAATTGCCATTCCGTTCGTGTGGACGGCTCGTAAGGAGCTCGTAAACGACTTGCATAAAATTGATTCGCCACAGTCGGCCTCGCGGGGACAGAGAGCTCGTCCGTTTTGCGAAACCGGCCCCGGGAATTTTCGGCGACGCGGCAGAATTCCGCCCGAGCGTCGAATAAATTAGCGAAAGGTGGAGGAAACCGCCCGGGCGGAAAGGAGAAGCGAATGCGAATTCCTCCGAGCGGTATCGCGCGCCGTTTTAAAAACTTAATTTCACTCGGCCGGGGTGCCGGTCTTGTAATTACAATATCGCCGCGGAACGTTTAAGCTGTCTGACCTGGTAGCGTCCTACTATCCTTACTTTTATATATGTATATACACATATATATATGTATATCGTGTTAGATAAAACGAGATATTGAGACATTAAAGTGTCCTTGTCTCGGATGAAGAAATATGACGTTGTGGGATATAGTATTACGTTGTGATAGGGTTTAACAGGACAGTTAACAGGGTTTTAAATTTGACGTTTAGATTAAATTGACAATGAAAAAGTTTTATTATATTTTTTTCTGGATTCTTATAGAATGTTTTAGGTGATATTTTTGATAAAATTGTAGATCGACGGAAATTTTATTCGTTCGTTATTAATGTTCGATAACGTTTTATGTTTGTTCGAATAATTTAATCCGTCTGCTTAATGTCGGACAGCCGAACAGCTTAATAACGTCAGCTGAGACAGTTTGAATGTATCGGCTGACGTTCACGCCGTGTTGTGGAAGCAAGGCAACAACATTCCGGTAGTTTCACGAGGACAGAAAAGCTGGTACGTGGGCGTGACGGCCGCATGAATCGTATCTCGCCGTGAAACGGATCCCTTTGTTGAACGTGGGTGCGTGAACACTGGCCCGTGTACGCGCGAATCGACGTGCACACAATGCAAAGTCCATTCGAGTCTGCGAAGAAGTTCATCTTACGTACATCCTATACGGAACAATTAAAAGAAACCTCTAATCCTGATATCGTATACAGGAACAAAATTCAATGTAGTTGAAAAATAATCTAATTATCAGATAATATATTTATTGGTCCAACAATCCATTCGTTTTACTATTAAAACAGAATATCAATTGAAACATTTTATACTTCAATAAAAGAATAACTGTAAGAAATCAATTTCTCACAAAAAGTTAATTATACAATAACAATCTTAATTATCCAACGTTCAATTTGTAAAATATATCTATATTGAGTATATCATAGAAATTCAATATGTTAACTTAACCATAGTAAATCAGTATATCGACAAATTTTGTTAGTAATAATCTAGTTTATATTGATCGTTTTATAGCCGATAAATATATTCTTTTCAGTATCATAAAAAAACCGAGTTGTCGTGTGCTTAACTCGAATTACTCAATTGATCAATGATCTTTGCAATTAAATTCGACAACAAAGAACAATATCGGAGTTATGGTGGTACTACAACGTTACTCTCACTTTCTCAGTTGTTACACGGAAAACCGTCCAGGTGTGTAAACACGCACGTGGTCGCTGGTACTCACGTGAGTCGCACACCGAAAAAGAATCCTTTTACCGATAACCGTGGCCGCCGGTTCGTTTGTGTGTTAACATCGTACGCAATCATACGACGTACGTACGTATAGTGGGTTTGTGGGTTACGCTGCGGCCACGCGGAATTATTCGGCTCGTATAACGAACCGCTAATGAATATTGATGCGCCGCAGGTTCGTTCCGCTCGAGGTCGATGCATTAGCATTATTAACACTTCCGAGCGACGAATCACGAGGCGGTGTCGTATCGAAAAAGAGAAAGATCGGTGCGTTGAAAACCACCTGTACAATATTGAAATCCGACGAGGTCGAACGGTAGAAAAAAAAAAAAACACCCGTAGAAAGTGTAGTCGAAATATTCCACTCTCATTTTTCGTGCCACTTACCTACCGTGAAACTAGATTATTAATGTAATTTAAATAACCTGGGGGATTGGAACGTTAAAGGTGAACATTCATTTATATTTCTTTGTCAAAAGTATTCATTAGTTTTTTGCCCCTTTAATCGCTCGATCAATAGATATTTTTCATAAAAAGTGAAGTACTTCCTAGATACTAGAGAAAAAAAAACGGTCTAAAGTATCCTTCGAGAACGATCGATAAATCGAGGAAATTTGCTACTTGCTCGATTGACCCTGATTTACTGTTCTTCGTTCTTCCCTTTCGAGCTCGAAGTTTCTTATCGATTTTATAACGATCAAAAGTTCACGGTGCTATTTAAGGTGCGAAACTTTCCAGATTATTTTCAAACAGGGCTGTAACTTGGAACAAGGAACCCGCTATAAAGCTGGGAGCAATTTCGAGGTTCGTTATACATATACATGAAATATGTGTCGTGCAAGGTATAAACAGGGTGTAACAGAAATTCTGGGACACTTGGGCTTTATGGATAGAACGCATAAAAATAAGAAAAAAAAGTCTTATAAGTCGAGGGCGCAGCTCACCCCCTACGGAGATACAACCCCTTTTGTAAAAAATGTTTAAAAAATTATATCTCCGAAACGGTAAGTCGTAGAAAAGTGATTTTGATTGCGATATAACCGGAAAAGATCAAAGTTTAATAAAAAAAATGTAGCCGCTGCGATTACTACCGTTAAGTTGCATTTATTCTTGTTAATAAAAAACAAATGTAATTATTTCTATGTTAGCGGCTGTTTATCACCTCGAGAAAAATGTGGATAATGCATCGGGACTTGCTTTGCGAAGACAGCCAAAAAAAAATTAATATTATTATAAATTATAGGTGCTAAAATTAGTAGTTTAACGCCCGCCGCGAAGACGCCTGCCGATATGCAGCCTCCGACACGTCAGATTGGTGATGTCTAGTTCTACTGACTACGTTTGACCTACTTTTTACATATGGTACGGACTCGCCCTGTGCCTACCGCTGACCTACATCTTACATATGGCACCGACATGTCCTGTGATTTACACTAAAAAATGTATTACGTATTCTATTACAGTATTCATCTTACCTTTAAACGAATTGTTTAAAATTGGTGTCCGTTCACCTCGATAAATTTCCGCAATGGTTTCTTCATTGAACGCCGTACATTGGCATAAACTTCCTCTGGGTTATTATTAATTTTCGCACATCCATTTAAACAGAACAACACAAAACAGTCCAAGATAGTTTTTGCCGGTTAAACACACTGGTACAGAACACGGTCCCACCAAAAGATTGTTCACCATACCGCACCACATATTTACGCTAAATTGTATTTGCATATTAACAAATAGTATTTGTTACAGCGCGCAAGGAGACACAGTTCTTTATTCTTAATCTTTTAAACGATCTACAACATTCTCTCCGACTCGTTCTTACGACACTCACTGCAAAACGATCCTCTTTGTACTGAATTCGACAGTAACTGCAGCAAAATCTCACCCGCTCCTTTACATTCATTCTCTCACTTGCACTTCGTTGTATCTCGCTCGCACTCATCCCTTACGAGTTGGTGAAGGCCTGCGAAGCGTTACCGAAAATTCGACCGGAAGACCCCCGTGGTGGACGCTCTTCGGTCGCTTTCGCTCGCCTGCCATAAACCTGCCTTACCTGCTCTGTCCCTACAATTAACATTTGGCGAACACTTGCTCACTCATTTCTGGCAGGCAAGCGAAACCGACCGCCATGGGTGTTTTCCGTGGGAAACCTGGTCGACTTCGACGCTTCACAGGCCTCCACCAACTCGTAAGGGATGAGTGCGAGCGAGATACAACGAAGTGCAAATGAGAGAATGAATGTAAAGGAGCGGATGAGATTTTGGTGCAGTTACTGTCGAATTCAGTACAAAGAGGATCGTTTTGCAGTGAGTGTCGTAAGAACGAGTCGGAGAGAATGTTGTATATCGTTTAAAAGATTAAGAATAAAGAACTGTGTCTCCTTGCGCGCTGTAACAAATACTATTTGTTAATATGCAACGACAATTTAGCGTAAATATGTGGTGCGGTATGGTGAACAATCTTTTGGTGGGGCCGTGTTCTGTACCAGCGTGTTTAACCCGCAAAAACTATCTTGGACTGTTTTGTGTAGGGATATTTAAAAACGATATTGTTTACTTATCGCCAGTGCCTGACGAGAATGTGCTGCGGCAACACATTGTAAATGGATGTGCGAAAATTAATAATAACCCGGAGGAAGTTTATGCGAATGTACGGCGTTCAATGAAGAAACCATTGCGGAAATTTATTGACGTGAACGGACACCAATTTTAAACAATTCGTTTAAAGGTAAGATGTATACTGTAATAGAATACGTAATACATTTTTTAGTGTAAATCACAGGACATGTCGGTGCCACATGTAAGATGTAGGTCAGCCGTAGGCACAGGGCGAGTCCGTACCATATGTAAAAAGTAGGTCAAACGTAGTCAGTAGAACTAGACATCACCAATCTGACGTGTCGGAGGCTGCATATCGGCAGGCGTCTTCGCGGCGGGCGTTAAACTACTAATTTTAGCACCTATAATTTATAATAATATTAATTTTTTTTTGGCTGTCTTCGCAAAGCAAGTCCCGATGCATTATCCACATTTTTCTCGAGGTGATAAACAGCCGCTAACATAGAAATAATTACATTTGTTTTTTATTAACAAGAATAAATGCAACTTAACGGTAGTAATCGCAGCGGCTACATTTTTTTTATTAAACTTTGATCTTTTCCGGTTATATCGCAATCAAAATCACTTTTCTACGACTTACCGTTTCGGAGATATAATTTTTTAAACATTTTTTACAAAAGGGGTTGTATCTCCGTAGGGGGTGAGCTGCGCCCTCGACTTATAAGACTTTTTTTTCTTATTTTTATGCGTTCTATCCATAAAGCCCAAGTGTCCCAGAATTTCTGTTACACCCTGTATGTATATGTGTCTACGTCATTGGCTAGAAAATTTGACAGAGGATAGACACCGTAGCTCCCCAGCGTCTAATCGCGTTAAATTGTTTCGTAGCCCGGGCAATTGGTGACGTACACCGCTCTGACCTCGTTCAATGTTACAGAATAGACGCTCACTTAATTTCAACTTGAGTCGCCGCGATTAGATACCATGCGAATGCAGGTTTCCGCTGATGGTAGCTTGACTTTGAACTTTCGTTATCGCCGGGCATCGCGTTCCAGCTTACGCGTCACTTTTCCGAATTCCCTCCTATTTCAAAACACGCCGATAAAGCCCACTGTACACGTAGAATCAATTTCGTTAATCCACGCTGTTATTGGATCATTCTTGGATCAGTACTCGTTATTGGATCATTCATTCTATCCTCTTCGGCGAAAAAAGACACTGAGTTTTCAATAAATATGAACAATCGTTGAATTTCTATTGAAATAATTGATATTTCTGAATGAGAAAAAAAATACAGATGTGATAGTAACGATTTTCAAAATTAAACATATTTTTTACCCTAATGTCGGTACTTTAATGTGTGATTCTCAGCACGATAACGCGCCTATCAAACCAACGTTGTACATCACTCCACTAAATCGCTCAACCTAAGTATATCATTACCTAAAAACTATCATTAAATCGACGTTCACGATCTAAACACCGCGTCCCCAGAGATCTCACATAGATCTCACGGATCACCATCCTAGTCCAAGATTCTCTCTTCGCAAACCATAATAACCTACACGGTGGTCTAATACATAGAACGATGTGGTAAAGAAATCGCTCTATTACCACGTCGATCTATTCTAAGGGTTTGCGGGGGCCGTTAGTCACCGCGTAATATTACGTTGTCCATTCTAGTAACCCTTCGGGGGAAAAAGATAGAAGACAAATACCAAAAAAAAAATAAGATACCAACAAACGGCAGTCAAACGGGGCTCCTTATTATCCGTGACTCGTTCGCAACTCCGTACGACGCTAATTACAAACTTTCATTACGAGTCACGCTCGTCCCGACGGATGGTGCGATAGTCGAGCAGCTTCCGCGGCGAACAGGAACGTAACCTCGAGGAGCATGATCGCGCGCGGCAGAAAGACGAAAGGGAAGCCGTACAGGTAATTGCGCCTATTAATCAGCCGGTTCGTCGAGGTGTACGCACTGAACACGCATCGATTAGGCGTCGTTTCTGGCCCCCACGCGACTAAACCGCGTGGGCGATCGAGGAACTCGATGATCTACGACTAGTTTTCCAGACGATCTTTTTAGATTTTCATTTTCTCTTGTTCGTTTATATACAGGGTGTAACGAAATGCGGGGACACTTTTACAGAGTCGATAGTACGCAGCGAAAGATGAAAAAAAAAGTGTTTAAAGATTTGTCTAAAAATTACCCCCTATTGAGATACGCCTTTTGTAAAAAGTTTTTAAAAAATCATATCTTCGAAATGGTACGTCGTAGAGGACCGATTTTCATTTTAATATTACCGGGAGAGACTAAAGTTTATGAAAAAAAATATCACTATCTATGGAAAAGAAGCCTTAGTGAGTGCCCTTAATTTTTCACAAGTTGTTAAACACCTAATATGATATGGGTAATCGAAATTGTCTGGATTAAACAAGAATAAATGTTACTTAACGGTAATAATCGCAGCAATTATATTTTTTTTATTAACTTTGATCTTCTCCGGTTATATTACAATCAAAACCAGTCCTTTACGAAGTATCATTTCGGAGATATGATTTTTTAAAATTTTCCAACAGGGGAAATATCTCGATAGGGGGTGGTTTTTAGACAAAACCTTACAGACTTTTCCTATCGATTCTGAAAAAGTGTCCCCGCATTTTTGTTACACCCTGTATATGTGTGTACATATGTGTATATTGAAATTATTGGAAGATGGCTGACGCTTTAAGACCTACGGTCGACTCGAATCGACGGAACATCGGGCAACGTGTTATCATTGCGACGCCTCGGTGCGTCGTCCGATGGTAATTACGACGTTTCGGAAAGAAGAAAATAAAAACAATCGAAGGATCGAAGAAGCGTATACGCGATGCAGATAGCTGGGAGGAAGGGCAGAGAGATAGATTATTTACGATTATTAATCACGTGGCTCCGAAGGCTGCGCATTGATTAAGAACTCTTAACTACCTACGGACTCTCTCCGATTTACGCGGATGATCAACGGGGAATCGATCCGGATGGATCCATGCTTCGTTAAGTCTGCTATCGAGCATGGGGGTGAGGTAACGAGGATTTGTTGGAGAAAAAGGAAAACTTGAGATGTGATAGAGGAATTATTATCTATTCTGTGTAATTACAAGATTCACTATGTGGTTAACATTTAGCAACACTTATCTATTAACGAATTTTTAATGAATCGAAATATAATTATATTTATTTTTACATATTTTTACTGTTAATATTTAAATAATATCCTCGATATCTAATTAAAAAATCTAGATTTCCACAGATTACAACATCACCGAATTTTCACCAAACGTATCAAACTAACCAGACACTATATTCTCATATTTTATAATAAAAAAATTATTATAAATCCAGTTGAAAAACCTTTTCCGCGTAACACAACGGTATCGCAACATTAAAACTACGCATACGAAGCGTATCATCAAAGTGGAAGCTCCTAAAGGGTTAATTTTCCATCGAGTCATCTCGCGGCTCCTCCGAACGCCTCGGAAAACAAAAGAAGACAGATAGGACTTATCATTCACGGCGTTTACGAGGTTCGCGGAGCTAATTGCGAACCACCGTAAGAACACGGGGGAACCGGACGGTTAAAGAAACCCGCGGGAGGAAGCTCGATGGGTAATTACGAATATTAATCACGCCGGGATGGTCTTCGTTGCCTTCGGGTTCGGTGATCCACCACGTAGGCGAACGTTCCCTTACCTTCCTTCGGCATTATGGCCGTGTGTTTTCGTTCGTGCAACGGCTCAACGTTTGCGTGCTACGGTCGTTCATTGTGTGCTGGTATCTGTGACTCGTGGAGGCATTTCTCGCGCGATAAACCGGTAACCGCACGGCCGTTACACCGCGAACACCACGGCCACTTTGTCGTAGCGTGTCTAAACCCCCCTTCGGTTGTGCCCTTAAAGCTACGTTTACAAGTGTCGGCGAGCGCGAGGATTCACGCCAGTTGTCACGGTCGAACGTCCGCCCCTGGCACGAATTGATTTAACGACGCTCGGGGAAGAAAGCTGGATCGGGAATAAGTCATTCGTTTTTTTTTGATTTTTTGTTTCGATCGCTTTTCCAACGCGACACGCCGTCGGAGTTTGTTCGTACGGTTTAAAGAATCTACGGTTTCATCGGTGTAGGTTTAACACTTTGTTGTGTTATA
The DNA here is from genome assembly GCA_917499265.3 of Mimumesa dahlbomi. Lineage (NCBI taxonomy): Eukaryota > Metazoa > Arthropoda > Insecta > Hymenoptera > Crabronidae > Mimumesa > Mimumesa dahlbomi. The sequence goes on from OU824124.1 coordinate 5,881,504, forward strand.
GATAATGTTATATGGGTTTTTAACGAGTTTCTCCGTTGATATATGTAGAATATCAATTTATTTTACGCTACATTTGGTTTTTTAAGGAAATATTAGTAATACTAACTAATTTTCATCGTTTGGATGAATTAATAATGAATATTTCCGTGCTTTTCTGCGCGAAATAACGATTGGTTTAATGCGAGGTACATTATAGTTCGTAATTTATTAAATAAAAATAAATCATAGTGTCTAAAGTAGCCCTATAGTTTCAAGGCAACTGCAAGTATCATTCATTTCTACTTCCTCACTTTCCAACAAGAAAAATTACACTTTCTCAGTTTCCAACACCCCGACTCAGCGGCGCGTTAATATTATTTCTAATTTATCCGCCACTTCTTGATCCTCTGTAGCTTGGTAGATCCATCATTAAAAGAATAAGCGGTAACGAACACGAAAAGTCGAATGAGACGTTCAATTTGCGGCGGGTACTCTGAATGGACGGTCTCATTTGTCTTTCGGTGGATTTAAATGGGGCCCTAACGAGAGACAAGTCGGGCCCCGACGATATCCAAGTCGACGGTGTTTTCATGGTTGCGCGGTGAGATCGATAGCAATTGTAACGTATGTATACATATATGTATATGCAAATGATCCACGTATGTTACATATACATATGTATACATATACAAATAAACACATATGTATACATATGTATATTTAACAATAATATGTATATGTATACATATACCCATATAGCCATATGTATACATACGTATATTTAACAATAATATTTATATGTATACATATACCCATATACCCATATGAATACATATGTATATTTAACAATAATATGTATATGTATACATATATCCGTATACCCATATTTATACATACGTATATGTAACAAAAATATGTATATGTATACATATACCCATATACACATATGTATACATACGTATATGTAACAATAATATGTACATATATGTATACACAAACCCATATACACATATATATACACATGTATATGTAACATACGTGGATCATTTGTTTCCTAGGTTGGTCGCACCGTTATCCCGATGCCGGAAGAGAAAGTGACCGCGTCGAAAATTTTTCTCCCCACCTTCGTAAACCGCGACACCTTGTCGCACGTCGGATCGATGGATCACTCGGTCGAACTTGAATGGAAAGCCATGAAAACACAACGTGGGCGTACCTACGTACGCTGACATAAGTCAAGCTCCATCCTCGCATTAAAATTTTAATTATCCACCTGGAACACATCGCTCCAGGCTTCTCCTGTAGAACTTCGCTGTGTAATTATATCTGTAATACACAGTTCATTATATTATCTCGTTACTTTATTATCCAGAAAACTTTACGATAGAAACTGTTCGACTTCTCATGTCGAGGTGTTGTTTCTCGGTTGTTTCTTTTCCCTCGCGAAGTTGCGGCAGTTCATTATCATAAAGTAGGAAGGGAATCCATAAAGTTACTGAATTATTTCGGTGTTTCCAGGGATGTTATTTTTTTTTTTCAAAGTCTCGCACGAAAACTTACTTCTATTTCCAAGTTATTTACGAAGTCTACCCGCGTGTATTTATTATAAATAATATTTCCGAGAACCATGGAAACGAGGGAAGCAGGGTTTTACGTAGGGACGCGAATGCTTACGTTTTGAAAAACAATTAATTATCCACCGTTCCGAACGTAATGATGCGAGACTAAAGGCGAGAAATTTCATGCCGCTACGAGGATCTTCGGCTCGTTCGTCCTGCCAATTAAGAGGAGACACGATACCAGGCGCGAGATCCTCCGTGGTAACGAGGCTCGTTTGCAACGACGATGAAAAAGACGACGCGGGGCCCGCGAGAGTAATATCCTCACTTTCGTTTTCAACGTTTCTTGGCTGGTTATGCTAATTCCATCCGTCTACTAATGTCGGCCTATTAGACATCACCGACACGCGAATGTGCTCCACCCTCTTTGCGTTCGATGATGAGAAACACTCTGTCTACTTAATTCTACATGACAGGAGCACACCGGTTAACGCTCGTCACGTAAAACGATTCCAGCGAGTAACACGCGGTACCCTTTTGTTATTTAAATCGAACACATATATAATGTATGTGACTATAATTTCGTATGGAGAAGTTGAGTTACCGCAGTGGGTTTTGGTTAACACCGAATTTACCGAGTTTGGTTAAACGACAGTTTCTGAACTTTGCACTGAAATTTCTGCATTCGGTATTTGGAATTAGTTTTGTTGATTATTATGAGAAAAATATTATTATTTTTATTACTCTGTAGAAATAATATCGTTTCACGATTCAATTGTACAAGTTCGATTTTTTTTATAGAAATACGTATTTTAAATTGTCAGTAGCTTCAGTGTCCATTTCGTCGGTGAGAATAAAAAGGTGGACACTATGATACAATGAAATTCGTGTTCCCAATAAAAGGATATAGGTCAACGTAATTTTCCGTATGGAATGAAAACTCGTTGATCGTGGAGTTTGATAACCTTGTCGCGTTTAATAGAAACGCTGATGTAACGTGTAGGAAGAAACCGGAGCGACTCTTCGGTTTCTTTCACGTCGATTCGCGTTCTTTGATACACGAACGTCGAGTATAAAGGCGGCGCAAAAACGTAACATGTGCCACGGGGTTTTTTTCAAAAAGGATCGCGCGGCGCTGGAGCATTCTGATTGGTCCACCGGCCACGTCCTCGTGGTGATCCCGACGACCTTGGAGCCGTGGCTACCATAACATCGGGGAACAACCTCACCTGGCCTCACCTCTCATCCCTCCGCTCTTCTTCTTCTTCTTGTCAGGCCACCTCCCGATCGCAACCTTCGTCAGATCGACGTTAGGCGACGTTCACACTGGCGCGCGAGTGTCGCAGAAAATTTTCTTCGCGACGTCTTCATCCGATCGGACAACGTCCAGGAATTCCGAACATCCGAATGGTTCTCGCGAGGGATTTCTTTTTCTCACGATCGTCGAAGGGATTTTTCAAACAGTGTCGTAATTTTTTTGATTGATCTACTAAGACAACGTGAGCCCTTCGTGATGATAAAATCATCTTGGAGGGTGAAACTGGAGAAGAGTGAGGTTCGTTGTTTGATTTATAATATGTGTTAGGTGTTGAAATGTATTTTTTTCTGATTTTTTGGTGAATTAGGAATTTTATTTCGATGATTATTTTCCTGCGATCACCCGCGACGATCGTCGAAGGGACTTTTTAACACTAGAACTACCGAGGATTATTTTGGTATGTCTAAAAACGTTAGATAAATATGTTTGTAGAAAGGGAACAAAAGAGGATAGTAAATTGATCGATTTAATTAATTTACATATAGAGACACAGCTGTGACGAATTTTAGAAAACGCAATTTCAATAAGAAATTAAGAACCAGTCATTTTGACTGTGTTGGTAGTTCTAGTGTTAAACAGTGTCGTAATTTCATCGATCGACCAAGACAACGCGAACCCTTCATCGAAGTAGAGATACTCGTTTCGAGTGATCGACACTCGGCCAATTTGTACCCACGTCGAGTGGCAATCGTGTTATTTTATATTTATTTTTTTTCTTTTCATCAAAACTCGTATGAATGTATTCCTGACACTAGTACATATTGCTAAAAATCGTCTCACCTTTCGTGTGACCTCGCGAATGGTCGATAGGTGTGATAAAGCTGGACAATGTAATTCATAGGGGTGGTAGATAAACGTGGGGGAATACGAACAGTGGCGTCAACTCGATCAAACAACTAAAAGTGGGTTAACCAGGTAATACGTACCATGAGAGATGCAGCCGAAGAAAATCGTAACTCAAAGACCAACCGAGGCTTATTATTATTCATGACGAAAAAGTAGGTCATGCGAGGGCGAGGAAGGGTAAGAGGGAACGAGAGGGGGGGAGGTAAATCGATTACGTTCGATCATCCGAACGAATTTCGTGGACCCGTCGCCTGTGAATGTAACTTCGGAGAAACCAATGCGATCCCTCAGGGGCGTCTTTTACTTGTATGCACATACATACATGTAATACACATTTGCATAGATATATATGTGGGTCAGTGTGACGATCAACATCGACGGTATAATACACCCCCTTATCGATCGGCGTCTTATCGTGTGTAAACACGGAAAGGCAACGTAGTACTACGGTATAGATAAGGGACCGCCAACCGAGTTTCTGAATCCATTCATTCTACATATACAATACATATATGTATATGTATATGTATATGTATTCCAGTTCATTCGACGACGAACATAATTAGCCCGACGAAGGGTCTCTGACCGTTGATTAAACAGCGACCGTCAACGACGTGGTTTATCATGGTTCGTAAGGTCGACCGGATATTATTCCTACGTTGTTTCGTCGTGTAACGATACGTTTCATATTCTTCGTCCATTAACGGTGTACAGGGGATACGGAATGAAATTGTCTACCGGTTAATTTAAACGTTTTTGTACCACCCTTCGTTAGACCGGACGTGATATAGGGTTTTATGATGTTTCATCTACGCGTGTGTATTTTACTTCTACATACCACGTGAAACCTACATACCACCGTGTCTGTCTGTACGTGTGTATGTATATGTATATGTATATGTGTAATGTTAAATCAACGTTCTTTTAAACTCGGCGAAATTTATTCATGACCTGTATGTACATACATACGGACACGTTATTTAGTTAGTCGCGGGTAGGCGCCGGTGATTTATTCGTACAAATAATCTACAACCAGTGTGTTATTCCCGATCGCCGTACGGTTTTAAGATCAACGGGGGTATTCACCCGGTCGTCTCACCGAAGGCCGAAAGAATGGTAAACCAAAGGTTACGAGCACGTAGACGAGTCGGGCGGCGCGGTTAGGTACTTCAGCTTCGGTACTTCAGTTCCCCGACGATCGGCCAGTCAGCCAGCCACCCACTTTAACCAGCCACCCACGTGGGTGTTGTATGTATGGATGTATGGATGTATGGATGTATACATGTGGCAAAAGCATATACACAGTTCTCCCGTGTTTGCATTCCTTCCCTTCAATTCCCGCCGTTTCAACGAGTCTGTGCGAGAAGGGCGGGGGAGGGGGGAAAAAAAGTAATATCTGACATCAATATCCTGTCTGTTTTCACAATGGAACTAACGTTCCGTCTGACGCTGTCTCTTTTTCCCCCCCGTTTTTTTAAAATGAGGTCACACTTTTCCACGGGATATTGCGTTTTTTTTTGTGTTTGGTTGAAAAGTGATGTCTCGATTTAATTATGTATTATTTCCATGAAGGTTTTGGTACGATTTAGTTATTTCGATGTATCGACCATGCTGTTCGAGTTTCTTTAAAACGAACCGGCAGATTTTCGTACGTTGTAAATAGAAATTGTTTGTTTTCACAATGGAACTAATGTTCAAACTGATGCTGTATAGTTTATTCCTTTTTTAAAATGAGGTCACACTTTTCCCACGGGAAATTGTGTCTTTTGTTGTTACGGTTTAAGAATGATGGGTGTCTTAATTTAATTATGTATTTTTTCAATAAAAACTTTGGTATGATTTAGTTGTTTCGATGTATCGACGATGCCGTTCGAGTTTCTTTATAAGCGAACCCCATGGATTTTTGTGCGTTCGAACGTCATAACATGGCCGCCATTAAAATCCAAAGCCATAATAAGACGCACCGGCGTGCAAAAACACCTTTCGGTTCGTTGCTGGTGGCGGGTTCCGTCGTTGTCGCGATAACGTTCATGGAAAACGCTGCTGCCCGACTTTACGATGCGCGATAGCGGTCTAATGTATGCGAAAACAACGCCCGTTTAACCCGAAGCCCCACTTTGATGGATCAACGCAATATATCAGACAGCCTGGACTTAATAAATCCTACGCGAATTCAAAAATCTATCTTTATCTCAACACTTTATCCACACGAGAATTTTATAATGAACGACAACTTGCCACCAAGGGCGTCGTTTTCATGAAATAGAAAGAAAGATCGATCATTCTTCCTAATTTCCATATCCATTAAATTAAGAACTTTGACTCATTATTAATCAAACCAAAGCAATTTCACTATCACGATCTAATTGAGCCGTTTATTTTGAAAGTGTCTAACTGTCATAAACAACATTTAGAATTGAGGAAATTCAAAATATAAATGATAATTTTGAACACATAATTTTTCGCAGTTAGTTCAATCATCAATACACTTACTTTGAAAGTGGCCCAACTCCATTTGTGATCAGAAAACACATATTATTCACTTATTAATTATTATTATCTTAATAGGAATTGTAAATTTAACTATTTTAGCTGTACTTAAACAGTATAACACATTGGTATCCCATACGTATATTTTTAACTTTGTTCAACCCGCTAACTCTTAAATATCTCAAATCAAGTATAAACGGACTTAGGCCACTTTCAAAATAAACGGCTCAATCATTCCACACATATCACCCATCAACCTACCCATGATCACTATCAACCCAAACTACCTAACACCACAAATACCCACATTTTACCATTCCCACCTGCCGTCATCATTCCACACTCCACAATCCGCAAAAAATAAAAAAATCCCCTTTCGACAGGTAAAAAAAAACAGACACTTTACTATGATTACTTAATAAGTATTCAGCGAATAGCGAACGAAGTCCGCGAGTGAATCGCATTCCGCGGATCGGCACGCAATTACCAGACAGAGACAGGTCGGGTGGACAATGTCTCATAATTCAGATCCACTTCCTTATGACTCCATTGTACCGCGGCCTTGTACGTACAATGGACGTCGCCGATGGTCGGTCACCGAGAAGGATGGCCTCGATGATGTGTGTCTACCCTCTGGTCCGGGACCAATCTTTCCCGGTCGATGTTTACATGTGTCGGCACAGCCAGAAAGGAACTCGTTCCTCTCGTGCAAACGACTGGGCATTACCGCGCGGGGACCGCGTGGGCCGTCGTACGGCCCTTTTTCCGTTTCATCCGCACCGGAATATCCTGCAAGTACGTGGTCGGCGAACACGTGGGTGTCGTGCCCACCTTCCTCCTCGCGGTTCACCGTGTTCCGACGTTATTTTCTTGATGAATTTCATTACACGTATTTTCTGCGAGGCGCGCGGCCATTTTCTTCGCGATGATAATCATCGTGTAGGGTGAAAGTGGAGAAGAGTGAGGCTCGTTGTTGGATTTAATAAGTATTACTTAGGTGTTGAAGTTTTTTTTGGGGGATTTTGTGGCGAATTAGGAATTTTATTTCGATGATTTTTTGATATTTTTTCTGGTACTTAAGTGTAGAGTCAGTAAGTTAAGGGTAAATTATTTTTGAACCTAATATTTAGAGACAGAATAGATTTTTATAGATATTTTTTGAAAATTATTGAAAAATATGGCTCCCAGCGTTGCATCCTCGTGTATATTTTGCATGAAACAATAGCGACACGTTGGAAAAATATCATTGTTCGGCGTCGTACCGTACAGATTGGCATTTGTAAGTGGTTAATTTGAATTGTTGCTCTCTTTTTTTTTTGTAGGTGCGTTTATGTTAATTGTCCATTGTGCAATAACGAGCAGACTAATGCGAAATGTATTTGGTACACTAACAATTAGCTGGAACGGTGATCTTGATTACGTGGTCATTGGAACTATTGCAATTTCCGTTCCTCCGAAGGCCGATTGTTAAAACGTCAGGCAAGACGCTAATAACGTATTACGTTCTCTTTCATCGGCAGCAATGGTCGCCGGGTTACTCAAGAACCGGTTGTTACATCAATATGGAGTGACAGAGTATTCAAACTAGCTATTTCTTACGAATAAACTAGGAAACTAAAAGGGATCAGCCACCTCCGCGCGATCCTCGAACGTTCGGAGTCGATCGCGATCTATGTAACCGAAGTAATTTCCTTGTTTGAAAATCCACGTCAGAGGAATAAATTTGTTTCTTATCTTAAATCGCAACGGTAGAACATCAACAATCTGCTATTAATTTAAATCGATTAAATAGATCGTTTAATTATTAGACAACTTGAAAATGAACAAGTGCCACTTTTCATCTATGAATCACTCTATGATGTTTGTAGTTAAACAATATACACCTCTTTCTCTTCCTCTCTTTCTCTCTCTGTTTCTCTCCACCCGAAAAAATTAGATACCAAAAATGATAAATAATTACAATTTTAACGATGGCTAAAACTTATAATTGTAAAATACTTTTTATGTAATTTAATTTAGTATAGAGTTTTTTGGATCGCTCAATAGGCCGAAGTATTAACTTTTACATACAAAAATGATAAATAAATTGAAAATCGCAACTATATTACCTATAGCAGTCCCTCGATCGAATAAATACCAACGTCATCCACAAACGTGCCACGAAATAACATAATATTAAATAAATACAACCAAAGTAACTAATCCTAAAAAATATCGTTCTCGCGAACAAACATATCTTCCCTCGCGAGAGAACAAGCATAAGCACAAAAATAATATTCCAGCCACCTGAAATCTACCTCCAATGAACACCGTCGCTTTGCACCTTCCGGCGACTCAACAAAAGGAGATCCCCATTGAAATTCCAAGTCCGCCTTCCAGTTCCCGGTGTAAAGCACGAGTTTAACCGGGGCCTAATTCCCTGTCCCCGTAGTTTCTCGTAACTCTTATCGCCAACAACGCGATGTCACTGGCGAATCGCGTCGTCCGATTGGTTACGCAACCGACGGGCACAGCGGGCGTTCTTCTCGGTCTGCATCGCGACTGCAGGGATTTCTGCTGCAGTTTATAGTCCCCGTTGTTTCCTCCTCCCCCCTTCGCTCCCCCTCTTCCCCCCTCCCCAAGTTATAGCGTCGTCACGCCGACGTCTCCGCGACGCGACGCTGGTCCCCTCAGTCTCCAACGACGAGATTCGCGGCGAACCGCGAGGATAAACGGGACGATAAGCGGTGATCGCGGGACGTTTCTCTCGATATCTATCCGGGGCACGTCACTGGCGAACGCGAAACGCCGCGGCAGTCGCGAGACGCGCATACGTGCAAAGGCACGCGGTTTGCAATTCGCGCGAGAAACCCGTCGTCGACGATAGCGTCGATAGTGTGTGTTGTTGTATCGCGACGCGAGTGTGTTGGTATTGTTGATATTAGGTTGATATTAGGGAGAGTTTTGTTATTGTTCATTGAAACGCGAAGACACTGTAGTGTCTGAGACACGTGGATCGTGAATTTGGATTAATTTAGAAAAGGAGATTCTAAATTGATCGATGGTGCGAGATTTATTGATCTGGATCAAATGGAATTAGTGTCAGTGTGATATTATCTATGGGAATAAGTAAATGATTTCCCAATTGAATCGGTGTGTTTTAAATAACATGTAAGATCTACGTACGAGCTCGTCTGATTTTGTACAATAAAAACGATTTACCACGGTGATTTTTCAAATCACGAAAGTTTTCTTCGTTTCCACTCCGACCATTCGGAGTTTTCTTTTCGTTTTCACGCGATAAGGTAGATCTTGCATCGGTGTGTTTTAAATAAATTTAAGATCTACGTACGAGCTCGTCTGATTTTGTACAATAAAAACGATTTACCTCGGTGATTTTTCAAATCACGAAAGTTTTCTTCGTTTCCACTCCGACCATTCGGAGTTTTCTTTTCGTTTTCACGCGGCAAGGTAGAGACCGAGGCGGATGAAACGGTCGGGTTTTGCGCCGCGGACGGTGATATCTATGAGATCGTCGGAACGGATCTATCTCCCGGAGCGATGTAAATATTTACGAGAGAATATCGTTGACTCGCGAGCAAGCGAGGTTCGTGTGCAGCACACCGATCCCCCCGGTGCTCGCCAGTCGGAGTACGTGAATACGTGTGAGAGCACGTACGGTAACGTGGTGCTGTTGTCGCGTCGTGAGAAACGAGACCCCGGGTGTTTTACGCGTTTCCATGTCCGCGAGAAATTGGTTGACCCTATTAAATCATCCGCGAAACGAGCCGGCCATGTTTAACGGTCGCTAATAATCGAAGGATTTGTCGGTATACTATATGTAGATATTATAAACATAGAGAATACGATCGTGAGTTCACCGATGGTTCGACTTGGATTTCGTTCGTGAGAAAGTTCACGGATTCTTTCACGTTACCTTATCAATCATTAACATTTAACTCTGACCATCGCGTTAATTGTGCGTGATTCGTCGAACGAACGCGTGGGTTTTACCGTCTTGATTATCGAGACGAAGTTAAATATACAGGGTGTAACATATCATCGGGGACCCTTTTTGAGGATCGATAGTACGCACCAAAAGGTGAAAAACGGACCAAGGAAGTTAGGTCCGAAAATCACCCCCTATCGAGATACAACCCCATTTGTAAAAATTTTTTAAAAAATTATATCTCCGAAATGGTAAGTCGGAGAGGAGCGGCTTTAATTGCAAAATAAGCGGAAAAGATCAAAGTTTATTAAAAAAAATATAACTGCTTGGATTATTACCGTTACGTAGCATTTTTATTTGTTTGTAAAAAAAAACTTTGAATTTTTCTATGATAGCGGTTGATTAACAACTTGAGAAAAATAAGGATAATGCGTCAAGACTCCCCTTTCGAAGACAGCCTAAAAAAAGTTTAACATTATTGCACGGTTTCGGCGTTAAAAATTGTTAAATACCGTGACATTGCCGTGCTACCGACGAACCTAATGCTACTGACGACAGCTGATCCACATCTATTATAACAGTATGCGTGAAAGATTATCGATTGCCCAAGTGACTACACTGAAAAATCTCTCACGCATGTTATTATACATTGTATTGTACATTAGTGTGTGTCGCACGGCGGCTCGGAAACATATGATAGATGTGGATCAGCTGTCGTCAGTAGCATTAGGTCGGTCGGTAGTCCGGCGACTTAACGGTGTTTAACAATTTTTTACGCCAAAACCGTACAATAATGTTGAACTTTTTTTAGGCTGTCTTCGAAAAGGGAGTCTTGACGCATTGCCCTTATTTTTCTCAAGTTGTTAATCAACCGCTATCATAGAAATATTAAAAGTTTTTTTTTATAAACAAATAAAAATGCTACGTAACGGTAATAATCGAAGCAGTTATATTTTTTTTAGTAAACTTTGATCTTTTCCGCTTATTTTGCAATTAAAACCGCTCCTCTCCGACTTACCATTTCGGAGATATGATTTTTAAAAAATTTTTTACAAATGGGGTTGTATCTCGATAGGGGGTGATTTTCGGACCTAATTTCCTTGGTCCGTTTTTCACCTTTTGGTGCGTACTATCGATCCTCAAAAAGGGTCCCCGATGATATGTTACACCCTGTATAATAATAATAATAAGAAGTTGAGGTATATACCCGGGAACAATAGCGTAGAATCTTCGTACACATCTAAACCGTGTGTTTAGTAATTAATTTCTATTTCCCTCGAAGTAAGTTCCTGCTTTTGTAATATCCTCTCTGTTTCTCGTCGATGTTCGCTTGAACACGTAATATGTACATACATAGATACGTACATACATACATACCTTACTTACGGTTCGTTCGTTACGAAACTCCAGCGATTGTTCGCCGGGTACCAAAGTCGATTCCGCAACGGTACGGTGACACGAAATAAAACTAAAAAACGAACAGAAAGGCGGGGGAAAAGGAAGAAAACCTTCCACGAAGACGTTTTACCAGGCTCGTTAAAAAACCGTACGCACCGGGGCTAGTTCCACCGATTGTTTTATCGAAGCTGCACGCGGCCGCGGACGGTACGTGCTCGTAAAAGGCCGATAGCACCGTGAGAAACGGTACTCACCGGTTGTTCTATCCACTAACCGATCCTCGCAAAACGTGGCCACCGATTCGCCTCCACCTAAAAAGAGTGTTGGTACTTTTCTTAGCACGAGCACGACGTGTACAGACGTAACCTGAATTTCTTTCGACGACGACGACGACGTGGTGGACGACGACGACGAGGTTTCCCCCCGACGGAACAACGGCGGCGTCCAACGGCGACGCCAACGGTTAAATTAGAGTCGTACACGGGATCTCGTGGTTTTGCCGCCGGTGTAATCTCGATCTCACGTGAGAGGTCGTTTATCCTCCCTCAAGCTATGCGGCCAGAGAGATGTCCGGCTTCGTTCTCACGTGGTCTGCTATGCCCGCGGTTTTAAAACGAACACCGCCGTTAGTGGACGATGCGAACACCGTCACCGCGAAGTACTCGTATTTTCTTATTATAGATCGTTTAAATTCCGTGGGTTTGGAGGGGTTGTCGATTTTTACCGATGTCTCACCGTTGATTTTTAAATATGATATAACGACTCGTAGAGTGGAGGAGTAATAGAATTTAACGCTAGATTTACGGATGTTGATTATATACCTGCTTTTACTGAAGTGTACTTTACTGATATACTAATATAATTTACTAAGTGTAAATTGACATTTACATATGTTTCATTACTTAACTAAAAACCAACGAATTTATTCGAAAATAATATTAAAGTTTTATATATATATAGTAATCAAATTTTGAATGAGTCAAATTGGCTCGGTCCGTAAATCCAGTGTTTATATGTAAACATTTAAATTTTTGAAATTTCGGATCATTATTAGGAATTCGTTTATTAGTCCAATTTTATTAATTTTAGCATTTCCTTCTTTAAACATTTTACATTTTTTAGATTAAATATGGGAATATATGTATGTATTGTCACGTGATGTGTAGGATTTATTTATTTCCGTACGAATCGCGTGTTTTTTACGTTCTTTGGAGAGAAAATCGTGATTCTAATCGACGCGGTGGCACCGGTGCCGTGAGAACTTTGAATCCACCGATTTCTCCGATGTCATCGAGAAACCATATACACACTACATTTTACACGCCGGTATCGATGACTGGCCGATCGAAATCCAGTACCGGCATGAAACACGAGATGCGACCGACGGAAGTGCCCCGTCGACGGAAAAAAAAGGGGGCCAGGAAGGAGAGCCTGTAATTTCGCGTGGGCGGTAGAACCAGTTACATTTCAAGGATAAGAGAAACAGTTTCCGAAATGGCGCGCGCGAATGAGCGAAGAATGCAATCGCGAAATTAATCGAACCGCCTGATACTCGACCGGTCGTGATAATTCGTATAATTAAATTCACCATTCTTTAGTTCTGTAATTATTACCGACGTCCGGAATAATTTTCATCAATCACGTTCACTTTGTGGGTGGGGGAGTGGGGGTGATAAATCTTGCGTCTATTTGCTTCAAGCAAATTAAAACATGATTATAAAATCAAAAATAAATAATAAAAAGTCTTATAAAAATACTAAAGGTCTTATAAAAGCTCATAAATGCACTATTCTTTCGTTTCTATTTATCAAACATAACTGCAAAAGGAGTGTATAAATAAAGAACAAAATAATATCTGTTATTACAAAATTTATACAAGTTTCCCATAATTTACAACGCTCCAATGGCATAAATCCGTTCCAAATAGCGACTATAATATCAAAAACTACATATCTCCCTACATTTAAGGGTTAACCCCTACATTCTTCATTTCCCAGTGAAAGTCACTCGTGAATAGCGTCACACTTCCAAATAACACCTTCGGCATTCCGTCGCCATCGAACACGCGTGTTTTTCCGCCCGTTTAACCAGCCGCGTCCGTCCATTGTGTTTACAGAATCGAACACTGTGTTTTCCCCACCCGGCTTCGAAATAAATCCCCGACGACACGCCGATGACAAACACCGACGAGGAAATATCGTGCCCCGTACGGATACGGGCCTGGGCCCGCGATGACGGCGAAAAGTACGAACGGCCCGTATGACACGGGCATTAGTGCGCGACCTTCTCTCGCACTTTGCGCGTCGCGTCATCGACTATTTATGTATCTAAAAAGACGCAGTGGATTCTGAAAGCGAGAAGAGGATCGCCGACAGACACCGGAGAGATAAAGAGAGCCTGCTGTACACGTGACATTTGAAGAAGTCTCGTTACAGTCTCGTTCCCGGGGGACAACGATTTGTTTCTTTTTTTTTTTATCCACACCCTTTTTCTTCGTGGTCGCCTACTAGGCGAACTTGGTCGAGTTCGAGTTCATTCGAGGAAATTCCGTCTGCGGAATGCTCGCGGGATGAAGGCAAAGATACCACGAAAAGATCTGGACGACCTCTTCAGCGAGGTACGCGGTAAGAGTCATCGATAGGGGAAAATGATGCCGACTTTAGTACCCTTTGAATTCGGTGGGGATTTTTGAAGGGGGGAAATGAGAAAAGCTTTTTTTGAATGTGACACTGGTTGATGGATGTTACTTTTTATATGATTTGTATAACTAATTTCTTAAGATATTTCAACGTTTTAAATTTTACTCCAATTTTTATAATACATGAGTCAAGAATTCGAAAGAAATTGCTTCGAATTGATTATTTCCATTTATTCACTTAACGTGTTATTACTTGTTATTGAGTTACTCGTGGAAGATAAAAAAGTGATGAAGAAAATGCTCGTTATGTTTTTTCATCGTCGTATTTATACGACGATGTATCAAAATAAATGGAAATAATAAAAATTCCAAGAAGACTCAGGGCCGTGCGTACGCAATAACGTTGACCAGTGTAGTTAGCTAATTAATTATCACGGACACGTTTTCCCGTGGACGGAAAAATATGGATTCAAAGGTTGCTCTATGGTCCCGTGTTTTCTTTCATCGATGTCGACGTAAGGCTATTGAGATCACACGATAAGATCAGCCGTTGTCTATCACGTAATTCCTACACTCACACGTGGAAAACACTGTCGAGTGACTTACGAGCAACGCGGAAATTGATTGCAACGTGTTAACCGCGGATAGAACGCAATGAGTTCTTTCTCTAGGAATTCTATTTTTTTTATCCCGCTTATCCGTGGCACACGGCTGATGTTATTGTGAACATAATTTTATTGCAACGTGTCCCGATCGCGGGATTAACGATAATTATTTTCTTTCTTTTTTTTCTCTTATTTTTTTATTCGCTACTCTACGAACCGTTTTACACCATTGACGCAATTGTACATATACATACATACATACATCGAAGACATTTCACGTGTCACAACTGCGATACTGATAAACGTTACTTTATCTTTGCCTCGTACTATTTTGCATACGTCCATCAATAGAAATTTACGACTTAATGGGGAGCTCGCGGAATAATTCGCGTCTCTTTGACGTTAGGTTGTATTGAAACAGGCAACGTTGATATTATATTTAATATTTCGTAGGTGTGTCGGGGATTTGTTTTCCTCGTTGAAACACGTACGTTCCGCAATGCGGTTTTGTCGCACTGAACGTGACACGTCAGACTCGGATCGACGGTAATAAAGATTTCCTGCGATCTTTCTAATTGTCATTCGCATTCCATCGGATTATCTATGTCCAATTGGTGATCCAGATTTTTCCCTTACGTAATACTCGATCCGATCTCGTTACACGATTCGACGTTTCTTTCTCCGTTTGGTTCGTTATTTTTGATTTTTTGTTCACCTTTCTGTCGTTTAATTAAAACCACGCCTTTGTTTACACGGGAAAATAATCATGCTTGGTGTAAATGCGGTGTACCGTATCCGGTAAGCGAGACCCAATGATCGACGAGATCGACACCGGAATGCCCACGAACGTATCTATCGATCTCGATCGTGCTGGATCACTCTCGATCCGAACGCCTGAAAGACGAAGTTCAATCACTGTTCCACCGTTGCCCTCTAATTCGTACGTCTGTGTGTGTGTGTGTGGTCCCACGTATAACACACACATAGTAAGTATACGTATACAGATCATCGATGTACTAATGATTCTCAGGCTCGAGTGAAATAAACGAATTCACATCCGGTTGAAGTTGAAAAATCGACGATCCTACGTTACATTGAATATACATCGACGGTCATGTATTGATACACACATAAATACACCGTTTGATATCCGATTCCATGGGGTTTCCAAAGAAATGCTTGGTAAGCTCTGTGAAATGTTAGTATAATATAACGAGTCGACGTCTGTAAATGTAAACGATGCGTGAAGATCAGATTTTTAAATGAGATACTTATTATTACCGAATAAATCAGACATACCGATGAAGAACCTTTAACGTATGGGACACACTAATACATAGAGATTCATAGTAGTATATTAATCTTGGTAAAATACATTAGGAACGTATCCCAGAACGTTCATATGGACACGTGTGTCAAACATTTACCCATGACAATACACATATAAATAGACGTTAAATTCCATTTGGCTGAATATGTGTACACATACATATACATATTGAAACTATTGTGTCGATCTGACGTGAGACACGCGTGTGCGTGAGCGATTTAAACCGGGTTGGCACGTTCGGGTATACCGCGGAAAAAGTGGCCGGAATTTTTTTTTCTTTCCTTTCATCGGCCGCTGTAATTTCCTGCGCAATTAGCTACTCTTTAATGGGAGAAATTATACACATTGTGCCGGTAATTTCCAAGGTAAATAACAGTGCCGTCCGTGAATTATCCCGCCGGGTCCCTCTGTGGAATTAATTTCGACTCCGTACGGTTGATGTTGTTTTTAATACCGTTCAATTCCGCGGACGGCGACGCGGAAAGTAACTCAATTCTCTTCACCGCGAACGGGACAACGGTTTCGTCGCGAGAAGTAAGTTCTCTCTGCTCGCGTCTCCTGTTATACGCTCCCGCAACGCTAATCGTTATTATGCCAGGTCGTTGCATAAGTGCAATTACCGTACCGCGAGGAACAACGTTCCTTCGGATTGCACACTTGCACGCGATCTTTTCTAGTTCGACTTAAGGTCTACGAACTCCCACGCAATGCGTCGCACCGTCTGGATCGTCGGAAAATTCTTTTTTTTTTTGTCGCACATTATAAGTACTTACCTAACACTAGATTTACGGATGTTGATTATATATCTACTTTTACTGAAGTGTACTTTACTAATATACTAATATAATTTACTAAGTGTAAATTAACATTTACATATGCTTCATTACTTAGTTAAAAACCAACGTATGTATTTCGAAAATAATATTAAAGTTTTATATATATATATAGTAATCAAATTTTGAATGAGTCAAATTGGCTCGGTCCGTAAATCTAGTGTTAACACTAGAACTACCGAGGATTATTTTGGTACGTCTAAAAACGTTAGATAAATATATTTGGAGAAAGGGGACAAAAAAGGATAATAAATTGATCGATTTAATTAATCTACATATAGAGATACAATTGTGACAAATTTTAGAAAACGCACTATTAGAAATCTAATCAGTCTCAATAAGAAATTAAAAACCAGGCATTTTGACTGGCTTGGTAGTTCTAGTGTTAACAAGTGTTCGATCGTTTTCGTAGTTTTATTTTTGGTTCATTTTTTTTCTTTTTTTTTTTTTAAAGGAACAATATCGCACGGATGACACGCAAAGTGTTTATCAGTCGTACGTTCTATTTAGTTATCAACGTGGGCAGGCTTGTCGTTCGAACGAACACAGTTTTCGAACCGACGAAGCAGATCGATCGTTTACGATACAATTGTCTAGGAGCAAATATCCGAGACTAATCGAACTGTGTCATCGTACGATACGATGTGTATATTACCCACACAGAAACGATCGGTGCGATCTAATTCTTCAAGGATGAATTCTGCAGCTGGCGATCGTGACGTATTTTTATTATCGTACACGCAGAAATTACGGTGTGTTATATACTTACGCTACAGACTGGACTGGGAATAATAAATAGTTCACCGTCGATAATGAAAATATTAATCAGAGCACACGTGTGTGTGTATGTGTGGAATTTTACGGATGACATATTTTATAAATCAGATTTCGTTTATTTAGCGCCGTCCACCATTGGGATTTTGGGACGATAATACCGCTACGTAAAAGTTTATTTATAACAGTTATTAGTTCTCACTTCCCATACCGTATCGTTCGAATAAAATATTTATCAATGACAGATTAAATCAGAATTTACATTATCCCACAACGAATCTACGTTATTTACGTGTTTTAGACATTTATTTGAAAAATAAACTTTGATCGAAAGAAAGGTTTCCCTCAGGATATTAAATTAATTAATTTTACTTTTCCTATAGTTATTGTTCTTTCTTCTTAAATTAATCATTTTCTGAACTTCCAGGGTGCGAGATTCCGGGATACCTCGCAACAAATACACAAACAATGGCAGGCCGATCCAATGAGAGCATTCCCAACAGTTGGCACCGTCAGCACAGGTTCACCCTCACCTGCATCCGGGGATATTTCAACCCCGAACTCAACACCGAGCCCCAGTCCTAGTCCCACCAACAGTCAACAAGTCGCTGTAAGTACCTTTACACCTGTCATCGATTTACCTATTCCCTTCTACTTCATTTCGCTGAAATTTACAGCGAAGTAATTAAACGTAGAGAATCACGCAATGCAAATACCGTGTGCTTATTATTCGAATTTCGTGTTCTTTTTGAATAATATGTTCGTTTGTTACCATCCGAATTTGGTATTGTTACATAAAGTACAATTTATCCGAAATCGAAAAAAAATCCCACGCAATCCAATGGAATGGTTCGATAAAACTTGCTGAAATAAAAGCTTGAATTCTAAGAGGACTCCTAGAGTTCGCAGGGCCGTTTCGTTCGGGTACCAATAAAGTTTTATTCGTTCTGTATGTATATGATACGACGAAATCTCTCTTTTTATATGTATACGTGTATACATACATACAGTTGAATGTAAATCTCAAGCAAAGCGAGGGAACGTAACTGTGCGAATACCGAATACCTTTAGAAACTCTCAGGGGTGTATCAACCACCAACGAGAGGGATCCCCTCGTATGTATGTAGGTCAGGGGTGGCAACGCCTCGCGTGTGTGCGACACATGCACAGGGTGTGTCACGATACGACACAAATAAGCACTTGGTACCCGTGGAAATGTCACGGTGAAATGTCATTTTTAAAACGCAATTTTTTCCACGCGTAATTTTCATTATTCCAAATTACCACGTGCCCTCGTAACCCTGTACATATAGTGTGTTCACGATAATTCGATGAAGTTTCAAGAGATTCCACACTGTATGTATTTTATTAAAAAGTCACATTTTTGAAACGCGGAAATATGCCTGTCATAATTCTCTCACACTTTCATGTCTACACATATCAATATTTAATTAGCATACTATTAAATTTCAATAAATTCGAAATTCACAAAAATCGACAAAAATATACCGTGTATCTTCCTTAAAATATATTTTCGTTAACTTTCACAAATTCTCAATTAATCCACAAACTTAATAGTTTCTTTAAATAATATTCCAACGATGAGAATGAAACGTCCAGAAATTTATACATAGATTAATTAAATATCTAGGAAATTAGAATTCCCTTCTCTCGCAGTTCGATTGATTTTCAATGCACCCGGTACGTTTCTCCAAACGCATACAAGTAAACGCACACTATTGTTCTCGAGAGACTATCGGTATGCATGCCGTACATCCAATTGAACTGGCCTAGGAGAAGTGGAGGGGTGGTGGTGGTGGTAGCAACCCCCCCAGGTGATGCCATTGTACTCTCACGACTGTGCAGAGGCTGATTCTAGGTCAGCGGGGCTTAATGAGAAACTATCGGGCTTATGCGAGGTCGCTTTGCCACGACTTGTTATGCTGAAACTTATAAATTGGCCCGTTGTCCGTGACACGCTCCGCTTTTTTTTTCGGGGAATTAACATTTAACCTGTTGCATTGTAATTAAGCCCCTTCGGAAGAAAAGGCTTCTGGATAGAGCTGTAGGGTACTTGTGAATATCACGTCGTATCGCACACGACGAGTTCGTAATTGTTCATTTAACCCGTTTGTCTCGTTTTGCTGGAAGGGAACACGGGTTTGTGTCATCGGACAGGTTTTTTGTTTGCAACCCTTAAATTATACAGAGCCAACGGAGCCATTTTTGTTCGGTTCCTCAATTTTCTGGATGTTGAAGTTGTCATTGGATTTAGGATAAAGTTTCTTTCTCTCCGTAATTCGTTTTTGGATACTTGTATTATTTTTTCAGAAAACCATGACCCTTTGGTAATAATTTCGCTATTTAGTTTTACATGTCAGTTAAGGGCTACTGGAACCCTTGGAACGAAAGATTGTTTTAAAAGTTTTTAAATAGTAAATGATTCATTAGACATTTTAGTAATAATTATCATACTCTGACGGACTATGTGTTTGGCGTCCCATAGAAATGGGTCAGTAGGTCCCAACCGAATCAGTATTTCCTATCGCGTTCTGGCGATCGTGTTGCAATCATTGAACTTAATCTTGTTTTTCTCTCGTCATCATCTTTGGTGAAAGGTTAGACCTAGGATTGATACGCATTTTTTCCGTCGCTCTGTCGGTGACATCAACAATTTGTTCGTTCCCCGGGAACTGGCGATGACACCATATTTTTTTTTGTTTGTTATCCGGCCTGACCTAATTAAGCAATTACGACGACGCGTAGATTACCATCGTGGCCCCCCGAATTCAGCTGCACACATACACACATATACACACGTCCATGTGAAATAAAACCATAACGATATATATTTTCGGTGGCGTCGATTAAACGACGTGTTTGCATCGAAACGTCCTGGTATAAAGTCCAATCGGATTATCAGTGGTTTGTCCAATTGTGCGTACGATTGCAGTTCAACATCATTATCGCATTAGCGTCGATTAACCGATGTCCGCTCGGTTCGAAATAACCGTGTTGAATGGAGTATTTCAAAATTCTGTAACATTGTGTTATCGGTATCACATTCGGCAGAGATAAACTTGAACTTCCGATTTCCATTGAGTTGGTAATACTTAAAAATACACATTTATCAAATTCCCCATAAATTCTCCATCAGATTTAAATCAATCCCAGTATTTTCAATTATCTCAAACATCTCCTCCTATCATTGAACCAGCAATCATTACTAATTGTAAGTATTCACCATAGAGATTATTTTTTTTCCACTCACTTTGGTCAGAAAATAAATTCTTTTTAAAAAACACTATACAAAATAATCACTGATACAAGTGTTATGATTTTACATAGTTTTCTCGCGACGTTTCTTAAGTTGTGAATAAATAATTTATCAATAAAATTTAATAATTTCCAAAATTGTCTTATCGAATCAAAGAATCACGGACGTTGACATTTCCCCCGCGGGTTCTTTCTGCATGCAAAAGAAGTCACTACCCCCGGCTTAAGTAGAGTTCCGTATCGGTCGTAAGACTTCCCCCGGCATAGGTAAGCTTGTCTTACCAGGTCATGATTAATCCTTAAAGGTTTTTTACCGGCGCGATACGGCTCCTTTCGTCGGCACGAGTTAATTAACCCACCGGGAGTTCTCCGGCGCGGATAAACGAACGGCGGAGTCAATCTTTCGATAATTAACGTCTTAATCGACAGATGCTATCGCAATTACTAACACCGAATAACTCGCGCGTTTATCGTTACGAAGATCTAACGATACGGATCCAGCGATAACGTTGCGCGGCAGCGTGTTCCACGGGTCAGCCCGGTAAAAGTAATGTAATGGAGCAGTAAAATTCACGAGCGAGCGTTTTACTTCTGCAAAATCGGTTACCGCTTATGGTAATGAACGAGGAACAAGGAAGCGGGGAACTTGAGGTCAAGGGGGTCCCTTGATGCTTGAAAATAAAAAAAAAAGGAAGGGAAAGAAGGGGCTCCGGGTCCTTGAGAATCCTGCAGCTGCCAGTCGTCGTCGGTCCATTAAAACGACGCAAACTTTTCCCGAACGTGTTCTACGTCTAACCGTTTAGTTACTTGGGGGAGGGTTTTTTTAGAAAATAGGGTTGAGGTCGTTAAAGTGTTGACGGAAGTGGAATGCGACTTGTACGGACACAGCTGGATACGAAACTCGTTATTTTTTCTATTCATTTTTATTCGGTTTTTTATTTGTCTCGTTATTCTGTGATTTCAAAGCGGTTACGGGTTTAAGAGTTCTTTGAACGTTGCAATAATTTGGTTGGTATACATTTTAGAACGATCTATTTATCAAAAGGAAATTGGAAAAGTAGTTTAAGAATTTTCTTTTTTCACCGTCGCGGAAGCTACGGAAAACCGATATCGTTTCGCGTTTCTTTTCAACGGATTTACTTACTGACGCTCCCGGCGAACTTGCGAACCCTTTTCTTCCCTTATCTATAACCCTTTTAAAACTTCCGTTGTAATTAATCTTCGCCGTCTCACTGGAAATACATGTACATACGTACGGGTATGAATTTCTGCCAGGATGCTAGATAAACATCGCGTCAATGAATGCCGGGCATTAATCTTATTTAACGTAATTGTATATCTCGCGGTGTTAATTACACATTCCATCGGGAATACCTGGAACGCGGGATTTTTTTCGTCGGAATCCAAAGTTCACGGTTTCTTACGGATTCACGGTATAACGTCAGCTATATTCCCAGCTTCCGTTTGAAACTTTACCTAATTGCTTGCCATTGACGAACACGAAACAAGTGGCAACGTGTGTTTCCACGAACACACATATGTTACTTCTTCTTCTTCTTCTTCTTCTTCTTCTTACAAGGGTGACTCTTGGTAAAAGTGCAAACCGATATTTCCCAAAAACCACACACTGTTTTCCTTTCGTCGTGGTGGCACGTGACGTCGTGTAAACACGTGCCATCGCACGCGTAAACCAAATGGATTTATTTACAGCATCCAAGGGGTTGCTGCGTTCGATCTTTAACGACAGGAGGATGAGGGGATGATGGGGGGTGGGGGTAGTTTTCATGCCTGGCATCGGACATAATCTTGTTTCGGTAGGTTGGACGGTAACTTCCGGGTAAATTTAGACACACGACACACGTCATCGCGATAACCCTTCCCGCGATCCCGACCGGTTCTTTCCGTTTTATCTGAATTTCACGTTGACAATTTATTTCCGCGGATCGAACGGCACCGCGCGCGACCTTTTAAAATGGGAATTGGATGGGAAACAGCAAATTGGAAAATAGATGGAATCGGGCCGCGGCAGATCTTTCGTCTTGATTTTTTTTAAAAATTACAGTGTCCCGAGGCGAAATCCCCAACTTCCCCTTCCCCTCTATTATTCTTTTATTTTTACGATACACCTTCTAACGGGAGAAAAAAGGGGGGGGGGATACCTTGTGTCGCGATATCGAGACATAAAGTTCAATCGGGCGAATATCCACGGAGAATCTACAACCGTTCCGTATTGTATCTATTTTTCCAACCCGTTCGACTTACAAAACGATTGAAAGATAGAAATAGGCTCCCGGAGTGTCTCGAGTGTCCCGGTTTGCGACGGATGTGCATGAAAAACGAAATATCACCCGGGATCTCGCGTATTCGACTTTCATAGTTCGAAATGCCTCGTCGGTTTTCGCCGGGAACTCTCATTCCCGGGTCCCGGTGCCGTTTGTCAGAGTTTGCATTTTCCCGGCCTGCAATCCTTTCGTGCGAACGATTTGTCATCGCGCTATATCGCTACCCGTGTGTACCAAACCAAATCCCCCTTTCCCACCCCCTCCCCCCCTCCACACCCATCCCGAACGTTTTCAGAAGTGGAGTGTAGTGATTCGATGCACCAAAGGGATGGCTGCAGCCGGCTCTAAGTGCATCGAAATTTATGAACCCACCTTCCCATCCACCCGCCGCGGGAGCTGTGGAACCCGCTGAAGGATTAATGTTTCGTTTCTCGTCGGAATTTTATGTCGGAAGCGTGAAAAATGTTGCAGCTCTGGTGGCTCTCTCTCTCTCTCTCACTCTCTCTGACTATCTCTCTCTATCTGTCTCTCTTTAATTTTAATTTTAATTTTAATTTTAAATTAAAGTACAATTTATCTTTGTATTATTTTATTTGTTCGTTCTCCTTAAATTTTAAGGCTTAAAGGGTCCATCTTTAGGACGCAAATTAAATCATTTATCTATCTATCGATCTATCTCTTTCTCTCAGAGTGTCCCTCTCTCTCTGTTTATCTCTCTCTCTCTGTAGTATCTATCCTCTTCGTCGAATCTTCCCGATGCCCCGGAGGTGCAACAAAGTGCATTTTAAACGGTCTCCGGGAACACGGGCAATTTAATTGCTTTCGAACGAGCCCCGCCACCCTGGACAGCGCGAAATTGCCTGCCGGTCGTATTTGCATGCCTAAACTCGACGCGATTTTTCATTCCGTAACAGTGGTTTAAATCGGTCACGCGGAAAATTCAATTTCGTCGCGGATAGGACGGAGAACGTCGGTTTTTTGGGAAATAATCAAAGGGTTGCGGGACAAGAGGGAGATGGAGTTTCTGGGGTATGCGAAATTCTTGGGGGTCACGGGGCGACGTGGGGAAGACCCCCGCGGTAATTCATATTCATAAGCGACGCGGAGCACGATTTTGCGGAGTCGAAACGTATCCCTGTCGTTTCGGGCTTCGAGTAAGATCCACGTGAATTCGTGACTCGAATGGATGTTGAACGTCTCGAGGAAGGTAGTCGATGTTCTTCTAATTGTACCGCTGGTTCGCGGTGGAAGAGGATCTACCGGCGTGGATCCGTTGATCATTCTCTGTTTGTCACATCCATTTCGTTCGATAAGACTTTTTTTATTTATATTCGGTCCCTGTTTTATTTCTTTTCGGTCTGCGACGAGTGGGTGGAAAAAAAATAGATGCGTGTCGTGCGTATCTTTTTTATTAGAAGATTAATGATTATTATTATCTGTACAGGTAACAGTCACGCGATATTTATTAATAGAATGGGTAGTCAAGAAATCATTGAACGATATTATTGCCACGTGTCTATGATGTAAACGTACCTAATTAGAGTCTCTTAAGATTTCAGTTAATATACGAAATAATTTCTGGTATCGTTTAACGTTAATCGAGATTCTATCTGGAAGTGGTTGAAGAGTGTTTTTTTTATTAGTGGGAGTTTAAAAAAGGGAAAGTGGTAATACACCGATAAAAGGACCATTTGGGTCCGTCGGTAATGACCCACCTGTTCTCCGTCGCGAACGAATTAAACGAGGGACTTCGTTCAATTAAATATGCGAAATTAATTTCGCACGTCGTAGACCCGGGCGAGAATATGTATGTATCTGTATATATATATGTGTGTCCCGTTCATTATCGAAGATGACTGTCGAAAGTGATAGCGTGTACGGGCGAAAGGTAGTACGATAAGATGGGGTTTTTGTAAATTAACGAAGGCGCCATTGATCAATTGTGTCCAATCTGAACGCGATCGAGGATCAAGGACGACGATGACACGACTGGATCGAGGGAAGATGCGGATCGAGACAAATGATCCGACTCCACGAAACCGGTTTTCGGCCCGATAAAACTGACGAACAGACCGCCGGTCGAATTTGTAGCGATAATCGCTCGGGATACACGCAGAAAGAAGAATCTTAACAATTTTCGCTGTTTTTATTCCAACCTTTTCGCACCAACCCTACTATTTACATATTCCAATAAAAAAAAAGACTTCTTCGCGAGATCCCAGTGTTTAAAATCCCTCGCAATTAACGAACGACAAACATTCAACTTGCTCGGATTACTTTTTATTTGATAACACACGTACAAAGTCTTGACAAATATGTTATTATTATAGTGATTTACTTATTCGTAATTTACCAGGAAAATTACAAGATTGTGTTATCAGAATCAATGGAAAATATCTTAATGCTAATTTTTTCATTGTTTCTTTCAAAATAACATTATTTCCACGTTATTAAAATCAGGAACACCCTAATTTCTCCACCTAACACATACACCCGTACACATATGTGTCCATGTTTATCGAGTACTGGGTGCAACTCCGTCTATTAACGAAAGTGGAGCTTAAACAGGGGCGGCAAGGACGTACCGTAGGAGGAAGAAAGGATCCCGAGAAAGAAATGGAAAACAAGGAGAAACCGAGCGTGTCTTGGGCGCCTTTAGCCGGGGCATCGCGCAAGCGCATTCCGTATACCTAAACCTATACGCTCCGTGCGTGATCCGAAAGACACGAGCTCCATTCGAGTTCCGTCGGCTTTTGCCATCGAACGTGCGGCGTCCTTTCGCCGTCCTGTCGCGCTCGATTCCTTCGTATCGTTTCATTTTATTTTTTATTTTTATTTATTTAAATCCCCCGCCATATCCTTCTTAGTCCTTCTTACGTCATCGAACAAATTATCTCACAAATCGATCCATAGTCGACTTTTTTTACTTGGGACGTCAAGTTGAATTATTTGG
The DNA here is from genome assembly GCA_917499265.3 of Mimumesa dahlbomi. NCBI lineage: Eukaryota > Metazoa > Arthropoda > Insecta > Hymenoptera > Crabronidae > Mimumesa > Mimumesa dahlbomi. Next base: position 5,907,713 of record OU824124.1, read on the forward strand.
AAAATTGTGATAAAGTGTTGATTGATAATAATGATGAATGAAAGAAAAGAAAAAATGCGTGAAAAATCGAACGGTTTCGTGATAGATTAAGAACTGTTCGGTTCGCGTGAAGATACAACACCGGTTGATTCAGTTCTCGCGGAAGTGACAGCTGTCACCATGCTGTCAACCGTCCAGTGTCACGGTGACGTACATCGGAATTATCACGTTCCGTACACGGTGAGTTTCTTGTTGTTTTTTTTTGGGGGGGTTGGTTTTTCTACGCTGTTTAAGCGTCGATGTATTTCGTTTGTGTCCGGTTTTTCGACTCGCCGGCGTTGGAATTGTGGACGGAGGCTGAACGAGAACGGGGAAAGAAAGATAATTAGTAACGACATTGCCTCGTTCGATGAGTTATCTCTGGAATGATGTAAGTGAAACGGATGTAATGTTGTTCTAAGAAATTCCAGTGTCGTGTAACATGCTTGAAATAGAAATTGCTTCAATGAACACATAACGCGCGCAATATTCTCGGCACGGTTGAGGGAAACGGGTTCGAGTGTTTGGTGGAAAGAAAAAAAATCGTGGAATTTCGTGACATCGTTCCATTTCATCCGTGACAATAGTTAATACCACTGTCACGCATCTATATTACAATCATTTTCTAGTTTATACATTCAAACCTAAATAATCTAAGAACTCACGGTATTCATTTATAAATGGAGTCGAAGATTCAAACGATCGATAGAATCTATCCGTCGTTTCAGCGGAATGATAAAAAAATTTTTTATAACTTTATTTATAAGGAGTATCTGTTTTATAGTCGCGCGTATCTCTGGATATTGTTTTCTCTATCGTCCGGACAGTTTAACTCGGTGTATGTCATTGAAATGCACCACACGTGCGGCATCATACCCTGATCTCCCGTTGGCCAGCAATAATCCTTACGGAACGATCGTACGATTCCCCGCGAATCTTTCTGTTTTTTTTTTACTTTGGAACGTACACACACATATATATGTATAACTTATTTCCATCGTCCGCGGATAAGTATCGAACACATATCGCGACCTCCGGTCGCCTTGCGTCATTTGTCTATTCTCGGTTCGGCTTTATCGCGGCTGAAACGCGTTTACCCGGCTGTCGCGGAATTTTAAAACGGTTACGAGTTTCCACATGTGCGGAGAAAAGCCATGGAAATGTCCGCCATTTAGAGATTAGATACCATAAGTGCGTGCCGCGGATATACATACACATATTTCTATCCGTGTCGCACTTGTCGGACGTGCATTAAGCTTTTCGTGAAATCTTGTATGAAATTTCCATCGTTTGAACAGTGTGAATTTCAAAAAAAACAATCAGAAATTTGGAGTGTCTTTCGACTAGAGTGATCTATATCCAGACGAACGATCGACGGAAAGAAACCAACATCATTTTAAAATATGAACGAATAATAATTCGCAGAAGAATTTTACCTGTTACGCTTATTAACACTAGAATTACCAAAGCAGTCAAAATGATTGGTTCGGAGTTTCTAATAAAAATCCCTTATATTTCTAACACTGCGATTTCCAAAATACTAAATAACGATGTTTCTATATGTAGCTAATTAAATTGATCGATTTACTATTCTCCTTTATTTCTTTCTTTCAAACACAGTTTTCCAGCGTTTTAAAATATACCGAATTAATCCTCGGTAGTTCTAGCATTACTACATCTAATTCACTGTGTTGAAACACAGATTCTAATCAGTATTACAACTCCCCGATTCGATTCTAATTTCAATATTACCCCGACTCCCTATTTCAATATCCAACGAATTCCTAATTTCCAATAAACAAACGTATCCGTCTCCATTTAACGTACCGATTTTCCTCCAAACAAATCATCGACATTATCTGTCTCTAAAGTATCATTTCTTTCAAGTAAGTATCATTATTCGATTAGAGAGCGTCGCATGTATTCGACTGATCGAATTGGAACGGAGCGGATTAAAACGAAAAGGGCAGCCGGATTAGTCGGGGCCGCACCCCGATCAATTAATTCCTCCTCACGCGATTTGTTGTTGCTCGCTCCTTTAATTTCAACGCGCCGCGTTTTTCCTGCTCGAGTTGACGCGCGTGTCTGCGAAACCGCCGTGAGGGAAACGCGAGAATCAGGAAGCGTCCCGGTCTCCGTCGGTCTTTTGCTCGGCAAGGCGTGGACGACGGCGAAATAGCGGCGTCGAGTGACTCCTTCGCGGAAGTACACGTGTATCATGTGTGCGCGTAATCCGATTGCTGGTCTTTCGTTGCTGTTGCTCGAAGGCCAGAAAGCGTCGGAAACTTTCTTTCGGATCCGTTTTAACACTAGATTTACGGATTGAGCCAATTTGACTCATTCAAAATTTGATTATTATAATATATATGTATGTATGTATTTGGATTCCGCCGATCCCCTTGGGGTTACAGCCCTAATATAATATATATATAAAACCTTAATATTATTTTCGAAATACATACGTTGGTTTTTAGAGTAATGAAACATATGTATAAGCCTCGGTAGTTCTAGTGTTAACACTAGATTTACGAACCGAGCCAATTTGACTCATTCAAAATTTGATTACTAGGTATATATATATATATAAAACTTTAATATTATTTTCGAAATACATACGTTGGTTTTTAGTTAAGTACTGAAACATATGTAAATGTTAATTTACACTTAGTAAATTATATTAGTATATTAGTAAAGTACACTTCAGTAAAAGTAGGTATATAATCAACATCCGTAAATCTAGTGTTAATTATTCATAATGTCGTATAACATTAAAATCGATGATATTTTATTGTTTCGAACTGACTTCGTTCGATGGGAAACACTAAACATTACCGTTTTAGGGAAATGAGAATTTTTTATGTGAAATTTGCTATAATTGTTATAGGTTGGTGTTTCTGGGGGTTGACTTGATTTTCCAATGATATATGTAATATAAATTGGGATAATTATTACTTTGATCATACAATCAATGTTTGACATTTCACTGTTCCATATACTTATTGTCTCAAGTTGTACGATCATTTTTTTACGATATTTTGTTGCATGATTTAAATATGCACAGTAGAAAAAGTGTGTATAATTGTCCGTAATGAAAAATAATGTCTATTTTACTCCGCATACAAGTCATAGTGACACAATAAGTTACTTCATACCGTCGTCATCGATAGATCATTTCTTTTATTCCACATCGTCGCCGATAAATCCGCCGGGTGTATCGAATCATTTGCATCTCGGGTTGACGTTTCTCGGTAAAAGTGATGATTCGCAGCAGCGTTCGCAGCGTCTTTGAATCGAGCGCTGATAAATCAGCCGTCGCGACGATAGCGCGAGACGTTTCGACAGTGATTTATGAAATTCATCCTATCGGCAGTGTCAACAATAGTACTCGCTCTTGTCGTACACGATCCGGAGTCGTTGGCTTACGTGACTCGCGACGTCTGTGCCACTGTCGCACAGAAATATACACATACATAGATACATACATAAATATATAAATACATACATACATCGCGCGGGGACGATTAAAAATCCGGGATTAGATTGTATGAATTAGTAGCCATCTGGTATACACCGGCCAGACAGTTCTGTCGCTACACGAGTGGTTACAGTTGCGCGATAATATTATGTATAAGGCGTGTACACCGCGGATTTCATGGAAATAGTTTACCCGTACAGATGTCACGTCGCCACGCATATACGACTAAATATAACTTCGCGAAATATGTATATGTATATATCACAGAAACATCGTCGAAATAATTTCGACGGTAAACAAACTGGAATATCGAAAAGTTGACGTCATCGGTCGAATTAGTCGGTGAAAAAAACACACACACACACAAGTTTTGTACATTTTTTACATGTATTTGTGAATTTCTCGAAGGAATAAGCAATGAAAAGTGGCTACAGGTTATCGATGAAAAAAAAAACCTGGGTGATTTCTTTTATTTTTTTTTTTTTATGTTCGAGATGCGAGGGCGTTTATTTACGTTCGCGACGAGTTGTCGCCAAGGCACTAATTGATGCTCCAGAACCCGGGGGAGCGTAACCACCGGGACGAAAGCAATGGAGGCAGATCGTTCGCGATTTGCCTCCATTTGTTCTGCGAGGCGTGTATAGGCCTAATGTCGCAGTCAATTACTGTACATAACAGATGAATCGAAGAGCACCGTCGAGCGAAACCAGTTTAGCACGTGTATGGTCTTGTTTGTGAGGTACCAGTCCGTTGAGTCTTCAAGTTCATCGACTTGACGCAATGTATGCGGTTCTGGTACACGAGATTTTATTATACCACCCGATAGGCCGCTCAAAACTTGCTCGAGTGTAATACAAATTCCAACGACGATAGTTTACATTCGTACGATCGAACGACCACGTTCCGACGGATCGCGGACTGACCGCGCTATAATCAATTTGTACTATGATAATCCACGGGTAATTTAACGACACTTTATTTACCGGGAAAGTCTTGGAAAATTATAGAAAACTTCTTGGATCGATTAAATTTTCGCAATGTTCATTTTGAATATAATATTCACATCATGAGACACTCGAGTAAAATTTGTTTCCTCATCATTTCCCAATAGGAAAACGATAAATTCAATATGTTAACTTATCGAAGTAAATGAGTATATTAAAGAAACATCAATATAAATTAATCGTTTTATAACTGATAAATAGGGCTTTTTTAATCCCTCTGCGCTCGAGCGGTGCCTCTTAGGCACCAAAATAAGAGGAAAATGCAAAACTCTCGAGTGTAAAGGGTTAATATAGTAACGATGAAATTCAATATGTTAACTTAGCAATCTTAAATGAGTATATTTAAAAAAAAACTATTTATCGGCTATTAATTTAAATCAATCATTTTATATCCGATAAATAGGGTTTTTTTAATATAGTACCAATGAAATGTCACTTTTCCCTGACTTTTCACACATTTCCCCATTAAATTCAACTGATTTCGATTCGTGTTCGACTTCCCGAACTAGATGTCACATTCCCCTTTTATTTCACCGTCAACGTTCATTCCGCTCGTGCAAGAAGCTCGAACGAGATAAACAGAATTGACTTTCGTCAGACGTACGAGCTTCGGTAATGTACGAGTGCTCTTACTCCGCTAGAAAACGAAAAAAAAAACGAAAAAAAAGGTATTTGCCAATGACGGGAACGACCGTATCCGGCATCGTCGGGGTGGCTCGTAAATTGCCTGAAAGCGATTCGACGTAGAAGCCGGGCGGACTCTTCTCTCGAACGTGAAGAAAATAACGCGGCCCTCAAACAGGTCCGTGATCCAACTTCACGACGTTCCATCCATCTGGAAGGAGTTTCCACTGCGGTACGCGGTGGGCCTTAATACAGAAGCTTTCCTCTTATTTATCCTTTTCCCCCCGTGGCCACACAAGGAGCGACGGTTTTACGTCGCGAGGAAAGGAAATTTCGATGTCTGGCAACGCGCCAGAACGGCCGAAACGAAACCACCGTCGAGAACGATCTCGGTTTACCGACGTTCACTCGGGTCACCTATATGAACCTTTCGTGAACCTCTTTTGCGTCTACCTATATAGTATACATGTATTCAGGATTCTCGATATCTATCCAGGAAACGGTGAAATTGATCCGTTTAAAATTTATTCGATAAACATATGGTACGAAAATGATCGATATCGGTTAGAAATATCGTTCGTGTGGAATTTGAGCAGTTTGATCGGTGTTCTAGATTTTAATGATACATACATCTATCCAGGAAACGGTGAAATTGATCCGTTTAAAATCTAACGGATAAACATATGTTACGAAAATGATTAAAGTTCATATTAGAAATGAGGTGCCTAGGATACAAGAGGTATAAGTGACATTCTCAAAAGAACTGAGATCTGTGCCATGAAACTCTGAATTTAGCATTCTATTTAGTGGTAAAAGGATCTAACAATAAGTGAAATATAGTATACCCATTTTTGAAAAAAACAAATATACTATATTGTAATTTCTGAGCATTTGTGAATTTTGAACTTAATTTTCAAAGAACTAAATAAATGTCACTTATACCCCTTGAGTTTTAGGCACCTTAAATATCGTTTGCGTAGAATTTGAGCATTCTCATCGGTGTTCTAGATTTAAATGGTATAACCAATATTTTTTTTGTGTGTTGGAGTTAATTTTGTTGAATAAGGTGAACAGAGAAAAAATTCGCAGTAAATTTCCGCATTGCGTCGGGCACACGTCGACGGTCAAGTTCTCGGGCGAGGGTTAAACCGGCTCGTTCGCACGGGGGATCAAAGGTCACAGATAAAACCGGGTTCGCGATAAGGTACGAACTTCCCTCTACGGTGTTCCCTTACGATTTCTATCATCCGTTACATCGCACATACATTAATCATAAATCTCCCAGAAAATTTGCAGAAAATCTACGCTCAAGAAAACCGTCGGGACGTCGGGCGTCGATTTCCATTCGACGCGTGTTCGTCGTTATTTATATCGATGATCATAGAGGGTGTCACTTCCTGTGAGGTCATACCATGTGTTTTGTCGCTAAAGAAAAAGAAACGATGTGTTTCACAGGTTTATGTAAATAAAAAAAAAAATGGAAGGAAGAAACAACCTGACCTTACGTAATCGTCGGCCATTAAGCAGAGGAGAGCGGTTATATGTACTTACATATGTATGCGCACGTACACGCGGTGCATTGCTTCCTGTGTAGAGTCAAGGCTGTGACCAATCCCACAAAGGTTGTGTGTTTCTTCGCTGCATTCGCGGCACGAATGGATATCATCTTCGGCGCGTTACTTATCGGCATTTCAAACGCTCTTTGTAGGCTCGCGGTACGTTTTCTTTTGTCCCGGTATCCAAAGAATCTCGGAATCGCGTGAAAGTGAATTTGTCACCTGAAGTGTGTCGGAACACCGGGGATCGTTTTTTTTTCCAGGATGTTGAACGGCCGGGGAATAGGTGGTTCTTGTTGGAAAGATGAATGGGAGGAGCGGGATAATAAATCTCGGCGTTTCGGCGATGAATAATGAAACTCGGAAATAGTTACAATTAAAATTTTAAGATGGAAAGGGAGAATGTCGGTTGAATAATTTTGGAGATATCCGGCGGAATCTTTAGAAACCATAGGGATTATTTTAATACCGCGAAAATTATGAAAATGACAAGAGACGCAAAAAATTCTGACCCATATACCACGATATCAAAATACAAACATGAAAATATGTATTTTCCAGGTAGATTTTCACGTACACCACACGATGTTTTATATTATAAAAAATATCAACATAAGAAAAACGAAATTTTCTTTCGAAAATGACTATCCACAAAAAGCATCGAAAATGCAAAGCTATGGGCCAAGTACAAGAGAATGTTACATTGGAATAGGTTGCTCATTAACATAAACTGCATTTTACACAGGATTTGAAATCAATCAAACTTGCTCACATTTGATTGATTTCAAATCCTGTGTAAAATGCAGTTTATGTTAATGAGCAACCTATTCCAATGTAACATTCTCTTGTACTTGGCCCATAGCTTTGCATTTTCGATGCTTTTTGTGGATTCTTTCGTCATTTCCGCAAATTTTTAGATATCGACCTGAATCTTTCACTGTCTTATTGGGCTTCGAATTCCGCGTCCAACACGTCCCGGATCGTTTTAATATCTCAATCATTGTGGAAATGGCGAGCAAATTACGAAAATCGCGAAAAATCGTCAAATTCAACCAGTTTTTTGGTCGGCATTCGCTCAATTTTTGAGATAGCCGTCTGAAACTTGTACCATTGTTTTAGTTGGGAAATTCTACGCCAGATCAATGTATAATAGTCGTACTTTTCGAAAATTTAATTTTTCGCAAAAATCTGAAGGGGGTAGGTCAGGATTTTTTGCGATTTTCGTAATTTGCCCGTCATTTCCGCAATTTTTGCGATATTAAAATGATCTGGGGCGTTTTGGACGCGGAATCCGAAGCCGAATAAGCCAGTGAAAGAATCATTTTAATATCTCAAAAATTGTGGAAATGGCAAGCGATTTACGAAAATCGCAAAAAATCCTGACCTACCCCCTTCAGATTTTTGCGAAAAATGAAATTTTCGAAAAGTACGACTATTATACATTGATCTGGCGTAGAATTTCCCAACTAAAACAATGGTACAAGTTTCAGACGGCTATCTCAAAAATTGAGCGAATGCCGACCAAAAAACTGGTTGAATTTGACGATTTTTCGCGATTTTCATACATCGCTCGCCATTCGCGCAATTTTCAACATATAAAAATGATCGAATATGTTTCGAATGCGCATTCTGAACCTTAATTTTACGAAGCTTGATGTCAAAAACGTAACGTAACAAACATTTCTAATTTAATATGTTAACAATCTGGATGTGTGTGAGAGGAAATTTCATATACTAACATATATAAAATCTACGTTATCGGCAGAAAAATTATCTCGCATGGAATGAAACATATGTTAGGGTTTTACACCGGGCTGCGTGACAGGCTGAACATGGAGATGGAGATGGAGAAGGAGGAGAGGAAGAAGACGACGTTTCTTACAAAAACCTCGACTTTTTAGATCAAAATATCTCGCGATTGGCTTGATGGATCTTCTCGTAGTTAGGCTTAAATTACTCGGGTGGACGTCCCCTACAAGAATATCACCATAGTTTGGGGGAAATATGCGGCTTTAATGCCGTTTGAATACCCCGAAAACCTCGATCTAATTCTTCCGGAAAAGAGTAGTTCAGGTCTACCAGTCGGGAACTCTTGTACTTGGCCCGAGTCAAGACCTTAACTCTTGATTAACGAACGTAGTACCATTGGACAGTTGTTTGATCGTGTAATGTATAATCGATCCAGAAACAAGATCCCCGTGATCAGATACACTCTGTGTACATAAACCTGTCCACGATTATTCCGTTTGATAAGATGGAAAATCAGATTCATAATGAAAGTCCATAATTTTCTAATGCCCCGTACCGGACTGTTTCACCGGTATAATTCTGCACTTTATCCATTAATGTAACACTACGTGACTACGATCACCGATGTTATTCTAACTCTTTCCTCATTCCACGGTCACGATTGTATCGTAGCCGAGCGCTGATTCCGCTTGCAGCTGCCCGGTCTCATTGGTCCACGACGTGATTCTCAATCGTAATGCGCGGTCTGTTGCGGGGCATAAGTCAATTAAGCCGGGGGATTAGCCAATCAGATGTCTGCCCGCGATTCCACTGCGCCTTTTCCGAATGATTTTTCAATCGAGAATGATTTAACGAACCAACCTTAAGAATATCGTCACGATAGATATTTATATGTGTTCCACCCCCTTTTTTTTTTAATGTGGGTGTATTATTCAAACGATACTTTCGACGATCGTTACACTACGGTCTGATATAACCGTATTTTCTGAAATGTCATCAATTTTATTTTGCGAACGCTCGCACACACCGAATCGTTTCCCATTCGAAACTCCATCCGGGACGCCAGCTAAGCGATTCGGGGAAACTACATACTTTCGACGAATTTAGAAATCGGATAAAATTCTGGCTAAATGCTCTATCAATTCATTCTACTTATTATTATTATAAGTGTGTATTTTTTTGATTGTGAGTAAAATTGATATCGATATCGATACAGCGTAAGTCTGATAGAAAATTATATCAACAGGATAATACTCTTCGATATTGAACACATTTTCATTTGCTATCTCATTTAAATCGCCCCGTCGACTGTACTTTAAATCCGATCAACGTAGGAATTTATTTCCTGGTAATATCGTCGGGAAAAAAGCCTATCGCGCACGCGCAAAGTGTATTTATCGGATAGCGAGATCTGTTCATTCATAAAATTTCGCGTGCGGTCTGCCGGGCGATTGCGAAAATCTTTCCGCTGTCTGTTAAACGCCGGCGAATGTGTGTCATTCCCGGCAGACTTGGCGGAAAATTGATCACGGCTCGATTTAGTAATACCGTCACACGGAACGGTCATATTTTAACTTATGCATCGAATTGAAACGTTACCGAACCGCTGCGACGAAGAAGAAAAGGAGAAAATCACGACGTCGTCGTCGGTCCCGTCGACGTGAATCACGATCACTTTATATTTTGTTATCGCGATGCTTCTCAAGTATTTCTCGCGGTTTAAATTATTAATACCGGACCAGCTGAATTATTATGTCTCGCATCTTTATTCGTACCGTTCTCCCGGCAAGGACATCCGTGTATTTATCCAGCCATCTAGTCCTGGTAAAACGTGTTTCAACCATGAAGGCCTATGGGCTAGTTAAAGTGATTTATCGTGTCGTAAAATATCCACCGTGTCTCCTGTGTGTGCATATTAATACCAGAGACTAAATGTCAGTTCGTATTCTCATGCGAATTCAATATTTTCAACGTCGTCCGCGGAATCTCTATCGATCCATAGGAAATATTGATCTTTAATAAATCCGTGAAGTATCCTCCTTCGACTCTCTATATGTTGACTATGACCTCATATCTATATATCGATATTTCTTCACCCTCTTTTCATATAACACCCCTCCAAAACATCAAAGTACATTCTTTCCAATAAAATCCCAATAAAATCCTGTATTCATCCTCAAATTCTTATTTACACGTCCCTACACCAGTTTCCTTTCCCCCGAATTCGTTTACAGTGCCATACGAACGCACTCGGACACCATGGATTTAAACACACGACCAAAAAAAAAAAATACAAAAAACATTAACCACGTAACGACAATTCTCCCACGCGACGGTCCACGAAATCCAATTCCCCGGGGAAACAAAAGCCGTCGCCCCGGATCCAGACGGGGACACGTTCTCCAGATAAAGGGCGTCCACCCTGAGGAACCATTAGACCCCTCCCCCCACCCCTTACGCGGGGGCCAATTTTCCGGGTAATTATATTTACAGGGAGTGGCACTCGACCTACTCGAACTTGTCCCTTTTCACTCGCGCGATCCTTGCGGGACCCGCGGCGCAGGACCAAGCCTGCGTGTAACTTCGGAACGCTGGCTACGGTCTCCATGGTTACGTCTCGCGGACCCCCTTCACCCCCCTTCGGCGACGGCCAGGGTGCAGAGTTTCATCCCTCTATCCGGCCGCAGCGCCGGGGCGGCTCCCGTGCGGCGCAGACGTTCGTGCCGGTTGACCCAGGTCGCGTGATCCTTGGGAAACGGTCCCCCAGTGTCATCGAACGGTGAAATAATTTTTTTACACACACCTCGAGGATACTGAAAAAAAACAAGAGATTAATTGAACGGGTGACAGTGAACTTGGGGGAAGGTGGATTTTAATTGAATTGACAACGTGCGCACCTGGGTGGGTGCGAATGCTGACCTTGAGATCTGGGCGAGACAGGTGGAGGATATAGAAACAGTTTCCGTGGGGTTTGGAAGATGGGAATTGATCGTGGCTGTGATATAGGATCATCGATTTGAGAGTTATCGATGATTTCGATGTGTATAAAATGAGATTTGTTAATGTCAAGGGTGAAAAGGAAGTGGAGAAGAGGGATGCTGAGTTGTTAGACACTGTAATATTATATTTTCGTATAGATCTAGAATGATGATGATGGTTAATAGAAGTTCTCTGTGATGATTGAAATGATTTCAATAGCCTTAGTGGAAGTTTCAAAGTTTCCCCCAATGAGACGAAACTACACGTCTATCGAACGCACGTAGAATGTAACGGATACGAGAAGACGAGAAGACTATACGACGAAGTGTCTCCACCGCGTTTGGCAAAGATCCCTATTCTGTACGAGGAGAAAGAAAGAAAAAAAGAAAGAAACTTTAAAAAAAAAATGTCAAGTCTCTGCCAGACTGTGCAGAACAATTCGTAATGAGTACGCCACTCACGGCGCCGACGTAGAACCGACACGTGGTTTGCGGTATTTCGAATTGTGAATTAACAACGATTCCACCGAAGACTCATCGAAGTATTTTCCAATGTTTCTTAATCCGACAACGATATTCCCAATGTGATAACAACGTCCCTGCCATTAAATAGCTCGTGTGATGTAGTCGATAGAAAAAAAAATGTGTTGTTATCGACACGTTATTATTATGATCTTCATATTAATTTGATATATATATATATATATATTTAGTCAAACGTTGAAAGTAATTAGATTAATCACTCCGTGTTAGTCATTGGTGATTCGGATTTTTAATTCACGCAAAGATGACTAATTCGAACAGTAGCTCCCTGTCGCGTGCTTGGCTGCGAGCAAATTGCTGTCGTTGTGGTGACACACGGCAGGACACCGTGAACAATAACCTTAAGGATGAGACACCGCTGAGGGAGGAAACGGAGACACTTTTACACCGCATTGCATTTACGGTTTGGCACACTGCCCTCCATATCGAGAGCGAGGTGCGTTAGATAAGTCACGTAGACGTACACCATCGTCCATAAGTCATGGGACACGTACGGGTTCGACGCCCATGAGATAAAAATCACTTGTTTCAGGATTTTTTAACGATGGTTCAAAAATTGAATTTTTTTGGAGGATAGAGACTGGAGTGTGGAATAATTTTCCGGCTACCGGAATTAGCAGATGGGGGATTTATGCGTGGAAATTTTTTGGAACCCAAAAGTTTGTCAAAAGTAGAAATTTTGGGATGCTAGAAATTTTATCACACGGAAAATGTTGGTATAGTAATTTTAAAAACGCAGAAATTTCTAGGTACCAGAGATCCTGAACTGTAAATATTCAAAGATGGGAGAGGTTTTGAAGTTGAGAATTGTTAAATGTAAATAAAATAGAGTAAATAACAGTTTCATTGAAGCCATAGTTACTTCCTAAATTTGAGTCAACTCTAATCTGAATTTCCAAGCATTCCGTGACTTATGAACGGACGTGTACGTATGTACATACATACATACATACAATGTGTAAGCTTGATTCCCGTGGATGTGTGTGTACGTTCACGTATGTTTCCGTGAGCTTCATTGTATACGCGATTCAATAAATTTTACCTCGTTACATTCCACGTCGGGAATTTAATAGAGATTCCCGCTTATCTAGATTTGTTCGCGGACGGTGGATATACAGAATAAATGTACGGAATAAAATTGGCCTGAGTTTGCTTTCGGTTCTGTCGATATCATTGGAGAAAATAATTGCCCCGCCATTAATACGTCGAACGACACCTGCGTTTACGCAACAGTCGTTTCTGAAAACAATAGGAATAATTTACGCTCCATATCAATTACCGTTCTCCATAACTGTCCCCCTGTTTCCCCCACCCCACACGATTCAAGTGTTTGCGACAGGTCTTTTGTTCGTCATCGTACAAAAATTGAATATCACTGTCTTTAACCCATTTACAACCAGTTACATAACATTCCGTCAATTTTTCTGTTACAGCACAATGGAGGGTACGAAGCGCAGCCGAAGAACGTTAACAGTATCTCAAGAAACAAGCAACAACAACAGGTACAAACATCAATCTAATATATATCAAATTATTTTTCCAATCACCAATCTATCAACAATTTAAAAAAAAAATACCAAAATACATGAAAAATTCTCACACTATTCAACCCAGCACAAAAATTATCTTATCAACCAAGTATTATAATTCTATTAAAGTAATCATTTCAATATTTTTAACGATCCTAATTAACAATCCAAATACGAGTACGTCGCCGTGAAGGTTTATCAGTTCCGATAAGAATGTGCGATTCGCAATGACTATTTTTCTTTTTTTATTAACTATCGTCTCTCTAAATATTTGCTATCGGAACGACAAAACCTACGAAGGGAATCGCGTATTGCCGGGCACAGGTACCGATCGCATCAGGTAAAGGCGTGCCTTCATTTATTCCGCGGGAAAACACGGCTGGGACCTATTTACCATTCGCAACGGCCATTGGCCGGCTCTTCTCCGCCGCACACGTGTAATGTACCTGCCGTCGCGAATCCAACGTTTCGCCAACGAGCCTATATGCAAAATTGCTTGCCGCCGTTCGCCTTGGAAATTGCCTTCGAAATGCAGAAAGCCGAACCGGACGTCGGCGATATTTGCATCGGGGCACGTGCGTGACCTTTTCCCGTGGAATTTCGGGAAGAATTTCAACCGATTAGAATATCAGCGATACAGTACCACTCGTACGGATCATGTATCGATTTTTTCGATGATAAATCTCCAAACGCGGTTGCCACTCGTCGAGTTCTATTACCGTTTTCGTCATGTTTATTGGAATAATAATTAACACTCGGTTCGATAACACGATATATTTACGAAGATAATAAAGGAATAGTTGTATATTGTACAGAGAGAATGAATATCGACGTGGGAAATGTTTACAGGTGATTAGAGAATGTTTTTCATTTCGTTCTTTCTTTGTTTTTTTGTTGCTTTTTTTTCTATTTCAAATACACAAGTCGAGTTTTGCTTAAGTGCCGGACGTTCTACGCGACGTTAGCGTCGACGCCGAGGAAAATTATTTGCTATAACGGCAATAAGGTAGCGCATTATACGAACGTTGCTAGTATCAACTGATGTTTTGCCGAGATAACCCGAGTATATTGACGCCGGCCGTATAATGTATTCACGAAACCCTTATCCGTGTTTAGACCGCGGCCATTCTTGGGAAAATATATGCGGGAAGAACGTTAAAGCTGCACCGCGCGGCGCATAGGTGAACGCTAATAATTACGCGCGAATGGTAATTACCGAATACCGTAAGAAAATTATATAACAATTTCCTTGCGTAATTATACAAATGTAAATGACGCGTGATATATTTTGCATTCCTTCTTCTTTTTTTTCTCTTTCTTTCTTTATTTATTTCTTTCGAAATCCAGTTTCGGAATTCGCGGTATAATATTGCCGTTTCCATTCGGAAACATGAAACGCAAAACCCGATTTCTCGTTAGAATCTAAGAAAAGCTAATGTTGTTTGTATGTCAATAATTGCTTTGATAAACGTCGCAGCTATCAGTTACTCAAAGATATCGGAAACACTTTAAAGATCGATTAGATCTCGATCGCCGGTCGGTTTCGTTGAACCACCGTGCACATCCAGCGGAAAGAAGTCGATAATGATAAAGCCCACTCTCTCTCTATCTTTCTCTCTCTTTCTCTCTCGGCGCTATACTTCCAATTAGAAATTAACCGCCTGCAATTACGAGGATTAACGGTAATTGACATTACCGGCGCGCCGTACCCCGCACCCCCCCCCCCCCTAATAATTGCGAACGATTAATAGCGCGGCCAATAGTTATCATTTTTGCATTAGGCAGAATCATATTTAGTCGCCTCTATTGATATCGATGACGTCCCATTATAGACAGTCTATAAAACTAGAATTTTCTTTTACCGTCATCGGAAATTGAACACCGTAAAAAAAGATTCACCACTGAACACATTCCTGAAATTTCTAATTAATCCATTTCTTCAGAGTCCACCATTCACACCTATAAATTCTATAAAATTTAAATTTCTTACTATAATTAGAAATTGGATTCGGTGACAAAATCCGTGTCGACTTTCCAATTTATCTTACTAGGACTTGAAACAAACAAACCCCGGGTGGCAATTTCGAAATCGCGGGTGGTTCCTTTGAAGCTTTCAATTGAATTTTTTAAGTATCCCGCTGCCAGCCGGCAACGATTTCACCCCTGAAACCCCGTTGCCCTCTGTCCCATGATTTTTCGCCCAACCGAGTCAAAAGGGGCTTCCGCCCACGCGGTCGCGAGCAAATTGAAAATTTAACGATTCCGTGTACGACGCCGACAAAAAAGACACGAATCGTTCCGTGGGCCCCGTTTCCAACCGGGACGAAGGTATAAACGTATACATACAGGGTGTAACAAAAATACTGGGACACTTTTTCAGTATCGATAGTACGCACCAAAAGATAAAAAAAAGTTTCTAAAGTTTTGTCTAAAAACTACCCCCTGTCGAGATACAACCCTTTTTGTAAAAAGTTTTTAAAAAATCATATCTCCGAAATGGTACGTCGTAGAGGACCGATTTTGATTGCAATATAACCGGGAGAGACTAAAGTTTACGAGAAAAAAATATCACTATCTACACAAAGAAAGCCTTAGTGAGTGCCTTTAATTTTTCCCAAGTGGTTACAAACCTGCTACAATATAGGTTAATCGACGTTATTTGGATTAAACAAGAATAAATACTATTTGACAGCAATAGTCGCAGCAATTATATTTTTTTTCTATTATCTTTAGTCTTCTCCGATTATATTGCAATCAAAATCGATCTTCTACGACGTATCATTTCTGAGATATGATTTTTTTTTAATTTTTTACAAAAACGGTTGTATCTCGATAGGGGGTGTCTTTTTTCATATTTCGGTGCGTACTATCAATCCTGAAAAAGTGTCCCAGTATTTTTGTTACACCCTGTATACTTATACATATACACTCGCCTCTAAAAATACGTTTATGGGATCATAACGCGACGAGCTGTTTCTCTCGCGGGTTGCAGTCAGCTTTCGCCTTGCCATACGTCGCGGTCCGCTACCACCATAAATCCCTTCCACCGTTAGGCTCACGTGTGAAATTGCTATTACGTTGCACGGTCCTACCGCAGCTGTCGTTCCGTAGAGCTGAAACTGCGACCGGCCAGTATGTAATATGTCATTCGTATTTCTCACGCTTGCTTACGGGATTCGTAGATCGGCGGGTGGTCCCTTCGTGTCATGGTAC
This sequence comes from Mimumesa dahlbomi, assembly GCA_917499265.3. Classification (NCBI taxonomy): domain Eukaryota; kingdom Metazoa; phylum Arthropoda; class Insecta; order Hymenoptera; family Crabronidae; genus Mimumesa; species Mimumesa dahlbomi. The sequence continues at coordinate 5,924,402 of OU824124.1, forward strand.
GTAGTCCCTTCGGTTAACAGAAATCCATCGGGCCGCGGGTTTATTCGCGCGATTTGTCGAGCCGTCACACGCGAATAAGTCGTAATATCGCGTGGCAGGGTGGACGTATTTTTTGGGTTTTTTTTTTATTGAACATGTTGCAAGACTAGCCCCGCAGCGCATTTGAAGTTCTAAGAGAGAATTTTTATTGAGAGATCTAGTGATCTTGTTAGATACTGGTGTTCGTTTGATTCTAACGTGTAGAGGAAAGGGTCGTGGATTTTAGAATGTTGTTTGCTGGATGATTGTATATATTTTTCTATTAGTTTGAGATTCTCTATTAGTTAGAAGTTTTGGAGCACTGAAAATTTCAAAGCGTAGAAATTTTCGGGCGCGAGAAGATTTAAAATTATGAAATTTGTGGCCTCTAATAATTTTAGGGCGCAGAAATTTCTGGGCGCTACGAGTATCAAAGCTCAGAAACTTTAGATCATAAAAAATTGAAGCTTAGAAAGTTCCAGGTACTAAAATTGGAGCGCTGAAAATTTCAAGGCGTAGAAATTTTCGGGCGCGAGAAGATTTAAAATTATGAAATTTGTGGTCTCTAATAATTTTAGGGCGCAGAAATTTCTGGGCACCACGAATATCAAAGCTCAGAAACTTCAGATCATAAAAATTGAAAGCTTAGAAAATTCCAGGTACTAAAATTGGAGCGCTGAAAATTTCAAGGCGTAGAAATTTTCGGGTGCGAGAAGATTTAAAATTATGAAATTTGTGGCCTCTAATTATTTTAGGGCGCAGAAATTTCTGGGCACCGCGAGTATCAAAGCTCAGAAACTTTAGTTCATAAAAAATTGAAAGCTTAGAAAATTCCAGGTACCAAAATTCAGAAATAATTAATCTCGAATCAGTTTCACACTCACAGAATTGATTACCCAAATTAAATACCCGAACGACACTTTCATTCTACTCACAATTTATATCATTTTCACATTACACCTTATTCCACTGCACAAAACACCTCAATACCCATCATAAACATATAAAACAAAAATCAATTGATCACCAAATTCACTTCTCCTTTTCCACAATATAATTCAACACAAAAACAACACACTTTCCTTTTAAATCTACCTATAAAACCTCCACATACACCTTTCCACCAAAGCTTCTTAAATCCCTCACGGTTTAACGTTTCCCCCCCGGCGCACAGTGTTCCAAGCGCGTTTCACTTAACGACAAGAAGATTATTATTCACTTTTTTCCCCGGACACACGCGTGTCGACCGCAGAACAGTTTCCATCGTGAGTTTTATTCGGTCGACCGTATATTCGTGCGGTAATACGGCTTATCCGTAATGACGAGCGTGACTTCGAGACGCTTGTCTCGCCGTAGACGAAGTCACGCTACCCGGACGAATTCGTTACATCATACATCGCAAATATACATACGTACAAATAAAACGTGTGTACACGTGAACAAAATAGATGGTGGAGGGGGGGGGGTAGAGGAGGAGAGATACAACACGTATGTACACGAAGTAACGCAATACAACTATCCGAACAAGACTGCCGACCACTGGATATTCCAGCGTATCTCGTAGAACCAAGTGAAACACAATACCCAGGCAGTCTGTCATTCCGTCGTGGCGCATCGTCCTCGTATCTTTCCACCTCGACTTCTCGCCGGCAGGATAAACGCGACGTCCGCGTTAAAACGCCAGGATTACATGTCGATTCACCCTGATATCGCGTACCGCGTAAGGGCACCGGAATGCCCGAGTGCTGCTTTGTCGTCAGGATCGTCTACGCTCCGAAGTTCAGCAAGGTTCGTCTCTCCCTTCGGAAGGGAGAACCTTCGATTATTTTCGAATACCTTTCCTTAATGGTACTTGGTTGAATATTGTGGGGAAAACGATCGGAAAGTTTTGTGGAAACGTGATTAATTTCGGTTGGGAATATTATAGGGAATAGGATCCTAATAAATCTTATCGTAATTAAATTTTTGAAATATTTGGTCTTAGAATTATTAAAAATATTGAGAGAATAAATAGTGATAATAAGTAATAATATTGATTTAAATTAATTTCTTTGTACATTGATTAAGATGGTATTAGTTTGTTAATTATATTTATTTATATTTACCAAGGTTCGTTTCTCCCTTCGGAAGGGAAAATTTTCGATTATTTTCGAATACCTTTTCTTAATGGTACTTGGTTGAATGTTGTGGGGAACGTTGGAAAGTTTTGTGAAAACGTGATTAATTTTACTTGGGAATATTACAGGGAATAAGATCCTAATAAAATTCTTAAAATTATTAAAAGTATTGAGAAAATAAATAATAAGTAAAAAAATTGATTTAAATTAATTTCTTTATAAATTGATCAAGGTGGAATTAGTTTGTTAATTATATTTAGAAGAAAGTGAGATGTTGGTTGTTTAATTGAATTTTATTGACCATGATTTTTTTCGTGTAATATACAGACGACCTCGTCGACGTCGACACCCGCGAGGACGCCGGGCGTCGGCGCGGACGCGACGACGACAGGATCAGGAAAGGGCGGAGGTCGTGTCACGGAAGTAATGGAACTTTGTTACGTCACCGAGAGGATCATTGCACTTTGGTACAGAGAAGACGCGCAGGGTGTCTTGGAGCATGCGACCACACTCCTCCGGGGGAAACATGCCGATAATTACATGGTAAGTTAATTAACAATCCCTCACATCCACCGACTAAAATCCATTTATCAAATAAACAAAAGACAATTTACAAAAAAACCAATATTACCACTCTCCCAACATTAAAACTCCAACCTTCCCAATTAAATTATTAATTAAATTCTATTCAACATCATTTACAATAAAAAAAAATCATTCTTTTCAGATCTTCAACCTGTCGTCACCAGGTCGTCCAGGTGAACCAAACACCAGGGAAGCAGGTTGGCCACAAGGTCTGGCACCCAGTTTGGAAAGATTATGCGCCCTCTGCAAGGAGCTGGACTCCTGGTTGAACGGTGCAACGAATCGCGTGGTGGTTCTTCACGCCAGGTGAGTCAAACCCCAGTTACTCGAAGAAGTTTCCACGTTAATGTTCCAACGGAAAGTTAATTCCGCGTCTGTCTTCAGGGGGGGCAAAGAACGTCTGGGTGTGGCGGTCTCCGCTTACATGAACTATAGCAGCATCTGCGGTGGACGTGATCAGGCACTGGACAGGTTCGCCATGAGAAGGTTCCTGGACGACAAGATCGGCTCGCTGCAGGTCCCGTCGCATCGAAGGTAACGACTACAAAGCATGAAGTTAGTAAAGTGTAGTTGTCGACGTCGTTGGGTGATAAAATGGAATTTTATCGGCCTGTTAAATGGGAATAATTCGACGATAATATTGTGAGGATATATGGATGGGTGTGGTAAATTCTCTATGGAAAGAATATATTACAGAGGATTTAGAAGGTTTTTTATGTTTATAGTGTAGTTCCTATGTCAAACGTTACGAGGCTTTCAACGATCCCTGTAAACGATAAAATATCATTTCGATCGTGGTAATAGTCAGCGTGTTACGTAAACCGTGACGTTATGTCAGAATTTTACGAGCTGCAGTGTCAGTGTCTATAATTAATCGGCTGAACGAATCATTCCTACTTACGGAGGTTACTTAATTATTCGGAAATGAAGGAGAATTCTTCTTTTTTTTATTCTACCGGTAGTTTACGCTACCTTTGGCAAGTGAATTGTTCGTCTGATCTATGGATCTGTATCTATTGTGGTTGTGTAACACGAATTCTCACGAGTAATCTTTTTAACGAAGTCCTTGCAGTTTCGACCTTGACTATCCATTGCTCTGAATAGTGTACTTATATATCTATCGTAGAAACTTATTCCCATGATGATTCGCTCATTGTCCTTCCTGCATACGTGATAACCAACACACAGGCGACAAATTCAGTTCCCTAACGTATTCGCGAAGTATAATTACATCGATATCCGACACACATATACATATACGCGAGAAACGGGAGAGTAGGTCCGGATCCTGCTAATTGCTTTCAGTGTCATATCGTAAATAAACCTGATCGTATAACAGTCCCATAAACTTCATGATAGACCAGTATCCCCAAGGACATTACGTTGTCCTTCACTGTTTCTATCTATCGTCAACATGGATTGCATGCATAAAACGTCATTGACCTTTTAGATACCAGTCTCCATCATCATCATCATCATCATCATAATCATGTTTCTACGGTCCCCTAGCCTAATCATGTTAAAACTCGACGTGTATCGGATCACGTGTAGATACCACGGTGGAAAATTTATATCTCGTACGATCCATGTGTATCGAATACCTAGCTATATATATAACATATATACATATACAAGAAAAATGAAAATTCCAAGAAAATCGCTCCCATAAAACCGTAAACCCCATGGCTAATCCTGTCAACTATCCGTTCCACGATCGTGTACCGCATATATTACTCTTCGTCGACCCTTTATCCCTTCGTCATCCGTTACAGTCTTCTTCTTCTTCGACGCACGTATAATGATCGTAATGTGCCTCGATCACGGTTCACCCTTTGTACCCCGGCTAAATTTCGCCGTGGTATCTCTCAAGCGTTTCACCTTCGTCTTTGCCGGATCCACGGCCGATCGAGTTTCCCCATTAATTCCACGAGCCGTGAGCATTAGCATGTCGTTAGCGTGGCCTGCGCACTCTTGCCCGCGAGAGTGTATGAATCCATTATCGGTGAGATGGGGGGAGGGAGGGGGAGGGGAGGGGAGGTAGCCTCTTTAAACGTGTCGTATAACGTGCACACCTTAGGTGCCACCGGGAACAGGTTTTTTTTTTGGGGGGGGGTTTTCTTTTGGTTTTGGTTTTTGTTTTTTCATTAACCGAGGATCGCCACCGCACGATCCTATCTGCTTACTTGGTTCGTTCGTTACGAACGACACGCGAGGATTCGTGAGTGCCCCCCCCCCCCCCGCGAAATTACGGGCATGAGCGATCACGACGCCTTATAATCGGAACGCGACAGCTTTAGGATGACATGGTGCGTCACTTTTTGTGTTTCTCGTGGTGTAGTGACGGGTATAAGTTTGTTTTTTTTTTTTTGGGATTAATCGGCTGGGCGATGAGAATCCCTCTACTCGATGGTATTCTGTGTTGCAGCTGTTGTAAGATTTATTTGAGAGTGTTTATTCTCTCGTGATATTTGGGAATTGGGAATTGGAAATATGTTTTTTAAGGAATTGGAATTCTATTTGGGATTAGTGTAGAAATTTAGAAATTTTATTCTGATTTTTAGAAGTGTTAAAGTGGTAGAGTTAAAAAAGACAGAATTATTTTACGAATTAATTTTGATAGACAATGAAATTTAACATGATAAATATACTGTGATATTTGTATGTAACGAAGGTTCTACGAAAAAAGTCCCTTTATAAACGAAGATACTCGGGGCCCGTGAGTCCCATAGCGTAGCGAACGTGTTAACCGAATCGTAAACTCGGTAGGGTTGATCAGTGTGAAGTGGAACAGGCCATTAGTGGTCAGACGTGAATTAATATCTCCGAGTCCGTGGCTGCCGGTTTTTCCTAGCGTCGACCGTCACGTGATATAAATGATTGACGGATTGACATCGTCGTCGTTGAGATCGATGCGGGCAAAAAACGGAACTTTCCGCCTTGACCCGAGTAACGTAATTAACTTCAGACTCTTCGAAGTCATTGTTTTAGATAGCCACTTAACACGGTAACGCGGCAATAATTGAACTCTTTCTTTGAAAGTCGTATAATAAGTCTAATTAACAAAACAATTATCCACACTATTTATTATCCATAAAAACACAAACGTATTTTAGACCATTCTGAAAATAAAGGATAAAATTTTGTCGATATTTAACTAGGTTAAAATAGAAAGTAAACAATAGTATTTTTTTCTTTTTCTAACAGATACATAAAGTATTAGTGGCCTGTTCTCGGGATCATTAACAATTCTAACCTAACCAAACACCACTCTAAGCATAAACGATTCAATTTTGTCGATATTTAACTAGGTTAAAATAGAAAGTAAACAATAGTATTTTTTGTTCTTTTTCTAACAGATACATCAAGTATTTCAGCGGTCTGCTATCTGGATCATTAAGAATCAGCCAATCTCCTCTGTATCTGACACATCTCACCGTTCTCGGGGTCCCTCTGTTCGAACCCACTGGTTGTCGAGCATTCCTCAAGGTCTACGAAGGACTTACGCCCGTCTACACCTCGGACCTGTACTCCGTAACAAACGCCCGCGAATTCACGGTTAATCTCGGCGGTCTCCGTCTGAGGGGAGACATTCTCGTGAAATGTTACCACAGGGTGTACTCGAAGCAGAGTCGTGAAGTCATGTTCTCCCTGCAGGTAAGAAATAAATTTACCTGTACCGTGAAACTCGGTAGCGAATGCCCTCCATCTGGTACACCATAAAATGAAATTTCTGGGCGCCACAAATTTTGGAACGAGAAAGTTTTAAAGCGCTGAAATTTCTGACCGCTAGAAATTCCAAAGCGCTGAAATATCTGACCGCTAGAAATTCCAAAGCGCTGAAATTTCGACCTCTAGAAATTTCAAATCGCTGAAATTTCTGGCCACTAGAAATTCCAAAGCGTTGAAATATCTGACCGCTAGAAATTCCAAAGCGCTGAAATTTCTGACCGCTAGAAATTTCAAAGCGCTGAAATTTCTGACCGCTAGAAATTCCAAAGCGCTGAAATTTCTGACCGCTAGAAATTTCAAAGCGCTGAAATTTCTGACCGCTAGAAATTCCAAAGCGCTGAAATTTCTGACGGCTAGAAATTTCAAGGCGCTGAAATTTCTGGCCGCTAGAAAATTTGAAATGAGAAAGTTTCAAAGCGTTGAATTTTCTGACCGCTAGAATTTTCTGGCCGCTAGAAATTTCAAAGCGCTGAAATTACTGACCGCCAGAAATTTTCTGCTATCAACTTTCCAAAGCATTAAAATTTCCCTCTAACCTAACCTAACCCAACCTAATCTAACTCTGCAAGAAACTTTCTAGCAATCGATGAAAAATCTACGATCTTACTGGATGTTGCTCTGACTAGTAATTATTCTCCTTTCTATATATATAAAAAAAAATAGAAAAACGTATAATATGAGATCGTTTATATAATATCATACGAATCAAACGATTAAGATTATATCTGTACCAAAGTCTCTATTGAAAAATAAAAAAAAAAGATCTCGGTATTAGACAATCTAAACAAATCGCCGCGGGAGTATTTAATTAGCATGCGTAACGGGAGAGATAAATTATGGTTGTGTCTGTACAGTTTCATACCTGTGTAATAACGGAGAACGTGGTGTCCTTCCCTCGATCGGAGCTCGACGTTGCCTGCGACGATCCAAGGTGTCCACCTGACAGCGTGGTGACGCTTTACTTCGCCACCGACGCTAAGCGTCAGGACGGCCCCGTCCCGGCGCCGACGCCTGCTGTGCCCCACGCGTCCGCTCATCACGACCCGATTTTACATTGGGACAGCTATACGAATCTCGAAATCAGCGACGACGGTGAGTGAAATCTTTTTTTATCGTCGATAGATCTCTCAGTTTCTTTCATTTTCTCCGAGACGGTCCAGAGAGAATGCCGTGGAATTTAATTCCCGTTGGGGGGGAAACTCGATCGAACGGGGGACTTGATTAAGTTAGATTAGATTAAATTACAACGCGACGGTTCAATTTAGTGCAATTGGTGTAGTGGATCGTGTTATTCGGAGGTCAGTGACGAATGAGAAGGTGGATTGGATGTGGTATTCGATAATGTGAGGAGCTTGGTGTTTAAATATGGTGTTATATTTAGGAAGGGTTAGTTTGTATGTGTTTGAGAAAGATGTTTGATGAATTATTTGATATGAATGTATCAATCATTGTGAATACGAGTTACTTTTTCCACGGAAGTTGGTGAAACTAATGACCGCGGTCTATCGTGACGATTAATTAACCGATAGGTGGGAGAACTCGCGAACTGTAATTCAAGTGACAGAACTCATCGTCGGGGACTAATTCGCGTTAATTTTCGTCCTAATGGTACCCAATTAACCTCGATCCGTCGGTGAGAGCCAGTCAGAAATACAACTTGGCTCCGTCGAGGGAGAAAGAAAGATCAAGGGACGGGGTGGAGAGAGAGAGAAGGGGGGGGGGGTGGGAAGGGAAATAGACAGAGACGAAAACCTAGTAGTTAATGTAGTGCATTTAGACCGGCTGACTAACGCCGCCGGAAATACGTTCTGCCAAGCAGAAGGTAAAATGGCGGTTTATCGCGACGACATATAGGCATACGGAAATAGAACAAAAGTCAAAGCAATGACTACTCAAGGTCTATCTTGTTATCCAATATGTGAAAGTTTGGCACACCGGTGGTTTAGGGTGCGTAGAAATTTTTGGCGGTAGGAAGTTTTGATCGGTAGTGGAATTTTTTACGATAGAAATTTTCGGCTTCCGAACGTTTCAAAGCGCTGCAATTTCTGGCCGCTAGAAGTTCAGAGCGCTGAAATTTCTGGTCACTGGAAATTTTGGACGTGAAAGTTTCAAAGCAATGAAATTTCTGGCCGCTTGAAATTTCAAAGCGCTGAAATTTCTGGCCGCTAGAAGTTTCAAAGCGCTGAAATTTCTGACTGCTAGAAATTTCTGACCGCTAGAAATTTTGGAACAAGAAAGTTTCAAAGCAATGAAATTTCTGGCCGCTAGAAATTTCAAAGCGCTGAAATTTCTGACCGCTAGAAATTTCAAAGCTCTGAAATTTCTGATCGGTAGAATTATTGGAACGAGAAAGTTTCAAAGCAATTAAATTTCTGGCCGCTAGAAATTTCAAAGCGCTGAAACTTCTGGCCGCTAGAAATTTCAAAGCTCTGAAATTTCTGATCGCTAGAAATTTTCGAATGAGAAAGTTTCCAAGCAATGAAATTTCTGGCCGCTAGAAGTTTCAAAGCGCTAAAATTTCTCGCCGCCAACGTACCAAAGCTTTGAAATTTCGGACCGCCAGAAATATTCTGCCGTCAACTTTCCAAAGCATTAAAATTTCCCTACGCGAAAAGTGTCCACGCGCAGAAATTTCTTCGCGCCACTTTTCCAAAAATCAAAAATATCCAAGCTCCACCAATTTCACCTTATAAAAGTATCAACAAAAAATTAAATACACCAAAACAACATATTCATTCACGCAACGATCGCTCCAAAAACTCACGCCAACCTCACTGTCAATTTTCAAATATCCCAAGACTCATGAACGAATCACGAACAGATTCTTCCGTTCGTCGAACCGTTTCGAATATTCGGAACGATTACGTCAGCGAGACGTATCCGTCAATCGCACGGGGTAAGAACCGAGACGAGATGAAACGGGTACCAGACTGCCAGTCAATTCGTTTCGTTAGCGATCGGTTGGTGCTTCCAATAAAGCTGTGACCCAAATTGGCAGCGATGTCGAATCGACATAGTTCGTTTACGAGACGGAAAGTGACGGAGACGGAGTTTCGTAGAAGGAGAAGGCACGTGGTATCGTCGACGGAGTTATCATTCTAAGGGAAGACAAATGGGAGAATGGGTTGGGCCCGATTCTATATCCATGGTATGACCCTATGATGGTCACGTTGACCCATCTAACGGTTACTCACCCTTTTCGGTCAAATTGTGGGTGTGACCAGTACCGAAATCAATTCCAACCTTTCCCCCCCCCCGTTTAGTCTCGTGGAAATGAAAGAAAAACGAAAAATCTCTCTCGCTGTCAGGGATGAAATCGATTATCGGCTTTCTTTCCAACGCACACACACATATACACACATACATACATACATCCCGTTGATTCGTCGCGGTTGTCCGTTGTTATTGACAAGTTGTGTCACGTTGATAGGTATCTGTTATTTTGTTATTCTTTGTTTCGAATGAAATACCACCGAAAGACAATACGAAGTTCTTCGACAGAGGATCAGACAGACATCTATTCAGGATTTGTTGTTATTGGAAAATTCCAAAATCTCGTTTCAACCGGTTTCCACGGTACGCATCGGTGATGTGTGTTAACCATGGATTCTTTATCTTTGATTACAGTAGAATTGCGCTAGTTTTGGCGCGTGACTCGCCGCACCGTCGGCAAAGTGTAACGAACTCGGCGATCGAATCGCGAGAACGAGTAAAATGGTACACGTCGCTTACCCACACACGCTCGCACCCACGCGATAGAAAATAAAGAATCCAAGATCGCCGGTTCTCACTTTACGAACGATCGACTTTAACGACCCGCGGAGTTACGTGATCTACGAGCGAACGGGCGAAACTTTTACACTCGTCCGGGATAATATAATGCATCTTCCCACTTGCCGGCTGATTTTATGCGACCCGATGATTCTCCGTCTCGATTTCCCGGTTACTTGGAAGAGCATTTAATAAACGCTTTCGAAACACTGAGCGTTCCCTTATTTCCCGTGTATTTTCGTTAGATGTAATCCGAGTTTCCTGGGAGAGACACTTTGTTTCATTTATTTAACTTTTTCCCAATGGAAGGGACTTATACTGTCCCGGTGGGGAAAATGTGTGAAATTACGGTGAAGCTTGTAAAATTGTTGGTAACACTAAACTTAGTGATAGTTTATTTAGATATTCTTATTGCATTCGTTAAAATGATAACTTTTACAATTGATTTCACGTAATAGTTAATTTGGCTTAACACTAGAAGTACCGAAGATTATTTAATTCGGTTTATTTAAAAACGTTAGATTAATATGTTTGATAACAGGGGATAAGGAAGGATAGTAAATTGATCGTTTTAATTATTTTGCATATAATGAATAATTGTTACAATGAATTTCAGAAAATCCATTGTTATAAATTCTAGTGAATTTTATATTAGAAATCAGTCATTTTGACTGCTTTGGTAATTCTAGTGTTAAAGAACTGTATTTTCCTTGCATTGATTAATGAAATTTAAGTTTACAGCTCTAACGTTGTTTGCATGCATTTTAATAAAAACTTTTAAATCAGTCATTTGACCCTCCTCAGTATTTTAAGTGTTAATACGTCGTTATAGAAACTTTTATGCATCTCTCCAAAACTATCAGTTTTTCTGCCACAGATTTAATTTCATCCTAATAATCACCCAAAAAAAATAATTGTTTCCAGTAATGGTACAGACTCGACTTGATTTTTTCTCTCTATTAAAAGACCGAAACACATCCGTGAAAGAATGACACAACTTTTCGTTTCCGTTGTCCCATTTCACGAAAGTTTTCCTTTACTTACCCGTGATTTTGATCTCGTTTGCTCTCCTCATTCGTCGACCTGCTCCAGCGTCGCGATAGGACAACGGGACGGGAAAGGGACGAGGGGAGACGGTGGATCGCACAGGAATGTAGAAATCTAAAATTAAGAGCACGCCCCTTGAGTCAAGGAGCACCTCGGGAGGAAATGGCGTGCCCGAGTCTTCGGAACGAAGTGTTTTTCGCACCGCAGACGCTCATTACCCTTGGTTTTCCTTTTTCCCCGTGGACGACAGTTAAGCGCCGGTCCCCCGTTGTCTTTTGCCAGGAGAATCTCAATTAACATCGATCAGAACCGGGATCTCACTACGAATTCCCATGAATTATGGTTGTCGATGAAATTCTTGTAATAAAGAATATGGAAGGTTGAATAACAAAAATTTATCATCCACTTTCTTTATTTACACTTTTCACGTTTGTCTAACTTTCCACGCGGCGGTATAATCTAAGCATTGTGCTCGTGTATTTTCAAAGTGAAACCTTCGGCGAACGTTCCGACGGAAATATACGTCAAAGGAAGTGATTGTTAAACTTCCGGTCGAGTCGCTCTTCAGAATTTCGAGAAAAGACTCGTTTCACGGGTTCTTTGCGACAATACGCTTTTATCAGACAACGAAACAGAGTTAGATAAATAAATAACGAAAAATCATTGTAAATCATTGAATTTTAATTAACTATATTACCCAATTAGTCACGTTGCGTGTTAATTCAATTTGTCCCATACATTCTTCACGTTACGAGATCAATCGACTTAGACAGCGATACTTTAAAATCCAGATATGTTTTCGAAAGATAACGAGAGCTTTCAAAGCCGCCTCGTTAAAAGGCATAGAAACGAAGAAGGTGGTTTCGATGGTGGGGGAGACGTTGGGTTTATTTCGGGCGTCGGGACGCGTCGGGGCTTAATAGTTTTCGCGCGATTCTACGGCGTTCACATTCTCGAACGTGCCTTCGGTTCGATTTTCGATACAATCGCACGTTTTTTCCCTGGTGCTGTCATACCTTCCCCCGAATACGTATTCTCGCGATTCGTTCTAATTATTATTCCCAAAGATTAATGGTGCCGGTAATTATAACTCGGCTTTAAAAATAAATTCCGCGACCTCGAAAGTAAATCAATGGTGCCGGGGAAGCGGTGAACCAACGAGTTAAGTGCCTGTCGGAAAACAAGTGGGTTAGGTGTACGGTAAGTCATCCTTCCAATGGAAATATTTCCAATCAAAGAAAATTCCTTGGAAATCACTGCCTGTTCGATATTCCATAGTGATAAATTGTACTTACCTATGAAATTTTTCCCGGGCTCGCGAACGCTGACCTTAATCGATCGATCGATCGACGCGGAAAGGTGCGATAGAGACTTTTCATCCAAAATTGGAGAACCGGATTCCCGATTGCTACTCTCCATCCAAGAAATGTTACACGTACATACGTGGTGTGCCAAGCGCGGGAAAGTTCGTTCCTGGAAAGTGTAGGCCAGGTGTAATCTTTGGGAAAACACCCCGTATATAGTCGGTGATCGACGAACCACTTCCGTTCGCGGTGAAAAAGATTTCACCTTGTCGACACGATCGAAACGGGTGAGAGAGAGAGAGAGAGAGAGAGAAGAAAAAATAGAGAAGAATCGGAAAGATCGTTGATATTGTCGAGTAGGATGTCATAATTATTACTTACCGGCTTTCTTTCGCGATTTCTAGTGACACACACACACACGTACGTGTATGTGCACTAGGTTTTAATACATTTCCGGCGACGATATTTCACCGACCGGCAGGAACGTGATCTCACCGGGTGGTTTCGTTCGCCTTGTTCGGTTGCCCGTCGCTTTCAATTTGTCGTTAAACGCTGGAATCGGTCTGACCTTTGGCCCGCATTAACCACTCGACGGTGACATATCGCGGATACCGCGACTCGTTTCAGGTATATGGATGTATGTATGTGTGTGTGTGTGTGTGTACGTACAGGTATCATCGGGATTTATCGTAGAACACTATGAATATCTGATTAAACCTGCGCACAATTACCACGGTTAATTACGGTTCGGATATTTATTCTCTCAATTATCCGTCGTAATTAACCCAGTTACATTACGAACGCCGATACATACATAATTGTCACGCTTTATAATGATCTTTTTAATCGGCCAGTCAACGATGAGGGATAATTTGTTTGATATTTAAATTGTCTTGATTAATAATATACATATATATGATTCTACCACTATGTGAAATATTATACACTTTTTAGTTTAACTGAGTACCTATACGAGTATTTTTTCTTTGAGGAAATTATTATAAAATAAATAAAAATGTGAAATCTGGGTCGTTGAAGATTAACGAGCACTTGCACGGCTAGCTACTAATTACGGGTGTGTCCGAGAGTTTTTTTTATTTTTAATTCCTCGGTCGCAAGGACGTGAAAAAAGAAAATTGATCGACGTCTTTGACGAGACGAAGAAATTCTCGAGCTGGTTACACCCTTCCATAAAGGGCGAATCGGTTGTTACAATGGGTATCGAAGTGATGAAATAAAAGTACGGGGGTGGGGGGACGAAGCGCACGGGGTTGGGGTAAACAATGGTGACGTAACAGCAGGAAGACGTACGACCGAGCGACAAGACAATGGGCTCTTGTCTCTGTTTTCTGCCCTCGGCTCCCCCCCCCCTACCCCCCATCTCCCTCCCTTCTCTTTTTCTCTTTCTCCGTGCTTGATACCAAACGTTTTCTCTTCTCGTTTTACCGCACAATTTCTTCGACAACGACCGAACAAAAGGCCGAGGTCGACCCGTGGAAACAATTTTTGAGAGTCAGCATGGTGTTCGCTTTGTTTCCCGACAGCCGGGCACGCCGGGATAAAAATAATTCTCATCGAATAGTGGTATTCGTTTCGGGATCGATGCGCCACGGATAATGAAGAAAAAAAAAGAAAGGAGTGGGGAAAAAATCAGAGATGACCTCGAAAAACGTGGACTCTATCGAGACAATTTTCCAAAATTCGAACGGTGGGGTTATTTTCTAATTAAAACACAGATAGTAGATCGAACGGGGATAAATTTCATTTTACGCTGGAGTAATATTTTTTTTCAGGAAAAGATACATCGAGTGCAACAAATACAATGAAAATAAACGTCGGTAGAACAAATCCATCGGTTTGCGTCGCGATTCTAAATTTAATCGACACGGTGAATATAAATTTGTTACCCGACCTCTCCAGTTTCGAGTAATTTCGCGAGATTTATTATTTCGATTCCGTCTCGTTCGTTTCCACGGTGACACACGTCGGACCGACGGACAACGGTTCCCACAGTTTTCGCCGTTACGTGCGTTTCGAAGATGCGAAATTATGCGTCGACATCACCTTTACGCACAAATCGTGCACGCGTCCTTGTCCCAGATCGGCTGACTAGGAATACCACTACCACTTGCCAACCGTGGCTGACCAACTTTTCGCCTCTATCCTCGTTACTCACCGACAGTAGAAATAGCCACGTTACGCGCGGACGGTCCCGCAGTAGTAGTAGTATGTACGTAGTAGTATACGTATAGCAGTGGTAGTGAAAGAACAGTGGCAATCTGGAGTTGCCGGTGATGAATCACCTGCTGGCAATTCCCATTTCCGATAATCAGATCGCGAAATCGACTCGAAATGTAATCACGAATCATTTCCTTCAGCCTTCCCACAGAGAGAGAAAGAGAGAGAGAGAGAGAGAGTCATTCCTGTGATATACTGCAAGTCATTCGGATTTTAATACACGGTTAGAGAGACACTTCTCTTAATTCTATACCGCACTACCGACTAGTAATTTCCATATCGAACCAGGATAATAATTATATCAACGGGAACGGTAGTAAGTAATAGTTCTGTTTAATTGAAAAGTAATATCACCGGGCGAATTCGACTATGACGGAACGGAATCATCGGTATAACCGATCATCGACCAATCAGTTTTGCATACACGAACGATGTAGTAATAACGGTGTTCACGGGTGATCCAATTATTCCATTCAATGCGCATTTATGCAAATTTTCCTCCCCACGGTGTATGATCCTATTACACGTTTATGACCCGGTCTCTGCGAATAGATTATTATTAGGCTACTGGAAATCGAGCTCGTCCCCCTATTCTTATTTAACAGAGACGCGTCGTCCACTGACTCCGATTGTGACATGTCGTCTGTACGCAGCCGGCACGGTGGAACGTGATTAGCAATCGCCACGAATGTCACGTATAATGCAGTGAATACGTGCGAGCATACTTGACACCAACCTGAAACTTACACATGTTGTTTCCACGTCTCCTCGCGCGGCACGTGTGCCTGCACGAGGCATTCGCGATGAACTTTTCGATCGAATATCGACTATCACGATTGATCGATGCTGATAACTATGCGTATCAAATTCGATGTCTATCGCGAATAAATAAATGATTTTTATCGCGATCGTGAAGGGAGAAATTGGAGCAAAGTGGGGACCACTGGACCCCCAGGTGTTTTCGGCCAGATTTTCAATTTTAACCGGTAATTCGTGTGATGTTTTTATTACTGATAAAGTAGGTTTTTAGCCTGAGGAGTATAGTGTCTCTGAATAGATAACAACAAGTGTTTAATATAAAAATGATTTCCATTTATGATAAATCAGGGTAAAAGTAGCGCGAAGAATAGACTTATGTAATGTTCTATTCACTATTATTCAGAATGACAGGTGTTTTTTTATTGAGACAACGATGCCACAGGAAATAATTTACTAAAAGTACATTATTTCAAGAATATATCCACTGCGTTACATTAAACAATACTTAACGATTAAGAACCTATATAAATATTCTCCTAATCATACCTAGATTCAATATTACCATATATTAAATTACTGAATTAAAAACTGTCCATTCATACTATCGAACAAATCAATTTCTTATGAGAAAGAAATTATGTAATGTTCAATTCACTATTATTAAGAATGACAGGTGTTTTTTTATTGACACAACGATGCCACAGGAAGTAATTTACTAAAAGTACATTATTTCAAGAACATATCCACTACATTACATTAAACAATACTTAACGATTAAGTACCTACATAAATATTCCCCTAATCATGCTAGATCCATCATTACCATATATTAAAAACTGTCCATTCATACTATCGAACAAACCAATTTCCTCCACGCTCACCTTCGACTCACCCAATACTTTACTACATCCGGTCGTAAAAATAGACCGTTCAAAATTCGTTTCCCTATCGCGAGTACATTCATAGCCCACCGTTTCAAGAGTATCTCGAGCATCCTAATAATACGGTACTCTCGAGTGCATACAAGCACCGTGCGTTACATAACTCGAAAACGGAGTGCACAAT
Organism: Mimumesa dahlbomi; assembly: GCA_917499265.3. Lineage (NCBI taxonomy): Eukaryota > Metazoa > Arthropoda > Insecta > Hymenoptera > Crabronidae > Mimumesa > Mimumesa dahlbomi. The sequence goes on from OU824124.1 coordinate 5,941,035, forward strand.
GCTCGAAGCTGCCGGGGAAATTAGCAGTCAGCGTGTGTATACTACAACGTGCACGTATGCACACGAACACGCATTCCGTGCCCACACGGATGTGTATTACGCGTTATGGCACGTGTCCTGTGAACGGTAACTAGTAGCCGGCAGGAAGATTACTCGTTCCTTACTTAGTTTGTGCGCGTGCGCGCGCGGTATACCTTTCATCGTGCGAAGTCGCATTGGCAAACGATGAATTATTAATTGCCGGTCATTCATTTGCACGTATAAGTCCCCCTTACCGGTCCCCGTGCCGCATCGATTCGCACGGATCACGATTTAAAGGTGTTGGCGAACATCGTGTTAAATCGACGAGTAGTATAAACCATGGGAATACATAACACCACGGCCGCGCTTTCATGTTAAGCCGAAAGGGAAGGATGATTGCGATTAATGCGCCGTATCATTGCTGTTTTTATTGTCGAATGATTTTCAAGTGAATATTTTAACGGTCCCGGTAGCTCACGCTTTACAACGCCGTATATTTCGCGGAACACACGGGCCACCTCTCGTGCAACCGATTCGCGTGTAAACTATGATACTGGGTTTCTGATTTATTTGTCTGTTTTATGGTTGCTGGCGTATCCGTATTGCTACTTGGGATCGCGTGAAATCGCACGCGAGTCATAATAATCTATCGATTTATATGAAACCATACGAATCTACGGTAATAGTGAAATTATATTACACTACTGTCTTTTGATATAGGTACAATGCCTGTATTATTATCATAATTAATAGTTTTCGTATAGTAGAGAGACACTTTCTTCACTTATATTCCAAATTTCATTAACACGTTGAATGCCACGCGAGTTTTCCATCGTTTGCCTACAGCGTCACGAGAGATTTCGAACATTACAATGTGTGTACTTTGATTGCATATTTCATGTATAAATAGAAATATTTATAGATGTTTTACAACGCATTAATTTCTTCACATCATTGTAGTAACGTCTATGGCATCGAAATATGTATAAGTATTGAGATTTATTATAATTATGAACTTCTACTAAGAAGTAGAAATTGACGTGCCGGTCACCCGTAGCCCCCGTGGAGCCACCGCAAAGTTCAGCGCCGGTCACCGGTGACCTCAATGGCAATCAACGTGTTAATATAGTATCCTAATTATAATCCAAGAATCATTTTCACATAAAAAAGCGATACAAATTTAAATCGCTTAAAATCTTCCCTTGGAATTCTATTATACAAAACAAACACCAATCAAAACTAAGGTATTACTTCCTGTTATCACGTAACACACACACAGATTATTCCATGGATCAATAAATGTGAACACAATGAATTAATTAATTCAACTTACAAGTAACGTTAGCTGGCAGGTGGGCCTTTAAAAATCGTGGCACCGAATTTAGCGTGATCGTCGAACGTGGGCTCGGTAAATCGAAACACATCGCGACCGGTATGTGTGTGTACACGCACGAAATATGTGAAATATATATCGACGTGTGAGATCGGCAACAACGAGGACGTCGACGACGAGGCCCGGTTGTGTGGAGTCGTGTGTTGCCGTAGAAGGACCGGCGACTGGAGGCCAGTCGAATGGGTAGAGGGGCCACGCGAACACGCAATACACGCACACTTGGAAAGCACACGCGGTCGATTCACACACACACACACACACGTTTACGCAGGTCAGGAACCATGTGAGGACACGGCACACAAATTACGCGCACTTCGTGTTACGCGATCGCACGTGATGGTAGTCACGTGAAAATTAAAAAAAAAAAAAGGAGAAGAGAGAAAAAAAAAACAAACAAACACAAACCAGAAGGAACGATCACTTTAATGAAATACACAGATTCATGAGAATTGTGTGGCAATGACGAATCATTTATTATTTTAATAATATCTATAGTACGAGTGGTAATTAATATACTAATTGGAGCAGAATGTTACAAACGGTAAAAAGTAGATCTACAAAGACACGGATAAGTCAGTGTATGAAACGGACACACCGAGAATAAACGTGTCGACCCACACACAGATGTCGTACGCACGATTCACACACACACACATGTATAACACACGCACGTGTGCTTATAATTGCATCTCGCGAGAGAGGGACACGCAGACACGGAAGCTTACGCATGACTCCACGATATATATTTTCCTCTCTCTCTCTCTCTCTTTCTCTATCTTTCCTTCTCTCTCTCTCTCTCTCTCTGGTTGAATACATGTGAGTGTGTACGCACGTTTGTATAATACACCGCGAAGGCAGACCAAAAGTTCGCCATGCCAAGCTTCTTGCGTAGGAAGCAACGAGGTCTGGCTCTCCAATGATGATGACGATATCATGGCTCTGTCGTGGTGGTGGTAGTGGTGACGGTGACGTAGTTGGTAGTGGTGGTTTGATGCTGATCGTGATGACGGTGGTGGTAGTCGTCGTAGTAGTAGTAGTAGTAGTGATCGGCATCGTGCAGCATTTGCAACGTACAGTGCCGTTTCTGTGCTCCCGGTGAACGGAACACACGTTCCTCTCTTCGTGGCTGTTGAAATAACGTCGCGCGAATATTCGATATATTATTTTTCCTATACGTATATATAAATATTATATACATTTTTCTGTGAACGTATCGAAAATCATTATTTCGCAAGAAACTACGGTCGACCGAAGCACGCGGACTACTTTCAGTGGAGATCGAGACAGATTCTGTGATCACAGGTGAAGTTCTATTATAATGATATTTTTTTTTTACTTCGTCGGTCGATCAATGAGTTAATTAAAAAATAAAAAAAAATAGAGAACACATGAGAAAACGAAACAAAAACTTGCCGATTTTTTTGTACTTGCTCCGAAGCTACGTTCCTCGTGTCGATCGAGATATTCGATAAGTAACCGCGAGGAATTCGATCTTAATCGATAGTCGTGCCGCACCGCCGATGTACCTTTAACCCTGTGGGATACGAAACCCACGTAACCCGCGATCGTTAATAAGAAACTTGGAATTATATGCCATGAGAATACGGATTCTATAACGAGGCACTTTTCTATCCTTTCCATGGTGGGGCGTCCTTATAAGGGTGAAATCATTTCATTTTCAAACATTTCACCTCGCGTCTTTGATCTCACCGCGATGGAACTACCGTGTTACGTTGTTCGCAAAGAAACTAAACGAAACTAAAAAAGAAATACACGAATCCTTTCGAGTGTACCACGCCCCCGAGATACAGAATTGTTGTCATGGGAGTCTGTGGAAGAAGGTATACACACATATATACATATACACACATATATATCCCTTCTGGATTTGTGCCCACTTCCCATAGGCGTCCCATGAATCTCTATAAGGCCGTCAAACGAGTAATTCGTCCGTACGTCTCTCCTTTCTCTTTCTCTCGTTTCATCTCCGCAGACACGGCGAGAGAACACCCTACAGCCTTTTTCTCTCTCATTTCACCGCCTCTTCTTTCCCTTCGCGATGATAATGACGGCCCTGCCGCGAGTATGAATAGAAACCCTTGGAAACCTTTGGGTGAGAGAAAGAGAGAAAGAGAGAAAGAGAGAGAGGAGGACTGGCAAATTTCACTGGGTACACTGGCCGGTATAATTTGCATCCACCATGAATGGAGGAAAGAAGGGCGTGCGCGCGGAACGGAGAAGTTAAAGGAAAAAGGAAACCGACGGACAGCTGGAGAAAGAAGGAGAGACGCTGAACCGGCTGAAACGATGACGTCCCCGCGCGAGAATCTAATTACCATATCCACCACATCGACGAGTAACACCGTAGCACCCAGCGATTCCTACGGTCGCTTACTTATTAACACACGCTCGTTTCGATACGATGACGACTTACGTATATGTATATAATATATATATATATATATATATGTATGTATATATGTTGTATATGTATATACGACTCGCATAACAGCGTGCATTATAGGAGACGTGAAACTCGGATACATCGAATGGAATGTATCTTCGCGATGGCTCGTTGGAATACCGCAACGATATTCCATGGGAAATATAGCACTTTCTTACGAACGCTTTCAATATTTTCCTTCTAGCGTCTATCTCTGAGTGATACTCGTGTATTATCGCACGGCTGGTATTTACACGTGTAATACGAGGGTATTAAACGGCATGGAATTAAAATAGGACGAGACCCCGTCGGTTCTATCGTCGTTAGACGTATGTATGTATCTGGAATATACGAATAGATTTTTCTCGTGTTTAGTAGAGATGCCTCGGGAAAATATTGTTATTTTCTATGGCCTACTGGAAAATTCTTTTTCTCTCTTTCTGAACATGAAAACGCTGCTCGTAAAAACACGTGTATATTATAATGTGTATAATGTGTATGTATATGTATACCTACGGGTAACTGAGGTGTATACGAACCGTGTACAGAGACATTAAAAAGTGTGAAATTAAAATAGATCTTGGTCGTTACGGAGCGAGTTCTACATTATCCGATGGGTTTTGTGTAACCCGTAACTCGCACGGAATTAATTTAGTCGTTTACCATGCCAGGTGGAAGTAACCACCATGTTCCAGGGTAATTGTTCCAAGGTATGTTTTTTTTTTCTCACGAGGAACGATCGACGGATTAGTAGTGGTAGTAGTAGTAATCCCGCCAGTATAGTTGGAAAATGTTTTATCCCCGCGGCTCGCCCGGTCTCGTCGTAAAGATATAGTTTATCGCTTCCTCTATTAACCCGATTTAACGACACGGATCGCGAATCATGCGCCGATATCGTTGCATTTCGCGCGAATTGCAATTCTCCGTTGTTCGACAACGATCGACGGATCACTATGATAATTTTACGTGGATCTTAATGTAACTTATTATTGTTTATCTATACCAAACGTCTTTCAAATTAAACAAGTATTCTTTACTCTTAATTTATCGACAACCATCGACGGATTACTATTATAATTTCACATTGATCTTAGTGTAACTTATTATTGTTTATCTATACCAAACTACTTTCAAATTAAACAAGTATTCTTTACTGCTAATTTATCGACAACGGATCACTATGATAATTTCACATTAATCTTAGTGTAACTTATTATTGTTTATCTATACCAAACCTCTTTCAAATTAAACAAGTATTTCTTAGTCTTAATTTATCAACACCGATCGACGGATTACTATGATAATTTCACATTAATCTTAATGTAACTTATTATTGTCTATCTATACCAAACGTCTCTCAAATCACACGAGTATCTTTTACTCATAATTCATCACTATTAAAACGATAGAAATTCTTATAAATATGATATTTCGCATATAAATACTAAAATGACATTCGAAATGGATTACCCTGATTTCCATCACGTTCGCCCGACCCCCGGGTGATATATCCGTTTTATTTCGTCGGTCGTTTATTATCTTCGAAATTAATTGGGGCGTGACTATCGGCCGTGCCGCCATCGACTTGGCGTTTAAAATCTGTCGGCGGTGAGTCTTGCCTGATGAGAAACGACCGCAATAAGTCCGGCGATTCATTGCCTTCGTCCTTCGCACGGGGATTGTGCGTTTTTTCGCACGATGCACGCGAATGTCGAACGAAAGTATGAAACGATGCGAAACGGTGATCGTCGCATGGACGGATCGTTTCGGTGCGATGAATCCGCGAACGGAATATCGTGCCACGTTTATTGGCCGACGGCGACGCAGCTATCCGTCGGACGATCAACGAGAACCGCAGTTGCAGCTGCAGCGTGCACGTGTTAAGTACTTACTTGCCGAGATCACTCCGATGCACTATGCCATAACCGTGTCAGTGCTCGTAAGCCTGATTAATATTGCCCGCGCGCACTGCCGTCCGACGATTCGCCGTGTCTTGACTCGTGTATACTTGATTTCGTGATTTATCGGAACCGGGTATATACAGGGTGTAACAAAGAAGGGACACTTTTTCAGTATCGATTGTACGCACTAAAACATGAAGAAAAAGTCTATTAAGATTTGTCTAAGAAGCACACTCTATCGAGATACAACCCTTTTTGTAAAAATTTAAAAAATCATATCTCCGAAATGGTACATCGTAGGGGATCGATTTTGATTGCAATATAACCGGAGAAGATTAAATATAATAGAAAATAAATATAATTGCTGCGATTATTGCTGTTAAATAGCATTTATTCTTGTTCAATCCAAATTACTTATATCGTAGCAGATTTGCAACAACTTGGGAAAAATTAAGGGCACTCACTAAATCTACCTTTGCGTAAACTTTAGTCTTTTCCGGTAATATTAAAATGAAAATCTGTCCTCTACGACGTATCATTTCAGAGATATGATTTTTTAAAAAGTTTATGCAAAAGGGGTTGTATCTTGATAGGGGGTGGTTTTTGAAAAGGTGTCCCAGTATTTTTGTTACACCCTGTATATGTATGTACATACGAACACAGTATAGTATACGTACATATACATATAACAACGTCAGTTAACATTCTTCGATCGAAGATTCATCGGAGTGATAAAGTAGGTTTTCATTTAGGATCAAAAGGAATTGAATCGTTTTCCGTTGTCGTTCTTTTTTTTCATTCCTAAGAGGATATTAATATTCACGAGTGTAACATGGTTTCTAACGAGTCGCTTCGACGGGCGGGACTGTTTTATTTCACTTTTGTCTAGACGACGTGGTTCCACCACGGAGACTTTTAAAAAGCGCTTGATGAACATCTCAGAGCACGCGATTCGACGATGCAAACGGCACGTTGCCCGTGGGCATCTCCTTTGAGCGGCGTCGATCAGAGCTTGGTTCATTAAATCAACGAAAAATCATACCGTCCCGCATGATCCCTCGGGCGAAGCGTTCCTTTCTTCGGGGAAAAAAGAAATTGTAGGTGGTCCCCTCGGTAGGTGGCACGTAATCAATCCTTGCGTACTTCAAAGAATCATCGACGATAATGTTCCAAAATTGAACACTCATTTACATTTCTCCGAAAAAATTCAATTCCGCCAGTGAGAATTAAGTTAAGTTCAATTAGGAATGTTTATTCCGTCCCGGAATTGGAATTTGTATGGGGTTGAATTATTAATGTTTTACGATAAATATAATTTTCTAAATTTAAAATGAATATTTAATTAATCACAACTAAGGGCCTAAATACTAACTTTTTCTCCTAATAAAAGTAAATGTCAACTATTGGAACATAAAATAGTGTCAACTACTAGAGTTTCTGTGATTTGGCTGGGTGTCACCTACTGGACCAATAACCTTACCGAAATAAAACTCCTATTTTTTTGTTACATGCATGTTATGAACGAATCACTTGTTATATCATGATAGTAAAATATCAAGTACAATGATAATTATTTATGTTTTTTATATAAAATAAACTCAGTCTATGCTATGTGAATAAATGGAAAAAAAATTCCTTAAAGTGTCAACTATCGGTGCCTTTACCTTACTTACGGTAAAAAAAGGAAAAAGAAGTGATAGAACTGACAGTCTGAATGAACTCCATACTTATCTCAGGTGCGATCGGTATTTATTTCATTCCGCGATAAAGGTATCAGTGTTATAACAGCTTCCCGCTTATCATATCTGCGAAATATTTCGCCAGATTTACTGCGTCGTTACATTTTCATACTCAATGCATTCAACGGCCGTGTTCCCGATATTCGAGCCATTTAAATTCTCTCCTCATCGAGCTCTAAAGGAGGCTGTGTGTACGCCCGTACGGTAATCTGCTGATCTCCAGTCGGCAACTGAGTAACAGCAACAGCCTCGTCGTCGTTTCCACGCGTGTTTGCGACGAACGCGCGGGTGTTAATGCGTTCCATCTGCCCGCGGAGGTGGCAGATTAGTCGTCATTGACGAACACCCGAGGTCCGTGAATATAATAAGCGATGGACGGATGGGTGAAGGAGAGAAAAAAAGAATTGCTTTAATACCTGACACTCTTATGGAGCAGATAACCGGGAGACGGATCGTATTTGGATGAGATTCGTCGAAGAGCAGTAGAGATTATACCCGGTGTCTTTAAAAAAATGTCTCATTTTACTTTATTTTAATAAAAAAATGATTATCTATTTCATTTTTTGTGATTTATACGATTTATTTCGCATTGATGGTGATTATAAAGTGTTTGGAAATTGTTAATGGGTGGGTAGAAAGTGTGCATGATTTTTTGAAAAATTTAAAAAGAAAATTTATGACAGTTTCGTGGGAATTTTGGGAAGCGAATAGAGTACAGAGATTTACATGTGTTACCGTTGAACGAACATCCAGTGAATTCGTTTGACTCACCGAGAGAAAGATTCACTGAAACGCAGGGAATTTCTGCGGGGAGTTTGATACACAAATCGACAAACGATGTAAAGCGAGACCAAATAAAGCCAGCATCCGCCGCGAGTAACGTAATCAAGGCGAACCTTTCCCGAGTTGCACCTCGGAAATTCAAATTCAAGCCGGCAATTTGAATTCTCTGTCGCGTATGTTAAATACGTCGCCGGGAAACCCACGCTTCGCTGCCGCGTACTTTACCGTGAGTAAAACAAAAAAAAAATAAAAGAAATAAAAAAAACGTCACGAATCCCGTGAAAAGACTGTTGTACACACAAGAATATAGCTTTTTCTCGACGTAAGAATCTTATCACGTGCTAAACGACAGAAGACATCGACCGTTGTCGCGGTTCGGAACAAGTGAAAATAAATTCCACGCGAAAAGTTCACCCACACACACACACGTGAAGCCCCTTGGCTACCGGATATGCTTTCGCAGACTTAAAGGGTCTCTCACATGGTTCCGCGAGAAAAACCAGCGTCGAGACGCCGTCTACTTCAGGCTAATGGCCAGTACGCCGGTTCCCGACGACGCCCCGTTTTAAAACCACTCCTGGTGGATGCACTTACCTTGCGAGAGCTCTTCTCTCCTCCCCCCGTCTTCCGGAATTTCTTCTTCTTTTTCATTCTTTTCGTTTTATCGCCGAACAAAGTGTAGACAAAGATGAGGAAAAAAAAAAGAGAAAATAAGAAAACCCGACGCACACCTTTCACCTAGCGTGAAACGCGACGTCCGGTCCCGTGGAATCATGGCTAACATTTCGATCACGAACTACCCGGTGATATATATATATATATATATATATATATATCACTCATCCCCCACGTTCATCCCCGAGTGAACCCGTTCCTGGAAACGACCAGCCTTTAATATGACTGCCGCGTTACGTGACGTGGATTTCTGGAAATCCGGCGACAGTCACGATTACCCCGTTTTTCCGTTATTGCGACGATCACGCGAATTTTTGTTCCTGACGGCGTGACCTTTGACGGTTCAACCACGACCCCATGGGTTTTTTTTTTCGGAGGGATAACCTACCGCAAGAGTTACGTCAGACGGAAAGCGTGTGAATTATTCAAGCGTGACATAACCGCGGATTAGCGTTAAATTGGACGGACGAGGAAAGAAGGGAAAAGTATATAGGTTGGACGGTCGGTCTTTAAGTACATTGCGGCAATTAGCGCTCTAGAGCCACGTTGTAGACTATTTATAAGCGTTTGTTGCTCACCAACGAGATTCCCTGGTATTTTTAAGAGACACCTTCTGAAATTCTAGAAATAAGATTAAAGTATTATAAATAATTAATTTCATAGAATATGAAATTTAAATTTGTTTTGTTTTTGACTGATTGGATTAAATAATTGCCATTTGAATGTAATTATTTAGGCTAACGTAATAATTTAATGTGAACATTTTTGTTTAATACACAGTATAAGTATATAATAATATAGTTCTCCTAAATACTCGATATATAATTTATTTGTCCAACATTTAATCGTCTTATAATATGAATATTTTTTTTTAATACTCGACATATAATTTTCTTCTTCTCTAAATATTTAATACAATTATGTATATAAACCATTCTAATATGATTTGTTTAATTTCTGTTTTAGAAGGACGCGAGACACCGCTATCGCCTCCGCCACCTTCAAGCTCCTCCGTTCAGACTTCACCTAGGGGACTGGGTTACACTTGTGGACCCATAGATGGATCGCTCTATGCAGTGGTACACCAGGGTGCTGCCGGTGGTGCTCGTGGTTCACCATTGACAGTTTCCATGGACAGCGGTATTAGCAGTGCTCCACCACAAAGACCTAGTCCGCCTGAACCGGAGCCTGATAATCAGGCTCATGGTGACCTTGACAAGCTTCTTCATGATATGATGCTCACTGTTGAGGTACTTCATCCTTATCATTAATTTGACCGCGTTATACAAACCGGGAATCGATAAGAATTATCATTTTTAGATGTCAACATAGGTAAACTTTGCAGAGTTTAAGGAGATAATTATAATTATTTTTGTAAATTACTTCTAGTTTCTGTGTAACACGATTCTAATTAGTTTAATTTAATTCAAACATCAGAATTGAGGTTTACTAAAAAGAAAATACAAATTTTATTTTACATTATCGAAAATAATTTTTAGATCCATTTTCTGCAGACATTTTATTACATTTAGCAAAAACACTCGTCGTAAGTGAGTCAAATTGACTCTCTCCTGTACTCTATTATCAAAACCATCACAATTCAATATCCCCACAATGCGAACTATCACAATTCAACCTTCGCTCAATGAAAACAACCTAAACCCAAGCTATTCACCAACAAGCGCCTTGTATCCAGAGTAGAAAAAAAAACTAATACTCTTCTTTCCCGATACACAGTCGATGCCAGACCCGCCGACAGAGGACTACAGAACAGACAGAAGCGAGAAAATGTACATTCAAGAGAACCGTAGCTACAGCCACGCCAGTAGTCATCCGACGTCCACCTACTCCACCCTGAAAGACTCCTACAGGAGTTACGGCGCAAGCAAAGAGTCCAGCCCGCCCTACAATTCCAGCAGCAGTTACAGCACTCTGAAAAACGAGTATCGGGAACCGACGAAAATCGAACACAGGAGGGAGGAATTTGAATACAGGGTGTCGCCGGACCGAAAAATATCCGAGTCGTCCAGCGAGTCCTACAGGAAGCACACCGACTCGTTCTCCCCACCCGGGAATATCGACTACATCGACGAGGACATCCCCTACCACGCCCGACAAACCAGCCAACCGTTTTCATACGGTGCCACTACAGACATGATCAAACATCAGAAACTCTCATCCCCGTCGTTGGTCAGGAAGGCATCGGTGCGTGGCACCGCTCCTGTGGTAGACTTTGAAGATATACTTGGAGAGAACTCGAGGAGACCGAATAGTCCACTCAGTCCAAATACACCTGACCCTCCACCTGAGTTCGCTAACGGTCCGGTGAAGAGCAACTCGGACCACGTTGATGGGTGAGTGAATATAGTGTATACCTGTTTCTGTAAAGGGTTCTCTAAAATTGGGGAGTAGTACTTTTTTTGGGGTAGATAGATATAGGGTGTAAGGAAACAAGTGGGCATATTTTTGGGAATCGATAGAACGCACTAAATTAAGAAAAGAAAAGTGTTTACAGTTTTGTAAAAAGCACAGCCCCTATTGAGGTACAACCTTTTTTGTAAAAATGTTTTAAAAAACTATATCTCCGAAATGATCAGTCCTAGAAGGCCATATGTACATACATGGTATACATACATGTATTTATATGGTATATATGGTATACATATATGTATTTATATGGTGTATGTATATGGTATACATATATGTATTTATATGGTATATGTATATGGTATACATATATGTATTTATATGGTATATATGGTATACATATATGTATTTATATGGTATATATGGTATACATATATGTATTTATATGGCATATATACGTATGTATATACAATATACTGCAGAGTCTTTCACAGGTAATCTTTTCCCTTCGTTTTTTTCTAAATTCGAAAGGCTTTAGTTTTATACTATAAATATCCCGCGAAATTGATTACAAGCGACGATTTCCCTGGCAGCGTTCCCGCGTTATCAACAGCGGCAGTTTCCCTCGTCGCAACAAATCCCATAATTAAATTCCCAGCTCGTCTAATAATACATTAAGGGGAGCCTTCGCGCGCGCGTGAGCGAGTCGTTAGACGAAAATCGTTTCATCACGCTCGATAAATCGCGGTCCCGGCGTATTGTGAAACGTTGAGATTAGGTGGTTTTCATGGAACCTGCCGAGGAAACCGAGTGAACAAGTGGGCCATTCCCCTGGCAGAGCTTCCAGACGCTCGTCGACAGTGCGTGTCGCAATACATCCTCCGAATTGGGTACCGCAAAAGAACCACGAGAAAGAGAGTAAGATAGAGAGAGAGAGAGAGAGAGAGAGAAGGATAAAGGGACAGAGAGAAACGGAGAAAGGTTTCTCGAGTGCGGCGCAGGACAATTAATAAATTGTCTACCCATACGCGGACGCGATTACGGCACTCGCAGCCGTATTTCTGCCAGGAATGGTGAATGCGGTCGTCGTGAGTCATTGTCGTTCGTAATGCACGGGCAAGTGGAAAGAGAGAAGGTACCGTCCCCATAGTACAGAGATTCGTACGGACAGACGCCGAGCGTCGTATCGTGTGTTATGAAATACGAGTCCCGCGGTCCGGAGACGGATATTGTTGGCGAACGACAATGTCGGTAGATTAATTTGTCACCTTGCTCTCGGTGTATCCTGGTCGGATAGGATGAAACAATCATCTAGACAGTATATTAATTCTATTTTAATTAATGGATTCTTATTTAACATGTTAAGTGTGTTTGACGACTATATTCGTCATACGAAAATTATGTTACCTTTTAATATTGGTGAGAACCAAGATATATTCGTAAATTTTAATATGTTTAAAATGTTTAGGGGTGAATGGAAATAATTTAAGATAGAATTCAGCTGCACGTTCTGCAAAAAGGTCGCCATGATTAACTGGTTAATGAAAGATAGAAACCGTCTCTGATAGATCTTATTGATAAAATCCGTATTATAAAGGATTTATTTATTATATTCATGATTTTAATCAATGAAATCCCGAACGGAGGAGAAAGCCCGAAAACCGGCAGCGAGTTTGTTAAACCACGCACCATTTTCGTCTCAGTATGTATGTACGTGTGTATATATGTATACGTCGAACCAGATAGCCAGGTGGCTGTAAAAGTACGACTTGTTTTGTATACCGTTCGCCGCTACCAAAAGCCGCGAAAATAAACGTCCCCTTTGCCGGACCACGGGTTTACCGTGACTGCACGGGTTCGCCGGGATATTTATGAAGAACCGACGCGGTCCGCCGCGACGGAGAAACGGGTGACGTTTATGGTCGAAGAGGTCGACAGACGTTTGGCAGGTCTGCTTTCTCAGCCGCGAAAGAAAGAAATTCTCCTTTCGGGGTTTCGCCGTACCCGGACTCTTGCCTTTTACGTGTCCCGCTTTTCCCGGGACTACTATTCTCCGGACGTAGTATGTACTACGTCATCTTGACGGTATTGTACACACCGTGAAAATATACAATATATTTTCGTGGTAAACCCTAAGAAAATCACCGTTCATCTCACGTGGACTCTGATAGAACGGGGTGACAAGTTCTGGATGGATGAAAGAAAAAAAAATTTTTCTGTATGTTTTTGAGCGGTGGAAAGAGACATCTCTACCTATTTCTGGATACTCGTTGCCTTCTGACATAATTATAAATATAGAACAGTCGAGACGTGCTAAATCGGCCGCTGAGAGACCATGGACATCCCCCCACCCCTTTTCTTCACCATTGAAGTTTCATCCAGCATCTTCTTTGTTCTCCGTTTTCCTTGCGAGCGTGTCTTTTTCCACGGTGGCGATTTTTCTTTTCTTCTCCGTTCATCGCGCAGCATTTCCACGGATACGGAAGTCATTCGCGGTGGAAGTACGAGCACAAAAGCGGGTCGTAAAGCTCCGCACGATTTTCCCCGGCAAGCTTGCCCTTACCGCTGTCCTTTCCGGCTGGACGGAGTTGACCCTTTTCACCGGAACCAACATTTTTCTTTTGCATTATTCCCGATGGGGTTTTCCCGGGATTTTCGAGAAAAATCTCGCGAACGGAAACGTCGTTGACTGTGTGTTTTTTTTTTATTTTTGTACGTCGGTGAAAGAGAAACGGAAACGTTTTTAAATTGCCGTGACATATCACATTAGTATTGTTGAATTGGAGAAATATTTTCACGATTCAAAGGGAACGCGATAGGGATTCACACTAGAACTACCGAGAATTATTTTGACATGTCTAAAAACGTTAGATAAATATATTTGGAGAAAGGGAATGAAAGAGGATAGTAAATTGATCGATTTAATTAATTTACATTTAGAGACACAATTGTGACGAATTTCAGAAAATTCACTATTATAAATCTAAGGAATTTCAATATGAAATTAAAAACCAGTCATTTTGACTACCTTGGTAGTTCTAGTGTTAAAAGTACGGTGTTAATATCAGGGTGTTTCAGTTACGGAATGCCACAGAAATTTTTATGTAAAATACTGTTGAACGATGAGATTTCCCAGTTTTACAACGTAAAAGAGTAAAAAGATTTGCCGTAACATGTTTCCGGCCGCTTTGAAACTAATTTCACAGGGATCGTGGTACACAGAGCTGCGGACGAAAATCGGTAAAATTTAACGAGATGTTTTATTATTCGAAACACACCTCCGTAGATTTCTCTCGGTAACTAGACACCGTCATGTTTATTTCAAACTGTCGGTGAAACGTCCGAGCAACGAGTCGTTCGCTTAAATTCGTCCAGCGGTGTTTTAATTTCCTCGACGGAGACCTGGAATTTCAAATCCCCGTTCGTCGACCGACACACGTACATATATTACACATATATACATATATATATACACGCATATATTTCATTGCGTCGTTACGCAGATGAGTTCTTGACGCTCACGCATGCATTCGCGATTACGTTTCACGGGACGAGTGATTTTAGCGCTCCAGCATCTGTTGCAATTCCTCTCGATTCACCTACGGAAACCCACGAAATTCAGTCCGCTTAACAATCTCTGTTATTCGCGAACAATGCTGACGGTGACGCGATAAGATTTTGCAGTATAATTCACCTGAAGTATAATTAATTAAATACACAGTGAACCATCTACTATGAAATCTATTGATAGTGTGAATTTATTTGTTTCGATTAAAAATGAAAGAATTGACATTGCGAGGATTTTCAGCACACCTTTTATTATTTAGATACTGATATCCAGCTTCGGGGAAAAGTAAATTAACTTTTTATCGCGTGTCATCGTCGTTCATATTGTAAGAGTGTTTAAGAAGAATAATTTTCCCGGGAATTTCATTAGGAATCTACACTGGGAACTTGGTTAATTTTCAGCACACTTTTCAATTCGTCTCGTCTCACTTTAGACATCGTTCATTATTCACAACGCGACCTCTAATTCCAAGGAAAAATACTGTCGAATTTATCGATGCACCGTGTCTATAAAAAGAATCTTCTAAGAGACACTTCGATCACGTGTTAATCAATCATTAACACGTTCGCGGACGTTAATGCTATAGCATTCAAATTTTAAAGCCAATTATTTGGAATTTAATTTTATATAAGTTTTTTTATATTAAGTTTTTGTAATTATTATACCTGTCAAGGTAATGACTAACTGATTCTTTACGTATTTTCATATTATCTTATCTTTTATCTGTATATTTACAAATTTGTCGTGGATGCTATAACATTCACTATATATAACGATTAAAATATGATAATCCGACTACCCTTATAAAACGTGTCTAATCAAATCTCGGATATCACAACCACTTTAAATATAAAATGACTCTCAATTTCTGCATCTCGCCGAAACTTTAACTGTCCCCGAACCTGTTAACAATATCGTTAACAACGTCTCTTCAAACAACCTCTCCCGCTAAGATTCCAGGAATGTCGATTCCCGTCCTACCGATGATCTCGTCGCCGCGTAACAAATCGAATTAATTATCCACGCGGCGATAACTCATCGGTAATAACCAGTCCACGTGATCATCGGCGAGGAGGAAACATTTCCATTCGCGTCTCTGGAACGCCATTACCGCCGCGCAGTTTACGAGGCTCCCGGGATTGCAAGGGTGTGGCTATTCTGGTAGGCCAAAGTATAAATTTTATTATTCGGAAAAAAAAGCGATGACTTACGCTGATTGGCCGCGGTGCCGTCCATTTATTATAACCGGGCCGCAACACGATGCGAAACAGAGCCGGGAACCGATGGCCCGGAGCGACCTCATCGATCAGGATGTAATTATCAGGATCTATCGTGGTAGGAGGTCCTGATTCCGGTCCTCTCCCCCCTCTTCTTCCTCTCAATTTTTTTTTCTCTCTTCATCTTCCTCTTCTTCTTCTTCGGATTGTAAAACCGTGACGGTTAGCAGAGATTTGTTGCTCGTTTCAACGAACTCTTTGTTAGGCGAGTCTAGTTCTCGTGTTCTGGCTGTGAAAGTAGCTTCTCGTATTTTCATTCCACGGTAACCGGAGTCGACATTAGGAGGAACGAAAGTGAGAAGTCGCGGGATACGGAACGGAGACCGCTGTCTTCCCGCGGGGACGTCGATCTTTATCGGCGATCGGCCGTCCGACGCGAAATTTCACCGCGGTGTTTTCCAATTGGATTGTACTTTCTAAAAACCGTGAGAACTTGCGACGAGTTTGGCATAGCTTTGGAATATCAAGAGTTAAGGTCTTGACTCGGGCCAAGTACAAGAGTTCCCGACTGGTAGACCTGAACTACTCTTTTCCGGAAGAATTAGATCGAGGTTTTCGGGGTATTCAAACGGCATTAAATCCGCATATTTCCCCCAAACTATGGTGATATTCTTGTAGGGGACGTCCACCCGAGTAATTTAAGCCTAACTACGAGAAGATCCATCAAGCCAATCGCGAGATATTTTGATCTAAAAAGTCGAGGTTTTTGTAAGAAACGTCGTCTTCTTCCTCTCCTCCTTCTACATCTCCATCTCCATGTTCAGCCTGTCACGCAGCCCGGTGTAAAACCCTAACATATGTTTCATTCCATGCGAGATAATTTTTCTGCCGATAACGTAGATTTTATATATGTTAGTATATGAAATTTCCTCTCACACACATCCAGATTGTTAACATATTAAATTAGAAATGTTTGTTACGTTACGTTTTTGACATCAAGCTTCGTAAAATTAAGGTTCAGAATGCGCATTCGAAACATATTCGATCATTTTTATATGTTGAAAATTGCGCGAATGGCGAGCGATGTATGAAAATCGCGAAAAATCGTCAAATTCAACCAGTTTTTTGGTCGGCATTCGCTCAATTTTTGAGATAGCGATCTGAAACTTGTACCATTGTTTTAGTTAGGAAATTGTACGCCAGATCAACATATAATAGTTGTACTTTTCGAAAATTTAATTTTTCGCCAAAATCTGAAGGGGGTAGGTCAGGATTTTTTGCGATTTTCGTAATTTGCCCGTCATTTCCGTAATTTTCGAGCTATTAAAATGATCCAGGGCGTTTTGGAAGCGGAATCCGAAGCCGAGTAAGGCAGTGAAAGAATCATTTTGATATCTAAAAAATTATGGAAATGGCGAGCGATTTACGAAAATCGCGAAAAATCCTGACCTACCCCCTTCAGATTTTTGCGAAAAATGAAATTTTCGAAAAGTACAACTATTATACATTGATCTGCCGTAGAATTTCCTAACTTAAACAATGGTACAAGTCCCAGGTCGCTATCTCAAAAATTGAGCGAATGCCGACCAAAAAACTGGTTGAATTTGACGATTTTTCGTGATTTTCGTAATTCCCTCGGCATTTCCACAATTTTTTAGACATCGATCTGATTCTTTCACTGTCTTATTCGGCTTTGAATTATACATCCAAAATGACCTCGATCACTAAAATAGCTCAAAAATTATGGAAATGGCGAGGGAAAAACGAAAATGTGGGTGAATCCCTGACCTGCACAATGGGATAGGTCAGGGATTTTTCACCATTTTCGTTTTTCGCTCGTCATTTCAACAATTTTCGAGATATCGATCTGATTCTTTTTGCATCCTACTCGGCTTCGGATTTCGCGTCCAAAGAGCCCTGGATCATTTTAATAGCTCAAAAATTACGGAAATGGCGGCCGAATTACGAAAATCGCGAAATATCGTCAAATTCAACCAGTTTTTTGGTCGGCATTCCCTCAATTTTAAAGATAGCGACCTGAGACTTGTACCATTGTTTTAGTTAGGAAATTCTACGGCAGATCAACATATAATAGTCGTACTTTTCGAAAATTTAATTTTTCGCAAAAATCTGAAGGGGGTAGGTCAGGATTTTTTGCGATTTTCGTAATTTGCCCGTCATTTCCGCAATTTTTGCGATATTAAAATGATCTGGGGCGTTTTGGACGCGGAATCCGAAGCCGAATAAGCCAGTGAAAGAATCATTTTAATATCTTAAAAATTGTGGAAATGGCAAGCGATTTACGAAAATCGCAAAAAATCCTGACCTACCCCCTTCAGATTTTTGCGAAAAATGAAATTTTCGAAAAGTACGACTATTATACATTGATCTGGCGTAGAATTTCCCAACTAAGACAATGGTACAAGTTTCAGACGGCTATCTCAAAAATTGAGCGAATGCCGACCAAAAAACTGGTTGAATTTGACGATTTTTCGCGATTTTCGTAATTTGCTCGCCATTTCCACAATGATTGAGATATTAAAACGATCCGGGACGTGTTGGACGCGGAATTCGAAGCCCAATAAGACAGTGAAAGATTCAGGTCGATATCTAAAAATTTGCGGAAATGACGAAAGAATCCACAAAAAGTCTCGAAAATGCAAAGCTATGGGCCAAGTACAAGAGAATGTTACATTGGAATAGGTTGCTCATTAACATAAACTGCATTTTACACAGGATTTGAAATCAATCAAACTTTCTCACATTTGATTGATTTCAAATCCTGTGTAAAATGCAGTTTATGTTAATGAGCAACCTATTCCAATGTAACATTCTCTTGTACTTGGCCCATAGCTTTGCATTTTCGATACTTTTTGTGGATTGGAAATTCTTGGTTTTTTTCAATGTGTTTGACATTAGGAGATCTACAGTAATTTTCATTGTATTTTAAAAATTATATCGTATCATGGATTCTTGGGTTTTTAAACGTGTTCGACATTGGCAGATTTACAATAATTTTCATTGTATTTTAAAAAATTATATCGTATCAGGGATTCTTGGGTTTTTAAATGTATTTGACACGTAATTTTCATTGTACCGTTTGATAAGATGTGATAAGTAATTTTTTAAAATTTCTAGAGGAAAGTCAGGATTATTTGGAAATCTAATTTTCCTAGGATTTTCCTAGAATTAGAATAATTAAACCGAGCAGAGTAGTTGAATAGGAGAATGATTCAGTAAAAAGTCCCTCGTATGGTTCCGCGTTACGCTTGTTTGCCGCGAAATTGGCGAATATCGCGGGAACTTTTCCAAGGAATCGAATTATCAAAGAAAGTTTCGAGTAAAGTGGAAAAGTTTGACGGTTTACTTTGCTGCCGGCAGATTATCATGGTTGAGGCAACAGCAATTGAAACTTGCCGCAAGGAGGGACGAAAGGAACCCCGGGAAGTTATGGCGGCAGGAAACCGGAAACCGCGTGATTGGGGAACTTAGGAGCTTGCAAAGGGGTAGATTAAGGCATGACGGTTACGCAAGCGATTCGGCGGTTCTCGATGACGATGACGACACATGGGCCGTCAGCTCCATTTCCGGACAGGTAATTAATTTACTCTCATTTCATACCTGTACTCAAAAGCATCAAATAATTCATTCATTTCGGAAAACTCGTAGCATTTAATCTGAAAATAATTGCTATTGCTATTACTATAAGAAATTCATTGATTTTTGAGTTGAAAATAGCTACTTATAAATAAAAAGACACATTTGAACGATTTATCGATTAAATTCTAAATGTTATACACAATTTATTTCATTTTTTATTCGTATTTTAAAACTCGCAAGTACTTTCTTAGTAAGAATCATAGGAACTCGTTAAATAGTAACTTTTGTATATTATTTGCTTCAATAAATACTTGTTTCACGTTCAAAATAAACTTTGATGTCAATTATTCTAAAAAAATCCCCCAATAAAATAAATCGTACCACCCGTCCTCAAATTAAAATTTGAAATTCGATCAAAATATCGACATTTTTATTTGATAGCCGCAGTCCAGGGCGGTTCCCTATACCTCGGCACCGGCCAGCCCGCTGCTTCCGCAGAGATCGAGCAGCCGGAAGTACAACGGAAGCGCCGGAAGCGGTACTCTCGGCAGGCCTAGAGCGGAAAGTATGAACGAGCGTCCGTTCGTATCCGTGAAACGTGCCTACGAATACCGGAAGTACAGCGATAGCCAGGTAGGTAAACAGGTGAATCCGAAAGCCACTGGAAACACCGTTTGCTCTTGTTAGTTTCGCTGGAGTCTATCGTGACGCCACGTTTCGAATGGTAAAACGTAAAAAAAAATGATCACAAGTCGAACGATGATGGTGTAATAAATATTAATTATCAAGCAGTGCTCGAACAACGCGAAAAGTATTTTCTCAAATTCCACCGACTCGTTTCGCCGTAAGTTCCAGCCGAGCTACTTAAAATAATTATTGATAATAAGTATAATAAATTCGAAACGACGCACGCCACGATCGATTCTGCTTTACGCCAATGAGACGGCGGCAGCACGAACGCTACAATTTAGTCCCCCCCCCCCCCCTATAGAATGCCAAAGTAAAAGCAAAACTCCACGAACAGTACCGTATTTTATGGTTATACCTCACGGTTACATCCTAAACAGCAAGAAACGGCCCTCTTTAGTCTCTCGGTAGACCGCAACATGATTATTCCTCTTAGCGTAGAAGTATATAGTTTAACCCTTTCTTGCGCCCTATCTGTTCAACCTATCATTATACATACATACATATTATATGAAAATAATAATAGTCAGTTTCATAACCGTAAATTCATCGCCGAAATAACGCTCGACCGATTGTAAATAAATTGAAAGACTAAAAAAAAACAACACTAAAAAATCAGTACAGATTTCAATGAGAACAAACAAACTGATCGTGAGCAATTTAAATACTAACGATCATGCAAATGATCTCGGCAAAATAGATTGTGACTGACGCAAACACGGTGGCAGCACGGAAAGGATTAAAATGATCCCTCCCCCCTAGCATGAAGCGCTTCGCTTGCTTTTCAGAGCCCTCCGACATCCCCTCGCTCAGGCTTAGCTGCCGCGACACCCTTAGGATTAGCAATGCAACAGCAGAACTTCGTCAACCTGGAGAAACAACAACAACAACAACAACAACCACCTCGGCCGGAGTCACGAAGCGACAGTTTCGCTCGTGCCGACGCGTTGCTTCGCGAACATCGTCAGCAACAGCAATACACCGTGAATAACGGCACCAGCAATCACGTGGACGCGAAACAAACGACCTTGACGCAGGATTATACCGTGAGAAATTCACGTAATCGCACAGCGACGTATCAGAATTGTACGACGAGTTACAATAATTCGATGAGTAGCAACGATCGAACGGATCAAGTGGACGCAGGATTGCTGGCAGTTGTAGATCAGCAATCTAACGTGCAGAATACAGCTGATCCACTCGTGAGCCTCATTCAATCATTGGCTGAAATTTCACCGATTCGATCGAACCCCGTGACTAACAAGAACGAGAACGAACAACATCCGGGAATCGGTCCAGCAACGGGAAATGCGAACAGCAACGTTTCTAACGCCAACACTAATCGCTCCCCTAACCAGTCGCCAAAAGCATGGCAGAATTCCACCCAGGTTTGTCCCGCCTGAAATCACCCGCCGTCGGGATACTGAGATTGTGTGGGTTTCACACACTCGCAGAGAAATGCCTTTGTTGGGGGAACGGTTGTCAAGATTTTGGAAATTTGTTTTTTTTATTTTGGTGATAATTATTTGGAACTGGACAATTAGGTTTTGTAGAATTATGGGTCCAGGTTTTAAAGTGTGAAGTGGAGAAGTAAGTTCTTTTCGGTTCTGGGTAGAAATAGAAAGTTTATTTAAATTGGGTATGTAAAGGTAATCATTGAGATAGTCTACAAGTTTTTTATAACTTTTTGGTTAGCTCAGAACAAATGATTATAGCAAACCATTGAAATTCGCGAGAAATAAGTTTTCTACACACTTTATAATTTTGTAATTTAAAAGATTTACAACACATGGGCATTACTTTGCGACAGTTTCTCGTATCCCGCACATCAAATCATTTGTTTTTTATATATTTTTTTTTAATTAACTTTCCAAAGCTTGGCACGCCTCGCTTGGCTGCACCCACAAATTAGAAGTGTGCAACGTTTTATCGATTTTTCATCCTCCTTATTTACTCACCCTCCGTCTAAATAATTCTTATTAATAAAATCACGTTCGAAATTCAGTCCCACAATGACTCGGGGTCATCGTGGACGGAGAGGAGCGTCAGTCCCGGAAGCGTTGTGGTTGGTGGCGTGTCCAGACCACAGACACCCGCGTTTCCGGTTCACCCTCGAACACCGTACGTCAACAACTCGTCGCCGACGGTGACGTTCGCCGCGGATCGTTCCTACGCGACGTCCAACAGCTACAACGTCAACAACAACAACAACAACAACAACAACACCGTGAACCACGTGGAGACTAGCGGCAACAATAACAACAACATTGGGAACTACGGCACCGAACGATCGATCTACATCGAAGAACGAAGAGAAGTCTCGAAGGAGACGGGACTTCCACCCAAGAGTCCGACAACACAGAGGTGAGTTATAATTTTGCTAAGTTGCTTAGGTTAAGTGAGTTTCCATCCCCGTCCGACCCACGATTAATTTAATTACGTCTGAACCCTGAGATTATGTAATTGGATAACCAAACAACAACGTTTGTACTTCCACAGTGGTTCCAGGAGATATTTTTTTTTTAGCAGCGGTTAATATTTTATATTGTTTAGAATATGGAGTTGTTTGTCAAGCTGGGAATATCCACGCGATAGAATATATTATAGATTTTCTAATTTTTTTTATTTTATTTGTGTGATTTGTTCTACACCTTTTCATTTTGGGCTGACGATGATTATTTGACGATGACGTGATATTCGTGATTTTAGACGGTTGAGTTTCCCGGCAAGCGGGCCACTTAAACAAACGCATAACAAACGATGGCCGCTCGCTAACCAATCGGCGTCGTTCGACTATAGGTAATATATTATGAACGCACTGGTGCGCGTGAGATTTGTCGATATCGTTATTAAACGGCGGTATGATTAATTCATACGACGTTAAAAATAAATAAAAAAAAAAGAAAAAAGGGATGTCGATTTCGAGGATGCACCGTGAATGTTTAATGTCGTGCTACTAACCGTATGTGTTGGTACACTTTGATTGCAACTGTATCGTATGGAAAGTAGTAAAAATTATAATAAAACGACGCGCGTCAGTGAATAAATCAAATTGATCGATTTATTTTCATGACAGCGATCCACGTCCGTGTGAATGTTCGTATTTATTTATTTATTTATTTTTTTAAGTGTGTTTAATGTCGGTGTATCGAGTTGATTTTTTTTTCTCGATGTAATTCAATTTGAGCATGCAAATTTTATAAAAAAAAAAACAACAATATTATCGATGCAGTTGCAGAACTCTTTGCAGCAATATATTTCAGTGTACAACTATAATCGAGAACACGTATCATATCCGTCGTGTGTGTATTGCACCTGTCGAACTAACAAGTGCTCGAGCTTCTTTGCATCGTGTATCTAGAAATGCATATTTCCCATGCAGCGAATAAGAATCACATGCATCGCCAAAATAAATTCGATAGAGTACTGGTGTACTTCGATCAAAAATATCACGAACGAAAAGAAGAAAAAAAACAAACAAAGAAATCAATTTCCCTCCAACCTATCCTACCTTTTTCCACCAACAAACAATACCAGACCACTAATATTTATTCTGTAAATATGTATATTTATCATGATTCGTTTTACAATAGAAATTCCGCGACATTCATACGACTATGCAAGTATAAATCGCGATACATGATTATTATATGTTTAGAATCGATCATGTTTGCCTCTCTGGACTACCTTTTGTAATCTTTATAACATTTCTTCTTCCATTTCACCGATCTTTCTTTTCCATTTGTATGTACCGCACACTTCCGATGTTTTTTCCGCGACGTTGTACGCCACTTTGCACGAGTTACTTGGTCCACACACAAACACACGCGCGATGCTACCTGCACGGAAACCGATTCTACGGGAAATACATTTTCTAACGTTGTGTGCGATTGCTTTCTTGTAGCAAGGACCGACCTGTTTCTCCGATAAACGAGTCGACGATGTCTCAGTCGCAGGCTATCGCCCGCAGCCCAGGAACACCGACTCACATAGAATTTGCCCAAAGTCCTAAGGTACGTCGACGCCCTAAAAAAAGTTCGTCTCGCGCAACCCTTTGATAAATTCCGCGTGGTATAGCATTCCGAGCTAGACAGTCTTTTTGTCAGCCGTTTTCTCGTAGAAGAGAATAATTTTATGGTAGAGATAATTAAAGACAATTTATGGATGACTAAAATATTGTATAGAGAATAAAATTGAATGGAAAATGTAATTATAAAAATAATTGGCGCATTAATTTTTACTAATGATAAATTAGGATTTCTTTTGATCTATTTTTTTCATGGATTTTTGATTTTTTTAATAAAGTGGGGGAGGATCAATTTGTTTAATTTTGTGGTAGGTTCTTTGATCCTGTTTCCCTTTTCTTAGGGGATTGTTAATTGGTTTTATTATTGATATTTCAGAGTGCTACGTCGTACACTTCCATAAACAGCGGTGGCCAGTCATCTCCTCAGGTCCAGTATTACGGTTCGAGACGTTCCAGTGTTCACTCGAACACCGAGCCCCAGGAAGTGGCGGACGCCAATGTGAAATTCGTACGGGACACCAGCAGGATCTGGTACAAGCCGAACATATCCCGGGAGCAAGGTACTATCTAGTTCTTTGTACTATCGTAAATAACAAATTATATTTTAATCAAATTTCTATCACTATACTAAACTTACAAAAAACCTGTGTGTATGTATCATAAATCTAATTTTTTTTATCATTCACATCCTATCGTGATTTTAAAACAATAATATTCCTAGCAAAAAGTTTATTCCCAACAATTTTACGTTTCTAATATTATTCACAACGAGTATGTGTAATATTTATTATTAATAAATAATGATAGTTTATCTAATATTTCCCTAAGCGTAGGAGTGTTTTAAATTTTCGTTTTCCACAGCAATCTCGATGCTGAAAGACGCAACGCCAGGAACATTCGTCGTCCGCGACAGTAATTCATTCCCAGGAGCTTTCGGCTTGGCTTTGAAGGTCGCTACTCCACCT
Organism: Mimumesa dahlbomi; assembly: GCA_917499265.3. Lineage (NCBI taxonomy): Eukaryota > Metazoa > Arthropoda > Insecta > Hymenoptera > Crabronidae > Mimumesa > Mimumesa dahlbomi. The sequence continues at coordinate 5,966,421 of OU824124.1, forward strand.
CCTGGTGCGCCGAGCAGCCCGAGGGATCCGTCGAGCGAGCTCGTCAGGCATTTCCTTATCGAACCGACGTCACGGGGTGTGCGATTAAAGGGTTGCGCGAACGAGCCAGTTTTCAGCTCGCTTTCCGCGCTGGTTTACCAGCACAGTTTAATGGCGATGGCTCTACCTTGCCAGCTGCTGCTTCCGGAACCGGAAGCCGCAGCCAGAGCCCTAGATTCTCCCGGTACGAACAGCACGCAACAGCTCCTCGCTCAGGGTGCAGGTAAATTAAAGAAATTTATAAAAATTTTTAAAGAAATTTATAAGAAAAATATCACTTGCGAGGATCAATTAAATATTAATCAATTTAATTTATGTTTTTTTTTCTGTTAATTAGCCTGCAACGTTTTGTACTTGTTCACCATGGACACGGAGTCATTAACGGGACCCCAGGCTATAAAAAAAGCGATCACAACTCTGTTCGAACAGAAACCACTGCCCACAGCGACTATCGTTCACTTCAAGGTGTCCACCCAGGGCATAACATTGACTGATAACGCGCGAAAGCTTTTCTTCCGTAGACATTATCCGACGACCAACATCAGCTATTGCGGCCTAGATACCGAAGAACGCACGTGGGACTTCACCGGGGAAGAAACTGGAAGACCAGTCAGTGCCCAGTAAGTTATCTGTGTCGAGCAAGTGTCTAATTAGAATCTAGGTATTATCTTTAGAACCGATCGATATCGTGGTAAATAATTAATCACGCTAGTAATCGTAGCTGTAGTCTGTATAGAGAGAGAGAAAAAAAAATTTTGTTTCTTTTTCACAGTCGTTGCTTCGGATTCGTCGCACGGAAACCTGCCCATAAGTCGGACAATCAGTGCCACGTGTTCGCGGAGCTTGAACCGGAACAACCGGCCACAGCCATCGTGAATTTCGTGAACAAGGTCATGATGGGAAGTTCCATAGCGAAGGCCAACATCGTCTAGATCGCGTCATTCATCATCGACGTCGTCGGAATCACGAAGTGAATCATCGACGATTTAACGGATTAATTAAAATAATGATCATTGTTCGTGTTTATCATACGAGCGACGTAATTCAAAAGTCTGACGATCGAGATCATCGACGTAGTCAGTGGAACCACGGAGAGAATCATCGACGATTAAACGGATTAATTAAACGATCATTAATTGTGCTCGGAGCACGCGAACCACGTAATTCAAAAGTCTGACGATCGAAATCATCGACGAGACTCAAGTGCTCGAATATGTTTAACGACGAGAGAAAAAATGAATAGAACGAACACGTGCGAACGTTGAAACGAAGACTACTTACTGCCTGGATCATTTCAAGATCGCTTGAACGAAACTAAGCGGTATAAGAAAAAAAAATGAAAAATAAACGTTGATACTAAACGAATCTTTCGCGATAAGTATTCATGAAATACGTGAAAGTACGATGAAGTCTGTAGGGTGTCCCTATAGACAATTGAAATAGAGAGGATCCATATGATCGATCAACGATGGGAATCGATGAATGATCGTTGGGAGAAAGGAATGATCCAACGAGAATGGGGAGATCTAAGAAACCCGATTCCATCCTCGCGTGAGTGGACACGCACGAGAAAGTTGTTATGATTATCGTTACTGTTGGGAATTAACTTAGCGAATAGTAGAGTAATATAAATGAATACACGGAGCAAAGTACGATGACGCGGTATAACCTAGAATTTCCTCGAACGCGTTACGCAAGACTAATGAAATGATTCCACGCGAATGACTTTCCCGAAGTGGAAGTTGATCGATGGGATCGCAAATTCGCCGAGAGAGAAAAAGAAAAAGAGAAAGAGATTTCTCTGTACGATCATCAGAGAAATCAGTTTATATGTTATTACAATGATTGTAATGTTTTTTTTTATATTTTGTAAAATGATTTTATTTAAGTGTCCAACGGAATTCGCCAAAGTCTGAAGTATAATAATATTATGTAATTAATAGCGACGGTATACTCGTTAAATTTCATTTTAAGTGTCATTCGTTCGACTGTGTCACGATGATTATTCTGCAAGAAGATCGACAGTCAAACAAATGGGACTCAAATTGAATTTCACGAGTATAATATTAATACTAATAAAAAAACAAACAACAACAGCAATAAAAATCAGTTCACGGCACGTGATTCTCGTCGCTATTAAATTGATTACCCGGCGTCATACTTTGCTTCCGGCGTAGACTATTACACGAAGAATATGCACGCGACATACCGATAGCTCGTAGTCATAGTTGAAGAATATCAACCGTGCTCTTCGTTCGATACTCGAAGAGCATCGCGCAAATTCGATGCGAGCCGATCGAGTGCGTTTCGATTTCGCAAAATCGCCCGCATTCTCGCGAATACACACACGTACACACTCAAACACACTCACGCACCACACACACACACATACACTCATAAATAAATACATATACACACGCGCGTACATAACCATATACGGCGGAAGATAGTTAAAAAACATTAAAAGAAAAAAAAATGAAAATTCATGTTATAATCACGTTATACTTGAGACTCTCGAGTAATGTTTATCGAAAAAAAAAATGTTACGTCGTTGCGGAGCACGCGTCGCAGCCTCTGTACGGGTGGGCGCTGTTATAAATACATGTAAATAAGTTAACGGAACGTAAGTTAACGAACGCCGGGAATGGAAAAAAAAACGGTGTGCACGGTTTCGCCGCGTCGTTACACGGCGAACAAAGACGGATGGAGCTGTGCGAGATGAAAATAAAAAATTGCCTTTGTCACGATGCGTCAGGGACGGAAGAGTCCGAGGATACGGAGACGACATGGTTCAACGAGACGGAACACATACATATAAACGATACTCGAGGAGGAGTAACGTATCGACGATGCATCACACGTCATTTTCGCATTTTCTTTTCACGATCCCCCGTAGGTTCTTGCCATTACTCGTCCTCGTGGATTGGCGTCCATCATTACCGAATTAAAAATCACGGAAGAACAGAGAGAATTCGAACGGAAGAAATCGCGTGGAAAGATCCTTCGCGGGGACGACGATAAGCAGTCAATTATTACGAAAGAAATGTTCTATGTAATTACGACAATACACTGCGACATCGCAGCGATTCTTAATTCCCCTCCCCTCCCCCCCCCCCTCCCCATCCCTCCTTTTATTCCTCTCGATTCTGATATTTCTTTCTCCTTTTCGTCTTCGTCATTTTATAGTTTTGATTGATATGGGAAGATCGTTCGGGGCTACGGGACACCTTTCTCGATAAAGAAGAAAGGAGACTGTGTGTGTGTGTGTGTGTGTTTTTTTTTCGTCAGATAACTGTGCTAGTCAAAATTCGAGATGTATATTCGACGGTGAAACCAATCGGAGTTTCGTTCTGGGCCCCGTTCTTTCTTCCCCTGAATTTTTTCCCATGTTCTTTATACGTATACATACATAGATATTCGTTTTGCGTTGTTCTTCCGCACGTTCGACACCTGAGACGATCGCTGTCCCGTCTCTGTCTGTTTCTATCGAGAAAAAAAACAAACACGTGGAAAAAAATCACACCTGACTAACAGAGTAATATTAATTTAACATCAGTCATTATAATAATTATTAATATTATTACTTATTTACGCTCTATTACTACGTACATACGTTCACGCAATAATTGTATTGTTGCATACCGCAATGGGTATGTTCATATAGTTGTAACAACAAAATAAATCATATTCGCAAGCGTAATAATCGTGTGTCTTTCGTTCGATTTTTCATTAGCAACGCTACGTAAGCCAGAAAGAAGATCGTTAATAATAAAAAAAAAGGACGTAAGTATAGCAGCGACGTGAGGTAGAGAAAAAATAGAAGAAAAGGGAACCTAATAGCTGTACAGCCTACTTTTCTGCGATTCTTCCGTGGAAATATGATCTAGGTCGTGGATAGAAAATCTAGCAACGAACAAAAATATCGACAGATTTCTGTTATTTTGTTCTTTTTATCGTGGTAGACGATTTATATCGCTCGCACGATTTTTTGTTTCTCTAGTTAACCTCATTTATAGTTGCAAAAGCTCCAATGAAAGCAGACCGTTCCGACGAAGTGTTTTTGTTTTTTTTTTTCTTTTTTACTCTTCTTAATTATACGGTGGTTTTATCATAGGCGATTTTGCAAGAACTTGGCAAACAACGAAAGGAAAAGTGGGTGGTCTGGGCGACTACATGTTGTTCTTTGTATATTATGGATTATTCACCTATGCCGAGGTAGAATCTGTTAAGTAGAATCTCGGAGAGAAGTGGATTACCGTCGCGGACATTCTTCGCGGTATTGGAACGGAATTAATCAGGTCCCGAAGAAAAGTGGTAGAACATCCGGTGACAATCTCATCCTCTATACATGTATGTATATAACATGATGACGAGAATCATGTTTCACTAACGGCAGATTTAATGACCGCGTTGGGTCACCGTACTATGTGCAAATCAATCTAATTGCACATTTATCAGAAGCTGATTAAAGAGTCCGAGAAATAACCAACGAACGTTAATTACCCCCTTCCCCTATACGTAGAAACCTACCCTACCTTATGTTTCTCTATTTATACAACAAAGTAGACTTTCCGGAATAAACGAGCCACTTAATCACATAATGATACAAATTTACTCACTTATTTCTTCTTGTCCACTATACATTTTATAACTAAATAAATACCGTCTCAGTTTCTACGCATCCTCTACCATGATTACGTTACTTTTTATTTCAAGCTCGCGCCATAACGACAGATTACGTATACATACATACACACGTATACATAATGTATACAGGGTGTAACATATCATCGGGGACCCTTTTTCAGGATCGGTAGTACGCACCAAAAGGTGAAAAACGGACCAAGGAAGTTAGGTCCGAAAATCACCCTCTATCGAGATACAACCCCATTTGTAAAAAATTTTTAAAAAATTGTATCTCCGTAATGGTTCTTCCTTGGTCCTTTTTTCACTTTTTAGTGCGTACTATCGATCCTGAAAAAGGGTCCCCGATGATATGTTACACCCTGTATGTACATCAGTTTCAACGCGAACGAATGAAATGAAGAAATCTTTTATCAAACAACTTTCATCGGAAGCGTCGAGTAAATCGTTAGAACAAAAATCAACAATAAAAAAATCACACACACACACATACACATATTTACAAAGCCCAAGAGCGGTACAGGTGCGAACGGTGTTCTGTTTTCGCAAAGAAAATCGCATTCCATGCCAAGATTATCATGCGATTCCAATAACCCGGGGACCTTCGATCTACTATCACTGAACGTAACAGTTCACTACGTCCCGCGACGGGGGGGGGGGGGGGCTCGAAGAATGAGCACCACCCAGTCGGGGTCCCGTAAACTGGGCCCGTGGGGCAGAACAGTGAAACTGTCGTTTTTCGCGTACACGTATGTGCGGAAACCGGTCGTAAGACTGGTTTCCGGGCTTTGAAACCGGAGGATCGACAGTCAGCAAGGAACGGTCGAGACGGTCGCATGTCCTGGCCTGATTCAGGCCCACCATGGCTATCGATGTTAAGCCCATCATCTACCTGGTCTTTGGATTATCATTGATCATCCCGTCGAATGTCACCGACGCACGTCCGCAACGCGGGAATTTTGAATTTTCCTCACAATCGGGATACAATTGTTCTTATCCCATGAATTGTTTATCCTTTGGGAATCATCAACGAGGATTCAGTAGGTTCGTGGGGTGCAATGGTTAATTTGTGTTAATATCCAATCATCGTGTGTGTCATTGATTTATTTGGATTTCATGATGAGTGTGTAATTGTGTCGAGTATATGTATATCTCTGAGAGATAAATCCCTACGGCAATTGAAAACGATGCAAATAGAAGAATTTTCCGTCGATCCGTATCACCTGGTCGCTCCAATTCGCGATCGCGAATTGGACTGTGAAGAAGATGCTGCGGACAAGATCGTTCGATCGTTTTCATGATGACACAGTCGGTGTACAGCGGCCACGTGAAACGAGACTAATCGTCCGGCACTCTCGTCGGTTCTCCATTAGATCTATCAGTGATCGCGAGATGATCTATGAAGACTGATGATGATAGTATAATATAACAAGGTAATAATAATAATGTCATCTAAATTTCAGGAACTCGGTCGAACGAGAATATGTCGAGGATAACGCGAACAACGATTTTCACGGTGGGCGAAGGTCATTTCGGGGCACAGAAAGGGGATTTTTTCTGATGGACGTGGTCGGCACGATGTTTTCCGCGGTGGCTAACGGTATCGGCAGTATCATGAACAACTTCATTCGCACCGAGAGCAAAATCAAATCACGGACCAGCAGAGTGAGCTATCGAAATTATCAGCTGATCCGATTGTTTCCAAATACGCGGAATCAGGTGGCGGACCTTTGGGAATTAAGGGACGCCGAGCCGAAGGACATCAAATTCTGGACGCAACCGAGGAACAACAGGTTCGTCAATGTCAAGGTCATTTCGTATATAACCCGAAGAATAGCGGGAATGTGAGAAAAATTGTGAATTTCGACGTTGCGAAGCGGTAAAGTGTGTTGAAAAATTAAAGAAAAAAAAAAAGGAAAGAAGAGAATATATGTATCGTATTTTAATGCCGTAGAACAGTGGACGTGGTTGTCGCACCGGATCTGGTTTCCGACGTGAAAATGTTCCTGAGGGAACGGCGAATCGACTTCAAAGTGTTGATATCGGATCTTCAGGTAATAACGAATTTTATGGCTCATTAACTGTAAATACGTTCCACGTGTCTATCACTGGCAAACCGAAGAGATACTTTAAAATAACGGTTCTCTGCACGCATGACAATATGAACGGTTGTAAAGTATACATTTATAATCGAATTCGATAATTATACGATCAATCAATCGACATGGATGAATACGACTAAGGTAAAAAAAAAAAGGGGGGGTTAATATAATCGTGAAAGCACGCATCGCCGTTTCGAAGTATCCAAGTGTGCCAATTTAGCATCATTTGAGAACCATGAATGACAGAAATAATCGCAGTAGCACTCCGAAGTCATTAACGGGCATGAATAAACAAGTAGATGATTGATTAATCTCTAATTCTATGTTACATAATGATCTTAGAAAACTATAGCCTATCAGAATCCGAAAATGACGAAAGAGCAGCGGGATGATTTGGTCAGCACCCAAGGTCACAGCATGACCTGGAAACGATACCATCGTTACGGAGGTACTCCACGCATAAATTTCATTTATTAATATCCAAAAACATATTCCAGTTAAATGATTCTACGATCGTTTTTCAGAGATCATCAGGTACTTGGAGTTCCTTACGTTTAAATACCCGAAACTGGTAGAGTTAATAACCATAGGGCACAGTTACGAGGGTCAACCGATAAAAATGATGAAAATTTCGACCGGTCCGAACAAGGAAGGTGAAACGAAACCGGCGATCTGGATAGACGCAGGTGAGTCCTCGTTTTACGAATTGTCCCCCCCCCCCCTGGAATCGAGAGTATCTGTTCGCTGTAGGCAAAATTATGCAAAACAGGAACAAATCTAGTGCGCATTCATTTCTCTGACCCCCCGTGAGATTATACAGGTTCCGAGTAACGTTACAGGATGAGATCCTTATTATTCTTGTCCGCATTCGACGGATTATAAATGCGTCTGCGGACGTTTATCGCATAATAAATAAATAAAAAAAAAAAGAAATACGGCTGTTTCCGTGAGAACCGTCGAATTGGATATCCTCGAACTTTCTATACCAATCAAACATACCCGGGGATCGTTATCGCAAAGAGATCTTTAAAACAATTACACAGCTATTAAAACATCTCGAGTGTCATTGCGGCATCCGAACAGATGCAAGTGACACTCATTATCGAGAGAACTTTACGTTTCCTCGTTTCGCACATGATACACGGTCTAAGTATACCTGACGTAAATAGACACTAAACTGAGGACATCATTACAGGAGCGTTAATGGAAAGCGGCTGTGCTTTTGCGAGATAATTGGGCAAAAAATATAAACACAGACTGTATAATACATATACACTTTACGAAGGAACGGTGTCGCAGAGTTCTATGGTTATCAGTTTTTCATGCAATCACTTAATTTTACGTGATATCCGTTAAATTAATGAAATGATACACTCTTGTTATCAAATACCAAGCTGACATCTACCTCAATAATTAATATACCCTTAACAGTGTGATATTCATATTCTTTTGAATTATAAGAATATGAATATCAATGAAACTCAATGAAACATCTTTTATAAATTGCTCCACATTAAAATACTAATACTATAGAGAATATATTGTTGTTGATTTCCCTGATACGGGAATTCGAGTAAAAGGGATTCGATTCAGGTACATAAACTTTATTAGCAAAACTATGAATAAAAATCGTACTTGGCATCGATTCTCGTGTGAATCGTTGCACGTCTTTTCTGCGTTTTTATAAAACAAAACTAAATCTATCGTCGCAGTTCGATACTCTCGTACAGACAGAAACACATACATTCATAACCCATACTATGCATACGACATTCTCACGCCCTGAACACACAGTCACTACACGAGCAAAGAAATTTCACGCCCTAAAATACATTTTCAGAAAAAACAATGGTATAACAAGAGTCCCAACTTCCATCAGACATCTCTAAAAATCTTCATTCCCCCTCCATAGATTAATCTCGATCCCGATCGAGGTACAGTTACCCCGTCAAGTTTTCCCGCCCTTCGATCATGTTCTCTTTCGTCTTCCTTCGTCGCTGTCATTAACAGGACGGTCTTTTTTTTCGCGGACCCCGCGAACCCGTGAATCTGGTTTCCAAGGACATTGGAATTCCCATGCACGTCCCGTTCAACGATATTATCCTGTCCCGTTATCATATTTCCCCGTCGAATTGTCAACATATTCGCAGGTCTGCACGCACGTGAATGGATCGGTTCCGCGGTGGCGACCTACATTCTCAGCCAGTTGGTCGAGAGGAACTCGACGTACGCTAGACTGTTGGACTATTCCGACTGGATGATCCTGCCGGTCGCTAATCCGGACGGATACGAATTCACGCACACCGCCGACAGGCTTTGGCGGAAAACGAGGAGCAATCACGGTGAAAATCAAAGCGACAGCAGGTAAATATCACCGTTCGTTTCGTTTCTGTGTCGCGATTCGCGGAAATTGTGGGAGTTTCTAATGATTTTTCTATGTCACCTACAAGGTACACGCAGACGAATTTCTTCCAGTTGTTTACCCATTATACCAGATGGTTCTGGGGAAATTGCGATGGGGTCGATCCGAATAGAAATTTTGGATACCACTGGGGAGAGGAGAAAGACGGGGGAGCCAGCTCGGATCCTTGTCATGAGACATATTCAGGGCCGTATGCTTTCTCGGAACCGGAAACTAAGGCTATTGCGGATTATATAATGGCGAATAGGCAGAATATTAGGTATATAGAATAATTAAGAGGACTTTTTGGGGAATTGTTTAAGGATGGGGGATTTATTGAAATGAATTTTCTTTTTAGAATGTATTTATCATTACACTCTTACTCGCAAATGTGGCTGGTCCCCTGGGGATACACACGTTCAAAGCCGTCCGATTATTCCGAATTAGCGAACGTCGCTAGAAAAGCGATAAGTGCGATTTCAAAGGTTCACGGGACCCACTATCAACTTGGCCCGTCGGCAGATTTATTATACCCTACTTCAGGTGAGATAACTAGAAAAGTAATCATACCTATCCGATAAAACAGGAATACGGAAAAATTCTACAGGCGTTATTACTTCACGATAGTATTATCAGATTATTCTAAAAAAAAAAAGAACCAACCCGTGCTGATCATGTTCAATTAGAAACTAGATTCAAAAAAATAAAAACCCCAATAAGATTTTCTTCCGGTCTCGATCGAAAGTTGACGATCTAAGACGAGACACTTGATTTTTTTATTTACTTCATCCGTAAATACATGTATTGACATTAAAGTACATCGGATAGATTTTTACCCGAGATTATTATTCAACGGGAAAACCGATACGCGCGTTGATGATAAGAACGCGAGATTGGCATGCAGTACGCGATTCTTAATCACGAAATATAAAGAAATTGCACAGTTATCGGTACACAATCGAATCGAGTGATTCTCTTTTTTTTTTTTCATTTGAAGTACGACAACTCCGATGATTAATTTTAGGTGCGTCCGACGATTGGGCGAAGGGCGTGGCTGGAATTAAATACGCGTACACCCTTGAACTTCGGGATCGAGGGACATACGGCTTTCTTCTACCAGCGACGCAGATCGTACCGACAGCACGTGAAATTTGGGCGGGAATACGAACAATCGCTCGTCTAGTCACATGCAACACTTGAAATTACATGCCCGTGGGGTATATCGATCGTAATTAGCCGGCGATACTGGGGCACCCGATTTCTCGAAGGAAAGAAGAAAGAAATCGAATGTGGATCACCGTGTGACCTTCTTTGACGATAACGGAGATTTATAAATGGCATGATAATAATCTGTCGCGAACAAAGTGTGGTACAGTGGCACTTAAGACGTTCGGAGCTGATCTACACGGATCGATAAGATTTCGATCGGTCGAAGACGCGATACTAAATTTCATTTACGTTAGTAGGGATTATTTAATAATTTGAACAATTGGAGGTTGAATTTGTTATATTATTTGGAAGGTTGGATGATTGTCTTGGTTTATTAAATTAATCTCGTTGTTTGCAGCGATGTGTAAATATTGTAAAGGAACCGTGGAAGTAGATTTAATTATCATAAGGGTAGGATAATAATTTATTTTGTGTACTTTAGTAGCGAAATGTATGAGAATGTAAAAAGCTGGCCTTGCTAAATAAATTATTATTAAGGTAAAATTGTAGAATTTTTATTAACGCTACTCTAGTTTAATACTAATGAGATTTTGCTGTATCTCGAATTTATCTTTGCAATTTCCTTAAATTTAATTATAATATAAATTGAAAACTACTCGGATATATTAAGGTATAAATTTCAGATTATCATAATTAACTGCACGAATATTTGCCTCGACTATCATCGAATGCGATCTTTCGAGAATGGTACGACTGTTTTGTGTACTATCAGCAAGATCACGATTGTCAAATCAAAGTGATATTATATTAATAGAAAAAAAGCACGCTATCGAACGATAATCAATGCGCCCATCAAAAACAAATCTCCCCTAATGGAGGCATTTCTGACATAATAACATGAGCATTCTTGATTAGGCCCGTTATCGATTAGAATTACAAATTATCGATAGATAGTTCCTTATATAAAGCGCACATTTTTCATTAAACATCAGCTGTTTACGAGCCAACCAACCGACAATGTTGACGAAGTGTTTATTAGCTGCAGTCTTGGTGTTCCAGGGTAAGAAAAGATTTATTTTCTAACAAAACTTCATACGTTCATCATTTATTAACTTAATTTCAATTAATTCGCAACATCAACGAAAATTATACCATTTATTTCCATATTATCCAAAAAATCTACTTCAATAATAACAATAATCAATCTCTCATAAATCACATAAATATTTTTAATTAACCACGACATTTTCCATTGTTCAAAGTCATTTGTCACACGTTCAATTTTCATTTTCCAGCGTGTTTGGCCGTCCCAACCGGCCTGCAGCCCCGTATCACCGATGGCCAGACAGCTACGCCCGGTGAGTTCCCATACCAGGTGTCCATCGAATGGGGAATCCCACCTCTGATCCCATACAGACACGTCTGCGGTGGTTCCATCATCCACCAGCAATTCGTCCTGACCGCTGGTCACTGTATCCTGAAGCGTGGATCCTTCCGAGTCGTCGGTGGTAAACACTACATGAACCAGCAGGAAGGTACCGAGCAAGTGATCGCCGTCAAGAAAGCCATCGTCCACAAGGATTACAACGGGTGAGTGTTTCAAAATCATCGATGCCCGTTACTCCAATGAAATCTGGCATAATTAGCAAAATCTGTATCACGTTACGCAACCCGAAATTCGGTGGTTCTTTATCAAACGATAATATTTTAATCCGATCTCGTCAGAAACGCGACAAAGTTTACCGTGTCATTAATGATTATTATTATTATTTTTTTTTCATCTCTACAGTGGTGTTGCTCAACACGATATCGCCCTTATGAGATTGGCCGCACCCTTCTACCTGAACGAGAGAGTAGCCCTTGTCCAGCTTCCCAAGCAAGATGAACTCCAGGTCGGTTCCGCTGTCCTCACCGGATGGGGATCCATCTCCAAGAAGATCAGACCAGTCCTGCCAACCGTCCTCCAGAAGGCTGTTGTTCCCATCCTGGACAACGCTCAGTGTCTTCAGGAACTCGTCGCCGTGAAACCAATCGGCAAGCAACCCGAAATCTTCAACACCCAAGTGTGCAGCGGTGCTGCTGGCACTCAGATCTCTGCCTGCTCCGTAAGTTTAGCAAAGTAATCTTATGATCTAGATAAGATCTCAGAGAATGTTGAAAAAAATAATTGAATAGATATCATGCTATTAGTTTGAGATTCTAGTAATTTGCGATGACTTTTTAAATAATTTTTATTGTAATTAATTTCAGGGTGACTCTGGTGGCCCACTCACCCAGTTCAATGGCAAGACACCTGTCCAGGTTGGTGTTGTCTCATGGGGATTCTACCCATGTGGAAAGGCTAGCACTCCATCCGTCTACACCCGTGTTGCATCCTACATCGACTGGATCCACGAGATCATGGGTCTCTATGGATCCCTTTAAATTTGTCCCCAGCATTTTTCTAATGGGTCGATAGGACTGTGATTGACGTTCGAAGGCTTGATCCTTACGAATGGTCGACGTCCTTTTTGCAAAGTCGAATATTTGATGTGTATCGATTAAATTGATATACATCGAATAATCTATGAACTTAAAAAAAAATAAATAAAAATGATGATTATAGAAGTGTATCTTTGTTATTCGAATTTTCCCCTCTATACGTTCGATGGTACGAAAACAACGGGACTCATGTTTTGATCGAATGATCGATAAGATTAATCCGAACTACCGAAAATTTTGCCGAAGAATCGGCAATTTCGCAATTAGCCAAATATGCAAGTCAGATTGTCTGTGTTTTGCTCGAGTCACGCGTGGGTATACTAATGTTTTCTTTACGAATTTTCCTTTATGCTTGGAGACAAACGATAATCCCCGATCGATCAAAGTATACCGGGGAATCATCAATGGAAACAACAACGGTGCAATATAGCGCTATTATCGGTCTCGATTGATTTTTAGAATGAGAAATCTAATACATGAGAGATTTGATTAAGATTTGTAGAATTTCACAATTTAAATATAATTAGGATATCATTGCACAGTGTTATAGTTTGCTTGACACTTATACCAACCGTTTTTTTACAAAACTCTAGAAACCTTTGTATGCTTCCATTTTACAATGAAAATAGTAAAAGTCTTTGAACTAGACAATAGTCGTAGAGAGTTTACGCTACAAATGAGCGTAAAATAATGAGACAATGTGTACCAAGTAGTAGACTTATCAGTATAAGATAGCTGTTCATTAATTGGACGCACTATAATTGCATCACAGAACGGTTATCGTTATCTTTAATAAGAAGTATTTGATAACACGGCACTAGTCGAACAAGTTTTTCCATAAAAATATTCGACACGTTTCACTTTACTTTGTTGTAAAAAAATTCAGAAAATATTTGAACGCCCGGGAAATTTTTACGAGGGATTATCACGTTATTTTCAAAATAACAATACAAAAGATTCATCAATCATAACATCGAGGAATCCCTTTCGTAGTAAAATCTACGTTATCTCGGATTCAGCTGTGACTCTACGTGGATTACGATGCATTTTTTCATAGAACGTCATCATCGATATCTTGCTACCGTTGCACTCAACAGTGGTATAAAACCCCGTGAGTTCGAAATTCACATCAAACAATCGAAATGGCTTTCAAACTCATCATCTTCTCGTGCCTCCTCGCCACGGCGTTTGCCCGTAAGTTATTTAAATCATTTATAATTATTATTTAATTATAATGATTATTATATTATTACAAATATATCCATAATATTTAATAAACACTGTCACTAAATTCTACTAATAATTCTACCTAAATTTCGTTACAAAGACCACGTGTAACACACCTGAGTTTCTCAAAGAATTAAAATAAAATTCATAATACTTTAATTTTACTAATTATTTTATCCAAATTTCATTATAATTTCCAGAGGTGCCATACCTGGGCTTCAACATGCCGCATATTGACAGCCGTATTGTTGGCGGAAGCGAAGCGACCCCCGGACAGTTCCCTTGGCAGGTGTCACTCCAATGGGGTTGGATCTTTGGCACGTCTCACCTGTGCGGCGGTAGCATACTTAACAATCAATGGGTGCTCACCGCCGGACACTGTGTCCTGGCTATTCCCGACTATGGCACTTTCGTGGTGAAAGTCGGAAAGCACAACTTGAAACAGACGGAAGCCAATGAAGTGACGGTGAACGTCGCGAAGAGCTTCGTGCACCAGGATTATCCAGGGTGAATTAATAATTTTGAAAAAAAAGAATAATTAACGTTGACACATAGATTGATCGAACCATAGTTGTCTAACTTCTTATTTTCATTTCAGCAATGTCGCACCCTATGACATCGCTCTCTTGAAATTGGAGAAACCCCTGCAATTCAATGCCGCAGTTCAGCCAATCAGCCTGCCGCAACCAGGAAGCATTCCATCCGGACAGGTCGTTTTGTCCGGCTGGGGATCCACTTCGAGAACTTCGAATCCATCCATGCCTGACGCTCTTCAGACTGTCAAGTTGCCAATTGTTGACTTGAAGACTTGCAAGGATGCCGTGGAAAGCCTGACGGGACCTTCTCCACTTGCTGACACCAATGTCTGCACTGGACCTTTGACTGGTGGATTCTCTGCATGCAGTGTAAGTAGGATTTTTAATTGAATTTGATGATTAGAAGTGGTCTTAGATGCAGTAATGATGTTTATTGTTATTTTCTGACGATTTAATTTTTGCATTCCAGGGTGACTCTGGTGGTCCATTGATCACAGACGCAGCGAAACCTGAGCTCATCGGTGTTGTTTCCTGGGGAATCATCCCCTGCGGAACACGTGGTGCCCCATCAGTGTATACCAGGGTCTCCGCTTATATCGACTGGATCCAGGATACGATCGCTAATAACTAAAGTTATCTCAAGAGAAATTGTTATGATATTAATACGTTTTATAAGAGGCAATTGATAAACGCAATGTGAAATAAAAATATTCACCAAATATATAAAGGCATTTTATTTAAGTACATTGTTAAATGTTATGTTTGTTGGATTTACTCGGTGTGAGTAGCCAAAATTCACCAAGTGACATTTTTATCGTTAACTAAAAAAAAACGAGTTCTATTTCAAGCCTGAAACCTCGGTGTCGTGTATGCTCGCCCTATATAGCACACCTGGAACTCCGTACGATAAGTCGAGATCTAGCAGGTCCATTTGCAGCCAGCTTATGAACTAGTCCTGATCTATCAAGGTAAGAATCCGCCAGACGGGGAAAAAGACTTATCGAGTTCCTCCTCGTCTGCCCTTCCGCATTCGCCCAGCTCTCACCTTGACTATATGGCACCTGGTGTTTCCATTCGATGCTGAATGTCTGAACCAATCGAATCGTGGCAAAAAAGTTCGAGAGTCGTCGCGCCTTTAAATTATGTTTAGAAGACTGCTACTTGTGATGAGTTTCTGCTACGTGTTGTGCTCCGGGATGGACGACAAACCAGGTCATTTTTATTTTTTTTTTCTTATTTTTACATCACGTTCTTATCAGTGATCACGTACGAGTTTGATAAAAAATCTATATATCTAACCAGAATTAAACGACAAATCGGGAATGCTGGCACAAAGACCTACAAGAATCGTTGGAGGGAAGGACGCGGAAAAAGGGCGACATCCCTGGCAACTATCCGTGCATTGGGGTAGCCGAAAAAGGGGGATAAAACCGAGACACGTTTGTGGTGGTAGTTTATTGACAGCCGGTTGGGTATTGACAGCGGGTCACTGTCAAACTTTATCACCGCCGGGTGGAGAATTCTTGGTGCTCGCTGGAAAGTATAAACTTGGTGTCTTCGAGGACACCGAGCAGAGCAGTTTGGTCCGCAGGGTTTTCGTTTATCCAGAATATAACGGGTGAGTGTTAAATTAATTTCGTGTCATATTATATTTGATTCCACTGATTAAATTACTCTTATCAGAACCGTGGCACCGTACGATATTGCGCTCATGAAATTAGAAAAGCCATTCGACCTGAATCCGTTCGTTTCCACGGTGTCCCTGCCGTATCCCGGGGCGATTCCCACGGGAACAGCCATGCTGACGGGTTGGGGTAGCATCGGTAGAACGCGTAAATTGGAAAACCCGGAAATACTTCAGACAGCCATGTTGCCGGTGCTCGATTACGATCTGTGCAAAGTGACTTTGGACAAAAGTTTGAAAAACAAACAAAGAAATCCTCTGCACAGAACTAACGTCTGCACTGGACCGTTGGACGGAAGTACATCAGCTTGCAAAGTAATTATAAATTACGTAATAATTATCCAACGAATGTCTATTATTTATACAAAATAAATAATAATCATTTTTTTTCAGGGCGATTCCGGGGGACCTCTAGTCAGTTTAAACGCATTCGGCCAAGCAGAAGTCATAGGAATAGTTTCATGGGGTTTGTTTCCATGTGGCGCGAAAAATGCACCCTCAGTTTACACAAGGGTGTCAGCATACATAACATGGATCACCGTGATAATGTTCAATCATTGATCAATCGATTACTACGGTTATTATTTTGTTAACATTTATTTTATTCAATAAATAATGCTCACATATTTGTCGTCACATATTATATCACTAGCTATATATCCACTGTTAAATAATATACAATACAAACACGTACGATGTTTCAATCGACTATAAAGTAACCAATATTTTTATACAGATCGAATCGTGATGAATCGTAATGAATTAATTGGATTAGTCTTACAACGATTTACAGGCTTCCGTAACGATTTCCACTGCGGCGAGCGCTTCCTTGGCGGTTGGAATAATGTAACTGGCTGGTAAAACGAATCCATGCTTCCCTGTGTCCCTTAGTTCGATGGTATACGGGTATTTGATTTTCAAAATTGCCTTTGCCCAGTCGTCGGAACCACCGGAAGCTGCATACAAAGTGGTTGCGCTGTTTCCCACTGTGTAAGCACTGTTCGCACCGCCAGCTTTTCTCATGGCGGTGGCTGCTTGTTTTCCAACCCTTTCCAGGTCGGCGTAATCTGGTGGTACGCGTCTGTCATAACCCCATGGGTACAGGAGAAATTGCCCGTAGCTGTGGAACGTCAGGTACGCCTGGAAATAATTGTAATTTGGAACGTTGAATTATTCTCGTGAGAATCAGATTTATCGTTATTTTATCGGTGATGAGATATAGATAAATAATAAAACTGAATAAATATTACCAGGATTAACTTGATTTGTGCAATACAAACGAATAGCATAACAAGAAAAGTTAAAAATTGGAGAATTAACCTGCCGTGATAGGTTCAGTGTTAACGTATTACCGTTCGGAAATATAATATAGCAAATATATTTTTTTCTGAATTCGTAAAATTCCAGAGACTCAAATATAGTATTTTACACACTGGTGGATTAAATGCCAGCGATCTATAAATATGTCTTACATATATATATACGAGTTTCTAAATAAACAACCCAGACCGTAATTATGTTAATAAAACAATCAAGTCCCTCACAAAATCGCTTTTCAAAAACCTGCAGTCAAATAAATAAAACATCACTATGATCTGACCCTGAAATTCGCTGCGCTGGCTTCAAAGAAGTTTCGGATGGCGTTGGTTTCCGGTTCAGAGAATGGACCAGAGCCGGCATAAATTTCTCTGCATGGATCCTTGCTGGTTCCCATACCACCCCATCGATATCCAAAGTTCCTGTTGAGATCTACTCCGGTGCAGGAACTTCCCGCCGTGCGTCTCCTGTTCTTCCTCCACAAACGATCCCTGGTGAACGTGTATTCGTACCTGCAACCCGGTATGTAAATCAAGTTACCTCACCCCCTCTCGCAGATGCAATTAGATCTTTGTCCATTATACGGTTATTCATCTTTTTGCAAAACGCCGCGTACCCGTCCGGATTGACGACAGGCAGAATGTAGTAATCTGCCTCGAGATTCTCGCTGTTCTCCACGAGATGATTAATGATGTACGTCACCACTGCCGGCGAGATCCATTCCCGGGCGTGAATACCACCGTCGATCCACAACGCGGGGGCGTTCGGCTTGCCATTGCTAATCCGGAGAACCTGTAATTTTGATGGGAGATTTTTAAGACTGCCGCAGAAACTGATTTTGATAGTTTGTTTCTATGGACTTCTGCAAAATGATTGAGGTAAATTTTGATTGGTAGTGTGCGGAATTTTGTGATCTAAGGAAATAGGAAGAATTGAATTGTTGAAAATAGTACATATTCATTGGGTGATTGTTCTGATTGTGTATTTGGTGATAGTAATTTTTTATCATAGTTAAAGGAATTATATTGCTATTTTTAAAATTGTAGAGAAAATGAAATTTGACTGGAGAGTGTGATATCACGTGAATAGTTTCAAAGTGATTGCTGAAATAATGAAAATTTATTATAACAAATAATTCAGATATACTTGTTTCTCAATAATGTAACAAGGGAAGATTGGAGCGTGAAACTAGTAGAAAAGTGTTACGTAATCTATGTCACATTGATTTGCATCAGTCAGAAGAATAACATTTGTTCAATTTCCAAAATACCTTCAAAGGGCGTCCTTCGACCGAGTTACCAATGCTAACCACAGAACAAATATCTGGGAAAGTTTCAGCAAGGTAGTCTAAGTACCCATGGATATCGTCAAGACGGTGATAACTGGTCCACTCCATTCGATGACCTGACAGGTATGCCTTCAAGATTATTCAAAGGTTGCACCTTTGGTGTCCTTAAACGATACGTGAGAAACAACCGCTCCGTAGATTCAGACAAGAATTAACCCTCCACAACGCCATTGAACTTTGAAATTACATATCAAAATTTCTATACTTATTAACATTATTGTCAATCCGACTTTGCATTTTTATTATGAAACTGAGGGGTAAAATAATGATATTAAAATATGGGAAAATTAAAATTTTGTCCTTTTTAAATGTTTATAAGAAACACTAGTAAGATATCTTGTGTTAAACATCCCTTTAATTTTTAGAACAAAACAAATCGCGTTCCAGAGGGTTTAATGTTATTTAATGAATTATTTGTTCATTAACGATAGAATGAATTTTCCTGAGGTTCTGAATCGACGAAGCGGATTTTTACGCGCGTGAAGCTCACCCCTAAAATGCCAAGAGCCACCCCCACCGTGAACACTAGCTACAGGATAACGCAGAGGACGAGGACGTGGATATTTACTTCGTACCCTGACTACGACTCCCTGCCACCAAGCGTAACGGGCTAAAAAATTACTTAGAACCTCAGTGTTGTGTGGTTTACACTATCCGGTAACCACAGTGTTGCGTTGCAAATTGTTCGCAACATATTCGTAAACGTTGCAATCTCGGAAATGGTTACCACATTCATTCTCAAATTGTACCTCAACTTTTATAAAAGTTTCTAAAATAGAATCAAACATTTTTCTACCGAAATATTTTCTTGATATTAAATTTCTCATAGAAGATTTATATTACATTTATTTATTTTCCAAGGGTGAAATATATTTTCCCAGAAAATGTGACTGTTCGCAACGTACGAGACTGACAAAGTTACCACGCGCCGTATAATCAAGCAATTGTGATTCTATTCGAATCAGACGAAGCAAGTATCTCGGTTTCTCCGACGACTTTCCAACTGGGCCAATTGCCAATCGGCTCTGCGCACGGTTTTAACGAATAACTGGAAACCGGGTAACGGGATCGCGAACGAAAACAACGTGGCGGCGAAAGAAAACATCGAAAACGCACGTGCGTTGCAGATGTGCACGTACACACGAGTAAATGTAACTGTTAATGTTAATCCGTATTGTCGATGAAGCGGAACTGGGTTACCAGGTTAAATCGAGACGAGGTCGATAACCTCGCACGATCGTACCGTTCCATCGAAAATCACTGGCTAATGATTTTTAGAATGAATTCTAATCGCCGTGTTCGAAGATCGTTTACCACGGAAATATTTATCGCGTTATCGAAAATCCCATTAAATCGACAACGATTTTTAAACGATCGAAAAAATTCTACGTGACGCTCTTAATTATAATTATCACTTCTAATTAATCGAACGTGCGTCTAACATGATGATTCACTTTCGAATATATCGGACAAGGCTACCGATTTGTTTTCAACGGCTTTCTGCGTTACGTGACCGGTCTGAACAATAGTGAAATGATACCTTGTCGGAAGATTACCATTTGTGTCAGGGGACGAGTAAAATGACAAGTGAAACATCTTTTCACTGTCACACATCGAAGCTTAATTTCGTTTGCCTTTACGGTGACTTACTTTCTTCGTCTAGATTTCACGTACGTATTACCAATGATACTGTTTGCTTTTCTATTTAACGACGGCGGAACAAACGTGATAATAAAGAAAGCTAAAAAAACTAAGCGTTAAAGCGTAATAAAACTCTGTTAATTCAGATCGCAATAAGCGAACAAGAAAATTATCAAAAAACTACCATAGAAAACTTAATCTTCATAATTAATCAAATCTTTAAACCTTTCCTTCCTTCGAGTTCCTCCATCGCCTCCTCGGAGAGCGGCGGATTCTCTTCGTCGATCGCTTTCTGTAGATCCGTAATTATCACGTCGAATTGCACATCTTTCTCCTTCAAATATCGTGACGCTCTCGGAATCGAATCAGAACGAACCATTACGTCAACGATGGTATCATTGCCGGACCACATGGAAAATACTGTATCCAACAAAAACAAAATAAACGCAAATAAAATAAAATAAAATATATCGAACCTTATTATCAATCTCAGACATAAAAAATGAATTAATCATTAACAAATAAAATATAAATTGCATGTACGAACGTCCAGCTTCCTGAAAATCCGTGACAACGTTCGTCACCAGGCCTGTTTGACCTTCCGCTGCGTGAACCCTCCAAACCTGGGCACCATCGTACGTGACCTTGGTGTCCCTAACCCTAACCGCCCTTTGGACGGTCTGCGAGTCCGCTGCCAACGGTTCGTCGACGATCTCGATCCAGTCCGGCAGCACGAACTCTCGTTTCCGTCGATCGATCACGGAACCGTCGGCGACGAGGATCGCGACGATCAGGAAGCAGAGTCCACGTGCTGCGACCCACGAGTTGTACCTCTTCATTCTCGTAGAAACTATCCCTGCGTCGGCGATGGTCCCACCTTTTATAATATTCGGCCCGGTCGACGATCGGGAGTAACGGGACTTTACGAGCGCAACTCGAATCGCCGCGAACGCGGTTCCCGTCGACGAGGATCTTTGACCTCGCGGCGCGGGGATTCGATTTGTCCCGATCGTCTGTTAACGAGCGTAATTATCCGGCCATTAGATGACCTGCGATCGTAGTTTCCCAATTTATGAAAATAGAAAACGATTATGAAGATCTGGAATTTCTACGTGAAAAATAAAAAACGCGATTGTACGTTTTTATATTTCTCAATCTTTTAAAACGATCAACTGCATAATGAAAGATCTAGAATTTCTACGTGAAAAATAAATAACGCGATCGTACGGTTTTATATTTTTGATTCTTTTAACAGGTTGCACTGTAAAAGTGTCGATACGATGACACGTACAATATTTAAACGATGTCATATTTGGAACGTTAATCGAAAATTTAATTATTATAACAAAGGTTGATATCGCAATTAATTAATCCAAAAACGAAGATTAAAACTAAGAAACTGTCTTGTATTATAAACTATAAAGTTAAAATATGAGATTCATAGATTTGTTTTCATCGCGATATCAACGCTATATAACGTTCCACTAGAGATATCATTAAGATTTCTTAAAAACACTAAATTCTACTAAAATAGCCGAAACAACGCTTAATGACGTTTCACTAGAGATATCACAAAAATATCTTAAAAACACCAAATTCTACTAAAATAGCCAAAGTGCAAAAGGTTACATATACATAATTCAGTTTCCATCTGTAACTACTGTGTTCTCGAAGAGTTTCGTTCGCGGTTCCAGTGGGTGTTGCGATATTGTAATTAAATTGTGACGCGCGATCTAAAGCGCCGACGCGACGGAGCCGGAGCATTCCGACGCCGCGGTATTCCGCGCATACGTCCGCGCGTTTATCTGTTCTCCGTATGGCGGTTGTTAAATCGCCGCGATACAACGTTCACCAGGCGGACCGATGAAGTTTCCACTGTTCACGAAACCGGAGCACTCGGCGCGTAATCGTAAAATCATGAAGATTCTCCTGGTGATAGCCGGCATCGTGGCGGTTGCCGCGACCCTCGAGGTACCGTTTCCCATTTAATATCTCTTAATTATCGTTTGCAACTGCGACTCCTTTTTTGCATACCGTTAGACGAGAACGCTGTTAATTAAATAAGAAGCGGTACGCGCGTTATTACTCACTCTAATGTATTTTTCATTATACCCCGTTGTGCGTTATTTTTTTTTCTGCTTGTAATGATAATCCAATTAATGATCTCGTTCGTAGAATGAATTGATATAATTTCTAGAACGTGTATAAGACAGATATTAATGATTTTGTGGACGTGACGTTTAACGTGGGACGCTTTAAAGATGGCTGGTTTTGTATTATCTTAACGGGGAAATTGATAAAATTAACCGGGAAAGGATGTGATGAAATTCCGAGTGAAATTTTTGCTATCACGCGAAAATGAGATTACCGGGGGGGGAAACGGAGGGAAGATAATGAAGAATAGCGCAGGTCAGACTTGTTTCACGTTTATATATCGGATACACCGTAAGGTTTCTTTCCCTGTTACGTGTTCTCGCGTCCGTATGTGGGTGAACGTAAAAAAAAAAATATGAACGTATATATATGTATATATATAAGTACACGGATACGCGTGCAACCCCTGACATGGCAACAACAACTTTCCGTAAACACGTGTACAAGACGTGTTTCATAAAACGCGTGCGTAAGTATAGGTGCGACGAACTTAAACGGCAATGCGTATGAAAATGTTTCTACCAGCAATTGCAAATGAAATTTACAACGAGCCGTAACAAGCCTGGACGTCATCCAATTGCTTTCAGCTGTCTTCAGCAATGAGCACTTTATTTCCTCGTGAACATCATTCGTCTTCCGATAACAAATCATTTTCTTTGATTTCACACTTATTAAATTCTAATCTCGGAATTTATTATATATGTTTGGAGATGATATATTAATTTGACGAGAGTTAAATTAATAAAAACTAAGTGTGGAGATGATATATTAATTTGACGAAGATTAATTTAATGAAAACAAACTAAGTGCAAATTAATCTTCTTATAGGATGGCTCGTATAATATCACCGATCAAGTGTACTTCGATATCATGATCAATGATCGACCGGCTGGCCGAATCGTAATCGGTTTGTTCGGTGATATCGTGCCGAAAACTGTGAAAAACTTCATTACCCTTGCAACGACAGGTATAGGTGGAAAAAGTTATCAGGGCACGAAATTTCATCGTGTGATTAAAAAATTCATGATCCAAGGTAAATTTTACAATACAAAACACATCATTGTTTCTACCCAACTAACAATTTTACCTGTTCTTAGGTGGAGACGTAGAAAATGGAGATGGTACTGGATCAATTAGTATCTACGGAAAATATTTCGACGACGAGAATTTCGAGGTTGCTCACAGTACACCCATGTTTGTGAGTATGGCAAACGCTGGGAAAAACACAAATGGCTGTCAATTTTTCATCACAACAATCGCAACGCCATGGTTGGACGGACATCACACAGTTTTCGGAAAGGTGATGATAAATTAGGATTTAATTAAGAGATCAATCGAACGTGATTCCATCGATTTCGCAGGTAATCAGCGGCCAGGACGTGGTTTTCAAAATCGAACAAACGAAAACAGACGCCGACGACGCCCCCGTTAAACCTGTAATCATATTCGAGAGTGGTACCGTCCCGACGCCGGCGCCATTCGTGGTGTCCGATTATTCTTACAAGTAAATCCATGAAGACTTTTTACAAGTGGCGAGTTGGAAGTGCTTATCTCTCTGAACGCTCAAATTTATATTTATATCACTTTTATAAACACCGCTTATTCCCGTAGTCCCCCTATAATATCTTTAAGAAAGAAAAATTACTATAATGCAGTTAAACGAGGTATCGTTGTACCGTTAGTGCCATATTTTTATTACACAGTAGTGTATATTATAATACATGCTTATACTTTTGTACCGCTTTTATATTTGTACAAATACAAAAAGTAAAAAAATACTATGTATTTATTATATGCTTTATTTAGACACATTTGTAGTGGATGTATTTTAGAGTCGTATTAATGCGTTAAGATACGAATTTTATTTTTATTAATTTCCAGTGTTTGGGCGTGGATCAAAGCGACCTACGTGCCATTAACTTTTAGCTTCTCCGTTCTTGGTATATTTCACTACATGATGAAGCAATTGGACGTCTAACAGTGAGATTACAAGTGAGAGGAACTCGCCTGATGTTTGAAGTCCCTCCGAACAAGTTTACAGAAGTGTACAGATGGTTGCAGCTCGCAATAATTTGCTTCGTTGATACGGCAGTGACGGTATCGACGTTTATCCGATGAACAGTAAGCGACATCTAACACACGATAATGAAATTCTTTCTCAACTGATAAGAGCAGAAATTGATAATAATTCTTTCGTGAAAAGGTGAATTAAATATATGTGTTTAATTAATTGAAAAGTTTAGTTAAATAGAATTGTTTGACAGTCACTTGTTATGTCATATTCTTGATTATACTATAGATTCAATTAACTTAAGTTATTGCCAATTATTGCAGAGGAAAGAGAAGTATGTTTAAATAACATTTATACTATACCTCATAGTTAATAATCATAATTTTCCGCATAAACGAACACATGTTCCTAAATAAAGTAACTTACACAACTTCATCAAATTCATACTATTAACTTATAATCAATTTTCATATAATCCTAATAACAATTCTAATAAATTAAGTTACATAAGTCAACACTTGACTAATGATAATTTTACTATCACATAATAAACTATGATTACTTATAATCTCCGTACCTTTCCTCTAATTTACTACCTTGATTCCCATCACCCACACATCTCCAATTATCCCCAGTGTTAAACAAATATTTTATACCTTATCTCCAAAGATCTTATCATTCGCCTACAGAGAACCTAATCCCAAAAATTCTTACACTCGTCGCACCCCGTGCTCTGTAACTTATAATGATTTTCTGCGCATCCTCGTCGCGCAGCACGTGACTCCAGCAACCCACAAGGTGGGGGGTACACTGTCATCTCAATTCTGATCGCGAATAGTCAGAATCAATTGCCGCGAATGTACTATTGCTACGTACGCCACTGTAAGTGACGCAGAAACCTGAAACGCAGGCGCGGAATATCTGACGGCAGCACGGGCGGTAGCGCGATGGTAGTGGTGGTATCCGGCGTACGGTTGTGTTCAGTTGTAAGCCGGCGTCAGTCACCAATGGGTGACTGAAGTGAGGCGGCTACCATAATCGAGCGTGATCCGAATCTCGTGGCAAAAACGCCTCGTGGGCGTTCGCGGAATTGTGTCATTCATCCACGTCCATAACCGCTAATCATTAATCTGTGCCGTAATATTAATACAGACAAAAAAAAAAGAGAGAGAGAGAACTTGTCGTACTTTCTTCAATACTCCGAACGACGAGTGCTGGTTCGTGTGCGAGTGCTCAGAGTGTCTCGGAGTGTCAGTGACAGTGACAGTGACAGTGATACGAACACGTTGCACGCGTGTTGCTTCCGCGGTTGCAGAAGTGGACCGGGTGGCGCATGTTGCTCTCTTCGAGTTTCGATCGGCCGAAGGACAGCTGGGTGAGAGTCCTTAAAGAGGGATGCTTTGAAAGACCGCCACAGCCACGTTGTTCAAGGTAAAGCCCGTTCCCGTCGATCATACGGTTGAGTGGTTATTCCTTAGAATTGTCAGCTGACTGGCTCCGATTCGATGAAAATCGAAACTTGATCCCTGGTGCAAAGTGTACGGAACATAAAAATCCAAACGTGTCTGTTGTTGGTTAAACATTTATTTATTTTTTTTTTTAAACGCTAATTATATATTCTATAAATATCAGTCGCGTGCTCACATATGTTTACCTGGTATCTCTGACAGTCATTTACAAATGTACGTCGGGGTCATTAGTCATCTATCCGGACGTGTGTATCACGCTTTTTATTTATAGCCGGAAAATTAGCCGTTTTTTAATCGCGTCCCGATTATCGGCGCACACCGGCCGCGGCGTTTCCCGCGGAATGCGGTTCGAATCAATGCGTTTATTTGCGCGGTTCGTTAAAGACTATTGACATTGGGTGGTACCGCAATCACGAGTGACAGATACGGCGAACGGAAGCGCGCGACAAAAACGGGGAGGGTTTCTCGCCCACGCGATCGCTAGCTACGATCGTTGAATCGGAAATCGAAACGGCGATTAACTTTCCCTCGCACCTTGCATCTCGTGTTTTTTTTTTGCGAAATTGTGCGGCGAGAATAATTCCGGAAAAGAAAATCGTGATTTACTCCGTTTGATCATGATACTCCGAAATTTATCATTCGGTCAACGTCTTCCGGGGGCTCGAAACACACGAAATGGGAAAATAGGAACGAGAGGTGGGCACGAGACTACCTGACATTTCACCGGTTTACGATTTAACGTGGAGAGAGTGAGAGAAAGAGAGAGAGAGAGAGAGAACGAACTACTGGCACCGTTTACGAAACTCGTTCATCGATCTGTTTATTAGGGAGCACAATGGCGAGGAGTAGAAATCCCGAAGGAAGTTCTAAACAAGCTGTTTAGTCGATTCTGATTGAAAGTTTACCATTGTCTGGCGGCTAATGAGTCATCGCACCTGTTTCATATGTACGCTTTCTTTGTTTAATAGACGTTTACTGGTGCGGTATGAATATTTATAAGACCTTGTACGCGTTACCGCAAGATAATGCAGCCGGTTATCGCGAACTTTTAGGGCGAAGCACGTGCTAAAACCTGACTCTGAATGTTGTTGCTTACAAGCGTTTCATTCACATGTCGATGAGATAATCGCCGGGAAAAAGTTGGCAGTTTTTTTTTCTTGTGTACTCGGTTTAACGAGTGAGAAGAAACCTTCGGGCAAATGGAACGTTTGTGTGTAATGATGATTCTGATGTGGGTTTATATTCTATACATCTATGTATAGTGTCTGGTAAAGTGTTTTAATTAATATTGAAAATTTTACAAGTTCTAATATTACAAATGTACAATATTACTAATTTTACAAATTCTGATATTACAAATGTTCAATATTACAAATTTTACAAATTTGACAAATTCTAATATTTCAAATGTACAATATTACCAATATTACAAGTTCTAATATTACAAATTCCAATATTACGAATGTACAATATTACAAATTTTACAAATTCTAATATTACAAATGTACAATATTACAAATTTTACAAATTCTGATATTACAAATGTACAATATTACCAATTTTACAAGTTCTAATATTACAAATTTTACAAGTTCTAATATTACAAATTTTACAAATTCCAATATTACAAATGTACAATATTACAAATTCTGATATTACAAATGTACAATATTACAAACTTTACAAATTCTAATATTACAAATGTACAATATTACAAATTTCGGTATTCGATTGATGAAAATTGGAGCGAACGTTTCGATGAGGTATCCAACAGGCCACGTTAATTGACTACAACCCTTTATCAACGTATCAAGAAATCCAATGTGAATTATATTCACCCTGGAAGCGTTACGAGCGTCGCACCCTCCCTTAATCAACCCACCCCCCGTCGCGTGTCTCACGCACCCACGCAGAAATTGCACGCAATGTGTGCGCACACGTCTCTTTGTAAATTGACATTCGCGGAATGCGAGCCGCGGGCGCAGCGGATGAGAATCAGAACGCACGCTCGTTTTGAGAAAAGAAAAATTAATTATTCCATGAAAACATTCGCGCGGAAATCTGATATCGCGACCGTGTGTGCTCTTTGCCCCTGTTTTTCATGTGATTAAGGGCAGGTTACTTGGGGGGGACGCGGTTACGCGATACCGTGTGTCCATTCGGTAACTTATTCTGTTCGTCGTACCTACATGTAACTGTGTGTAAACAGTTTATGTGTAAAGTCGAATCGATTCAACGTCTGCTACGGTGAAGGCTAAAATTATCGAGATTCCATTGTATCCTCGTCACGGACGCACGTATTCATGGTAAAACCGTCGAATATTAAATGGATGAGAACTAAAGTTTTCCATGCTTTATCTTATTTTCATTGTCCCGTCTTGAATAACATTAGTATATGTATACCCTAGTGTATACATGTACAGTATTACAAATTTTACAAATTCTAACATTATAAATTTTACGAATTCTAATATTACAAATGTACAATATTACAAATTTTACAAATTCTAATAGTACAAATGTACAATATTACAAATTCTAATATTACAATTATATATGTATTTCGAACAACGAGTCACAGGCACAGATATACACGAACGTTTTTTTCTTTAGTAGTAGCGTTTTTCGAAAATACGTTCACGGTGTAACACGATCGAATTCGGAGTTAGATTACCTTCGAATCTAATATACCTGGATAACAGAAGTTTGCCAACAGATAGGCGATAAGCCTGTGATTCATCTTGGCAATTTCAACGAGGCCTACTTTCACTCTCTAAAAAGTGATAATATCACGTTTCGATCGTATTGTATCTATCATCAGTGTCGTTTAATTTCGCGAAAAATCGGGTTGCACGCAAATTGGAGGCGATTTTTCATGGACCGGTGATAACGAGACAAGTGTAATCGACAAGTGTTAAGTAACTGCCGCGGATACTAAAAATACGAATCCATCGAGACGAGTATCTTATTTCGTTCGCAAGATATCGGAGACAGGCTCGCCACGTTGGTTCCACGCGACTAATAAGAATGTAAGGGCAAGACGACACGCGCCTGATTAAAACGCAATCCCACGAGCCGAGTTACTTGAGTTACACGAGTACACTTAGCGCGAGGCAAACTTGGCATCGCTTACCGATGGCCCCGAGTTCTTGAACTTTTCGCCGTGTCGTTTGAAATAATATTTGACCATTTTCCAGCGTTTCCTACTTACGACTTGTTAGGGACTCGGTTAGAAGGTTAAGAGCCGCGTAGTTCAAATAGTTAGACTGGAAAATTTTCACGGGATTTCTGTGAAAAGTGCACCATCGATGTAATACTTATGGGACTCGAAGAAATTAGCTTTTATAAGATTTTTGCAATTTTTGGGTCCTGCTAATTTTGTGATAAGAGTGTCACGCAACTTTTCAGATCATTTGACGATGAATTTTCCTGGGAAACACTGTGGTGAAGATTTTTAGTATAGAGTGTCTGAAATTTAATAAATGATAATACTTTTACCGGCGTTAATTACATCATTTATTAATTATTTCCCAAATTTTTCATGAAATCCATGTTATTCATTAGCTTGACACTCGTTTCTGATATCAGTTAACAGATACTTCTAAGTACTTTTATTTCAAAAAACATATTTTATAAAAGCACTATTTTTCGCCCATTTTTTTTCAATCCCATGAAGAAAAAAGTCCCCAAACTTTAGTTACATTTTCTATATCCTTGTCAATCTCCGATTTATCAGAAAAGGATGTTACCCCACCTCTTCCGTGGCCACGTGTGTTTCGATAAGGCGATCCATTAAAAGCCCCATGAACCTTCTAATGGATCAAATCAAATACACTGTAGTCACATATGGATTACCGGACCGTCCTGTTATCCTTCCTGTATCGTGTCTCTTGGAGCCGACGGTGCGTGAGCCAAGGTAACACTTCACAAAGCCTGCCGCAGTTTCGCGAAAAAAAAAAGAAACAGAGAAATAAAAGAATTAAAATTCTTCTCGCGAACAACAGGAAGCCCCAGCAATTATTATTCATCATGCTTTTAGTATGAGTAAGAGCATAAAAATGTATACTATCTCACAACCATTGTCCCACTTCTGTTATTCAATCTACTCGCAAAGATCTAGATGTTTAGATAAACGTAGTATCTGGTTAAAAAAAAAATGAAATAGCTGTCTGTTAACCCGACGTTAATTTCTATCAATCAGATCACGATTCATTTTTATGGATGTCAAGTGTCCGATGGACACGATCGTTACGATCTGCTGTTTCGTTGAGAAGTTACTCGAATTATAGCTGTAAATTGATTTACATTATCAAGTGTGTCATTAGACTGTCACGCAACGTGGCGTTTCTATTACTTTCGTCGGGTTATTTTGTCGTAGTTTCGGTTATACAAGCTCTAAAAGGTCGGCGCACCTTCTGACGGACGAGCCACAGTCCCGTCCCTCATATAATTGCTTGATAATTAAGATGGGTGCGCCTCTTTTTTATCGAAACCAACTGAAACCGGCTGCTCTCATTCCCAGAATTTTTCTGCCGGCCGTTCTAACATTCCCGACCGTTAAATGTCCCTTTTTACGCGATCGATCGCTGTTATGCAAAAATATTTCGCGAAAATGTAGATCAAGGAACTATATACCTATCGATCAAACTGCAACGTCGACGTTAAACAAAAGAAACGCTAGTCTTTGCACGCTTTCTATTACACCGTGAGAAAGGGGTCGTTCGACGGGAAATAGTGAATTTCAGGGGGTGGAAAATGGCCAAGTTTTAAAGCGAGGGTTCGCTTTTTTTTTCTTTTTCGACTCGCATTCCTTTGGGAATTGTCCAACTTTTCCGGGCGCAATGGACGGGAACCCTTTCACGCGGCACAAAATACCGAAGTCATCGTGAAATCTTCCGCGGAGATGGAAAATATGTGCGGATACCGTGACGTATTTTTACGATCTGTTGATTCCTAGTTATTTATTCACGTACGCAACTCTCGCGCGTTAAACCTCGTTTCTAACCTAATTGTTTCGTTGAAAAACACCGATATATCTCGCGGGAATTTCCCATCTATAACATCATTTATATTTTTAAGAAAATGTGCTCAAGGAAAATAAAAAACAAATATAACTTCAGATAATATAAAAATTATCATTCTAAATCGTAATATTTTCAAAATAAATACATATACATATTTTTTAAACGCAACTTCGTTTCACCACTGTCCACCACTGTAATTCCTAACGCTAAGTCTATGCCTGTTTCTTTTTATATAAACCACGTACTATCTAAAATTTATAAACCCTTTCTATCTCACGATCGGTATGCCATCTCTCCCCATTAAAAATTGTCTCATTTTCACAAAAAAAGACTCAGATCGCCATGAATCGCGCGAATAAACGTTTCGTTCCTCGACGTTCACCACGTCGAAGCGAACCGCGATAAAACCGTCGCAGATTGCGTCGACGGGGATCCGCGCGTCATGCAAAGACGTTAAAAGTCTGGTGGTAAACGCGGAAGTGGAACGTACCGTGTAAAAAGGTCGGTTCCAAAGGGGAGGTCGAAATCGGGAAGTGTATCACACTGCGTCTCAGGGAAACGAGGTTAAAGGTATCCCGACTGCGGCAGCGGCGTATCGATTCTCGTTGAGCTGACATTGCCGCTGCGAAATCTCGAGATGCCCGAAAGTATACTTGATTTCCAGGTGGAAGGCTATATCTGTCCTATGTATCTGTGTATGTATGTATATATGTATATCGGACGACCTTCTTTGTTTCAGGGTGAAAGGCCATCCGGGCAGATCGAGGCATGGCGACCAAGTATTGGCTGAACGTGGCCCTCGTCAGGGTCATCCTTCCAGTGATCTTGGCAGGATGTAAGTGATGTCATTAGATCGATACAAATTGGTAGAACGATGATGATTAATTTAATCGCGAATCGTAGGAATTATAAATTCTTTTGATTATTGAAAAATTCGTGTATTTAATACGGTGTGTTCGACCATGGAATTAATTAGGAGACGAGCTAGGGTTTCGTAATATCGAAAAAAAAAATGGAGATTTACGAAACCTTTCGTTGTAACGCGAAACATTTATGCGAAACTTACAGCGATATTTATCGACACTCTCGTAACGATCGAGGGGAAAGGAGGGAGGGGATACTAATGTGAAAATTATGACGGTGAATGTAATCGGTGACATCACTGCGTTAAAATAGTCTCGATTTACAATCGACTAATGACCTTAGGTCGCACGAGAGCGTGGAGTACAGTGTCGATGCCGAGTGAATCGCGTGAAACGGGAAAGGCGGTACCGGTCTCACGAAGGAAACCAGAAATAGATGAATAATCGTTTGAGGAATCGAGGATTCTTTTTTTGAAACGAACATTTTTCATATTTATTTCAAAGCGTGATGTCAGAACGGTTCGCCTGGATGTTCCGTGAAAAGGAATTAGTAACATTGTATTACGAAGCGTGAAAAAAATGTATCTAATATCACTAAACGCGTCTCTCCAACGTCGCTCTGCTCTATTATTGAACGGAGATTAATGCGTTCGTTAATTATCACGGTGTTATCAGCGCACCATATGTGCCAGATTGTACACTGTGGTGCGTCAGAATATTATGTGGCGTCGTTAACCATGTCTCACGTTTCCCATCTCGCTCATAACTTTCCATGGACTTTGGATATCGGTAATTAACGACGACACGTAACGACTTTTAATTACCGGGTTAAGGTTCCTGGTATTCGACACAGTTCCCGCGGGAAGATACCAATATTTCTGGGGGAATCGTTTCTTTTGGAATGTCTGTTTCGAATAAATTTTTAGACCACTCTAGAATTCCACTTTGACAGCGTCCCGACGCGTCTAGCCGTCGTTTACAAGCGCCGTCTATAATTAGGTGGCCAGCCTGTTCGTTCCAGCCTCGCGAATCTCGCGTTCACCCTTGGATCTCCTATAAACATTCCATATTGTTGTAACAAACCGAATTTAACGCGACCTTAATTATTTATGGAAATACGTGAGTGTATATATGTATAATACATATATACATATATCGGTGAGATCGAGGATATCAAGGACGGAGAGTTAACGAAACCAGATTACGAAATTAACGGGTATAATTACGAGAAATGAAACCAGAATTCCCATGTGAATGACTTTTTTATCTGCTGGCGCTAATTTCGAAGGTCCTCCGATTATTTCTTGTCCATCTCGACCCATCGACCTCTGCGAAAAAAAACTACCAGATTAGTTTCGAATTTAACATCGTTATCGCGCGAATTATCGTCTTTCGTGAACTACGAAATTGAGCCAATTAGTGATTCACGATTTTTAACGTTAACGAGCACTTGTTCGACGTGCATCTGACACGAGTTTCGGAAAGTCTATTTCCTGATTTTCTCCGTTTATTAATTGGAACGGAAAAACTTAATCCCCCGTGGCGGAGAGACGAGGCAACGAAACAATCGAATAATTTACAACAAATGCGAACGAACGACAGATGTGTATTCGAGAGTACTTGGCAAGCGGTTACAGGCGTGTTATTTGTACACTCGTAAAAGAGAAAATAGCGTACGGTCTGTACTTCAAATAGAAAGAAATATTACGGGACGAGTTGCGGGGAAATCGGAGGAAAATTTTCATACGAATCTTCGAATTCATCGAAATATTCGAACACCGCGGTGAAAGATCGACAGTTATTTCCGAAGATACTCATTAACTACGTGTATTTAACTTCACTTCCCAACGGTACGAAAGTAATTAACGCTGCCATTCTAAACTCGTCGCAGCTCGGTTTTAATTATGCGTACACGTGTTTGGTTATCCGTGAATCCGTCGATACCGGGTGATCGTTAACAAAACCCATAAAAAAGGACAACTTTCGAAACCGACCTAGCATCTCAATTAATCAGAATTTCGTGCGAAATTAATTAAACGTAATGTCACACTGGGTGTCGTCAAATGAATTATATATATATATATATCCTGGGTGAATTGTCCCGGAGGATTGAAATGTCAATTCGCAGACAATTTTATCAGCGTGAGTTCGTTCTAGGCGGTGTGCTACGGTGAAATTGACCTTTCCGCAGATAAAGAAATTATTCTCTACCCTATGCTCGGAATATATCGTATTCCCGGTTCGCAGATAAATATCACATAGTAAATGTCAAGAATTACAGAAGAACTTTAAAAATAGTCATAAACGTAGAAACAAGTGTGTGTATTATGGAAATTTGGTATTTTATGAAAATTTTCTCATTTGACCAATAGGTACAATATGGCGGCCCGTCGGACTGTCTTTAGTTTATCTGGGTCTGATGCTGTATTCGCCGAATGTACCAATACCAAGCAGCAGAACAATGGCCGGTCACACAGGTTTTTACCTGAAGACCTGCATCGGACTATCGTTTCTCGCAACCATAAGTCAGCTCACGTTTCACATAGTTTTACTGGCCCTACCTGCGTACGGTCACTTCCTTCACAATTGTACGTACGAAAGAGATTTCAGGGAAACCTTGACTTCCCGAAAAGAAAATCGTATAAAATGGCGGGAATAATTTATTTAAACGAAATTACAGGCGAAAATATGGAAGTAATCTTCAGACACATAGGCTTTGTAAGACTAGATAACGCATCCGTGTGGGAAGTTTTCTACTGGCTGACACCGGAGTTAATAGTCCTGCCGACCACTGTGATAGTTTATATCATATGTCGTTCGCTAAGCAAGAACACAGTCACCGACGAGGAGGAAAACACCTCCATGCAGAGGGAAAACAATGCTTCGAACAAGAAAGCCGAGGACCGGACGGCTAAGGTGCAGAAACAATTTATAAATGAAACTAAATTTAAGAAAGAAATAAAATATAATCCCCTTAAAAATGTTCTTAATCCCAGAAATTACATCATTCACAATTCAGACACAGATTTCGTAAAAATGTTCAAAATATTGCATCTCCAAGATCTCGATATATTTAAATTAATCCATTAACACTATTTCTACCACGATTGTGTGTATACCTATTTCGACCAAAAGGTGTCTTTTGAAACCTTTTCGTTTGAATGCAAATATTTGCCAAAACTGTTGAGATTTCAAATTACCAGTTAAATGTAGATAATTTAACAACTATTCTATAAAAAGTCGACAAATTAATTGTGGAGAAATGATTCAATTTAACGAATGATTTTAAGTTAAAATTTGAAAGGTGTATTTTGACACCTCTTGGTAGAAATAGTGTTAATCAATTTTCACTGTAAAACTTTCACTCTACAATTAAATTAATTATTAAAATCACACAAACCTCTTCCATTTTCACCGTCACATTGTTCCCATCGGGGAAAATGACAATGAAACTATCCGTCCAGATTTTCTATGGGAATCGAACCATGAAACTTGTGATTTAGATAATCAACTTCCTGGGACGGATCGGAACGTACGTGGTCCTTGCATCGTTATGCTGCGCAGCGGCCTTGAAACCGTCGGTGGAAGGTTCTTTTTATTTCCTGGTCTTCCTCGGGGCCGCAACCTGGTGGGCCTGCAACAAAGAATTGCGAAAGGGTTTCGCCATAATCTGTAGGATCGTGATGATGGTGGTGATCGTCCACATCCTGGCCCTTCTTAGCTATCAGAATCAATTGCCCCAGGAACTGGTCCCCGTGAACAGCACTTGGGCCCGATATTTCGCATTGACCGCGATCTATCAGACGAATTGTTCCGATCCGAGATTCGTCGAGTACACGCAGGACGCTAATTGGCTGATTTATGGGTATTCGTTGCGGCTATTCTGGCTGTACTACGTATTGGCCTTGCAGTCGAAATTCTTGAGCAGAAAGCCGGTGAGTTGACGAAACTGTCGTTTGATAATAATTAAGAACGTATCAGAGGAAGGTGAACAGATTTATATGTAATAATTAATCAGGTTAGGGAATCTCAGCGACTCACGAAAGGTGTGAAATAATTGGAAGATAGAATAATGAATAGAATAGGTGAAGGATTAATAATCCTGGATATTGAATGAAATATAAAAGAATGAAATACATACATACACGAGATTATTAATTATGCTTTGGGTACGACAGAGAATTATGATTTGATAATTGATAATTAACAAGGTAGCGGAGATATTAGTAGCTTCCTATGGATATTGGGATTTATCGTTCTATCTGCTCGCGAATACTGTGGCTATCTGGGTTACATATTACCTGCGACTCGAATTAACCCCCTATTATGGACGAGGTTGTTAATATTAACATTCGGCATTGCGTGAATAACACAATCTATGCTTTATGACGGTCTACTAACTATCCAGTGAATTCTACTTTGTCATTTTGTTAATGTTATTGTCGAACCCCTGGCTGACTTTTTTCGTTTTCTTTGGAATAATATTGATCGAAGAGATGTCGCTTCTACTAACGAGGTATTACAGGCGAAGAAAGTGAAACGATTAAGCGGCAAATTGGAGAACCTGGACACTCCGCTGTCTAGACACGTTTCGATCAGGCGAAGGACACCTTCTCAAAGATGGCAATCCGCGCGACGAAAGGCTCGCGTAAGAATTTCGTTCTGCATGAGCCGAGTGTCGTATTTTTCACACGTTTCTATATATATAGTATAGTTATTTGTTCACTAGTCACGCTTCGAACGAGAGTTTGTTTTTCATTGTGAATAAATCACATTTTGTTATATAGTTCACTTTCGTAGCACTCTCGTATTAGGCAACTGTAAATATCGTTGATTCATATATTTCAATTTTCTAGTTGATCCTGGATTTGTGTGTACATACGTAGAGAGATCCTAGTTGATTGCGTTTGATTTGTCACTGTAACGTTGAAAGTGAGTTGTTTTCCTTAGAGGTTCGATGAGAATGTTACATTAATTGTATATTAAGCATAATATCATTAGCCCCCCTGATTAACCCCGATTGTCCCTCAGATAATTTTCGATTTCTTATTTGCTATCGCCTTCCAGATTACCGGTTGTTCTTTAATGCTGAGCAAAAAAAAATCCTTTTCCGTTTGGATGCCGCTATGTTTAGTTTGCCATTGTTTTAGAAGCCGATCGTTAACTCGTCGTTCCCACCTGCCGACGAGCGCACACCCGTACGTATAATGATTAAGTATGCACGATTAATTTATCGCCAAACGACCACTGTCGTCGAATCATTTTATCGCTAAATCTTCCGCATGTGTTTAAAAAATTTTTTTTTCACGCTACTAATCAACCATTTTCCCGTACGACTGATTAACTTTTCACATAGATAATAATTAGCAAATTAAAAAAAAAACTGTTTAATACTTATCTGCGTCGAATCTCGATCAGTCTGGATTAATTATCATCATATAAAAGATATCATTCCTAGCTAGCAGTATGGTGAAGGTAAACATTTGTATCATTTCATTTAGCTTGCATGTAATATGCCTGAGACGAATTCTTTGCTTCACGAAACGCACATTTTTATTCCAGTAGGACTGAAAAGTAGGATATTAGATAGTATTAGTGAATATCGCCGACTCGTTCGTGAGTAACGTGAGGAACAGTATTTTTCTATATTTCGTCAATAGTTGATGCGGTTCGGGTCGGGACGGACGGGACTTCTTCAGGACTCTACCGGAAGTGTCATTGTACAGGATGGTCATCAGGATGACAGTATTCAAATGCAAAGTCTCAGCGAAGGTACGAATCATTTTCCCCAGGGTAAAAGAGAAATGGATATTATTTTTATTTATTATACTCATCTACGCTAGGTGCTCCCGATGAACACTCTGGAATCATCGAACACATCATTATGGCCGTGTACTCGGTGTTCCAACTTATTATCAATTCGTCGTACCTTGCCACAAATATCATAATGATGGTAAGAAACGATTGATGAAATTTGAAATATTTTGAGATTATTGAGAATTTGAAATAATGCAAGAATCATATTTCAAATAAAATAGTAAGAATTAACAAGTAGTGAAATTAGTGATGATTTGAAAGATTTTAATGATTCGTTTAAATTCATTAGACTTGGAGTATCATGTATCACAGTTGGACGACATTCGCACTTCTATTATGGGCCCTGCTTCTATGGATGGTTCCCAATAAACGAGCTTCCATGATGAAGTGCTCCCCTTTTATCGTTTTTTACGCGACACTTTTACTTCTCGGACAATACGTGTACAGTATGGACCTAACCGAGAGCGAATTACCGACGGAAATAAATGGCATCAGTATATCCGAGATCGGCTTCAGCAAAGCTGATCAGCTCAGTCGCTGGCACTTGATCGTTAAAGTAAAAATCATTTCTATATCGATACCCAACCCTCTGTAACTCCTTGTAACTTGATTTTGTTAAATTAAAACACATTTAAATCGTTCCAATTTTTATCATAAAATTCGTGTAGTATT
Source organism: Mimumesa dahlbomi (assembly GCA_917499265.3). Taxonomy (NCBI): domain Eukaryota; kingdom Metazoa; phylum Arthropoda; class Insecta; order Hymenoptera; family Crabronidae; genus Mimumesa; species Mimumesa dahlbomi. The sequence goes on from OU824124.1 coordinate 6,005,021, forward strand.
TACCTATATACATGGTTTTTGAGATAAAAATAAATTTCAGTTATAGAGGGTTCATTAATCATTAATACAAACACTGTACATTTTTTGAACATTTTTCCCGTCATCCAGTGTCTGTTTATATCCATGTTCTGGATAACTATGAGACAATACACCGCAGAGAGAAATCTGCAGAGACGTTCTTCAGCGTTGAGAGACATGGTGGCACCATTGCACGTGTCCGTCTCGACGGCGACGACGGTAATGAATCACGACGCACCGGAAATCAAAAGCAAATTCATGAAGGACGTCGGAGTGCTTTTGAAAAAATTATTAACCAAATTCTGGATCGCAGTCGTAGCATTCATGCTATTTATTTGCGGTATCACTGGAGAACGTATGACGGTCTTCAGGATCATTTACATGTCCCTTTTCCTCTGTCTGGTTATTACATTCCAGGTAATTAATAATTAACGAAACGATACCATGTGTCGCTAGAGTTCTTTGATTAAATTAATTATTCCTTTTTCGTAGATATCGTGGACAGCTTGGAGGAAAATGATGTACACTTTTTGGGTAACCGTTATCGGCTACTCCGTTATCATGCTGATCCTCGTCTACACTTATCAGTTCCACAATTTTCCGGAATACTGGAACTATCTACATATCGACGAGGATTTGTGAGTGGCCAGAGATAATGTGGAAAATCGATCGGTGACGTTAATTGCGAAACTTTTTCAGGCAAATGGATATCGGTTTGGAGAAGTACGCGACGAAAGATCTGTTCGTCAGATTGCTGACGCCGACGTTTTTCGTTATTATCACCGTGGTGCAGATTCATTACTTCCACAAGGACTTCCTGGAGGTGACGAACATCGAGAAACTTGGGTTCGTAAATTATAATGTATAGAAAAATTTATTGTGGCGTTTTTTTTTTTTATTACGATGATAATTAATAATTTTAGAACCGAGAGTTCTCTTAGACGAGCGAGTCTTGGTCACTCGCCGAGTATACATATGCCAATTACTACGCCGAATGAAGTTTATCTTACCGAGGAAGAACATCATACAATGTACACTTTGCGACAATTGAAACGTACGTTGTACAATTGTTCTCTTTTATTGAAAAATTTATGACCCGATAAAATCTGCTAATATGAAATTATTCACAGGAATGTCGAAATTGGAGCGAATTGCATTGTTCAGAAATGTAATGAAACACCTGATGAACTTTTATAATTATGCCTGGCTGTTCCTCGAGATTCACATGCAAAAAATCATATTTCTCTCCATCATACTCCTCTGCGTTAATGACGTGAGTAGAAATAATTGATTTAACTTTCCTTCGAGTGTCATTCTCAATTTCAATATTTCCCAGGTTTGCGCCATTCACCTGGCATTCGTGATCGCCGTGGTAATAATGATCAATTTCAAACGAAACGCTCAAATAATGGCTGTCAACGCAATGGCAGCTGTCATCGCACTGTTAATGGTCGCTAAAATGTTGTATCAAATTCAATACATCGATCACAATAATTGGAACGTCAATTGCACCGTAGGTACCAATAGACGTTATCCCATAAGACAGGTAACGAACTAAAATAACACATTCTTCTTCAAATAATTCATAGAGAGAGTTAGACGAAAGTCAGCAACAATTCGCAAGCAACAATACGATTTACAACATCGCCGAATGGTTCGGTTTGAGAAAAGCTGAACCGGGAAAACTCGCTGGATTGTTGAAAGGATACATAGGAATCATGATAGTGACAACAGCCAGGAAAATCATTAGAATTCGTCAATGGTTCTACAGACAGGAAAATGGCGAATCTTTAGAGACACCGCAAGTTATGTTCCCGTCGATAACCAGGGCGGATGCCGACAAAGGGTTGCCGGAGTGCCTGAAGTTCCTCTTCAACTACGGATTTTATAAATTCGGTCTCGAATTGTGCCTGATTGGCATCGTGACGCTTATTGGCACGAGACTCGATTTCTATTCGGTCCTTTACGGTGTCTGGCTTTTATTGCTGTTCCCCCTGAAGAGGAAAACGGTCGCCAAACTTTGGCCATTCCTCAGAATCTTTGGCATTGTCGTGCTACCGGTACAATATGCTCTCGTGGTGGCACCACCCTCCTGGCTTTGCATAGGTTACACAATTTCTCCATCATAAACTACTTGACAAAGTGATATCCTGCCACTTGTTAACACAATTGTTCACCTTGAATTTCAGACTATCCTTGGAACAATTCGGAAACGATGAGGAGACTGCAGGAATGGATGTATTTACCGGATCCAGATTTCCCACCCAACGCGAGGAAATTAATATGTAAGATCATAAATCTCAGGGTCTATTGAATATTTCTAAATGTGACGTGTTGTTATGTTGTCCAGGTGATTTCGTACTCCTGCTGATGATCACTAGGCAGAGTCTGGTTTTCCGTATCGAGCAACGAAGCATTTCCACCAACAAAGAGTTCCCAGCTGGTCACAATTTTGCGGTCTTCCAGAACATGGAGAAACCGAACTTCGTAAATCCTGTGAAGGATTATGTTTCGCATATACATTCTTGGTTGGATATATTGAAACGCGGTGGGATGATGAGTCTGATGTGGATCACGTTGTCTATCATGTTCCTCGCTGGTACCAAGAGAACCAACCTGTTCTCGTTGGGCTATCTCATCGGGGCTTTTGTGTTCCTCTGGCAGGGTAGCGATTTTTATTTGAGACCAGTGAGAACTATATTGAAATGGTGGAATTTCCTCATTGGTTACACCGTGGTTGTCATTTTCCTGAAGGCTCTGTTTCAAGGTGTCGGCTGTGTGTTAGTTAAACAGGTAAAATGAGAAATAGTTAGCACACCCTAGGTAAAGAAGAATAGATTCATAATTACAAGGATGTTTTACTTGCAAATATTTCAGATGGAACATTCAGCCTGCTGGTTAATTCAACTATTGGGAATCGCATGTTTGCAAAAATTCCGTAGTTCAGCCAGTGATCTAGTTCTCAACAAAATCGTCTGCGAGGTACCCAGGGAGGACATAGGAATGGTGTGGGACGGTTTATGCTTCGGCTTCCTGTTACTTCAGAAACGACTCTTCAAGAGCTACTACTTCTTCCACATAGTAGACGAAACCAAAGCGATGAGCATCCTGGCGTCACGTGGTGCCGAGTTACTCGAGGAACTACATCAGAAACGTATCGAGTTCCAAGAGAACGTCGAGAAATCGGTTCTACAGAAACTGAAGTTCAAGATGGACAAGATCAAAGCGAATCAACGAAAGATACAGGGACCCTCCTACAGGGAACCACAGACTCATAAAATCGGTAATGTTCATTCACCGTATCATCACTATTCATATCTAGGTTCCGAACGATGACAGGACGAACATTTCCCATTACGAAATCTACCCCTAACTGTTCTCCGAACTAGCTGAAAATCCGTGAACACGTGCCACCAGACCTTCCCTAACCTAAGTTCTATATTTACTGCCCCCCTGGAAAGACGGGGAAGCACCCCTGGCCAGGTCTTCTAGCGTCAGTTCGTGTGTGTCCTCGGGTCATACGCCTCCGCAGGGTTACCAAACCCCGATCGACGAGGATGACGATGAGCCACCCCCGTTGACACCACGCGCAGCATCCCTTCTACAAGCACCAACCCCGAATTCCGCCATCATGACGGTCAGCCTAGACGGCTACCTGGAGCCAACTCGTATTTCATTCGGTTCTCCGCCGAGCAGTGAATTAAATCCACGTGGACCATCGCCCGATGAGACATTCCCGGTGTTCTCACCACCCCCGTACGAACGACCACCGGATAGATCGCTGACCTCGTCGATCAGACGGAGACAATCCAGCCTGATCGGACCACCATGGATGGGACTTCAAACACCAAGGCAGTCCATTGTGTCGACCACTTCTCGTTCCCCGTTGTCGCATCACACATGTAACGATTCATCGGGAACATCGTCGATCTGCTATGGTGTCCTGTACATACGCTTCCACGCCATATAGATCATACAAGGCACCATTGATTATTTCTATCTGTTCGATTCGATTCGTTAGATACTCGATGTCTCGTAGGATTTCTTTGTTTTGGTTACACTGTGGATTTTTGGTTTGATATTCTTTCTTCTTTTTTGGAGTCTTTTTGGATATTTTAGAGTATCTTTTGGTATATGCTTTCGTCGAGTATTAATCGTCTCTGTTTAGATGTCGTACCGTTGAGAGATTAATTAGTGTACATAGTTGATACTTATAGTTTTAGAAGTGTCTTTAGTTATTTGGTTTGGATTCTTTTCGCGATGGTTTCGTTTTCCTCGGAGATCTCTGTGTTTTACTTAATTTCGACGTTAATTCGACGATCCCATAAATCCTCACGTCATTTCTCCTCCGCTCGTTACTAATCGAACAATATGTTTCTTAGGAACGATTGACCAAAATCCAAAATCCGTGATGTTTGTTCTTTAACAGATCGTCCTGTCCCATCGATCCTGCCGACAATGGACTCGAGGACTACCGCTACGATTATTTTAATGTAATATAGATGTAACATAGTGTAATATATATATAACTATCGTACGCGCAAATTTTTCTTTCAGTTTTCTATCTCTAGACTCTTTTGTGTCTTTTTGTTAGATTCTCTCTATCCAGGGACACGGCCGTTGTACAGAGTTCGCGCGCCAAAGACCAACAGAGAGGGTAAATGAATATTTTCCTTTTGTTTTTTCACAGCTTTTCTGGGCTTTTCCCCCCTAATTAATTGACGTCCACGTTTCAAACTAACCGTCCTACGTCCTTTACAGAGCACATTGTAAATAATTGTTTCGATTTTGGAGTGATAATACGTGTACATACATATATGTATGTCGTGTGTGTATTAATATCGACGCATAGATCTAACGATGTCTAGGTGTTAGTATAATGTGTTTTATCTAACAATCAATTCTTTAATCGAACGTTTCTTAATATCCTACAAAGCACAACTAATATCTGCATACGACACCGTCCGTGCATGGCCTCAGCACCATAGGTTAAATTAAATCTTATTTATTAGTGCCAATAATTAACAAGTATCTTTTTCTTTCTTTAACCAGCTATCAGATCGGGCGACTATTACATGTTCGACGACCTGGACGACAATGACGTCACCGATTTAACCCCGGAGGACGAAACCGGGAAAAAAGAAGAGGAAAGACGTCTGACAACAAGAATGACAGTTTCCGAGGTACGTGTACACGACGAAAAAAAAATAATACAGATCATTAATCATGATCTTACTATACAAAAGACTCTGACATGAACAATGTTTGTCTGCTATGACTCTTTGAAATTGATAAACAGTTACTAATCCGATCATTGATCCACTGAGAAATTCTCCAGAAATTTTCGCAAATCCCACCGGACCTCCGTTCGCAATATTCACAGATCTGAATTTCTTTTAGCATAATTTACCGGTGTGTGTACATCCAAAATTCTAGCTACCCTTAGAACGAATCAGATGGATCATCCGTTAGAGAAGTGGCGTAAGATTGGCATTCACCGAGTGTGATTATTCCAACGATTGCATAATCTATCTCTTGTCCCCCTGGTGTGTGTGTGTGTTAACATTTTTTCCCTCGATATTTATCTATCGAGTGCATATATTTCTATATATATATACTCGACTTTCGTTTCCCTCGACGTTTCCACGATGGGGATCGTCGCCCACGAACGCGGACAACACCCGATCAACAACGACGCCCGTGGTTATTAAGCTTTTCCCCCGTTTTACGCGTGCACAAAAATGACGTTAAAGTCTGGTCCTTGCAGTTGATGAACACGCTGCTTAAGACAGACATTGAGATCGCGACGCACGTCGCCATGTACGGAGGAACCGAGAAGGACGCGCTGAGACTACGCCGTCGGAGCGTCCCGTTGACGCGGAAGAAATCATCTATGTCCTATCTCAGTGCACGCTCGGAGACCGACACTGCCGTGGCCACCGATGTGAGACCCCCTTAAAAGGCTGCATGTCACTGCTACAGGCTCTCTTTCATCTGCCGTCACCTCATTTATTTTATCTATTTTGTTTTTTTTACTTCGAAATTCTATTCGCTTGATTTTTTTTTTATTTCGTATCGCAACGTCGTCTTGTTACATTTTTTTCGTATATTTTTTTTTGTTATAATTACATATTTTTGTTGTCTAGTGTTTTGTTTGTATATACAAGGTGTAACAAAAATTCTGGGACACTTTAAGTTTATGAATAGACCGCATAAAAACAAGAAAAAAAAGTCTTATAAGATGTGGGCGCATCCCACCCCCAATCGAGATACAACACCTTTTGTAAAAAATTTTTAAAAAATCACATCTCCGAAATGGTACATCGTAGAGGACCGATTTTGATTGCAATATAACCGGGAGACACCAAAGTTTACGGGAAAAAATATCACTATCTACGAAAAGGAAGATTTAGTGAGTGTCCTTAACTTTTCCCAAGTTGTTACAAATCTGCTACGATATAGGTAATCGACGTTGTTTGGATTAAACAAGAATAAATGCTATTTGACAGCAATAATCACAGCAATTATATTTTTTTCTATTATCTTTGATCGTCTCTGGTTATATTGCAATCAAAACGGGTCTTCTACGACGTACCATTTCGGAGATCAAGAGTTAAGGTCTTGACTCGGGCCAAGTACAAGAGTTCCCGACTGGTAGACCTGAACTACTCTTTTCCGGAAGAATTAGATCGAGGTTTTCGGGGTATTCAAACGGCATTAAATCCGCATATTTCCCCCAAACTATGGTGATATTCTTGTAGGGGACGTCCACCCGAGTAATTTAAGCCTAACTACGAGAAGATCCATCAAGCCAATCGCGAGATATTTTGATCTAAAAAGTCGAGGTTTTTGTAAGAAACGTCGTCTTCTTCCTCTCCTCCTTCTCCATCTCCATGTTCAGCCTGTCACGCAGCCCGGTGTAAAACCCTAACATATGTTTCATTCCATGCGAGATAATTTTTCTGCCGATAACGTAGATTTTATATATGTTAGTATATGAAATTTCCTCTCACACACATCCAGATTGTTAACATATTAAATTAGAAATGTTTGTTACGTTACGTTTTTGACATCAAGCTTCGTAAAATTAAGGTTCAGAATGCGCATTCGAAACATATTCGATCATTTTTATATGTGGAAAATTGCGCGAATGGCGAGCGATGTATGAAAATCGCGAAAAATCGTCAAATTCAACCAGTTTTTTGGTCGGCATTCGCTCAATTTTTGAGATAGCGATCTGAAACTTGTACCATTGTTTTAGTTAGGAAATTGTACGCCAGATCAACGTATAATAGTTGTACTTTTCGAAAATTTAATTTTTCGCCAAAATCTGAAGGGGGTAGGTCAGGATTTTTTGCGATTTTCGTAATTTGCCCGTCATTTCCGCAATTTTCGAGCTATTAAAATGATCCAGGGCGTTTTGGAAGCGGAATCCGAAGCCGAGTAAGGCAGTGAAAGAATCATTTTGATATCTAAAAAATTATGGAAATGGCGAGCGATTTACGAAAATCGCGAAAAATCCTGACCTACCCCCTTCAGATTTATGCGAAAAATGAAATTTTCGAAAAGTACAACTATTATACATTGATCTGCCGTAGAATTTCCTAACTTAAACAATGGTACAAGTCCCAGGTCGCTATCTCAAAAATTGAGCGAATGCCGACCAAAAAACTGGTTGAATTTGACGATTTTTCGTGATTTTCGTAATTCCCTCGGCATTTCCACAATTTTTTAGACATCGATCTGATTCTTTCACTGTCTTATTCGGCTTTGAATTACACATCCAAAATGACCTCGATCACTAAAATAGCTCAAAAATTATGGAAATGGCGAGGGAAAAACGAAAATGTGGGTGAATCCCTGACCTGCACAATGGGATAGGTCAGGGATTTTTCACCATTTTCGTTTTTCGCTCGTCATTTCCACAATTTTCGAGATATCGATCTGATTCTTTTTGCATCTTACTCGGCTTCGGATTTCGCGTCCAAAGAGCCCTGGATCATTTTAATAGCTTAAAAATTACGGAAATGGCGGCCGAATTACGAAAATCGCGAAATATCGTCAAATTCAACCAGTTTTTTGGTCGGCATTCGCTCAATTTTTGAGATAGCGACCTGGGACTTGTACCATTGTTTAAGTTAGGAAATTCTACGGCAGATCAACATATAATAGTCGTACTTTTCGAAAATTTAATTTTTCGCAAAAATCTGAAGGGGGTAGGTCAGGATTTTTTGCGATTTTCGTAATTTGCCCGTCATTTCCGCAATTTTTGCTATATTAAAATGATCTGGGGCGTTTTGGACGCGGAATCCGAAGCCGAATAAGCCAGTGAAAGAATCATTTTAATATCTCAAAAATTGTGGAAATGGCAAGCGATTTACGAAAATCGCAAAAAATCCTGACCTACCCCCTTCAGATTTTTGCGAAAAATGAAATTTTCGAAAAGTACGACTATTATACATTGATCTGGCGTAGAATTTCCCAACTAAAACAATGGTACAAGTTTCAGACGGCTATCTCAAAAATTGAGCGAATGCCGACCAAAAAACTGGTTGAATTTGACGATTTTTCGCGATTTTCGTAATTTGCTCGCCATTTCCACAATGATTGAGATATTAAAACGATCCGGGACGTGTTGGACGCGGAATTCGAAGCCCAATAAGACAGTGAAAGATTCAGGTCGATATCTAAAAATTTGCGGAAATGACGAAAGAAAAATGGATATGATTTTTTAAAAATTTTTTACAAAAGGGGTTGTATCTCGATACGGGGTGGTTTTTAGACAAAACTTTATAGACTTTTTTTTCATCTTTTGGTGCGTACTATCGATACTGAAAAAGTGTCCCAGAATTTTTGTTACACCCTGTATATATATTTTGTTTTCATCACTGGTCAGATTCGATGTCGGATGTATTATTGGGTGATGGAATGATGACACCTGTCGATAATGTTTTTTTAGATTTTTTTTCGGGTTTCTGTCATTTTTGATATTATGTACAGGGAACAGGTGCTGTTTATTTTTGACCAGCAATGTGGAGGAGCTTTGATGTTGCGGTGTAGTAAAGCATCGTTGACAGGTGTCGTTATTTTGTAGCCCTTGATATTTTGTATTTTTGTTTTTTTTTAATATTTTTTTTTGGTTATTGGAGTAAGTATCTTTTTTTGTCGTTTTTTTTGTTCTCTGTTTATATGTCGTGTTTCTTTTCTACTTGAATTTCTTCAATATGTCTTGCTGATTTTGTATTATCTCGGTAGTCACAGTTTTTTTATCGGGTATAGTGTTATCGTGGCACCTTTTTGTTTTACGAGACTTCGTACGGAACATTTGACAATGATAACTCGCGAATTCATATACAATAATATAATCACGATCGTTTAACGTTCTTTAATCTCACTGTCTTCCGATAGCACGCGACGTAACATATAATATAATATAATAACGGCCGTCTAATTGTAACTATTTTAATACGAATACGTGCTGGTAGTTAAAATTGCAGCGCTTACACCTGTGATTAATTCCTTCTTTCTTTTGCACTTTCAGCTTGATAAACAAAAAAATATATATATATACATAATGTACATATCTACTTATATATATATATTTCCGGAGGCGGTGGCGATCTTTCACGCCGTTATTTATTATTGTTTCCCTTTTTTTGTCTTTCCTCTAAAACAGTCTAATATTCTTTATACATATATACTTTCAATGTTGTAGTCGCAGTTGACAGCGAGGGCTCCTCGTCGTTGGTGTACAAATAATCTTCCGCTCGAAATGTTTCGCTTAATTTATTTTTATTACGTTACAGCCTTACGTTTTTTAGTACCGTAATTACACGCTTTATACCGTAACAGTAACTATCGATGTCGAGTAACTCTACCGTGTATACGCAGAATTTGAACATGACAAGTCGCCGTCATGAATTTCTCTCCACCTGTACATACATATACAATAAATGTGATTACATGTTTACCGCTTTACTTGTCGATCGATGGCGCAATTGTCTTCAAGTTCCACGTACGAACGCACCCCGACTACGAACACAACAATTATAGAAACGTTTCCTATGTTCCACGTGAATTAGGCCGCCGACAGAACCAGTCGCACGTCAGCGGACGTCGAAACGGAAGAAAAAGATTTATCCGCCGCGGATTTGGAAAAAATCCCGGAACCCTCGGATGATGAGTACGAGGACGACAAAGATAAGAAAGAAATGAAAGATGAAGAGGTAGAGGACAAACAGAAGAAAGTCTCGTTCGCCACTTACTTCAAGTTTCTGCTGGTGATGATCAATAGCACCCTGACGTCGATGACGAAGTATCTGAATCGATTCTCCAGAGATTACAGATATATTCGTAAAGTGCTGGCTAGAGAGAAGAAATTATTGAAGGTGATTAAATAATTAACAGGAACAATTCGAATTTTAGTTAAATTTGTGTTATGTACTTATTGTCGAAATTGTTTCGATTTCCAGGCGAAACCGGACTTCCGGTTGGGTATGAGATTAGGTATCAATCAAATGTGGCAGCCGATACCTCTGATGAAAGAGGGGTAAGTCTCGAGTTTCGAAGAGTTAATTGAATAGACATCCTTGCCTCTTTTAGCTTCCTCGAGTATCTGTTCGTAGATGCTTAGCTGTGTAGATACATGGAATATCATAATTCTCTTCATCTCTTCCGTGGCACATGATATTTCCAGTTACAATCCGGAGATCGCACACGATATTTTAAAAGAGAACAGAAACAATATACATATAAATTGTAATACGATTTAGGTGAACTGTAAATTTGGCTACTCTACCGTCCCATACGACACATACTGTAGCTTTAGTAGTAGTTGCTTGCCCCATGGTCCCCGTAGTATTAACTGTAGGAAAGTATAAAAGAAATATTCCTGAGATAAAGTAGCAAGTACTCAGTCCCGCTGATTAGGCCAGATTTACGTATATGGTAGAAGCTAGTAGTAAATGTGCTCGCTCTGACAGATCGACGACTAACGGAAACACCGCCGAATACGATGCTGGACAAGGTCCCAGCCAATCGCAGCCACAGAACGAACGGTAAGAGCTTTCATTTTGCGGAGTGTGCTTGATTACGTAATCTAATTAAAATCATTGCTAACAGTAATCCCATCTATTAATCATATCCTGTCACCAAGAACCTCGATTCTCCAGATATCCCAAAAAATTCTTCATCTATCCAACATACACCAGTTATCTCTCTCAAATTCTATCACTTTTTTCGATATACCCAGTGTCCTTTTAAATATACCAAAATTGTGTTCCATGATGATAATTAATATTTGAGGAATGCGTTCAAGTGTGGACCATATTTTCCTAGTAAGTTCCGATCCGAATTGTCCAAGTTCTTCGAAAGCATGGCACACCACTTGTCCTTGATCGAATCCGATTAAATGTCTCGACCAGGTGTTCAATTTCGAAGTAAACGTAGAAAGAGCGTGGTGTTGTTTGTACTAGGAAAAGGAGCTCGCTGACGGTGCCACACATCCGAATTCTGGCGCCGAGTTTGGAGCGAGGATTGGACATGTCCTCCTCCAGGTACCGAGTGTTTCGTGAAAACCGGCTTCCACTTGTCGTATTAAACGCACCATTTCACGCACGGCGATCCTCGCATGCCGCATGATCCTTTTTTCCCATGTTATTTTACGTTATAATTGTAATGGACGTCACTTCTAGAGATTCTGTATTGAAAACTGGAAGGCAGATGAGATAATCATTATTGTTTTATATGGTACAATATAGTAGGAGAGAAGTAAATTGTACGGGAGTTTTTATTCGGTTTTATTTTCAGGTGTGACTACGAAACGAGCTTTGAGTGTGCTTTCGATATAAACTACTCGCAGAAGAAAGATAGTTAATTAGTCTTTTTGATATAAATTCATAGCTTGATGATAGTTTTCATGAATTTTCATCTTTCTTCTACGAATTTCTGTTTTTATGGTTTCTATTGATGATGGAGGATGTTGATGAATATTTTTCTGTCACACAGCTCACTTTTCTCGCAAACGTCTACCGGTCAGCCTGACGACGAGGCTGCGGAATTATCAGAGGTCGATCAACCGCCGATAATTCAATTGGCGGCTTCCATTTGGTTCGGTATTTTAGCACATTCGAGCTTGTTATGTTATACCATGGTGTTTTTCCATCAACTTAAAAACGCGTCCGTCCTCTCTACACCTTTACCTCTTATGGTATTCTTCTGGGGTTCGTTAACCATCCCAAGGCCAGCGAAAACCTTCTGGGTGACGCTTATAGCGTACACAGAGGTACGAATTACGTCTGTATTAATTACAATCAATTCACAGATTAAATGAAAAGTGTCTGTTTATTAACTGATAAATTTCTCAGGCTATCGTCATCGTAAAATGTATTTTCCAACTGGAACTTCTTCCTTGGAATCGAGACGCAGCACCAAACAACCCTCTGTTTATTCCCAGAATCATGGGGGTCGAACGAAAACCCAATTACGCTCTATGGGATTTACTGTTACTCCTCATGGTGTTCTTCCATAGGTACGCAATATTGTTTCACATACATTTTGGTGCATGAAATGACTATGGAAATCTTCTTCTCAGATTTATGCTGAAGTCATTAGGGCAATGGACAACACCGGTGGTGAAACCGAGGAAAATTATTCCGTCGAATTTAACCGTAGTTGGAACTAGACCTTCCAAAGATAAAAATCAGGGAAATTCATCGACGGAACAACCCCATACTAATTCACCGTAGGTCGAATTTTCACGTGGAACGTTTGAATTTCTGTTTGATCAACCCGCAGGCATTTGACAAATATTTCGTTTGTTTCAGGGAAACAACCACGGTAAAAACACCAAGGGGAAGATCGATAAGTATGCATGTTACAAGTGATGGAGAAACACTTTTCGATACGACTGATGAAAATGAGGGACTCGTTGCTGTTCAAGGAGAAGAAACGAGTCCGCATACCGAGTCTTTCCATAAAGCTATGGACATGACGTAGGAATTTGAATATCATATAATGGTGTCACATTTTTGAATTCATTTCATCAAAGACTTTTTTTCAGGGTAAACAAATATGTGGAGCCAATGAAAAACTTTTTCCAGGATATTCTTAGCCCCAGTGGTAAAGAAAAGACGAACGTGTATGCGTACATGTTCCTCTGTGATTTCTTCAATTTCCTACTCCTCATCTTTGGATTTTCGTCATTCGGAGTAAGTGTGTGTTTATTTGTAAATAATTGCTTGCGATGAGAGTGTGTATCAATTGTTTATTTTCAGACGCAACAAGGTGACGGAGGTGTCGCTGCCTACTTCCAAGAAAATCGTGTTCCCATGCCTTTCTTATTAATGCTGCTCTTGCAATTCGCATTGATAGTGATAGATAGAGCCTTATTCTTACGAAAGTCTATCGTCGGGAAACTGATTTTCCAGTACTGTTTAATCTTCGGTGTTCATATTTGGATGTTCTTTATTTTACCCAGTGTAACTGAAAGGTAAAATAATTCTTCAATCTGGTTTGAAGTACAATTAAAGTGACATTTAAATAATCGAATAAAATTAAATTCTACAGGCAATTTAATGAAAAACTACCACCGCAAATTTGGTACATGGTGAAATGCTACTATCTTTTATTAGCAGCGTATCAATTACGACAGGGCTACCCAACTCGTATACTTGGCAACTTCCTTTGCAAGAAATACAGCGTCGTTAATTACGTTTTATTCAAAGGGTCAGAATTTCACATTACCTTATGTCTAATCACACTATTCCATTATTAACACGATAATCTTAACAGATTCATGCTGGTCCCTTTCCTGTTTGAATTGAGAGCAGTAATGGATTGGATTTGGACCGATACCTCCATGACGATCATGGACTGGTTCAAAATGGAGGACATTTTCGCCAGTATTTATCAGATAAAGTGTATGCGCGGAGTGGAATCGGATTTCCCGCAACCACGCGGTGTCAAGAAGCAACAGATGAGCAAATATTTGGTCGGTGGTTGCGCCCTTTTCTTGATGATCGGACTCATATGGTTCCCATTATTGTTATTCGCCCTTGGTAGCACCGTTGGCGTCTCGAACTTGCCTTACGATGTTTCGATGACGATAAGAATCGGACCGTACGAACCGATCTATTCTATGTCCGCGCAAAGTAGTTCCATCATTGAGTACAACGAGGAGGAGTTCAAAACTTTTACGAATCTCTATGCGAAAGACAGGCCCGCCGTTACCTTCCTGGAGAATTATATTCACTCGGACGTGGCGGCGGTGAAACTAAGCGGGTTCTCCAGAAAGTTGTGGAGTATATCCCCGCCGGATATGGAAAGGTATGCAATTAATTAGAAATATTACTTAGCATAGTCTCGTTTTTCTCATTATTTTTCCTGTAGTGCAAATTTTTAAAATTAGCACACTATTTTGCTGGAAGTATATAAGCTTTGAGACGATGTAAGCAAGAAAATAATACTTTATTCCTTGTAGCACATATTTGTTAAATAACAGAGAAAAGAAAATGGTGATAAATTGAATTTTAAATATTGTTTTGCCACGTAGATTTATTGAGTAATTTTTACACAGACTGAAAATGGAGTTGGAGGATAACAGCACCGTTGTTACTGTCCACGTGGAGTGGACAGTGTCTCGACTGACGGACGCGAAAGATTCGAGTGGGATAACGACAACTCAACAGAATTTGCAGTTATATCCATTCGTGAACGGGGAATTTAACCCCACGAGGAAAATGTTAGTCGACATGTTGTCCGGCGATGATTCGAGTGGTCATAACGACACTATAACATTGCCCGGAGCTTTTCCGAAGTTCTTGAAGGTCACCAGTCGTCACACCAACGTGGTTCCTCAGTTAATGTGGTTCCCACAAACACGTAAGTTAACGAATCGATGAAAAAATATAGGTAAACGAGATAAGACTTGGATAAAGGTAATTGATGATTCTAATTAATTTTAGCATCGAGACCGTATTACAACGAGGAGGATGGGGATCAGAGCTTTGTTTATAGAAACATCAATCTTCACCTTTCAATGAACAAAGATTGCTGTGCCCATCAGAAATGGTGGGTCGTCCAAGAAGTTTGCGACGATCGGCTTTACGAAAATCTTCTAAAAAATGTGCCCCTGAATAACTGCAAATATATCATGATGTTCTTATTCAATGATAAA
This sequence comes from Mimumesa dahlbomi, assembly GCA_917499265.3. Lineage (NCBI taxonomy): Eukaryota > Metazoa > Arthropoda > Insecta > Hymenoptera > Crabronidae > Mimumesa > Mimumesa dahlbomi. Next base: position 6,020,214 of record OU824124.1, read on the forward strand.
GCATTCCCGGAAGGATTGAGTTTTATCAGTGGATTCGGGTACGTATCACGAAATCAGTTGTCACGAGTCATCGGAATCAGAAGATTCCGTGAATTATTTTTTTATTTACGTGCCAACAGAATCTTGGGACTGTACACGACTGCGGTAATAGTTATAAGTCAGATGATGAGGAAAATAGTCAGTGACATGGCGCCAAAGATCATGTTCGATGATCTACCATACGTTGATAGAATTCTCCGATTATGTTTGGACATTTACCTGGTCCGCGAAAGCGGTGACTTATGTCTCGAAGAAGACTTGTTCGCCAAATTAATATTCCTCTATAGGTCACCGGAGACTCTGATCAGGTTCGAAATGAGACTGATTAATGGATTTTTATTGGTAATTGCCAACAGAACTGGAAAGAATTTTTTTTTAAATTATAGGTGGACTAGGCCGCCTGAAGAAGGTGAGCGAACAGATAACGAAGATCAGGAGGATGGTGATGAGGGTGGTGAGACGGAAGGTGGGGAAGCGTCACGTGACGTTTCTCGTAATTAAATCGCTACAAATCAAAATTCTCTTCTGGATTGAAGGGTTGCAAAGAAGTGCGTGTACCTTCTTAAATCTCGCGATGTAAATTCATCTACGGCCAAGCTGTTTTCAATGAAAAGTTTTAGCATAACGTTACGCTAATTATAAAGTTACTTCATTAATGATAATAATCGCGACAATAGTTTGCGCGCTTGCAGGCAGTGACGCGGAACGCAAATCGCCTCGAACATTTTCACAAAAACTCAGGAATTTCCTACTGGCACACCTTTGTCTAGAAGAATAACGTAATCTAAAGTAATCGTTCCTATCTTCGACATACATATACACATATATTATAACAACGCTGGGATAATACAGAGATCGACCTAATGCAAAAACTGCACAAACAAATGATTCATTTTCCAAATTTCATTCTTGATTGTTACTCGAACACGATTCAGTAATCGAACACAGCTAATCTGGCAGGGATTATAATTGATAAGCAAACGCTTTCATAATGTTTATTAGTACATACAAAATATTTCCAGTCAAATCAAAAATGACAAAACGACCACACAATTGCTTTATATAAATATATGTGCGATTACAACCGAGCTGTCTTACCACGTTAGGTATAGTGTTTTGTTTTTAATTATATATAATTTATTGAAGTTCACGCGCATTTTTAGCATGGAGCATTTGAGATGCGGTATTTGATAATACTACGAATTATTACCAGTAAAGAGTTAACGGTAAATCATCTAAACTGCCCCCCGCGTGTAATGATTTGTTCGTTTGTTGTCCTTTTCTACGTTTTTTAATCGTGAACCCATCTAGCTATCGTACAATCTGGCCATTTTGCCAAGCCTTGTGCGCGTTTTATATGTCAGCCATGTTTGATCAAGATTTGATGTCACTGAAAACCATTGTTTGTACATATACATATTATATATACATATATATATATTATGTACGTATATCGAACTATATTATATCACGTCGCCTTGATATGTCTTTTAAGGATATCTTCAAATATAAACTGTTGTTTCAAATGTAAGAAAACTGGATTTCTTGTAGCTTTTCCTTTACAGGTTTCTTCGGAAAGTAATGTATGCATTCTCGTAAGGTATGCTACTTGTTGGAAAAGGAATGACATAATTTATTATTAGGCAATGTTTGATAGAAAAAAAAATCAACAGGTTTATTTCTTTTCGTATAATAAATATTTAAGCGTGATATCGATTGTGACTTATATTCTAATGCACCAATTGATTTAGTTCGTGTTGCGATATTTTGATGACTTAATAATATTATTAGTATAAACGTTAAAAAATACAATCTCCTTCTCTTAAATGCAGTAGATATAATCAACTTATCACATAATGTTTTAAACAGTGCTAGCTCAATACTTGGAAGAAGAAGAAAATAGTTAACAATTCTTCAATATTTTAAGTACCTAACTACATAATACATTGTATAAATCTTCAGTAATGCTACTTTAATAATTCCTTAAATTTTAATTTTAACGCTATATTTTCATGTTTTATGGCTTCAAACTCTTCTAGCTTCTTCTGCAGATCTGCATTTGCCTTTTGCAGCATGATCAGATCCTCCTCCAACCTCTGATTGTGTTCAACCAGAGATTTCATTCTTGCAGAATCCCTACTGGGATGTATTTCTTTAACAATATCATCTGTTTGGTACAGTAGGTTCTTGATAAGGGTTGCTTGTGAATTCAAGTGCAATTCTTGCATTACTTTCAGAATTTTTGAACTCTCCTGTTTCGTATACGTACTTACAATATCTTTAATAGCATTCAGCATAACAATAGGGTCACTTTCCTTAACATCTGACTTTTTATTGGAGTCATACTTTCTTCCCCTTTCTATTTGGGATGTACTTTCTTTTGGGGAATTAGATGGACGGTTCTCTTTACTGGACACATCCAAGGCATGAGTATCTTTACAGCTTCCGGAGCGGCGACTCCTATCCTTTACTATCACTTTATTCTCAGCAATCCTCACTTTTGTCTCTTGAATTTTTTTCTTAATATCGTCTTTAACCTCAGCTCCTTTACTGTCAGTCTTTACTTTATTCTCAATAGGCTTTAACTTGCTTTCAACAGGTTTCTCCCTTCGATCAACAACTTTACCTTTACTCTGCAGTCTTTTTGCATCGGTTTCCACCTGTTTCTTCAAATCTTTTGCACTCGATTCCTTGACACCTGTATGCTTGTCAGTCAGACTAGAACGTTCAGGCTTTCTCTGTGCCAAATTCTCCAGTCTGATTTCTGAAATCTGATGGATAGGTGAGGATGTAGCTGTTCTCGTTGTTACATGCCGATCCACTGGATAGGTAACTTGTTCAGTATCACTGGGCACTAATTTCAAGTCTTCTAAGAACGAGTCGTTCATTTTTGTACACGAAATATCGTTTTCTCTCGTAATAATAAGTAAGGTGAAGCCAATTCGATTTTTCACGCAGACAAAAATCGATTAACTTTGGCCCGGACTTTTACACGCGAAATAATTGCGTGGATAACGTGTACAATGTTTAGAGATGTTCATAGATTTATGAATCCACAGTGAACTTTAATAAGTATTATATACAAGTCCCATTTCACGTTGAAGAAGATAAAAATAGTACTAATTTCGTGATAGCCTTCAGTTGAATTACCGGACGTGAACTTGAACACTAACAGTCATTTCAAATTAACCAGTGTTAGTCGGTCAGCTGACATGGATTCGTTTTTAATCTTTAAGCGGCGCCATCTAAGAACAACAGTTATCGGTTTGAAACACTTTAGGCGGTCAGAGATTACGCGTACATTTCCGTCCTTTGTTTTACTCTTTTGCAATAACGTGTAACATCCTCTGAACCAATCCCAAGCGGAAGATAGTAGGATCGTGATAGATTCATTTTAAACAGACTTCTATATTTAGGTTTGAGGAAATTTATCGGAAGTAAAAATTGGTGTCATTTGTTTCGAAATTTCTTAATCTAAAAGTAACTTTTATTAGATTGGCACCATTGCCGCGCCGTTACGAGATTTGGTTCGTATCGAGAGATCATAATCGGGTCATGAATAAGCGTAATTAGACGCAGTTTCGTTGTGTCTTCGTTAAAGGAAGTTTGAGTCACTGGCAGCCGTGACTGACAGTGTAAAGCATCTCGAGAACCATGCTGATCCTTCAGATTTTCTTCTGTCTCGCCCTTGCATTCGAAAATGTATGGGGTTTCACGAACGTTTATCCGAGGCTTAAGAGTTTTCCTATTCCTCATGACGAGGATGTAGGCAAACCTCTTTTCCTTACACCACTGATTGAAGACGGTAAAATCGATGAGGCTCGACAGAAAGCGACCGTACAGCACAAGGCGATGGATGATATCAGCAGTTATGCCGGTTATTTAACTGTCAACAAAGAATATAACTCAAACATGTTCTTTTGGTTTTTCCCAGCCATGGTGAGTGCAAAACGTTCTTTTTGATCGAATCCTTTGACCAAGTCGCGAAGTCTCCAGTCTGTTGTGTTTATACGAATTTGCGAACCTTATATGGTAAGACGAGTCTTTTATGTTGCATAGCACAATCCAAAAGATGCACCTGTAGTGTTGTGGCTACAAGGTGGACCTGGGGCAACTTCTATGTTTGGCCTGTTCATGGAAAATGGACCATTCATAGTAACTGCAAATAAGACACTGAAAATGCGCAAATATTCATGGAACATCGCCCACAATTTAATCTATATCGATAATCCAGTTGGGACAGGGTTCAGTTTTACTGAGAACGATAAGGGATATGCTACAAATGAAACACACGTGGGAAGGGATGTTCATACAGCACTGGTACAGTTCTTTGATCTATTTCCAGAATTGCAACATAATGATTTCTATGTTACTGGGGAATCATATGCCGGCAAATATGTACCTGCTGTCTCTCATGCCATAAAAGATTTCAATATCAAAGCAAAGACAAAGATCAATTTAAAAGGCTTGGCTATTGGGAATGGATTAACTGATCCAGAGAATCAATTGTTGTATGGTGATTATCTGTATCAATTGGGATTAATTGATGCAAACGGAAGAGAGATGTTCCACAAGTATGAACAAGAAGGCAGAGATTTAATTAAGCAAAAAAAGTATGTGGAGGCCTTTGACCTGTTTGATAAACTCTTGGATAGTGATTTAACTGGTTACCCATCACTGTTTAAAAACTTGACTGGTTTTGATTTCTATTTCAACTATCTATACACCCTAGACACAAATGAGTCTAACTACATGGCAGAATGGATTCAACAAGCTGATGTTAGACGTGCCATACATGTTGGCAATTGTTCTTTCCATGTTGAAGATAAAAGAGTAGAAGAACACTTGAAAAGTGATGTTATGCAGTCCTTGGCAGTACTTATATCTGATCTGACCCAACATTACAAGGTTTTGATATACAATGGTCAGCTTGATATTATTGTAGCATATCCACTCACAGAGAATTATTTGCAAAACTTGAAATGGGCTGGAGCAGAGAAGTATAAAAAAGCACCAAGAAAGATGTGGTATGTTGGAAAGGAGTTAGCAGGTTATTCAAAAACTGTTGACAATTTAACAGAAGTCCTGGTAAGAAATGCTGGGCATATGGTTCCTTCAAATCAACCCCAATGGGCACTTGATCTCATTACTCGTTTTACTCATAATAAAAATTTCTAAATAGTCTTAAATACTTTGCCAAAAAAAATGTGATAAACCTCCTATTATGGATCACAGTAACATTTAATACTACATAATAGTAAGGGATGTAGCTTTAAGATATATTGATTGAACTTTCATATGTATACCCATGACAGTAAAGAAAAAGAAACTACCCTTAATCCTGTATTAGAAAAAATAGTAAACATTTATTTTTCCATAAAGTTGTATATAAGCGTTTTCTTATTGTACTGCCTTCTGTAATACGTTTTCAGGAGTCACAAATACATGAGAATATACCAAAATCGTTTCAGTTATTCTCTTTTTAAATATTCCTACTGAGGTATTAATAATACGTAGTTAGAAACATAATTTGGTAAATTAATACTAGCTAATATAGCACACTAACATGATATGTGTAGAAAGAACTTCAGTCATGTGAAAAAATGTCATGATTCAAGAAATCTTATTTCATTTCTTCTGAGTTTCACCATGTTACTATTTAGAGAGGCTAATTTCATCTAATTTTCGTTATATTAATCTAAATATGGCAATAAATAATCGTCCACTATAGAAATATTTTTATGCCACTCAAAGTGAGGAACATTTGGCACTGTAACCAGTATCAATTTCCCATTTTTATCTAATGTTTTTAATCCGATTCGATCGTCCGTGTAAACGGGTCGATCACGCATTTCTATCACAGTTTCGTTAGAGTTATAAAACCCAAAGTGACTACTTTGCCATGGAGTGATGACACCATCATCAGGACCACCAATAAGAACCATTTTGTTTAGTTTAGTAAGGCCTTGCTTATAATTCGTTGTGTTAGTGGAGTTCCTCTCGTTATTCACGAATGGCAGGAATGTACTGTACTTGTAATATAATTTCTACAAAAGAAAACAAAGGATTATAGTTCTGAATAAGAACTTAAAACAATCAAGGTTAATTACCTGATGATGAGGGTCATTCCAGTAATTCCCGACACTGGTGTACTGTCCAATTTTGGAATAGAATAATTCATAGGCAGTTTCACATGCCAAATCGGGAAAGAATAAATGCAGGAATCGAGCTGAAATGAGATATTCCGTATTTGAATTCTTGTTTGCTCATTACACCCAGAAGATGGCAGCACCTGTACTTACTTCCATATTGCCCCGCCTGTGGTGAGCTTAAAGAGATAAAGTTTCTAACATTATGATTAGGAAATCTTTGGAGAATCGCTCGGGCTAATAAACCACCCTGGCTGTAACCAATTAAATTAATTCCTTCGGGAAATGCTGCACCTATCGACATAACATCCTCTCCTATCTCCTTCACCTGTCGCCACATAGGTTCCAAGCTACTCCAGCCAGCGTATCTCACGGTGTTAAACACCTGAGTTCCAGGGTGTATCTAAAATAATTCCATCCTTAATTTGTTTCTCTGAAATAACGATAAAAATCTGACGAGTTATGTTTACCCGCCAATGTAAGTCGCGACATCTGCAAGATTCTTTGTCTTACGCGATTTACTTACCTCTTGTATTCTGTTGCTAATAAGTTCCATGCTATCGCTTCCCGTAAGCACCCCGTGGATAACAACCACCGCACGATAAGAATTAGCGCCATTATTAAATGTAGTTAAAATCACTACCAGGATAGTTATAAACCTAGTCTTTTGTTCTGTCATTGTTATTCGTAGATAACGTATGAACACTATTCCGAAGAACAAGCTATCATGTCTCACTCCGATTTGACCTTACAACAGCGCCCAAACAACCCTCGTGGACAACATCAGAAATTTCATTTCCTATCGACAACGAAGAAATTGCATTTATCGGCGTACGATGCTGTTCTAATGCGCCGCAAACGATGCACCTGCTTGGAGCATTGCTGGCAGCCCATTCCCGTCTGAAGGCAATATAAATCGTGTCGGAATAGTAGTTTAACTTGTCGATTGTCATGTCCCAAGTCTTTCTCACGATCTAGTAGTGCATACACGTTCCCCCTGATTCATTAAACGAGTTTCGAATGATACATATTCTATCGAAATGATATAAACAAAAGACAAATATACAAATACACGGTTCCTGATGAAAAGTTCACCCTGTTAAAGGGTTTTGTCCGAAAGGAATTCAATTGCACCTCGAATCATCCCGCTGCAGAACATAGTAGGTCGCACCCTAATCCTTCTAGAACAGTGTATGGAAGGTGGCGGGGCACGTGGCATTTCTCGTGCTTGCTTTCACCATATATCACTGTGTTCTGACATCACCCCCGTGCGAGCATAGGAAACTCACGCCCCGTACTGAGACGACGGATGCCGGGCGCATTGTTTCGGCCGGCGTCATCCTCGATTATCACGGTTCCACCACCCGTAGACGCAATCCCCTTGTCGCTATAACTTCTTAGAAGACATTGTTCTAATTTGTCCCGAAACGCTGCCATTCACTCTCCGAAACCCTACAAAAGATCATGGATCACGGTTAAGGGATAACGCATAAGCACGTTGATACCCTGATTCAATGAAACATGGGTGTATAGCGATCAGTCTTTCAAGTTTTCAATATATCTTGTTGCGGCACAATTGTGAAAGATGTTGCTAAGTCACCGAAGTCTGAAGAATAAGAAAAATGAACTGTGATGAAGAGGGGTACTATAGTTGATCCTGCAGAAGATATTTTAGATCTAAGATGTGTTATCAGCGCATTATTCAAACGAAATAATGCTGCCACTAGCCATACCGGAATATAAAAGTTTTATAAAACTAGTGACTTAGACCATTTGGTCAGTGTACCCAGGATAAGTTCGACCTAATCTTGGGAGACATCGTGATGTTCGAACGAGTGCTCAAACCTTTCATTGCGAGAGATTAGTCAGAGCGACGTACAACAATTTAGCCAGAAATAGTAGCCAGGAACGAATGTGTTCACGTACTTGTGCCGTCGCATGGTAGCTCTAATCGAGTCCCTTGAAGCTTTGAAACCACCGTTTCTTCCTCGGAGAAGAGGGAAAGAACTGAAGGGGAAAGAGAACGAGAGGAAAGACGGCCAATCCAATTCCACGCTCAAACCCGACCATCGTGATGGCGGAGGGTGGCGAAAAAACGCAGCCACGGCCAGAGCGCAAGGCGAGCGTAGGTCTCGGAGCTTTTTTGCGTTTAATCAAGGATATTCGCGGTCGGCTGACTCGCTATTTTAGTTCACCAAGTGCTAACCGAGGCGCGCAACCACCAGCGACGTCCATACCGCAGAAAGTGGATGAAGGAATCTTCGTCCTTTGACCTCCAGGGACGCTCCTATCTGTCCTCCATATTCTGAGTAACAGCCAGCAATCTTTTTACGAACTACGTCTCTGATGTTACAGAATGATGCATTCGTATTGTTCTACGAGATGAAGTTTAAAGATAATGATTGTTCGCACTGGTTAGATGCAGATATATTATTGAAATTATCTAATCTGAAAATTGAATCAGATGTTGAACAACGATTGTACAGCTTACAATCTTAATACTTAAAATACTTAATTTAATCTAAAGCAGATCAATTAAGTATCTTAAGATGGACTCGTACTCTGAGTTGGTTTTTCTAGGCTCGTATCATCCCTGCAGTAATAATTTACGCAGGTTCATCTGTGTATGAGGTTAGCAATTCAGCTTCCGGCTTTGTAAATTCAAATGTATACAACGCATGACGAATGAACAGTGCGGTGGTAATATTTGCAAAAATATACAGGGACCAGTGCGAGTTATGTTTCATCTTTTGTGGCATTCTCTTTTTATCCTGCGAGGGGTAAGAATGAGGAAACAACATAATGTTTTTCATTTACTCTTTCGTGAAATACATTAAACTTTCAATTTTTCTACTGCAACATTGATCGTTCAGGGTTGAAAAAAAATATGGCTAAATATCGATCGCCTTAATGGTGTTATCGTCAGCTGGGAGTCATTCGAATTTATCGAATCAAGTTTCGTTCTTAAATAAACGTTATTTTTTAATTGTCGTTGAGAGGAATCGTAGATCCTCTTCATCTGAGAATCAACTTGAGAGAGACTCTGTAGGGCCACCCTCCGGCTCGGTGGTAAGTACAGAGGCGGGAGAGAAGACGAAGTGGGTGGTACGGTGAAGGAACGGCCTGGAGATTAGCGTTAATTACAGAGTTGAGCCGTTCCGGGGTTGGGACGGGGCGCGAGGTATTTGTCACTCGGCACTGCTCTCGACTCCCGTTCCCCGTTCTGAATATTAATAACCCCACACCGTTCTTCGCCACCTCCACCTTCGTTCCCACCCTCTCCTTCCACCACCTCCTCCTTTTACGACATCCGATGAATTGCGCGGCAGACAACGCTACTCATTATGCTGACTGCTTGATTTCATCACCGTCGACACCGCGAAAAATTAATCATCCTATGATCAGCCCGAATAAAGATCAGTTCGTGGATTCTACTGAATTACCGGCGTGTTACTTAAGGCGGAAAGGAAATAATTATTGGAAGATGGAATACATATATTATACAGACTATAAATCCATACTGGCAAATAAATTTGCCTGTTCCTGGTATCATTGGAACTTGACAGCCGGAACATTCACACGTTCAACAATGCACACGTATTCCGAAGACAGTATTTTCATATTCCTGTTCCCCGTACAGTTCCCGAAAAAAATTGAAGGATGGTACCTCCGATTACACCGTTACCTCCTTCCATAGGGTGCGTCGATCAATCGATATCATCCTCTCTCGTCCTTTCTGCGGTTGGTCCCTCGATGGCGGTCCCATTCCCGCGCAAAACGTTCAGATATTCAAAGTCGGGGAATAGTTTATTCATGGCCGGCTCGGAGAACTTAGAAAGATATTGGAAGCGGCCCAGGAGAGGGTAAAAGATAGAAATAGAGAAAGACCGACGGAAGGAGACTGGAAACGGGAGAGAGAAAGAGAAGACGAAAGAGAGCAGCGATATTGGTCGGACGGAAGTGTCCCCTCGGGGAAACGGGAAAACGGGAGGAGCGTCGTCTCTCCCCCAGATCCGATAAAGCGAAAGAGGGACCCCCTTGTGGCACCGAGCACCACTCCTACGCCTTGACCCACGTGACAGCGAGCCCGCCAATAAAATTCAAATAAACTCCACCGTGCATACTAAATTATCACATCTTCCATTACCCAACCGTGTGCCCATCCCCAAACGACTTCCGTCGGTCCCGAGGATCCGTTTCACGTCCGTGTCGAAATTCCGATATTCTTGACTTTTGGACAAGGATAAACTAACACATATATCCACCAAGACAAGTGGCAGTAAGTATTTTTATTTATTCCAACACGTTGAACCGCAATGCGGGTGTATCAGAAAAAAAATATGTCAAGGCGTCAATACCTTATCTTTTGTTATTGTTTTCTTAATAATATCCCGTTTAATTGATCGGTTTCAGATCAGAATGCTTTAATCCCATTTGTTTCTCGTGTTTCGTACAGATCAATGAATTTAACGGATCGTCAAGTGTCTAGGGTAATTATTCGAACGATGATCAAGAGAGCGATCCCTTTGGGTATACACTATATCGGAAACTTGTAGATTGTAATGCTTGTCATTAAGCCCGTATTCGATTCTCGCTGTAAACGGGAGTGACTCGTCTAAGAGGGTCCAGTAGCACTGATGGAAGGGAGCTACAGGTCAGGTGGTCTTTCCCAGGAACGCCCCAGATTTCAACATTACTCAAGCAGGATCAACCTGCCACGAAGAAGGCCATTGTTCGCCCTTACGCCTCCGGGTTTTTCTTCCGCATCGACGGTACGCCATCCTCATGGCTCGGCCATTGGAATACATGGCATTTTTTGTCTCTCAAGCGCGTCGAATGTTCAAAGTAATTCCAAAGATGCAAAAGTGTCAGAAAAATATGCCGTCACATTCGTAACCGTATTTTTTTTTCTCTTTTTTTTATTACATTAATCTCGTTCACCGTAATTCATATTTCATAGTTTAGAAAAAAAAACTTTAAAAAATATCCATCATCTTATCAAGATAATTTCTCAACTAGAAAAGTCACGATAGTTTGCAAAGAAATTTCGAAGTTGCTAGGTATTCTATATAATTCCAGTTTCATGGATTTTTTGTTAGAATATAAATGGGTTAAGGTGCACGAGAATCGCCGGAACAAAGTTTCTACCGTGTAAAACAATTAGTAGCTTAGCTGTGCCCCTACCCTCCCTATCAGCTTGTCTACGCCCCGACTATTAGTATAATCGCTGGAGGCTACGACCCTTAGCTACCCTCGGGCGGTTCGCTTTAATTCTTACCAAGTTAGAGCCACCCCCCCCCCCCCCTTACGATCTGCGCGACTTTGCACTTTGTTAAGCTTATACTGTACCCCATCGAGTCAAGTACTAAACTGTAACAACTGCATTTTGCTATCTTTTAACGAACACGGGATAATAGAAAACCTATATACATATATAGTATTTTAGTATTTCAATTGTCCGTCAATTGTTCGTACGAATTGATATCTATTTCCATCGGAATATTTTATTTGTGGACCGGATACTTCCTGTATTTACTGCATGAAAGCCACATGGTTTTTCCAAATATGTTCCGTCTTTTCGATACGTCGAAAATAAATGTAACGTTCCGCTCCGTGTCTAATTGATTTCCGTGCGATCTAGGGGATTGCTATACGATCAACGTCAGGGGTGAATTTCAGGACGACGGTCCACCCTTTGCATTATGGATGCACCTGATTTCACACTTGTTCGTTCACACTGGCAAACTACGGCGTTATAACGTCTCCATCGATATAAACGGGCCGCAATTTGCTGGCCCATTGTAAACCACCCCCTTCGGCTCGATTCACGGGTAATAAATCCTGGCATACAGGATATACGCTGAATTTATGTTTACGGACACTGTGTGCGTAATTTCTTTGGAAAAAGAAAAGCCAGGGAGTTTCTGCATCCGTCGGTATTATTGTTATATTGAAAAATTAAATATGCAGTAAGTATACGAAACAAATTTTGATTTCTTAAATATGTATAGTCGTATCAACATTCTATTATTTCAGGGTTAATGTTATGCTAGTAAAAAAAAGCAGTGCGAATATATTTCGAAAGGACAGCTGGAATAATTGTTATGCCGCGAGGGTTTTGATTTACCAATTACACTTTGAATGTATTGTATCGGACATCCGAAATTGGCCGTGTAACATGTGCGTAATCCGTGCCACGTGTCTACCGCGACACGACGTACAAACGTGAGCGGTCCCCCATATCTCGTCGACGTCTTTCCTGTACCCGCAAAACCCACTTGAGCCGTCGGTTGGTCCCATCCGTTCGTTCGTTACTCATCATTCAATACCAATTTGTCCAGTTACCGAGATTAGAAAGCGACTTGAAAGCGATGCTAATTCGTCCTCCCGCTCTCTGGTTTCTAATTTGGGATTCACCCTCCCTGACCCGTTACTTATTGCTTTATACTCCGGTTTATATTACCATAACGAACATAGACCGGATTCTTCGCTGTTGCGGATTTCTCTACCAAATGAATCGTAAAATCAGAAGATACTAAGATTATTCATTTCATTGCACTAAGATTTTCACAGATTACTTCAGGAACTAAGTATCCTGTTTAGAAGCTATTTATTAATATATCTAGAAGAGATATATAGGTATAATTAACATGAACCGAGCGAATTTAAAATACTGTTATTTTATTCAGATTTCAATGTAAGTAAATCAGCCAACCGTTTCACGAAGGATCAGAGAGAAGTCGAGCGACATAGGCAGATCCGCGAAAACGTTAAAAAGGACATCGGTGCTCTAACATATGGCCAGCGAAATTGCTGGCGGGGTGGCAGTAACAATATTTACAGAAGGCTCGGCCAACCCCCGGTGTTTTGTTAAGACTGCACACCGCACAGTGCCGCAGCCCCGGGGGCAAGGGTGTCACTTTACCCCGGTAATCCCCCGTAATACTCTTTAGCTATCCGCGCCGCGGAGTAATATTAAGTCCCTTACATCCAATTTCTATGGACTTACACCTTGTTCGAGGCGATTAGCATTTTGATTGCGGCTTCCTCCGGAGGAGTCTTTCTCTTAGCTTTACCCCCTCTCCCCCTTGGGTCCACAGTTAAGACGGTTATGTTGGTGTTATAAATTCTAAACTTCCCGGGGGTAAATTTCTTTGGCCTAATTTTTACATTTATTTGTACAATATCGAATACTCGTCGATACTGCGAGGAAAAAATATAATTTTTCAAACGTGTTCCACGGGGAAAAAAAAGTCAATGTCGAACGATCATACATAATTGAACGCACACAACTCCCCGTGGGATATCGAGGTACACGTACAATTAACGAGCATGGCGAACGAGTTTTTAGAATGTTATAAAACGAGAGAGGCTGCGATTTCCATTCATTCGGCGAGCGAATGCCCAGTGGAATCGCGTGTAATCGCCGTACGTTGTGCACGCGTGCACGAAAATTGGGGTCGCGATATACATACGTACATCATACATACATACATACGTGTGTGACTCGCGAAACACAACGGGAACAGAGGGGTCGCTGTGTATTTGCTTTAGAGCTGGACAATCACGTCAAGGGTGGTCCAAGCCCACCGAGCTACTGCCAGGATTAGCAAGATCATAATCAGCCAATCACTGGCGGGCCAGAGAAAGCGGTGTAAGGTGTCAAATGTCAAATCCTAAGGGACCAAGGGATCTGGATTGATTTCTTCCGTACACTCGCTGGGGTAGATCTCGATTCACGCGTATATTCTATAGACATTCGATTCTAATAGGATTCACGTTTGAAAGAGAAGGGAAATATGAAATTTACTCGATTGGTTTTGAAGCTGTCATCCTCCGAGGATACACACGTCACATCGGGAGGTTCAAACGAAAAGAAGTTCGGCATTCTGGATTTATGCCGAGCGTTAAGTTCGCGGAAACGGATGTAATAGAAAATGATTTTACAAGTCACCATCGCACAAGTATACTAAGTACGTCCAATCAAGATTTACAACAGTTCAAAATCATAATTTCCAATATCTAATCTCATTTTCTAATCCCACTCGTATCTATCACTTTACTGATTAACTCAGCAATACATTTTGACCAAGTGAACGAAGTGGATACGTTTGATCGCGAATGCGAAGCGGATGCCGCGGAATTCATTTGCCAAAGATACTTTGTACCCGGCAAGAAGATCAGACAGAGCAGATGAACGATCGAGGAGAGAGGCCGCTTGAGATTTGCGCGAAGCGTGAATGGAAGAGGGCGTGGGAAACGGAGAAGTGGCCGCGGACGCGGATAGTGTGCTGACTTGCGACCGGTCCGGTAATTGTCGTAATTGTGCCGAGTGATTCACACATCAGGATCGGCGCTGCTACTCCGCCCGTGCTTACTTGCGTGCAGGGAACGTCACCCACACGCACTCGGTCCAGCCCGATATTTCGCGCACGCACACACGCGTGCAAAAGCGCCGAGCGCGAGCGCATCTGCGCGGGATTTCGGAAACAATTGCCGACAATTCTCGCCACTTGACTCGCGGCCAGCGATTGACGTGAGAATCCCGCTTAGACCGCCGTACAACTCCGCCGCGGAGAGTATGAGGTCATCTTCATTAAATCGTTCTCCGCTTAATGACTGATCTAATTTTTTCTTTCTCTCCCCCCCCCCCCCCTCCCGGCGAATGCGAAAGTCGAGCGACTGTGTGACGCTGAACACCTTTTTTTTTTGCACGGATACGCATGTACGGGGAAAGAGTCATCCTTTCTTCCCACGTTCCGCTAGCTGGAAAGGAGTTTGCACCCCGTTTCTCACTTATTAACGATCTAATTAACATTTACGTCATATCTGACACTTTATGACGTTACGCTGTATACTTATTTATATGTATATGTATGTGTGTACATATATCTGGTATATACCAGTAGGTACAATTTAAAGAATTGATCGTCCGATTCTTTATAATTAAATACAGTGAACGAGGTAATTACATAGACCCATCGAGACCTCTGTACACCGCATGCCAAGTGTTTTACATTTGCAATATCGATGTTTCAGATATTGCACCTGGTTACCTGGGGTATCGTTGATGTGCCATCGTGAAATACACGCACGGTGCGGCTTGGTGTGGTTCCAGTGAGGATGGCTCGTAAGAGGGTTGATAAGGCTATCGCGCACATCGCCCCGCGCGTTTAGCATACATTTGAATAATGGGCAGGCCGGTAATCCTTTAAACCGTTGGGCCCTCATCCCGTAACTAGGTATCCTTTCATCTCTGGCTCGGAGCTCGTCCGAGGCCAACCATCCTCCTTCTCCGCCACCCCCCCCCCCAACCTCCCCCACCCCCACACACCCCTCGCATTTAGTTCCCTCCAGGCTGACTGCCGGGGTTCGTCCTCTATTTCTCTCTTTCTCCTCGCTGGCGTTTAAAGATATTTCGTTAAAATAACAGTCTCGGCTCGACTGAGTGCTACCCTCACCCCTTACCTCCCCTCGGCACCCTTATACAACCCGATGTCCGTGGCAAAAAGGGGGTGGCATTTGCAATGCAGAGGTTAAATGGCTGCGGGGGTCGGTCCAGGGCGGTACGGGGGATGGAACGTTAGAGGGAGAAGATACCACACAGCCACTGCACAGACTCGATTGGTTTTTTACTTGCCTCTCGAGCGGAGTTTCTCTCTGTGTCTCTCTCTCTCTCTCTCTATCATTTCCCCTATTCTCTCCTACCCGCCTTTCCTTTTTCATCACCGTTTTTTCTGTTCTTCTTCAACGTTACTCCACCGTTCCTCCCTTTCTAACTTTCTATCTAGCGTTACCTCTTTTTCCACTTCATCGGTCGGGCTTTTCGTGAAGCGCCCGAGGAAAAAGAGGGAAACCAGAAAAAGAAACGAGGTGTACTGGTTAGAGGAATAGAGACGATAGTATATCCAGAGAGACAGAGAGAGAAGGAGAAAGAGAAAGAGAAATAGAGAGGGAGAGAGAGAGAGACAGGTTGTTGCGGAGGAATACGGTAGGTGGGCGAGATTAAACATTTATTTAAATGGCAGCCGTTTCGGTGCGCGACTAGCACGCATACCGTCAAGTATGTACACGCATTTAATATATGTTCTTTCTGCCATGCGTCTCTCCCTCTCTCTCATATATGTACATACATACACATACACACACACAGACGGACATATACGTTGAAAATTTTTCGCGTGGAAGAATACAGTAGCACGGGGAGAATCGTGCAGGTGGACGATCGTCTGCACAAGTATGTGTCTGTGTGTCGATGAGCGTGGGTGTAGATATTACGAGCACACGTCGGGAGGAAGGAGATTAGTCTGGTGGTTTTCAATCCCATTTTCATCGCGCTTCCACTACCCTTTTTCGCGGGAGAAACGATATCGTTGAAGCTTCATCGAGCCCCGTGATCGTCCACCCGCACGCGTGCAAATAGCGGGAAGATAAATCAAAGGTGAAAAGAGAATGCTGCGAACGGGGGGCGAGAAAAGTTCGATGCTCGTTTATAAAGAACTTGTGTTCGTTTCACGGTATCGCGATTAACATTTTCTAATCTACGATCTATCATCGAGTGTTACTGCTTACCCATTGATTGGCATTCTGATTTTCCAATGATTCGATATTTCACGTTCCCTATGATTGGATTTCGTTGAAGGATAGTTGATGTTTAACGCATGCTGGAATCATTTAAAGGTCGGGTTATGTTCTCTTTAAATTAAACCGAACAATCTCGGCCGACCTTATTGAACTCCTAACGATTGATACATTTATTGATACATTTACTGAAGTGGGTCGGGCAATGACCAACGAAGCAGATATTCGGTATCAGTAATCTGTATGCCTCGGTATATCGTTACATACATACATATACATGGTCTGTCCGGAAAGTAATAGGACTGATTTTTTTCCGCCGCGACTGTACTTCGGAGCTCTCGAGTGCTGACTGGATTCGGTAGAGGAGGTCCTTAGCTAATGAATGAGGGGTTGGTCAATTGTCTCCGAGCATCTGGAGAGTCAGGACAGCCTTTTTCCCGCGACGTGTTTTTGTCCGCGGTACAAGCAGAAAATGCAGCGTTCGTTAGAGCAGAGGTTGGCAATCGCCAAAATTTAATCAATTCTGTGTGAAACGCGGTAAATCTGCGACAGAGACATTTGATATGATCAAGCAGGCTTATCCAGATAATACTTTAGTAAGAAGTAGTGTGTTTCGGTGGTACAAGGCCCTTTCGGAGGGCCGGGAAGAGGTCGCCGATGAAGACCGCGCTGGAAGACCTTCGACTTCGACAAACACCGACAATGTGACTCGTCTGCTCGAAGTTTTGAACTCTGACTATCTACTGAGTACTCGTTTAATTGCCCAAATGTTAAATTTCCCAAAAACTGCGGTTCATGACATTGTGACGGGGCACCACGACAATGCAGCGGCTCACACCTCCTTTCTTGTGACCAGCTAAATGACCCAGGCAGGTATCCCAACGCTTCCCCAGCCACCCTACATCCCAGATTTGGCCCCCCCGGACTTCTTTTTGTTTCCTCGCCGGAAAATACCGATGAAAGGAAATCATTTTGAAACGAATCATTTTGAAAAGAGGGGATCCAAGCAGCTTGTACCGCGGCTCTAAACGCCATTCCGGAGAATGCTTACCATGACGCCTTCAATGCTTGGAAATCGCCCTGGCAGCGCTGTATCGACGCAGGAAGAGCCTTTTTTGAAAGTTTTTCAAGAATTATAACGATTGGCTCAATAGTTTTTTTTTAATCGACTCAGTCCTATTACTTTCCGGACAGACCATGTATGACAGTAATACCACGAAGATTTGTCGTCGAAATGTTGAGCGATAGTAACAGCTAAGCGTCGCGCAACGCTATCGTGTAAATCTTTATTACCACCATCATGATACACCAACTCGTCGTTTGTGATCGATGAGACGATGTCACGGGGCCCCCTTGTTCATATTGAACCCGATACATTATACTTCCATGCGACCAAATAATAATAACCTACACCACGCGGCTCATTAATTTTAATTCGTACCTCTAACCGATACACGATTTCAAATGTTATTTCATTTTTACACACACACACACACAGACACAGATATACACGCCGTACAATAATATCCATTATCTCGTTGCGCACCGTATCAGAATCTCCACAGTCACCGTTGTATTTCTGTATAATTAAATGGATTCCCAGCGTGGAGTTATCGCGTGAAAATAATTCAGCTTGCACGGAAACTTAATTAACGTACATACGAGTACGTGTAACTGTGTCAGCGGCCGCGATCGATGGGCCGTGAGTAAATCACACATTTAGAACGGTGGAATTATGCCACGGATTAATTAGACCCGGTACTTATATACGATCAGATTTTAAACAATTAGCCGTAGGGTGTGTGCATTTCTCCCGGGAATGGACGCGCCCATCTTTAGGTTTTCAGTCTCGCGGGACGAGCGTGACTTTCCACGTGGACTTAATGCTCGCATGCACCACGTGCTTTATACCCTCGTCCTTCGTTCTCGTTACACCCACCAGCAGAGAGTCTCCGAAGGTCCCGTACGTACGTATGCGGAACAAATATCCTTGGACGAACTGCCTGCGAACACGCCAGTACCGTTGGACCAATTCGATTCAATTCCAGTGTGCTCTCTATCTCTCCTTTTCTCTCCACCCCCTTACATTTTTTTTTTAGTTGGTCTCTATCTCCGACCTGCACGATCCAGTTACTCCCTGGAGAACGATAGATCCTCGGTTGACTTTGCTCGGGGTGGTTTCTCTCAGCTGCTTCTCTCTCTCTCTCCCTCACTTTCTAGCTCACGTTTTTTCTTTCTCCTTTTTTTTTACACCCTGATGAGGGGAGGGCCTCGATGACCTCGAATACAATTTCAAGCTTTTTCCCATTATCATCAAGTCCGTTCGTCGTGTCCCTTTCACGTTTCACATTTCTATTACGTTGTTTTTCTTATTTTACGTTTATTTGACACGATTAAAAAGTGTCCGTTCGACGATTCGCGAATCAACGTTGGATTCCGTTGGTAATCTGGAAAATATCCGAAACCCATGGTACCGAGGGGGCCATGGGGGGGGGGTGGCAACGTCGATAATTCAATTGCACTACTAGGTTCATTTGTCTGCAGGCCCGAAATGTACAGTCCGAAACGTGTTTCGCTCGGGGTACGCGACCAGTTTCATCAATCCTTTCGGCAACACAATTCGAGGAGGCTGCATCTATATCCGCAGTTTGTGTTCACCACCCAACTGAGTCCCCGGTGTCTCGTTCATCCTGGTCAGTTAATAACCGTGGTCGGGATCCATGGTCCACTACCGTTGCTGACCACCATTGCTGACCACCGTGTCTGGTTGGGTTTTCGGCCGAATTATGGAAACACGCCGTTATACGGTGCGGTGGCCGATGATAACGCTAGCGAACCCCGGGCGCCTCGTTCCTCGTTTTAATTAAGCCCCGACACCCCCTCCTCCCCCCACCGTCTCTTCTTCGTTGCAAGATATCACCTACACTCGTTCTAAGGTCTAAGGATACAAGGAAAAGCTGGCCGAAGTGAATTCCAACCCTGAACCGGTTCGTTCTTTACGAGGAGAGGAATCCCTTTTGGTATCCAAGAGGAAACCGCAACAGGGAAACAATGACTTTATTCTTGGTTTTGCTTCTGATTCGTATTTTGTGTGTGTGTGTGCACTTTTTTTTTAACATTCGTGCGTGTCCTCTGAACTATCTGGTTTGACGGTTTTACATGATCCGGTAGTCAACGTACTGCGGTCAGCACGAGACGTCTCTTTCCCCGGGTTAATTAAGCCTCGTCTAACTAACTGGGAACAAGATATCGCGTGGAATTGTTTGTAATGAAAATTCGAGGGAAAAGGACATTGATACTCGCAGCAAAAAATAACAGACATTAGTTTAATTCGGATCGATTGTTAAAGCAGGTTGTATTTTGTACCGTATTGTTGTTTTTTTTTTAATACTGTAGTCAAAATATTGTACGAGAGACTACGGCTTACAGCTTCTTCGTTGATTTACCTCCTGATCTATCGTGCACCACGTTCAACGTTACATTCTTTATCCTTTCGTAACATGCAATACTTAAACGGTTAAAGAATGTTGGGTTTGCGCTCGCTGAAAAATCCACTAGCTTTAAACCCTTGCCAGTCTCGGGAGGAATGCCTGGAATAATATTTCAAAGATCTTTCCATTGATTCGTTCGCGTAAAAATATGTATCTGGGCAAATGCAAAATTTTCATCTTAAAAGCAATTCCAGTATTCTCCAAGCAGAAACGTTCCTCCCCCTCCCCCTCCCCGTATCTTGGAATGTGAATTTGATAGGGAAAGAAAGAAAGAAAACGTTCGCGGTGAAAAGGAAAGAAAGGGGCTGTAATACTTTAATAAACGGTCATTTTTATTCTTTATTATTCTTTATTATTACATAGCCAAGCTTCTCGAAAGCTACGAGTCGAGCGGGATAATTAGCAGTCTTGCCACGGATATGGCAGACTAGTAGCCGCGGCAGGATTCATTTACGAAACATCTGGAGCGACGGGATGCATGCAGTTCCGTTTATTCCGACAATTTCGTTTAAATTAGCTGAACGCGACCGTTTTTATGTCGACGCTGAGCGGTTCACACGTATTCCCCTCTTTCCGTTCCCGCGAGTAATCATCCAGATTCGTAAATTACTCGTTGTCCCTGCCATTCGCGCGTTACTACAAATCCACTTTGTTTCGACGCATTTTCAATTAAAATTAAAAACGACGATGCGATCAACCGAAAGGGGACAAATAGTTGAAAATATTTACGGTATATATACGTTCAATTAACGAATGAATTTTTCGGGAAGTGTTTTAATATTCGTTGGAGGGTTAATTCGAGTGCCTTTCTTTTTCCGTGCTTAATCTGTGCTGAAGCTTCTTTGTTCCTTTTCTTTTTTTTTTCTTTACGCTCTGGTTCGTTCTTGTCTTCCACGACCCTTCCTGTCCAGGTGCTCGTTTTTTAATTGGATATCCCGTGCTCGCTGGGGAGACATCCGGCAGACGATAAAGAAAACTCGAAAAGTTAGGTCGGGGTTGCGTAAGGGCTCGTCAAACTGCGAATTACCAGGCTTATTATTATCGTCCGCGGTTCTAACGCGGCACTTTTTCTTTCTTTCTTTCCGCCACCGACTCGCCCTTCCACAGAGATAAAAAGAAGAACGGGGGGGGAAAAAAAAGGTGGAGGACCGCCCTCCGGATAATAACTCGCGCCCTTCCAGTTGCCCAACGAAAGTACCAGTTATGAAACGCGGGTATTATTTATCGTACCAACCTCCCATTTCCACTAGAACAATTGCTTCTCGCTTACGCGGCTTCTGGTAGTTCGGCGGAATTAATCACCAAGCCCTTACCGCGTGCAATTTTTATTAAACAAAAAAAAAATTAATAATATATAACTGTTCACTCAGTAACCAAAAGAATGTCCCAACAACGGATAAGGATGTTTTGAATACAACAATACGTGGCTGCCTGGTTCTGTCTGTCCAGTCTCTCCAGCGAATGACTCGCAAGAAATTTAATTAAAACCAAAGCCAAAGAAGACGAGAGCCATGAAGACGAGAAGTTAAATGAATTCGGGTAAATGGCAAAAGGTACATACGAACCAAAGGAAAGACACCGAAACCCGGGTATCCACTTCCTTTTGCCGGTGAAAGAACACCCTCTTTTCTCCTGGACTAATCAGAGACTGACGGCTAATTAAATTAGCCGATCGTGGTGGTGGATAGGGTAGACTTTCTGGATAAACGAGCGCACCCAATCCCCTCCTCTTCACCTCACCTTGTCTTCGCCGGGAGTTTCACCTCGACGATTCGTCTCGAATCCCTGGTGTACTGCACTAGGTACCCCCGATGGGCATAACCGCACCCCTGTTTGCCACTCACTACCCCTGATTAGCTGGACTTCCTGTCCACGAGTCGTCGCAACAACTCCATATACGTATTATACGTATACTGGCGGCTGATCGTCGCGTACACAACTGACTTTATTCATATAACGTGTGCCCACGTTCGATCCATCGGGCTTCCAGGGGTTAATGATTGGGCTTGATTGCTCGACAAACATGGGCGAGCCTCGAATCACCTCCCGCTTGTTCCTCACCCCCTTTAGTGTCGTCTACGACTCTGTCGGTTTCTGTTCCACGTATCATCCCGGACATGGGGTATAGAATTAATTAATATACGATATTTTTGTTTATGGACTTACTAGACAGTTTTATGGAATATTAATGTGGGAGTTAATCGTACTGTTTAATCGACACGTTATTATTTCTGCACTGGAAATGAGTTTGTGACTTTACGGTGTAATTTAATCAAATTTTTCTATGCTTAAAACGTTCAAAGATAAAGTTACAGTTTTATTGAAAGTTACAGCTACTAAGGAAAAGAATCTGCCAGTATATGGGCTACTGTAACAGACGGGGTGTCAATTTTAAATAAAACTTTCGACTGGAAGTAACAGATAAATTCGTGTTCATATTTTTTCGTGAAAATTTTCAATGACGAGGTTTATCAAAGATCGAGTGGTAATTAGACAGGAAAATTGCCTAACGACGAAGAGCTTTCGGGGCCAGATGAAAGGATATTACATCATCGCGGGGTTATGCTAAACATGCGCTTGTTTTCTTTCGGCATTGTCCGACCGAGACTGCTTCAAGTGCGGCCGATGGAGAAGGAGACGCGAACGAAGTCAACGACGACGACGACGACGACGATGATGATGATGATGACGAGGATGAGTCAGAGTCGAGATTGAGAATAGCGCCGGGGTTAACTGGCGAAGGAAGTCCGACTTGACCGGCGTCGTTTGACCCTCGAGATTAGTCGATCGTCCGGCGGCAACGACCCATTGATCTGCGATCAATCGGATTCATTGACGCGATGTTGCAGCGTCGCCATTTTCGCGGCTGCCAAACGTCAAATCACTATAACAAAGCATCTGCATTCCCATTCAGACTGATCATCGAATGGACCGCGGGACAAATTATTTCTTCTAATTACCACTCATCGGTTACGCAATATGGGAATCGGTAAATGATAACTGCATCATGTTTCGATGACATGGAAATCACCGATAAATCTATGGGGGATGTTCTTGCGAAATTTTACGCAGGATGTAAATCTCGAATCTTCAGGTTGCGTTATGGTCGCATCGGGACCGACGCTTTTAGCGGCTCAGGTGGCACCGTCGCCCGATAATATAACATTATTTTAGTGGAAGCGTTCTGCCAGCAAGGTGGCAGAGATTGTAACATCTGATTCTTGGGTCCGACGGAGAGAAACTCGGATAAACAACAACCCTCTTACCGCCGGTTGGCTCCTTATAGACGCATCGAAATCTCATGAATTTTTTATCACGATTATGGTAAATCATATCGATCGTACACACTCGAAGTTACGCCTTCGATGTTCGACTAATACGAAGTCATGGGCTGATACGTAAGGTCTGTCTATTAGAAACTATAGGAATCTTTTTATCAAGAAAAACATTCTAGTATATTAAACAAATATACCAAACAACATTTCAATATCTTTATATAAAACCTATAACCTTTATTTTATCATAAATATCAAGAAATATCTTCGAGTAAAAATATCATTCCTCCTCAGCATCCCGGGAATTCGTTTCACCGTAACAAAGTCAAACTTTCCTAAACGTCGAATCTTCGCGGTTCGAATGGTCCAGAAGGATATTTCCGGGTGTGTCCCTGAGGCTGCAGGATGCCTACGTTCCCACAGGTTTGCGTATACGTCGTAAAGGGCTGGGGGTGGGGGAAGGGTCTTATTTGAATCCAGCTAGCACGCAGCCCGGCACTTGGTCTTTCTCTCTTCGCGGTTGTCTTTCACTTTAAATACAGCGAGCAGAGCTTCCACCATGTTACGTTCCCTCTATGTGGGGTCCACGTATATGTGCAGAAGACGCGCGTCGGGGTGGTAGGATCACGAGGGGTGGGGGGATGGGTAGTCTTTGATATGCTGACGTCGGTATTATCAATTCAGATGAGGCAGGGAGGCGCGGTCGTTTGGTAAAACTGCGTTTGATCTGGTTCACCCGGTACGTATGTATGTACGTGTGCCACGGGTGTGTGCAGGTGTACACGTATATATGTACGTATAGGTGGGGATATACGTTCTCTAAGGCAGCCCTGGGCATTTCACGTCAACTCTCTTTCAGAGAATTCAACTAACTTCGAGAGCATGCAATTATCCTGCTTCGCGTAGCATGTGTTTTCCTTTCGTTTCCACGATCGATTTTTCTTTTCATTTTCATACTCGTCCCAGCGTCAACCAACCCCCTCGCCCTCCCCAATTTCTTCTTCATTTTTTTTTTCTTTACATTTCTTTTTGCCCGAGACATTATACTCGACGGAATATAATATCCGAATGTATCCCAGAAGATATTTATAATTCGCGAAGTACTTTTTTTTTTTTTTAAATTCTTTCCCGAAGGGATGAAGGAACGAAGACAATTTCACTTGTAACTTCGACAAACGAACCAAGGACCGCGCCTTAACCGACAAGGGGAGGAGGGTAGTGATGGTGATGGTGGTGATGGGAAGGGGGTGGTATTAAATTACCTCGAATTAAAAGTATCAGATCCCTACTTTAGCCAGACCCACCTTAATCACCCTCGTTTAATTCCTGCCAAATTCCGCTTATTTATTTCCACGTCGATTATTAGCTTTTCCGGGCGCCAACTCTCTCTCTCTCTCTCTCTCTCTTTCTCCACGAGGAGAGAACCCGTTCCACGAAAAGGGCCGCGTCGCGACGCGTATCTCTCTGATAAAAATTAATCGTTTTGCCCGGTTTCCTAATTCCTCGCCGCGGTATGGGGTCCGTTCCCCGGTAAATTGGTTTGTATGGCATTGCTCGGGTACTCCGGGGCCCGGCCGGTCAAAGTGGGTTTTTAGGTGACAGACCGTCTTATGCGGGTTCCACTTCGGGGCTTCCTACCGAGCGATAACCCACGAACGATGGTTTTTTTTTTCTTCCTTCTTCTACGCTCGTCCATTCTTTCGCTACGTCCTCGGTTGGTACCGACCGTGTATAACCCAATAATCATTTAATTCCGGCGGTCGTACGCGCAGCGCTTGGCGCCAAGTCAATCTAAGCCAACCGGATATGCCTCTCTCGTCTGCCTCGTTCGGTCACTGACGTAATCCCGAAGTTTAGAAGTAGAAAGGGCGTCTGACGTGTTTATTACGGACGCTCGTGTAAGTGTAACGAGAAATTTCACCAGTAAAATCGATCTAATTAACACTAGAACGACCGAGGATTAATTGGATAAATTGAAAAAAACATTGGATAAATATTGAAATAAAGAGGGATAGTAAATCGATCAATTTAATTATTGACATATAGAAATATGGTTAATTTAAGCGGTTCTTATAAGAATTTCGGAACCAGTCATTTTGACTACCTTGGTCGTTCTAGTGTTAAACGATTTTCAAACCTGTATAAGAATCATCAGTAGAATCTTCACAAAATAGAATAATAGATAAAGGATAAAATAGTGAATGATCAATTTCTAAATAATATCACTGTATCCCTCGATTATTCAGCATCCACTTAATATCTCAATCTGTATCCTCTATTCTTTGTGTCAAAAACGGAACCATACGTCACTGCAATGGGGGGAGTGACGTTATGGGGCTATGTTCTTTTCCTACGGTTATCATCGAGAACGTGCAGGTCATCTCTTCTATTTCTTTCGCTCGTTTACGCCCTGCACTTTCTTTCTCCGTCGTTTCATAGCCCGGCGCGAAACTGCTAATGAATATCGGCCCTAAATATCAGTCCACGGGGATCGACGAGGGTTGCTGTGTTCGCCGGTGCATATGTCTGTATATTATGGGGGATTACACACCCCCGGGTTCCCCCTTGTGGAAATCTACCATGAAAGGTCCCCGTACGTGTAGATCGGGGCCCCGACCCTGGTCACGCTCGTTTGTCCCGCGTTAATTCTCTCTCTCTTTCTTCCTCTCCTATTCTGTTCTCTTTCAGTCTGTCTGTCTCTCTCTCTCTCTCTCTCTCTGTATCTCCCGTGATGGAAATTGTGTACCGTACGGCACCATATGCCAGCTCCCATCGTCCGGGAGTCAAGGCGTGCCTTCGAACCTATGGAAAAGCCTGTTCTATGAAAATCTAATCGTCGATCGGCTACGACTTCATGGCTTGATGCTTTTATTAAGATGTAATAGTCGGGCGTGACGAGTAAATGGTAAATAACGTTCGTAACGTGCGACACATGTGATCTGATTTGTAACTTTGTTAGTAATTTCAACGATACTACCAAGGATATTTAAAATATCTTTCATACGAAAACCATCCCAATAAGGTAAATTAACCTTATTTGTAATTAATTTTCAACGTTTCGGTCGACAATTGGACCCTCTCAGGGATAAATTACGATATAATTATCTTATTGTAAATAGTTTTAATTTTCTTCCCTAAATAGCCAGAATGTATGTTATTTGTATTTGAGACTGTAACGTA
Organism: Mimumesa dahlbomi; assembly: GCA_917499265.3. NCBI lineage: Eukaryota > Metazoa > Arthropoda > Insecta > Hymenoptera > Crabronidae > Mimumesa > Mimumesa dahlbomi. Next base: position 6,046,929 of record OU824124.1, read on the forward strand.
GTTAATTACAGACAGATTTGTTTCTTACGCGTTTGATTTCATCGTACTGTTTCGCGCAATGGAAATCATTCATTTTTAGACAACCGATTAGTCTGTGGGTCGCACACGGTATATTTGTTTTTTTTTACCCGAGTACAAATCCGCGATTAACGAGGTGTCTCTTTTGTTTATGTGGTACAGTAACCCAGCGAGTTGATAATGAGTTTTTATTTTCTCTTTTCCAAGTCGGACAAACGTCATTCCACGAAGGTGACACGGCGAAACCTTTGTCTCCGGCGCGCGGAATGGAACCGCGAATGCACAAAAGCCGTCGGGCTGTTTTCGTCTGGCGAACCGAACAACGGCCTTGCCGTGATCAATGACACCCGGGGTTTAATTGATCCCGGTAACGCGGCGGCCCGCGCGAATGTGTTCGCCGTGGAAATGCATCGATCTTCCGCGGATTTAAATCGCGTGCATTTCAACGATCTCGTGGAAGATTAGATAAGTCGCGACGTTTCGCGGAATCATCGTGCATTAATTGCAGTCGTAACGTTGTCGATATTGTTCCCGTAACGTAGCGTCAATCGAATCGGCCACGCATTAATTGTTTCGAAATCATTTCCTATCTGTCAAATGACTTAAATGCGAGAAAAAAATATTCATACATATATATGTAGGTATATACTCGTATGACACAATTGGAAAATTTTCCCTGGTGCATTCGGATTAAATGTCATTTTTGTTTCTTCGGGAATGATAATAAACGAAATATTTGTATAAATAGAAATTAAATTCGTTTTTAGAAAATAAGTTTTTCTTGATTCTTCGACTCGAAATCACCGATCGTCCGATGCACGCGCAAGATTCATCAAGATCCGGATTAATCGGTTTAAATTAGACCAATTCTTTCCAATTACGACGTATCTGTTTCCAGATAGCGTATGCTTACCGTAAAACGATCGTTCGCCTACCCGCAGGGGTCCATCTGCGTTTGATACCCGTTCACCGTTTGTGTGGGTCTGCCCACATCTTGTATCGGTGTGTGCATTCCCGTGCGAGAGAGACTCGGTACGTATTATCAGAAATTATTGTAACCGCTCGCAACGAGGAGCCTCGCAACGTGTTTCACGTATCGTTTTCTGCCGGCGATAACCATCACCCACATCCCCAATTGGTAAAGACAATCGCTAATATGTTCTCTCCTTGATTGAGAGTGAGTCACTCGGTACGTCCTCATGTCTGCCTCGAGGAGACACGAGCGAAGCTGGTATATACCGGCGAAACAATTGTTCGACGGGACAATCAAGTGTTAAATTCGTGGCGCCAGCCGCTCGTCCCCTGTATCCGGCACATTGAACTAGTTTGTCAAGGTAGACGGTCATAAACCGGTTGAAAATATTCGCCAACGTTGAAAAAATTGCGTGATGGTTTAATGAAAATTTTGCGGCTTGAAAAATGTGTGGAAGAGGAGTGTAATTATATTTTAATGATGTGATTAATATTGAATTTTTAAGCGTGGGAGAATTTATCGTTGTTTTTTTTTTTGGTTTTATTTAATGAAACGATCGATAATTGATATTTCCGATTCGATTGAATTTTCGGCGTGATTGGTAGACGGTTCGATATTATATTATTCTCGTATCGGAAACATGTTTGTACTTTCGGAAACAATGCTTGATCATTTGTCGAGAATAAACGTGACGATGTAAAGCATGCTTAATGCTCACCACACTGTTCGTTGATGCCCATTTGTGTGCTGACGGATTAAGTTATCTTGCAGCCTGTAAATCACGTCCGGTATATACTTGTACAAACAAATGTGGGCAGGCATGGATGAACCGTGTAGACCGAGGCACGAATAAGGAAACCGATAAAATATCTTTGCTGAAAATGATTAGGATTCTCAACGATTCCGAATTGGCAAAAAAAAGACAATATCTCCAAGCTTCCTCGATATACACTTCACACTATTCTCTATAACCATACTATAATCTACGTTATATTAAAAAATTATGAAAAATTATACATCATATTTAATCACAGTGTTTTTTTAAAAAAATTTACAATTACATTTACCAAGCGGATAAAAATCTACTACCGGAACAACAAAAACCATTATGAAATCTTTTCACGGGAACGCTCGCCTCTTGCGGGCGGTTCTAATAAAATTTTTAAGGGAGCCGTTCTGCAAAGTAATCTCAAGAAAACGATTCCTTTTTCACCCGTCCTGTCTCTCCCGGCCTCGTAATTTCATCCAGGACATTTCGTTCCTTCGTACCGCTCTTCGCATGCTCGCTCGTTCCATCCCTTCCTGTTCCATTCCGCGCCACTGTTTCTAAGGGCACACGACGACGACGACGACGACGACGTCGACGAGGAGAAGATCCCACTAGCACGCCTTTTCGCACGGCGGTCTCGTCACCGCCGGGAGTTTTTCTATTTTCGCGGTAAGAGAGTAAGCAATTTTCTGGCGAAGATAGAGCAGCCCTGGGGGCACCCTTGATGCTCCAGGGAGACCGTAGACGACGATGCGAGTGAGTGAGTATGATTGATGCGGTTTGTCGTTCTCTCCTGACGCCTAACATCTCGTCCTGCCACGTGCACACCCGTTGTATACGCCCCTGACGACACTTTTGCTCGTGCACACCTTGCATTCGTTTTGTACAACACTGACGGGAATTTCGATCCCTCTTCGATTTGTTGATAGAATATGATATTGGGGATTTTTTTTTATGTATATATAATATTTTATGTTTTAACACGTTCGCGGACGTGAATGCTATAGCATTCAAATTTTATAGCCAATTATTTTGAATTTAATTTGACACAACTTTAAGTTTTTATATTGTAATTATTATACCTGTCAAGGTAATGACTAACTGATTCTTTAGGTGATTTCGTATTATCTTATTGTTTCTCTGTGTATTTTCAAATTTGCATAGAGAAGCAAATTCGGATATCACAACCAATTTAAAAATAAAATCACTGTCAAGTTTTGCACCTCGCTGAAACTTTTACTGTCCGCCAACGTGTTAATTAAATTAGAATTATTATTGGGTACATTGGATTCATCGTGAACGATTGTTTTGTACCTGTCCTTCATCGATTTCTTGATAGAATATAATATTGGGGATTTTTTTTATGTATATATAATATTTTATGTTTTAATTAAATTAGAATTATTATTGGGTACATTGGATTCATTATGAACAATTGTTTTGTACCTGTGAAAAGACAGGTATATCGACAGGGACGTACGATGAACGGCGATCAATTCCGCGAAAATCTATCGGGTAATAAAGGGTTAACGGTGTAATCACTTAAGCCGTAACAGTTAGATTGCAACGGGACCGCTGACAAATATTGTTCGACGTTGTGCTCCGATTTCGTCATAGATCCGGGTCAAAATAGTGCGTAATACGCTTGGAAACAATAAACCGCGCGTGTGGTTTTTCGGTGGGAAATCTTGCGGGCGTGTTTCGCAATGAGTGCCGATTATCGTGACGAATCGAATCGCGAGAGAGAAAGAAAGAGAGAAAGAGAAAGATAGAGAGAAAAAAAGGAGAGAAAACCGCGAGGAGGGAATCACGTGAGCGCAATGACAACTGCGCAACTCCGTGAAATTCCTTCCCGAGAAAATCGATGCATTCTTCAAACGTCCCGAGTCCAACGAGTCATCGATAATCTCCGCGTTTTATCGATCTCGCCGAAAAAAAAAAAAAAAAAAACGAAACGCAGTGAATTAATTCGCCGATGATCGATGCAACGAAATGTTTGCAGAAATACAAAAAAAAAGAAAAACAACACGGTGATTCCGATGCATCTCACACGTACGTGCGAATGTGCGCTCGTGTGCCGATGCACTTTTAAGCGTGGCTAACGGATACGATTGGATAAAAGATTCCATGGTTTGTATGTACGCAAAAATATTTCGCGGGAATCGTTGTATATTATTAAGTCTATTGACCGCTTTCACCGTTATCGTGCGTGACACACGTTGCCCGGTATTAAATCAGGATTTCTAGATTATCGGGAAGATATTTCGTCGTTCCGAATGACACCAGGTCCAAGCCAACATATATACATCATTGCGTCATTCCATGAAAGCAATTAATCACGGAATTCGTCGTTAATATCAAATGAAAAAAAAAAAAGAAATCAATATTATCTCTGTACCCCACTTTAACAAATTCTCCTCGGACTCGAGTCAATCACCGGAAACAAAAACTCGCGTTTCCTGAAACTGGGAAATCGTTACACTCCCTGAAGTACAAGAATATTCTTCTCCCTCCAACCCCCGTCCCTCCCCATCCTCTTTTTCCATATTCAATCATAGATTTATATAAATAACAATATATACACGAAACCCACGGTAACATCTACGCGCATTTACTTTCCGCCGTAGGAGCGCCGCGCACAAATATCAATCAGTGGAGTCAAGAGTGGAATCAGGGTGGCCGAGTGGTTCCACATAATGCTGCAACCGGAGGTGAGAGAGCGTTGCACACCCGTGTCTCGTGTCCATTCGTCGGTGGCTGTGCAGTTACGACACACTGGCCACCTACACAACCTCATCCACCCTCAGCACACTATCGAACCCCTGCCACTACCGGTATTCGTACTCACACACACACACACACACACCCTTGTGGAAAACGAATAAACATATCCACTAGCAAAGCTTACCGGCCACGTTCGTACACCTATACAAAGGTTTACGAAGGTATGTACTTACATACGTATATGTGTATACGTATCTATGTATTGGTTCCTGGTAGCATGCGGTACCGTCAGCTCTAGGGACCCTATATCCTTGGATGTGTGCCTCATGGTATCCAAAGTATCCGCGTCTGTGTGCGTCTATCGGAGAGCATGGTGAGCGGTTACGTGGGGGTGGAGTAGGGACGAAAGAGGCGGTGCCACGGAGGCGGAGTCTCCATCGAAAATCCCGGCGTGCATCCAACATCTGTGTGGGTGTTCCTGCCAGTTCTCTCACTCCCTCTCCACGTGAATGATCAGGCCTTCTCTTCTCGCGTGTGTTCGTTTTTCCTCATCTCTCTCTCTCTCTCTCTCTCTCCCCCCGGGGTTTCTGTCTCGCTCAGTCTGACTCGCGACTTTCGTCCGTCATCGCATGGGAGTCCCTCCACTATCAGACCCGTTAACAGCAGTCGGCGTCGAGGCACCCGCTATAACGTCTCTCACATCCCCGGGCGCCGGTGCTCGACGTTCCTGACCTGTACGGCCGATAGGCCGGACGGAAATCAGTGTACCCAACACCCCCGGAAACGCTTGTCATCGGACGGTGAAACGATTGTTAGAAGAACACATCGCACGAAGTATCAATTTGCTAAAACTGGACTAGGTGATCGGTTAACGATAAGGAGAGATTTCGAAGGATCACGAAGATAGGTGATTGAAGACATTTACTGGTGGTACAAAGAAAAAGAGAGAGAAATAAATAGAAGAAAGGATATATCGAGATAATAATTGGTAATCTAGGATGAAGTCCAGCAGAGAGTTTTGAAGATTTCAAGGGAGTGTCAGTGGGGAAATATATCGAGAGTCTACGAGATCGTCGTGTATTTTTTTTGTTCCCCCTGAAGAATAGGGGTGTATATTGTTTTACTTAAAGACTTTGGGTGGTGCAAGACACTCGTTAGGGTGCGAATGTTGTGTACAGTGAGATAGAGGATTGTTTTGTAAGAAGAGCGAAATAGTGGTTTGCATATTTTTTTTTTATCGAGCACGATGATGGAAGTGCAGCAGCAACACTCGCCTGTAGGGGTGGGTCCTTTGGACTTTTCGCGAAGGGGTGTCGCCGAGGCATCCGCTTTTCGGGTTGTCAAACCGAAACAACCGGCTTCGTCGCTCGTGCATCCGCAGGCGTTGTCGCCAGAGACGAATAACAACGAGAATCTTCAAGAAAATCCGCAGGTTCCCATAGAAGCTGAAGGTAAAGATTTGTTTCTATTTCTTTTTCCTTTTTTTCCCTTCTCACGAAACTCGGTATTTTTCTTCAAATGTAATGAGGAACGGGGTGAAATAGATTGATTTAACAAATTCACGATTATTAGATCGTATCGTTCGATTCGCAACGATAATATATAAATTTGGATTAACGAAACGCGTATCGATGATCATTTTAGATAATTACAATACACGTTACAACCGTCACTGTGCATCATCCGAATTATCATTGCGGTTTCAAATCGCAGCCCCGTCATCTGTCCGACCACCGTCAAATCCGCGATACGATCATCGACATTCTCTCTATCACATAGACACAAATCATTCCCGATACTCATCCCATTGTCCCGTTATCATTTTATCAATATAGACCACAGAATGCATCACACATGGAAATCAACATTCCAACCCTATACTCATGATACAAAATTATCCCCGTCACTTTCAACGTATGACAATGTTAATCCTCAAAAAAAGCATCGTTTCTTTTTTCAAACACACAAATATTTCAATTTTCAAAATCATCACTGTCACACTAGTATCTATTTCTCCCTGAATCTCGTCGAAACTGGTTTCGCTCGTCATCGCGGGCATCAGCCCCGCGTGAATTGCTAGCAACCCCTGACATTCATCTCGTTGTCGCCTGTCATCATGCTATCTATTACCTGGCTATTATTCACGCCCTTGAATCCGCCATCCGGGCGTGCGATTCGCGCGTGTACACGCGTGTGCGCGCGGTTTTCCGTCCCCGTGAAACCGATCGACTCTGGAAACGGGCCACCATTGGTCCCTTGGAAGCGAGTACAGGCTACGTACACGCACACAAACCCACCGAACCAGGCCTATACGTGCGTACGTGTACTTTGCCACGCGCGCTACTGTGTGTGTGTGTGTGTGTGTGCGTTTTGTACGCGTGGGTGCGTGCAGGTGCGTAAAGGGGCACACAACAACGGCCGTTCAACAGGTGAGAGGGGACGGTCGGCATTAGATGGCTGCCTATACTAATACTGCTAATCGGGGTAATAGGCTAATGCAATAATATCAACCCACTACGGTGTCAGTAGTCTGCCTAAACGGGTTTACACGATAATTGCCAGGTGATGGGCAGATCGCGGAGAGGGTTGTTCGTTGACGTTGACGTCTTTTATCATTTTCTTGCATCTGGGGGCTATCTAGTGATTACTGTCGAAGAATCTGATCTGTTTTATCGAGATCTTGAATATGTTACCAAGGGTCTAGTTATATTGTGTGTTATTCGGGAAAAGGATAGATTCATAGAAGACGATGTAATTACTTGTATTAATATTCCAAGTTTTATTTAACACTAGAACTACCGAGGATTAATTCGGTATATTTAGAAGCATTCGATAAATATGTTTTGAAACAAAGAAATAAAGGGGGATAGTACATTGATCGATTGAATTATTTGCATAGAGAAATATGGTTATGAAGAATTTTGGAAATCGCAGTGTTATAAACTTAAGCGATTCTTAGAAGAAGTGCGGAACCGGTCATTTTGACCCCCTTGGTAGTTCTAGTGTTAATAATTTTGGAGGGTCATTAGTATCCAGTGATAGTTCCAAGAGAATGTGTCCCCGGATGAATTTTTTTTTTAATACTTTCACGACAAATGTCTATTTCCACCGTTTCCTGGAGAAAATCACGCTGGATTTACCGTTTATAGATTTACGACCGGACGATAGCGCGAAAGAGACGACGCGGGATAAGCGTTGCACGAACAAACGACGATATCGATGCTCTCGGTGACAAACACGCATTACCTGCAGTGTGTACACACGCATATCGATGTTGTTATACCCGACCGCGCGGTCATCTTATCTTAACCGCGTGGTGTGCCCCGCTATATAGGAAAATATGATTTATTTCTGATAATCCTGCGAGAATGAGATAGCCTTTGCGGCGTGGCGTGTTAATCTCGAAACGCTATCTCAGATTATCCCGGTCGGTTCCTATATATTGCCCGGATTACGGATTTCACGTTTTTTTTTTGTTGTATTTTCTCTTTCGTTTTTTCGTCGGTTCTTGATACGTTCGTCAATCGTCGGGATAGATGCTAGTTATTCCTCGTATGACATAATTAAATCCACAATATCCCTTGTTCATTATCATTCGTTTCTAACGTTGCTCCTCGGAGTCTGCAGCGAAGTTATAGATTTTAATAATTACTCGCGAATCTAATCGTTTTTTTTTCTCGGTATCGTATCCAAAAAAAAAAAAGGGGGACAACCGATAATGAAGATCGATAAGGTCTGTGATTCGATTAGCATAGTCACGGGAAGAACGTAGAACGGGAAGTCTGAATTCTTCTGCGCAGAACCGAGTGCCGATCGAGGAAACCAAGGAGGAGAATGAATGGCGGATGTTCGTGGATAGGAATGCAGGTTTCGGAGAAAGAAAACGAGTAATGGGTCGGGGCACGGTTGATAAATAGAGAAGGGTCTCCCCTCCTTTCTAATAAAGACGCTCTTGTCGAGGGGTTGATCTTTCCTACGAACCGGGAATACGAAATTTGTCAAGGCTTGAGACGTCACTGCCGCGCGTTAGTGGCGTTGTTCCGTCGACGCAAATAATGATGCATAAACGGCCCGGAAATATGTTCGATCGTTTCCCCATTCGTTTCCTCCATCTTTCCATCGTGATGTTTTCACGTAACATTGAACCAAACGATCCCTCTTCTACGTTGGACACGAACGATTCTCATCCTTTTCTCTGTTTCTCTTTTCTTTTCAGGTGGATGTAACGTACGTTTAATGTTCCCGAGACTGTGGGCACCTTTCGGTAACGCCACCGAGGTCACGAACTTGCCGCCCTTACCGAAAAGTCATTCAGGTACGTGCTACACGTCAGAAAGTATCTATTTTATCGACGTTCTTACGTCGAAAAGGAAAATCTAGTAGACGGTGGACGTTGAGCGAGTCGAGAATAACACTAGACGTTAGTGATTTACAAAAATTGACTGACGTGAAGTTTCAACCCACTTACGTGAATAATCCATTTCATTCAAAAACAGAAAAAAATGAAAAATACTAATAATCTAATCTACTAATCAAATTTATTTATATCCCTATAAATATCATCTATTTAAATTACTATCTAACATCATCCCTGATAGAAAACGATGTACTATGAAATTGACTCGGTTGAAAAAAAGAATGTTAATATCTACTTCTTAATGGTACATTAATATGACATAGCGCGGTTAATCGTTCAGATGAAAAAGGTGTAGATGGGCGGCCTCTTGCTCCGTCCGGCTTCCTCCTCAGCCCGGATGACAAGTAGTTTTTATTTGTCGATCGTTAAGAACGACCGGTCGTCCGATGATTGGGATAAATGGTAGCACGCGTCATACCGTGGAGGGACATCGGCCCTTCTAACTCCTGACGTCCCAATTGGAGCAGATTAGAGGCGCAGTACAGGGATTCGGACCGTCGGCCCCTTTGTACTCGTACGACGGTCGGCCTCTCAGTTCTACCTACCCTGAATTAGTAACATCTTGTCATGTTAAACGCCCGTGCATATACCAACCTCTTCCGACTCCTTCTGGGTGCACGTGGCCATTCATCTACCACCAACGTTGCATCTCTATCTATGTATTGTCTGCCGGGTAATCCTCCTATCACATCGACAACGCGATATTCCGTTCTAGCTAAGCGTTCGTGGTTCGAATCCTGGTGAATCGTGGATAATATATATTCTGGAAACTGATTTTTTGGGGGAAACTTTGAAAACTGTTGTTTGCGCGAGTAAAAGAAAGTATAAGTATAAGTGTGTAAATTGTTTCAATCGTTGCATTATTTTTTGCATGCATAGGGTAATTGTATTTATATGCAACGTCGAGGGAATTAGGAAGTTTCGAGTAAAAGACAAAGGTTGGAATTGGTCTTAATAAAAATTGGATATTAATGATTATTATTTGGTACGAAGATGTTCCACTCAGAGTGCGCACTTCAGACTTTGTTTAATATGAAAATTGAATCTTTCTGGAATTTCATTTCTAGGAATATAAAAAGTATTATCTTTTAAAAAGACTTATAAATTTGTATCACGGTGGTCTAACGTATCTGCAATCTAGTAACCCGTACATATTTCCTTTTGAATTGAAATCATCACGGAATCCCTGGTATGTTCGTCATTTTCCATGGTATTAAATCTTTTCATCTGAATGTTCCACTATTTTGTAGCGAAGTGGTAGAAAGGGAAGAGGGGGGGGGGGGGGAAATGTGTAGGTTTAAATAGGTAGTGACGTGCGGATGAAAAATCTGTTTTTGAAAACCCACATCATCCTGTCACTCGCGTCCTATTGATGCCGCCTTTGTAGAAGAAGTTATCCGTATTTCTTTCCACGGATAGGCAAAGAGGGAAGGGGTTTGAAACGTGAAGTGTGTAACGGCTTTAATAGCGGCAGATCGCTACGCAGTAAACGACTGACGGACGACAGAAGATTAAAGTTGGCCGTTAACTCGATCTAATTGTCCCCCCGGCTTGGCCTTCCTTTATTAATCCACGTCCACAACCATCTTCGGCATCGCCATCATCGTCATCCCCCGTCACGAGTCTGTTTCTCAATGTTACTTACGGATCCATCGTTGCGATTCCGTTAATTGTTTTACCAGTTGTCAACGAAATCTTCTATGATAACGCTCGTTACCTAGATCGAACTGATTATCATCACGTTAAACTATACCTAACTTTACCTTTTCATCTTTCATAATAAGTCTATTATACACGTCACGTATAACGATAAATCATTGTTTGTAAGTTCTTTTTTTTTCTCTCGGTTAAAGCCCCGACGTTTTCCCGTAGACATGGTTCGTTATAAAATAATCATTTTCGGCAACGAAATTCTAGCAGACACTCGAAGAATTTTTTTTCCTCCTCGCACGATTCAAAATGGAAACGTTGCTGGTTACGTGCAGAGAATCCCGATGCTGGTTTGCAGATGTATGCAGTACATCCATGTAAATATGCACTGTATGTATGTACATACATACATACATACATACGGACTAGTTGCGTATGCAAGCTCTGCCGAACCCGGACCAAAGTAACCCATCTGCCGGACGGTCGGTACGATGGCGACGGTTTTTCTCGCCGGTTTTGCACCGCCGGTTTTTACCGCATTCCAACGGGCCCAGACGTGGCATTTGCGTAAGCAGTTCTTCCTATGTCGTTTCGAGTCACATCTGTCCGGACTTCCTCTACCCTTTTCTTTCGCTTTTGCCCGAGACCCGTTCTACCATTTGCTCTCTCGATTATTGCCGTTCCCTTACGTTAGACTGTTTCCCTGTGTGTGTTTTTTTTTATATATCGGTATACATCATAATTATTCCCTGTCTTTATCTAATTTTAGAAATTACTTTCAACCACGTTTTCCACGTTCACTTTCGTCATTTAAAAATCACAGGGTGTAAAGATCTAAAGATAAGATTTCCACCTTGAAAAGTGTGACTTCGTTTGTCGTGAAATTAACGCTCGTGTTTTGCTCAAATGTAACAGCAATTTTCCACGCGAGTTTCTCCGGACTACCTTTGATTGTTTGAGATTTTCCAGCGAGTTATTTAATTAAACTTACAATTATTTGGTAAATTTGAACTGTACTTAATTCCCAGACGTCTTGATTATTTATAAATATCTAAGTATATAAAAGAAAAATATTCCGCTATTCCATTATTATTTCCATTCATAATCATACAGCCATTCTTTTTTTCACATTATATCCGAACGCAGTACGTAGTCGTGAGCGTTTCTCATTACATTAGGGTGCTCTAGCGAGTCTCATACCATATTTTGATTCGATTGCAAAGCCACCAGGAGACATGATAATAATCGGCCCTTTCGAGCGGGGATCGTGGAGAGCTTTAAATGCGATTAACCAGCACCGGTGCATTATGTAGCCGGGCACGTGACCGCGTGTCACGCGCACGGATTATAAATATAATATACTGGGTGTACACCACGCATCTTGATACGTGCGACCGATTGAAATTGCCGTTACGAGGGTTGCAGAAAACGCAACGCATTCCGCGTGTCTTCTCCCCCCCCCCTCTTCCCCTCTCCCCATTTTTCCCCGCAGGACTTTCAGTGCCGTCGTCCGATTTTTCCGAGCTCCGGGTGTCGTAAATCACAACGTTCGAGATCATTCTCGATTATTAGACATGCCACGCATTATCCGGTCACGTTAAGCCGCGATATATAAGACTCGGTTCTCAATTTGGCAACGTATCGCCCGTCACTGGAAATTTATTACCTTTCTGTTTGATTCTATCTGGACGGATTATCAGACCGATAAAGATTTTTCGGGTTTTGATTTAAATCTTTACGATTCGTTATCTATCGAGAGTCTCAAATGAGGCATGATTTCCGCCATGATTGCGCGGTATCGATGTTCACCGGTCGGTTCGGATCGATCATAATTTCTTTTTTTATTAAACGATTAATTTTTATTTTCGACTATTCACCTACGTGATCGTTGGAATTTTCGAAATGTATTTCAAATCGTTCACAAGTGTTGCCGGATTTTCGACTGACACTGCACAGCGGACGTATTAGGAGAAGTGTCTGGAGAGAAACGTCCCGTTTCTGGTTCTATGGGATTCGATTTTCTCGACGCGATGCCTCGTTAGCGTTACACAAGCCCCTGTCGCGGCCTCTCTTGCCCTTCCTTCGGATCGGTTAGAAAAAAAAAAAGGACCTGGGCTACGTGACTCAAATCTCATTCGGTCTGGTCCTTCCGCCGAAGAAAACCGTATTTACCCATAGTCTTTCTTTTTTTCCCCCAGATTCCCCGTACTACTATTCCCTATATTTCACTTGTGTTTTATACGTGACGTAACTCTTCACTTATTTGCCAATTCCTTCCCGTGACTTGTTTATGAACAGTCTTATCAATTCGTAGTCGTAATAACATAAAAGAAACACACACACACACACACAATGTCTGAGCGTATTTTAACACCTATCAATCAAACAAACCAATCCTAATAATCCTTGCAAAGTATCTAACAAACATTTCGAAATATTTTCATTCCAGAACGACTGTCCTTCGGGGTAGGCCGACTGGTCGGTTCACCAGCAACAAGGAGTCCCTCGCCGTCGCATTCACCCTGTCCGGATTCCCCACCCTCGGACCGTCGCGACGCCGACGTCGACGTGGACGTCGAGGACGAAGAGGTCGACGTGGACGTGGAGGAGGTTGGCGACGAGGATGACCGCGACGCTTCCAGTCCACCGCGATCATCGACGACGCCTTCGCCAACCAGCGTCGCAACGTCGCCTATCAACCCACCCAAGAGGTCTGGTGATACTTTCAGCGTGTCCGCCCTACTCAGGCCCGATCCACCTTCGGCTCACCTTCAAAATGCCTCCCCACATCGGGACACCATCCACCCACCTCCACCGGGGTCCTCGATGCTCTATCCGCCCCTGCATCTTCAGGGTGGACTCCTGCCACCCCATCCCCATCATCCCCTGTCGTACCTGCATCCTCAGCTGCTGCCTCATCATTTGTTACCGCCGCACCTGCACCCATTGCTACGTGGCGTACATCCAGGTCATCCTGGTTTGCACTCCACCCACACCGCGCACGGGCTTCATCATCCCCATCCACTTGGCGACGTCTACAGCTGCGTCAAGTGCGACAAGATGTTCAGCACTCCTCACGGTCTGGAGGTACGTAATCGATGGGAATTGTTACTTGGGTTTATGTACAATCGGATGTTTCGCGGATGATACTCGATTTAGGTGGTGTTTTCGTTTTTCGTGAGTTGACACTTTTGGTTTTTTTTTGGTGGGAGATTGGTTGGGCTGTAGAAATCAAAGAAAGTGACTGTGGAATGATAAATGTTAATATTAACCCTTAAATGCATTGATGCTATTGGTGCACTGTAGCCTATAGGCACCTACAGGCAAGTAACTTTGTAATAAAAATATTATTTCAAAGGTAATATTTTTTATTTATTTTTCACTTATTATACACTGTTTTTACAGTAAAGCTTGATGAATATAGTATGAAAATAGTATGTAATTTCACGAAGAATTATTTGAATTTTAACAGACTATGAAATTCATCAAGTATTGTATTAATATTTTATTAGATCATTTTTATAATCCGTGCAAATTAAAATATTTCTTCATGGAAGTGATTCTATATTTTTCTCTCGCGTTGAATGTGTTACGATGGTTCGAATAATTTTTGTTTCAGGTACACGCGAGAAGGTCACACAATGGTAAAAGACCGTTCGCCTGCGAGCTCTGTAACAAGACCTTCGGTCATGAAATCAGCCTTACTCAACACAGAGCCGTTCACTCCGCGGAGAAGGTGTTCGAGTGCAAGCAGTGTGGAAAAGCGTTCAAACGTTCCAGCACCCTGAGCACTCATCTTCTAATACACTCGGACACAAGACCGTATCCTTGCCAGTTCTGCGGCAAGAGATTCCATCAGAAGAGCGACATGAAGAAACACACCTACATACACACCGGTGAGTAATCTTTCTAATTTTTACCACACTGATTTAATTCATGAATACGATTCATGAAACCAGGGTAAAAAGAAACAATTTCTAAACTACTTAAGAAATTGTTGAGAAACATTCAGAATATTAAACGGGGATGTTTTTTTCTGGCGGAAAATCCTACGTTTCCGTGATTACCACGTGATTCTATCGCGGTAGAGATGCGGCGGATCAATTAGCAGGAAGCAACTTCGTACGATAAATAATGCAGTTAACCGTCTGGACGAAGTCTTCCCGTAAGCAGGAGAAATCCAGCCGAATCCACGCACATGTGGCCAGTGCATTTTAGGGGTGCCGAGCCCCTCATTTCTGAGTTTCACTCGGTAATAATCGTAATGTCTTTCGGGGCGGCCCATCACCTTGTCCTTCTTGATCGTATTGCTCTCTCTCTCGTTCTTTACTCTCACGATGTGGAGTGGCATCCGGGACCCCCTCAATCTCCGAATGGAATTTCTCGATGACGAAAATTGTCCGTGGGAAACGCAGACAGGTCGAATTTTCCCAGAATCAAACGATCCGACTAGATTTCACCCCCCTTTTTTTTAAAATTAAACTTCCATTTCTTTCGATCGAAAAAAATTTGTCTCTGTTCGTCGTACCTGATTGCTAGATATCGTTAGACATTTTATCAATTAACCGTACTAAATAAAAAAACCATAATTTCCTTCGTTGACCCGCGTGTTTGTCTTTGACAACTTTGTCCAAATTCGCCAAACCAAGGTGCTCGGGGGAAGCATCGAATCCCTCTATCAGCGTAGGTGAGTGGGCGATGGTGTTGGGACACTTGACACTTAGGTGTCTCGGAACTGATGGAGCGACGGTCCTGAAGGAGTCGGTTCCTCGAGGGTTGAAGGTAGCGAGCGGAAGAGTCGAAGGAGGTTTGCGGGAGAGAGAGAGAGAGAGAGAGTGAGAGAGAGAGAGAGACTTCTAGTCAGGGGTCTGGGTTTTGTATCGTCTCCATAGCAACCCTCCCAATGTCTTATCAAATTATCACCTTGTCCTCCCCCATGCTCCTCCTCCTCGTCTCTCTGACTACCATTCTCCTCCCTCCCATCGTTGTTCACCCTCCTTTCGTTGAAACGGCCGAAGAAGGACTCGGCGAAAGAGGATACAAAGCGATGGTCACTTCCGTAGGCTCCTAACAACCTATGGGACCTATGTCCGTTGTCTACGCGTCTCTTGTCCACCTTTCACGCACCACCCTCTCCACGTAGGGTCGCCACGGAACATTTAATTCATTATTCAGGGGGATGAAAAATTCAAACCGGGTAAAAAGAGCCGGCGTCCAATGCCGTTCACGGTCTACTCCGCAATTTCATCGTGGATATTTTACACAGTTCCCCCCCTTTTTATTCTTTCATTCTTTTTTTATCCCAATCCTAGTCGAAAGAATCATCTTTTTCGTCATCATTTTTATAATCTTCAAATACAACTATCAGTTAGACGCTTCTTTTTTCTAACATTAGATATTCTAATCAACAAAAGATTTCGCTTTACCATCCGACTAATTACAGACGGTTCGTTTAAAATCTTGGGTCTCTACTTCAATTAAAATCCTCGATCATCATCCACGTCCCTCCTGTTTCACCACCCACCTACCCATATCCCATCCCCCTGTGTGTAAATCCCTTACTACCGTGACCTCGAGGTGGCTCGGTGGCGTGCGTCAAGCAGGCACACCGAGGGTGTTCTGGGACTCTGTTGCTAATGATAATCAGTCCTCTCTTTCCAGCCGCCTCCTGGCCCTCCCCAGTCCATATTCCCTTCGTCGTGAGCACACGGGCCATGTGCAATAAGGGTGCGGCACCGTCGGATTCCCCGGGGACCGGCATGGCGTAACGTAAAATCATTATTAGGTAGGTAGGTAGGTGGTTGCTGGTGCACACGAGGGGTGGCGAGAGAGAAACGGGGGGCTAACGTTGGGCGGCTAGAGAGCAGCAGAGGAGGGTTGTGAAGCGCCGCTTACGGGGTTGGGAAGTGCGGGAATAAGAGCTCTGCAAATATTGTTCGTGCGCGAGCCAGCAGCCGGAATAGCTACGAGGGGTCGAACTGTTACTTCGCGTTACCTTCCCAGTTAGCTAGCGCCTTTTTGGGTTGCATACTGGGCTACCAGCCGGTTAACAGTCAAGTGTAACCGGATGGCTATGGGGGTTCGGTGCAAGGGGTTGACATTCTCGATGAACGGTGACAGACCGTCGAGTGGCCACACACGCTTTTACTTCAACGAATGAGAAAACACTGGATCTATCTGTCTATCTATCTATCTACGGATGATCTCTATCGGATAGGGAAAATATTTCTTTTCGAAGCTGGTGCTGCGTCCGGGGTTGTGTTGATAGATGGAATGATTCGGGGGAACTGCGAATCGAAAGAGTTTCGGTTTTAGTTGACTTCGACATCAGGTTCGTTCTGATTGTCTGTTTTTGTTATTCGTGTTTTTGATCGATGTATTGGACATTTTGTTATAGAAATTGAGTGAGATGTTCTTTTTTTTTTGGTTTGAGTCTCGATGAGATAAAAGATTTGGATTGTATTAGTTCGTGTGGGGAAGATTGGAAATTCCGGCGAACGTGCCGGCAACATCTTCGCGATTCCACCGGCGGAAAGTTGACGAGCGTGGCTTGTGATTACAGGGGAATGTTATCGATCAAAAACCCACGTCTTCCTGCCATCGAGACAATCGTGTTGCAGGGTGCATGCGCCCTTAAACACACACGCACGGTGGCACGATCGAACGCACAACAGTTACCCTTCTTGTTTTCACAATAAACACAACCTGTCCACTGTCGGTGCAAAGTAAAGTCGATAGGGGGGATGAGAATCGCAGAGGGGGTGGTTGTCGTCTGTATACTTTTCCATCTCACCACGTAGACAATTCTCTATAGCTTCAATGTTTATGTTTCTCGAGATGCTTCATCTTCAAAGAGATGAATTTCCCCCTCCCCCCTCCATACCATCCAGGAAACACGTTGATTAATCACAGTTCCCTGTAAATCATCCCTATCTCATCGGATTCATCCCCGATCCATCAAAATCATTATTATCCCATCATCGAACCCAATCTAACATCTAATTCCCTCATCCTATAAAATTAACCTTTATATTTAACATTTTTCAATTATCCCATAACGAACACTCGACCATTCCCATATTGTTCACTTCGAAAATATTCGGAACGAAACAGTTTCCGTGCGGGTGAACGACTTCCTAATTACACGAGACAGCTCTATAAAGACGTGGAACGTGGCGAAGCGTTTCGTCGGCGTATTATGAATTTAGCGGTGGCTCTAATGTAGGGATACCTGGCCGAACGTCTCCCTCAAACTCACCTCGAAGGTGCGGTTATCGTATACCCGGGGAGATACAACCGTGTAACCCATACAGCCACCTTTGTGGGCGCGTTCACCGTGTGCCTGTGGACTCTATCTCCGTCTGTGCCCCACCTCGTCCCTCTCCTTTGTATGTAGACGACGGGGCTATTAGAGGTTTCCGGCTGACTTGGCGCCCCAAGCATCGGGGGCGCCGCAACATCCCTCTAAGCTGTTTAAACTTCGCGACATGCTCGGGGAGGACCACCATCGTGTTCCCGCTTTTCCACCCGGAACGTCCTGTCTTTCGTCCCGCTTCCGTCTTTTACGACTCGTTAGCAACGACGCATACCTCTCGTCCCCACTGGATAGTTGCTACCGTATGTCTGCAACGACCTGTACTTTGCGGTTTACGTTTGATTCCTCTGGAAAATAGGGTATCCTAGATTTTCGAACAATTGTTTGATATGGTATCTAGTGATAGTGGTGGAAAATTAATAAATGTGACTGGGTAAGTTGCATTTGGTTGATTAATTAATTTATGTATGTTGATGATGGTGTTATCAATTGGGTCGAAGGGAAATAAGTGTTCGTTGATGAGATTCGGTAGGGATAGATATATTACTGATGGGATAGATATAGACGTCGAAATTTCATGACTCGGACAGGTTGATCTTCCGGTTCCCTTCAGATGGTGGGTGGTGTTCTATTTAATGTCACGGTGGTGAGCGGCATAAGCAACCGATACGGCATTAAACATGCAAATTCGACGGTATAACGTTCCACGGGAAGCTAGGCATCATCCATATAGCGTCGAGTGGCGCATAGTGTTCATAGTGAAGCGGCATGATTAAATTTCCAGGGATATCGACATGCCAGAAGCACGTCAAGCCACCCCTCCCCCTACTCCCCCCCCTCCCTCTATCGTTTCACCTGCCGCCATATCTCGCCACTCATCCCTCTGTACCCTCCTTTTTCGCTTCACTACCTATCCGCGTAACCATCCACACGAACAACCACCCCCCGTGCCCGGGGGGGGGGGGTTGAAATTAACTGCACCCAGAATGCGAACGTTGCATTGGCGCAACCCCATACATACTCGTACAAACACTTGAGAGTCTTACACCATCAGCGACAGGTATATCTCTATCATCGAGATACATATATGTATGTGTTGTACATAGATGTACTTAGGTCTGGTTATTAATTTGTTGAATTCTGTTTTAATAATTAATAATAACAGTACGAATGATTTATTCAAGTGTCCAAGTAGATATATCTAATTCATATCGGTAAGTTACTTCCTGCTAATGGCCTCTGTTCGAGCGACTGTAATAGGCGGATAAGACAAAGTCGCTTGAGTCACAATTGTCAATTAAGGTGCACGCACACAGAGGAGAATATAACCCTCGCGCGGACGGCGCAGATCGGATTTGTCACGATTCCTAATGTTGATCGACGCCGTAATAATTTAATAGCCATACATCCGTCGTGATCGTCCGGGAGAGGATTATTACTCCAGATCCCTGCGGTATACCGAAAGCACTAAGGAGCTAACAGACTTAGCTTCGGTATCGTGTTTCTTCCTGCCGTTCTTCGCTCGATTCAGCTCCCCGTTCGGAAATTATTGTGCGGGACTCGCGGCAGCGTGCTTATCGTTCGAGATGCAGGTAAATTATTGCGAACGTATACAAAACAGTAGTATAGACGATTAAAAGAGAAATCAGGTTCTTGAATTATCGTGTTACCATTTTAATATAAAATTTTAGAAAGCTTTGAAATCGATCATAGAAACAGAACAATTGTTTAACAATAATTTTATATCATATCTTTACCATTTAATCGCTGGAATTAATTTTCTAAAATTTGTTTATTACAAATATAATCAAATTATAAGTGGACAATAGAACAATGACACATATATTTAAAAAAGAATTTAATTCTTCTAATATAAACATAGCTCTGTTAATTATCACACATTACATTCAATTAAAATACTAAATTAAAAAATTTCCGAGCGGTTCCTTCAAGTACGGCCAAGTGTTCTCGATTTTTTTATTGTTTACCAGGCATTTCATCGTCCTGCTAGAATATCAGTACCGTGCAAAACATTTCCAGCTGCAGCCCGAACCGCCGCAAATTCCCAGGGCTGTGCTCTTGTCATTGGCGCCCCCGGACCCACCCACCCAACGTTATCCACCCCCTCGCCCTTCCCTCCCCCCCCCTCCAGCCCTTTCGTGCAAATGATGTAGCCCCGTTGTACGTGTCGGAATGTAAAACGCAGCACACCAACACAACGGCCGTCCGGCGTTGTAGTTGCGTCGACAACGCATCCCCCGTGTTGGTATTTTCACCCTCGCCGGGCACTCCATCGGGCGCTGGTAACACGGCAATGGGTGTTACTCGTGTACGCGTGAAATAGTAAATACAACCGCGTTGTTGGATCGACGAGCCTACGACCCATGGGACTGGTAACAGTCGTTGACTGTTGAACGGTACCGAATAGACGTGCAGAGTTTACGGGGTTGAAAGAAACCGGAAGTGTCGACGGCAGGATCAGCGTGTCGAGTAGTTCGTTAAAATACCAGCGATTTAGATTTAATGAATAATATTAAAGTATTATAGAATAATACTTGAGACTATTTCAACGAGTTTTCGTTACCCTAAGTACGATAAATTAAAAGTTACTATACTTATTCGGTATTTCGTGGTATAAAACTGAATTTGAGAACAAAGAAAAAAATGAAACATTGATTTATTAGGAGGGGAATCGTATGAAAATGTAGTTTACCATGAAAAACGATTTACGGACATTTAATTCTGAATTTAGTGCACGGTATATATCGTTTTAAATTGGTCCTTTTTTTTTCTTCTTCGATCGAAATCAGATGTTCGTGAATATAGTAGACGCTCGAATTCTTTTTCCCCCGCCGCGTGACAGAAGTGGAGCTCGCTGGAAAAGATCTGCTTGACATCCTCCGGTAATGCTTACGCGAAGCTTTGCAGACACGAAAGAAAATCCATGCCGCCCCCGATATGAAATATGAGATGTGGTACTTTCCTTCGATTTTTCTCTTTCTCTCGTCTCTCGCGAGGATTTCAGTTAGAGGGTAGGGACGCCCCCAGAGGGTCGGAACGTGGTCGATGAAGACGAGAGGAAATCAATGCCTCAGCCAGAGTCCAGTTCACCTTCGTCTCTCTTTTCCGGCCACTCCTCACCACCGCCTTTCACATTTCCCGTTATGCCGCCATTGAAATGCAACGTCCCCGTCAATTGCCGGATTTTTCTACAAATTGTCACCAAATTTTCATTTGTCACCCAATTAGATTCGAATAACGTGTAATTAATTAGCTTATATTAAATTCCTGGGTCTCAGAAATATTTATATTTTTCAAAATTGTATGTATTAGATTATTTGTATCATAATAATTCAATTGTCATTGAGGAAAAGTGATAAAAAAATCATTCGCAATATGATATACTTCCCAAGCTGACGCAACGTCGAAATAAAACCATCCCGGTAGTCCAATCGGAAAGTTTCTCGGCCGACGGAACCGATGAAACTATCGTTTCGGTTTTCCACGTTCGAGAGTTCCTCTTGCCAGCGCGTAGGGTGGAAATATCACAGGAGGGATGATGTTTCCACCGTACCGTGATAAGTTCGCTACGAGTGAGAAGAGGGAGAAGAAACAACGAGCAAAAAAAAAAAAAATGAGAGAAAAAAAAAACGAGAAAAAGAACAGGGAGAGAATTAACGAAAAAGAGGACCCTCGCAAGATTTCCGGGAGTTTAATATAGTTTTAGGGGCGTCGGCCGACAGCCCGGGGGTGTAATGGCGTCTTAAACCTCAGAGGCTCTCAGCTTCGACTTTCTTCCTTCTCCCGGTTCCACGTTTCTCTTGCCTTTGAAAAATTGAGAGCACGGAATCTGTACTGTGGCGGGTTAAATCTTTGACCAGATCTCTTCTCTCTTTGGAACCACGTACGCGCATCGTCGATGCAGGTGTGTCTTGGTACCGTAACCGTGTACATTTATATATACACGTGTATATATATGTACATGTATGTACATATATGTATCTATCTATCGTATGTACATACATACAGGCACACAGACATCGCCGTGGGGAATGTAGAATGCAGTCGTGTGCATTTCACGTCGTAGACGGAGCCCAGGAGCCACGGTGGCTGGGTTTCTCCGGGAGATAAAGACGGAAAGGGCAACCTCGGTGCGAGAGCTCCGACGGTTCTTGATTTTTATGATCACGTAAATTCCAGAAGGCGTCCCTCTTCTTTCACCCTTCCACCCCTCCTTCTCCTTCGTCGTCGTCGTCCTTCTCCTTCTTCTTCCATCTACGTTTCTGGTAGTGTCTCCTTTTCTCTTTTTCTCCGTTGGTCTTTTACCTCCGCGTTTTTCTCTCGTGATACCAACATTCTTCCGTTCGATGTCCTCGACGGATCGGGAATTTTTCTTGGACGAATATTCAATTCTCACGAAATTTCTATGTTTCATTTTTGTCTGTTTTTTTTTTTGGTTGGAAAGAATTAAAAGATTCCAACGGGAAGAGAATGAATAGGATTATTTTTTATTTAAGTGAACATGATGTCATTCGCAGGATAATTTTCGTTCTTCTTACGTTCGCGATGCGATTTCCGAGGATTTGTTGAATTTTTTTCGGCAATTTTATCGCGATTCCGTGAGGAATCGAATCGGTTTCAAGAAGTAGACAAGCTCGGCGCGATAGCTCGGGAGTTCTTGATTTTACGGGCACGTAAATTCCAAATAGCCTCATATCTCCTCCCTCGTTCCACCGCGGGTCTTCCGGCTTCCCTTAACACTGTGAAAATTCTATTCATTCTGCCGTTTCATCCGGCTACCGTGCTACGAAGGAGAACTCCGTGGAATTTCATCGAGCGCGCGGATACCCGACGAATTCCGGCAGTACGCCCTTGAGAACGCACCCTTAACCCTGAATCCACACCCTCGAATCTCGATTTGAAGTGTACTGGAACCTCTGCGGTTGTTCTCCGTCCCAAAATTCAAATTATTTAACGACATTCCTGGAATCCAATCCCAATTTCCTTTCAACGTGAATCATTCCCGAATGATCTCTCATTTATTACAACGTCCTCGCCCTTTGAATTCCCTCGTCCCTACAATTACATTATCAATCCCATTGTAAATGATAATTATGCAACAATGGTAACCAGGTTGAAACATATCATTCGAGTATAATAATATAAAACGATACTTATCCCCTGAAATAATCAGGTTGAAATCGAGTAAATCGACGAAGGGAAAAAAAATCAAAACCTCGTGTACGTTATCCGAAAAAGAAATCAAGATACCGATCGGGTATAATCGCAAAGGCGATCGACGGACCGGCCGTATCGGCCGGGCGAGATTGAAGGCCCGGCTAACGAGTTGTTTATGGATCCACCCACCACCTCATGGTGATCACGTTTCTGTGTGCGTTTACGTGTGTACGTGCAGCATCAGCTCGGACAGACGTAGCAACGGACGTACGAGCGGATAGGGGAGTCCATTAACGGTCCTCTTTTGCCCTCCAATAGCATAGTTCGCATTGCTGAAACTCTCTCATCCTCTGTTCTCTCTCTAAATTTCCACCCTCTTTCTCTCTCTCTCCCTCTCTCTCTCTTTCTGTCTCTCGTTCTCTTTTCCTCATAATTTACAAACATTCTATCTGTTTCATTCGTCGAGTTTCTTCTTTTATTCTATATTTCTGGTCTCTCTCTTTCTCTTTCTCTATTTTTTTTTTACTTCTTAACTATCGAATCGACCGTCTCTGTTCATCTTGAAATCATTTCCCACCTCTTTTTCCCTCTTTTTTATATAACTTTCTATATACTATCCCTGCCTCTCTTTTCACTCTATTCGTTGTTCTCTCCCTCTCTTTCACTCTCTCTCTTTCTCTTTCTCTCTCCTGGGGTTGCTCTCCCTTTCTTTCCTAGTCAACAGCGGGGTTATCCCGGTGGTAGTCATGGTAACACGGGGGTTGGAGCCGCCCCCGGCCGCCAATCAGAACCCGCGGACGAGAGAAACGAGCGGCTACCCTACCTTTCCATCCACCCCCTTCGTACGCCGTCGTACCGAACCACCCCCCTCTATCCCCCTCATTCAACTACTCCCCTCCGCCACCCCCCCCCTTCATCTTCCACTCTCTCTCTCTCTCTCTCTTCTCTCCTCTCATAAATGTGAGTCCCTCTTTCTTCCACCCTCGCTGCCTCCGCCGCCGGGGAGGCTGAGATTCTCGCTTGGGAGGAAATCTTGACCGGGCGTGCCCCGCATCCCTGATACCACCCTCCCCCCCACCACCCCTTTGGAAAGACCTACACCTTCGCCCGGAGTATCTGTCGGGGCTTCGTCGAGGGTTGTATTCGAAGACGATATCGCCGGGCGTCGAGTTAAGCACCGGTACTTTCGAATTAACGCTTCCTCCGTTGCCAGAATGCTGGGGGGGTGCCGAGGGGGTGGAAAGCTGGATTGTCGTTGGAGAGATTTCGATCGGATTCTATACCGTAGGATTTTCGGTCCGGGGTCGTTCGCGGGTTTTTCACGGGAGATTTAGATGGAACTTTTTGTTGTTTTTGTCATTTGAGATGGGTGGCGATTGGATAATTTTTTTGGGGGGTTGTTAATTTGGATAATTTTCTTTAATTTTGGGTGAACGTTGTATTTCGGAAGATTGAATCGTTTGTGTAATAATGTAGCGTTGTAAACTTGTAAAGCAGTAATTGGGTGTTTTATAGGACTTATTAATATTCCCTATGCCATAGGGACAGTTTTTTAAGATTAATTTAGAAAAAGGGAGAAGCGAGGACAATAAATTGATCGGTTTCATTATTTACATTAATTTCATTTATTTCTGTTTTAAAGAAATATTACCTTTTACTCAATTTTAATTTCTTTGTATATATTTTCCTATATATATAAACATAGTTACCTACAATTTTAGAAAACACACTACTATAAATTCCAGTGCCTTTTACAAGATATTACAACCCATTAATTTGACTATCTCGGTAGTTCTACTGTTAAATATACCAACGCACACGTCACTTATCCCCCTGTTTATATTAATTAACAAATAAAAAACGATCTACAGAATTTCCTTAACCACGGTGTCCATCGTTTCTGTTCCAGGTGAAAAGCCGCACAAGTGTCAGGTGTGCGGCAAAGCGTTTTCGCAGAGCAGCAATCTGATAACGCATTCGAGAAAGCACACAGGTTTCAAGCCGTTCGCCTGCGAACTTTGCGGCCGTGCTTTCCAACGGAAAGTCGATCTCAGAAGACACAGGGAAACTCAGCACGCCGATCTCAGTACCACGCCGAGACCGGCGATCGGTTCGATTCCCGGGCAAAATTCGTTGCCCAGCGGAAATCCGCCGATGATGCAGTGAATCAAACTAAAAAAAAACAAACAAAAGAAGAAAAAAGGAAAACGGAATTTAGGCGTAACGAGAAATTTCAATAAACTGTAATATTTCGTCGTTGACGAGGATCTTGAAACGAGAAAGTTGACGAGCGGATATTTACGGAACGGTGCAATTAAAAAAAAAAAAAAGAGAAATCTTTTACGACAAGATCTCATCGCTTTGTTGTTGAAGTAACGGTAAAACTTTTTATTAACGAAGCCGTAGGTACTCTGATTTCTACGTCGATGAGAATAGACACTGTATTTATATTTAGCCACATTCAGGAATCGATGCGGTTCGACCCGTGTTATTTTGTTTTTTTTTTTAATTTTTTTCTCTCGTGAGGAAAGTGCAACGTGGCGATGCACCGAGTTATACTTATTGTTAGAGGAAAAAATCGGGTTCGAATTGAATTTCGTCGCATTCCGACGTGAATATTTCTACGAAGTTCTAGCAAATGAAAGATGTGTGCAAGTGATTACGCGTAATTGTTAAGGAAAGCTGTACATTCCGTGTATGGTTCGAGCAAGAGAAGCACGAAATTAAGAGTTTTAACGATCCTTTTTCTTGGGCGAACAACGGCGTTCGGCGATTCGTTGGGTTTTATTGTTCTTGTTTCCGTTTCTGACTGTCTCGTTTGTGTT
This sequence comes from Mimumesa dahlbomi, assembly GCA_917499265.3. NCBI lineage: Eukaryota > Metazoa > Arthropoda > Insecta > Hymenoptera > Crabronidae > Mimumesa > Mimumesa dahlbomi. The sequence continues at coordinate 6,072,798 of OU824124.1, forward strand.
TGTTTTTTTTTCTAGCGATCTCTTTGAAACGAAAATAGACGAATATAGTCAGGGTGGGAAAACGATCGTTTTTATTTCCGGATGTCGGCACTCTCCATGCTAAAATCATTCATTAAATATTGATAATCGATTACTGTATTTCTCTTATTAAGTAGATTACTCACACGTTACGACGATCAATCGAGACCGGTGCCTTTGACACGAGAGTAAATCTAAATTGTTTTTATCATAGTTGTACTTAAAAATCTTTCCCGAACGACGTCGAATTTCCCGCTGTGTTTTCCAACGAGATTTTATTTATCGAATATTATGAAATACGATGAAAAACGTCTGCCGGACTCGTTTGATCGGCGTTAATCGACGATGTGTAAAAGTACGAAGTGAAAAAAAAAAAATGAAACACGTACTGTATGTTGCATATCTCCCGCACCTATCGTTCAAGAAAGGGCATCTCCTATCCCAAAGTTGCAACTGTGACCAAAAATTGTAAATAGCACGTAGACCGTATCTCGCCTAGCCTAAGCGTATAAATATATACATATATAAATATGAATATAAAATGAATCGAAGCTATAAATATTATAAATAGAGACAGACACGTTAGGAACCCGGTCGTTCTAACCAAGGGGGGATGAAACATCCCCCCTACCCCCCCAGAAGTCTCGCCAGGAAGTAATTATATTCTTCTCCTCTTCTCGCTATCGAAGTTTTTATTGTTGTACCATTACTATCATTATGTAATTATTGTAATTAGAAACTCGCTATTAATATTATTGTCATTAATTATTATTATTATTAACAATAAACGCTGTTACCATTTGTAATTCTTCTACCAGCACGTGATCCCCAAAACTATTCTATCGTCGAGTTGGAAATTAAAATAATCTTCCATAATTGAACATTTTTAGCCGTTGATCATTTACACGAAGAAATTAACAATCTTTTCATTTAATCGTCAATTTAGACTCTTAACATTTACGATTTTTACTTTCATTGATATAACCCTAATCGATTAATACTTTAATATTTATTTAATCACCATTCTTCATACTTAAAACATCGATATTATAAATATAATATTATAATAGATACTCTGTCACTGCTTTCGCATCCAGTCGACAGAATCTACTTCAACAAATTAATGACTTAACCATCGATGAAGTATACTCCCCGATGCAGAGTCCAATTAATCATTGCCCAAGAATCTGGTAGCTGCGGATCACGGTCGTTTCATGGCTCCACGATCTGCTCGGTGTAATTCAGGGTTAAACGGCCGTGCCAATTAAGCAGACTACCCCTGAGAACCCCTTAACGGCCCAATATGTTTTCCGCCGAGTTTCGTTCGTCGACTTCTCTCTCTCTCTCTCTTTCTCTCTCCTCTTTTCTCTCTCTCGTTTCCCCGGGCTCTCTCATTATTTCGCTCAGGGACGTACGACGAGTCCGGGGTGGAGAGTTTCGACGTGAGATTTTCCGGAGGACCTTCACCGGTTCACGAGGACACGGAAAACAGGGGGTTGCGGGGGGAAAAAGAGAGGAACAGTGAAACGAACGGAAGAATGGAAAAGGACAGTTGGAAAGGGGGTTGCATGTGGGATGGTAGGGGGGTGAGACGAGGAGGAACGGCATTACAGCACTGACTGCACGACACCATGACGCAGCCACGGGGGCAGATTGGACAGTTATTGCATTCTGGGTAAGATTAATTGATATGGGGACTCGCGGGGGTGGCGGAGCACCGGTGCCGCTTAAATCGTGTCTCAGGAATGGGGATGAGAGCGGTGATTAACCGATTGCACCCGTGAACGGAGTGGAACCGAAAGCCAGCCGAACCCCCACCCCCTCCCCCCTCTGCTGCATTCTCTCTAATAGCCATTGAGTAATAGAGAGCCTCTCATTATTAAATAGCTCGCGTATCGTCGGTGTGCGTTTAGTTTGTAGATGTAACGACGTGATTACCGGTGGCTGTTGCCATGGTTACGTGTCGGTTGCTGAGATTTATTAAACGTTGTTAAATTTAATCTCGTCCGGATAAAGGGAGTTCTTTTTTTGTATTTTTTTTTTCTTTTACGAACACTTTGCTTAACGCGTTTAATAAAAATTCTTTGGCCCGTTTGTTCCGTCGAATTGTGAATCGCTATGTACCAACGTATCAAAAAACTACCCCCTATAAATCTTTGTATTTTTTAATTACGTTCATCGATCAAGTATCAATTACCATGACCATCGAATTAAACCTCGTAACGAGCGTACGTAAGATCATGTAAAATTCTCCCTCGAGGGGTAGGTGGGTGGGGGGGAAGGGGGTGTATACATTTTAATTCAATTCCACGCCGGAGACTTTGACCCAACGATCTGCATCGAACATCAAGAAAATTGCGCTACAACCAGACAATTCCGTGAACTACCCTGCACAGCGGCAATACCATGGGCTGCATCCGGCCAGGTACTCCCGGGTAGTACCAATTTCCAGTATTTCCGGCATCACAATTTCCCGTAGTATAACCGCCAACGGTACTCCGGCCAAGAGGACATCCAAGGTTCACGTCATATTCAACGGCTGTCCAGGGCCGTATCATTCCGCGGTAGAAACGGCTGTAGAACGTTCGAATACGTTTAGAGAAAGAGAGAGAAAGAGAGAGAGAGAGAGAGAGAGAGAGAGAGAGAGAGAAAAGGAGAGGGGACAACTTCGTATACCAGCCGCATGCGGATACACCTTATGACTATTAAGGTATTCACGGCCCCTCAGAGGACGCCCCAGTTTGAAATATGGCAGCATGGGTCATCCTCTGTATACCAGAAGGAACACCCTCTTTCACCTCGTTCTTTCCATCGTGCCACCGAACTCGACCCCCCCTCCCCCTTTTTATCCCGCGCATCCCTTCCCATCCGTATCATCCCTCTATTCCACTCTTTATCTTTTTATTTCTGGTATCTCGGCCCTCCTAACCGCGTTCATGTGTGTTCAGGTGGATGTGGAGATACGTATATAGAGGGGGGGGGGGATGCTGGGGATGCTTATACCATCCGCCCGTTTTCCATATTATTTACAACCCCCCCGTTCCACGCGTTACTTCGCAATAACTCGAGGTCGCCGCGGCGGCCGACCGGCGAACGCGAGAGTGTCACCAAATTGGTGGATACCGGGGACGTCGTAACCTGTCCCGCTCCTTGACATCCCTGAGTGATGTACTATCGCTGCGAACCGACACAGGATGTGCTAGAGTCATTGGAATTTGGGAATCGATACGTTTCACCGGGTGCCGATACTTTTATTAACCCCTTCGGACCCTGTGCACATTGTAATGTACATAATACTTTTCGTGTTGTATTTTAATACGTATAGGTTTAAACTCAGTTTCAACACTTCATGTAGTTACCAGTGAATTTAATATAAAAAAATAACGTCTGAAATAAATATTTTTGTAAAAAGTATATTGTATATAAAAGTGTATATATAAAAGTATAGTTTATTTGAATTTTAATTTGGTTTTTTCATTTTTCTTATTTAATTATGTTCTCCTTACAAAGAGAACATAATTTCTTTTAGAATATTGTCCCTGAGGATGATCCCAAGAAGGATCGAAACGTAGGACCGAACTTTCAATTATTAGAATAATGTTCTCACCTGTGGATGGTGATATACTATAATTTAATATATAAGTAATTTTAATTTTTATATATATATATATATATATTACTTTTGAAGTTTGAAGATCGTAATAAAGGCCAAGTAAGTTATTTTTTACACAAAAAGTATATTGTTGCTTTCATTCACATGAATTACATTAATTTTAGTATAAAATCATTTTTTGTTAAACGAAAAAAAAAATCGGGTCTGTAGGGGTTAACGCGTTGTTGCGTTCGTGTGTGGATGGTTAACATTTTGAGGGATGGTTTTCGGGTTTGGGGAAAAAGGGGGAGGATTGGTGAATTTTAATTAATAGCAGATTTTTGGAAACGCGGTATTTGGATGACTTCTGAGTAGCAGGAGGAAAATGTGCGAAGGAATAAATGATGAATGATTTGATTGATTTTATAGTATAAGTGTATGTATATGTCGTACTTTTATTTGTAGTAGTTAACGCGACAAGTATCGAGGTTTGAAAAACAGAAATTAAGGGGGGTAGTAAATTCATAGATTTAATTGTTTATAAATAGAAACGCACTGTTATGAATTTAAAGCACTTTTAGAAGAAATTGAGAATCAGTCATTTTAACTACCTTGATATTTCTTGTGTCAATACTGTATAATTATGTTTCCTTTCAATTTGTTTTTAAGAGAATAATTAATGCAGTGGGTTATCAGCGATTTCGAATAATTTGGTTTTTAAACTTTTCGAAAGAATGAAATTAAAGTACTGTTTTGAAAATGAGAAATTGATTCAGAATCCCTGTAAAAATTTAGAAAAATATGACTCATCATTTTCTACAGTTCTCTTCCTGTACTTTGTATAACTCTCGTTTTTCGCGTATCAGCGTCAATTAATTCGCGGTTTATCGCGAACTCAGCACTCGTTTGTCCGCCCCTGCTGTCTGGCGGACTTCGCGAATCTCAGATTCGCTCGCGAATTCCTGGAATTCTCGCGAAACGAATCGCGGCTCTCGCCGATGATTTTCCAGATGCTTGAATGTCGTCTACGTTATCTCTCTTTTTTTTTTTAAATATTTAGTATAATTGTTCGAGTTGCATGGAACACTTGGAAATTGTTTGGCCAGGTTAAATCTCATTTCGCGAAAATGTATAATCTCTTTCCGTACGCCGGGAGGATTTTCGTGTCAGGCAAGCGGTTACAAGAGTGGGGATTAAAAAACGTCAATTCGCAATTATCGTCCACGTAACGTTGCCCGGGAACACGGTTAATGGAATTTTTGAGAAGGAGATTATATCTCGCGCTTTATCCAATTTTCGCTGTTGCATGCCACGCGCTAATTCTCTCCTCGTCGTTTCACATGGATCGTGACAGTATGAAGTTTCCTTCCTCTGACACGTACTATCATGTATACAGACATTTCATTGCCAATAAATTCCACTTTAACTGCGATGCAAATTTACTCGACTTCCGAAGATCTTACTTGAATTACCATCGATTGAAATAGAGACAAATATTTTAGTCGTTTATTTAGAAATGTGAAACTATACCTACGTTTTATCTCGATATATATATTATGATGATATAATAAATGCTATATCGATATCTATACGTAAAATAAACTTACTCCATTTCAAAAATAATCAAACTATTTCGAAAGTTTCAAAATAGTAGAATAATCAGATTATTCAATCATATTTAACCTTTTTCACTGCTGAGTTTCGCATGGGAGTTAAAAATATTCAGATGCGAAAATCTACCATTTCAGTGACTCTAAAGAAAGGTTTGTGTGAAAAAAATTCATCGATATTGATCTCGGTATTGTTCACCGGCAAATTCATTAACTTATAATGAGCGTTTTCTTGTTCACAGGTCGATTAGGTTCCGCGGACCTAATCGACCCTGCGACAGCCTGTCAGGAAGCTCTGCCATTTGTCAGTAGGCTTTTCTAATAACGAGTAGGAGTCTCTCTTACGTCGGGAGAGTTTAAACAAATCGCCTGGCATGGAACAGGAAGAATAAAACAAATGGTTGCTTACGTTTGCAGGGAAGAAAGGGGCACGTCGCACGCTCCGACGCGATCAATCAGGCGTCTCCGGTCGGACTGACTCAATAGAGTGAAGGATTGATCGAACTTACCTGGCTGCCTTTGAATATAAATTCTAAATATTCTTTATCCCCCTCCAACGAATCATTATTTTACCACTGAACACCGATAAACGTCCGGAAATGGCAAAAGAAGTCATTAAGAAATTATCACACGTTGGAATTAAAAGTCTAATTTATTAGACAACTCAATTCTTGCTTTGGAAATGCTTTGGAAATATAAATAAATCATCTTTTTGGGGACGAATAGAGACATTCTGAAAATATGGGTGGTATAAAATTATAGGGTTATATTTAACGAAATTATAGTTTTACTCTGAAAACTTTAGAAAAAGTAATTTGCAAAATCAACCTTAGGCTGCTCTAAACCAAAGAATTAAACAAATAATTTTAATTACAATTATACTAAAACATAATATTATGTACTTGACACTCTCTTTTAGTTATATGAATCGTTTTTGTCAGATAAGTCTTCAATTAATTTCTTACATTGTTACACGATCGATAAATTAAATAGTTATTACTTTAATATTAATTACTCCAGCGGTAAATTATTAAATTGATCTGTCCATCACAAATAAATACTTACGAGATCCAAAGTCCCAAATCCACGAACACCCACACCAATACTCAACATCCAACATATACTAAAAAAAGTCTCTCAATTTAAATACCATCTTTGTCATCGAATACAGAGATATCCAAAGACCCGTCCGCGGTGTTCCCCAGGTATCGTCCGGGCTACCAGTAAAGTCACCGGGAGATAAAGCAGAAATAGGTCTATCGCTGTGTGTACGTGTGGGCGATGACGACGTTCCCAAGGGTGCGCGATTCATTACCGATCTTGAATAAATGATCGCGTGGCAGTATCGACGATTGCAGGCGAATAGGCGGCCGGGAAAATACTTTCGGAAAGTGATTATTCGTCCGGCGATGTCCTGTCCGATAGGACGAAATCGACCCCCGAGGACGTGCATCGTGCCTACATCCTGGCACCATGTATCTCCTTTACCTGCATCATTGATGATCCTCCTAGGCTGACCCGTCGTTTCGCCTGTTTTTTTTTCTTCCGTTTTCTTTCGGCCCAGGACGTTCCGCACGCTCTTCTCCGCACCACGTCGATACTGTTTATCTTCCCCGGCGTGTGATTAGTCCGCGCGAACACGCGAACGGAGACGCGGAAAATTAACGAGCTCCGCGGATCAACCACTCGGGAATAAGGGTTCGTTAAGGGAAGTGGAGGTTAGTGGAAGATCGGTTGCACGGTGATTCTGCAATCGAAAGTTGGATATAGACATACGGTATTGAAGACAAGGAAAGTATTGAAATTGGATTTTTTAGGTTGGAAAATATGGTTGATGTGTTTTAGGAATGGTGAATATTGAATATTTTTGTGAGATTATATTTAAATGATTATAGAAATCTCAAGAATGTGATCCTTAAAGTTTGTTTTACGTTCAGTTTTTAATTGATAGTATTTTGAAATAATTATCGGTTTAATTTAAAAGACAAATTTGGTTATAATAGTTTATATACGGTGAATGATTGCTACCAGTGACGTATCACAAATTTTCCAAAACATTCAGTCGCCCATACATGCGAATAGTGACTATAAATCTATAATATAAACTACATAGTAAAATATTTTCCAGAACTTGATTTACACCACGCTTTTCATCCCTCGTATAAAAACTACCTTGGCGTTCCGTCATAAAATATTTCTCGCCATCGAAAACGCGGTCTCGCGCCACTGTCCAGATAAACAAACTCAATTAGAAAACGCTAGAATACGCGAGATAATACCCCTTTAACCCCGGGTAACCTCACGATTTCCAGGTCCATTTCACCGAGTACCCTCTTCGGGCTAGAAAAATTCAAATGGAATCACCAAGTGCAACCCTCCCCTCCTCTGATGTCCCGTGCATAATTCCGCGGGTGTCCTCGCGGACGTATCGACGCCTACCTGGACCACGTACAAGCCGTAACTCAGTTTCGAAATGGATCGTCTCCCAGGAATACTTTATGCGTGCTACACGTCATTCCGGTCGCCTGGGTGATGCTACCTATTGATGGGGACGAAGAGAAGAGGGGGTGGTAGGGGCAGGGGAGGGGGTTGAGGGTGTAAGACATGGATCTTAGGTATTCTACGCGTCGTGCAATACTGCATCGGGGTTTAAAATGGCGTCGGGTCGCCGGTGGAAAGAGGTGAGGTGGATCAAAAAACGAGCAGAAGTGTGTACGGCGACGCTCGGCGTCGTCGGTAAGAACGACGCTTCCATGGATAGAGGAGGGTCGCGGATAATCATATAAAGATGGCTTCGGCCGTGGAAGAAGGTGGTAGGTATCAACTTTTGATCCTTCGATATCTCGAACAGGGACCCCTTCTAGCGCGTCGGTATTCAAACGGCTCTAACTCGATATAAGCGACGCTCCCCAAGGCATCCTTCCGCCGACGACGACGAGGAGGACGATCCGGAGGACACCTATCCCAACCCACCCCATACACCAACCAACCCGCCACCCCACCCCCCAGCGACCCACGAGTCACACCCACCCTCCAACGAAATAAGAGTATCCTCTTGCACGACTGGCGAATTCAATTTGCATCCTGGCTTCAATTTACCCCGTCCATCCTCCATCGGGGTCGAGGCGATCTTCTCGGAGTACGAAGCGTAGTGTGATCTATGGTGGAGAGACACGGGATATATTTGAATGGAAATGGTAGAAGCGTATGGTGGTGAGATGAAAGCGTACGGTGGTTCGGGATGATGGGGAAGATTATGGGTGATTGTGTGATATGGATTTTTTAAATCTACTTGTTTGGGATTATGAATAATAATTTGTAGTTAATTGATTAGTGGGGGAATTGGAATTGTGTTGTTTTAGAATGATATTGATTTGTTTTCGTATGAAATTTTGTATTTTTTGAATGTGGTGTTGTTGAGAAGGATTTGTTGAATTGGTTTTGTTCTATGGGGAAATATGGCGGATTTGAATATTTCTGTTTTAGCAACGGTGCGTGGGAAATGTAGGAAACTGTGGGATCATTGGTGGAATAAGCAGGTTGTTATGTTATTCAGCACGTTATGGGATTTACCATGGGATGGTAAGACCGTTTTCCTATGATTTCGAATAGTTGGAATCTAGGATTAATATAGATTAATAGTAAGAATGAGGTGTAGAAGTTATATTGTATATGTACATGTATTCGGAATGAATTCGTCTTAAAAAAATCATCACGTAAACTAGGGTCGCTAGATGCAATTCTCCTTCTATCAGAAGGAGCGAACTATCATTACGACACACAGAATATAAGTACACCTCGTTCAAGCTATTTAATCTGAATTCAGCGAGAAATCGGTAACGTTGAGAGTGACTCGAAAATGGTAAGGGGTCCTAGAAACCTTTTTTCAAAATAGAAAAATTTGCCCAGAATGTCATGTCTACTCTCATATGTTATCACAGACAAGATATAGAAAATCCTATACATTAAATAAATCAATCACATTGACAGTCAGTAAATTAAATTGTTTCTATATCCATATACGATAAAGTAGGATGCATTCGGCAACCTGTATTAAAAATTATTGTAGAAAAAATGTAAAAATTGAAAGAAAAATTGACTCTGACGTAAAAGTAACTGTTTCTGGTAATAAAAAATATTTTTATATAAGACTTTAATCTAATTGGTATTCGTTTTATCGAATATAGGAATGATTGAGGGGAATCGATGAGAAAAATTTGCAAACAAGTATATCGTATTGTATTTTAATGGTAATCATATCCAAGAGTACGCCGCTGCGTTTTGCAAGAACCATCTTGTCGGCTTAATTACAGATTACATTACTATAAAATGATTAGAAGCCACATACTCCCTATTTACGTCTCCTGCAAGAAATTACGCGCCTCTCCAATACACGGAAAGATCGTTAATTGCGTTTTTACTTTCGTCGATGAGAAAAAGCCAATTCGATCGTGGAAAACGAACGCCCTTGTGTGTCGATTGGCTGCTGATTTACATGGAAGAGAATCGGAAACGTGAAATTGTTCGCCGTAAATCTCAGATGAATCACGAAACTGTCCCGATGGACTTTTACAGAATTAAAAATCAAAACCTGTAATAACGAGAATACAATACAATCACTGTAAAATATTGCTGTGAACTATTTAACCGATAAGATCTCTAGTTATTGCGGTTTTATTAATTCTAGTATAAAAAAATCATGATTCGCCCGTCATTTCGTCGACTCTCTTCCGTTCGTAATCTAACCGATTAAAAATCACTCGTCTCAATGTTCTATCTACACATAATAACATCAGTGGTAATAACTCTGATTATTACAAACGTTTTATTTCTTTAACTACAGCGGGGTCGCTTTATTATTTTTTTTTAATTTTATTGAACGTGTATCCCCGCGAAAATTCGTAGAATGAAAATCTATGCGACAACGGAAACGATAACGACGACGGTTATTACAAGAACGTAAAAAAGAGAAGCAATGGTGGTTTCTTAATTACCGTGTCACGAATGATTTAATTATCAGGATTGAATGTTATGTAGGTCACTACCATTCGTTACGTCTGTTATCGACAACGTGCCTCGTTGTAAAAATTAACGACGAGCATTTCGATTATAAAAGGCTAGAAGAAACGGGATGAGATATCCCGTGTGTATGTATTTATGTATGCATGTATGTATGTATGTACGTACGTCCGACAAACCTTCTCTATTCGTGCACATGTCTTTTTATTCATTTGTTTCTCTCGTCCTTTTTTCTTTTTTATCTTTATTTTAATTTATTCTAATTTCGTTTAACGTAGTAAAAGACGAAGGCTTGAATTTACCGCTCAAGATGTATAAAACACGACTGGAGTGTCCGGAATTCCGAGTTTTCCTTAACCGACATACATAAGTAATTTTATTTAATTAATTAATTACCTGGCAAGCTTAGCAACAAGGTAGGTACACATCCCCGCCTTAAGGTACGTGATACATTTCAATAAATAGCCGTTACATACAGAATGTTAGTCGAAAATGGTAAATTTTGTTCTGTTTTTGTTCATTTTTTTTTGTGTTTTTTTATTCGTTTTTCACAGAAGAAAAAACTTCACGTATCTCAAGTCTTTTCTATTCACTGTAATCTATCAGATACTTTAAGAAGAGACACTTCGATAATAATAACTAAGCCACGCGCGATTAAATCTTACTTTGGCACTTACACCCTCGAATGTGAATGTTCATTTAATCCATAGATTTATATATATATTTATATATATATAATATGTATAACGCTACACTTTCGTTTTTCTAATCACTCACGACGGAAACGTCAAGCTTAATTTCTTTTTACCGTTTTATTTCTTTGTTCACTCATATCTCTCTCTCTCTCTCGTTCGCTCGCTCTCTTACTTTCTCTCCCTTTCATGATCTTATGTAACTCAGGCCTAACTTCGTTTATCGTTACATCGTTTATTTAATATTACATTCTATGTAGTTGAATTTTTTTTCTCTCACACGTTCATCGCCGCGCGTTGTCGCCATTTAAAAAGAAGATTTCATCTATTTCTTAACAAGGAGTTAAATTAATAGTCCTTAACGCGTATTCTGTACTTATTGCTTGTAAATTTAATGAGTTGTATTTACAATAAAATGTGGCGGTAATTAAAGGTGTAATTAACTTAGACCTGGAAACTTACGGTAAATTACGCGGCAACGAACGTGTCTGATAACACAATAGGAATGTCGTTAATGGAATGTCATTTATATAAAACTTAATCGCACACATATATTCAACTGTATGACGTGTGTATATATGTGTATATATAATATAACTTCTATACATAACATTATTCTTTTTCTTTTTTCCGCTTATTATTATTTTTTTTGGTTAATTTTTTTTTGTTCTTTCTTTAGACGCGAGCTCGTAATATTCAACAACGTATCTTCCTCTAGACTTAATCGCGTAGGTATAATAATAAAACGTGTAGTAAATATAATATGTATACATGTATGTATAATATTTTGTATATATAATATATATATATAACTCTCGTACCGCGTATATCGGCAAATCATTTTTTTAGACGTTACGGCGCCGGTTCATTTTTTTCTCTCGTTTTTAATTTACCTAGTTAGACGTCGCAGTCGTGTTACACCTTTCCGACTAGATTACTATTACAGTGTTAATTAAGTATTACCGTTATCACTAATTGTATTATATAAATTTTGGCGCATTTTGGCATGGGTCACGTCGCTTCGATAAATTCGTCCAATTTGAGCCAGGCGAGCGTACTTTTATTTCAATTTATATATTTACTTCTCTCTTTTTTTTAAATGAAATTGCCTCGACGTTATGGTATAATTCTCAATACTTTTTTTTTATTAATTGAAATTTATTAACGCGTTATTACATGTACGAATCGATGAGTTATTCGCGAACCGATGACAATATAGAAACGTTCGTGTGAGAAATTTCGAGAATAGCTGCACAATCCCTCGCTCTCTCTCTCTCTGTCTCTCTCCTTCTCTCTCCCTCTCTCTTTTATAATATTGTTTTTTGCAATTTATTTGCCTCGCATCGTTTCCTCCCTTGATATAGTACAAACAAGTTTTTAAATGTACATTTAATTCGCAACGGCATTTATACACGAATATATTCAAGTCCCATAAACCCTTTCGTTCCTTTAATCGTTTCTCAAAGCAACAAAAAGAAATGTCCCGACTGCGGTTGAAAGACAAATGCTCGTTCACTTATCTCCTTAATATTGTCCGTAAAAATTAATATCCTGTCGTATAGCAAATAACGCGCTATATATATATCGTAGTATTAATTATACAACGCGAATCGGGTCGAGTTACGTTTATTTATTTATTTACTTGTTTTATTTATTTTTTTGTTAAATCCGTAAATAATTGCGATATCGAAAAAAGACGTACGAACGTTCACTGAAAAGCGTGTCAAGACATTCGTGCAAGTCTTTGGCATAGAGAAAAATATTTCCACGTTCAATCCGTTGAATCAAAAAAACGAACGGTGTCATTTCGTTTAATTTTTTCTTTTTTTTTTTACACCCGCGCATCGTTTTCCCTTCCCCCATCCCGTCTCGTTCGTTAGGTTTCGTTTACTCGTAGCCTAGGGATTTTTTATTTGAAACATCTCGCGAGATCGCAGTATACATATACATATACATATACATATATATATATATAATATCTTGGTTTTTCGTCGGGAGTCCATGATGTCGGCGTGTGTAGCGTTTCCGGTGGATTTTTTTCGTCAGTTCGATGACCGGCCGGTTCGTAGACTGTTCTTTTTTTTTGGATTTTTTTTTTGGCAGAGCAGGGTTAATTAGACGGCCGATTTTGGAGTCGTCGTGTTCTATTCGGCTGCTACTGTATGGAACATGTCAGCGGATGCGACAAAGCGTGGTCCAGCAGAATGGGAGTGCCTGCAGCCAATTCCGTTCTTGCGTCGCCGCAATCGTCATCGCAGTCGAAATAGTTGCTCTGGAAATAGAGGAAAAGACGAGTCCGTGGGTAGAACGAAATTTTCGAATGTTTCACATCTACAGCACGATCCGTTGACTTTTCATCAATAATCGGACATGTTTTTGTGCAACTTTAACTTGATACTTTAACTTTCAAATAATAGACAATTAAAAAAAAATTGCATAGGTCATGGTTTTGTGTCATAATACCCCATGGAATTTTTCAAGAAAAGTTAATGAAATAAAATGTTCAAATTGAAAAGAAAAATTTCCCGAAAAATTAATGAAATAAAAAGTTCAAATTGTAAAAGTAATTTGGAGATCGACGTAAAGGTTGAAATTATCTCGATGGATCCTTAAAAATCTTCTCTGAGCCTCAGCGATTCATTTCATCGCTTTTTCATAAAAATCTTCATTCAGAATAGATAAAAAAAAGGTACCTCTGATATCGGTAAAATAATCTGCATATTTATGTGTTCACGGGGTTCCGCGTATCGCGTTGTCAGCGAATTCGATAATCACGAAGTATCCAAACGCGGAATCCGCTGGGGGGTTTCGCGATTTGTCATTTAGCATTTCGGATTCCGTAAAGGGTCGGATAGTGATTCACCGTGGAACGATATCGCGGTCTCTGATAAGGATTGCTCACGGTGATACGTAACGGGGTGGCGGACCAGAGGAAGGTCAATCGATGAAAGCGTTCCGTTTGAAAAGTAATTTGTAAAGGAGTTAGCCAATTAGTTCAGCCGAAGCAAACCAATATCGGGGCTCATTTATAAGGCTATCGTTAACGATTCCGGCCAATCGCGTACGTCGTACAATTGCCCTCGCAAATGGACGCAATTACACCCCGAATCATGATTGGCCGTTGCTAGATCGCACGGAAACTACGTGGACAATTTCATTTTTGTTTGTCCCCGTGACGCAATTTTTGCAAAAAAGAAAGAAACACCCTGTAGAGAATTTCTGTTGGTTTGCCTATATATTTTTTTTCTTTTTTTTTGGCGAACGAAAAAAAAGTTTGTCACGGAGAAGTCCTTTATGTAACTATACACTCGAACTCTAATCACCGAACGGCAACCACGGATTCTCCGGTTAAATCGAATTTCGAGCACGATAAGGTCCTCGTGAAATTAGAGCAATTTATTCTTCCTGAAAAACGCTGACTCCGTTTCGCTCGATGGTATCGAACCACCGACAGATAAGGGTAATACAATCTTATACAATTTTAATGAAAGATTTACTAAAATTCTTTTACGATATTCTTCTTTTCCTTCTTTTCTTTTTTTAATAAAACAAAATATCTCCGATCAATTCCGTATTCGACAAAAGACTTATCACATTTTGAGAACCATCCTAGATAACATATAAGAACTTCTCGAGAGACTTTCGTACGAGACTCCCTATCTGTCCTCTCAACAAGCGCTCGAGTACAACTACCACTCAAACCGAATACTTCAAGCCGGTACTTCATGAACTTCATGATAATCCTACAGATGCTCTGCCAGCCTCGAAGTTCCCAATGTTCCCGGTATTTCCTTAATAATCCATCGAGTCTAAGTACCCACCCCCCCTCCCCCACCCCACCCCTCACAACAAAATTTCAACAAGATAATAAACACTCCAGCGAACTTAAAGCCAATGTATAATTTAATTCGTGAAGCTGTCTCACCTGGCAATCGATGCACCGGCAGCTGTCAGTCAACGAACAGGTAAGTCCCAAAATTTCCACGGCCTCCTTGTAGAGTTCTGCGCTGGATTTACGTTGCCTGGGTGGCGACGTCGGGGCGCTGACCGTCCCGGTGCCGGAGGGTCTGCCCTTTCTCGATGACGACTCCCTAGAAAGGGACGAGGTCGTTGTGGACCCCCTGGGCCTGTCATTTAAAAGGGCTCGGCCAGCCGGCGACGCGAACAGCTGCAGCATGTCCATGTCCTGCGAAAGGGCGAAAGGGTTAGAAGGGCTTTAATAGATGGAGGGTAAGTTTTTAAATGAGGAACGTGGATATTTCTGGGTAGAAATAAATTTTTGTTTTGAAAAATAGATTGTCGCGTGTTTGGTATACCTTTTGCCACAAATGAGTGTAATTTTGACTTTTAAAAATCAAAATTTTAATGAGACCTTATTCAAAAATAGTGTTGTATAAAATACATGTTCCGCAGATTTTTAAATTACATTCACTACAGGCACCTTTTCTTCTATTTTTATCATTGCATTATACCTACGTGAAGTTGAACATAAATTCTTTTCTTCAAAACATTCATAAAAGAAAATAAACGAATGTACACCGAAATATCTCTACCAAAGACATTTCTGCGTGGGAATCTTTTCAATTTTCCAACTCCCACGTATAGTATACTACGTTATGATATCTCAAGCTTGAATGTCAAAAGCTCACAATTTTT
Organism: Mimumesa dahlbomi; assembly: GCA_917499265.3. Taxonomy (NCBI): domain Eukaryota; kingdom Metazoa; phylum Arthropoda; class Insecta; order Hymenoptera; family Crabronidae; genus Mimumesa; species Mimumesa dahlbomi. The sequence goes on from OU824124.1 coordinate 6,088,385, forward strand.
CTCGTGCTGTTTATTAAAATTTCTCGAATATCTCGCGATCAACGTTGCAATACTAATGTATTATATGTATATCAACCCTGCCATGAAAAAATTAGTAATTACTAATCTAATTTTAGTCAAATTACATTACAAACCAGTGTTCAATGTATCTTATCGATATCGTTCCCCTATTCAAACGTTACACGGGGAATACCATCGCCAGCAATTATGAATTTCCTTCAGAAATGACCAGATAACATGGTCGCGTTTTCAACCTTGTATTCCGACCCGATTGCCGATAATCACGTTGAAAGGACTATTAAATGGGAACACGATCAGCCCTTTTGCGGTTCCCTGGGACCGGTTACTATTTACTTTTCACATTCCTGCCTCGTCGGCTCTCGTTAGTCCTCCGGGCGGAACTCGTTACACCGGAAGGGCATTATTCTCTTAACGAGGTAAGACGCCCCCACGAGTGCCTTCTTTCCGGGCTTCTCGTTCGTATCATATCGGTGAGAACTCTTTGAGATCTTCGCCGTGATGCGCCCCCGGCCAAAGAGATTTCTAACGATGCCGCGACGAGCAACCGACGCCCAAAAAAAAAAAGAAAAATTGTCTGTCTTCTTCGAAAGCGGGCGGAGAGAAGAAAAATAAAAAGCATTCAAAGAAAATCCGGTATTTGACGTTGCTTTATTAAAATTTCACGAAAGAAAAAAGAAAACTCACGGGGTTTTTCCCCCCTATCTCCTATTAAAATTGATGGTCTAGATTATTATTTTTTTCCTGTTGTATTATTACTAGCGTTAACTAGAAGAGACTTTTCTTTCGTTCACTAAATTAATGATAGAAAATAATTAAATGTAATTATTATCGTTGGCACGGATTCTCACGATATTGTGATTCGTTGATTCTGTGTATGTATTGATCAATAGATCGGTGTTGATATTATGAACCGCGGTATGATTCGGTACGTATGAGACGTCTTTTTAAGCCGCGGTTCGATTTTAATCCAGTTTCACAGTACGACGGAAATAAGCGTTCTTAATTATCGGATGCTGGGTCGTTAAAAGTTCCGCTCGTTTCTGGAACACAGAAACGGCGAACAGGTGATCGCGGTTAATGCTATCATAATGCGAAGCCAAGGATCGCATTTGCTGGAAGAAAATAATTGGAACGATCCGATTTAACGACGGGAAACACACACACACACTTTCATAGAACCAACGTACACGCATCAACGTTCCGTATCGATCACGATTATTTTCAATTCAATTACCGAACATTTCGAACCCAAACTCTTCAGTATGTTTTCAAGGCTATTCAAGAAACCTACGGAACGATCACGAAAAATGGAAGACGTCAACAAAGTCAACAACGTCAACGACGACTCGACGAAAAATCGAATTTTAAACGAAATTCATATCCCTTACTCAAATCGACAAAGTATTCTCCCCTCCCTCTTCACATCTATTTATGAAAATCATAATCATCAGCCCAGTTCCATCGAAAAACAATTAATCCGCTTAATTCTCCCGTTAATTATTCCAATACAAATATCCCCACCACGTTTGTAACATTATCAAACGTGTTTCTATCTGACCGGGGGAATCGTTTCATCGGAAGAATTCGTATTTAATCGAAATAGTTTGCACCCAGTACTTCGCGGGGGCCCTAAAATCTCAGTCAGGAGCGTACAATCGAAGTGAGAAGGGGGAGGGGAAGGGGGTTGGAAAATCCAACGGTTAAAAGCTTTTTCGCCCTGAGGTCGAGGCTTTCCAACTATTACGTACTATAAACGTCTACGAAAAGCATGATGCACTTTTCGCAGGGTGTTCTGCAACTGGAAAGCTTCATTGGGAAGCGCCACGTTCCACCGTAAGCTTCGAAAGGGGGCCGCTTAATGTGCCTCCGTGTTATCCGCGAATAAGATCCAAGAATGGTAAATGGAACTCGCCGGTATTCGACGGTTACCTTTGAATTGGCCGGAGTTTATCCCGCCGAGTATCCGGGGGAAAAAGAATTTTCTTGCATAAACACCTCGGAGAGAAATTAGGAAATCATCGAATCGTTCGCTAATTTTTCATCGTTTTCGTACTGTAGATTTTTGATTTTTAATATGTTCGTAAAGGAAATTGAAAAAAAATAGTGATAACATGGGATGTGGGGTGTTGAAAGCTAGGAGAAAGTGTAATTAGTGTTGTTGTATGTTAATTAATAAAGTGGCGAGGGAAAAACCTGGAAAATGCTGCGTGCAAATGTGAGAAAAGTGTTGGTTCCACTTTGGACATTGTGGGATTCTTCTTTAAACAATCCGTTTTGTAATCAAGTAATTGTTGAATCAATGGTAACTCGTCCGCTGCGCAGAAAATCATGAAGAGTGCTTCGTCAATCAAGTTAATTGACGAAACGTGCGCAGTGACACTCGTGTCAGTCATTTTTAGAAATATTTTATTAACACACCGCGTGTAATATACAAATTGTACAATGTGTATCATTTCGTGAGAGGGGCTTAACAATTGTTTGTTACAGCGGGTAGAAATATTTGCGTAAAACAAAACGAAAAACTTTACTTCAATACACGGTACTTCCTGTGAAAATTGTCATCAGGAATTTTCGCGATAAAAATCCGTTTACAACCAAATGTTTCCCATCCCGAATTTTTTTATTCATGAAACAAATCGATTATTCACCTTTTACTAAAATATCGTACCAAGGAAAATTATGACAATTCGTTAAATAATAATATATGTACGTACATTTAAATCAGGAACAACTTGAGACGTCCACACCCACACATTCACAAGATTCTATATTTAATCGCCGAATATTCACCGGAAACATCGATAGAACTTTCGCCACCCCCGGTTGCTTTCAATTTATCAATTATCCGCGGAATAGAAACGGGATGCTTAAGTCTTCCACGTCGATATAAGGGAGGGGCAGGAGAGTAGAATTAAGAAACTTTCTCCCGCGGGACGGCAGAGTCCGTTCCTTTAACCCATTACATTTATATGCTTCCCGTACTCTCGCCTTTCCCACGGAGAATTATTTTTCCGACCAAAGGGATCTTTTCTCCGCCGGACAATTGGCCGATCTTTATTTCTGCCGCGTCTGAGGACCCGGGGAAGTAAAACGTCGTCTCCAGGATTCCCGTCGCCAGACAAAAGGGTCGATAGGAAATAGCAAGGAGATCAAATGCTGAGAGATAACAAGTAGAAGGCTGATTCGATATACCGGGTGTGCGGGAAGACAGGATCCATCGTTGTCCCAAGGGACACATATCCGGGTCTTCTCTTCCATTTCCAGTACAGTACAAACTTTCCCTCCCCGAATCTTTCAACGGTTGATAGATAGCCTTGTAAAAAAAAAGAAAAAAAGAGAAAAAGAAAATCGAACAACAACGAGGGAACGAGTTAACGTCGAGCTTTTCCACGGGAAAACTTCCTCCTAGCTGTACCGTGGAAACATTATTACCTAGGTCCGTTTCGAAGTTTAACATTTTCCCCGTGTAAAGGATTGATTTCACGAAATTTCCAAGGTATATTACCCGATCGTGGAAAGTTTCTTAACCTTTCAACAGAAAGGAGTAATATATTCCGGTGAGATACATCCATCGCCTCTGTTCTATACGATTAAACAACAACTCACTTGTGTTGATAATTATTTCACACTTCGATGAATTGCTTTTCATTGTTCCAAACTTTCCGAGTTGATTCTCATCGGCGTCGCGACGCCAGCGTCGATTATTGCGAAAAATCCGGGCGAGCCGCGCGCGGATTTCACGGCCGGAAAGTTTTCGAAAGCTGGCGCGGGCATTTAAACGGCCGGTAAATACTTTACGGTGTAGGCTAATTACCGTGAACGCGATTTGATTGATCGATTCAATTCGACGGGGCGAGATACCGGAAATTCAATGCCTATGTCACCACGGGATCGAGATCCCCCGCGAGATTCCTGCAAATTACATTCGCCACTGTGTACACAGTACACGAAACACCCTGTGTACACACACACACACACACACACACGCACACAGGGGGATAACGCACGTACACGTGTCTTCGACGTCGCTGGCACGGCGAACCGTGAAATTCCGATGGAATACGAGCGATAAAGTAAGAAGGTGGTCGTTAATTAAGGCGAGAGACGTTGTATAATAATGAGAATTTCCCCCGATACCCTTTGTCCTTTTTACGCGAGTGAAATTGGAAGGGAAAAAAAGACAATGAAACGATTAGAGAGCACCGAACGTTGTAATAGATTCAGACTAATTTCGTTCGAATGTGACTTGAAATAAAGATTTTCCATAAATTCTCTGCCGATAATTTTCCAAGGATCCGGTTAATGCGGCCCCTTTGATGTTTCCGTCTAGCGACGTATATATATGTCTCATCGTTTGTTTTCCGTGGGATATTTAGAATTGAATGGATGTACGGCTTGATTACTGATACGAAATGTTATTACGCTGCTGGTACTAATATACCGTTGAATTTCTACCGTTAATTGAATTAGTGATACGAACGCTATCGGAAACAATGATCAGGTTAATGAAAATTTTGGAAGTTTTCGCTCGAAAGTTTGATAATATACCGCTGTTATCTGTGTATATGTTTATCTGTGACCGATATATTTTCGGTTTCAATTTATCTGACCGCGAAACGTTTTCGGTTGAACGATAATATTTTATCATGTCAAAAAAAAAGGAAAATAAATAAATAATTAAATAAAGTAATTAAATACTCTGTTAAACTGTGTATCACACGAAAAGATACCGGATTTTCGAGGGATTAATTTAAAAATTAAAAGCGAAACCACCGGTGCTTTGTGAGTTTAATTAACTTTTATTTTTTTTTCAATTATAAATAATAAATTATAAGTAAAATATCACGAAACCTCGCGTAATTCGTGCGATGTTTAAAGGTAAACAATACCTTACGGAAGCTTTCGTTCGAACACGCGACCGTCTGCAACTTTGCACTTAATTTACCGCTAGCAATTCAATTAATTAACGTTAATTCCCAATTGAGGGTAAACGGACGGTCAACCGAAAATGCGAAAAGCGTTGCGTAATTCACGTCCCCCCCCCCCCCCCTCCCGTTAGGATATAGCTTCGCCCGGGCTGATTTACATACGTCGACTAACTTAATCGTCCACAAATCGTGCTAATAGCCCGTTCCTTTCCGGTCTCGGGTAACGTACGCGCGGGAATTACCAACTACGAGAAAAGATAATCTTGTAGACCGCGGTAATTTACCGTAATCAAATTAACCGTAAGTATTAAATTCCAGCTCCAGCGGCGGTGCCCGTGTCGCCCTATGGTTCATTTAAATATTCTTATTTGACCATTCAATTGAAATCTAACACGTGACCGTTCGACGGTTAGTTTTTTTTTTTTTCTTTTCTTTTCCCCGTGTTTGATTTAACACTCAATTTCCGTGGCGATCCAGAATAATTTCCAACTAGCCAAGCCGATTATACAATCAAGCACAAGAGCACCGCATTCGCTTCCGTCCCGTTCCGTTAATCCCCCCCCCCTCCCCCCCCCACCCTCTGGTAATTCTATTGTCAACAGAAACTGGAATCAACTGCCGCTAATGAAGAGGATCCGTTCGTTCGACAACTAATTAACTTAATTAATAACGCGGACCGCGCGTCTCGCCCGGTGACTTTCCGCGGGCGGGAAATTGCTTTCGCGGTGTCGGCCCGTAGGTCTGCCGATGATTCACCCGGACAAGATAATCAAATCTGTTCTCTATTTAGCGGACACTGATACGTATACCGTACTGTTTAACCGATGATTAATACCGCTGTGCAAACTGGGGCGACTCGTAATACTGTAATTCACGGGATATGTATGTATAGATGTATAATATGTATATGTATAGGGAGGAAGGATTACATGAAGAGAATCGAGACTCAGTTTTTTACGAAAACCTGGAAACACGAGGGTTGTGCTTGTTTCAGGGATACCACTCAACGAAATGCACGTGTCAATTTTTGTTCTTTTTTTTTGTCGTTCTTTTTTTTTTTTTTAGTTTTGTTGAAATGGAAGAGCAACGATAGTGGTGTAAATGTTACAACGAGATTGTAATAGAGCCGCGTATTTACCGGGAATAGTTGTACTTTGTTTCGTATTTAGCGAAGTACAGTAGTATTGGTTCAATATTGATCGGACATCGGTTTATCGGCAAATATCGTGTAACTTCGACAAATATTTGGTTAATACGTAATTGAATGTTGCACGAGGAACTTCGCCGCACTATTCTCGTAACGTTATGTCGATACGAAGAACATGAATGAATTGTGATATTTCTTTATTTTTTTTTTTAATTCTATAATTCAACGTTAAATCGATAGAGTAAAGAGAGAAATTTGCAACGGTGTTCGTCTAACGACGACAATGTACCGGTATTAAAACTTATATACGCTTCGATGCAATTATTAAATTCGGCTGCGAATCAAAACACGTGAGTCCAAGTTTTAATTGGAAACAAAGTCGGACCTGCTATCGTTAAATTTAATTAAACTTCCAGTTAATAGATTGGAATTAAATTTTCCGTTGGCTTCTCCCGAACGGGACACACCGCGATTCATTTTGCGAAATAATCAACGAATCACATTCGGCTATTGTATCTATCACACAATTCTTTTTTATCCTAATATTCTTCCCTGCCAAAATTATTTGATAAAAAAAATAAATATACACTTTCACGACCGTTCTGCTTTATTTTGCAATAATTTAACCGATTCGCTAAAAAAAATCGTCTGCTTTCGGCTGATCGTTTCGAAACGGTCCACGGACGTCACTCGTCGCAGCATGCAATTGTGACAACAACAATCATCAATGTAAACTCGCAAATATCGGGGGGAGGGGTGGGGATACAACGTGCAATAACAGCTGCGACTAATCGGCTTGTTACGTAGTGAATTATACTCACCGGCAACGATTCGGGTGTGTGGTCCAGCACGTATATGCTGTTCGTGTATCCATATAACATCGTGTCCAGATCTGAAATCCAAGGAGCGAGCAGAACATTAAATTGGATCTAACTATTTGCAACACCGCGGAATACTAACGCCGTCATTAGCCGGCTGCGTTACCGCAACGTTCTAATTTCATTCGAGGCTCCCGCGGGACACTTATTAATACGTCAGTTCCGTGCCGTTGCCACTACGTCAAACCGAATTGAACAACAATAACAAAAAGAAAAGGGAAAAAATGTATATCTTTTGTTAAACGGACGAAGCGAAGAGAAAAAAAATTCCTACTGACTGTTCGTTAAAGAGCAGACAATACGAAATTTATTTTTCATTAAACAGATGAACGAAGAATAAAATTTATTTTTCATTATACGCCGGAATAGAGATAAAAATTTATTTTTCAATAAACGGACGAATGGAAATAAACCCAAGTTTTACTGTCGGGAATTTATTCGCCCCCTATTCTTTCATTCTACTAGGTGAGTCAAATAAAGTGCTACTATTGTTGTACATTCCGAGGGACAAAGAGGGGCTTGATTCATTTTTTTTTTAAATGCAACGCGGTATTCATTTTTTTTTCATTCGCATACCTCTCGAGTTAGTAATTTTGACGAGAGCTATCCGAATGAAAAAAAAGATATATCCTGTTCCATTTAAAAAAAAAGAGTGAAGGACACTTTTATCCCTCCGAGAGCATGGAGAACAATTGTTTTACAGACTAAATAATTGTACCACTCGTCGCATCCACTGTAAAATAAGTATAGTTAGTAACATTTCATTTGCTATCGTTCTACGGTATAAAGGGAATTTTTGTTATTAATTTAACTGCAGTCGGGTATGTTGAAATAATTTTTCAAAGCCTTTATCCGTCGGCTAATTTACAGTTGCCCATCCTTCGTGAGTTTCGTTACGTAATTTTTATCGAGCCACCTAACGAGTTTCCGCGCGAAGCCGGTGTTGCCTTTGGACGAGAGAAAAAAAAAAAAGAATCTATGATCGGTAGGAAGAATAATTAGGAGAGACAGCCTGGTTTCGTTGCGAGACACGTTGGTCGAAAGATCGATTTCACACGGCAATTCTATCGTTTCTTTTTCCCCCATTTTTTTATTTTACTTTTCGAGCTCGTTCGTTTATTAATAAAATTTCTTCACGCACGCACCACCGGCAGCTATAACAATAACAATTCAAGCATGCGATTCGAAAATCCATCACCGACCAACCTTCGACCACCTCTCGTGGAATATACAATTAAACCGTGACGATAAAAAAAAAAAGAAAAAGAAGGAAATAACTAAAACGAAATTGGAAAATAGATAACAATTTCACGTCACCCCGAAGAAGTATCGTCCCGAGTATCGAAGTATCTATTGTAGATAATCTTGTATCTCAAGGATTTTCAAAGTTGTCACAAGATCCATTGTGAAAAACCCGTAGGTTTTTTTAAAAATAATTTTTCAAAATTATTCCACGATATTCGGATATACTTCGACGACAGCCATACTTCCAAAGCGATTCATTTCACATGCAAAATTTTCCATCAAACTTTCTATCATACGATACATGTATGATGAAATAGATATTTGTCGTGGAATCAATCAAATTCGAAAGTCATTCGCAGTTCATCGATCGTTCGAAGTTTAGAGAAATTCTGGTTTTATTGCGATGATTTCGCGGTTGTTTCAATCCGCCGCGGGAAATCCGCGCTTTATGACACTGAGCCCTTATGATAGGTCTATGTATGATAGTTCCTATATCACACGGGGTATCATGATTTCCCATAAATCGGCCCGCGTTAAATTTTACGAAAATCGCCGCGGTGTTTCTCGCGAAATTACACACTCCAGTAGTTTGTTTCATATTAAAACTGCCCACCGCATACGCTTTCGCTCGAGTTAATTCAAAACCAGTCGAAATAACCTATCAATTAAAAATTAAAAACATTAAAACTTGTATACTGTATAATATTATTATATCTACCTTAATATTTGCCTAAAATCTCTAAATATTTATGATAATCAAAATTCCATGGAAAATGGATCCCAATTAAGAACCTCGGAGTATTTTTACTATAAAAACCAGTCTAATAATAAAACGTAAAAAACATTCTATAATTTTCTTCGGTGATTCTGAAAATAGTCATAAATTAATCAATTCCCAGTCTAATAATAAAATGTAAAATATAGTCTATAATTTTCTTCGGGGATTCTGAAAATCATGATAAATTAATCAATTCCGTGGAATTGAATTAATCATCTCCGAAGACCGTTCTAATTAAAATACATATATTCTACCAATTAATCAACGGATCGACGTGAATCTTTAACCTTTTCATCTGTTACGCGAAATATTACGATTTTCCACTTCGTCTCGACAACCGGGGGTTCCCCAGGGGGGGGATTCTTCGACGTTGCGCCCTCCAGGATCAGTTTCCGGTCAGCTAATTCCGGTTCCCCGCGCTTCCGGCCGGGCTGAGCTCAACCGAGCCGGTAATAACGAATGAATTTATCTCGACGACTGTTCTGCACCAATAACGACCACCGAATGCAGACGTACACACAGCGCAACGGTTATATTACTCGTTACATTCCCGTTCCCGGCGGCGGCCATTGTGCGGGCGGCTTAAATTTCATTTCCATGACGAAAACGTTAATTATCGTCAACGATCGGCCGTCGTTTTAATATCGAAACGCCGCGCGTGAATCGTCGTCCGTTATTCCGGACTGTTAAATAAATTAATACCCGGCTTATCAATCTCGTCGAATATTACAAACCCCCCGTCCCCCGCCCCTCTTTCCTACTTTCTACCCTTTTTCATTCTAGAAAGGATTTGATTTCAACTCGCAAGTATTTTACAAGCATCGTCGCGGAACGAGTTCGATAAAATCAAACGACTCTCGCGGAAGGATATTATGAAATATTCAGTGCGGAATTCTCGCCGTCGGTTTTCGCCCGAGCGCGAGAAATCAAACGGAGAAAAAAAATAAGAAAGAGAGAGAGAGAGAGAGAGAGAAGCTCGGGTGCGGATCCATAAAACTAACATGAGCGATCGTAGACTCGATAACACATTCAAGCGTAGTCGGCGAACGTAAGTCGGCCGGCCGCGAATGCATCAACGGGAAACTTCGGGCAACGCTGAGCCAAGCCCTGATAAATCTTCCTGTATTACGTGTGCTAGACGACGAATATATTCGGGCGAAGCCAATTCCCCGTATTCGGGCGCACGTGCTAGACGTGCCATTTTACGAGACGCGGGTATACAGGGTGGAACGAAAGTCCTGGGACACTTTGGGAGAATCGATGCTAAGCATCGAGAAGAAGAAAGAAAAAGTGATGAAGTTGGGCCACAAATTCATTTCATATGAAGATAGGACCCTTTTTGTGAAATGGTTTAAATAATTATAACTCAGAAATTATAACTCAGAAGATGTGAAAATCATGGGAGTGTGAAATTTTCACTGTTAACTGCAGTTTTGTTCAGATATTGCAGGTGTTTTTTAAGGGTGTCCATAGGGTGAAATATTTATTTGATAGAAATCGCACAGTAAGCCTAATTATGAAAGAAATTCATTTAGAATATAAAAAGATATGTCTCTAAGATAAATACTATGACACTTAAATTTAAATTTAAATTTAATTCTAAAAGTGGAATTAATTATTTTGACCTATTAAATAGGAAATCAGAAACTTATCAAAAACTTATGAAAAGTGATATAAAACAATATTCTCACATCCAATGTTAACAAAATCGAGATGCGTTCCGCCAAAAAACTAAAATACATGCGATTTCTTGTTTTGCAAATACATTACGAGTGCGGGGGACATTTCATTTTTTTTCTCCATGTTCCTTTCCACGGTGACACGTCCATCGTCGCGGTTGCGTTTCCGCATTCCAGCGGGAACCGCACAATTCGCTATCCAGCGGCGCAGAAAGAAAAAGGGAACGCGATGTACATCAGACCGTGAGAATTTATTGCTAATTACTTTCCTATGCTGACCTATGCCCCTCATATCCCACCCGTCTCGGTTCACGTGGAAATTTATCGCCGTTACTTTTTCCCTTCGCGCGTAGCCGCGGGGGCGAAAATTGTATGCGGACGTTCGAACAATCGCGATATGACATGAAAATGGGATTTATAACCGTGAAATCACCAAACGGATAACTTTCATCCGTGAAAGGAACGCGATCGATAACGAACCGATCGACGAAAATTTCTATAACCTTCACCATAGACATCGAGTTTCATAGAAATCCTTTTGAACATTTATCCCTTGATTGAACGACATTCTACAAAGGTGAAAATTCTCATTTTCACAATTTCGATATTACCCCGATTAATATTATATTATAATATACTATACCAAGGAGAATCATCGTTAATATTTCAACGTCACTGTCGTCGATGGTTACCCAACCAATGTGGTATAATAATTAGCAGTAAGAATAAAGAGATATCTACGTATACATAGTACATAGTAGTACCAAACCGTCCGTTACCTGCAGATTATCGCGTAATTACGTATGTATGTAGTCGGACACGTGTGACGGTAGGCAAATTAAATTCCCGGGGACAGTTACAATCCGAAGTATTCGACGATGATGACGGAACACCGGCGTACGGATTTAATGGGCCCCCGTCCACCGATCCGTAAATTCGTCCAATTAATCGCGGTTCTAACGGTAACGAACCACCGAGCCGGCCATAATTGCGACCCTCAACGTCACACTTTGCTAATAGCAATAATATTACTCGTTCGCGGATAATTTATCGCGCGGCGACGCGATACGTCGAACAACTCGTCGGTTTTGCTCGCCGCTTACGCTTCCGGCCGGTTTGCCGTTTATTTCCGGCGCGAGAGCGTCTCGACCGGGCGTCGCGACGCTGCTTCTGTTTGCACCGCGTCTCTGTCAACATTGTGTAATTTTCCCGGGGAAGGCGAGTGTTCGTTAAATATAACAATTTTGTCGAAAGATTCTTGGATACTTTGAATAGAAAACGTCGAGGATAATAGGGATGTTAATATCACGTCTGATATTTCGCGGGGTTTTCTACTGGATGCTCTAAGTAATCAGTGATACAGAACAATGTAACAATTTTGACAAAAGATTCTTCGATACTTTGAATAGAAAACGCTGAGGAGAATAGGGATCTTAATACCACGTCTGATATATACCAGGGTTTACTACTTGATAGTCTAAGAAATCAGTGATACGAGTCGATATAACAATTTCTACGAAAGATTCTTGGATACTTTAAATAGAAAACGCTGAGGATAATAAGGATCTTAATGCCACGTCTGATATATACCAGGGTTTACTACTTGATAGTCTAAGAAATCAGTAATACGAGTCGATATAACAATTCCGACGAAAGATTCTTGGATACTTTAAATAGAAAACGCTAAGGATAATAAGGATCTTAATACCACGTCTGATATATACCAGGGTTTACTACTTGATAGTCTAAGAAATCAGTGATACGAGTCGATATAACAATTTCGACGAAAGATTCTTGGATACTTTAAATAGAAAATGCTGAGGATAATAGGGATCTTAATACCACGTCTGATATATACCAGGGTTTACTACTTGATAGTCTAAGAAATCAGTGATACGAGTCGATATAACAATTTCGACGAAAGATTCTTGGATACTTTAAATAGAAAATGCTGAGGATAATAGGGATCTTAATACCATGTCTGATATATACCAGGGTTTACTACTTGATAGTCTAAGAAATCAGTGATACGAGTCGATATAACAACTTCGACGAAAGATTCTTGGATACTTTAAATAGAAAATGCTGAGGATAATAGGGATCTTTAACCACGTCTGATATATACCAGGGTTTACTACTTGATAGTCTAAGAAATCAGTGATACGAATCGATATAACAATTTCGACGAAAGATTCTTGGATATTTCGTGCGAAAACATCGCTCACCGACACGCGTCTCGACGGGCGTCGCGACGCTGCTTCTGTTTGCGCCGCGTCTCTGTCAACAAACGATATATACATGTATGTGTATGTTTACCATGGGCAACGAGGAGCATCTCCCGTTCCCTATTTATTGGTCCGTTCGAATTCTGTAATTTTGCGGGTAAATGCAAATGTTATACAGTTGGTTAAGGCATTTAACTTATGCACTTTCTTCCCCCTTCAATTGTTTATGTTAATTGGTTGATGAAACTTAGAGACTAGGTAATTGAAGTTCGACAATTATTTTCTCTTAGATTTCTCTTCTCTTCATCGTAGTTTGTGTGCGGAGAGTGCGGTAGAGAATGCGTGAATAGACGAGAGTCATAGTGACGGAAGATTTTTAATGACGTTTTTTTTTTTGGTTTTTTATTTTTCGCGACGCGAGGGGTGCTCTAACGACAGAGTGGATTTTTTAGCGGTGTTTCGGAATTACGTGCAAGGTCGTGATTTATTTTCCTGTCTGTATGTATATGTTTTTATGTGGCAAACTAGGTCAGAAGCGAGAAGTGAAATCTTTTGGAGACAGACTGTCACTTTCAGTTGAATCCACGCTTCTTACCGTACCGTTTCACCGCATGAATGCGGACGGGGATCTGTCTAATTAGAAACAAAACACTCGCAAAAAAAAGAAAAAAAAAACGGAAAAAGAAATATACTTCGTTAACAGTCGACAAAAAGGGACGTTCGTGTTTTTCATCCCGTTCATCAACGACTATCAGAATGAAAGAGACACTTTTACCCAAATTTCAACACCTATCTATCTACCTACACCCCCTCTAATAAAATAATAAAAAATAATCATACGAAAACGTATGAACGATCAATATTCACAACCTGTCATGATTTCCATCTTCTCGCAACTTGCTACAGGACTTTCAAGTATCAAAATGAAAGAGACACTTTTACCCAAATTTCGACACCTGTATACCTACATCCGCTCTAACAAAACAATAAAAAATAATCATACGAAAACGTATAAAAGAAATTATTCACAACCTGTTTCCCGATTTCCATCTACTCGCAGCTCATAAGCTACAGGACGTTCCAGTTTCCCGGGACACGTAACGTTTCTACAACTCGTTCAAAGTACGCGCGCCGTGAATCCTAACGAAGAGAAATGCTCGGCTCGTGGAAATCAGGCTTGTCATCGGTGCATACGTCGTTTGCCCGACGCAATTCCCGTGCAATCAAACGGCAAACAGAGCGTCGCGACGCCCGCCGCGCTGCGGACCGTTTCCGCGGGCCGCGTAGTTCCGTATGCAAATTGCACGCTACGACCTGGCACGTCGCGCAGCGAAATCGAATCAATATTGCATTAGAACGACCGGATGTAGCTGCGATCCTGGCACGGCCGTCTACGCGGCCGATGAATAAATTATCGCGAAGAGCAACCGGCGGCCCCGATAAACGTACCTTGCGACAAGTAACACTCGCGAATTATCAACACCGCCGCGGAACTTCGCGAAGGAAGTCGGAGACGGTTTTTCCGCGAACGATTTAGTAGAAACCTGGATTAGACTCACACGTGTTAGAGCGTTTGGTTGTGTTAGAGATGTTGAAGAGTCGAAGGGAACGCGAGGTAATGGGAATTGTCAATGGAAGTTCTATTAGTCCTGGATTATTTTTTGATTAGTGTTCTGAGATTTGTGGAGATAATTATAGATTTATACCTGTTGTAGTTGAAAGAACTGATTTAAATTTTAATAAGTGAATTTTTAGTGTAGAATAATTATTATTAGGTGTTTGGAAGTAAGAGCTGATTTTTTGAATCAAATAGAATATACTAACGTAATATTTGTGATGAAGAATTTAGTTTATAAAGTAACATTAATTTGTCAAATTAAAAGTATTGATATTTAATATTTCTTAATTTCACAAATAAACAAATTTGGGGGAAGCACACGTATTCTTAGGGTAATTTATACGGAAACTATGCAAATGTAAAATTGTAAATTTTGATTGATTATTAAGAAGTACTTGCTAATTGTTGTGTTATTGTTGGTAAGTGACAAGATGTTGGATGTTTTAATAGTTTATGCAGTATTTATTAACAATCTTTGACGGCCTACTTGTAATGTTTCACCTTGTAAATTTCTCGAAAGTCCATTCATTCTTTCAGTTCCGATTGGTTCTTATCTAATTGGTTGTTGTTCATCCACTCTCATTTATACGTTATCATTCGCCTATAGGTTCGATCATGTATTCACGCACTCTTGTCACGTGTCGATTTTCGGTCACGGGTTAGCCAACCTCGCACACGTTCATTCATAGGTTTCATTCTTTCACCAAATTCGCACTTTGTCTATTCTCTCGAAAATATACCAATACCAGAAAAACGTAGAAAAACCAATCTATCAAACTCTTTAGATAATATACTAATGAAAAAGCTGTATATGTGATACTTAACTAGACTAAACAACGCTATACAATTAGAAATAATTCTAGTACTCGCAAATATCACTCTACAGAGAGTTATCAGGTGTTATCTAGGTGCTGCTTTTATGACCCTTAACCCTTGTGCCTTATATTTAAATTTAAATAAAATATATTATATATAAAATACATATTTAAATAAAATACCAAAAAAGAGTCATTTTCTATACTTAGAACTGGGACTCCTTTCTAATTTTCCAGGTACTTCCAAATTTCACCTGATTCCGCCAGAAAATTTTTCTAAAAATCCCCACGAACTTTAAAGTCCCCGGTGAAAGGTAAATAGAAAGTTTTCGATTATATTTTCCGAGCCCACTTGGATTCCAGCAGGGTCGGCGAGATTTCGCGGGCGGCGTGCTCCGTAATATCTTTTCGATGATAAGGGAAACAAGCGCGGTCCTGTAAAAGGATCGTTGATCACCGAAGAAGGAAGAAAAACGATTGTGGGCGTGTACCTATATCCGGGCGAATAAATCGCGACCACCCGGCGTTCACCGATAAACACGCTGAACAGGTTTATGCCCGGCCGTGTGTGCAAGATGGTTTAAAACGCACGCAAAAAAAAAAAACTAACTGCAACACACACCCACCAACGGCTGTATATCAACCCTTTCGGTACAGTTACAAGGGTTATATATCTAGAAAAAAAAGAACCTCGTGTCTAATAAACCTTTTTACCACCAACGTTTCGTTTCGAAAAAAATTCGATTAAAATTCTGAAAAAAGTGTCTCGCGTGCGAAAAGACGTGACTATTTTTTTTTTTTTTTTAGGGCACCAGAAATCTCGCGGTTTTTCATTTCGACCGATCATTTCGAGGGCTTAATATCGCCCGGCGGTAGAATGAAAAATCCAGCAGGAGGACTTCATTCCACGGTCCATTATACGATCATAACTCAAAAGCTAGGCTGGACTCCGAAGATTGATTTTGTCCGAGGCAATAGAGCGTGGCAAGTTATGGCGTTTGATATCGAGAGAGGGAGAGAGAGGCGATAGGTCAAGGGGTGAAATCAACCGAGATTCCTGAATGCACTCGGCCGTAGGTTGTAGGTGATATCGAATAGCTATTACCAGATATTACAATAATCCCCGGCGAGCTTCAAATTTCCCCGTTCGACCACGTCATCCTATTAGATAACACAACCATAAAAAATAATCAGTAATTAATTCCCTCGTCTTAATCCCCGCCGATTCTCTAATAATTTCTTCCAATGATCCAACGATTCTTCCCCGTAATTTATACAGACACTAATATCCGATTTAACCGACAAAATATGAACTACTTAAACCATAGGGTTAATAAACCTGGATGTTCCACTGGTCCAGGGTAATAATTTAAAACCGATCACGAATTCTGGTCATGAACGTATGTATGTGTGTATACATATATGTATGTATGTATACGTAGGACATACGTCGATTTAACCGTGGCCAAATGAACGAATCAGGGTTATTGCGTTTGACACTGATAGGAGCGTAGGTTAAGGGGTGAAATCAAGTGAGGTCCCTGAATGGTACGAAGCCCAGCTCGGTTTGAGGGCAAATACACCGAGGGCCACTTGGCTAACGCTAAATAATTCATAGGACAGCCCGAAACGTCTATACGCCATCAGTGCTGTACCAATAGCCATTGGACCGTTCATCACAGGCTATTGATTGGGCGAGCCAGATTCTCTCGTTGGTCCCTTCGTACCTTGCAGGACTCCTCCGGCCCAACTTCCGGAAACCGAAGGTAATCAAACGACGGATGCTATTTGCTGACTGCGAAATGAGTATCTCAGCAGCAGGGAGAAACTACATTTCAAAGAATAGGGATCATTAGGGTCTAACGTAAGGGAATAAATATTTTAAGGTATATTGGATCTAATGATGTATTGGGGTAATTTAATTTTTTGTTTGACAGTCCGATTAAATCTGTTGAAATATTTTCGAGCTCGATAGATCAATATTTTATAATTATCTTGAATGATTTCTTAGTATTACCTGTTATCGATGTGTTATTTATCTGTACATCTATTTCCGAAAGCCTCGCGTCTTTCGATCAGACAGGATTTTCCACTTTCCGACGATGTGATATTAAAACGGTCGCTTTTAGCTACCCGCTGACATGAAATATAGAAAATCAACGGAAAAACGGAGCTGAGTTTCCCTGGATGGTCTTCGTAGTACAGTTTTTATTACACACTTTTTCGTTCTTTTTTTATTACGTCGAACGTATCGGTAAATACGTCGAATTATCTTTTATACGTTTGTACGGAACGACGTACGGTGCATCATTTTCAAATTATAATAATGGTAATAAAAGATAATTTGAATAAATATCACCGGGGAAGCTCGTAAAGCCCGCGGTAACGAAGTGCGTGATATAAATTCCCTCCGCGGTATAACCGTTGAAATTGACGTAATAACCTCTTAGCGGTGCAATTGTATTTCGCATGCCGGATCTTTTATTAATGAGGCCAACTTTCGTCGTACCTTTCCCCGGGTCGTTGCATAAGGGCGCAATGCCTCCCTTTCATTCTACTTCCGTAGACGTCGTCTATTAAGCAATAACGCGAGTAATAACGAGAGAAAATAAAAAGAGGAAGAGAAAGATGAAGAGAAAAGAAAAGAGAGAGAAAGAGAGAGAGGGAGAAAGTCAGCTACCCACGGGCTGTTCCTCCCCTCATCGACGTGAACTTTGGCCCCGGGTTTGGGGTAAGAAGTTCAAGAAGTAGCCCTTATGAAGCCGCCGACTTACTTTTAACAAGGCCAGCTCCTTCTCCCATGAAGTTACCGGAGTGCGGAACAAGTGTCGACTAATTGGATTCTGTTATCGCGTTGCTTGCCTCCTGGAAAAGTATGCTATTCTTTAACCAACTATCCCGACGCAGTGTCAACCGATATTTCCGGTCTCGCCATAAGTACGGATAAGTCACGTTCCATTTATCTGATCACGTCACGATTGATAATACTTGCGTACACCATTCGTTGTCACGGGGATTGGATATTTTACTCGAACGTTCATCACGATAGGTGAATTTTTACGAATTTATCCTGACGTTCCTGGTGATATTATTTTAAATATAATATCATAGATATATAATGTGATATTTCCGTAAATTTGAGGAATTTTTTTATGGGTTAATAAGCTGAGGTGAGTTTCACTGTAGAACGAGATTAATTATTCATTAAAATTGGTATAACACTGTTATATTAGAATCTTATATTACACTATTTATAGATTCCTCACCTGGAAAATGGGAAACGACATTTAAAGCTCCTTCCCTATTTCTATCTTTTACTTATACTTTAACTATAGACCTATAAATATTCTCTACTACAGAGCGCGATAATATCGTATAATTCTAAAAAAATGTCTCCCTCCTTTCGCTATCTCTCTTATTGGCATGTTACGCGGCAAATTTAAAGGATTTATTAAAATAGTATCTATGCTATTTTACACATATAAGATAATAGAATTGCTTAATATAGAGAAAGAGAAGAGAATAAGAAGTTTCAATAACGATTCGAAAATGGAATATTTAAATTCCTTCATTCCCCGGAATCACATTCGCCGTCAGTGGTGGGCTACCGTAAAAAAAAAAATTCGGAAGCCATTCGATATCGTTTCAACCACGTCCAAAAACTCGGTTATCCCGCGGGGACCCGACCTCGTCTGTATCCTAACGCGATATTTCCATTTTCGAGCCATAAATCAAAATGTCGTCGATCCGACCGAACCCGTCTCCCTCTCTGTATGTGTGCGTGTGTTTTTTTTCTCTGTCCTTTCTCCATCTTTTTTTTCTGTCGCAAGCCGGACTGTCTTCCATGTTCGTGGAAAAAGTAAATAACGACCTTTCGGAATGGTCCACGTCGGGGGAGGCGGATTTAAAGAGTTCGCTCTTAAAAACTTTTCGAACGTTCCCCCCACCCCCTCGTTCGTCTCGTTTGCCTCTCTTTTTGTATCTTTTTTTTTTCTCTCTCCCTCCCCTATCTATCCTTGGTCTCCCCCCGGATCGTTTCCCCGGCTGCGACGGTCACGACGGAAACTTTGGTAATTACGTGGAATTAAACTCCTTAAAATTTATAAGGCAACCGGTTTGACACACGGAGTTAGGACTATAAATAGGGGTGGCAGGGAAAACGAGGGGGTGGATGGGGGTGGGGGCGGGGGGTTCCTTATGTATTTGCTGTCCCATTAGCGCGGTGAAAAAGCGTTGCGTCATTATACATCGTCGTAATTTCGCTCGATTCCGACGGAAATATCGTTAAAGTTCGCTGCGACGGTTCTCGGCTCGTTACGCTAAAACGGAACGCGATTTGCAAGCTGTCCACGGTTATTGTGGAACGTTTTAGGCTCGCGCTGGAAAACGTGTGTTCGATCGATCGCCGTTGAAGGGGAGATCAAAATAAATTTACGAGAACGAGCGTAAATCGCGTGGCACGTTTTTATGGATCGCACCGGTAATATCAGATTCGACGAAAGGGGAACGTAAAAAAGAGTACCGTCGATCCGTAACTTGGCAAAAGGATAATAAGTGAATCGTGAAAAATTATCTGGTGAAATTTTCGTCGTCGCTACGCCAACGAATGGTTAGGTACATATTTGAATTATCAAGCAAATATATGAAAAAGTGTGATATACATATATTTACAGAACGAGATGTAATATTAACGCGATAAACGTACCAGATTTCTGTTTTTTTTTATTTTTCGGGGAAATAATTTTCACTTCCAGGGATGGTATTAAAAAAAAAATGTTCACCCGTCAATTTCTCGCGAAATGTCAACAAGTAATGTCTATATCGTTTCGGATGAATGAAAACTAGAGAGGAATCGCGAACGCGTATGGATTTTCGACGTGAATTTCCCTGCATCGAAAAAAAGTGGGAAACCGGCCGTGGCGTACGACAAACATATTTAGTGTGTCGATGATAATACGTGTCCGGGCAACACGTAGCTCTACGGTTTGTGTAAATTAATACGATTTCTAAAAGCGTCGCCGCGCATATTTCCCCCCTTTCCATATTTATTCGGGTAGCCAGGCGAATGGCGTTAATACGTATCGAGTATAATTTATCGGTGATAATTGACGAATCGGATTACGGTTATACTGTATCGCCATCGAACGGCCGATCGGTGTTCGTGTTTCCTTCTTTTCCCGGGCATTATCGTAAATTAGTTACCGACGCGTAATGAACGGCTCGGTCCAATTATGCTTCCGCGTACGTGACGGCGAAAGGAATCGATTCTGTTGCGAACAAACATTCGTTACCGGAGAAAATAACCGGGTTTTATTAGGGGAAAAAAAATGAATGAGAAAAAATTGGTGATTACCTATCGCGTTAGTCATCCGTACGTTTGTGGGAATTAGTTACATAACCGAGAATATCGATTTTGTTGTGATCACGCTTTGTTTACCAGTGTATATGATTTTGATAATAAAACACAATAATTTATACCAAATAGAACCCTTTTAAAATTGTTTTCTTGTTTCTAGAAAGAAGACGATTATAAATTCAAACTGAAAAAAATGAAATTAATAAGATCTTATCAAATCTTCAGGCAGAAATTAAAAACTCAGTAGTAGAAAGTGAAAATACTCATCCTAGAGTGTCTTAGGCAATTTGACTTTCACCAAAAAAAACACACACACACCCCTAAAGACTCTATCCACCTGCGCCACTTCACGAGATCGAACTTCAAGAAAAAAAAGGGGTGACACTCGACGATATCGCCGACACTCTTTTTCAATTCCGCGGAGCGTATTCTTCGAGGGCCAGCGAAGTTTCTTTGCCAAGGATCCCAGGAAAGGGAAGTGGCAAGGTCGAAGGGGGTAGTTTGACTTAAAAGGGGGGAGGGTGGTTCGGACTATTTCAGGAAGCTCTAGTGATTACGCTCCGGTCGCCAATGAGAGCTTATCTCGCCGGCTTGTAAAGAACTGCCTATATATACGTAGCCATTACTGGCCGCGGTGGAAGCAACCCCCTTTAACCACCCCCTCCCCCCCCCGCCCCTGCCGTCCTGTCGTTCTTCAACCCCCGCGTCGTCGACTAAACTCCGTCAACCTCGGTAAGTTATTACGTCGTGAAAATAAGGAGAAAATTGGAAAGCGGTTTAACCGTGAAAGTGGTGTCAATTACCGATGGTGCGCCGCTACCTGGCTGGCCGTTCTGCTAGCCGGCAGGTTGTTTTACGAGACGATCAAAGGTTCGGGTTTCTTCGCGGCGGAGGGCAGGCGAGTTTCAAGTTGACATCGACGGCACAAAGTTTCCACATTGTGTAATTTTCCCGGGGAAAGCGAGTCTTCGTTAAATATAACAATTTTGACGAAAGATTCTTGGATACATTGAATAGAAAACGTCGGGGATAATAGGGATCTTAATACCACGTCTGATATTTCGCGGGGTTTTCTACTGGATGCTCTAAGTAATCAGTGATACAGAACAATGTAACAATTTGACAAAAGATCCCAGGATACTTTGAATAGAAAACGCTGAGGATAATAGGGATCTTAATACCACGTCTGATGTATACCAGGGTTTTCTACTTGATAGTCTAAGAAATCAGTGATACGAGTCGATATAACAATTTCGACGAAAGATTCTTGGATACTTTAAATAGAGAACGCTGAGGATAATAGGGATCTTAATACTACGTCTGATGTATACCAGGGTTTTCTACTTGACACTCTAAGAAATCAGTGATACGAGTCGATATAACAATTTCGACGAAAGATTCTTGGATACTTTAAATAGAGAACGCTGAGGATAATAGGGATCTTAATACCACGTCTGATATATACCAGGGTTTTCTACTTGATACTCTAAGAAATCAGTGATACGAGTCGATGTAACAATTTCGACAACATATTCTTGGATATTTCGAACACAAAACCACCAACGACGATAACATGAATCTTAATATCACGTCTGACATATACCACGGTTTTCTACTGGATACTTGTACAAAACAGTGATACAGATCAATTGC
Organism: Mimumesa dahlbomi; assembly: GCA_917499265.3. NCBI lineage: Eukaryota > Metazoa > Arthropoda > Insecta > Hymenoptera > Crabronidae > Mimumesa > Mimumesa dahlbomi. The sequence goes on from OU824124.1 coordinate 6,110,728, forward strand.
CGGCGCGACGAATACGTAACAGGGGTGGGATTCGTGTTAGTTATCACGTGAATTCCCGTTCGCGGTCGTAACGCGACACAGCGAGCGGTGACGTCGTACAAAATAGGAATTACCCATTGTGGGGCGCACAATGACTTCCAGCACAGCTGACGCCACGGAAGTCGGTTCCGTCAATCATCTCGATTCATCGATGCTTCATCGGAGATAAAAAGAATCGCCTATTGGCTCTGTTACCCGCAGACCCCGCGGCGATAATGATGCCCGTTGGAATAAAGGGGAATACCAGAGGGGTGGGTGAGAGAGAGAGAGAGAGAGAGTGGTGAGCGAGGAAGGGGAAGGGGGAGAGTGAGAGGGGGAACGGGGGGGGGGGAGATCCATCGATCGGATCGACTTTTTACTCGCGAACCCTTTGTTGTCGTCCGCTCGTACGAGAAGTCACGTGACACCGCAACGATTCTGGATGACGTAGCCAGAATCACGGTGATCGATGCACTCCCGGAGTAATTTGCTTTTTGGCACCGGTGAATGCCTGCAAATGGACGCCGGGCGACGCCGGACGACGGGTAGCGAAGGGATAGTAATGAAAGGGTTGCGAGAACAGGGCGGAGAACAAAGCGGTCGTGAAAAATGTCTGCGTGGAGTAACGGCACCTGTTGTCCACGGGAAATAACCGGATGCTGTTCGCCGAGGTTTCTTTTTCTCCCTCCCCCCCCCCCCCCCGCCCCTCCCTCTCTTCCCCCACTCTCTCACTCTCTCATACCTCACCTGACTATGGCCAATAGCGATTCTGAGCCACGTCAATGGCTGTCTAATTGACCCGCAGGTTTAACTCGATATTTTTCAACGTACCCTCTTTCAGAGCGGTGTCTATTAAAAGCATCGTTCACGTGTGTGCATGTGTGTGTGTATTGTTTTTTTTTATTCAATTTCATCACACGTAACCCGCTTTGTTACGATAAAGTGTTGCGAAATAAATGTTTCCCCGGAAGTGAATGTCTTTATTCATTTACATTTTTTCTTTCTCATATTTTTTTTTTACAATTACGCTCGATAGACGTCGAAGAATTTAATTATGAAAAATATCCCCGGTTACGAGGCGGATGAATACGATATTGTTGAAGGAGCTTGAAATTGTAACGGTAACTCACACAAAGTGCACTCGGGAAAATTATACATCCACGGTAATGTGCATACGCTACTATTGACCCCGAGGCTCGATAGAAAGGGGAATTAAAAATGGGTCCGATATAAAAACTACGTGATCCAAAAAACCGCTGAAAAGTTGCCGGAAGAACTTTTCCCTCCCTCCCACCCCCCTCTATTTTCCGAGGTTGAAAAAAATAGTTCTTTCGTATTCCAGTGTATACATCGGATTAAACTTTAATTGCGAAAAGTGGAACTGGGTTAATCACTTGCAATTCCGGAGCTTTAAGACCACTTACGTCGACTTTCCTCGGACATTTTTCTTAGTGTCAATTTGAAACCGCGATAGTAAGCCAATCTAACTCGAGGACATGTTCATCGGAATTTCAGATTGTGACAAACCGGTAATTTTCTAATCGTCCCACGTAAAATTCAACCGATCGACAGAAATTACGAACCGTCTCGTTAAAATTTTGCACGTCGCCGTCGAGATGTCACTACAACGAACAGATTAATTACCAACGACTTTCAAACTACTGCAAACGACGCACCGTTTGTACCTCGATTATTCATCGTGATAATTTATAGAGCCGTTCAAAGTTCCCGGTCCTCGATCGTGGAAGCCATTTCGCTAGATATATATTTACCAAGTCACTAATAAATCTTCGTTCAAAGTTTACAATAAACGCGTACACGACATCGCGAAAAAAAAATTCAAAAAATCGAATCCTGTAAAGAGAAACTATTTTTTTATTCGCAAATCAACGAAGAACGTCGGTCGTTACTTTGCTCGTCGGAGTGGCTCGGAAGTTTCTAGTTTACCGCGATGTAAGTGGCCAGGTAGATTTACTGATCCCCTTAAATCTCCATTTAAACTTTATGATAAATCGTCGACACTCACCTGTGGGTGTACATGGTGTCCGCGCCGCTTCCACGAGGTCTTCGCGACTTCCGGGCGGCGCTTCCAGCATTGTTGCGCTGCCGGAGAATTTCTTCACGCACAGCAGGCTCAACGCTGTGAAAAAAGAAAATGGAGGAATAAGAAGAAAATACGTTGGTAAGTAACACAGTGAACTAGTTTCCACCGCAAGGTATTTGTGACAACGCGCGGCCGGCACTTGACACATATTAGTTCCGTTTAATTATTTCGCGAAGAGAAAATGTAATACTGTTAAACCTTAACGGTTATGAGTCACCTCTCACGTGACAAAGATACTTTAATCCTGCTGAAATCCATTGTCTGTGAAACAATGATATATCAATGATTTTAGTAGAAAATTTTTAAAATATTGGGACTAAAAATAAATAATAGAAGTTATTCTAATAAAAATCCTGTATAAAAATCTAAGGACCGATAAGGGTTACGTTAAAAAAAATATTTACATCCGTGTATTGCTTTCGCGTGTAAAAGTGTCCGCGACGAATCGCGTTCGTATCTCATCGCTAATCCATCTCGTTAATTCCTCGTTATTAATGGTCACTGATTTTTCTTTTGCAATCGCATCGTTTGCATCGCGATAAAGAATGTTTTCCCAACGGTGGGATGTTCCCGGTTGCCGTAATAATCCGGTTTTCAGAATAACTCGCCGTACGGCGGGCATTAATTACCGAAGAAAGTCAAACAGAAGCAAAGCCTGGTGGGCGCGGAATGGAATTCCTGATCGAATGACCTTGTACAACTGCGGAATAATTAAGGCACTGCTCGCGGCCGCTTACTTAGCATTTTTTCGGAAACGTAATTCGCTTGGCATTCGATAGCTCTTCCGCGGGAAATTGGAGACGCCGGCATACATATTTATAAAAGTAGCCGCGCTTTTGGGATTTTCGACGGACGAAAAAAAAAATGAAAAAGAAATAGAAATACCCGCGGCGTCTGACATAGCGTTGACTTATTCTACTGGAGTTTTAACAACACCTATACCCAATGGAAACTGAACGTTTTTAAAAATATATCGCTTTCGTACATTGCATACTATCACATAAATAAAATTCATTCACACCCACACACACACACACACCTCTCTCTCGAATATCCGGAGTTCCAGTCGTTCCACGGATTCTACGGAAACCACAGGAAAAAAAAATATATACTGTCAACCACCCGCGGAATGTTTCGCCACTCCAGCGTGTGTACCTGTCTTTTTCCGTGAAATTTACCATCGGTCGAAATCCACGGCGGACTAAAGGGAGAACACTCGTGTTGCCCGTTGGTTCCCGTCACCGCAGTGTGCGGTATCCCTAGAAGACTCACGTTCACGGCCGGGACGCGTTTTAATTAAATTTTCACGACCACAGCGCCGCTAGGAATGCTCGCTGTACGTAATAACATGTATACATATACATATATACATACACGTACGATGTCTTTTTATCTACCGTAACACGGTAGACGGTGCGTTTGTGTTTTCCTTGCAGACACACCGTGCGGTTAGGTGTGCGCGCGCGCGCACGTTTTCCCTCTTCCTCCTCTTATTCCACCCTCCTTCATACCGCTAATACCGTTTCACCTTTGCGAGAGTGTGTACGGCAGAAAGAGAGAATTAACAACACCGTTGCGTTGCTTCTACGGTGGTAATGCTTGGAGAGCAGGATGCATGATTAATTTCGCAAGCGTATCTGAAACATCAGGCGCCTAAAACCCGCTTAAGGCCGCGTTTCCTTCCATCCGTTTGACCAACGGTGGTAGGAAGTTCTTTATATGTATATATATATGTATATGTATATATGTGTTTTTTTTGTGGCAAAAATTCCGACTAAATAATTTACACCGCCTGGTGGTACGGAGTATGATCTCGAAATTCTGCGGTAACCCGTGGAACAGTCGTGTATTATATTTAAAACGTTTTAAATGTTCCCTTCCGTTTTCGTGGTCGTTATTATAATTGCAATTTGTGTGAATGTTTGTAATTTAAGTTGGTTTGGGGAATATTTGTTGAGCCATTGTGTGTTGGGAAAGTATTAAAAGTAAATGAGTGTAAAAGGGAGAAAAAAAGAGGATGATTATTATCTGTTAAATAACACCTTGCCATTGTTAATGAATTACTCGCTTCATTGTGAAATCTTTCTTTTGTTCCACCGGCTTCGTTTCCAGCCCTTTCATCCAAGAAAAGATGAAACTACCTTGCCCGCGCGTTACTTGAACGAAGACGGATAATTTAATTCGTCCTGCCGCCCATCGACGTCCCGTTTCAGGAAACAACAAGGATTTCTGCACCGCTACGCTCGGCCATTTTTCTTCTCTCTTCTTCGATCGCGAACAGTGGCTCGGAAATAAGACGGTACCTAGCTCGTGATTCAAACGGCGAGTCGCGAGATGTTTAAATTAATTGAATCACGCGAGAACAGTTGCATTCATTTCAAATGAAAATTTTTCTATAGAGAATGTAGGAATTCTTCGTTTTATATTATCTATGTATAATACATAGATGCACATATAAATAGATACATACATAGATTCATACATAGATACATACATACATTCATACATGCATACATACACAGATTCATACATAGATACATACATATATATATACAAGGGCCAAATAAATTTGTTTTCTTTGGAATACATAGATACATACATAGGTACATACATACGTACACAGATAAATACATAAATAGATAAATACATAGATTCATACATAAATACAAACATAGATACAAGGGCCAAATAAATTTGTTTTCTTTTTAATACATAGATACATACATAGGTACATACATACATAAATACTTACATAAATACCTACATACATACATACATAGGTAGATAATAGAAAACGAAGAATTCTTAGATTCTCTATTTAAAAATTTTCTTACATACACACACTTCCCTTATTTTTCTCCCTCGATCTTACGAATTTTCTTCTTTCACCACGGGTAAAATTCCGTCGGTGCTTTCACGGTGGTTGGAAGTTTTCTGGATCGAGGTTCGAGCTTTCTGCGGTTCGATTTTCATCCTTTGACGGTAGCCGAAAGCCAGAAAAGCATCGAGCACGAGTCGTGCCAGCCACTGAACGACCGCTTTTGTCTCGTTCTATTTTCCAATGGCTCGCTTTCCCGCAGACTTCTCCCGTCGATTCCTTCTTCCTTCCTCGATCCTTTTGTGCAAGCTAGATCGAGCAGATCGCTTTTTCCGTAAGCCGCCGTTGCCGCATGTTGCACGCCCGATGCCGCGTTCTAATCTTCCTCGAGTGTTCGCCCTGTCGCCTCGCCGTTCCACCGGCAGCATGTTTGCGGATTCTTTGAAAGCAAATTCGCGAAACCACAATTGCTGATAAAATTGCGCCACTGAGACCAACGACGTCGGGGAAAACGAGCTTAACCTCTGCTCGATGTATTTTCTGGAAAATTTGGATCCAGTTTTTCTCGCGAGAATAAATCATATTTTTGATATTTTCCTTTTTTGTTTCGAAAATACGTTTGGTATCAAATTTTCACGGTGAAACTTTGTGAATTATGTGCACCTTTATATAGATATATTATTAATACTAAATATGTTTGGATGTTTAATAGTGAATTCACAATTTTACATCGTAGATCTATTGTATTCTCGCGCGAATAAATCACATTTTTGCTGTTTTCTTTTTTTGTTTCGAAAATACGGTTGGTATCAAATTTTCACGGTGAAATTTTGTGAATTATGTGCACCTTTATGTAGATATATTATTAAATCTAAATATATTTGGATGTTTAATAAGGTATTCACAATTTTACATCATAGATCTTGTATTTTCGCGCGAATAAATCATATTTTTGCTGTTTTCTTTTTTTGTTTCGAAAATACGTTCGGTATAAAATTTTCACGGTGAAGTTTTGTGAATTATGCGCTCCTTTATGTAGATATATTATTAAATCTAAATATATTTGGATGTCTAATAAGGAATTCACAATTTTACATCGTAGATCTATTGTATTCTCGCGCGAATAAATCATATTTTTGCTGTTTTCTTTTTTTGTTTGGAAAATACGTTTGGTATCAAATTTTCACGGTGAAATTTTTTGAATTATGTGCACTTTTATATAGATATATTATTAAAGCTAAAAATCTTTGATAGATCAATAGTGAATTAATAATTCTATATCATAGATCTATTATTGTATTCGATTTATCTGGTTCAATGCGTCGATTATCGTGAAACTGAAATTCTGCGACCAATCGCCACGGTATTTAACCTGTGTAAACGGCTCGTGTAATGTGTACAGATCGAATGTGTCGGCTTCCACGGTGTGAGAAACGAGGGACCGTGAGATTTCGTATTATTTTGAGAATGCATTACACCGCGATGACCGTGCGATTCGAATCGAAGGGCAAACATTGCCGACAGGTAGGAATCTCACCGTAGAACTCGCTAGAGAAACTATCCGCGTGTTGTTCGATATATCGAATAACACGCATTCGAACCTACTCGTTCCGAACGTGACAATCAAGGAATGCCCGAACACATACACACACATACATACTCACCACAGAAATATTACGAATTCTACACTTTTCTCCGTGAAAAGTAAAATGGGAAAAGACGTAACTTGATTATCTTCCCACGCAAACATACATACATACATACATACATACATACATAGATACGTGGTTCACATTGATTAATGTGGAACATTTTTCATCCACGAACGCGAAGTTTCTTTGCGGACGGGTTTTCGGTCGAAAGTTGAAAACGAAACTTTCGGTGAATGCCAAGATAACGGTCGTTAACCTTTTCATTCTTCATTCGTCATCCACTGACCCCCACGGTGAGTTACGTGAGACGAAACTCAACGTTATCTGGCACGGTCGGCTTCGAACGTGGAAATTCCAGGCCCGTCGGAGTGGCTGGGGAATTTTATTTATCCGAATGCCACGGTCGTTTATCTCCGCCTTCGCGATCTTCCACGACCGATAGCCCGTGGCCAGGTTGCGACCCAGAACTCAATTTTTTTCTTCCTTTTTCTTTCTTTCTTTCTTTTTCTTTTCTTTTACATGGAAACAGAACATACTGGATACGAAATACACTTTGGAAATTTGGTAAACGTTATACATAATATGTAGTATAATATAGAAGTCTTGGTCTAATTAAAAGTAAATATTAAAATACCCTCCGATACCTGGAGAAACCAGCTTCGAATTTTTCTCCATTTGCGAAACAAAAACAGAGCAACTTTTCACTTTGCCTTCCGCTCCATTTTCTGAACCTTTTCATTTTAACTTTCCCCCCTGGTTTTTCTTTATCTCTCGATTTTTCCTCGAGAGGCACTATCAGTTAAATAAATATACCTAATGGCTTCGCGGAGGAACGAGATCCTTATTTTTCCATCGAGTTTCCAAGCGTGTGGTTTCGTATAAAATAATTAAACAGGTTTTATTCGCGTTCTATTTCTTCTTTTTTTCTCTCTCTCTCTCTCTCTATTCTTTTTTCATTCTTTTTCGTTACCATCGACGTGATACTCACCCCGCTTCACGTCCCGCCACGTGTTCGTGATTTCGTCGAGTGTTTCTTCCCCGTTTGGTGTTCCCCCATATATTCCTCTCACATCGTTTCGCTATTCCACGTTCTACGAATCTGAAACAATACCGTAAACACACAAAAGATTAGCCGCGGAGTTTGTTACTTTCGTACGAAAACCGTTATCAACTTCTAACGAGGAAACATGTATTTCAATTATCACAAAAAAGGGAAAAAAATCAGGGTGAAACGAGGATAGGGTGGGGGAGGGATGGGGGTAAAAAAAAATCCTTTACGTGACGTCGAGTCACGCACGTGCTGACACGAGACTTGCGCAATCTGACGGCGTCATGGACCGCACATGCGACAAATGCATCAGGCGTCTGACCTGCATGCACATTCGCAGTTCCATCCCTCATCCCCCCTTTGCAAACCTCCCTCCCCCTCCTCCCCCTTTTTACCATCCCTTCGAGCGAGTGCACGTCAAATGAAAGCAAACAATCAGGTTCCCGTGCCGCGGAACATAAATTTAACTCCTCGACTTTTATTTATTTTACCGTTGTCCCACTCCGACGTTGTAAACGTATTTTCGTTTGCGCGAACGAAAAAAAATACACACGCGCGTACACATCCTCTCGTGAGCACACACATATATACGTACATACATAAAAAAAAAGCAACAACGCATAGTCGTACTCGGGCGGTAAATATTGATGTTACACGCCGAGGACTCGAAACATTTATTTTCCTTCTTTTCACTGGCGTTTCGTAATCGATCAATCATAACCCGGCGATATTGGCGTGCGGCACACATGCGTCAAATGCATAATGCGTTCGGTAGACACATTGGGGTGGTGTTGTGGTGATCGTGTTTGTGTATGTGTGTCTATGTATGTAGAAGTAAAATGTGGCGAGTTATACTCGCCACAGGCCACTCTACGGCAAACAGGAGATGGAATCGTGTGGGACTCGTAGAGAATGCTGGATAAAAGTGGAATCGTAAAAATCTTTCGTTTTTACCTCGCATCGTATTCGCATACGTGTGAAACGATTTCTCGTTCCGTTTGTCGGTCGTTAAAAAAAATGTCACGTGTTTTTCTTGCCATTACAGCGGTTCTTACGATTCTCGCGAAATGTTACGAGATACTTTTTCCTTTCGAATTCTGGAATTTTGTTTTTTACTTGTTTCGCAGATTTGTTTGGAAAGCAATATCCGTTCTTTTTCTTTTTTGTTTTTCTTTTTTTTTAGACTTTATGAGACGGGAATTTTAGACAGAAACGTGCCGGTTGAAACTCCGGGCACGTAAGTACGCCTTTCTTTTTTTTTTCTTTCTCGGAGCACCGCAATTATCTCGCGAAGTATCTACGTGCTCTCTCGATTTTTTGACTGCGACACGAACGAAAGCTCGTTTATATCCCGAATCGTCGACAACGCCGGGAATAATGAGCAGCCGATCGAAATAGTTTGCCGCGGACAAAGAAGAGAGAAATTGAAATCCGGTTGAATAGATTCTCATGATTGAACTTTCAATTTTCCGCTTTCACCGTGATAGTCATACACGATCTATTACATTCCATCACGGATACACGTCTCCGTATGTGTGTGTGTGTGTGTGTATAGGTGTACTTTAGAATAGTTCACACCGATATCACCTGCTGCAGGTATCCGCTAATGAATTCCGCCACGCGGAGAAGATGAAAACCGTGAAATTTTTCAAATACGGCTTAAGTACTCACGAATAACGCCAGGAAACGAAATTGGCCGTAAATTCTATGACGGAGAATCTTTTATCTCTTAATGTGCCTCCCTTTACCATCCCTCGCGGTGTCTGGCAATGTTACAAGATAAGGGATGCTCGGCCTTCTCCTTAATCTCCACTTTTTCACCTCGTTCCACCGTCCTTCCAGCCGATTCTTTAAATGCTTCTTTCACCCGGCGTGAATACAATTTTCTTTCTTCGCGAACGGTCTAGGAAGCCCGTGGAAAAATATTCAATTGAAAGGCAACAACAACCATGGTCTGACGTTAACGTTCCTCATCCACTTGGATTTCGATACGATTTTATTTCTTTCGCGGTGATAGAAAATCAAGCGAATCCAGTACAGTTATTTTTTTTTCATACAAGAGATGTACCACGAGTGGCAAGAGACACTTTGTTTTTTTTTTTAAAGCGGTTTCGACGAATGAAAATGAACGGAAAAGTATACAGGGTATAACATAAATAGTGAGACCCTTTTAGGAGTTACACTAGTGCTGATTGTACGAAACGAAAGGTGGAAAAACAACTTAGGTTCAAAGATCACCTACCAATATAAAATCTTTTTAGTAAACAAATTTGTTTTTAAATTATGTCTGTAATATTAATAGATTTCCAGCGGGAGCGTCTATTTATAGACGATTTGCGAACTGTGTGCCATAGGCGCCCGCTCAAAAAGTGTTAAGTTGTTGATTTATACACATAAATTTTTATAAACTTTCATCATTTCCCTTTACATTTCCATCAAAATCGATCCTCTACGACTTATCACTCCAAAAATATTCTTTTTAAACACGTTTCACAAAAACGAATGTATCTCAATAGGGTGTGGTTTTCAGACATAAATTCTATTGTTTTTTTTTTTTTAATTTTTCCTTTTTTGGTGCACACTATCGGTCCTGTAAAAGGGTCCCGGTAGTTATGCTACACCCTGTATACTGCGGTTTCACTGCGGGACCGCACGGATGGACACGGGTGCCCCGGGACCGTCCGACAGTTTTCACGGTTCGACTACTGCGATTTTTCTTCCCTTTCTCGGGGCCGGAGCCACAAAACTCCGGCCGAGTGGAACCGAAGTCGCTGGTTAACGGACAGTCCGAACGAGTTAGCTGTGAAAACTTTCGTCGAAGAGCACGATTGGTTTCCGCCTGAAAACAGCTTTCGGACACCAATTACCAAACCCGGCCGGCCAGTAGTATGAGCGACCGGCGACCACTCGAGCGATAACTGAAACTCCCGGCAGGATTCCGTTCCTGCAGGAGTTCCAAACCGGCTGCAACGAATTAGTGGACTTACGGGTACCGCTGCCATTATCCGCCGCAAGTGCACCTGGAGTCCCACCCCCCCCCCCTATAGATTTTCTACTTTCCACCGGTGGAGGATAAAATATTAAATTACCGGGGAACCGTTTCACTTCGAGTCCGTGGGATTATTGAGTTTCTTCGAATTTTCTATAATTTTATATTATTTTATAAAATTTAAAAATATCAATTTTTAACTGTACATGTATAATATACAGAACAGACAAATTAATTGGAAATATTCAGTGAAACAGAGTGTCTTTAAATAGACATATTATATATATTTTTTTTAATGTACTTTGTTAACATTAGAACTATCAAGGCAAACAAAATGACTGGTTTCGAAATTCTTCTAAGAATCGCTTAAATTTATAACACTGCCATTCCCAAAATTCTTCATAACTATATTTCTATAATATGTACATAATTAAACTGATCAATTTACTATTCTCCTTTATTTCTTTGTTTCAAACATATTTATCCAATATTTATAAATACACTGAATTAACTCTCGGCAGTTTTAGTGTTAATTTAGGAAGATAGTCATTAGTTTAAGAAAGTTTGTTAAATGATACGTGTTGGAATTACAATGGATTTCTTTTTTCAACGTATTTCATCGGGAATTATAAAGATTTCGTGCGTGAAAATTCGTGAATAGACAGTCGCGATTCTTGTCCGTGGGAAATTCACCACGTGCCACTTTTCACACGTACTTCGGTCAGTTTGGTAAGCACGCGAACTCCTACAGGGGTCAAATAGGAGCAGAAAGTGGACAGGGATGGGGGGGGGGGGATGATGGGCGCGGAGGATGATAGCCGAGTGAAATCCGTTGCTGAAAAACGTTTCTCTGGGCGTGAAAGCCAACCAGGTCGCCGTTATTTCCAATATCATGCGGACGATATTTTCGACCGGCAGTTATATAGGAGTTATTGGTATGCGGTTTTCGAGGTTACCTGTAATTCGCGTGAACTCCAAACGCTTCAATGTATTTCCTATTCTTTAGAAAAGAAAAATCTTTATTGTAAATAAAATAGTCATAAACACTTCTCGTAGAATTTCTAAACTATTTGAGATACATTTGGAATACAATAAGAATGTAAATTAAAAATTTTTCAATGTGATAGTTATTGTGCATAGATAATTCTATTTTTTTATTCTGTGTGCTATTTTCTATCAAGATACTCAACGAGTGTCTTGGCCACGCATACATATATTCCTTGCAAAATCGTTCCCAAGAGTGGTATAGTTGGTGACTAGTAATTAGCTAGACGAGTGACACTATCTCAGTTATCACTCCCATGGCGCATAGAAATACGTATGTATATGTATATACACCACGCAGACTCACATTCACATCGGGTACTCGGAGCCACCTAAAACTCGCCCCTGTAACCCCGATTATCAGATTAATAACGCTGACTTTGTTTCAACAAATAATCAACGCGTTAGATAACACCGTAATTTATCGCGAAACACTTTCAACGAGAAACGAACGAACAAAAATAAAAAAAAAATCATCCCGTTCGGGTCTTTTAACAAATTTCCGCGGGTACAGTTTCTAAAAAAGTTTTCACCGCCGAACAAAGAACAACGGAGCGCGGCAAGAAGAACAATAAAAAAAAGAAGTAAATAAAAGCTTTCAGTGGCAACGGTAGAACATTTTGCGGCTGCATCCGAAATATTTCCCCCGGAGACAGACATTCCTTCCTTTTGTCTATTTCCACAGTTTAACTCTATCCTATTTTTCCCCGGAAATTTTTCCGCCTGTCCACGTGTTTGTACCTACACACTACCTTTCTCCCAGTCCTTTTTTCTTCTTTTTTTTCTTTCTTCCTTTCGTCCCGTCTGAACGTGTTTTCCACCTTTCACTCTTAACCCGTCGCACCCTGTCTCCCTCGCCACGTTTATCCGGATGTTTTTGAGGTGTAAGTACAACACACCTGGAAGATGGTACAGGAGGCTGGATAAGGGCGGACGGTTGAAAAAGGACGAGTTCATAACCCGGGAGATAGAGAGACGGGAATATAAAGTAGACGGTGAGGCGGAACGATCTCATAACCCTGGCATGGTGTATACATTTTTCACCGTCCACCAAAGAAGCCCGTTTCGTCTACTTTCGTCTTTTCTTTTACAGTGTAACAGACATCCGTTAAGTCCTTAAGGAGGGTAGACAACCAAGTAATTTTCATGGTCCGCCGGGAAAGTTTGCGAAATGGCTTCCTCAGCCCCGGATGCTCTGGATGCAAATTAAATTTTCGCAAAACCCGAGCCCCGCGGAACGGACGTTTAATAAAGTTCGAGGTTTCGTACGTGGTCGTCGAAATAAAAAAATAAAAATACTGAACCGGCAAATGCACTTTCGCGAACGGTTTATAAGTGCGGAACGGAACGGTGGTGACTCTTGAGAATGGTTAATTAAAGTTGTAATTGGCGTAGGGGTCGAAAGTGGGACCGAAGTCGCGTTGGAATTGTCGAGGAAAACGAACGTAAACGAACGAAAGTGTTTCTTTTTTCAGTTGTTAGAAAGAAAAATTATTGGAGGTTAATTTTTCGTATCTGTATAATTACTTTGAAATTAAATGAAATTTCTCGTATACAAAAATAAATGAAAATAGAAAAATACAATGGTGAAAAGATTTTGTTTCGGTGGTATAAGTGGTTAAATGAAATTTTCTGTACAGTTCACATGGAAAAGTTTGCGAAACTGAGAATGTCTCGAAGTATATAGGTCGACGCGCAGTGTTTCGAAATTTTCTTCCGGAAAATGAGAGGAGAATTAATGGACCGTTCGATAGTAATCTTTCTGAGATCGTTTGGACGAGTTTACCGCGGGCAAAGTAATTTTATAAAGCATCGCGTCGAGAGTCGGCGTACTCGGTGCATCTTAAAGGGTAATTTATCACGGACACTTGACTCCACCAGTCTTGTAAACAGGGTAGCAATGTCTCTTGACAAGTGAAATATACTTCGCACTTTCAGGGGCGTAAAATCTGAGGGGGCGAACGACGGCGAAACATGCACGTGGAAAAAGGAAGCCTCGACGATAGGAGAAAATATCTTAAAATTCGACGATGTAATAAATGACTAATTACGAGCAATAATTAATTAAACGACCCGTTAACTACCGGCCGTACATTAATCAAGAGCGCGAAATGTTTGAACAGTCCGGCATCAATTTAATTAACGCCAATCAACGACCGTACGAAAAATTAATAGAATTCTCAATCCGTGTGAAATTTCCGCTGCAATTAACAGGCTTGCGTAAATACCGTAAAAGAAAAATAGCCGGGGAAATAAGTTCTCCAAAGGCGTAGTAATTATTCCGCGGAACTTTTTCTTTATTAAATCGAAAAACTTCGGAAAATTGATTATAAAACTCGACCGATGGGAAAATGTCTTCGGTAATAAAGTTTCGATTAAAATAAAATTCCTACGACCCCTACACAGTACGTCTCTCTAGTTAAGAATCTTTCCAGAGTAATAAAAATGAAATATCAACTAGATTCGTGAACCCATGAACGTCCAGTTGTCACATTAATCTTTTAATCCATGGGTATCACACTTCGTTATCCCATGTCAAACCTTTATAGGATGACTTAAGGGCAACGTGTACCCTTCCCTCAGGATGTTACCTGTAATTTAACATCCCTACCTTCCTTCCGGTTTCATTATTAGAATTAATGATCGAACGCTCCAGATTCTGTCGAATATTATTTTCCCTCAACCAAAAAAGTGTTTTTTTTTTTTTTATGATTTGCCTCTAATTATAAGAACGTGAAATCCGTTGTTACGAAAGATGCCATCGGGTGCAAACACGTACCGAACACGTCGGGTTTGACCCAATTACCATTCGTGCGGAGACACAGTAATGGCTTCGTATTATTTACGTGGCGTTGGAACCGGTTCTCAGTGAAATTCATACTCTTCCGCTCATGCATAACAGAATATTATTAGATAACGCGACGTGTACACGCGAAAATACCCGATGCAATTAAATCGCATTACATCGTCCCCGTGAAAAGTTCGGAGGGTGACGTCGAAATAACGAGAACACAGTGTACGAGCATTAACGCACTTTTTTTTTTTTTTCAACGCGTTTGTTTTATCCGTTCACGCGGATCCGGCAATTTCAACCCCGTGCAGGGGGCAACGCGCGTTAATTAAACATATCCCGTAACGGTTTCTGATAATAAAACTTTCTACCTGACGCGAGCTGTAACGTGCGGTGGAAAAATAAATAACAAAAAAATCCCGTGGAAATGTAAAATTCGCGTGAGAAACAAAAAGTACCGCATTATAATTATTATTATTATTGGATACCGTGGCGTATTCGCGAATGATAAAACGTTAACGACGTTGACGTATAATTTCGACGAAACGTGGCGAGATAAATGAATGACACTACTATTAAATTAAATAATCCCATTTTTTCTACTGATTTTCTAACATTCACAGATGTTCTCATGGAATACGAACGATTATAAATCTTTCTCCTCGTAATTCCACGAAACAGTACTCTTTAACGACGGATCCTCGCGATTCTCCGCGAATAAATCAAAAAACCAAAACAAAAACGAAAAAAGAAACTCCACCAACCTCTCGTTGGTACAATAAACCGACTTTTCCTTCGCTCTGCGGAACTCCGCGAACTTTTCCCGGGGGCGAGGCGATAAACCGGCGACGTCGCGACGTCTCCGTGAAAACGTATTCATTCCGAATTGTCCGCCATTTCTTTTGTCACCGTGGACTAATTAACCGCCCAGG
This sequence comes from Mimumesa dahlbomi, assembly GCA_917499265.3. NCBI lineage: Eukaryota > Metazoa > Arthropoda > Insecta > Hymenoptera > Crabronidae > Mimumesa > Mimumesa dahlbomi. Next base: position 6,126,124 of record OU824124.1, read on the forward strand.
TTAAAAAAAAAAAACGGAGACCGACGAGAAACTATAAACACAACGGACAAGGAAGAGCGATATCACACCGATCCGTCGCGACGTTAACGTCGTTTCTCGTTTCGCGGCTATCATCCTCGGGAGAACTGGAGTCGTCGTTGACGTCTTCCCGACGGTGTTCGTCGTTGCGTCCGTTTTTACGTTCGTTCACTCGACGTCGGCTCCTCCGGCTGGTCCACGAGTGTCTCGGGAGTGGTTTTCCCGGGGCGACGTGCTCCAGGCCGGGTCTCGAGTACGTCGACGACGGGCGTTCCTGGACCTCTTCCGACTAGCAACGGTTCTAACGGGGTCGATGTCGTCCTGCGGGGGTGGATTTTCAAGAACACAACTCGCACGGGCCGCCCACGGCAACGTTCTATTCTTCTCCCCTTTCCCACTCCAGCGGTGTGTCCTCCTGCCCGGGGAATTCCGTCGGCGTGACGAGATACTCGGTGCTTCGACTAATTCAATTTTCCGCTTCACGTAGCTTGTTATTTATGTTCCGGGAGAATAGAAAGAACTGGCGAGAGAGAGAGAGAGGGAGAGTGAGAGAGAGAGAGTGGTGTCCTTGGAATTTGACGTCAGGTACCGGTGAATGTTTCTCGCGGATACGAGGGACTCTCGATAAATTTCTATACCTTTAACCTTGATTCGAGGAGGGATATGTTGGTGATGAAAAACTATCGACGGTGACTATAGATATGTTTCTATTTTTATGAGATGTTTAATAATTTTAGAGTGCAGGGATTTCTGTTTTTATGAGATGTTTAATGATTTTAGAGTCCAGGGACCGTGAGAGTGTTAAGTGTATATGGTAGGGTTCTTCTCCGAATGGAAATAGTTTGATATACTTGTGATATTATCCAGTCCTTTAATAGAAAATACACGCGAGAGAGAGAGAGAGAGAGAGAAAGGGGAGAAATTGCTGTTCTTGGAATTTGATGTCAGGTACCAGTGAATCTTTCTCGCGAATACGAGGGACTCTCGATAAATTTCTGTGCTTTTAACCTTGATTCGATGAGAGTTATGTTGGTGATGGAAAACTATCGACGTTGACTATAGATATGTTTCTGTTTTTATAAGATATTTAAGATTTTAGAGTCCAGAGACTGTGAGAGTGTTAACCTCTTCACACCCTTGGCCGCATATGTGCCCATAATTATGAAAGTGGTCTAAGTCAGTATTTAAAAAAAATGAAAGTCTTGATAATTTGTTAATAAATGTTTCAAAACCTTTAATAAAACGTAATATCCAAAATGTTTTAAAAATTGACTTAGACCTCTTTCATAATTATGGGCCCATATGTGGACGTTTAGTAATTTCTTATAAAATATAAATCCTATTACCAGTGCAGCCAAACCAACAAAAATTACTTCTTTTATTGAGTGATTCTACAGCGTATAATCTGCGGTGATAATTTTAGTGTATTTATTATTGACAGTAAGTATAATAATAAAAAAACTAAACGTCCACATCTGTCCATGGGCGTGATGGGGTCAAGTGTATAGGGTTGTTCTCCGAATGGAAACAATTTGATATACTTGTGATATTATCCAGTCCTCCACGATTACTATCATACGTATGATAAGCTACGCGGCCTAACCCGCACATTAGTACGGAACACCGAAACTGCAGTATCCCGGTGCAGCCGGCTTAAATCGCTGGTATTACGAGTTTACGTTACGAAGGCTCTGCGAGGAAAGCTCATGGTGCACTTAAGTACGGAGATAATTGGTTTAGACAAGAAACTTCCCACGAAGCTGTCGAGTTGTTTATGGAAAAATTTCGAAACATCACGTTTGTCGGGGAAAATAAGGCATTAGGAACGTTTCAAACAGATTTTTTCCATTTAACGTTTGTTTTTTAAGGGGTTGCAGGGTTAGGGGTGGGGGTGGGGTGGAAATTCCGCGGGAAATGTGAAAAAGATGAATGTCCATTCGGAACGGGGTCATATCGTTTGCGAAACATCGATTTACTGATGAATTCTAATTAGGCGAGATGGAGCTTCTATTTAAAGAGACACTGGGTATTCTCTCATTCAATCGCATAATAGTCGACACGCTTTTGTACAAAGGTTCACGCTTATTGTTCGACCACCTATAAAAAGGTGTATTCAGTCGACGGAGACGTAGGTGTACATGAATAGCTTGCCGGTGATAATGGAGCGCGAAGACAGGCACGTCTATTCTTAAAGCAAACTTTTTAATCCGACTCTCACCGATACAACTTTCCACCTTTCTCGCATTCTCTCTTTCTCAATTTTGTTTTAATTTTTTAATATAAAAATACTCCTCGAGTGCACCGGGAGTCACTCGACACTCGCCGAGGAAATATTTTATCGTTTTCACGTGAAGAGAAAATACACCGCGACAAAGTCACACACAGAAAGATAAAGAAAATGAAATAAAATTATTAAGCGTTTCGTTACCACCGGTAGATACAACGTAGAATCGTTCTAAATTAACTTTGATAATTAACTAAGAGAAACGACAAAATTTTACGGCTCGCGGTATTTATCAAAAGAATTTCAATTCATAGCCTCGTCCCCTAGAAATCTGATTTGCGAAATGTTCTTTGGGAAAAATCGTGGGAAATCCTTCGGCGAGTTCGTTTCCACGTTTTCTCTCATCTTGTTCTACAGCTGGCTCAACTTAAGCTGCTTAGAACTTCGTACCCTTTCTATCTGTGTCCGTTCACTATACGTGTATGGTCTTCGTGTACGCACTCACACGTACATACATGCAATAAACGGTGAGAGCGTAACACGACAATACGGAATACGAATTTGAAGCAATACACGCCATTGGCATCGACGTAACTCTGATGTATCGACGGATTAGGTAACCGACGACGCCATCGGCGTCGGATTTTCCGTCGGCCCTGTTACAGCCACTCTCCTTACCCGGGGGGTGCTGCTACGGAATTTCGTCGAAAGGTGCAGTCGTAAAACACGAACCAATCTGGGAAATGTTTCGTGACAGTGATATATTCCCTGGGTGGTTTATTTCCACGGGTCCGCCGCCATTAGTTTAATTGAGAATTACTTTGTACCTCGTTTCTACATATATATATATATATTTATTACACCGGGTGTTCATTTTTTTAATTATCGTATGATTTTTAATATACCTCTCTTACTATCAAATTTAACACTAGAACTACTAAGGGGGTCAAAATGACCGGTTCCGAATTTCTTACAAGAATCGCTTAAGTTTATAACACTGCGATTTCCAGAATTCTTCATAACCATGTTTCTCTATGCAAATAATTAAATCGATCAATTTATTATCACCCTTTATTTCTTTATTTCAAACATATTTATCCAATGCATTTAAATATATCGAATTAATCCTCGGTAGTTCTAATGTTAAAACTTCGAATTATAAAAGATTCTTTTGTTTTCCTCGTTATAAAGAGACAGAGGATACGATCAATAAGTGTGTGTGTTTTTACAGAGATTTTAGGATAACGAGATGAAAAGTTTTCTTGGCAAATGGATTTCTTGAATTCACGTCAAAGCGACGGTGAACACCGCTTGCGTCGTTTCTTGTACAGTTGATAAACGTACCGGTTCCACCGTGGAAGAGGGATGCACAATAATGGAATGCGAGTGGTGCCCCATTGTGGCGAACACAATGAACCCCTCGTTTGAGCATTCCTGAGGAGAATGTCTCCGGCAGGTCGACTCAATTCTCGAATAAGTACCGTGGAACGTCGTTGTCAAACAAGTGTGTAATACGCGGTTGGTAATTGTACAAGAAATCCTGATATTTCCATTTAAAAATCCCCGCTGGACGACGTGACGTAATAATTACACATTAATTCATAGACACGTTTAGAATTAATTGAACAGTCTATTGAATTTATACATACAAATCACCACATGTCTTTATACCACAAACGTCCGATACACTCGCACGTATACACGTAAATATGTATGTATCTACTATGTATGTATGTACATATATATACATTTTACATTACATTTCTATCGAACAATAAATCTAATAATCACCGCCTAGTATTGCCTAATATACTGGACAGTATCATGTACCTTTCCAAGCAATCTGGTGGAAATAAAAACAAAAGAAAAATCAACCTTAACACTAGAACTACCGAGGATTAATTCGGTATATGTATTTAGAAGCATTGGATAAATATGCTTGAAACAAGGAAATAAAGGGGGATAGTAAATTGATCGATTTAATTATTTGCATAAAGAAACATGGTTATGAAGAATTTTGGAAATCGCAGTGTTATAAACTTAAGCGATTCTTAGAAGAAATGCTGAACCGGTCATTTTGACCCCCTTGGTAGTTCTAATGTTAAATTTCACCATTGTATCTCGATTAAATTCATATTCAAAATTTAATTCATTTCCACTTTCTGGACCAATGGGGCGACGAAATATTACTGATCGACCGGATTAACGCCATTTGCTAGGACACCGCGTGATGTGTCCTGGAACAATGGACCTTCCCCCCGGGTCCCCAGCGTGTATATTCGGCCCGTACATCTGGCCGACGTAAATTCACCCGGTGCTCGTCGCCGTCGCCTTACGTATTCCGGCGTTTCGCCGTCTCTATTGCCAGGGACCGACAACACACAAAGACGAGCCGGAGATAAACGCGGCGTGCATCGCATCGTTCGTGATATCCGGTTCTGGGTCGGGTTGTGTTATATTATCCGCCGTGTCCGCGCGAGCAGATAAATTAAACGACTTCCGGCTGCGGGATCGCGCAATCTGCGTTCGCGTCGCCGAGATAGCGGATGAAATGGGGAAACTTTCCGTCGGTGGAAACAATCGACCGGCGGAAATGCGACGCGACCGTAAGGTCCCGGTTTTCCGACGAGTCGAAACTTTTCACCTGGGGATTTTCAATTAACTTGGCGAATTTTTGGCGACGGATTTTCATTTTCGCTGGAAATTTGCGAATAGTGATTGGAATCGATTGAAGGATCAGCTGGTGTGGTAAAATTTCTTTTTGGGGAATTATACAGCTGGGAAACGTCCGGTTAGGTGTTTTTTCTTTTCGTTCTTTTTTTTGTAATTGAAGGTTCACGACTGAAAATGGGATTTGATTCGGTTGATGACGAACGCGGGGTAGAAGGTACCGAAAATCCTGCAGAGTGTGTGAATCGTCGAGGGGAAAAGAAATTGTTTGTGAGAGTGAGAGAGCACTACTTTCTTCCAATTAATAAAAATTGTTGATTAACGTTATTAATACTAGGATCAATGTTTTTAAATATACCGAATTAATCCTCGGTAGTTGTAGTCTTAAACGTTTCAACAAAAGACTTCGAATAATATATAATAATTTTGTTATCAACTGATTTCACCGGTTCTAACAAAATTAATTGCCCCACCGCGTCGATTTACCGAACAATACATCGTTCGCGAACTATCATTAATCAGAATAAATTGCGAATGATAAAAAAAACAACAAAATATGAGAACCAAAAGGTTTTTCGCAGACAATTCGAAAATATCTCCCTCGTGTCATTTCGATTCCCCTATTTTTCCACGGGTTATTAATTCCCCGATATCTAACAGCACTGGAAAACGCTTTTGAACCGTTCGACTTTCAGTCGACGTCACGCAGATCTTTTTGTTTTCCCTAGCCGCGAAGACCGTGGGCACGCGTACCTTTCTCCCTCTAACTTTCCGATTCAACGCTCGAAACTGTGACGAACGGACGTTAAATCGGAACAGCGACTGTTGTCCCCCGCGTATGTAGAACAAGGCTGCGTATTATCAGCGACCAATTCTATTGGGTTTCCCTATTGTATCTGGTCTCATTGTTATATTTAGCTGTTAATCGACCTCTGCTAGTTAAATGAAAGACGACACCGCCCATCGAACATCCATTGCGAACCGTACAATTTCACGATTCCGCGAAACATGGAATTACGCGTGCCATCAATTGTTGCTAACTTTCACATATACATACACAGACACACACACATAGATACACAGATACGCTAACGTGGTAGGATCGTTATGGACCGTCGTCCCTCGTTCTTCTACACACCCTTGGAAATTTGTTTACCCCATTCCCGTCTCACGACTCGTTTTCCACGAGCTTCCACGGGTTAAGCTGTTAAATTGGCCGCCATTTCTCACGCTGGGACCGTGAAAATAAAGCAGCGTAGGTAGACAACTACGAAACTATAGTATGTATACATGCATACATACATATACATATGTATACAAAAGGTGAAAGAGGGTCGTCGCGGACATGGAAAACATGAAACTTGGCGTCGTTCGACTTCTTTCTGGATTATCATACGGTTGTGGTTTATCTTCTTCTTTACGTTTTCCTTTTTCTTTCTTTTTTTTTATTCGAATAATTTTACGCTGAAACTTTCGCGCGAATATAGGGATTACCTTGGTCGTTGTTGAGCTTTGTATATTTACCGCGCAGCGATTTGTACAGGAAATCCATGATGTACCGTAGCATTTGTAAGCAGATTTGTGGGCTATGGACACGATGATTTTGCCTACCGGTTTGCAGTACGTTAAATGAGATGTAAATATGCATGATGTGTAATATATATACACACACACACACACACTTTATGGCGGTGGTCCGCGTGTCTGGTAATTCGTTGTGCAAATCGCCAGAAGGCAATTAAACCGAGGCAACGATATGGAAATCATCGAAGAATCGAATTCCCATTCGAAACCACCGTATATAATGATTCGATTACTTCGAAAGAAACCGTCATTAGGTTTCTTCTTTCTTGCGAATCTTATTGTAATTTATATCTTCAATTTTTCCGATAAATCGTAGATACGTACGATCCTTATCTAAAGTTTTGTAAAGAAACCCATACTCGTATCTATCTAAACATATACATATATATATCGAATTATATTTATATATTTATATATATAGACCGCTTGAAATTTCCAAGCGCAAGAGTTGCAATGCGTGGAAATTTCTACGCATTATAACCCCTACACTTGGAAATTCCCACGCATTGCAATTCCTGCGCTTGGAACTTTCCACGTATTATAATTCCTGCGCTTGGAAATTTCCACGCATTGCAACTCCTGCGCTTGGAAATTCCCACGCATTGCAATTTTTACGCTTTGAAATTCCCACACATTGCAACTTTTGCGCTTATATATATATTTCCAATATATGAAAAATTGCAATGCGTGGGAATTTCCAAGCGCAGGAGTTGCAATGCGTGGAAATTTCTAAACTCAGGAATTATAATGCGTGGAATATATATTGGAAATCTCCACGCACTGCAATGTTTACGCTTTGAAATTCCTACGCATTGCAACTCTTGCGCTTGGAAATTTGCATATATAAGTAGTTATATATATATGTATATATATAAGCAAGTATAATAGCAAGTATATATATATACTTTTTTTCCCCATTAAATTCGACGATCTCGAGCATTACACCGCCCCCGCATTAATCCCTGAATATTCGAAAGGATACCCGAGATATCTAAATCTTCGAGGAATTTTCCTCAGGGCCGTGACAAATATTTTCCACGCGCCACACAAATTGACGTCGAGACCTCTGCGCGACGCGATCCCGATTAAAAAAGATATTCAGGGCGAAAGGGCGAACGAGCGACGTGGAAACACGAAAGTGAAACAGCGGGACCGAAAGTGGATAACCGAGATGACTGCGCGGCAACGTGGAATGGCGGAAATGCCACGAAGAAATCCGAAACATAAATAAAACAGGCGGTTGGCGCAACCCAGTCCGGCGAAAGTTTGCGCAAAGTGCATAGACATATATCTATGTATACGTGTGTGTACGTATGTATGTAACTCGCGACGCAAACTTCCCCGGGACCCTGAGGAAACAAAGTACAGGCATTAACCTTCTGGAACGGATGCGATCTGCCAACCGGTTTACGGTGCATCGTTATCAGAATAACGTAAAACAATGACATTAACGTTGACGTGAAACTTACGAGACGTAAAAAATGACAGATTGTTATAATTTCAGGTGAATGAAACAGAATTAAATGATCTATTGTATAATTGTCACGAATATTAAATATAAGTCACACACGGTTACGTGTGTTATGTATGTATGAATGGTACATATAGATACGTATTATAGATAACGTATGTACGTGTGTATGAATGTACTGTATAGATACGTATTATAGATACGTACTGTAGTACATCGTATATAAAACACTAGATATTACTATGTTGACGCATAATTAATTCCAGCACGACTGATACCCGATATAATGAACGTTATTATGCCCCGTCACGAGTTCGCTTTGCATACACAGCCGCGCATTTACAATGCGTCGCCCGGCCGGTATTATTAATTAAATAACATCCGAAACAAGACGGCGGAAAATACGTGCCGTTATGATCCGACCGATACGGAATAAACGGTGAATAACAAATCGCCGGGCCGTTACCGCGATCGTTACACGCGGGGCGTTAAAACTGCAATTACATCCGTGATCCACGTCGTTAAACGGAACTTTTCCCATTATCAAAATAGTATTCCACACATCCATATATCTACGTAATACATTCCTATACATATGTCTACATACACATATATAGATACATACAGTGTTCGTCAAAACCTGTCACAATTTATCGAACATAGCCGTACGGGTCGCGATAACGAATGCCAACGTTATTCCCGATCGGGTTCGTAAATCTACACGTTGAACAGTCGCAAGAAATCATCCCCCTCCCTCCCCCCCTCACCCTTTTCCACCGAACAGGGAGACTGATCTCGAGTTTCCAGGGTGAGTTATTCGAACCATAACTGATTTGTAGCCGTGTTACCGGTTCGACCGCATAAATCTCTTCTCGCCCTTTTCCAACGGTCTTTCTTTTTCATCCCTCAAGACAGGTTCGCACGTACAACGACGGTAGATTACGTGGATGTGTGTAACAACCCCTTCGGGCGGTGAGAAACCAGCCCGCTAGACTTCCACCCTTCTCCAGCATCCGAGCGGTGTCGCAATAATATCCTTGGCTCGTTCGCCACCTTGATTTATCCTCCCTGTGCGCTTTATTACGCGGGGAATTAAGCCACAGGGTGAGACGCACCACGTGAATTGCGTAATCGCGTAACTAGAGCCTCCCCCGCGTGTGATACACCCCCGTGGTTCGTTTGGGGGGGGGAGAAGATTTAAGTTCTGGAATTTTTACGAGATACCGTATTGTTCCGCGTTGTTTGCGCGTTGTTTGCGCGGATGAAAGCATCGGCGGTAGGGAGTCGAGAGTGTTATTTATCGCTCGGGTAAATACACATGGTTCATGGATACTGCGAGTTGCGTGAACTTTGCAAACATCGCGGAAAGAATTCTCGTGTTTCGTTACGATGGGAAAATAATAAATCATCGTGCAACGATTATTATCAAAATAAGAAACGAAAATTATTATATAAAATTCCTTGGTTTATTTTGTAAATAAAATAGAATCATCCTGTAACGTTCGTTATCACAATAAGAAATGAAAATTATTATATAAAATTCCTAGGTTTATTTATGTAAATAAAATAAGATGTGAAAAGTGAGATGATAGGAATAGATCATGTTGTAAGAATTTTTAAGAATGATGAATGATGTATGACGTATATATGTGTACAAGTGTGAGTAGACAGAGGAATTCTCGTGTCGGAAATTAGCGATGGTGGTTTCGAAACGCGATTACAAATCGCATTCCAACAAGTTATTCAGCCTCATTACCTTTCCTGCATCCACTATCATGTATTCCTCCCTTCGCCGACCTGACCCACCCATGATTTATGCCCACGCGTGTCACACTGTGTACCGTTGCGTGTTCCGTTAACAATCTCGACGTTGCGCGCGATTATGCGGCGGCGGGCGTTACGCGTCCGGGGTATGCGTGTCTGTGTGTAACTATGTGCATTCACCCAGTTTCCATGCATATCTCACGCGCTTATATTTACCCGCTTTATGGGCGAGCGAATGACCGCGACCGGAGAATACGATTTAGGCCGATTCCGCAACGACCGCGAGTCCGCACGCGGAATTCGAAGTTTTATGGTAACTGGAACGGTTAGGAATTTCGGCAAACTTGAAAGCGCAGGTGGTGTAGTGTGTGGAAATTTCAAAGCGCAGGAGTTGCAATGCGTGGGAATTTCAAAGCGTAAAAATTGTAACACGTGAGAATTTCAAAGCGTAAAAATTGCAATGGCTGGGAATTTCGAAGCGCAAGAGTTAAAACATATGGGAATTTCGAAGCACAGGAGTTGCGATACCTGGGAATTTCTAAGCGTAGGAGTTGCAATGCTTAGGAATTTCAAAGCGCTGAAGTTGTAGTGCGTAGGGAATTTGAAAGCACAGAAGTTGCGATACCTGGGAATTTCTAAACGTAGGAGTTGCAATGCTTGGAAATTTTAAAGCGCTGAAGTTGCAATGCGTGGGAATTTCCAAACGCAGAAGTTGTACTGCGTGGGAATTTGAAAGCACAGGAGTTGCAATGCGTGGAAATTTGCAAGCGCAGGGCTTGAGGTGCGTGGAAATTTCCAAGCGCAGGGGTTGCAGTGCGTGGAAATTTCAAAGCATAAAAATTGCAATGCGTGGGAATTTCCAAGCGTAGGAGTGGCAATGCGTGGAAATTTCCAAACGCAGGAATTATAATGCCTGGGAATTTCCAAGCGCAGGAGTTGCAATGCGTGGAAATTTCTAAGCGTAGGAATTATAAAGCGTGAAAATTTCCAAGCGCAGAAGTTGCAGTGCGTGGGGATTTGAAAGCGCAGGGGTTGCAATGCGTGGAAATTTCCAAGCGCAGGGGTTGCAATGCGTGGAAATTTCCAAGCGCAGGAATTGCAATGCGTACGAATTTCCAAGCGCAGGAATTATAATACGTGGAAATTTCCAAGCGCACAAATCTCATTGCGCAAAAATTCAGCGCCCAGATACTTTGAATAGTTGACAACACTCATGGAAAATTTCTATACGTTCGAATTTCCCTGAAAATTTCCCCAAGTAATTTCCACGAGAACACTCTACACATAGAGATTCCTGCGTTTCAAAGTTTCCGCGCATCGGAACTTCTGTGTTTTCAAGTTTGCTAAATATTCGACGCGTACCAATTAATAAATGAAAACTTCAGCTGGCAGAAATTCCCATGGAAACTTTCATAACATAGAAACATCCAGGGAGAAAGTATTTCAACGAGACAAGTAACTATAACAGACTCTAATTTAGAGAAATGAATTTTTATCCCATGTTTAAGGGTGCCCTTCACAAGGGCATACGAAAAAAGATCCTTTCCGCAAATATTCTGAAAGTTCACGTATCCAAGAATTTATGCTAATTTCGTCTGAGCTCAGTATCTTCCGGATTACTCGCGGAATTATGTGAATACAGAGCTATGATAAGGGAAATACTGATTACCCTTGGAATTTAAAGAGAATACAAATTAACCGTGTTAACGTAGAGCACACCGATACACGTAACATTTGCGTGGGCGAATCAATTGGACAGCCGGACAATTGTTAGATAAAGTGTACAGTTAGGAGGTCGGAACGGGATTAACGATTTCTCGGTCGAATACCCACGGAAAATCCGCGGCAGGCTTAACGTATCGAGTTGCCTCGATGTAAAAGCCGGTTTTTTTTAGATTGCAGCACGCGTGCCGTTAAAAGTGCTCGCTAATGAAACGCACAATTAACTGCAATCGATGGCCCTGAAAGTTCGATAATCGAATCCCCGTGTAATTACGTCTGATTCGACGCCTAAACGAGACGTATTAAACGTGTGTGAGTAAACTATCCGATAGCGAGCACGTTCACTGTAATGTGAACGAATCACGATTGCGAGACAATTAACGTTTGGATCTCTATTTTTTTTCTTTTTTTTTTTTTGTTATCTATCGACTATCTCGTTTTTCGAAATTAAACGTACTGCTGATTCAAATAAAATAATATATATAGATGTATATAGGAAACTATTGGTTGGAATATCCACCATTCGGATTGATTCTCTATTTTCAAATAGTATCGAATAATTTTTCAATTTGACACATCTAATAACGTTTAGGAAAAAAATATTTCCCAGCGTCGAGCACGCTGTTTGCGGTAATCGTTGACCCATATGATCCGAAAGTTCTCTAATCGAATTCCCACGCAATTACTAGCAATTCCCCGAACGAAAGGTATTATCGTGCGTGCACACATTTCCTGATTAGTGCTGCGCTCCGGTTATTAGCTGGACGCGTCGTAATTATGCATGAACTACAGCGGGCTAATCTAGTCGTAATCGTATGTTAATTATAATATACACATCGGTCAACGTAAATTAACGGACTAATGAAATTACCGGTTGATCGATCATACAAGATAACGTTAATTAAATATTAATGCTCTTACGATCTTCCCGTACACCCGGGAAAACGGGTTTCCACGAAAGCCGAGGCAATTACAAGGGAATACCCTTCAAGGGTCTCGATTTCCATAGGGCATCCCTTTTGAAAACGAAGAAGAAGAAGAAGAAGAAGAACAAATAAAAAAAATAGAACGCTACTCGGGTTATCCCAGTGAAATAGAGGCCACGGTCCACCACTGGTAATTCAAATTAGGGTATTCTAATGAAATTTCCACTACTACGGGGCATTAATTACGCAAACTAGCGCCGCCGGAAAGCTCGCATTGGCTGCGAGTTCGCAGGACCGTAAGTTCCACGACGTGAAGCTGCGGTTTCCCGCTGCGAACGGAAATAAAATTTCTGAGCGGAACGAAGAACAAAAAAAAAAAAGAAGAAAAATCCCATTGTCCTTCGAGAGATGGATGCGCGGCGGTAGCCTAATTGCGTCAGACTCGTTGGAATGGCTTTTGTCACGCCGCGTAGACGGTGGAAAAAAAATTCTACGGTAACCGGTCGCGGGGAAAAAAATTCTTTCACCGACTATCAACGAAGTTTCACTCCCCCCGCTCACTATGCAAAGTAACCAAATCGCGGGTATCATGTTAGTATCCTGCGAGCGGATTTTTTTTTTTTTTACGATCGTCGGAGTAAAATACGAAAGTCGATAACGTGGGAGAAATTCGAAAGTGGGTCGACGTTTAGCGAATAGGGGGTGAGAGAGAGAGAAAGAGAGAGAGAGAGAGAGGAGGGAAAAAAAGGGAAGTTTCGACTGCCGCACGCCTGCGGAGGACGGGAAATTTGTTTCCCCAAGTTTTTTTCATTGATCCCCCCATTCCTCGAAATGTACGATACCGATACAGTACACTATTCCAGATAAGGGGAAAGTTTATTTCACGCGGCAAACGAGATAAGTGGTTCATTCAAAGGTAACGATTCGTATATCAAATTTTCCCACGGTTCGTTTTTACGCGAACCGAAGAAGTTTACTTTTCCCAATTTCCATTGGCCACTCGACGTATCGGTGTAATTTCATGCACTTCGTCGACCCTTAAACAGAAAGGTCACACGAGAACATTTACACACTTTTTTTTTATTGTTTTTCAAGTTTTTCAACGAGGGAAATTGTGATGTTCGAATAAAAGTAAAATTTGTTCGTCTCGATTTATGTTTCTTTTTTCTTTTTTTTTCTTGCTTCGACTGTCATTACGTATCGGTTAAAGGGTTAACGAGTTACAACGAGGAAGTTGTAATAATGATATGCAAATTATTTGGTGACTAGGTGTTCCGTCTTTGTGTGAGGAAAATATTGATACTACGTCGGCATGTGTTTCGAGTTAACACCGTCGGGGTTTATCGAGAGCACCGCTGGTGATAAGGACACAATTTACAGGGTCGTGGATCTATTTGTCAGGAGTCCATACCGAGATCCCGAAAATCCTCCCGCGCTGTCTCGTCCCTGACCTTTAACTCTCCGTCACGTAACCGGCGGTGTTTTATGAGAATTTGAAATTACGAGAATTCGTGTTCCGCATAGAAGAAACCCGTTCAGCTCGTTCCGCGATCGTAATTTTCCTAAATGAGTCCTCGATAGCCTGATAATGTCGGTCGGTCTTGAAAAACTGCCGGCAAAAAAAAAACACGAACAGTGGAACGTTGATCCATTCATTTAAACACGGGAATCATGAAACTTGAAAAAAAAAACGAAACGACGTACGTGATTAATCAATTCCCGAAATTGATCAATCATTCTCGTACATTTTTATTAAAAAAAGGGTAATATTGACACTATAATATTTCTTCCATTCTCAGAATGAAGTAATCCTTTCCTAACGATACTTTTATTTATAACAAAAATAGTGCTCTTTTAATCAACGTGAATTTCTTTTAACGTAGTTTAATAATACCATTGAAAATAATAAAACACCCCAAATGGTTAAAACAATAAATTAACCAAGTATTATATAGCACATTGTGTAACAGTTTCCCCCGGTTGTTACAAAGCTTAGGATTCCTCAAAGACAAAGGGCCGTTAATCTAATCCCGCCTTATTCCGGCAGTCTAAATAGTTATCAGATACTGCTAGCTGCAATTGGACAAAGAGCAACTCCGATCCCGATTCGAATCAGGAAGAAGATCCACCCTCCCCCCTCCCCCCTCCCCCCTCCCCCCTCCCCTACTCCGTCAGATCCTCGAGGCTAGGTGCGGTCTGAACGTGTAACCAATAATTAGATTCTGCAGAGCGTTCAACAATGTTCCCTCTGTCTTGCCAGATAGAAATGGAAGTGGTGGATCGTGGGTGGCAGTACTAGGAAATACGTATGAAACTACTTCAACTACTACTAGTGACCCTAATTGCAAGATGCCCTTGAGTCTTTGGTTACGGTAACTCGAAGTGGTCGTTGCCATTAACGCCTTTCTACTTTGACCGTAGCAATTAAGATACGATTTTTTTTCAAACATTATTTAACCACGAAATAGTCAAATAAACTGCCTAAAACAAATATTGATGGTATTATTTTAATAAAGTAATTTTTATGGAAAGTATTTGAATATAAAAATATATATCTTGGGACAATAAAAAATAGGGACAGAGAAAATATGTTTGGATAGTAAATAGCGTTTCATTTTATATAAACAAAAATATTCAAGTTGATATGTGCAGTGGTGTGGGAAAAGAATTAGTTGTGATAATTTGTATCGACTGTAATATGTTTGATATATATTATATTAAAATTGATTCATCGTTGTTTATTTAAAACGATAGGACGGTGTTCGTGGTTGGTATGGAAACCATCTAGGTATACCGTTAGTTGTTTCTGTGTGCCGGTCTCATTTCGCATTAAAACTAACAACTCGAATTGAATTACCGAGTTAATACACTTCCAGCGCAACTTTGAGCTAATAGGATTACTGGAAACACTCAATGAGCATTACAGCAGTAATTCGAATTCGCGTCAGAGAAATGAGCGGAAATGGAACGGTGACTGAAGCCCGTACGGATATTCGGAAGAATATTAGGGAGATCAACAGAAACAATTTAAAAAGCCGATTGTAATACGATTCGGATCCGAACGGTGCTCGATGTAATCGTGGAAGCGACGTTTTCGTGAAAATAAAAGAATTTTTTCCAACGCGATCGAGTCTATTTCCATCGACGTTGAAACTTGGCCTTGGATGGGATTATCGGATGGAAGAAAAAAATACCGATTTCTGAATGACTCTTATTTTTCTAACAACAATTTTTCACACCTCTCATTTGCCACACGCGTTAATTACTCATCGCATGTGAAACTACTCGATCGCACGATGATTTTTCATGAATTGCTTTCCATCGAAAGTTCATACATCGCGGAGAGACTGTAAAGTGTAAATATATTTATATTATATTTATTTTTAAAAAATACAGACATACCTACACGGTTTTTATAGTGAAATGTTCTTAAAAAAAAATAATTAGATTTTGAAATTCAACGATCTACGATACCACAGGAAATGGAAATCGATCGTTTCCCGATGCTACTCGTGCACGTTTTTCCGAGTTTCATAAAAAAAAATCGTCGCGGCAACTTTGATTACACTTTTCTTCCCAATCTTTACTTTTACTTGGCGAAGAACGATGTCCCCGGAATATTAAACGCAATCCTTAAACAAGTTCCGACGAAAGGAGGGGGTTCCATGTTGCAGCGCGTTTCTGGCACCGTCGTCCACCACCGTAGGTGGCTATTATCAAAATTACTCCACCAAAGACCTTCACCCTAACTTCAAGGTACTTCCCTTTATAGCGCAATCTGTCAAATTGCTCGTCGTACGAAGTAGATCGAGAGCACTGCCAACTATCACGGGTCTAAAATGCATCTCGCCCTCACCGTAATCGCTTCCAGTGTACATTTCACATCCTCCCGTAAATCATCCCCCTCCCCTTCCCCCCACCTACCCTCTGTAATTACCCCCGCCAATTCCACATAATCATTTCCATCCCCCTCATCCCGGTCTTCGAAAATTCTGTACGTGGAAAGAAAAGTTTTAAATTCAACCGACCTTACCACCGACACGAATCCAGCATCCCGAATTGTTCCAAAAGTTTACAAGGACTCCCAGGAATCCTGTTTCATCCGGCAAGACTAGCCCGTTTGAAATTTTAACGGGGAACCGGAATGAGAAACACCGAAGAACGGGGTAGTAACGTCGGTTGGTAAAAAGTTTCATAGACGTCTACGAGTAGAGGATGCCATCCCGGTGAGTCTGACGATCATCTACTGTAGCGATCCAGGTATTTATTCACGAGGACCCGGTGAAAAACACTCCCCATGGACCGACGTCATCCACCATTGCTTGCGGAGTCACGGTAGACGAGGATTTTCCACGGGCAACGATTTCGACGTGGTATATGTATGTGTGTATGTGTGTGTTGGTGTGTGTACGTTGGTGAGGTTCTTTCCCTAGCGACGGAACCGGCGAGTTTTATTTTCTGTCATTCTTTTTTTTTCGTTTTTTTTATTCACAGACTCACTGATTCGTATTTATACGAGAATATCTATCCGAACGGCTGACTGCATGAAATTAAATTACACGTGGAAACTCGAGACTCTATGTTCCCGCGTTTCGATACGGGATCCTATCGTTTTACGTATGTACGTATGTATGTATATATGTATAAAGTACACATTTTCCCTTGGTAACGAAACAAACAATCACAGAACGTTACCTCCGTTGGATTTTGTGGATATAATTATATTTGCCGTCGCGAGCGATACCTTGATTTATTATTATTAAAGCGCAGGAGTTGCAATGCTTGGAGATTTCCAAACGTAAGATTGGCAATGCGTGGGTATTTCCAAGTGTTAGAATTGCAATGCGTAGGAATTTCAAAGCGCGGGAGTTGCAATGCGTTGGAATTTCAAGGCGCAGGAGTTGCAATGCTTGGAGATTTCCAAGCATAAGAATTGCAATGCGTGGGAATTTCCAAGCGTTAGAATTGTAATGCGTAGGAATTTCAAAGCGCGGGAGTTGCAATGCGTGGGATTTTCCATGCGTAGGAATTTCCACGCGTAAGAATTGCAATGCGTGGGAATTTCCAAGCCTAAGAATTGCAATGCATGGGAATTTCAAGGCGCAGGTGTTGCAATGCGTGGGAATTTCTAAGCGTAAGAATTGCAATGCATAGGAATTTTAAAGCGCAGAAATTGCAATGCGTAGGAATTTCCAAACGTAGGTGTTGCAATGCGTGGGAATTTCTAAGCGTAAGAATTGCAATGCATAGGAATTTTAAAGCGCAGAAATTGCAATGCGTAGGAATTTCCAAACGTAGGAGTTGCAATGCGTGGGAATTTCTAAGCGTAAGAATTGCAATGCGTAGGAATTTTAAAGCGCACGGGTAGCAGTGCGTGGAAATTTCGAAGCGCAATGATCTCAGTGCGCAAAAATTCAGCGCGTCGATACTTCAAATAGTTAATAACAGTAATAGAAAATTTCTATATGTTAATATTTGGATTTCGTGGATAATGATATTTTCCTTCTCGAACACTCCCTTGATTTATTATTATTATTATTACCATTATCAACGTCAAAAGTCCCCGGATTTTATACGTCAGCTTCGCGAAACGAATTCTGTCACACGTTGGCGTAGGAGACCGTCAAGATAAATCTCGCGTCATCAAAACAAACCCCGACGCAGAATGGCCAATGAAACGACGACGGAATTGGCGGCCGTCACTGGTAGAATGCAAACGGTCGCCCCGGTGGCACCTCCTAAAATAGCTTCATTTTTCGCTCGGTAACGAGCACGGACGGAAAGAGAAACAGGAAAACCGTCGAGAGAGAGACCGAGGAGTTTCGGTCGCGCAACCTGCATGAGAATCGTCCCGCGACGAGAATCCAAATGCAGGCAGAAAGAGAGAAGAAAAGACGACCGTGCTCGTTCGTAACGGGTCGGAATTTTATCTCGAGAAATTCTCAGGCAAACAGATGCCAGTCCGCTTGACGTGATCCACCTTTTTCTTCTTCTGTATTTCGCTCGCCCTTACCGCTCGCGATTCCGTCTATCCATCCCCCTTTTGTGACGCGGTAACAATATACCATTTTGTACGTGGTAGCACTCTCGATGCATCACATCCAAAAGATCCCCAGTTATGATCGATTGGTAAGGGGGGGGGGGGAAATGATGTATCGGAAGTCGGCCAAAACGAGACACATTTTATTTCCAGATCGTTCTTGAATACTTTACAGCCCGTTCCGAGGCGGCCAGGACTCTCGACGCTGGATGAAAATACCACGGGAAATTCGCGTGACGGTTTTACCAAATAATTCGGCTGTTTGAGGAAATTTTCGGTGGTAAGGTGTAACGTGTACACGTAGGAAAATAAGAGACTTCGCGCGGAATCAGAAAATGTAAGGCAAACAGTCGAATGTACGTCGATAGATTAAAATAAAAAATAAAGATATACTAGGTGAAAGTAAATCGAGATCAATATTAAGAGGGAAATCATATCACAATTAATTTTTGCGTAAGAAATTATCGGTCAGCATTTTTAAAAAACAAACTACGATTTCCCAGGTATCACAAATAAAGAAACTGTAAAGAAAAAGCACATTTTTCTTTCACAAAGGCAATATGTGTACATACTAACACTCTCACGTATCCCACGTTCATATAAACCCACCACCGAGACACTTTAAATCCAAATTGAAACTTAACCCGGCAGACAGTGTATAATATCACGGTATCACGCGCGATCACGATGATGATGTAATTAAAACGATTTTCCAGTCTCCCCGTATGTTTTATTACCGAGTATGATGGCTCGGGCGGCTTAATTCCGAACGGACCAATAGGGTGCTAGACTCTCGGATGTTCGATAGGAGGCGAAGGGCCGCACGCTTCGGTTCGCACGCGAGAGATTAAATCAGCTCGCATTGCAAATTAAATTCAAATGATGCGACCCGTTTATCTTGTTACCGACTCGAATTACCTAATAATTGAAATTTTGTCGGGGGGCCCGAGTACAAAGCTCGCGGTACACGCCGGCTCGAAAGCCTCGTATTATGCGAACCTTGTACACACACACACACACCCATACACATATCCATACAAGCATACATACATACATACATGCCTACCTACATACATACATGCATACATATATTCATACACACATGCATACATACACATAAGTTCATATATGTATACATGCATACATACATTCATACACTCATGCATACATACACATACGTTCATATACATATACGTGCATACATACATTCATACACTCATACATACATATACACATACGTTCATATACATATACGTGCATACATACATTTATACACTCATGCATACATGCAGATACGTTCATATACATATACGTGCATACATACATTCATACACTCATGCATATATACACATACGTTCATATATGTATACGTGGATGCATACATTCATACACTCATGCATACATACACACACGTTCATATACATATACGTGCATACATACATTCATACACTCATGCATACATACACATACGTTCATATATACGTGTACGTAACACGTTGTGCGTGTATACGATGCCCGTGGTTTTCTACATACACATACATGCACGGTTCGCGTCGGTGTGCGTGTCAACGCGAAACTGTGGACGTGCGCCAACCTTACTCGACAATTCCGTTACGAGGACCAGCCACCGACGTTCCGATCCACACTTGTGGCGGTCCGAATCGTTAACTACCGATTGGGTGGTCCTATTGATTTGGTGGCGTCGAGGTGACATCGCGCGGTTCCCTCGATCTAATGCTATCGGAAAGCGGAAGCCTGAACGCGTACAGCTTTCTAAGCTTCCACGGTTAATCGTCGAATTGACGGAATTTATAATACGTCACCTGTCGAACGAAATTACGCCACTTGTCGGTCGGTCCACGTGATTTCTACGATCTAAATAAAGATGAGATTAACTGTAATTTGATGGAAACGTGAGAAATACGAATGGAACTTATCATTTGTTTGATTTTAGTCAAATTGCTATTCTCTGATATATTTTTGAGAGTAAAGATTTGTGCCCATAATTATGAAAGTGGTCTAAGTCAATTTTTTAAAAAATGTTGATATTACGTTTTTTAAAGGTTTTGAAACATTTATTAATAAATTATCAAGACTTTCATTCTATTTTAAATATTGACTTAGACCACTTTCATAATTATGAGTGGAAGACTCTAATTTAAAGTGTTATTTTCATTAATTCGAGTGACAAAAATACAATTGTTTGTGTAACTATTTAAAAACACGATTCTTCTTTATTATCGACCGTGAATGTATTATTGTCTGCGTTCGATCGTCGAAATTCCGCGTTTTATTTCAAGATCCCCACGTTTCCATCGTACAGGTTCGCTGGTAACGGTCCATTAGCAGTGTAACCCAGAAAAATATCCCGAACATTCGCGACGTCGTATCTGCGAAACGTAACGGCAATTGTGCAAACAGTGGCACTCGCGTAACGCGCAGCGAGCCGGCGAATGGTGACAATGAAAATTCACGAGGCTCGTTTTGCAAAAAGCATCGCCGCCGATTGCCGAACTGCATCCGGTGGTGGGGGGGAGGGAGAGGGAGTGTGGGAAGTTTTGCGCGTCGTTTTTTTTTTATTTCTTTTTTTCTTTTTCGTCGTTGTCGCGTTTACCGTGGCCAGACGTGGCCCGCTTGTTTCGTCTGCTCGGTGTTGGTCCTCGGGAAAAATTGCCCCGAACAATTTTCAAATTGGATCCCGTCGACCGTCTGTGTGTATGTGTGTGTGTGTGTGTGTACTAACACGCGCTCGTGACCACGCGAGCGTAATTTCGCAATGGCGCAACGTCGGAAACGTCCGCGTAACACTTCGACGAAGGGGAACAACGGCGAGAAAAAAAAAAGGAAAAAAAGAGAAAGAACACAGGTACACACCGTGATAAAGAAGCGGAATAAGTGGAAAAAATAACGCGACCGGTTTGTGAGAACGGAGGG
The DNA here is from genome assembly GCA_917499265.3 of Mimumesa dahlbomi. Lineage (NCBI taxonomy): Eukaryota > Metazoa > Arthropoda > Insecta > Hymenoptera > Crabronidae > Mimumesa > Mimumesa dahlbomi. The sequence goes on from OU824124.1 coordinate 6,147,477, forward strand.
AAAATGGAAACGAGAAGCGGGCGAACGTTTCACGCGACACGAACGTGTCGAACGCACCACGTGCTTCTGATACCTTTCAAAGATACCGCCGGTGGATTTACCAGCCGTCCAGAATGTCGCCTCGTCGTCGTCGTCGTGACGTCGTCGACGTCGACGGTTGTCGTCGTGAACAACGAGCTCGACGACGTATCGCGTATTTACCCGGGAAATATTGGAAATCCATGGACCTCCATGGGTTTTACATTTTCGGAATTAAATTAAGTACGATAACGGAGTGGGGGAGGGAATTGGATCAGTGAAAGGGGGTTAAAAGCGGCTTTGTTGTCGGGAATAATTTAATTTTCTCTCTATCCCTCTTTTTGTCCATATTCGTCAATTTATCTGTCTCTCTTCCCCTCTCTCTCCCTCTCTCTTCGTCATAATATGTACGCGTCACGGTATAATTGACAGCCGAAGATTTCTTCGTTTCGAAACATTTCCCGGCGATTCAGGTCGAGTTTTATAACGCGTCGTTCACGCGGCGTGCACTCGAATTTTACGGCGAACCTTCCGCATAGTTGGAACGTGTAAATGTAAAATAAAATTAAAAAAAAAAAGGAAACCGTTATCCATGATCCTGTATTTTATATCTCGTAAAGTCAGCAGTGCGAGAGGTCCGTGCTACGCGGCAATCTCTTCGACACCGACGCTCGAAAAGGTTTTTACGCCCTTCTAACGTTCACCGAAATGTCTGCGGTAAGTTTTCCCACGCACAGCGAAAGAATGGAAATATATCGTCGCCTCGCGGGAGACGGCGTCGTCCCCCCAGAGAAATTATATGGAGTACCTATTTTTAAGTGACTGGTAGTAATATCGTTCCGTGAGAAAAGCCTCCCTATGGGAATAGAAGAAAAAAATAATAGGAACGAAAGAAACAATAAGAATCTTTGTATACAGGGTGTAACAAAAATTCTGGGACACTTTAGGTTTATGGATAGTACGCACCAAAAGATGAAAAAAAAGTCTATAAAGTTTTGTTTTAAAAACGCACCCTATCGAGATACAACCCCTCTTGTAAAGAATTTTTAAAAAATCATATCTCCGAAATGGTACGTCGTAGAGGACCGATTTTGAGTGTAATATAACTGGAAGAGATTAAAGTTTACGAAAAAATATCACTATCTACAGAAAGGAAGATTTAGTGAATGCCTTTAATTTTTTCCCAAGTTGTTACAAACCTTCTACGATATAGGTAATCGACGTTGTTTGGATTAAACAAGAATAAATGCTATTTAACGGTAATAATCGGAGTAATTATATTTTTCGCTATTATCTTTGATCTTCTCCAGTTATATTGCAATCAAAACGGGTCTTCTACGACGTATCATTTTGGAGATATGATTTTTTTTTAATTTTTTACATAATGGGTTGTATCTCGATAGGGGGTGGGTTGAACCCACAACTTATAAGACTTTTTTTTCTTATTTTTATGCGTTCTATCCATAAACCTAAAGTGTTCCAGAATTTTTGTTACACCCTGTAACACCACGTAGGAAACGTTCGGAAATATTTCGCGACTAAAATATCGCACGAAAACGTTCATCTTGCGTGACACTATAATATGTATATATATATGTATTATACGTGTATGCCGTGTATGTATTTTCGCGTATAATTTCGTTGAATCTCTATTCTCGATCCTTTTCCCGCGTGTACGCGGGCTTTCAAAGTGAACCCCGGTTAAATTGCTAGTGTCACGAAAGACGAGCCTCGTGATGCGAATTTCCTGCCAAACCGCGTCATGGTTTCGACGCGTAAGTGGACTCGCGTGTGTGTGTGTGTGCGTATGTGTATATGTGTGTAACATCGTGAAAGCCGCTTTAACAAGGGTAGGCACTTTGGGTGTACTGCTGATGTCTCTAATTGCTGGCTGGTGTTTGCCGGCGCGTAACGTCGGATGAAATCTAACCTGGTCGAAATGTTTTGTTGAAAACTGAAAGAAAAAATATGGCTCACTGTCTACCGTTCACGGATGGTAGAATTTCGTGGTGAATAATAATTTATTCATGGTGATGATATATATTTAATGATAATCAACGAATAGAAAGCCCGCGAGATTTTTAGTGATACTATACTGGTTTTCGGTGCGTGTGGAATTTAATTCGAATTAAATTTGAATTTGGAAAGTCTCGAATATGTGAAACGTTACGGTGGTGTATGGTGCATGTGTGTGTGTGTTCTTTCGGGTACAATGGGATTAAGAGTGATAAAGGGATTTGCACCGTTGCGAGATATTCTTCGCGGTGTACGTACCGGAAAAGAAGGGAGAAACAAAAAAAATGAGAGAAATAAAAAGAGGAAAAATTGAAAAATACGAAGAAGTAAAAAAGAAAAATTCCGTGTTTCACGGTAAAACGCTCGGACGTCGAAATAAAATTGCATGCATATGCGTTTCTGCTTTCAGAATTCAAAAGAGGCTACTCCACGGTATATGCACGGGGTAAAAAAGACGGCGGAAAATGCATCAGCAGCAAGAGAGTCAGTGGAAACGAAGATATAGCTTCGCAATATCTAAAAAGGGGTGGAAAAAAAATGAAAATGGTGCGCGCGAGAAAAAATTACGGTAGGAAAGATCTCACCGGTGGGACAACAGCGTGAAAAAAAAGATAAAAAAAAAGAAAAAATACACTTGCACGGTTCTGGTGTCCCACGACTTTTCTCAGCCTTCTTAATGATCATTAGAGCACGACAAGGGTAACAACATACTCACGTGCTAGTCTATTACGGAAGAAACAAGCCGCGTAACGTTTGAAGTCTGTTATAAACGCGTCTCCTTACGAGAATTCTCCATTCCATCGTGCTAATGCACGTCGTATGAAAGTATAACTCAAGAAAATATCCGTACACCTTTTCTTTTATTCTTCTTCTTTTTCCTTTTTTTTTTAATCGTCAACAGAATACATTTCAACGCATACGATTTCACCGTGTTTCAAATAGAAATAAAATAGAATAAAATAAAAATAGAGAGAGAGAGAGGGACGGAGAGAAAAGACAAATGGAAAAATTTTCATTTTTTTTTCTTTTTTCTTCGAGAACTTTTGCCAGTCGATTGCGATTGGATTTTTCGTAATTTCACGAACGGTATCTGTGGAGTCTTCGACTTTGGCTCCGGGAAACCTACGGCGTGCGAAAAAATACGGTTATTAAAATCCACGGTACGAGTCGTAGCACGTATTTGATCAGAATCCCGATAACGGAACAAGTACGGCGATAAGAAAATATGAGGATAATACATCGTCGGGCGTACACGTCCCTAAGTAAAAGCCGATAGTAAAATTTCTTTACGAGGGTTGCTTCCGATCTCAGTCGACCAGGATTAACCTCGTTACGGGTGTCTCATAAACCATCCCCCTGTTAAGACAGATACAGGTATTCGTTATAGTTAATTAAACGAACTTCCACGGCTTCATCGAATCGCAGTAACGTCTTATCGAAAATCGTCGGGCGAGGTAAACAAATATTAAAATCGAAAACCGAATCGGCCCACGTTCGAATTACACCATGAAAACTTGGTAATAAAGTACGATCGAGGGAAAGTAGATTTTTATCGCGATAAAAACTTTATTTTCGCGCGTCCGATCGTGTCGCGACGAGGAGAGTACGCTCGTCGAAATAAAATTCGAATGGTCGAATAGTCCGCGTATCTGGATTCGAATCCATCGGAAAATCTGGGGCGAAGAAAATCCCGCCGAACTTTCGTCGTATTTTCCTGACGAAGGAGAAACCATCCCGTGGAAATCCAAGTTTCAATAAGCCCGTACGACATTATTAAACGTTTCCATCATGCCCCGTAGCCATCCAATTTGCCATGACGAAGATTTTCCACGGTGTGCCGCTACTGCGAGTGCTGGGAAAATCAAGGGAAATCGAAATTCCCGGGGAAAGTTTGAGAGGCGAAAGATCGCCGTGATTTCTTCGCAATTATGTGAAATGGTCGCGAGGGTGGTCCTATGGGGCCCATGGTGTGTTTAATAAATTGTATTCAATGTGTTTTTCTAGCTAAAATGTAACAATATTGAATGATCTATTATTTCTAAGAAAATCATACACAAAATTATTTTATAATTATCATTGTCACATTTATAAAATATTTATAATTATCATTGTCATATTTATTATCTTATACGTGGACGAACAATTTTTAAATAAAATAATCATTATTTAAAATTATTTTAATGCCCCAAACCTGGAAACTTAAAATGATAACGTTTAATAAGATATGCAAATAGAAATCCCATGGGATCCACGGTACACCCACGGGAATAACTGTTCCACGGATGAAGGGGAAAAGACGTTGAAGCAGTGAAGAATGGTAGAAACTATAAATAGCTAAGAATTTATGGTCTCCACTGCCGCAGAAGTCTCGAGAAGCGAAGGAGATGAGAATCTATGCGCACCTATACGTACACATACATACATATAATACATACACATGTACGGGGGGGTATGCATTACATATGCATGTAAAGTATACATTATATCTGCATACATATATTTTTACATGACAGGCGGAAAAAGCAATTTCCACCGACGATGCCACTGAATACGTCCACCTTCCGAGTTATCTTCCTCTCGTTTCAAAGAGAATCCCGTTGACGTTCTTCCGACTGACACGAACAAACATCCGACCGGTTGAAAAAAAAAAAAAAAATGACACACCGAGTGAGTGAAATCATCGATCCCTTTCATGAAAAAACCAAAGTAGGAAAACGTCAACGGTGACGTTATAAGCTTAATTCGCAAACGAAGACAAGGTGTTTCCAATTCCCTTTTGCACGTACATACATACATACATACATATATATATACACACACACACACACACATATACATACATAGAATAGAGAACGGAAGAGACGCACGATAAAAGAAAGCAATTTCCGACGACGATTTATTCGGTTCTTGTTCCAACACCAAAAGAGAAAAAGGATCCAATGGAAAAGCAAACAATTAGCTTCTACTACAAACGGTGCCGACACCCACGGAGCTTCACTTAGTACCTACTCCTAGTGCCCGGTGATGTCACGACCTCTATCCTCCCCCCCCCTCCCATCCCCAGTAAATTAACGATGTAAGCAAACGCAATTAGAACCCGGTAAACACTGGACTCGATCTCTACGTGGTCACCAAAGCCACTCGATCCCCGAAGAGGATGTGTACTTTCTTTCTAGACGGATGTGCTTGGCCGACCAATTATTCTTCGACTTGGTTTTCGCCGACCACCGATTTTACCGTTTCCAGTGAGACACGACCGGAGTGAGATAGTGAAATAGTAAAATAAAGAGAGAAAGAGAGAGAGAGAGACAGATACATCGTATTTTATCGTCCCACAAGTAAACGAATCCCTCGCCAGCGGTAAAGTACATTTTAAAACCGGAAATTCATGGAAAAAATTCGCGGTACATTTAGGAAAAAGGGACTTTAACGCGATGGTAAAAATTACATGGAGTTTTTACAAAGGTCTATTTAGAATATTGGTACGTACGCGTATATATGTGTGTTATTTTTGTTTTCGATGTTTCCCACCGTTATCCTGCGAGAAACATAACAACCTAGCTCAGTTCCCGTATTTACGCAAGGTTATTTTCCACGTGGCAACGTCGAGTAAGGGCAAATGAATAATAACCGGAGCTCATTTTCCCGGGGAATGAACCCGGCGAAGAAACAACAACGGAAATGACGGTACGGAAGAATAAAATGTAAATGACGAGGTTACAACCGTCCCGGTACCGTCAATGCAACGGGGGGGGGGGGGGGGGAGGTAGGGGTAGGGGGAGGGGTAATTCATTTGAAAGGGTACCTCGTTTCCCATGGTATTATTCCATTCGTCTAAATGGAAAGGCGAAAGTAGATGGGCCAGGGTTCCGTTTGTTGTTGTTTCTCTTTTTTTTGGTATTTCCATAAATTAAAAAACATCATTACAGACAGTGGCGCGGCTTATCGTCAGTTCGTCGGACGCGACGCGACAGAAATTAGACTCGTCGTTGCGACGTCACTCGCGACGGATTTTTATTTCCCCGAGTTCCGTCCGTCCGTTCGTTCGTTCGGTCGAAATGAATTTCCCGTCACGTCGGCGGGGACCACCGTCCACCGTTTCGTAATTAGTTTCGTTAAACTTACCCTTGATTAAAATATTTAGCTGCCTGTCGACGTCTTTCAATTCCCGGGTAAACAGCGCCGGAGTTTTCGCGAACAGATAACGAAAGGGATTGGCGGGGTCGTCGGCGTCGTCTTCGTAGGTCTCGTCGCTCGACAGAGCACACTAAACGCGTGGAACGAGTCGCCATGGTAAATAACGCTTATTTCGCGGAAGATCCACGGGAAAATATTTACACGTTCGCTGAGACGACGAGATATAGATAGTCGCGACGGTTCCGACGGAAATCGTTCGCGTCACTGACCAGTTACTCGTCGGCGTGAAATTAAATTGAAATCGAATTGGCAAATTTCGGGAAAATATACGCGGACTTCAGTGTATTTTCAATACTGTGGTGTAGATATTTTTGTGGAATTAAAAGAACAGTGATAAATCATGATAGTTCTCAGATTATGATTAATAGATTAATTGATCTTGACTGATAAAGAGAAATTATTAATTTATCGTAGAGAAAAAGAAATTATTAATTTATTGTAGATTGTCTTACACCGTCATTTTTCGTGTGAATGATTCATAGATCTCAAATGTTTTATAAGGAGCCAATATAAATACCCGTAGATCACGTTGGATCAGCGATTTTCCGGAAAAATGTAAAATTGGTTTATTTCAATCAATCCACCATGTGATTTTGATACCTGTAGCAATTCGACATCCGACAGCAGGGATAAAGACGAGACATCAAAGTCCCTCCGGAAGGGATCCAGATCAACGACGTCGTTTCCGTTACCAATCTCGACGGAGTTGTACCTCTGTCTGCCACTATTAAGACTGTTACTACTGAATTGCGAGCAAATGAAACTTTGCTCATCCGTGACCACGTAAACTCTGCAACGTGATTCACGTGTGAGATACACATTCACGTGACATTCTCTAATATATATATGTATACAGTATAAATCGAACTGTAGGTGTTTTACTCTGGCTTGTACATCAAATTCAGGCTGCCTTTTAAACCGATGAAATTGTAAATGGACATGTACTCCTCCTCGGAGATCTTCCAGTAAATTCGAAAGGGTTGCGAGCCGCACATCATCTCGATCTACGCAACAGACACTTGAAAACAAAAAAAAGACAAAAAAAAGTAAACAAGATATGTACCAAACATGAAACGTATGAAGCCAACAGGTAAAAATTTCGTAACATTCGACACGCATGGAAAATACCAGATTTTTCCAATGGAAACCCACCGTACGGTGAAACCGTTTTGAAAGCGTGGATCGTTCGCGATGGAGTTATTTGAATCCGAAATTCTTCCATCTGAATCACGCGAGATACGCGACAAACTTAATTGATCGTGTCCGTGTACACGCGCGGTGCTTTTCACGCGGCAAAAAAAAAAAAAAAATAATTATTCGATCGGCCGAACGCGCGCGATTCGAAAACGCGAGGAATTAAAAGCAAAACAATGAGAAGAGGAGTGAGGGGAGGGGGGAGAAAAAAAAAGATTCGGAATCGAAAAGCCCACGTCACGCGACCAACGTTTTTATTTTAGTTCGCGTAACCCCCTCCCCCTCCCCCCTCCCCCCTGCCCCCTCTTTCGTTCGGTCCATGACGCGAGAGAGAAATCGATGCGGCCCAAACAGATGGGAAATTTTCCATTTATGAACGGGTTTAAAAGCCTCGCGGTAAAATGGCGCGGCTGCTGCTGCGGTGAGCACCATCGCCGATGCACCGCAAGCTTCGCGATTAATATTAAGTGGATTAAATATTGAATGCGCATTAAATTAAATTGCCGTCGAACATCCGTCGAATGTGGGACGACGCGGGATCCTCTCTCTATTACCTTGAGGATGTCCCGTCGATAACGTTCTCCGTCACTTTCAATATTCCCCACGAAAATATTATCCCGCGATAGCCTTGGGATATCGGGGAAAAAATTCGAAATGCATCTCACTGATGTTGTTTTTTTCCCCCTAGCGTTATTCTCGAACACCGCGAGTAGTATACAGAGAGAATTATTAATTTACCGTGAAATAGAGGGGGTTTGGAATTATGTGAAACATGGATGTTCATTATTATGTGTATACGTAGGGATAAGTGATTGTAAAAATATCTCCGATCGTTTATATTATTAACATAATATTCAACTTTATCCGGCTATAGAATGATCCAGAATTAAACAATACTAATATATCATATCTTTAGAAAAACAGTACATATATTTTTTAGTATATAATATATTTTTTCTAAAGATATGATATATAAGTATTGTTTAATTTTGGATCGTTCTATAGCCGGATAAAGTTGAATATTATGTAATACGTACGTATATTATGGAGATATAATTTTTTTAAACTTTTTTACAGAAAGGGTTGTATCTCGATAGGGGATGGACTTTTTACAAAAATGTAAAGACTTTTTTTTCGTATTTTGGTGCGTTCTATAGATTGCCAAAAATATCCCCCGATGTTTTGTTACACCCTGTACATACAGTATGTAGATTCGGAGAACGTATCGAGTATCATTGACACACGATATCACATTAGACAGTGACAGGTATTCCGTGGTATCAGGGATATTAGAAATTGGGGAATAATACGGTACGTCGTCGAAGAAATCGGAGATGTCAGGGAAATGCTCGTTCTTCAAGGTTATCGTCGCCCTCTCCACGACCATACTGGGATTTCTCACGACGGTCACTTGAACCTCGACCACCGGATGTTTCGACATGATCGCGCGAACACGTGGTGTCACACTTTTCGGAAACTTTCAATTTTCATCGGCCACGACATCACGAAGGTGAAAAAAAGAACCGAATCGACTCGGCTGTCGGGATTTTTACGAAAATGAATTTTCCAAAAATTTGATCATCCTGACGGAAAGTACCGGGCGAAGTGTGCGATATATCGATATATCGATGTTACGATACTGATCGCTGTGAAATTGTTGATTCATTTCAACTTGTAATCGTTGGGAATCGCACGTCACCGCGTGCCATTTTTCATTTTATCCGATTCAATTCGACACCGATAAATAATTCGGCAAATCCCGTGGCGGAACGCAACCGGTGCGTAAATAAAATCATTTACCAAAGAAAGATGGCCGGCAATATCGCAGCTTTATCGCACCGGGGTCCAAGGATTTTCGTCGTTTCAGTTATATTCGTTTATACGCCGTTCGTCTTCCCTTTATTCCTTTCTCACGCGGCAAAATCCCGTCGGGGGGGAAAAAAGGACAGGCTGGCTACCGAGCGAAAGAAACATTGATTTCGTGTTTCGATTTCAAAAGGGTCTCGATCCCACATAAGTTATACACACACATATACACAATACATGTTCGATACTAACACTCCACTCACAGCTTTCACAAAGCACGTGGAGACATTTCTTAGAATTCGGACGTTTCGTTGCGTCCGATTTCTTTGGAAATCATTCAATTTCTTGATAAATCGTTTGTCGTTCTTTTTTTTGCGGAAAAGAAATCTGGAATTCCTACGGGAAAAAGGAAATACCTGGGTTTTCCACATTGCCACGTTCGTAGGGGAAGATTAAAAAGAATAATACGACGTGCAGCCATTTAAATTGCCCAATAGTAAAAGTACACCTGAAACTATATTTCACAATGGCGAATCGCGGAATTTCTGCGTCGAAATAACGCCGCGCCGAATTCAGAACGGAATTAGGGCCCAGCATGCTGGAAAATCCTTTAACAGCGTCTATATATCTCGAAAGAGCAGCACTGCTCGCGCCCAAACACCTTTTCGTATTTCACCAGCCACCCGGAAACGCGCACCCTAATAGCGAATGCAAATCGCGAAATAGAGACACAATGGGCAACAAATAATATCGCGTTTTCAACGGAGTAACCATTTCCTCTCGATTGCCACGAGGTTTCTCTAATAAGAATTATAAATCTTAAAAAATTTTTAAGAGATTATGCACAGATTATGGAGCGTAATTTAATGAGAAAATGAACAGATCATTCAAATTTTTAGTTTTACACGATTGATTACTTCGAAAAATAACTTTAACATTTATAGTTAACAGTAGAACTACCAAGGCAGTCAAAATAATTGGTTCCTAATTTCTTTTAAAAATCGTGTAAATTTAGAATGGTGCGTTTTCTAAAGTTTTATATTTATTTATATGTTTCTATACAATATGTATAAATCCTTAAATAGATCAATTTACTATCCACCATTATTTTCCTTATTTGCACCATATGTATCTAATCTTTTTAAATATATCGAATTAATCCTCGGTAGTTCTACTTTAAGATAACTATAAGATATTGTAAAAACACCATAATCCGTCTCCACATATTCTCCAAAAACCCCCCGTAACCTCTATATTTTCAACATATTCCCGTGTGCAAACGGTAAGGTGCGAGAACTCCCATTATCGGCTCGCAGAAATGATATTCACGAGTCGGTGAAGTAATCAGCCATATCCTGAGTCTCTCGATTTTAAGGAGCCGTCGAGGAGTTGATCCAGGAGTTGAAAGTACCAAAAGGCAGGAAGAGCTTCTATGTAGAGTTCCTGATGAATATACCGGAGGCTTTCGAGTTCTGGGTCAGGTGGCCCCTTTCGTCGAGTGTCTCCCCCATACATATTCGAGTAGCGTCCTGGCGGCTTGATCCGCCGAAAGCGGTCGTCTTTGTAATGGAAATCTCGCCGACGACGATGGCGCATCCCGACCTGGCAGACAGGCGAATCGCGCGAACTCCCGAATAAGGTAAACAGAAGTCCCGCGGGAGCGGTTGCCGTATAGAAGGGGCATCGAAAAATTTCACCGTTGCAACTTCGATCGTAAATAACAATCGAAACGATTCCCCGGTGTACGGGATATATAAAATTGATGATTAGTTACCGGTGGATTAATTAAAATTAACGGTGCAATCGTGAAAAGGGAGATACTTCGTTATTGATAGATGAAAGAAGATTGGCTGGGATTTATTATATAATTGAATTCGGAGATAAAAGAAATTTAAGTGAAATGATGGAAGTTTGAACACAGTGATGGTATTTGGTTTTTTTTTATTTTGTATTTTTTTTTCATGGTATTAATTTATCGTTCATTTTTCGGATAATCGTTTTCCATACGCTCACAATGTATATATCCTTTACAAAGGGGAAATTCAATTATTTTTCCGGTAAATGGTCAAACGTTCGATACAGGTTTTGTTATGAACTTTTTCAATCAGTCTCCAGCGAACGTTGACCTTTGAAAAAAATTGGGGAGGGGGAGGGGGAGGGGAGGAAACAAAATTTCCTGCAGCAGTTCAACCGTTGCGCAGCGCATACATTTTTAGACAGTGAAGTAGTCAGACGTGAATATCACCGGGATTGTCTTTTGGCGCAGAACGCGTACCGAATTTGCCCCGACATTTGTTGAAACAATGGTAAAAGCCGGAGCAAACAAAGACAAAGAGACCTTTGACAAAGGTATTCATCGTATCGATGTGTTTCTTTTTGCAAAACAATTACGTTTCGTCGTAAATTCGTCGTAATACAATTTTCGACTCGCGATTTTTCCCGGGAAAAAGACAAAACAAACAGACTGCTTTTTTCCCCTCTTTCTCTCTCTCCCTCTCTCTCTCTCCTCTCTATAGAAAGGAGCTTAAGTCGGTCACCCATAGAACAGTCATGATTTCTGCGTGTCGAGAACTTTAATTGCGTTCACCGCAAGCGTTTGCATTTTAAGTGGCACTACCTTACTCGAATAAGGTTCGGTATAATCACGGAGACCTTCGGACCAAAATGAGAAAAAAAACACAGAATGAAAGTAAGTCCGCCGTAATCAGCGTGAATTTATAAACATCTCTCTCTCTAAAAAAAAAATATAATAATCCTAGTTTCCATAGTTTGGAAAATTATTCGAAAAATATTCTATAGCCTCGCGAGTCCAGGACGCGTAAGATATTCCCTCGCAATATCATATATATTTTTTTTTCACTCCCCCCGCGGAACGTTTCCGGAATTGGGTCGCCTGTTGGAAAGGAACGACGGTGCTCGAAAATTTCTTAGACGTAACGTAATATTTCGTTCATTCTTTTTTCCCTTTTCCCCTCCGACTTTTTTTCTTCCTTTTCTTTTCCTTTTTTCTTTTCTTTTCTTTTCTATTTTTTTTACTGGCGACAATAGTGCCGATCTAACAACGACGCTTCCACTCTACAAGGACCTTAATTGCGCTCGCTGCAAACATTTGCATTTCAAGTGGCTTTTGCTTGCCTGCATAATGTTTGACACAGCTGCGCGAACGGGATGGGCCAAGCCGGTGGAGAACGGGCGTAAGTACCATGAGAAGAGGCCACTTTGTATACCGTCCTGTATACCCATAACACACGCGTACGTTTCCAACGATCCGCCGAACTGCGATGCATTTCCGCGGGACAATTTTTTTCGACCCGCACTATTCCCCACGCTAACAGTGAGAGACCGACTTTCCACCCCTCCCCCCCCCATGAGGGTGCACTTGAACGTTTCGTTACTCGCATTCCCGTAAATACAATTTCAAAATAACACTCGAATAACCTTTCGAACATTCCGGGGGTTCTTCGGATATTTTATTCGGTTGTGTAATAACGCGTCGCGATTTTTCGAATTATTTTGAAGTTAGAAACTACTTTGCATTCAAATGGAAAATATTCAAGTGTCGTACAGTATTGCGTTGTTTCTTCGTTCGGGATTCGAGAGATGGTGTTAGTTTTTGGGAATTATTGTCTGGAGAGTGTAGTGTTATTTATGGAGATGAATATTTTATATTTTTATTTATTCGAGTGTGTATTAGACGAAGGAATAATAGTGGTATATTTTTAAAAATGGTGAAAAGTCATTGGAAACGGCGATTAATATTGTAATGATTAACTTTGAAATTTTTTCTTTAAATACAATTTTTATTCTGGCAAAAGTCAAAGGGGAGTTATTTCTACAAGGTAAAAATAACGATGTATACAAAATATCGCGTAATTTTAGAATTCCACTGAAATTTGAATACTATTCAAAGGGTTGAATAAATAGTTTCATGGCGAAATGTGTCGCCCTATTTCGCCGCGGCCCTTTACAAGCCACTTAGTACTTTCATCCGTGAATTTTCTGATTACACGCCAGTCTGTCTTTGATAACGAACCGGGCTTCGGAATGAGACTAACAATAAGTGAAACTGGAACGCCCACAAATCGACCGTAAACTACGATTAAAGTTCGGAAACAGCGTCACGAGTGTTATCAGCCGGTCCATTTGTAATGAACGTACCTTGTTTTATCGGCATACATTGCTCGATGATAAAACACACGCACACAGTTACACGTACACACATCGCGAGAAGTTTCAACGACGATAAAAAGCATGAAATATTTGTGTCAATAATTATTAAAGTGGTCTAAGTCAATTTTTAAAAAATTTTTGATATTACGTTTTTTAAAGGTTTTGAAACATTTATTAACAAATTATCAAGACTTTCATTTTTTTATAAATATTGTCCTAGACCACTTTCATAATTATGGGCATATTTTATAATGAAAAACATTCGATATTCATAATTTATTTTTGAATTTTCTATTTAATATGAGATTGTCTGTGAGCGATTTATAGAAGAGACGACACAAAAAATAAATATTATCCTGAATATCCCGTACGTCGTTCGATGGCCGGGTAAGTATCGTCACAATGGCTTTCGAAAAATTTATTTTGCACCCGGAAAAAGGGTTTTACGTATAGCGAGCTTTCACGAGCAATTTCCCGGGGGTGAACGAAATAACTGCGTATATCCCATAGGTGAGAGTTCTAACGTCGTTTTAACGACGCAGTCACGTTGTGAGAGACACGAACGAACGAACGAACGAACGAACCCCAACCGACGAACGACGGGAACAGAAAACAGGATTTTCGTTCGAGCCTCAAGCGGCGGGAATAAAAATGAAAATACACGAATGAATAAGTCGCATTGAAAAATCGACAGTCGGTTTTTCCTTCCGGGCCGACAAACATTTCGACATTTTCCCATAATTTCCATAGTACACGTATACATACAGATAGTCACGTGACCAATTCCATAGGAAGTTTGACGTGTATTTGTTTTTTTTTTGTTCAAACACCGTTACACAAATTAAAATGAATATCTCGAATTCGAAATTTCACAGCCCGAACGGACGAGTTATTTTTCGAACAAAATTGTCAGCGAAAGAAATATATCGAATCACGCGGGACGCCGCGTGACAGATACGAAAGGAGAAAATTAAATAAAAAAAAATCTCGTCGTCGAGAACGAAACAAAATCTTACCCGCGTCGAACTGATTCGTATATCGACTTGTTATCGTCTAACGTCGTTTTAAAGAACCAGTCACGTCGGCGATCGGCGGGAACGGAGAGGAAAAGCTGTTGTGTTCCCCCGGAACGAGTTACGGGAAAAGGGAAGGAACTTTTCCTCCCGGAGATCGAAGAATGATTTAAAAGTCCACGAAGAACGTGCAATTTTACCGGCATTCTTACGAATAACACCAGACATCTCGCAATTCTCAACAAAGTGTCTCGTAAACCTTCGAACGTCACGATAAATTGCGACAAATTATTTATTTATTTTCTAACAAACATTTCCTTCCCCCCCTCCCTCCACCCACCCACGATTGATTCACTCGATTCACAGAAATAATTTCACCAATACAACCATAGCGCGCGGAGCGTATTCACGCGGGCTCATTGGTTCGAGCGTAAATTAATCTCGCGAATGCTGAAAACGCGTTTTCATTAGTCGCGTAAATGAGGAATTGTGTGACGACTGATTTGTCGGGGCCAACGAAGCGTATTTATTCGATCCTCGGGTAAGCGATCGTCTTCCACTTTCACGGCATTGATTTCTCGCCAATCAAGAGCTTAAACGCCACCGGAGAGGAGAGAGAGAGAGAGAGAGAGAAGAAAAAAAAGGTGGACAAAGAGATAGATCCACGAATAGAGGGATAGAGAAAGAGAGAGAGAAATAGATAGAATCTCCTCTAGCCAGATCAGGATCCAGCGGGTCGTGTAATTCTGGTGGAATCAGAATGTACTCGTTCGGAAAAAATCCGGCTCCTCGTTCTATCCGCCCCTTGGAAACGAACTTTTTGTATCTTCGAGTGAAACGAGTCCGTTTCTTCGCGGGCCGAATAATTTCCACCGCGGGAAATTTTCATTTCTCCTCGCGGAGAAACTTCGACGCTTCCGGTCGGCAAGATCAAATAGCGAAACTCTCGCGCGCCGGTGAACTTTTTAATATCAACGCGATTAAATACATTTGCCAAGGATATTCATTTGTAACGCGATCAACTTTTGTTTTTATTTATTTTTATTTTTTTTTGTATTTAAGTACGCGTCAGTTGATACGTCGTAATTCTCTCTGTGAAAAATAATATTTTCCAATTAACGTTCAGCGAAATAAACTCGACGTAGTTTCATCCGTGAAATTAATTGCTCCATGCCGATGAAAATACAGAACAAATATTTATGAATCTTAAATACTTGGAATTTATTCCAAGGGATTTCTCTACCTGGCTTTGTTAAACAATCTAAATTATCCCCGTGTTTCGCGAGAGGACTAAAAAAATATTCCCGAGCGTTATTCTGTTTTTTTTCCTTTTTTTTTTTTGTATATCACCGTCATTTCCCGGGTGAAAATTCGAAAGGAGTTTCACCGGAGAGTTCCGTACAACCCGGGCCCGTCTCATCTGTTGCATGCGAAGGATTAATTTCAGGTGCCGACGGGAGGATCTTGTTTGCAATTTCTTGCCCCGCGGGTATTAGTTCGACGAAATCTCCAGGTCTGAAATTTCGCTCCGGCTCGGTTCGCATGACGCGAATACCGCGACTCATGGGAGTCTAAAGTTTCACGGTTTTCCTGCCAGCATAGATAGATCGATGAAAATCTGAATTAATTAAATATTACCCACGATATCATTAAATCTGATCAAACCAAAAATCACGATTCCATTCAACCAACATCCGTACGACCATATTTCAATATAATAGCAAAATTAATACACAACTACCTTTTTCCACTTGTATAACTCAACCCTTCGAGGGTTACGTTTGCGAAACTTTGAGAATTAAGCCGAGTCAACTCGGAAACGACTCTGTTTCTGCTTAGACGAACTTGAAATGTCGCTGGTACCTGACCCAGAGGCTTTCCAGGATTTCACAGGATACTCCTCCTCCCACCACCACCCCCCCCCCTTTTCCTGCCTCACCTAGAAGGTTATGTCCCGTGAGAAGTTACCGTCGCACGAACCGCCCGCGAAACTTTCCGAGAAATCAGTGAGCCGAAATTAATTAGCAAGGGGACAACGATCACCGGCGACCTGCCGGTTGCTTTCACTTGCGACCGGCAATCAAAATTTATTCAGAAGTTTGCTGCTCGCTACTCGGCGAATCAGCCCCCCGTGGAATTTTAAAACAGCTTAAACCGGAATAATCGGACGGGAACGAGTGCCGGAGTTAATCCATATTCAGTTTAAACTGTTTCTAATTGGATAAAATGAAGACGCTGAACCGTCGCGAAAATTCTTCCGGAAAATATTTCTCCCGGTTTTATTTTAATCTTTTTCTTCTTCTTCTTCTTCCACCTCCTTTCGCTCCCAACAGGAGCCGGTTCCCGGGTTACCGAGAACTGGAGATGAAGAAGCATAGAAGATATTACGAAAGTTTCCGCGGAAATTTTGAAGAATCCTTAGTCGGATTCTGTGGCAAATATCGATATAGCGAGGAAACTTTGTAAAGTGTTCTTTCGCGGTAAGTTCTTCCATAAATATTCGAAAATGCATGTATAGGTGTTATTATTAACCTTTCGAACTTTCCACCCTCTAATATATTCAAGCCCTGTACACCACCGGCTTGAAATGTTACCATAAAATCGGAACACCCGGAATCGATTTGTACCACGTCACCCCCCTCCCCTTCTTTGAAAATCAAAAACTGCGAGTTCGAAGGTCGTTCGAACATACAAGCAAACAAAAAGTACTCAACACCATGAGTGAGTTAATAATTAATTTATTATGTTCGTTACTAATTCTGAAACATCAGAATTTGAGGTAACTGTGATTTATTCTTCATTAAATTTTTTATAATTTTTTTCTTTTGGATTAATTCAATCTAGATTAAATAGAAAATATTTGTTACTTGTTCTTTGTTCCCCATATAAGTACAACTCTTTATTATTAAGGGAACACGTTTGGAAAGGTATTCCCTGAAGAGGCTTTTATTTTTTCGATTTACTAACTGGTACCTCGTTGTAGATGTAGTTAGTTATAAGTTCATACAATTTAGTTTAATTTAGAGTTTTTGGGACCAAAGGCCAAACTAATATTCCTTACTTTGAATTATATTTTCGCGATCGTTAAAACTACAACTATAAACAAACAAAAAAATGCTATTCCTCTCGATGATACGGATCTTCGGAAAATTTGTCAATGACGTAAGAGTTCGTTAAGAAAATTCACAAAAAAAAAAGAAAAATTAATGATAGCTCGTTAGAACAAAAGGACTCACCTTGACCCGGGCTTCGTTTTTGGGTTCGTTGAGTGATTGAAACCCACACCCCTCCTTCCTGCGGTAGGTGTGTGTCTTCTAGCGCGGGACAGAGCCGTGTTTGTCCCGTGGGTGCCCCGGTACTTTCTGTAAAAGACAAGAACAACTCCTATCAATCTCCGCGTCGCAAACGAGAGTTCGCGAACTGACGGCAACGGGTTTTAAGGTTAAGTGGAAACCGGGGACACACCGCTTTGCCGATGGTTTACTAAACGCTGGCTTATTTTCAATCGCACCCCAACCCTTTCCACCCCTTTCTCTCTCCCTCTCCCTCTGTTTTTCTCTCTCACTCTCTCTCTCTCTACTCCCTGGTAGAATGCCTGCGATCGAACAATGACGTTCACCGGTTCTTTCACTATTCGCTCGGCGAACTAATTAACTGGCTGTAAAAACGAGCCTGGTAACGGTGTGTTTTATACAATATAATTCGTATCCCGTGATATGAATTCGCCGCCGTTTAAACGCATTGTTACACACAATCGCGTCGTTGCCGGTGAACGTTAAATTCTGTTGTGATGTTTTAATTAAAAAAGAAAAGGAAAAAAAGAGTGAAAATCCCTGGCGAAAGAACTTCTATTATTTTCTTCTCTCTGTTTACTCTCTCCCCTCTCTCTCTCTCTCTCCCTCTCTCTCGTCGATACGGGGGGTGAAAATGTCACGTACGGTCCTCATGGAAATTGTACATGTACAGTATCGTGGGAATTTCGAAATTGCCCAGTAATTAGTTATTCTGTGTATTATAATTTCTAGAATTAATTTACCCTTAAACGCGGAATTTCGCGTGGATGTTTAATCACGTATAATTTCGAGTTGTTCGTTCGCGTGCGCTTTGTGTCGTTAAAATGTCGAATTCTCTCGTTCATTCAGCGCTGTGATCGAATAATATCGCGAGAAACGAACGATGAGCGTAGTTAACGCGAAAATGCGATAAAACATACGTTTTCCTTTGTTTCACTTTTTTTTCTTTCTTCTTACGCACCTCGCACACTAAGGAACACACTTCCGCGTTGTATGTATATTCACACATACATATAATATATATGAGAACGTAGTACAGTCGAGTGATATCTAATTAACGCCGCGCCGCATCCGCGAAAACTTTTGCGGCTCCGCCGTCAAGTTGCGCATAACAAACTAATAAGCCTATTAACGTTGAGAAAATTGTGGAAAATGCGGTGGCCGCGGGTAAAGTTAACTCACGGTAATTAAATTCCGTCTTGAGAACGACGCCGGCAGCCGCCGATCCCCTTGGCAAATATTTTACGAAAGAAACTAATTGCGCAACATTGAATTTAATAGATCCCACCCCCCCCCCTCAACCCAACCTCTACAAACTTAATTAAATGATCTATGGGTAATGTACGTATACATATGTGTCGTTTATTTTGAAAGTGACCTAACTCAATTTATACTTGATTCGAGATATTTAAGAATTAGAGTTTTAACAAAATGAAAAATATACATATAGGATACTAATGTGTTATATTGCTTAAGTGCAGCTAAAATAGTTAAATGTACAATTCCTATTAAAATAATAACAATTAATAAGTGAATAATATGTGTTGTCTGACCACAAATGGAGTTAAGCCACTTTCATAGTTAGCAACTGTATTGATTACAAAATTTTAAAGAACCCAAGTCTATTCAACATAATTTAAAATGCTTCAAATTGAAAAACGAAACACCTAAAACCTAAATCTATGATTTTTTGACGAACCTTTTCCATTTTTGGACGTTTTCGTTTCACAGCATAGCGCTTGGTAGCTTAGTATAGCAATACATTTTGGGTATAGTATCTTTTCCCTGTATTTCGTTTAATGGACTTAGGCCACTTTCAAAATAAACTGCTCATAATATTCACATCGAAATGTTAACAATACAATGATACCGTGAAAACACCATTATTTCGCGAAAATTCACACTTTCCATTCGCAGAAGAAAATACGGAAAATTCCTCGCGGATTCAACAATGAGGGAAATGGAAAATTTCGATGATCCAACATTCCTCGTGGTGATTTCTGATCTACGTATTATCAACATTCATCCGAATCTTTCTCCGACGACCCTTAACGCTGTCATTCGTTCGCCATCGTGCTCTCCCCCATAACGTCGTGTAATTCTTTTTCGGCATTGACGGGGTGGATGGGGGAGAAGGAGAAAGAGGGGTGGGGGGTTGAGAGTGGAAATGAGATTTCCAGGGGCAATTTGAAGCGAGTTTTCCTGTAAAAGGGTCGAGACGGGGGGATCTCGAAACGAAGAAGTAGCGACGTGGAGGTCGAGGAACCGACGAGTAGGAAAGTCGCGTAGGTCCGCGAAGGGAAATACGATGAACAAAAAAAAAATAGAAAAAAGCACACACGGTAGCCTGGAATGGTCTGGTTTATTATTATTTCCCCGGGAAAATTCATCCCGCGACTTCCTTTATTTTTTATCCGTTTCGTCTTTCGATCTTACAACGAGGAAACTTTGGTAAAATGGGAAGTACTTGAAGAAAATTCGGGAAAATTCGAAAACCCGGGAAATCTCGGGAAAACTCTAGATACTTCGACGTAAGTGTCATAGATTTTCGATGACCGGTAAAAGCGGGAAGTTACACGAAAATTTCTTATTTCTCGTAATATAAGTACGAGTGATAACTTTGTAATATTTCTGGATGAAATTGTTTGCGAGGGCCGTGAAAGTTTACGGGAGTTTATTAAACATTTTCGGGATAAGGGATTGCAGGGGGGAAGGTACGTCAGATTACGTTACGATGTACGGCATTAAGTTTCAAGTTTCCGCTGACTTCGAACATTCATGCGTCTTAATACAGCTTAAATTGTTGTAACACTACCGTCGAGATTATAACGTAACCGTATATTAAGCGTATGTACGACATGATTCGCCTATACGGTTATCGTAGAATGCAAAACTCATCTAGATAAACCTCATTCACCGAATATTATGCGAGCAAACCGTCCGGTTACGCTAATCAAAATATCCGAAGGAACTTTCGGCCAACGGAAAAATGAGTGGCAGGGACGTAAAGTTTAGCTTGTCGCATAAATTTCTCGTGAAACGATGAGAAACTGAGGGAAAAATCCGGGAAACTGGCACGATGAGAATTTCGCGTCTTTTACCGTCAAGATACGGGATAATATTGAAGAATCCCTCCGTTGAAAAAAAAAAGAAAAAAGAAATAATAATTCAATACTTTCAACACCGAAGTGAAAAATAAATTTCAATCACCGTCAAGTATAAAATACTATTATTATACATTTAAAAATAAATGTTACTTCACATTTATTTAATGTCTCCCTTCATTTCTAATCATTGTGAAACCAATAATGTGATTACCTCTATTTCGATAGACCTTCTTTAAAATTTTCATACTGGCTGTAATATTTACACCAGTAAATTTCATCGGCGAAACAATCGTGTCGCGGAAAGTGAGGGAAATCTCGTCGCGACAAAGGATAATTCGAAACGAGGCCACCTCTGTCACACCGGTCGCTAATATATGTGTATTTCCACTTTGACGGTACTTTTGTCTGCGAGCACTCGAGCGACTTTTCGTACGCGCGGAACAAAAGCCCCTTTGATCCGACGCGCTCACCGGCGTCAGTCGCCGCGATTCACCGTTGATTTCCATGCTGACGAATCTCTCGACTCCGTGGAAATAAGGGTTGAAAAGTTTTCCAGAAGAATCGGCCCGCCGTTTCGTGATTTGCAGGCCGGCTCCTTTGATGTCCGCCTTTGCACCTCATTCATTCATCCGCCCCTCTCCCCTCCCCCTCTTCCCCACCACCACGACGACGATTTTCACTCGTTTTCTTCTACGATCCCTGTCGACGGTCTTTGAACACCGCAAAATGCCGAAACAAAAGTTTATTTGCATATTTTACCGCCGAAGAAACGACCGCTCTTTAACGGAATTTTTATTATCTCTAATTAACGACTTTTCTTTTCGTTACAAATACCAGCAAGATATTTTGATATAAAGTATGAGTATTTATTTTTTGTGTTGCATTATTAATGTTGTATTTGTTTGTTAATTTTTGGCAGATATGGTTCTTGTAGTTTCGTTTTGATGTATTTTTATGTTTTAGAGAAATTGTTGTATATATTAGGACGTTATTTGTTATTCCTTTGTACAAAGGGTTTGTTTTATCAAGGTAAAATCTATTCAGAGATTTCGAAACGCCTTTCTATGTATAGCGTTAGTGTTATCGACTTGGCACGGGCTCGTTATTACTTGCTTTCTCTTTGCAGATATCTCGTGGAAGTTCAAGCACTTATCTTTGTTCCGCTGACTGAGCTTCGAGGACACATATGGGAGATTCTCACGAGAAATTTAACCGTCAAGAATATATGTAGTACCTCTGGTAAGAAATGTGCTTGAGTTTCCGATCGTTCGTTCCCTCGTACTTGATGGTTCCCTTGTTCTAACGACGGGGAAACTTGAAACTTTCCCGGGAATCATAAATTTCAACGTTTAAAAATTCCCACAAATAACTTTTGGTATTGCCGACTGAATTCGGAAAATTTAACCGTGTCTACTAATTATGTGTATCGAATCCCATTAAAATTCATATAATCACATTCACCAGAATTTCGAAAGATCAATCAATTCCATGATTCGTGATATTATGAAATTTTTAATTACTTCATAATTTGTTATCGAGAGAGTAATCACATTTTTGAAGGTACTGATAACGAAAATATCAATTCGTGTCTGTATAGATTCTCGTGTCGTGTTAATATATTAATTAGATACCGTTTTACCTTTGGTGCCAGTAATTCCTATCAAATGAAATGATTAATTTGAATTACATTGTTACTTGTATGCCAGAGGTGGCAGAGGTAGCGTAGGAAACATAACAGCCGGCGTATCACAGTTGTAGAAGTAATTATAGTGTGCACTAAGCCGTATAAATTATACATTAATATCCTCTTCCAGCCGGTTTCTGCGCGCATTCTGTATATTACAGTATTGTATAACCATTCGGCGGCTCTTCGTGAAAATTAAATCCGGCTGTATGCTTAATTACGTTGACCTCACTAATTTGGCCGGGGCGCAAAATTAAAATGTAGTGGAACATTTAAATCCAACCGTGAATCTCCTAATTAATAATATTCCCCGGGTCTCGTGCACGGTCGGTAATAGAACTAAATACTTTGCTTTCCGTCCAAAATATTCCATTATTAACGGAAACCGGATTCGAAATTCGAGACCATTATTTCGCGGTATTAAATAAAATACGGATAAAGTTATACAATATCGAGCTGCATTATCGTCGAATTAAATATTACCGGGCAACGGACAAGCATTATAAATAAAATGTCGCGAACGACGTTATAATACCGAAAACCGAAGATTTATAAAATCAAATTTGAAACTGGTCTTTCACAATTTAACGGGAAACACGTCGACGAAAGCATCAGATCGATATTTCGCAAAATTGAATAAACAGAGAACGATGAAAAAATCATCCGAATTTTCCAGTAAATACTCTGTCCATCATTTACACCATTTTAAATATATCGTTCTCAGCCTTTCGCCAACATGTTCTCTGTATAATTCCATTTATCCAATTACATCGATTCGACTCATTAATTTCTCCGAACGAGAAACGGCTATTCAAACTATTTAATGCCGCCTACTCGTAGAAAGTTAATTCTCGCGTAAATTTCGTCATCCACTTTCTTCAATTTACTCGGAATGTAAGATGTGCACTTTTTATAAAATTAACTTCGTTAACCCTTTGTTCGATAACGAGTGAAACTCGTGATAAGGAAATTTGCCCTAAAATCGATAGACACGAGTCTGACTCGTGGTTCAGTTGTTCTCCTTATGTTTGGGGAACTACACAAGTGAAAAAATATATACTTGGACAGGTTTGACTTGTCAAAATATTATTAACTTCAACTTAAATATTAATTTACAAAATTGTGACTAAAATATTATCCACTTTAAGATAATAAATTATTTTCACTCACTGATGAGTCGATCATAATTTCTCCCCAAGCATCTTAAAAGTATCACTCGTACCTTAATGTATTTATAATAGTAATACATACACACATATTCAAACACACATACATTTTACGCAATCTCTAGCACACGAGCTAACCAACTAAATATCTAAACGCATAACCAACCTTCCCATTTATTTTAAAATTATTAATTAACTCCAATTCACAATTAACATATAAACAATTCTTTAAATCACCTGTCTATCAAAACGATCACAAAATCTTCCTATTTACCATGTTCCCAGCAATCGGAAGTGTTCCCTTCGGAGGGCAAAGGGTTAATCCAACACTAACGTCCACCAAGGGTTAATCCACACAACAATTCATAATTAATCTATAAACAATTTCTTATTTCACCCGTCTTTCAAAACGATCGCAAAATCTCCCTATTTACCGTGTTCCCAGCAATCGGAAATTCCCTTCCGAGGGCAAAGGGTTAATCCAACACTAACGTCCACCAAGGGTTAATCCACACAACAATTCATAATTAATCTATAAACAATTTCTTATTTCACCCGTCTTTCAAAACGATCGCAAAATCTTCCTATATACCATGTTCCCAGCAATCGGAAGAGTTCCCTTCCGAGGGCAAAGGGTTAATCCACACAACAATTCATAATTAATCTATAAACAATTTCTTATTTCACCCGTCTTTCAAAACGATCGCAAAATCTTCCTATATACCATGTTCCCAGCAATCGGAAAAGTTCCCTTCCGAGGGCAAAGGGTTGATCCAACGCTAACGTCCATCGGAACCGAACTGTCGCGCGATAAACGCGACAAACTGTCACGTCAGATAGAACTTCGTCGACGCGATCGACGGTGATTGGTACTTCCACGAAAACGTGCGCCCCGGACTGACCTTTATTCACGACACTCCGTGTAAAAGTGTCAGGAAAACACTTTCTGTCCGTGGGGGCAGGGGGGAAGGGAAACATTCGCAGGGCCGTCTCGTGTTGTTTCATTCGCTCGTGACCTCCGCGAATGAACATCCACAACGAACCATGGCGACTGTACGTCGACTCGACGACAATAAAAACGACGCCTGGTCGTCGCGTAGTAAAACTCTTTCGACGATATTGAATCGAATGGGCACGCCGAAAGGGACAGAGCAGGGCCGTAAAACCATCGATAAGCTTGTCGAACCCCTCGGTCTTTGACACGACGGTACAAGTGGAAACTTTTGTTACGTGCCGAGCGACGAAGGGGAGGAGAGGGGGGAGGGTGAGGGGTGCAAAGTTCCCTCGCTAACTTTCAGTTTCGCGGAAACTTAGGGACAGCGGCTTGTTACCATACGCCACTGGGAAACAGTGGGAAATTTATTAAGTTAGTCGGAGTCTGTTTGTTTACCTGTTTCTCCGATCGACGGATTTCATTGTGTGTTTATATCGCGGGATCGTATTATTATTATAGGCGTTCGATATTATACCCGTGGAACGTCGATGTTGTTGTTGTTTGTATTGCGAAAGTTAATTAGGGAGGGATTACTTAGTTAGTTGGAAAAAGAAATTAACGGTAAAACGAGTCTTTAATCGAGTTACAATCAACTTTAAATTGTCCGATTAACATAATTTTGATATTAAAAGTACAATTCGCAGCGTTGATTTAGTTAATGGAAATGACACGGGAATCAATTTTCCATTAGTATTTAAACATTATATTATTTATCATTGCCCATATTCAATGGACTATGTCCCGTGTTTAATTTCACAAATCGTAACTTTTATTAAAATACCGAGCGTTTCACCCGTTCAATAAAAATTCAATTCCCTCTAACCCCGTGAAATCATTCAAAATCATTTACATTTTCCATTTGAAGCGTCCCAATGTTCCCGTCGCCAGTCCACGACGGGACTATTGTTATTTGACGGGCAGCGTATTGCGATTGGGAGATTAATGTGCGCCAGTAAGTGTGGATAGTTGATTAAACGGAGTCAGTAAGAGTAGCCGACGTTAGGTGCCCGACAATCTGAGAATGACTGATCGACGTGGTTACCGCCTATCCTCGTCGTTTCTCTCTGTCACGTGGGCATTGTTCGCAAACTAATTAGATTCTCCTCGAGATTAATCTGGAAATTCGTGCGGATACCTCCTCCTACGGATATATCCGCGCGGCGAAGTCCCGCTGATTATTATTGTCCATCGGTATAATCAGACCGACGGATCCGACAAGTGGAATATAATCAACAAGAACCGCTAAATTACAGCCACGGTTTGCCGTGTGTCTGACAAAGGATCCTCGTTACCTGGTTTCTATTGGGGAAACAATGCATGCAATTCCATTCGACATCACGATGGTCGATCCAGGAAATTACATTTTCTTACGAAACCATGGAAACTTCGTTGTTACCCGCTGATAACATACACATACACACAGGTAGAGTATACGTATGTGTATGTAACCATGATGGAATCAGGAGTGTTTTGCTCGGTGTCTATTTACAATATTATATTTCTAACAAATACATACACACGGGGCCATATGTGGATATTAAATTATAAAACGTTACGGATAGAGATACTTTAATGGATTAATACGTATTTTATATGACAAAATATCTGGCGGGTAATTCCGATGGAACGTCTCTCTCATTCATTGATCCATGCATTAGCGAATGAATATTAAAATAAATGTAATTAAACGACGGATCCGTTTTCATCTTAATTTACCCGGGGAACTTAAATTAAAATAAATTCGTATCTCCGTAATTAAACTCCGCTTACTATTTCGTTAGTAAAGCATGAAACTGCTGTATTAGTATATGTACATATTTCTCTCTCTCTCTCTCTCTCTCTATTTATGTGTGGGTGTGTATATGAATTTCTCGTGAAAATCATGGACGTTTCCGTGACGTTGGCCGGTGATTTATCCTCTATAATAGAGCGTGAAAATGCGAATAGTGTCTTACGAAACGAGCATTCGCCTAGTCTGTAATAAACTCCGATTCCATCGCGACAAGTCCGACTGATTTTAATGAGGCGTCGGGACAATCGTTCCACGCCCCTCCCGCTAAGTTTCCCTCTCGTTGCACCCTCGACGACGTTCCCAGAAACGTCCGACCACGTATCAACGATTTCATTCTCGCCACCCGTTAAGTTTTACGGTGGAATAAAACCGGTCCCCGTTGCCATAATTTCGGTACGCACGCGGCCAGATCGTATTCCGTGTGCGTCCGCCATTATGCAAATGTCGACATGCACACCGATGGTGAGCTATTTTTAAAAGACTTCGTTGATCATTACGTCGCGACGAGGGAAACTTTCATCCGGCGGAAATTACAATTATATGGAAACATTTAAAATGATAACTCTTAACGATCGTGTATGTAGAATTGTGCCCGTAATTATAAAAGTGGTCTAAGTTAATATTTTTAAGAAATGAAAGTCTTGATAATTTGTTAATAAATGTTTCAAAACCTTTAAAAAATGTAGTATCAACAATTTTTTTAAAAATTGACTTAGACCACTTTAATAATTAATTGTATGTAAGAATTATTACTTCGGCTTATTGAGCGATCTAAAAAACTCTATAGTAAATTAAATTACATAAAAAATATTTTTAACTCACCAATCCACAGTAAGGAAGACAGTTATTAAATCGAAAATTATACGTCCAACGTTTCATAATTATGGGCACAATTCATATAATCAGAAAAACTTAAAAAATCTTTAAAAATCTTTAAAAATCTTAAAAACTTAGCACGATATATCATTCTAGCCCGATAAGTTTCTCTAATTATATGAATAAACATTTAAATACATCAATTTCGTAAGTTTCGTTCCTATCGTTCGAAACGTGCCGCGAACTCTATGGGGTAGATGAAATGGTTTTAGGGGGGTGAACAAGGGGTTGATGGTTTCTTGGGTGACACACCGTGCAATGCCGTTCCATCGGTTTCTTCTGTGATCGTGAAAGAAGAGAAAAAAAAAGCGGCGCGCTAATCGATAAAGATTAATCGACCGGAAGATCGGCCGGAATTGTCGCGAGTGAAGACACAATCGACGTAGCTTGTGTCGGTCTCGACGATAAAGAGAGAGAAAGAGAGAGAGAGAGGGAGGGAGAGAAAGAAAGAAAAAGTTACCCGACGTTTGGAACGATAAAAGCTTCCGGTTGAACGACGGAGGGACACTTCGCCGTGTCTTTCAACACTTCCGCCACATATGTCCGACAACTTTGCACTCAGCTTCGCACTTTACCCGCCACCCCTGTTCTATTTCACGTACCCCACCCATCCACCCTCTCACCCACCACCCCCGTTAAACTTCTCTTGCTTTAAGCACACTAACGACATTCCCGTATGTTTCACTTCGATCGATTCAGCCTGCCCGTACACCATAAAAAGTGTCCGCAGTGAAATTTTCCTATGGTGTTTTGCCTTCGGTGTGTTTGCGAATATACAATGTATATCGTATATACAGGGTGTCCCAGCTAACGTTCACGTCCTTGAACCAGGTGATAACTGAGGTAATTCTAATATAGGGAAGTGACATTCGTAATGCCGTATCTTAATTTATGGGTCGAGTTATTAACGAAAAACGATAGCCAATCGGAGGGCTTCGTTGGGTCCGGCGGCGCGACAGTAGAAGTTCTGCAACAGTAGGGTATCATACCAGTTATACATACATATATTATATATATAAATACATATATTATACTGGTATAATATATTATATACTGGTATAATATATTTTATGTATATCAAGAGTTAAGGTCTTGACTCGGGCCAAGTACAAGAGTTCCCGACTGGTAGACCTGAACTACTCTTTTCCGGAAGAATTAGATCGAGGTTTTCGGGGTATTCAAACGGCATGAAATCCGCATATTTCCCCCAAACTATGGTGATATTCTTGTAGGGGACGTCCACCCGAGTAATTTAAGCCTAACTACGAGAAGATCCATCAAGCCAATCGCGAGATATTTTGATCTAAAAAGTCGAGGTTTTTGTAAGAAACGTCGTCGTCTTCCTCTCCTCCTTCTCCATCACCATGTTCAGCCTGTCACGCAGCCCGGTGTCAAACCCTAACATATGTTTCATACTATGCGAGATAATTTTTCTGCCGATAACGTAGATTTTATATATGTAGTATATGAAATTTCCTCTCACACACATCCAGATTGTTAACATATTAAATTAGAAATGTTTGTTACGTTACGTTTTTGACATCAAGCTTCGTAAAATTAAGGGTCAGAATGCATATTCGAAACATATTCGATCATTTTTATATCTTGAAAATTGCGCGAATGGCGAGCGATGTATGAAAATCGCGAAAAATCGTCAAATTATGACAGTTTTTTGGTCGGCATTCGCTGAATTTTTTAGATAGCGATCTGAAACTGGTACCATTGTTTTAGTTAGGAAATTCTACGCCAGAACAATGTATAATAGTTGTACTTTTCGAAAATTTAATTTTTCGCAAAAATCTGAAGGGGGTAGGTCAGGATTTTTTGCGATTTTCGTAAATCACCTGCCATTTCCACAATTTTTGAGCTATTAAAATGATCCTAGGCGTTTTGGACGCGGAATCCGAAGCCGAATAAGATGCAGAAAGAATCAGATCGATATCTAAAAAATTGTAGAAATGGCAGGCGATTTACGAAAATCGCAAAAAATCCTGACCTACCCCCTTCAGATTTTTGCGAAAAATTAAATTTTCGAAAAGTACGACTATTATATGTTTATCTGCCGTAGAATTTCCTAACTAAAACAATGGTACAAGTCTCAGGTCGCTATCTTTAAAATTGAGGGAATGCCGACCAAAAAACTGGTTGAATTTGACGATATTTCGCGATTTTCGTAATTCGGCCGCCATTTCCGTAATTTTTAAGCTATTAAAATGATCCAGGGCTCTTTGGACGCGAAATCCGAAGCCGAGTAAGATGCAAAAAGAATCAGATCGATATCTCGAAAATTGTGGAAATGACGAGCGAAAAACGAAAATGGTGAAAAATCCCTGACCTATCCCATTGTGCAGGTCAGGGATTCACCCACATTTTCGTTTTTCCCTCGCCATTTCCATAATTTTTGAGCTATTTTAGTGATCGAGGTCATTTTGGATGTGTAATTCAAAGCCGAATAAGACAGTGAAAGAATCAGATCGATATCTAAAAAATTGTGGAAATGCCGAGGGAATTACGAAAATCACGAAAAATCGTCAAATTCAACCAGTTTTTTAGTCGGCATTCGCTCAATTTTTGTGATAGCGATCTGAAACTGGTACCATTGTTTTAGTTGGGAAATTCTACGCCAGATCTATGTATAATAGTTGTACTTTTCGAAAATTTCATTTTTCGCAAAAATCGGAAGGGGGTAGGTCAGGATTTTTCGCGATTTTCGTAAATCGCTCGCCATTTCCATAATTTTTTAGATATCAAAATGATTCTTTCACTGCCTTACTCGGCTTCGGATTCCGCTTCCAAAACGCCCTGGATCATTTTAATAGCTCGAAAATTACGGAAATGACGGGCAAATCACGAAAATCGCAAAAAATCCTGACCTACCCCCTTCAGATTTTTGCGAAAAATTAAATTTTCGAAAAGTACGACTATTATATGTTGATCTGCCGTAGAATTTCCTAACTAAAACAATGGTACAAGTCTCAGGTCGCTATCTTTAAAATTGAGGGAATGCCGACCAAAAGACTGGTTGAATTTGACGATATTTCGCGATTTTCGTAATTTGCTCGCCATTTCCACAATGATTGAGATATTAAAACGATCCGGGACGTGTTGGACGCGGAATTCGAAGCCCAATAAGACAGTGAAAGATTCAGGTCGATATCTAAAAATTTGCGGAAATGACGAAAGAATCCACAAAAAGCATCGAAAATGCAAAGCTATGGGCCAAGTACAAGAGAATGTTACATTGGAATAGGTTGCTCATTAACATAAACTGCATTTTACACAGGATTTGAAATCAATCAAATGTGAGCAAGTTTGATTGATTTCAAATCCTGTGTAAAATGCAGTTTATGTTAATGAGCAACCAATTCCAATGTATCATTCTCTTGTACTTGGCCCATAGCTTTGCATTTTCGATGCTTTTTGTGGTATATTATACCAGTAAGCATTATCGAGCCACTGGGCCCAATGAAGCCCTCTGATTGGCTATCGTTTTGTCGTTAATAACACCGTGAAACGATGGAAACGTAGACTCGTTAACACGGGGAAAAACGTATATTTTTTATTTTATTTTATTTATGTTTACTTTTTAATCTTGCGGCTCGAATTAATTTTAATTTCAAATAAACGCGTTACGCGCGCCACACGCGAGAGTTAATAAAGCTCGGGAGAGTAACGATAAAATGTATGCACACTGTGCTTTACGATAATGAAAAGTTATAGTCGTACACATTTCGCGATTTCCGTCCGACTTCCATGGAATTATCCGTATCGTTCGTATAAAAGAAAAAAAAACATTAAGGTACATATATATACACCCCCCCCCCATACACACACATTGTGTATGTATACATATATGTACAGTAACATTTTGCAAAAATACACAACGGGCATCGGTTGAGCGCTACGATAATATTTGCCGTAAAATTCTAACCCTTTGCGGAAATTTCTCACGGGTCTTGCTTAACGATTCAGGGGAAACGGAATTTTTGCATCTCGCGTGCAAAAGATGTGGGAGAAACCCTTCGGGAATAACGGAAATCGTGGGGTTGTTCGTGATACGACGACGTCGTTAATAATTTCTGTTTTTTTTTTTTGGTTCACGTTATTTAGTTTCCTTCGGTTTCTTCGATCTTCACACCATCCCAACCCCTCTCCCTCCTCTCACCCCTCGCTGTGGAGAGTAACACGTGGAAGTCAGTTTCCGGTGGGAAAGCAATTAATTACGACGATTAATCATTTTATCTCCGACTGACCAGCCGCTCTCTCGAAACTTTTCCCCGGCGGAGTCTGAAATAAATGATGGCACTAATTGCCCCGTGATGCATACCAGGCCTGTCTATTTGTATGTGATCACCGTAGAACTGTATTATTTTTCAGCGATGTACACAAATACATAGATACGGTGATCATTTAATTACCACCCACCTGACCGCAGGTTTCTTTTTTTGATTTTTCTTCTTTTTCATGAGATATCATATTTTACATTCGACAGAGTGTTTCTTTGTCTGTTTTTATTATGTACGGACTGACACAGTGTGTGTATATCTATGTATGTATACATATATGTATATAAGTATGTATACATAGGGACAACACTGGCGGTGTAAAGTTCGCCGGATGAAATCCTAAAAAACACAAGGGGAATCGAGATACTCTAATAAGCAACTTTCCGACGGAACGAGATTTTCAAACTCGCTGAAACATCCTCCGGGAAACTTATCGCGAGATTAATTGTCCCGTCTCAGTCGCCGGGGACACGAGTGGATATCAAAATACTCTCCTCCGTGAATCTCAAAATATTGATAAACAAATCTGACTTTATTTAAAGTGTATTAAGGGCCCCGGAAATTCGGGGACCATTGGATCCCATTGAAACGAAAATCTCGAATAAACTTACCGACAGATGTTTGATTCGTCGACTCGACTTCTCGTAAAACCGGAATACATATCTCGCTAGCGACGCAGGAAATAGAAAAAAAAACACACCCACACGGACACACACAGACGGGTAGCCACATATACGCACAAAATGGGCTGACAGGAAAAGCGGAGAAATTTATTCCCGCTAAATCGAGGATCGTCCACGCTAAACGAGAGATCGAGTTCACGGACGATCAAATTACAACTTGCCTGCCGTAAAGCGGCGGAAATTTTTATCAAATTTAACGCTCAAAGAGAGAACAGGCGACACGAGACGCTGCTGGATGGTTAAGAGAGAGAGAGAGAGAGAGAGAGACGGGGAGAGAGAGAGAGAAATAGGAAACAACGTAAAAACTAGCGCTCCGATATCGGAGCCGGGTAAAGCAAGAATAAAACAAAAAAAATCGGTAAAACAAGGAAAAACGTGCTTTTATAAAATTTGTCCATGCGCAAGCTCGGTCCAAGATCACAATAATCCCCGGTTAGAATCATGTGAGTGTATTTTATAAATTTTCCACGACTACCATTTTACAGGATGATCCGCCAGATTTTCTATTTTCCAAGGGAAACGAATACCGAAACGAATTTCTCAAGGATCTATTATACGTGTATACATACATATAAATGCAACCTCTCTCATTGTATAATCTGGTTGGAATTATTTACCAAATATTCAAGAGAACCTACGCCGGCCACATAAATTTCCCCTGCCCGTCAGACTTATTATAGTAAATGAATAAATCCGGGGGATAAATGGGGAATAAATTTGACATAAATCAGCCGCCTTAACGGCGGATGTAGCGTACCACGAAATTGCGTGGGAAATCGGTAAAAAAAAAAGGGAAAATGGAGGGAAAAAAAGAATAAAAAAAACTGGATGAACGTGAAATCGATCCCCGTTGCCAGTATTTTGCGAAAGAGTGATCACCGAAACGACGGGTAATAATTCTGTAATTACCATGAGGGGGTGGGGGATGTCTCCTAGGGGAGTCGATTTCGGGATACCCGACGGAGGGATGATTTTGCATTTGCACAGCAAATCCCTCGGGGTAACGTTGCCGTCGGGAACGAACGAGGGACCACGAAGCACGGAATAACATCTCCTCGTGTTTGTCTTCTTGTCAAACGAATAGAACAGCTCTGTTTCTTGTCTACTCTAATTAGGAACTGTTTGAAAAAAATCCAATTTTCCCTCGACGAATTTCACGATCTGGATTTCGTAAATGATCGTGTCATTTCGATCGTTCTCGTTGTTGTTAACTCATAAAAGCATCTTATTGCCATTTGGCAATATATTATGTATTTTCTGAATCCATATTAACTATAGAAACGGATTGTAATAATATATAAAAATTGATATTTTGTAATAGAAAATATGATTTCATAGGTATTATTTTTTATATATTTTTCCGCTATTATACACTCCTTTTGCAGAGAAGTTTGATAAATAGAAATCGAAATGAAAATATCGTGCATTTAAGGGTTAACGAAACAACGTTACGTTGATAACGAAAAAATCATCTCTCGCGTAATTTCATTCGCACCAGGTGTAATTGGACGGTGTAACACGAAAAGTAGAAAACCGTGCGTATCAACGCGGGAAAGGAAAACATTTTGTTATTTATACCTGATGTTTTTATCGAGTCTCGCGAAAATTGTACGTTTGTTTAAATACCTACGTCGCTTGGTAACAAGTGAATAACTAATCAAAGAGAATGAAAAATCGACGAAATAACATCCTTTCTTTGCCAACCACCCCATCCCCTACACACGTAATTCACGTAAACACAAAGAAATA
The DNA here is from genome assembly GCA_917499265.3 of Mimumesa dahlbomi. Classification (NCBI taxonomy): domain Eukaryota; kingdom Metazoa; phylum Arthropoda; class Insecta; order Hymenoptera; family Crabronidae; genus Mimumesa; species Mimumesa dahlbomi. The sequence continues at coordinate 6,181,521 of OU824124.1, forward strand.
ATTATTAATTCTCTTCCGTCAGTTCTTTTTTCCATCTCGCAGAACGTGCAATTGAATGAGAGAAAAATGATTCGGTGAGTCGGAAACAGATCAAAGGTAAACAACTGGCGGATCATTTTTGATTTATTCTTTTTTTTTAACTCACCCACCGACCCTTATTTTTTTTCTTCCTTTTTTTATATCCGTCTTTTCCCTCCCCATTTCTGTTTTGCATCACGAACCGGATGAAATTCATTCGTCGTCGTTCGTCGACGTTCGTCTGACTTCCATTTTCAGCGAACGCTGTTTCGGGAAATGCACATCGTCCGCACAGTTGGTGCTACGCTAGCGATTGCAACTTTTACTGCGCCATAAATATTTCTGCCGGCGATGGTAATCGATCAGCCATCGTAGCCCGACGACCGGCTTCCGTTTCCAATGATAAAACACCGTCGTGACCGGTTACAACGCGACCGTTACCAGGATCCCGAAGATACCACTAGAAACGCAAATACCCTGGCTAATTTCTTAGCTGGTTAATTTTCGATGGTTCATCGATGGAAATAAATCCACCGGATTCGGAGAGTCCGTTTAAATAATGAAATCGGAGATCCCGTTATGTCATTCATGACGAACTTTTCGATTCTTGTAACGAGCACGTTCAAACACCGTTGCGAAAGTTCCGGTATGCATGAAACGAGCTCTGAATTAAAAATATACGACGGAAGAATTATTTCCAACGTTATCGGAAATTTCGCGTGGATCAAAAAGAATAGAAATTGCGATTTCACTCTTCCGCGGAACTTCGCGGATAACCGATCCGAAACATTTATAAATTGTTGAAACGTGTATGTAATACGTATATGTATGTATCTACACGATTTATTCAAAAGTACCGAAAGACCACATTTAAAAAAAAATTTTTTTCTCTTTAAATATATCATCCCCGTTCTGAATGATTTACTAACAGCTGTCGGAATTACGAGCCGTCGAGCAGCGACTAATTCGAAAGGACTAAAAGTGACCTCAATTTCACATGAGAATCATTTTCGCCATCGCGGTGGAATAGAGTGGTCGGGAAATTCCCCCAGAGAATATCTTTGTACCGTTGATAAAATGCACTTTACATAAGTGCATACATATACGTCTTCCGGTGCAAATTCACCGCTAAATTGCACACCGAGTCTCGTACCGTTTCGCGCCGATATTTATCGGCGAATTATGCGAACGCTTCTGGCTCGATATACGCGAAACGAACGGGTTTTCTTGCGAGCCCATTCATATTCTCGTTGCGCTCGAGAGCTTTCGCCTGGCCAATTTCGATACACGCTATTTGCTAAAAAAAAAAAAAAACATCGACAACAAAAAACGGGGGAAAGATTTTACAGGAAAACCAAACCGAACGTTTCCACTCGTTAACCGTAACGTTTTAGCGTAAAAATTACCGTAAAAGTGTCGCGATACTTTGGAAATGAAATATGCAAAAGAAAAATAAGAAAAACTCGTACGGTCGGAACAAACGTTGACCTATATCACTCGATTTCTTCGATGCGAAGAATATCAAATATATTTTAACGTATTAGCGATGAACATTTTTCATTCATTGTCCTGCGAGTTTCCACGGTAAGTACGGAGTGAAATTAATAACACGACAATGGGAAGAAAAAAAATATATATAAAGACAGAATAGTGGATGTTAAAAACGTAAAGACGATGGATCGACCTCGATTCATACAAAGAAGCTTGAAAAATTGTGCGATGGGTCCTTGGAAGAGAAGAACATCCGTTAACGTTACGCCAAGGGAAATATATCGGCCGGAGGAGAAAGAAATTTATAAGCTTTCGCGTTTAGTCATCTCAAAAGTTTTTGCCCCGGTGACTCATACGAAGCAATTTATCGTCCAGTTCGAGAACTCCGGGCGGCAAGAATGTTTCAAAAGCCGGCAGCCGAAACTGTGAAATTCGAAAAATAACTGTCTCCCAACGAAACTGGAAGAGAGACCGTAGAAAATATATATATCAAGGATCAGAAGTGGAAAATTCCACGGTGCCGGTTTTCCCGCGGATAAGTATTAAGCTCGTCGGAAAACTTCGAACGGTGGTAAAAATTCGAGTATTTAACAGAAAAAAAAAATCCCCCCGAATCCCCGTTGTCTCTAATAATCCAACGAGATCGAGTGATAAAAAGAAAAAGAAAAAAAAAACGAATAATCGTATCGATAAACCGTGAAAATTCTTCGGAAAAGTTCCCCGGTGCCGATTGAAATTTTCCGCCATCCCGTTGAACGGGGTTTTTCGTTACTTCGTAAACTTTCATAGGACCTGGACATGTTAATATCGACTCGCGCGAAAAAGTAGTCGGAAAACCGGTCGAACAAAGTTTCATTGCTGTCTACGGGCGGCGTCGTCGTCGTTTCGAAAACGGAAGGAACTCGATTCTCGCGAAGGCGACCGAAACATTTTACACGCTTGCGGAACGTCGTTTCCGCCCGGTCTGGCACGTCGAACGACCCAATCAAAAAAGGGAAGTTGGTAGCAAGAAAAATTGAAAAGTACGAAGGGAAACGAGACAGGGAAAGAAACGGGGGAAGGGGGAACGGAGAAACAAATGGAGAACTCGAGGAGGGAAAAAAAAAACTTACTTTCCCGCGGAATTGTGCCGCGTTTTTCTGAAACTTCCGTCGGAGAGTTTCTTTTTCATTCGCATTTGCTCGTACCACTGCGCGACTACACGACTCGCCAGAGAGCAACTTCGTCTTCCATGTCTGTTACATTTTACGGATACGTGCAACGGAGTCTTTTAGCGGAATAAAAACCGCGTACCGAAGGCAAAGTACTCGATAGTTCCGCCAAGTGCGGGGAAAAATTTACACGGTTCTATTTGTTACGTAATTTCGACAATCGCATTATCGACGTGACCGATGGAATTGAAAGGAAATTAAATTCACACGATTTCAAGGTGATCGTAGTTTAAAGTGTTCTTTAACACTAGATTTAATAGGAATTTACATGTACTTATTGCTACCGAATGTTTCCCCGAAACTAGAAGACAAATTTCCAAATATATATCTTATAAATGTAAGTAAAAATTAATTAAAACACGAGAAGACTGTTCTCGAAGAAAGTTTACCGAAAACTTTTCTCACAAAGGTGAAATTGATCCTTTACTAAATCTGTATTAAATTTTTTTCCATTATCCACGGTACGTGTATCCTACAGCATAGAATTTCGTCTAATTTCTTACTTAATTTACTCTCTACGAAATCCCATACACCTAAGTACACATTTCGAAATTATTAATTCCACTAAACGTCCCGCGGACTTAAAAAGTTCACGCGGAGGAACGCAGTTTCCGCGTGGAAAGTTCGAAACTTCGCGTTCCGTCGGTGTGCGAGTTTTAATTGCCAGCGGGAAAGAACAAGCCATTGGCGTAGCAGTCGGTAAAAAAACGGCGGGAACGTTAAAGCGGCAAAAAAACCGTTCGAACGCCCGGCTTTCCCGCCGGAGTTACCGGCATCGCCGTAATCAACGGCGGGAAAACAGCCGGCCGGCGGAAACTGCATTAGCAAATCGTTGTTTCCGAATGGATCCAATTCTCCCGCGCCCCATTTACGATCCACTTTCGGCCCGTGAAGCGTGTACGAGCACAGAGAAACTTTCTACGGCCGTCTCTTCTCGCCTTCGAGACTCCTAATGGCTTTACCGGCGAGTATATCCGGCGTTAAGTCATCCTCGGATAAATTCCGAGGGCCTCGGTAATCTGTTACCCTGCAGATGGATACCGATGTAGAGGAAAATAAAAAAGAGAGAAAAAAATACGACGTGGAAAATTTGTGAAATAGTGAGAAACTCTATGTTGTAAATATACGTAAAACTCTGTTGAAGAGGGTCGAGCAAGAATCAAAACGTTGGGATATTTTATAATTTTTTAGACTATGGTATTGGTAATTATTTCTAACCATTGTTATTAAGAATTGTTGTCTAATGATCTATAGGCAGATAAATATTTTCTCATTTGTGCCAATAATTATGAATGTGGTTAGGTTACTACGTTTTTTAAAGGTTTTGAAATATTTATTAACAAATTATCAAGACTTTCATTTTTTTTAAATATTCACTCAGATCACTTTCATAATTATAGGCAGATTTATTGAAATAGGGTGAAACTGGCGAGAAAAACATATTATGTCTATCGGAACTCGTTTGAATGAGTCGTCTGTTTTTGGTTTTTCTTTTTTTTTGACGAGTCTTGTTAGAAGTGACAATTAAATATCGATCAGTTGCACGAACGAAGTAGGCAGTCAAGAAGAGTGTGGGTGATGGGGTATGGGGAAATAGGAAGCAATTTTCTTGGATTTTCCAGGGACTCGTTTCCCATCGTGTACCATTAGATTGAAGGACTTACGAGGCGGCGATAAAATCACGATTACCAAAGAGTGATACCGAATGTAAAGAGGGAGCCGGTGTACATGGAGCAAACGGGACGGTTTAAATTAATAAAGATAATGGACGGAACATCTGGACACCGAAATTCGTGACACCGGAAGATATGAGACGCGATGTACGTTTCAATTACTCGCGTGAGATTCGTTTCGTACAATTTCCAACGTTACGCGTACTTCTAATTAATTAATTAATTCGGTATATACATATAAAAACATTGGATAAATATGTTTGAAACAGTGAAATAATGGAGGATAGTAAATTGATCAGTTTAATTATTTCAATATAGAAACGTGGTTATGAAGAATTTTGGAAATCGCAGTGTTATAAATGTAAGCGATTCTTAGAAAAAATTCGAAGCAGTGATTTTGACTGCCTTGATAGTTCTAGTGATATAATATTCGTTCTTCAGTAATGGAAAATAATGTACATATTTATTAGAAAAGTACGTACGCGTTATTTTTCCGTGTTTCGCATCACAGAAAAACGCAACCAAGGGGATTCGGGAAACACTAGACAGACAGTAGAATAGTAATTCGAAATTCCAGATAGCATGGAAGAAACCCGTGGAATTTCTTAATTAAATATCCCCGGTGCGATGCAAATCACGGGGAAAGTATTCGAACGATCGTATTTCACGTGGATCAACTTTAATGAAACGAAACGGACCGTTTTCTTATTTTACACCATCCGACATATACTTACAAGGGACACTTTGCGAGAAGAAAAAATTCCTCAAGTTAATTCCACTTGCAAAGAAATCCCGTGAAAAATAGCCTGATAAAATTATTCAAATCTCTACCTCCGTAAAACCCTTCCGGGAGAGGAAAATAACGAAAAAAAATCTGTGTGTCTTAATGAAAAGAAACGTGATTCGTCGAATCGGTGTTAGTGAGACCACGCTCGTTACGATCGACGTGTTGGTGGCGGCCCTTTTCTTTGATATCCTTCGCAATCAGGCGACGCCGTCCCGGTCAGCTCTCAATCCGGCTGATGATCGAGAGTTCCAAGGATTTGCTTCATCATATCCTCGCGGGGATATCAAAGTGGCTTCTGGCACACTTGCACGGAACGAAGAAAGGTACCAGATACCAGCCACTGATTACTACTGGCTGCAGAAATTCAGAGTTAACCGCCCTTTGAAGGGAAACCGAGCAAATCCGTGGATATCTCGATGTCTAGCGTGGCCCTTAATTGTAACTAATACGTATATGTATATGTATATTATATATATAGACTTCCGGTATTAATAGACACGGAAACTCGGCCAGTTTCATGATCGAGGATCCATCGATCCGTGGATAAAGACTTCGCTACGAGGGACTTTGATAAACGCGAGTGAATAATTTTCGAAAGTCGCTGATCCTCGGGACCTGGGGAAATTTGTCAGCCGGCCAACGTAATACGTCGACCGGAGAACATATTTCGCTAATTACAACGAACGCGAAATTGATTTCGTACGAACCAACCCCCGAACTATCCGTAACAAGGACACCGCCGTTGGGCAAATTTTCATGTCGCGGAAGAAACACGGTAACGCGGTGCGGCACGTTCGTCATTAACGGAACGAAATTCCCGGTTCGTTTCTGCGTTATATGTGTGGGTATATATTGTATTTAGAGAAAGCATAATCCTCTCGCCTACAATTATACGAAACTATTCACTTCGGTACGTCATAGCGACGGAGGGTGTTATTCGAGAAAATAGAGATGGTATATCAAATATTTTTATTCGTCCCTTAAAACTGGAGGATATTACGAGTTTTAGTATTTGTTTAATTAATAACGAACGTTCCTTTGAATAATATTAACTAACAATCACGTAGATGTGTGTCCAAGCACGAATTATTATTACAATCATGTATACTATATTTTTTGGACTATAAGATTTTTAGAAACTCATATTTTAGTGTTACTTTTGGATCAAAATCTTTATTTATTATTATCATAACTCGTACTAGCAATATTCAATTAATTTCCACTCTTCTCGTTAACATCACCGTTCGTGTTACTTTCATCCAAACTATTCTTGTCACTCCTTAATTTTTAAATACCCTAGTTTTAATTTTTTTTAAATATTTCAATATTACCTTCGAACTATATAGACACACCCAAAATTTCAGTCCCTTTTTCTACGTAAAACCTATCGTCTTACAGTCCGAAAAATACGATACTTCCTCGAATCGAACGAGACATTCGGAATTACAAATGAAACGAGCTACACACTAACGAGACCAAAATCCTTCGCGCAATTAGCGTAACGAAGAGAGCCAATCGTTACAGGGGACGCGGTATTTCCGGTGGGAAGTGAAACTAAAACACGCTGTTTCGATGGTATTGGTGAGATATGTTCCCTCGGTGAGGCCGAACACACAGATTTCCGAATCCTGGGCGTAAAGCAGCAGCAAGTCGCGCGGAGCAGGACTTTACATAACTAAACCCGGCCGATGGATTTACTTCGGGCTTATTCCCCCTTCTTGATCTTCTTCCGTCGGGTTCAGCCGGATATATTCACGGCACGTTCATAGAACAGAAAGAAAGGAAGACCTTTCTACTGTACGGTTGGAACTCGGTCGTTCAGCTTGATCCGGATCTCTCGAGAATGCTTCAAAGTCGGGGACAGAATCGAATCTACTTTCACGTCTAGACCGTTCTCGATTCCCTTCGTTCGTTCTCCGTCTTTCCCTTTTTCGTACTTTTGTACTGCGATTCGCGGGAGCTGCTTAATCGATTGTCTTCGTTGTTTCCCCAGTATTGTACTTTTGTACATGGTATACGTGGATCGATCATTGAATTGGTTAACGTTAAAGGTATCGAGATGGGTCGAATGAACGGTTTTAGACTTTTTATTGAAATGCCTGTATGCAAAAATTAACGTTCTAATATAAAAGCTATATGTATAGAATTTGTATATAATAATATAAAAGATATGTAGAATAAAATTGGAAATATATAAATAATATAACAAGCTATATAGAATTTCTATATAATAACATATATAATATTCTATATAATATAAAAAGCTAATGTATAGCTTTGAACGTTAATTTCTTTAATCGACATAAGGAAAATAATGCCAAATTAACTATCACATGAAATCAAAGTGTAAAAATTAACATTTTTAGGGATTCGATAAGAATATTTCCATAAACTGTCAGTAAGTACGTTTAGTGTTAATCGATTGTGTCGCGAAACGATACAAAAAGACTACGACGAGGACACTCGTGAATCTTCCGGGATTTCAACGGGTGAATATCAAATTCCACCGTTTGCTCGTGATCCTTGAATTCCTCGCATTAAAGGATCACCGTGATATTCATTTGCTGCGAAAGGAACTTGCATCAAGGCGGAAATTGGAATTCGAAGGGAGTGATTAGAGTGCCCAGGGATCTGTGATACGGTGGTTTTTATCTTGTCGAGATTTCGAGGGAGACATTTTCACGAGAAAATTCGTAATCTCAACCCCTTTTGCTTGACTTCTAACGACAAACCGGGGACACGTTGTCGTATTCTACCCTCAATTCGCAATGGGAGTCATTTGTACCATATACGATGTTAATTCTGTAATTTACTAAATTTATTTCACGCAAAGATTTAAAGGGACTTGTTGAAGCGGTTTGTATTTTTTATGCGATAGAATTTCGATGGGGGAGGGGTTGTAATTTCGTTATCGGTGATTATGCGATTTCTAAAGGATCCTTCGAAGCGTCTATCCAGCATCCTTAACGATTTTCTGTCGGAACACGTGCGGCGGGCGTGGCCCCAGTGGATGGTCGGTCGTGGGTATTTGAATTTATCGGCCGATATCGGAAACTACTTTGCCGGCCGACAATGGCTTATTGTGGGTTCGTGTCTCTGCAACGCGCCCCCGCTTTCAAGGGGATGAATTTCGAGGGTTAATATCGCGGGGATGTTCCCACGGCACGGATTTCCCTTTATGGCACTCTAAGTATGTTTTTTTTTTCTATCTCTTTCAGTCACGCGATTCATCGCGAGAGGAAAAATGATTTTTTTGATCAGGAACGAGGGTTGGAAAAAAGAAATCTTCGGGGGTGCAGTTAGAATTGTATGTACAAGGAACAAACAACAGCGAACTCCCGCCCGAATTTGCATATTCTCTGGTATATCCGGGGGAACTCGATGTAGTTTAGGGAAACTGTCTCCACGGTGAATAAATTATAACTTGGTAACCGAACGGGACAAGTGAAATGTTTAATTAAATCGATCAACCGGACACCTATGGGACAGGGGGAAACACTATACGATGTAATATGTTTCCATATAGTCGAATGAAATGATTTCAACGTGAATTGGAAAAAAATTCACGAAATATCTACGCGATTAATTTCTTTGCTAACAAACGTCACACCTATAGAAACATAGATTTTTCTCGTACACACACGAGGAGCACCAACACTCTGACACACACGGACAACACACGAACTCCACGTTGGTTTCCGTTAAATTGCATAAATATAATAACACCGGCTAATGGAAGCTCCAATAGTCGGGGATCCACTGTAATTATTTTAAGTAAACGTTTGTTTTAAATTAACATCACCGATATTTTCCGTACCATTAGTGTGTGTGTGTATGTGTGTCTACCTCCAATATTTAGTATGCCACGTGGTGCCAATTAATCGAACACTCTCCACGATGGATAAAAGGACAACGAAACTTCTGCAAAAGCCGATTCGCCGGTCGCACAGATCGGAAACTCTGTCGCAAATATTCTTCTTCTCGAAGAAAAAAAAAATTCCAAATAAAAAAAGCGAGAGAGAGAGAGAGACAGAGAGAGAGGGAAAAAAAAGGAGAAACAGGAAGTTCCCAGAAGCCGTGGCGCCTCGTCGTGGCCGCGTGCTGAATACCGGATGCAAAACTTTCGCCGCATTTCTTCCGTTAATGCCGCCACCTTTGGAATAAGGTCAACCAAGGGATAAGGACAGGGATAAAGCGAACTTCCATTGGATTGTCGAAAGCCTTAAGCCAAAAACCACGTACCCTTCGGAACCATCCGGTTTATCCTTGCGGCACCTGGTCGGATTAAAATTCTGTCGGAAACAACGAGGAACTTCCTCCCCTGGAAAATGGGTTTCGACTTCCAATTTTTTTTTTTTTTGATTTCCTTTGACGGCGTGGCGTGCCACCCCCTCAACGGAGAAATGTTTCACACGGATTTCGTTGCGGAAACATAGAAAACAGTTCTAGATGAACCTTTATCTCATTTTCCAACGTAACCGCGCCGGTCGCGTGGAAACGAAATTTCCGGGGAAACGAACGACGGAAAAGCGAAATGAAATCTGGCCAATCTGAATCCACGGATTCTATATTATTCTTTGTGTGATAAGTGTTCCGTGACGATACGACGTAACCCCGTTTCCCGCCATCTTTTCCCTCCGTGTTTTTTTTTTATTCTCTCCCACTCTCTTGGCCACGAGAACAGCGCGGCGAACGAAAAGTGTGCTGTGGAACAAAAGCCAAGTTCAATAACTTTTTTTTCTACCCCGTTCCCCTTCTCTCTCTCTCTCTCTTTTTCTCTCTCTCCCTGATTCCTATACTCGTCGATGTGTACCGCTGCCACAATGGATTGCTTTCCGACCTCTGGCAACGCGTACAAAGCGGAATCGTTTTTTCGCGTGTTGGCTAAATCAGCGACGAGACGATACGTCCAACTTATTGGTCCTCGGATATTATATTATATACATACGTTCGTCGATACGATAGAGATTTAAATCTTAACCAACGTCCTCGTCGAGTATTCATCAAGAAGAAACATCTGGCTTGAAAAGGATCAACGAAAACCGTATCGATATCCTTTTACCGATACACCGCATACATACCGTTAATATATTTTCCTTTTACAACGATCGGAATATTTTCAAGCGTTTCAGCGATTCTTATAACCGGCAGGAAATATACGTTTCCTCTTGCTCGCCTTTCCAAAGACTCGTAAAGCACGGTAGTAAAACGCAACCGCAGTTTCCTGGCTCCTCTATGTATACTGAACGCGGTATCCTAGAATCTAAAATATTTCTAATCACGATCAATGTTATTTCGTTAACTATATTTCCTCTACACTTCTCTCTCTCTCTCTCTCTCTCTCGACATTCCGTAGAATACTTACTCTCGATAATTATCGTCGCTGGACAACGAAAGAACAATGGAAACATTTCTTCGTAGCTTTTGTAGAACCTCTGCTGCGGTTTAATGAAATAAAAGAGGAACGGAGGGTTTGAAAAAGGACGGGAGGTGGTGGGGAGGGGGGGGGTGGTTAAAGCACAGGAAGACGAGAAAGGACCGTGAAAGACGGAACCGAAGGTACCTATAGAAATAAAGCAAAGTGCTCGCGCGCAAAAGGACGAATAAAAAGGAAAGTATCCTGACGAATCGATTCCGGCGTCAAAAGAACGAGTGGGTTGGGGAGACTCGTCGTTCCGACGAGACGCGGCACCGCTAAGGAAAACGAATGACTCGACGTTGATAAAACTGACCCGCAGCTACGACCGGGGCAATAAAGATTTGCAATGGAAATGGAGCCACGCGATTCCTCTGACGGTACGTTATCTGTTCGGCCCATTGAATACGTACTCCGCAGTGGCGCAGCCATGCTTAGAAAATAGTTACCTTTTATACGGGAGGGGGGGGGGGAAACTTCGTTTGTGCACACGGTATCGCTGAATCTGCCGTTGGATCGAGCAATAAGCGACACGTGCTTGCTCCTTTTCAATCCTTTTGAATTTTTTTTCCCGTCTGTATGTATGTTTTTTTTTTTATTTTTTTTCTGTATACGTATATTTGAATTTCACTCGTATTTTTTTCTCGATTAAAAATGATACCGTGGCGGGAGAATGGTTTCGATGCTGGGAGAGTGGAATATTTATTTTGTTTTTTTTTTATTTTTCGAATAATATTTTCAAGGATGAAATTTTCAGCAACGTTTAACGCGGTTTAATTAAAAATTTCGTCCCGCAGGTTTTTTTGAATAGCCGAACAACAACACGCTCGAGTGTCCGACGGTCCCGTCGACGAGTAATTTAAACGAATTTTCATCCCGGATGCCCTTCGACGTACATACGACGTAACGAGCCACGTAAATATAGTTGTCCGATAATTAAACAACACTTACATCGGCAAAATCGCGCGCGCATGTTAATTATAAATTAATTCACGCTTAGCTTCGCCCCCCGGGCGAAGTATCTCGGCCGCGACATTAAGCATGAACGATGTTACTGAAATTTCGTGGTTATTAATAATTTCATATTCCAACATTCCACCCTGTGAGCTGTCTCGAGTTCCATCCGCGCGGGGGTGGAACGGGTATCTCAGATAATACCTTTGAATACAAGCGAAACCACCCCTCCCTCCCCTTCTCCCAGGGGAACTAAAATGACGGCATAAATAAAAGGGAATCTTCAATATTCTAACAAGTTTTAATTAAAAACGACAGCGTTGGCGTAAGATTGTCATTTTCTTTCGCTCGGTCCAATGTGAAAAAGAAAAAAGAAGGGAAAGCAAAAAATAACAATATCATTTTATTCGGTGAAATTCCGCCAACCATGGGAACCGCGTGAAACTACGTTGAACATTTTCAGCGAGGACACAACCGAGCGTACAAGGACGAACTGCACGGCAGGAAAATTTAACTAATAAGGGTGCGCGACGTGCGCAAAAATTTCCCCGTTCTCCAAGACAACTATCGTGTTCCGCATGCCTGCGTCTGCACAAAGTTTCTAGTCGTCTTTCTAGGATCGCTCAAAGGGCCTCCTCCGTGGAGTATTCGCTCTCTTTTGCCTCTTTGTCGCTACCGCCTCGCGGGATAAGGAGGAATAGAGGGAAAGAGGGAGGGAGGGATGGAGGGGAGAAAGTGAGCGTGAAAATGCAAAAGTGCGCTCGAGAATGGTAAACCCGCCAGACGATATAGCGAAGTTCTTTCTATTTTTTTTTAACCACATGGAGGAAAAACATTCTCTGCAAGAAAACGAGGAAATTTTCGATTCCGACGTGGGATCAGTTTTTTTTTTACCTAAACAATAAAAGAAAGAAACCCTTACTCGAATTATCACGTGGCTTTGTGATACGGTTCCAAAGCACGTGATGGTTGATTAATACTAGAATTACCAAGGATTAATTCGGTATATCTAAAACACTAGAAGAGAAATATATTCCAAACGGGGAAATGTAGAAAAATAGTAAATTTATCGATTTAATGATTCACATATAGAAACATAATTATGAAGAATTTCGGAAAACGCACCTTTCTAAATTTAAACGATTGTTATAAGAATTTAGGAACCAGTCATTTTGACTATCTTGATAGTTCTAGTGTTAATTTGAAACGATTAATACGGTGACTGGAAGTAAACGAAACGTAAAGTAGTGAACAGTAGATGTACGAAATTAAGATTAATTAAGTCGCACGGTGTGTCGGAAAATTTGGTATTCCACTCGCGCACGTGTATCGGCCTCCAAGTAATTTCAAAGCGACCGGTGAGGGGGGTGGGGGAGGGGGGAAAGGTAAACCCCTCGCGAGATAAGGGGAAACTCGTCAGAAATCTGAGCGGATTTATCAAAGCAATCGCCAGTAGAATATACACCGTCCCTGTTCAGCCAACAACGTTACAGAAGTGTCGGCTAAGAGATTGAGGCCCCAGAAATACAGCTCTGGGAAAGATAATCGAGGACATGAAGGGTAACGGAAATAGAACAAGGAGTACAAGTGAATAATTGACGAAACGAAGATTGAAAGACTTCGAATCGAAGAGAGGAGGAAATATTCCGGAAAAATGACGCGGCAGAGGCAAAGGAAATCGAGGGGAAGTAAAATACTCGGGGAAAACGATGATTCGTTGAAAAATTAAATAAAACCCGACGTTATTATCAGCCCCTCGTATCATCGGCTTTCTACCACGTCAGCGAAACGAAAAAAAAACGAAAACCTCGGGGTAAAGGTACTTAACGATAATTACGAAATCTTCCGAATGAATCGGAAGGAGGATGGGACCAAACGGGAAATACGAAATGTCACTTTTATAATTATCTCGGAAAAACCACAAAGAGTTACGATTCCTCTACGATATTAACGTACCTAATTCAAAACAAAAGGGTTATACCTATCAATAAAAAATTCTGAATTAAAGATACTTGAAAATTATACCAAAAATTCATATCGTCAAAGGATAACCTGGGACATTTAAAAAATTGATAATTTTAATTTCATCGGATGAGTAACAGGCAAAACGACAAAGAGGGACACAAAATCGCCTCATTCTACTTAGCCCTTCTATAGTACCAGGTCCTTCGGGGATCGGGTTTCGTACCTCTAGGACAGGTTTGTGAATTATTCAGAAGCCTAATGGAGGAATAATGCCTCGCAACGCCTACGGTCGAAGCGTCAGGACGATTAGAATCCATTTTGCCGTGTCGGCACCCATAGCGATCTTGCCTACCAAGGAAACCTCGTCCCTTTCTCGAATCGTCTAATCGATCCTACGGCTCCTTACCGTCCAGAATACACGACTTAATCCTAAGTCCTTGGGCGGGCTAGAATCGACGGTTAAAATAGAGGCTGGATGATAGACCATGTAATCCTGATTAATGTTCAGCCCCGAGGGACCCTTGTGTTTTATCACGCTATCGATTTTCCATTTATTTTAAATATTTTTAATGACCCTTCGTACGAACGATATCAGGACAGACTTTATTTTTGTGTGTGTGTGTATTTTTTTCTTCATTTTTCTGTAATAAATTGTATCCACGTTCAGTATCGACTGACATTTTCTTAAGGGTCTGGTAATTAAACGGCAATTTGTTACGTAAAAAACAGTTCATTAAAAGCAGCTCCATTACGTGAACTCGATTTGATTTTATACATCTTATATCATCGTTTCCTGTTGCGTCACTCGATGTCTACACCGTGGATTCGTTTAATTTCTATTAATCTTACTTACTATCTGTGAACTTTATCATTAAAATATATCATTCTGGAAAAGTCACCCTGTTAAATCGATGAACATTAAAAAAATATTCGTGATACATAGATACATCTATCCTCGCAGGATTTCTAATACGGTACGTAAATTCTCGTTCAATTTATCGCGATGCTTTAATCCCGCGACCGTCGGTTCCCATTTCGCGATCCGGCGTTCGGTCGTCCACTGTTTTGAAATCGCATTCGATTTTCTATGGCGGAGCTAAACGAGCCAATGGCTGCGGACTCCGGTAAATTGTCTGCGACGACGTTACGCTCGGCGATGTGTGTCTGTGTGTGTATACAGGGTGTCCCAGCTAACGTGCAGGTTCCTGAACCAGGTGATAGCTGAGGTAATTCTAATATAGGGAAGTGACATTCGTAATGTCGTCCCTTAATTTGTGGCCGTGTTATTAACGACAAAACGATAGCCAATCAGAGGGCTTTATTGGGCCCAGTGGCTCGACAATGCTTACTGGTATAATATATATACATAAAATATATTATACCAGTTTATAATATATATAATATTAATATTTATATTATATATATAATATTATATATATTATATACTGGTATAATATATAACTGGTATAATACCCTACTGTTGCAGAACTTCTACTATCGCGCCGCGGGGCCCAACGAAGCCCTCTGATTGGCTATCGTTTTTCGTTAATAACTCTGTCACGAATTAAGATACGACATTACGAATGTCACTTTCCTATATTAAAATTACCTTAGCTATCACCTGGTTCAGGGACCTGCACGTTAGCTGGGACACCCTGTATATATGTGTCTATACATATGTGCCTGTGCCGTACACAATGAAGCATTTAGATGCGGCGGAATAGGTTGCAGCTATACGCATGATCTAACGAAGTGCCTCGTGGGAGCTACATGTCGGCCAGCTGCAAATGGACCGAAGAGATGCTCGAACGTTCCTCTGAGGAACGATTCTGGCATCCGCTTTATGCAACCCAGGGTTAATTCATGACGAAGCATCCAATCAATGGACGCCGGGATATGTGTCTCTCTCTCTCTCTCTCTTTCTCTGATATTACCGGGAATCGATTAGACGGAATGTACGAAACGTACGGAAACATCGGAATTCCCACGCGTTCATGTAAACTCTGTTTTAACGTGTTTATTCGACGACTGACGGTAAAAAAAAAAAGAGAAAAAAAAAGAAAAAATACAAAAATCCGATACTTTAATATCATTAAATAAACAAGCCGCGGTTTATTTACCGTGTTTCAGTAGCGAAAAATCCGTTCGCTAATTTTTCACATTTTCCCCTTCCCCCTCGTGAAATCTCACGTGTATATTTTACGGATTTATACATTTCCTCGTCGGTGAACGGGAAATATCACGGATTAATTCCGTTCGACGGGTAATACGGGAGATAAATAAAACCAGGTGGAAAAATATTATAAATTATAATTTACGATGGTTTTGATGTATTATTATTTCGACGATTACGCGCGTTTCGTTCAAAATAATTGTAAGTACGAAACGAAATTTCACGGTGGACCATCGGAATATTTATTTTCCCGTCTTTTTACTTTTCGAACAATTGTTTATGACAGTTGCGGTGGTTGAAAAGACGATTCTGGGTCGGCCTGAAATGTCGAGGAACGATTCTGAGAGACCTGCCGGTGGCATTGCTGACTGTTTCTACTGTAATGACGCTGCCATGGTTTGCCTTACTACTGCATTGCCCGTAGCGTTCCGCTTTGTTCCGCTCTGTTGTCCGAAGCCTTATGCATTGTTCTATTGCGTTTCACGCAATACTGACCCGCACTACTGTTAGATTCCCATTTTCCCCCCCGATGCGACAATGCGAGCGGGCTAGCTACACCGTGAATTAATCCGACCAAGTATGACTTGTTAATCAAATCACAAAGGTACCCCATTATCGTAGAAATTAACAATAAACCAATATATTACTTAAGTAATAATGATTCCTAACTGGGATTAAAAAGGAGTTGGATATTTAATCGAAAGTTTTTGACAGATAAAAAAAATCTGCGAGAAATTTTCCACGAGACCCTTCGACTTTATTTCAGAAGAGAAGATATTTAAATGGTTTCTCCGGTCGGGATAGAAAAACTTTCGACGAAACTCGTTCGTTCGTTTCCAACTCGTTCTTTCGTCGATACGTTACGCCGATAAAGGTGCAAATAAAATAAATAGAATGACGGAATATAGTGTCGATCGAACGAAAGAGAGCGAACACGCGGCGTGTGGAAAAATGGACGATGGGAAATCTATTTATTCATAAACTAGAATCAGAGAGTCCCTCTCGATCGCACCGAATCCCGTTTCGTTTCGTTTCAGAATGATAGCTGGATAATCTTTCTGACGGTGGACAAAACTTTGCCGTTGGACAAATTGGAAAATTCCACCCCATAGTACATACATACATACATACATATGTACCTACACTCTCCAGCAGAGAAAATACATCGAACAGCTGTTACCGAATTACGTAGCTCGTGTTTTATTTTTAATTTCAATAAAACACCATTTTCCCCAGTTATTCCTTTTTAACGAGATATCCACGAAGAATCCCGTTAACCGGATGTTACGAAAATACGAACGAGAGAATCGTGTCGCGGAAAATAAGTGATTTTTAATAGAATCCATTTTTTACCCCCCTTCGCACGTTGTAATTCAAATGTTTACACGGCCGACCACCACCAGCATCACGTAACCCTGAAAAACTCGGTCTCTGTCGGTCAGGAAAAATATAGAGGGAGGTGCACGACAGGGAAGAAAGCTGCGACGGTGCAAAATCTATTTATACATAACCGATACTCGAACGATTAGTCGTTCGCCACGTCAGACACGAAGATGTCCCGGGGAAGATGGAGCGTTCGTTCGATGAACGGGAAACACGAAACACTTTCATCCATCAGTTACCTTATAAGTATTTACAACGTGCTCCAATCATGAAATTTAACAGATAAAACTAATTTTCCTACAATGAGAAATTATAATTTCACATTTGTAATTGTAGAAACATGTTTAACGTTACAATAATATTACACGAATATGAAACAATGAGGAAAATATTGTTGAAACGGTGAAAATTATAACGTTGGTAACAATTCGAGAAAGATAATTCCATTGCAGAGTCAAAAAGACCTAAGCCCTTCGTGGGAACGTTATAGTGACAACTGAAAAGGTGTTTCTTTCGTAAAAGGTCCGAGCTCTTCACAGTCCGTACACGTTTTCACGACGGTAAGGCTTAATTACCTCGTTACCACGGTCATATAGCGGGTTTCTGTCGGATCGTCCGTGAGGTTCTTGCCGGATAAAACCGAGGAGGAGAAAGGGACGGAAACGGTCCTATGACCGAGATTAAATAGTCGCCTTTTACGAGGGAGAACGCAAAAGGGAAAAGACAGAGGGAAATCATACCGTACTTGGTCCGTCAAACGTACAATTGTTTAACGCCCTCGTCTTTTCATCGTTCCACCGGTGTAATTAGTTCGCGTCTCGTCGTTGCTTACCGCGAATGACGTTTTATTTAACACCACTCGTTAACGAATATTATAACAGAAACCCCCGGTAAAATAACGTTGATTTACACGTGATCCCACACACACACACTTACACATCGTGAGATTCGTTGAATTTCGCCTACAAACGTGAAAGAAACTCGAGAGAAAAGCAAACAAGTAGTACGAGTCTACCATAGGACCGACTTCAATCAGACGTCGTTGAAATTACTTCGTTATTAATTTAACCGACGAACTTTTGCGATAAACGACTTTATCCCGAAATGTCTACACCCACTGAGATAATTCGAAGCTGTCGTAACTTCCATTACGTGGATATCGAATTAGTTTTCGTTGATTGATACGGTATTTATTCGCGAGATACGGTAGTATCGTTTCGCGAGAGAAGGGACACTTTGCGAAGTGGGCGAAGTGTTTGCCAAGGAAGACAGGGAATTGATCGAGCACCGTCGTCGTCGTCGTCGTCGTCGACGTCGACGACGTTTCCATATATACAACCGGGCTGTATCGAAAAGACGTTAAACAAACGAACCTAACAGATAGTGTCACTTCAACGACCCCGCGCGCAAATATACGAACCGGACGTAGCAAGTTAAACGGGGCAACCCACTTCGATGGACTTGTTACGAAGATATTTGTGACAACCGTCGGTCGGAAACTTGTAACGGCGAGGGACAGGCATTTTCTTTCGAGGCTCAGGATATTTCTGTTCATCGACAATTCCTGGTTTATTTATTTAGTAAGCGAAACTGAAATACAATCAATGCATAGTTAATACGGTTTCGAACTCCGGTTTTAACGTTCACTCGAAACACGAGTTTCCGGAGTGTATCGAAATTCTGTTAAACTAATTTCCTTTGTCATACGTCATAATGAAACAGGTATTTTTTTCTCTTATTCTGTTTCTCTCTTTCTCTCTCTATCTCTCTCTGTGTGATTCGCTGTCTCTCTGTCCGTTTAATGAAACTCCGGGGGAAACGAATTTTCTCTTCGATTTGTAATTACAAGTCTTTTAATACCCTCGTGCTTTGTTAATTCACGTTAATTTGCGCTTCGAAATGAAACACGAGTTGTGTATAATTTCGTTGCACGGCGGAATCTAATAATCGAGATTAAAGAATACGATATTAAATCATGGAATTTATTGGAACGATTAAATTTCTCATCTCCTTACCGGGACGTCCCTTCGCCGGACGAGTTTTTTACGATTTTACGTTAGATCTTTGTAGAATAAGTTGCGGAGACCTCGTAGAGAGAGAGAGAGCGAGTGAATGAGTGAGAGAGAAGCCCGCGAATAAATTGAGTATAGAGCTCCTACAGCCGAGAGAGATTATGGTAATGCAAGATTACGTCGTGTTTAAGCGGAAGCTACTTCCAACGCTGACAGTAATTCGCTATTAATATCAAAATTCAACGGGCCTCGTCGCCGCACAAATCTCATTCCTGATCATAGCGCCGAGAACTGCGATAATGACGAACTAATCATGAAGCAAGGTGTTACAATTTGATACGAAACCTCGGGAATAATTCAAATTTTATCCTTACACGTACACACACACACACACCTAGAAACATATCAGCTCGTCAACGAAACGGCGTAATAAATTCCGGCAAAGTGAATATCCAAGGTATAACCCTTTAAAACGATGCTATCTTTCGAAATTGTTTAAGACGTTCCAGAAAACGTTACCTTGGAACGCTTAACCACCCCAGCGAGACGGTGGTATTCATAAAACGCGCGAACTAGGCCTATTCGAATATCGCTCGACAGAGGTAGCGCGGGTGGAAACGAAGCTGAATAATTTAAATTTAAATGCCGCAATCGTTCGGTGTTTACCGTCGTTCTTAGTTATTTATTGGTCACCATTATCTGGAAATTACACGGAGCCCTACGTCATCCTGGCCGCGGACTAAATTGCGAACGGTTCCAGAAAGTAAACACAATATAGAAAGGGGGCGTCTGGCGGCGCCAGGACAATTTCCTTCGTGTCCCTTCAATCACCAAGGCGAACGCTTAATGGCCACCCTTATACACATGAATATATACGCGTATGTGTGTGTGTGTGTATTGTACATGTAATATATACATATATACGTGTGTACGTGTACGTGGTTGGGTGGATAAGTGTAGGCGAGTGTATCCGTGCGTACGTCACCTAACACACACACACACACACACATACACCTACGCGACGAACGCCACGTGTGTGCACGTCACGGCGACATTGCGGCGCGACAAAATGAAATTTCAGTCGCACGATGAATGTCCGCCGCGAAACTCCGCTTTCCCCCTCTCTTTCCCACCCTTACCCTGTCCCACCCCACCCTCTTCGTTCACCACCCTCTGGTGTTCCACGTACAAGCCAATTTGCATGGAGGATTTAATTGAAAAATGTAACAGCCGGCCGAGATTAAGCCGCGAGAAAAAAAGCGCGTGGTGGGAGAGAAAGGGGTGGAGGGGAGGGGTAAAAAAAATCCGGCGACCGATACCGACGAACGAAATTCGCAATTAAGAACAATCGAGCCACTTACACGGCATATTAATTTCCAACGGCACCGTTCGATTATCGACCGATCGACAAGCCGGCCATGAAAAGCGAATATTATCGCGAACGACGATTTATATTTCGTACCAATCGAATCGGATTGATCGTCACCGATAAATAAATCGTCCCGTATTACTTAATTCGATTAATCGACAAATGTAGGGCTTCGAAGAATCTCCGTGAGGAACACGGGTAGAAATACTGAAAGCCGTCGCCAGTGATGGAAATAAAGCCCGGGGAACGTTCGGGGATAGGTTACGAAGAATCCGCGTAATCCTTGGAATCTGCGATGCACTCGAAAGGATTGTCAGGAGAATTTAATATCGCTGCATATCTCTAAACATCGCGCGCATACGAGCGAACATCAACATCCTATAGGCCGGCTGGATGTTCATTAACCTTTCGATCTGGACGATCTATAATAACTCTGTCTACTGATCAAGAGTTAAGGTCTTGACTCGGGCCAAATACAAGAGTTCCCGACTGGTAGACCTGAACTACTCTTTTCCGGAAGAATTAGATCGAGGTTTTCGGGGTATTCAAACGGCATTAAATCCGCATATTTCCCCCAAACTATGGTGATATTCTTGTAGGGGACGTCCACCCGAGTAATTTAAGCCTAACTACGAGAAGATCCATCAAGCCAATCGCGAGATATTTTGATCTAAAAAGTCGAGGTTTTTGTAAGAAACGTCGTCTTCTTCCTCTCCTCCTTCTCCATCACCATGTTCAGCCTGTCACGCAGCCCGGTGTAAAACCCTAACATATGTTTCATTCCATGCGAGATAATTTTTCTGCCGATAACGTAGATTTTATATATGTTAGTATATGAAATTTCCTCTCACACACATCCAGATTGTTAACATGTTAAATTAGAAATGTTTGTTACGTTACGTTTTTGACATCAAGCTTCGTAAAATTAAGGTTCAGAATGCGCATTCGAAACATATTCGATCATTTTTATATGTTGAAAATTGCGCGAATGGCGAGCGATGTACGAAAATCGCGAAAAATCGTCAAATTCAACCAGTTTTTTGGTCGGCATTCGCTCAATTTTTGAGATAGCGATCTGAAACTTGTACCATTGTTTTAGTTAGGAAATTGTACGCCAGATCAACATATAATAGTTGTACTTTTCGAAAATTTAATTTTTCGCCAAAATCTGAAGGGGGTAGGTCAGGATTTTTCGCGATTTTCGTAATTCGCCTGGTATTTCCACAATTTTTAAGCTATTAAAACGATCCGGGGCGTTTTGGACGCGGAATCCGAAGCCGAATAAGACAGTGAAAGAATTATTTTGATATCTAAAAAATTATGGAAATGGCGAGCGATTTACGAAAATCGCGAAAAATCCTGACCTACCCCCTTCAGATTTTTGCGAAAAATGAAATTTTCGAAAAGTACAACTATTATACATTGATCTGCCGTAGAATTTCCTAACTTAAACAATGGTACAAGTCCCAGGTCGCTATTTCAAAAATTGAGCGAATGCCGACCAAAAAACTGGTTGAATTTGACGATTTTTCGTGATTTTCGTAATTCCCTCGGCATTTCCACAATTTTTTAGACATCGATCTGATTCTTTCACTGTCTTATTCGGCTTTGAATTACACATCCAAAATGACCTCGATCACTAAAATAGCTCAAAAATTATGGAAATGGCGAGGGAAAAACGAAAATGTGGGTGAATCCCTGACCTGCACAATGGGATAGGTCAGGGATTTTTCACCATTTTCGTTTTTCGCTCGTCATTTCCACAATTTTCGAGATATCGATCTGATTCTTTTTGCATCTTACTCGGCTTCGGATTTCGCGTCCAAAGAGCCCTGGATCATTTTAATAGCTCAAAAATTACGGAAATGGCGGCCGAATTACGAAAATCGCGAAATATCGTCAAATTCAACCAGTTTTTTGGTCGGCATTCGCTCAATTTTTGAGATAGCCGTCTGAAACTTGTACCATTGTTTTAGTTGGGAAATTCTACGCCAGATCAATGTATAATAGTCGTACTTTTCGAAAATTTCATTTTTCGCAAAAATCTGAAGGGGGTAGGTCAGGATTTTTTGCGATTTTCGTAAATCGCTCGCCATTTCCATAATTTTTTAGATATCAAAATGATTCTTTCACTGCCTTACTCGGCTTCGGATTCCGCTTCCAAAACGCCCTGGATCATTTTAATAGCTCGAAAATTACGGAAATGACGGGCAAATTACGAAAATCGCAAAAAATCCTGACCTACCCCCTTCAGATTTTTGCGAAAAATGAAATTTTCGAAAAGTACGACTATTATACATTGATCTGGCGTAGAATTTCCCAACTAAAACAATGGTACAAGTTTCAGACGGCTATCTCAAAAATTGAGCGAATGCCGACCAAAAAACTGGTTGAATTTGACGATTTTTCGCGATTTTCGTAATTTGCTCGCCATTTCCACAATGATTGAGATATTAAAACGATCCGGGACGTGTTGGACGCGGAATTCGAAGCCCAATAAGACAGTGAAAGATTCAGGTCGATATCTAAAAATTTGCGGAAATGACGAAAGAATCCACAAAAAGCATCGAAAATGCAAAGCTATGGGCCAAGTACAAGAGAATGTTACATTGGAATAGGTTGCTCATTAACATAAACTGCATTTTACACAGGATTTGAAATCAATCAAACTTGCTCACATTTGATTGATTTCAAATCCTGTGTAAAATGCAGTTTATGTTAATGAGCAACCTATTCCAATGTAACATTCTCTTGTACTTGGCCCATAGCTTTGCATTTTCGATGCTTTTTGTGGATTAAAATTACGTGAAAAGGTATCAACATTTTTTGTATTTTTTTTTTCGACATCTGTTTCTTCAGGGTAGAAACTTTATATCATCACCTTTGACCACCTTTCACTGACAGCTTTGCATTGAAATGATTAAATCATTTTTAACACGTTGAATGCCACGCAAGTTTTCATTACAATGAGTTTACTTTGAGTGCATATTTCATGTATAAATAGAAATATTTTTAGGTGTTTTTACAACGCATTAATTTCTTCGCATCATTGTAGTAATGTCAATAGCATCGATATATGTATACATAAGTATTGGGATTTATTATAATTATGGACTTCTAGTAAGAAGTAGAAATTAACGTGCCGGTTACCGGTCCCCCCCGTGGCGCCATCGCCAAATTCAGTGCCGGCCACTGGTGACCCCCATTGTATTCAACGTGTTAAATAATGTTTCGCGAGATTTCTTCGCCGGAGCACTTCCGCGAATGAATTCGATCCAGGCCGCGGATCCAGCTTGTCTCCGCAGATGGAAAGAGGCATTTAGAAAGTGCGAGATGGCTCGCCATTCGCGGGACTGGCAGAAAAAATTGTTCCCTCTAGGTAAACGAGAATCGTAGTCGTCCGTGTTACCACCGCGAAACACGGCTCGGTTAGTGTTTCTCACCCTCTCTCTCTCTCTATTATATTAATCTTGCACTACTTTTTGTTAATCACGCTCTTTTTGACATTTTGTTGTACATTATTTTACATTTATTTAATTTTCCATTTTGTTCTCCGTTCTTTCGTCTTGTTTTGTATTTTTATTTTTATTACATTTTATTTTATTTTGCATTGTTTTACTTATCACTAATCGTTCTTATAGGGACCATCTCTAGGGCGAAAATAAATATATTTATATATATCTATCTATTTCTGTGTATCTCTATCTTTCTCTCACAACATCTAATTTCTATATCCCGTACACGTTCCCCGGGTTTCTATTATCTTGTTTAATCACGTCACTGGACGTCTTTCCACGTTGTACACGTACCTAGTGATCTTCACAATGAATTTTCGAACACTACTGGAGAATTCACCTATTCGATACGATTCTATTCGGTAGATTCGTCGTTATGAAAATAGACACAGTCGAAAAGTGGATGACTCTAGATGCAGAGAGAAATATGGTGCTTTTAAGATGAATGAGAAAATATTGTCGCTGCAGTTACTCAGCGAGGAGGAGCCAGCTCTCTGTCTTATTTGTTTCCTCGATATTCGCACCTCAGGGTGTCTCTGTTTTTCCTTTCTTTTCATCTTCTTTCGCATGAGAGTCGTTTCTCTCTGTTCCTGGCGTTCGTATCTCATTTTTTTTCTCATATTTCACACTGTCGCAGGTGCAGTCGGACAATAACGCGAACGGAGATGAGTCTTTATGCACCGGCACGTTTCATACGTCTCTAACGTTTGGCATTTCTTTCTATTATTTTTTGTTTGTTTTTTTTTGTTTCTTTTATCTGTAAATGCACTTTTACATCGCGTCCGTCGTTTCGTGTGAATATTGAACGTTCTCCGCGTGACAACGAGACTCTCTCGACCAACACTAAAAACGGCAGGGAATAATTTTCGAAAATCATTCCACCGTTATCTATCTCCGTGTCATTCCGTCTCTGTCTCCATTTTTTTTTTTTATTCTCCCGCTTCTCTATCTCGACGGTTAATGACGACGGTAATTTGCCGCCGTTCAAAGGCAGGAATCCACGGATGAAACATTCTAAAGTGACTCGAAATCTCGCCGACAAAAGAGTTTAAAGATCCGCGAAGCGTGAAGGTGAATTCGCTAATTAAATCCGGCCGGGTCACGGGACCCAATAAAAAAAAAAAAAAAGAATCTTTCCTCTAAAAGGATCCGCGCGAACCGGAATACGGTTACAATGGCAATCGAGATACAAGCCTCGCCTTTGAGGCGAACCGGTAGAAAGCCTCGGATACGAACGAATCCGCGAGAGAAATCGGGAATGAGATGGAGAAGACGGTGGAATACGAAGGAGAAGAGAGGGAAGGATAGAAAATGGCGCGAGGCTCGGCTTTATAAATTCCCCGCGTGTTTTAATCCCTCCGTAAGCCGTCCAGTTGTGTCAGGGCTTTCACTAAATTAAGGGATTTCCTAGCAGTCTCCACCGCGCACCCCTCTAAAACCTTTATACATATACATATATATATATGGTATATATATATTTGAGTAACCCTCCAGCATCCCGTCTACCCATCTATATATTATAGACTTCTCACAATGTTCGACTTGATCGTTTATAAACGGATTTAGCCGGATAATTCCAGCTGCTTGTGAAATCTCGAGACTTCGGCGTCGAAAACGTTGCCGGGAAGAATTTAAATTTCAAATTCACCCCTCGCTGTTCATTTACAGACATTCCGCGGATTCTCAAGTGAAACTACGGTAAGTACGTCACGATACGACGGAGATACGGACGTTCTTATGGTGAAATCGTTAATGTTCCCGTGATCGATGGTCGAAGAGTTCAATATCGATGTTTATTGAAGTAGTAAAAAATGAAGAAAATAAATAAAATAAAAAACTTGGTCCGGCAAACGTACAATTGTTTAACCCCCTCGTCGAGAGGAGAAACAAAATAGATAAAAAAATAAATAAAATAAAATAGAATAGAAATTAAATGTTAACAAAATCCGCAAAGACGGTTCTAACAATTAAAATGGCTGACTTTACGGCGAGATTGAAAAACTGCCCGACAGTGTTTCACGCGTGACACCGCGGAACAAAGTGCCACGTTACTTTCGCGACACTTTACAGGGCAAACACACGCTCTGTTTTTTTTCGCGCGAGCTCATCCCTTATAGACGCGTTTCATACGACACATCCGGCTACAGATTTAATCCCCGGATTATCGATAACGAAGTTTGCCCAATTTATAAACCCGCGATACGGCAACACGCGGGTAAAGCAGCTGACAAAATATTACGAACACCTACGGTCGCGTGCCGTTCAAATTGATTTCCTCCGTACGAAAAATTCGATAAAACCAAACAAAAAAAAAAAACCCCCTTCGAAGAACACCAGCGGTGTGTATTCTCCAACGATCAGCAAGTATTTATTTATAACGTGAATATTATCGATTTGCAAGGAAGAACTCGGTCCCTAAACGACTGTTTTCAGGTGGCCGTCTTACGGTGAACATGAGAATATCACCCCATGGGTACCGTCTACCGGCGTCTTAACACCGGCAGACAGAGAGAGAGAGAGGGAAAGAAAGAAAAAAAAAGACTAACGGCGAAGTTAAACCAGATAAAAGTTTAAACGAGCACGACCCAATTCCAGGGGCGTTTCTCTGCGACCGTTTCGCGTCCAACCTCTGCGCACGAATAACAACGAGTTTCGCCATTAAGCTCTCAACACCGAGTACAAACGATGATCGCCTGGAGGGCCGTAGGAGCGCCGTTGGCAAAAAAAAAAAAAAAAAAGAAAAAAGAGAAAAAAAACACACACACACGCGCGCGAAGGAAAGTAACGTCACCCAGAAAGCTGGAAGACGATGAAGAAGGACCGACGGATAATATACATATAAAGTACGGGGGATGAAGAAAAATGCGGTGTCCGCAAAAGGGTCGCGAAACCTTTGATCGCGAAACGGAAGCTCGGGACACACGTTCCAGCAACATTGCCGGGCTTGTTAAACCTTATGCAAGCTGCGAACAAAGTACAAGGATGACCCCGTCCGCTTTTCGAAACGGAAAAAGAGAGAGAGAAAAAAAATACACACATAAACACACACACACTTGCGAAGCATACTACACACCAGCAGGTGAGTGGTAAGATAAAACGAGAGGCATAGAGAAGACAGAGAAAGAGAGAGAGTAAGAGAAAGAGAGAGAGAGAAAGAGAGGAGAAAAAGGAAGAGAAAGGGCGGGAGAAAAAAACGATGGAGGTACTTCACATTCTCCGAGCGTGCCACTCCAGGCTAAAAGGGGGTAAACACGCGCTCTCGTGCTTACTAGAGCAAAAGCTTCACCCCGTACAGTACGATACTAGTGCCTCCGTAACTTGGTGAAGAGTGGGGGTGGTCGGTTAAATAGAGACAAGCCTACGAAAACTTTACCCTTCCGTCCTTTGTCCACGTATAACCCTTTTCTTTGACATTTCGTTTATCTTTAACATTTCGAGTAGTGTGTCGAAATGTTTGATTTCTCGAATGATATTAATATATCGGGTTTTAAGTGACTGTCTTTCGTGGTCAGTTTTATATATTGAATGTCACAGGGAGAATTTTACGATAAAGAAAGATAGAGTTGGATTATTGTATATTCTTTTACCGAGCCCGTAATACTTTTATCGCGTCCCTTTCCGTCCGTACGGTTCTTCCCATCGCGTTCTCCTTTATCTGAGAAGAGTTAAAAGCACACTTTTTTTTTCTTTCTTCTTTTTTTTTTTTAAATGTAACGGACTAAAAGCTCGAGTCCCACGGAAAGCAGCGCTGGATTCACGTACTGCGAAAGCTCTTCTCTGTAGTCCGCGATAATGCGAGTATAAGGGAAATTTCAATTTGCCAAGACGCCACTCTGGGAATGATTTTTATTTTTTTTTATGGTGTAATTTCCCATAGAGTTTAGAAAATGATTTTATTCGATCGCTCGTAATAGAACCATGGATTTATACACATATTTACAAATAAAAAAATAAATCTAAAATTTAAATAAAACTTTACGTTGTCTAATTAATGATTCCAAAAAAATAAAAATTTAAAAAATTACATTGTATGTGTGTAATATGTATGTATAATTCGAGGAAGTGGTGTGAACGAACTTTTGCGAGTGTTACAACGGTGGTTTTCCTCGCGAGAGATAAATTTCATTCGACCATGGGGAAATTTCCTCCGGGTGAGATGTTAAAACATTCATCCGGATTTCGGTACCGTGAGATGCTTTATATTTCCTTTTTAACTACTCGGCTTTAATTTCAACGTTTTAATTGCAACCGACACCATGTGATCCTCGTCGGCGGTCGCGGAAATTCGTGTCTTCCTGATACACCCTGCGAGGATGGTGCTCAAGGCGACCCCCAAGTGGACAGTAATGTAAAGAAGCTTTAAGGGGAAAAAAATACGAGGCCGAGGAAACGGCTAAGTACGGACCTCAGACTCCGCGTTACATTTTTCTTAAGTTTGATAATTGGGTTCCCTTTGAAGTGCGCGGCAAGTCGACGCGGAATAAGAAACCCGTGAAGAATCTCTATACTTTTATTATACATTTATCAAATTAAAACCATAGTGGGGGAAAAACCTGACGACAAACATTTCGGGGGATTTTTTGAAAAACGTGACGGTAAGGTGACGCTGTTTTTTTCCGTCGTGAATTATACTAATGATAAGAACTCACGATTTCTATTGGAATCTACGTTTCATTAACGAAGGTTGCAATTTACTCATCGATAATCCATTGAATAGATACATTTGCTAAATTAAAAGATCGAAATACTTTCTCGGTAAAAAAAAAACACACGAACGGCTCGAAAATTATTACGTACACGATATAATGTGTTTTCTTTTTCTGTATGTTTTTTTTTCTTTACAACACCAAGCACACTTCCCTTTCCGGACGTCATATACGTACGTATACGTGTACGGTTGTGCATACACTCATTTATGTTAATACATTCCGGCAACGGGGGAATTTTTTCGCGTTATATTAGAAAGTTTCATAAAAGTGTATCTTGAAATTTGCATGGGGAGCGCGAGCGGAAAATCGGGGGCTCGCAATAGGACCGGCTAAAAATACGAACGATAATTAAGTGAATAAAATATAATGCAATTTGGACAGAGAATGAGGAACGACAGACAGGAGAGAATTAAATTGGTTTTCAAAAGCAGGGTTTGTGTGCACAGTTGTTTAAAAAAAAAAAAGAGAGAGAGAGAGAGAGAGACAGTGGGGAAGAGAGCGTACTAGATAGATAGAGGAAGTGAAAGAGAGATAGAGAGAAAGATAAAGAGAGACAGACAGAGAGATAGAAAACGATGTACATACGTATCTTTGGGGAACGTAGTTGAACGCGGGCCTACATATTCATCACCTGCTGCTTTTCTTATCCGTAATAACATCGCTCGAGAAAAGACACTTCGCTTTCCAACATTCAATTTCATCTCGTCGTGTTCACATAACCGTAGATATAGACACGTGTATATGTATGTATGTACGTGTACGTACATATAGATAGACCGTGTCCCGCCAATTACTACGGGAGCTCACTTCACCTGTACAACCTTTTTCCCCTTTTCCCTCTAAAATGATACTTTCGCATCTCGTCATTTCGCACTCGTCTCTAAAATAATATTTTCAAAGCGTCGCAATCTATATGCAAAGCAGCAATAAACGTGGCTGCAAATGAATCTCGCCAACACCACCACCACCACCCCCTCCTCCTCCCCCTTCCACCCCTTTCCTACCAATTTTTGTTTGTTTATTTTTTTCCATTTCGTCGATGTAAATCCGTGTTTCTTCCTACCCTTTTCTCTGTATGACGTAGTTTCCTCGAGTGAACCAATAATGAATTGCCTGCAATTATATGTCGTAATTGGAGTGACCGAAGGACATCAATTCATTTCCACCGCCTCCCCCATTTCTCCACCCCCTACTCCCCCTCTTTCCCTCCTACCTCCGTCGGCTATTCGTAGGTACTAGAAGAAATTAAAACGAGAGTCCTCGACACGCACTCAAAGTTAATGAGTTTCCCCTCGGAAATGCCGGATAAATCTACGCAACCGGTTAGACGCGTTTCTTTCTGCCTACTCACACGGAAATTCTGAATACTCGGAGAAGAAAGAGAGAGAGAAAAAAGAGAGGAGAAACTGAATTCCTTTGGAAGATTCTAACTGAATACACCACCCGGTACGTCTGTATGGAATTTTTTACGCTTGAGATATTTTGCGTCAATTACTTCGTCAACGACGGTGTTCGAATATTTCCTGATTGTTACGTTTCTTATCATCTTTACTCCGTGTGTGTGTGTGTGTGTGTGTGTATGTTTTTACAGGTACTTAGACGCAACGATATTTCCACGGTTCCCGAAGTCGAGAGCGGGTTTGTACGAGGGGAAATATAAATGTGTCGGCGAACATCGAAAAGCTTTTTAAAACCGAGTAATCCAGCGACTAGCAATTACGCGAGCAAAGCCATGGATCTACTGCGACAAGTATTAAATCACAATACCGAGAAACTCTCGGAGCGTGTATTATTAACGATACGGTCCCAGCACAGATATACCGAAAAAAAAGGACCGTCCTCTAAAACGGATTACTTCTTGTACATACATACGTCTACATACGTATACATGTATGTATGTACATATAGATACACATACAAAGTACTCGCCGACGTTCCGTTATCCCGTCAACCAGTTCGCTTAATGAAACAGCTCGCGAAACAATCCGAATGCACCGCGAGTCATTAACAAAATATAATTCTCACACGGATAATTAATACCGTTGTTACGATATTACAATTACGATACTGAATCCGGTTAATGTATGTTAATATATATATATATACATATACGCACAATATATTATATAACGTACAGATATACTATTCATAATTACATTATCCTCGGAATGAAAGACTGAAATATAATATAACGAAACACGACATTTATTAAATCCCCGGGATAAAAGATCGAAGTTTTATTATAATCAAGTATTAACGAGAACTAACAACTCTTAATGATTCCTGGAACAAGGCTTTGATAAATTCCAAACATAAATCTCGACGCCCGTCGACGTAAAATAGAATCCCTGAATTCCTAACGAAATCCCGGCCAGCTCCGGACGCACCGTCGCCGTTTCGCGTCGGCTGCGAAATTTCACCTGTGTCTAATTTATTTGCGAAACGTTGCATCGTGGAAATCATTGCAAACGACGTCGCTTATACGCGTACATACGTAGTAATACATACATACATACATACATACGTCGTTGCGTCCTGATTGCAAGTGCAACGCTTCAAATAGGGCGGAAAACCTTCAACCGGCGCTTCACGAGCAATTTCGTTTCCGACCGTGGAAAATTTATGCAAATCACCATCGCCACGTCGCTAAAGGGGAGGGAAAGATATCCCGAAGGGGGTGAGAGAAGAGAGGGAGAGGGGGAGGGGGAGAGTGTGTAACGAATTCCCCGCGATTATTTGATTTCGACGGGACAAGAAGGCAGTTTCGTTGGGTACACAAGGAAGAACCAGACTTCATTTTACACGGATACATACACGGACACGTAGTAATACACACATTTACGTATACTGGTAATACCTACAACATCGAGGGTGGCAGAAATGACACGATATACTCGTGGCAACGAGTGCTCTTGACGTCCGACGGAAATACAGACTGGTAACTTATTTTCGTCAGACGAGCCACGACGAGAAATTGTCTACTCGATCTATTATTATTATTACCGGTAGATTAAAAACGAGAACGTTTCAATTAGTATCACACAATTTGATAGAAGATATGCGTTTATATTAAGATCACGTATTAAACTAAAGTGTCCAACGATGAATTTAAACAGGATTAAATCGTTCGTTATGAGAAAGTAAGTATATATTAGAATACGCCAATGGAATTTGTTATTTATAGCCCCGGGTTGCTTTTCTTTAATTATTTAATCGCGTCGGATCGCATCGTCGTCGGTCGGTCGGTCGGTTTGGTTCATAAATTTTCATTTCACTCCGCTTTGTCCGAACGGCTCTCCGTCCCCCTTCTATTTAGGTCGTATTTAAAGTAGATCGTACACCGGGAGGTCAAAGATCACGATCGTACCGCGTGACGTAAGCAGCAACGTTTGCTCGTGACAGGTATGGAAATACAGGCGCGATGGCCTGCAAATTGCTTCCTCCACTTTAAAACCAGCCGTTTCTCCGCTTGATGCCAGTGACGTTCTGTCGTCGTGCGGTTATCGAATGTTTGAGTGCCTACGTGACTTCGATTTCGTTCCTTCGTCGCGGCGACGCTCGACGGGAAATTCGTCGCCGCGACGGGCAAAAGCACGCCGATTATTAATACTCGAGCGGTTCGCGCTCGATGCTCGAACCGTTTCCACCCTGCCCGTCGTTAATTTTGTAATAGCTATTGTAACACCCTTAATCGCGAGGATTCGGCGAGATACGTCGAATTCGTT
Source organism: Mimumesa dahlbomi (assembly GCA_917499265.3). Lineage (NCBI taxonomy): Eukaryota > Metazoa > Arthropoda > Insecta > Hymenoptera > Crabronidae > Mimumesa > Mimumesa dahlbomi. The sequence goes on from OU824124.1 coordinate 6,213,922, forward strand.
CGAGGTTATACCGAGTGCTTTCTGTATTTCTTAACGTGTTTTCGCGGATTTTTATTGTGATGCAGAATGACGTTGCTATAGTAGACAAATTTTAAAGGGAATTATTTTGAATTTAATTTTATATAACCTTAATTTTATATAAGCTTAAGTTTTTGTAATTGGTAGATCTGTCAAGGTAATGGCTAACTGATTTTTTAAGTATTTTCGTATTATGTTATCTTTTCTCTGTGTATTTGCAAATTTGATTAGGGAAGCAAATTTGCCGTAGATGGTATAGAATTCGTTGTATATAACGATTAGAATATGATAAGGTGATTATGAGTACCCTTATAAAATATGTTTAATTAATTTTCGAATATCATAACCAGTTTAAGAATAAACTTACTGTCAATTTTTTCACCTCCTAAAACTTTCACCGTCCATGATTAAAATTTGCAATTAATTCCGATTCGATGACACGTAGAACGTTGACCATTCTACGACGGACTCGCGATAACTTTCCGACAAGGTTGATGAGTGTTCTTGGGGAAGGGAAAGTTAATGAGAGTAGATGACAAGGAGAATCGACGGGGATCCAGTAAATTTATGTTTTTATAGATGAAAAAACATGGAGAGCGGAAGAGATCCATGTGGAAAGTTAGGGAGAGTCCAGGGTAATTGATATGGTTGCAAGAAAGATACTTCCTTAGCGTGTAGAGAACGTAGAGTACAGGTGATATCGCCGGGGAAATATTCAGAGTGAATCTGTTAGGAAAAAGATGGTTACGGTAAGTGTTATGACCCTAATTACATAGTCCACGAGGTGGGCGTGAGACCTGACATCACCGTGGGGGAAAAAGGAATTGAACTTTTCTTACGGAGTTGGCCAACTAACCGTGTCTTTAAGGTGAAATCCTCCGAGGACTCACCCTTACAATTTTAAGGTCTTTCAAAACGTCCAATTAAGATTCCCAGGTACCATCTTATTTGCAGGACACTTAACATCCGAGACTAGAAATTTGCGAAATTATTATCTCCGTTACAATAGTAACTCTGAACTATAAAAAAAAAACACGAAGAAAATGAACGATAAAAATAAAAAGAAAAGAAAGACAGAACAACCAAACTAAACTGCCAAGAAAATCTTTTTTTTCTCGTATGAAAACACATATACAACAACAAAAAAAAGAAAATAGAGAGAAAAACAGACAGGTGGGAAAGAAAATCGCCCGACGACAAAACGGAAGACCCCCGTGTATGTACCTGTTTCCCAAGCGCGAATTTCCGGACAGGAATGCAACACTGAAAAGTCGCCGCATAAGTCAAACTATCACTCATGAATTTTATTTCCCGCTTTCACTCAACGCCCGTCCGTAGAGTCGCGCTTCCTCTCTTATATTCCTTTTCCGTCAGAAAATCGCATTTGCATAACATAAATGTACGGCTGGTTTAAGAGGGGGAGGGTAGGGAAGGGGGGTCGTCAAGAGGGGTCGGACAAACAGACAAACGGACAGCAACGAGAGAGAAAGAGAATGAGAGAAAGAGAGAGAGAGATAGGGATTCAGCACGGTAAATCTTTGGATACAGCCCTCGTCTCGCGGGTACTTTGCATTCGCTTCTTATTCCACGGCTCTCTTTTTACAACTGTCGCATACTTTCGTCTCGCGAGCACTCGAATCTCATTCGAACTTCACTACGGACTTTCGCTTTCTTTCTTTCTTTCGTTTTCTTTCTCTGTTATTTTGTTTTGTCTTTTTTTTTACGCGCACACCCTCGAGAGATGGATACTCGCGTTTCCGGGTGTATTTCGTTAAGTGGGAAACCCGCGAACGGTAAATATTTTTCTCCATTGCTTTTAATAACACTTGATAATAATATAATATTCGGAAAGAGGGAAAGAAATTTTCATCGTGAAAGTTCACTTGGATGATTCTGTAGTTCCTGTGACTAGTGTGTATTATATAATATTGTATGTATGTGTGTTTGTATATGTTGTACCGCAATTCATACTTGTCACGAGATTTCTCGTTCTTGTGTCCTGTTTTTATACGGTTGCGGGGGTATATGATAGAAAGAAAAGTTTTCCCGAAGTAAGTCGCGCACGCGGGACTCCCGTGCGCGACGAATATTAATAAATCAAGCAAATTTGTTCGGGGTGATTCGCAAAAGTTCCACGGAGTCGACGTAAGTTTTATTTGTACGTATCAGGCGTGTAATAACTAGTTCAAACGGCGAAGTTTAGTTTTGCGATGAACGCGGCGCGAGTGGCTTACTCGAGAGAAGAAAAAACGAAAAATAGAAAAAAAAAAATCGTAGAAAAAAAGAATTGAAAGAAAAAAAAAAAGCTGATTGAGAAAAATTCTAGCAGACTTCACATTCGAACGAGGTTAATGAGATATTCTCGGTAACGCGAACCTTCCATTATAAAACACGGTTAAAAAATTTTTCTTCTTTGGTTTTTTTTTTCATTCCCAACGAACGTGCTTCAAAAAAATCCTATCTTGCGTATGATAATGAGTGTCTTTTTGAAACGCATTAAATTTTTATCCCGTTTCAACAGCAGCGCCGGTGGACTTTGATTTTAACAATGAAGTAGTCGACTTGCCGGGGATCCTCGTAGATTCAGTTAAATAAATTCGCAGATTAAATACATCTGTACTTTCTCGATTCGACTTTCGGTTTCCCCCCGTTTTCTGAATTCGCGACGGTGATGTGCAAGTAGACAATATTAATAGTCCGTGAGCGATTTGACGAGAGAGAAGGGTTGAAAAAAAAAAGAATGACAGATGAAGCACTTGGAAAAATCGGAGTGCGCTGAACAGCTTTTCAAATGGATTTCTTCGGGGTGAAATTATCTACGGGGCACTTCAGGGATGAAGAGCAACGAATGTCATGACGATTATCGTTGGCCTTTCCGTCGGTTAGCAGGCGAATGTAATTTACAGCATATTCGAGTCACGTAAAAGTGTTTGACTTTCCCGAAGTTTTATTCTCCGCGGATTATATAAAATAATTAAAAATACATATATACGTAAAACCGTGTACGGTGTGCAATATTTTAATAATTCAATGAATATCTGAAATCATGAATAACCGCGGCGTGTAATTGTCCCGTTACGGTTTTGCCAATAAAATTACTAAATGTTGCAGAAACTTGATTTACAACGGAAGCGTGACGCGGGTTCAAACAAACAAAAAAAAATAACATTTTATCCGCGTAATGAATTACGAGCGGAACAAATAGTGTAATTTTAATATGTCACATTTCCAGCGTTGTTTCGACTAATTCCGCTTACTCGCAGATATAATTTGTCTTTCGAGAGTAGAAAAAAAAGAACGTGAATGCCGCTTGAAAAATTATGAAAAATCTACGGAGGGAGAGAAACCTGGTTAAATATAAACCCGGCCAAGGAAACGTGCTCTATCACTTTATAGCGTGCTATACGGGGATATTTGAAACGTTAAATATTCCATAATAAGGTCGAACAATATTTAGTAATTCGTTCTCGTCAATCTATACACACATATACATACACATAAATTTCATTCTCTCTGTGAAACAACTTTCTCTCTACGGTATCGCGGTCGTGTCGTACTTGGTGTTCGTTCGTTAAATTGAAATAAGTACATCATTCGATAACAAACGAATTTAATTAAACCACGGAACCGTGGCATCGAATAATATTCACCACTCTTCTACAGGGGTGCAAAAGTGTCCTATTTATATCTCGATAATGCATCGATGTATGATTAAATCAAGCTCTCGATCGAACCTCATTATCCACCCGGACATTACAAGGAAATTAATTCCATCGAATAATCATCAAAAGAAACTCTTTTCGCGCGAAACTACGGAAAAAACCATTGCGCGAGAGTTGCGCCGTCAGGTAATTTAATTTTCTTCAAAGAAATAAAAAAGTACCCGCTAATTTCCATCGGAGTCTCACAGTGAACGGTATCAATTTTAATATTGATTAATCGCCCTCCCCCCCTCCCCCCCCTCCTTCGCAGCATCACGCTTCCTGTCAAGCGCAAACTTCGAAAAGTTCAAGGTACGGCCCCCGCAAACCGAGACGGCTGATAGTTCACCGAGTTCCACTACGTCGAAGCATCTCCAACGGGGCGACAGCCAAGCTGTTCCACTTTCCGATTCGACCCTCGTACGTACCGTTCATTAGACCCTCGGTACACGGTTTAGTTCCGAAGTTACATAAAACGCGGCGAGAGTCTTCTTACCCGGCTACTTACGACACACCTGACCACCATAAACGACTGGTACACCGAGTTAACGACGGATATTTTCGCAACCTAATTAGCAACGGTCCGACGAGCGTATCGGTTATCGGTCAAATACGTTATTTATCAAAAATAAGAAACCTACTTCGTGATATTTCAGAGACAGCTACGATTTAAAATACGTAAGATATTTTGACGAATTTATTTTAATCGAGAGATATATAATGGTACGAATTTATAGAACGAATTTATAGAAAATTTAGAGAAATTTCTAAGTGTTATATTAAGAAGGTATGTTTGTTTGTTCTTTTTTTATCGTAGTGTGTATAATAGTTAGACGAATTTGGAATAGTTTTCTGGAAGAAATTGTTTCTATATAGGGTGTCTATATACGGAGCTTGAACGATGAATTATTATTACTCATTATATCGGCAATTAGTCTAAAACGGATTACAGTGTTTGTTAAAATGATGCCACCGTTCCCGCCGTATGTAACGTCTAGACGCGAACGGTTTACACAGACCGGAACTAACGGGAACCGCAAATTTGTGCAATTTGAAACGGTGCTACCCCGTATATTCAATTTATCGACAGCAAAGTTAAGTTCGCGGCCGTACGAAGATACAACATCGACGGGTGGAAAGGGGAAGGTGGGGGGTAAAGGGGGTGGCGATGCCTCAATTAAATGATTCTCTTCGCAAACGCGTAGGGACTCTGTTAGCTTAACTACCCTGACCATCGAATTTCTATGTCCAATCAGTAAATTACAAATTGACTAACGCGGTTAACACAATGTAAATACAACACGCCGTGATAACAATAGCGTACTCTCGCACGACTCTGAGAGAAAGTAATTAATAAAACGAGACAACGGAGACTGGCGATGCCGTTACGCCGAAATAATATAAGATTCCCCCGTCTAATTGTAAGGAAACTTTGTCTCGGAATAATTAGCGAACTGTTTCCACGTTCTCCGACAAGAGAGAGGCCGTGGGAGAGAGTTTTCCTTCTCTCCCCCCATTTTGACCCTCATAGGAACCATTCATTTTACACCCCACTGTTCCCCGCTTCACCTCCGGTTTCGCACGTGGATTCAAAGTTGTGGAAATTATAACGACTTTTATTACTCGCCACTGACTAAAATTTCTCGCATCAATTTCCCTACGTTCGCGATTCGTGTTTCGCGCGTGGCTACGGTCTGACTATTGTGAAACGCGGGGATATACTACTTACTTTTCTGTAATGTATGTTACCGATGCAATAAAGGCATAAGGCACTACTACTGTAGCATAATAGCCAAATTACTTCAGGTTCACCATCGTTCTACTGTAAAAGCGTGTATCTGCGATTCGGGACTCGTAGGAAACTCTCTCTCTCTCTCTCTCTTTCTCTCTCTTTCGTTAGCTACCCCATACACGTTGCGATAGAAGTCGCGGAAAGTGCATCGTAACCTTTCCAATGATTGCACCAATGAACCTACAAAGTCGGATAATACTGCGACTGTTCTACTTACGAGTAGGATTTTCTAAAAAAAAAGAAAAGAAAAAGGGAGAAATAACTATCAGAGAATGGTTCAATTTCCTGTGTAATAAATGTAATGGAAATTCTTGTCTGACTCACGGTGTTTCTACTTCGATTATAAAATACCCGTGTGCCGAGTTTTCCGAATATTTTTTACTCGTTTCAACCGTTAATTTTCTACCTGTTACCAAGCTTTCTTTTATTTCACTTTCAACAATGTGTGTGCGAGCCGTATGCTTGTACTGCTGTCGTATAATTTCTTCTCGCTGCGGTGGTTTTAGAGATACAAAAAGAAAGAAACGTAGGTACAGGGAATCGTAGAGTATAAATTTCCCGGCTTTTCCACGGGAAATTCTGATTTCGCAAACGGTAAATCACGCGTATGTACAAGTGAAGGGGGGGGGTCCACGGATACGCAGAAAGCTTAGATTACATCTGGAGAATCAAGTATCGATTACCTTTGCTCCGGGAACGATAGCGAAGAGGGTGAAAAACAGAAAGAATACCGAACTACTTAACCTCGGTTTCTGCCTACGCGAGCAAAACAAACCCGGCGGTTCCCGAAAGCCACCCCCATCTTCCCTGTTAAATCCCCGAACGTTATGTATGTATTCACCGTGCCATGTAGATACATACATACATACGTACATACATAGATATAGCGACGTCGAGCCAAGTGCACCCGAAGTCTTCGGTTCCGGTTTATTTTTCATACAACGAATCAAGCCACGGTAAACATTGACAGAGTACTCTTATCCCGCGGCTGTGTTTATTTTAAAAATTATTTCCTCCCCCCCCCCGTCAAGTTATCGATACGATAGAATACCGTGGATCCTATGGATCTACGTCTGAAACGATCGGAATTATATTCTTTGATTTTTAAATGGAAACAGTTGAATTTGAATATCAAGTTTAAATTAGAATTAACCTAAAAATGAAAGAATTTTATCATTGAAAGTGTTATAGGAAAAATTATACTCTATAGACGTTCGAGTTATTTTCTGGAGAACAACAAAGATACAAAAAAAGAGTCAACAGGATGTACAATTGAAAACTAGAAAATTCCTTTTGGACACCATACGCGACCCATTCATTTCTAACGTGTCGCTGCGGATAAGCAGCGGCGTCCTTGGTTACATCTCGAGAATCGAGTATCGATTGCCTCTCTTGCACGGCGATAAAAAAATATATATATATACATTTACTCACACACAGAGAACCCGAGAAGCACAGCGGTGAAAACAAACTTGTTATTTCAGCCATGCTTCCTACTGTCGCCAAAGATAAACACATCAACACCGCCGTATGTATTTCCTAGACAACGTATGCTACGTGGTCGAACCTAGTCTTGCCAGAACAACAACCCTATTATTTCACCCTCCCGTTAAATTTCCACACTACTTGATTCGCGATAAATATTCCCAAGGAGAGAAAACAAGAATATCTTTTCCATCTCGTCGTGCAAGAACGTTTCCGTACGTCAGAAAGCCGCAGAATGACGTGAGAAAATTTCGCGAATCAACTTACATTGCGGATATCGTCGACTCCTGGTTCTCGTTGTCCTTCGGTGACCCGGTTGCCAAACGGTGGGGAGGGTTGTCGGTTTCAGAGGGTGTCGGAAGGTTGACGTTGGGATGAACAGTCGGTCGCTTTTGATTTGACACTCGCAATGATAAGAAAAATAACACTGCCGGACACGATAACCCTCACCGAACGAAGGAGCGCGGACGACTGTCCGCGACCGTCATTGTGGGGTGTAGCAGCGCACAGCGATCCCCACCCCTATTACCAACCCCCCACCACGTATCCTCGTGCGGTGAATTTCTCTCGCTTCGACTTTCCGTATCCCTGTTTCATTTCTCTCCGTTAACTTTCTCGCTGCTTCTTTCTATCTTTCTTTCTCCCTCTTCCATGTCCGTGCGTTTCTCTTCTTTTCTTGTCTTTTTAGTCTCCTCTCTTTGTCTATTATTTTTGTTTCGTAGCTACCCCTTTTTTCTTCTATCCCAATCCACCTCTCTGTCTCTGTTACCTAAGGGTGTTTTTTTTTGTTTTTTGTTGTTTTTCTCCCCGTTACATTTCGGCGTCTCTCTTTATCCGTGGACGTAACTTCATCTTTCTTTCTTTCTTACTTTTCGTCTCTACACCCCCACCTTACCACCCCTTCTTGTCCTTTTCTAACTCTTTTGCTATCGCTGTTTTCATTTCCCCGTCTCTCTTCGATCCGATTCGCTCTCCTTTTCCGCGTTTCATGCTACCGTCTTTGTTCAACTTGCTCCAACGCTCTCTCTCTCTCTCTCGTCGATGGCTCGTTTTCATCCCCCTCACCGTTGGATCCTCTCTCTCTTTCTCTCTCTCTCTCTCCTCGTTCCATCCCCTGCTACCCCGATACGTCTTTCTCCAGTTTTCGTCCTTCTCCGACTAATCCTTGCCTCTCTACGAACCCCCCTGCCGTTCACCACCCCCTCCCCCCTTCATCCCCTCATTGTTCCACGTCTCTCTTGCCCTCTCGGTAAGACACGAACGCCGTCCGAATCGTCGACGATGTTCAACCGTGCGCGTGAGAGAGACGACGGAGAGAGAGAGAAACAGAGAAAGAGAGAGAAAGAGAGAGAGAGAGAGAGAGAGAGGGTGAAACCGAAGGGGGAAGGAGAGAACGGCGGAAGAGGGTTGATTCACGCGCGGTGGGAGGAAAGAGGTTAGCGGTAGAATAAGAGGGAAAAAGAGAGAGAGAATGAGAGAGAGAAAATGAGAGAGAGAGAGAGAGATTTATTGGATCCCGGAGACCAGCGATCACCTATACGCCAAAAGAAAAGTTCGCCAAGATTCGACGAGATACTTCTCATAGGCCGACGAAAAGAAAATCGCATGGATCCTTTGTGATTCCGAGAGATTCGCGGTTGGCTCGCGATATATTACCGTACTTACTTCTACTTACTCTGCATTTAAACATCACGGGATCAGTACCCATCGATTATTGATACAAATGGGACCATACGGGGTTAGACACCTGGGTACCTGAGAATCTACAATCTGCCGGACCACGAGCGGACCCGACCGGGTTTATTTGTCGGCAAGTTTACTGGCCCACCTATATGTATATATGTATGGATATGTATTTTATACATATGTATGTATGTATGTATGTATGTATGGATATGTATTTTATACATATGTATGTATGTATGTATGTATGTATGTACGTAACGGCTTTCAATTTGCCGCGAAATAATTTACACTTTCCGCGACGGCGTTTCCGTAGGGAAATTTATTGTGAATATGCATGCGCCATTTATGAATATGAATATGAGTAAATTATTATGCGTCGCCGCGAGAAGAAAGTTTCCCATATCGAGCGTCTCGAAGTGGGTAGGAACATTTTCCGCGTAAGAAATGAGTCTCCCACGGCGAACCGCGAAAGAATCTACACCACATTTACCACACGATGCCACACCACTTCCCCTCCCCTCCCCCCGGTTGTCTCTACGGAGATCTCCTCTGTCCTCGGAGACGTCTTGAGAATCTTCTCCGCGAGTTTTCGTGGAAGTTTTTTTTTTGTAGAAAAAAAATGTATATGTATATCCGACGAACTTTTCCAGCGACGGTGTCACGGTGTATATTAAATGTCACACGGACATGTGTATGTGTACATATGGATATGTATGGACCGTTTATTTTGAAAGTTGTGTAAGTCCATTTTTTTTTGTTTTTTTTTCTTTTTATAAATAAAAAGTTAACACTAAGTTTAGTAACAATAACGTGATATATCAGTTTTTTTAAAAATTGGACTTATACTACTTTCAAAATAATTCGTCCATATGTATGTATGTACTATACATATATGAGGTGCCTAGAACACAAGGGATATAAGTGACATTTATTTAATACTAACAAAAGATAATTATGCTCAAAGTTCACAAATGCTCACAAATCACAATATACTACAACATTTTTTTTTTCAAAAATGGATATATCATGTACAGGGTGGGCATTTCACTTACACCCCTTTACCACTATTAAATAGAATGCTGAATTCAGAGTTTCATGACACAGATCTCAATTCTTTTGAAAATGTCACTTATACCCCTTGTGTTCTAGGCACCTCGTATATGAATGTGTCAAGCTAAGGCCGTTTCACGGTCCAAGAGAACGATCTACAAGGATTTCACGAAACGGGAAAATAGCGATGCCTCGACGTTGGTACAACGTGAACTTCTTAGGAGAGAGTGGTGATCTATGCATGCGAATCACGTACATCGTAACGAACTGGCGTACGGTATATCGAATGCCATAACTTTGGGTCAGCCATGACAAGCGCGTTAGTAGTGATTTAGCGTGGGAGGCAGGAAGCAGTCGTGCACCATGACGCAGAGCGGAAGGAATATCCAGTCGGAATATCCGGCGAACTTTAGGGGATAGACCGAAAACTAGGGTGGCGTCATACTGTCGGATCGGGCTGACGTAAACCAGAAACTGCAGCGCGAGTGGCCAGTAATTCGCAGCGATACATTACGTGTACGAATTACAACAGTGTCAAAGTATTAAATAATGTATTACTTGTATGTACTCGTACGGATATATGTATATGTATGTATGTGTGTAACGTATGGGAATTACAAAGCATCGGGGACCATTCTTATGGATCGATAGAACGCATTATAAAATAAAAAAAGTCAATAAACATAAGTTTATTAATTATAATACCCCTGTGAAAATACAACTATTTATTGAAAAACTTGGAAAATTATATTTCTGAAATAGAAGACCAAAGGAAACTGATTTTTATTTTAATAATACCGGGAGAGATCAAAGTTTATATAAAAATATATATAATTATCTGCGGAAAGGGAGTCTGGATAAAAAAAAAGAAACGCTAATTAACGGCAGTAATCGTAGTAGCTTTATATTCTTCATAAACTTTGATCTCTGTCAGTGATATTAAAATAAAAATCCTCAATTTTTTCAAACAGTTTTTGAAAAAAGGGCTGTACCTCGACAGGGTTGGTTCGCTCACCCAAGTTTATTGGCTTTTTACCGATCCAGGAGAAAGATCCCCGCCGTCTAGTTACATCCCGTTCGTCGGGAAATTCCGCAACGAGCACGATTCGGTCCAAGATGTTTCAGATGGAATACTTTAATTTCTGGGTCACTTGCTGCGACAACGTCGCTCGTGATTTAATGGCGCTCGCATAAAGCAGCGGCTTACCCTGAATAGCTCGAGGGTGGTACCTGGCGAATGTTAGTGTAAACATTGCGTGAGAACAGCCCTTGCCGTCCCTAGATTCTCCGGGCAGGAATGTCAAATATTATTCTTATCGTGAAGCTAAACGTGACAGTAAACGCACACATACGTACACATTAAAGTCATCCACCAACTTCATGGGAAATATTTCATCGAAATACAATTCTAATTCATACTCTACATACAATATATTTCCCTCGGTACCTTTTAATCAATTCCGACTACGATACCGTGACACGTTTCGAATCGTCGTTCGGTATCGGTAACTTGATTTCGCACTACCCGGAAACCCGTCAACGCGGAGAGACCAACGTATACATACATAGATACATACATACATATATATACATACACATATACATACGTAGAGTTGTACCGTGAACGCATGTTGCAAGATAGAACGTGTAGAACAGGATGCACGTCGACAAGACGAGCAATCGGGATCGTCATTGAATTGCAAAATTTATTAACAGCTGCGGCAAATCCACCCCCTCCCCCTACCCTTCCTCCCCTATCAAGACGCGAGGGTCCACACCAACAGTCAGTCCGCATTCACTCGTAATATTCTCCGCGAAATCAAGTGAATTACATTCGCGACGTGGTGACGTCTGCGGTGGAAGGGTTGCGCGCTACTTGCGGGGACGAAAAAAACGAGATGTACGATTAAACAGGGTTAATGGAGCACAAAAGAAATAAAAGCGGAGTTGCAAGGGAAACGTTTAAAGCGAAAAAAAAGAAAGAAAGAGAAAGAAGGGGAAGGGGGAGAGGGCGAGCAATTGCGTTCAAAAATAGAGCAGACCACTATCCGCCTACTCATCTCGTCGGTTCCGTGTCAGTGTCCTCGTAATTTATTCATCGTACACCGTCCATCGGGTTCCTCGGGTCCATTCTGTGACGTCACACTGACCCTTAAACCTCTGACGATCGTCACCGGCCTAGCCCTATCCGAGACTCTTAGAGTTTCCTTGCCGTGGATAGATAGAGAATTTTTAAGAGAATTTAATAAAATATAATGTGTGTACGTACGGACGTGTACGACTACTATCGACGATGGGAATAAATTTAAAAGTATAAATAAATGAAAAAATGGAGAGAAACTGAAAAAAAAGGGTATGTGACCCGCTTGACGAGGATGAACAGTTTTGTGAAATATCTTCTGACAAATTTTCATGCTCGCTACGATTCGAGATTTTTTTGTTCTCCCATACATATTTTTTTTTTTTTTTTAATCAAATCAATTTATCTCGACGTCCTCTCTCTGTACTCGTCCCGTACCGCATGACACGTCCAACTTTTATCAAAATGTTACCCACATGTATCATGTATGTATGTACTACGTGCGCAGAACAAAAGGTAGAAAGAGAGAAAAATGTGGGTGGTGGGGGGAAGGAAAAAAATACGCCGGACGGAAAATCCCGCGGTGCTCTAAATTCCCTTAATTGGCTCCTCGATCGAAGAGCGGACAGTTTGTACTTTAATTATATTTACCGTCCACGAATTTTTCCACCCCGTTCTTTCGTTGCATACATATAAGTACACCACGCACACACACACGGACACACGCACGTAAATAACGTATATACAAAAATCTATATACATACTATACATACATACATACAAATCTATAGGCATATACATATAAATACATATGTTTATATATAATATTCACACACGCGAATCCCTATGACGTATACATACATATAGAATTGTATACATACATAGATTTCCGTATTCCCGATTGCTGTTGTCACGTTACTCGCCCGGATATGTGGCGAACGCACCAATCAACGCCGCGGAGCGTGCTCATCCGGTGACATTAATTTGTCTGCAATTAGAGCGAAATTTCGGGGGTAAAGGGCGTCGCATCGCGTTTCGAAATAAAGCGACGGTGCAAAAGCGAAAGCGCGGACAATGGGGCATAATGAAACGCTTTTCGTTCTGTAGCAGTGTCGGTGGCGGGAAATAAAAAAAAAAAATATTTTCACTACCCCGCCAGAGACGCGAAATTGTTGCCAAGTCCCGTCACACGATAGCTTTCTCTCTCTCTCTCTCTCTCTCTCTCTCTCTCTCTCTCTCTCTCTCTCTCTCTCCCTTTCACTCTAACGCACACTGACTCTCTCTCTCTCACTTCCTCTCTCTCTTCCTCTCTCTCTCACACTATTTCCTCCTTCTCGAATCGATATCTCTGTCTTAGTAGACAGCGTTCCCAGTTGCGCCATGGATCCAGCGGAACAACCCTCGTGAAATCAAGTTCCAAGTTGGTTTCCATATTTGTCGGTTAGGTACGATCGAAAACGCGGAAACCGCGAACGGGGGAATAACCTTGCGGGGGGAAAACACCGTGCCTGGTTCGTTTAATTTCACTACCATCGCGGGTAAAATGCAAATTGTAAAAGTTAGACGAGAATGTAATGAAGTCACAAATTATATGCAGAATGACGTGAAAGTTAGGGGCAACGGAAATTAGTGGGGTTTCTCTTTGCATCCCCCCTGGATAAGTTCTCGATGGATATCCTTGAATTCCATGGGACGGAAATCTCTCTCTCTCTCTGTGGAAATTAATTATTCAGTAGACGGATCCGCAAAAACAGAGACTCTATCTATAATCTTACTCTCATTCGACGGTAATTTATTATCGGCTGTCGCTGGCGCCTGCAGTTTTCACGGATATTTCAATTATGAAAATTAATGCAAGTCGACCGACAAGTTCTCGCTTGTCTTCCTATTTTTTGTTCTTTTTTCTTTTCATTTTTTCTCTCTCTCTCTCTCTTGCCATCCCTTTCGTTGCTGACCCATCCACGAATTCCGGTAGCGTAATTTTCGTTAAAATTTTTCCGGATAAAGTTGACGTACGAGTCGAAGAGACGACGGGAGAAATTCGAATCCGATGGATGGATGAAATTACTTGAGATCGATTACACCGAACGATCACGCAAAAAGCTTAATACCCCGGTCGAGGAGAAATTTCGTACGTCATTGGTCGGATGCCTTTAAGATATAATTTTATCAGAGTGAAAAAAGAGAGAGAGAAAGAGAGGCAAAGATCGTTCAGATGGAATGTGATATTTTCGTTCGAGGGAACACGTCGAAGACAACTAAAGAAAAAGAAAAAAAAAAAGGAGAAACATCACTGTCAATATATTGATTTATTAGAGAGGAAAGTCTCCGTGAACTTCAACTTTGCTCGCAACTCACCGGCGTTGCTCAGCTTGAATACTGTCAAACAGTTGATGATAAATGACCGGTGATACTTAAGGGCTCGTATCTTTCTCGTGAAAAATTTAACCAATAAAATCAGCCCCCGAATTCATCCATAACTCGTGTCTAACACGCGATAATTACGTACACTGAAACAACAAGTAGGTATTTAAACGCTCGTTCGTCTTACGATCAAAACACTATTGTCGTATTTATCAACGAAAATTAAAAATCTAATTACAAATTAGATCTCTCCCCCTCTATCTTTCTCTCTCGTGAAAACAACACGCGGATATTAATTACTATTATTATATTAAACAGAGTACAAACGTCCAATCGTAATGAAAGAACAATAAAAAGAAAAAAAAAAAGAAAGAAAACGGATATCACCGGCAAAATGAAACCGCGGGAAAATTACTTTCACGGTTATGGCTTTATTCTCGGTGTGAGCGCAATAAAAGGGTAGAACGGAAGTAGACGGAAACCCGGGGGGTCACGAATTCCAGCAGCGAAACACCGACGATCGTCTCGTTATCGTTTTCTCAGATTGTGCACGCTGGTTTATCCCACCGGCCGCCACCTGAAGGTGAACTTTTTCGTGACTCGCCACATCTCCACCGGAGATGGCGGAAATCGAAGGGCGCCACCTTGTAATTTCCGGTAGGTCGACCGAGCTCGGTGAGTTAAAAACAAAACAACAGGGAAAAAAGACACACATATACACATACACGAGAGAGAGAATCAAGCCAACTAGAGGAACAAATTCCAGATTGTTTCGCTCTCTGTCACCGTGATTGGTCTATTATTCCTTCGGTCCACTCGGACGCCCTCGACCGCCGTGCTGTTACCTAAAAACACCATTAAATCGTCACGGTAAACGGGAAACTCTGGCTACAGGAAGCGTAGCTAAATAACCGATGATTAAACGCCGTTGTGTTCGCTCGTACGAACTTCATTCCGAACCGGGGATGAATGAACAACAAAAATCGTGCATCTTTTTCTTAACGTGATTATACTAAACGTTCTTGAAACTTTATACGTCATTATAATCAAATAATGTGGCGATTTTATCAATTCCGGACAATGGGCATTGACGAAGCGGAGAATCGTCTGTAAAACGGTAAAATTTACCAAAAATCGTAGATTTTTTCTCCGCAACATTATATAAATATATAATAATATAAATATATAATGTTGATAAACATTGACGAAACAGAGAAGTTTCTGGGAAACGGTTGAATTAACAAACAATCGTAGATTTTTCCCCACGAAATTATACTAAACGTCCTTGAAACTTTCACCCGGTGTACTTAAATATACATATACATCATTGTAATCCAATAACGTCGATTTCATAATTTCCCGACGATAGACATTGACGAAGCGGCGAATCATCTGGGAAACGGATGATCGAAATCCACGTCGGGTAACATCGCGAAAAATGTTCGCTCGCCGTGAAAACGGATGCCGCGGGCGAGGGGGGGCGGAGGGGGGAATGATTAAAACGTGTTTTCGAGCCGGGTACCGGGCTATAATTGAATTTTCGCTCGCCCTTTCGTAGAAATACATTCGGTCGTTTCACGTGCTCGCGTCCGCCGTTACATCGCGCGGGACTAATTAGCCTCCCGTGACACCGCCTTTGATCCCCGTAAATTAATAATGGCGGCGTTCTCCTGACAGCGAATTCAATTCCGGCCCTTTTTACCGGCGCTGTACCGAAAACCCTGTCCCTTACGAACCCACGGCTAAACCGGTCTGTACTCTTTTCCAAGGGTTCCCTGAGGGAGTACGTCATACAACGCGCCTTCGTTTCTATTTCCCCCCCCCCCCCCACCCCTCCCCCATCATCAGGTTCCTCCTGTCTTCTCACCAACCCTGTCTGCGATTTTCAACCCCCGAAACGCGTCGACGTTTTCACGTCTTCGCGAAAGTTTTCGGGACATCCGTGAAAATAGACTGAGCTCAGTTTTCTTGATGACAATAGGGCGAAGTTTCATTGGAATTTTTGTTATCATTTTCATAGGGTTGATATGGACAGATGTGGACGTTTAGTTTTGATATTATTATAGTTACTGTCAATAATAAATAGACTAAAATTATACACTGTAGAATCCCTCAGTAAGAGAAGTAATTTTTGTTGGTGTGGCTACACTGGTAATGGGATTTTTATTTTAGAAGAAATTACTAAACGTCCACATATGTGGCCAAGGGCGTGAAGAGATGAAAAGATTTTCCGACGAAGATAGAATGGAGAAACTGATTTTTAACGTAACGATGAGTAACGATAAGTAAAATACAATGGAAAATGATTGCATAAGAAGGATAACAACTGTCACGTCTTTTCCACGGGTGGTATAAGTAGTATTGTGTACTTTTACGTACTTCGCATTCCTCTTTCTCAAGACTTCCACAAAAGGTATTTCCTTTCTCTCCCTCTCTCTCTCTCCCTGTCTCTCTCTCTCTTTCTCTTTTTCTTTTTTTTTCAATGTCTACTGGCGTCCCAATGTTGTGCCGTGGGGCGGGTTACTCGGAAAGGGTGGAAAACTCCGGAAAGAATTCTCGCCGCAAACGAGGACACTTGTTCCCGAAGATTTTCCTTGCCGTTACTCTTCCGAGACCGTGGAACCGCAAACCAGTGAGCCAAATACCGGGTATCGAAGGGCACTTAAAATAAATTTACCCCTCGAACGCCACTTGCCGCGATCTGACTCCGGCGGGAAACTTTAAATAGAGCACTTTGTGAAAACGTTTTATCCCAGCATTGAGCGAGCAGTACACACTTTACATAATGCGATTCATCTTCATCCGCTTCTGTGTGGAAAGAAGTGAAAGAAGAAACGGGAGGGGGGGGGGAAGAAAAAAACAGCGGAATAAAAAAAGTGTAGAAAAATATATGAGAAACCGGAGAGAATACCTGCCGCCGTTATAGTGTCGTCGTTAACGTTCGCGGGAATATAACGCGCGCGGAATTGATGATACAATCGGCATATCTTTGATTCCTTTCGGTATTTCAGTTATAAAAGGGAAACGGGAACGTGAGAATAAAAATTCTCGCGCATTGTTGCCGCGCGAAATTGTTTCTGCCGAACGAAAAATCTGAAAGAGGCGTTTCTGTAATACGAGACAAGAGCTGATGGAACAGTAAAAAGGGGGAGGGGGGTGGGTGAGTGGGTGAGTGGGTGGTGGGTTTGGGGTGGATAAAAGAAACCCGATATATGGAACGGTAGAAATCAGAAACGCCTCTCTCTCTCTCCCTCTCTCTTCCTTCCCCTCTCTCTATATCTCTCTCTTCCAATTTTCTCCCTGTGTATTCAATACTTTTTCTTTGCACTGTGTCGCTTTTCATTAGATCGATATTTAGAAAAACTATTTCGTACCATCCGCGAAACATAAACAGAACGACGCTTTTCACGCGCGCGTAAAGAGATACGTGCAACGTTGTTTTCCCTTTTTCTTTTTTTTTTCTTCATTTTCCACGACTTTTTCCCACTGCCAGCCCCCGATTTTATATATCGCCGCGGATGGTGAAATTTCGGTAAGCCCGCGCGAAATATGATATTTATTTTCGGCCGTTCGTCCTCCCGGCGAATTGTAAACGACGGCGACGTCCTCGTCGGGAATAAGGGGACCGTATTAAAAAATTTGTTGACCCGAATACAAAGTGCGAGGTCCGTTTCCGCCGGATGCGACTTTACACCGTCATCCTACGCGAAATGAGATCGTCCATCGTCAGTAGGGCGTGACGTGGCGAGAGTGTCGAGAGAACAAAAAAGAAACCGGCTCTGAGAAATAGAGGGCGAAAAAATGGGTGCCACGCTGTCCCTCTACGACCGCTCTGTCCCTATTTTTCATCGTCCATCCCCCGGACTGAACACCCCCTTTCACCCCCTTCCAACCCCTCTTCCCCCACCCTGGTTTACCGTTCTTTCATCTACGAAAGAGAAACAGAGAGCAAGGTGGCGCACAGTGAATAACTCGAGCGTCACGCTCGTCCTTTGATTTCATTCGAGAACCGACTGATTTATTTGCATCCACTTCCGATCGAATAGAGCCTCTACTCCGTGCGGCACGCGGAAACACGGAAAAATCTGTCGAAAATATGTTTACGTACGGGTACGATGAGAAATATAGACGTGAGAGTTGAAACAAAAAAAAAAGTCGAAAAGAAATTGGACTAAAAAATAAGAAGACTCGTTCCTAATAAATTATATACTATTTCTAGAAAATATTTATTAATAAAACAGTGTTATTATTTTACTTTACTTTCTATATGTATATTATTCGTGATATTTTGTGCTTTCAATAAACATGTCAGACTTCGCGTTCCAGTTTCTACGGAAATAAACGAATCGTTTCCCCGTTCTGCCACGTTGTCTATTAATATACCGGGTGATCCCATTAAACGGATTTACTTCTCGCGATACGTTCTCGAGCACGCACAGTGGGATTCGTTTCACGAATCATAGGAATTGTACGAGCCGCCCAGAAAATCTTGAACCATCTCAGGGGTTAGTGCGGCGAGGGGATTGACTTTGCCTTTGTGCCCCGCCACGACGCCGCGTCACGACAAACGAATCGCGCGAGGCAAAATCAATCCCCTCGCCGCACTACTCCCCTGAGATGGTTCAAGATTTTCTGGGCCACGTGTACTATGCTCTCTTCACCCACGGGTTCTTTCCGTTGTCCCGGGTGCCGGGTCGACCGCGAACCCGCCCCCGTGGTGCGTCTATTTCAATCCCGGCGATACAGCCGGGAATAGACAGCCCCCACAAAGCGGCATACCGTAGATTAGAAGTTGCGGTAGACGCAGCCCCGCGGAAATTTCAGACGCGGCAACCGAACTCGAACGTTTCCGGATAACGGCGAATATGTATGTACGTATGCATGTATTCACGTATGTATGTTTGCATAACTGTATGTACATATTTTGCATGTATTTATATATTACTGTATTTACATATGTATACATATATGACTGTATGTATATATGTTGCATGTATTTATATATTACTGTATTTACATATGTATACATATATGACTGTATGTACATATGTTGCATGTATTTATATATTACTGTATTTACATATGTATACATATATGACTGTATGTACATATTTTGCATGTATTTATATATTACTGTATTTACATATGTATACATATATGACTGTTTTTACATATGTATACATATATAACTGTATGTACATATGTTGCATGTATTTATATATTACTGTATTTACATATGTATACATATATAACTGTATTTACATATGTATACATATATGACTGTATGTACATATGTTGCATGTATTTATATATTACTGTATTTACATATGTATACATATATGACTTTATGTATGTATGCATGAATGTATTACATGTATGACTACGTATATATCTACGTCTATTTTTGTATGCATGTACACTCCCGTCCATAAGTCACCGGACACTTACTCGTTTTCATCAAAATAATGATTAAAACACAGATACAGCTCTCTAGCTTGATTTTATTGTTGATTTTGTAATATTTAGGTATTTTACGATAATTTCGGTATGTAAAAATGGAAATAAATAATAAATATTAGTTATTTAAACAAAACGTTTAAAAAAGGAACTGCCTGCGTAAACACTCATTTCGTAAGGTTTCCATTCGGTATATTTTGGGACATATTGTTCGTTTTAGACGTTCAAATCTATCAGAGGATGATATTTGGAACATTATGAAGAGTGTATAAACACTGTAAAAGGAGTTTCAGACTAAAGAGAGATGAGCATGGAGCTGCGACGGTGAAGTCGCTGTTTCTTCTTTATTTCAAGTTTGACAGTGCATGTGATCAGTATGAGCAGTTCTAGAAAAGAATTATCCATTCAAAAGCGTTCGAGTATTATTACTCTTGCTAAAGAAGGCTATTCTGTGCGAGAAATTGCGATAAAAACTAAAATTCCGAAATCAACAGTGCATGATACAGCGAAGAAGTTAAGAGATACTAATACTTGTGAATATAAAAAACGAACTGGGCGGCCCAAAAAAACAACAGAAAATGAAGACCGCTATACACAAACGTTAAGTAAACGAAACAGGAGGATGACAGCAACAGAAATTGCGGCAGAAGTGAAGAAAGATCGAGAGGATCCAATTGGTACGACGACAGTTAAGAGACGTCTTCTGCAAGAAGGGCTTCGTGGGTGTGTTGCAGTTAAAAAACCGTTGTTAACGACTCAAAATAAGAAAAAAAGACTGCAGTGGGCAATATTACATGAGGATTACACTGCTGAAGATTGGGAAAAGGTATTGTGGACTGATGAGTCGAAATTTGAGGTGTTTGGTACAAACCGACGAATCCATGTGCGTAGGAAACAAACTGAAAAATTAATTCCCGACTGTATTGTACCAAATGTGAAGCATGGGGGTCAGTCTGTGATGGTGTGGGGTTGTTTTGGGGCGAATAAAACTGGTGATTTAGTGAAAATCGAGGGTATTTTAAAAAAAAGAACAATGTTTGCAAATTTTATGTGACCATGCAGTGCCGTCTGGTAAACGCTTAGTACGACAAAACTTTAGATTTATGCAGGACAATGATTCCAAACACACCGCAAACATTTGTACAACTTATTTAAAAGACCAAGAAAATAATCATGAATTAAAAATTATGGTATGGCCTCCGCAATTGCCCGATCTTAACCCAATAGAAAAATTATGGGAAGAAATAGACAGAAACCTACGGCAAGTGTGTCCAAAGTCAAGAAAACATTTATGGGAACTATTACAGAAAAGTTGGACAACAATAAATTCAGACAAATTTAAAAAAATACTCGATAGGATGCCGCGACTAGTCCAAGCAGTGATAGCCGCACGCGGCGGATATATTGACGAAATGAAATTATAAGATATTTCGG
Source organism: Mimumesa dahlbomi (assembly GCA_917499265.3). Classification (NCBI taxonomy): domain Eukaryota; kingdom Metazoa; phylum Arthropoda; class Insecta; order Hymenoptera; family Crabronidae; genus Mimumesa; species Mimumesa dahlbomi. The sequence continues at coordinate 6,234,989 of OU824124.1, forward strand.
TAAGATTTTTTACATTTCTCCACTACTTCTTTATCGTAAAATAGCTTAATATTACAAAATCAACAATAAAATCAAGCTAGAGAGCTGTATCTGTGTTTTAATCGTTATTTTGATGAAAACGAGTAAGTGTCCGGTGACTTATGGACGGGAGTGTATGTATGTATGTAGGTATGTATGTATGTATGACTGTATGTATGTATGCATAAATGTATTACATGTATGACTACGTATATACGTCTATATATGTATGTATGTATGTATGTATGTATGAATGTATGTGTGTGTGTATGTACGTAGACGGAACGCACTTGCAAGTTACGTGGAATGCGTAACGAGGAATGCAAGGTGGATCAAGATCGCGAAAGTTTCGCGTTCGAGCTTCATTTCGCCCGGGGGTATGAAGATTCGGCGGCGCTGATTAAAATGTAGATTGCATCGGGTTACATGCCGGTGTAATTTGTATCCCGGGGAGAACGTATTATTACCTTCGTAATTGTAACGTGACCGCCGAACTGCCGAACTGATAAACCACTGATTGTGAGTCTAAGAACTGGGAAATTTTAATAAATCAAAGATCAATGAGGAATGAAAACTTTCAAATCATGATATTTAACGTGGAAATAAGATTATTTCTATTGTTTTGTAAAATATGATTATTAAAATTAAAATTTGTCATTTTCCAAGACTTTTCAGTGGTATCCCGATGAGTTACTAATAATTAAATAGTTACTAAATTATCTTGCAACAAATGAACATATAGAAAATGATTGAAATTCAAGGAAAAGAAGATATTTCTACTCCTAACACAATTTTAACAGAAATTTCCACTGGTAGAGGTCTCATCTGTTATTAGTTACACAATTTTGAAGATATCCATATGGGATCTCCTGCATGGTGTTTCCCGTGATCGATTCCAAAGCGTAATGGAAACCGATGTAACACTAAACTGTGTATTGTAACGTACAAAGGGGAATAGTAAATACAGGTAAGACCGCAAGCGGAGCATGAAACAGCAATATTGTCTTGTTTGTTCCAGAACGGACAATACTCGGATGAACAATGAAATTCTTGCAGCTCACCCGTGGGATCGGAGGAAACTGATCACGACGAAAGTTACTTCCATGAGAAGGCGATAAATAAATGAGCGACTCCCACACTACAGCGACGGGATAAATTTGTAAATGGAGAACGATCGATCTAAATACAACCGATTTTCAAATTCGTTTTCAATTACCGTGGAGGTGGTCGATAATAGTGGATACAGCCTCAATTTCACTTCTTTTCACGTTCGCTCGACCCGCAAACGTTTCGATCAGAAGTGACCATAGAATCGGAAATGCAATTTCTAACTCGCGAGACGCTCGATCTAATCTCTTTCGTCGAATATATCCATTTCTACGTGAAAATATCCTATTAGACTGTATCTAAAGAGAAAATTTAATAAATTTAATAAAAATTCAATCACTTTATTAAATCTATAAATTAAAAACTACTGTATTCAAAATTAATCACTTTAACACTAGAACTTACCGAGGATTAATTCCTTTTATTTAAAAACATTGGATATCTATGTTTGAAACAAAGAAATAAAGGATCATTAATCAATTTATAATTATTTACATATAGAAACATAATTATTAAAGAATTTCTTATAAGAAATTCGGAACCAGTTATTTTGACTGCTCTAGTAGCTCTAGTGTTAACGAAACAACTTAAATTAATATTTCATAATATAATACATACAACCCCAGGAACACTGTATGCGATAAAGTAAACGATCAATAAGAAGAACGACAATATTTTACGGCTGAAAATAATAAAAATTCTTGAAAAACTGTTTCCCCCGTAACCGATACTGAAACCAACAACGAAAATATCTTAGAGGTAAGTAATCCACAGATTCTCTCGAGGACGGTCAAGCACCGTCTTATCTCACGCGCTGATAAATAACTACAAGACGGGCCAGCCGAACCGGCCAGGAGCCAAGGGATAAAACGAAATGTTTCCTTCAGGACTACGGGAACGTTAGGAAGACACTGAAATCGCGAGCGTTGCAGGAACGGCATCGTTCCGCCGCGAAATCGTACGATGGATCCTCGAAAACACAGCCATCCCTGTAAAAAGTCCTTTCCTACCCCCTCCCCCCCCCCCTCTTCCCCTATTCCCATTCCATTTTCACGTCCCTCTTCGAACGGTAGTTCCGCTGGAAAATTTCCACGCGAATATTTGTTCACGGTCGAAACTACGCCATCAAGATTTTATTCGAACACCGTAACAATGCTGCGTCCGTGACGCATTGGCGTGGGCGGAACAATATTTTCGAAGCGCGTGTCTAACGAATTTTTTACACGTGATACATGTGCCCATAATTATGTAAGTGGTCTGAGAAAATTTTTAAAAAATTTTGGATATTACGTTTTTTAAAGGTTTTGAAACATTTATTAACAAATTAATCTCTTATACGATCGATAAATTTAGATAGTTATTCATTATCAAGACTTTCATTTTTTTTTTGAAATATTCACTTAGACCACTTTCATAATTATGGGCACATATGGTCCCTGTGAAGAAAAAAATAAAGAAAATAGTGGAAGTCGTACCATTGAGAACGTTAACGTAGGTAATAAACGAACTGAGCATCGCGAATGATAATTCAACGGTGATAACATAATATCTGTATTATTCTGACGATGGTAATTCCCGGAGATAAAAGGTGTAGACGCAGTTTCTTCGCGGGAGTGTAATAAGAAGAAAAGGAAAAAATGAAAAAAAAAAGAAAAGAAAACGAACTTTTATCTCTTCCGCGTCGCTGCCTCGCCGTGACTCCGTAAGAAAAAGTCTACAAAAGTCTCGTTTCTTTTTTTATTTTTGTTATTTTTCCCGCGATGCCTTGTCATTCGCAGGAAAGGGATTCTCGCCCGTAAATTACATTTCATTAGCGCTGATTACCGAACGTTCCTCTCGCGAGTATTATAGTTACATAATGGAAAACTCGCTTTGTCGGCGTTTCCTCGCGAAAGATTCAACGACCGAAATCGATGAATACTTAATTCTCATTCATAAAAGAATAAATTTCTTTCCCCGTTTCTATAAACCTACCCGGGGCGGTGGAGATTTTTGTGTGTGCACACACACATCTATATATGTGTATGTGTGTGATATTTAGGTAACGCGGGGTCTCTTAAAATTCACTTCAAAAGATAGGAAAAGTGAACCGAGTTTATGAGTCTATCTGTATGCCGACGAAATAAGAAAGCAAAGGGTGTTTTCGTACGGGCGGTCTCCGTAAAAGATTCTCTTGCAAGGTTCCTACATAAATCCTGAAAGAGTACATCCGGTTCAACCGCAACCCTTCGCTACGTAGACACGCTTCTTCCGCGCTCCACTTTTCTCGTTTTCATCATTCGAATCGAACCAACATCCGCCATACACTGGGCATTTCCCTGGCAATATGTACACACATACATGTACATACATACCGGCGTCGAATATTTCGCGCATTTATTTTCCGTTCTCGTCACGTCGCCTCTAACATTTCTCTTATTTTTTTTCTCTCTCTCTCTCTCTCTGACGCCTTTCTTAATGCGACTGTGATTACAGTCTTGAACTCGGCTTTTATAAAAGTACGAGCCCTCGGGTCCGTGTGTTGTTACCCACACACCGGAACGTTTTAGTACGGGGAACGGAATTTCCAAGGAACATCATAAAATCCGTTAGGACATAATATTACATAATACACTATAAAAAAAAAGGAAGAAAGGAGAAGAAGAAGAAGTAGTAGTGGTAGAAGGAGAAAGAACTTTCACGATAATAGAAAATATAATGGAGCGGCGGCAGCCTTTATCGCGCGAAAGTACGAACGAAAATTGTTCTTTTTTCAAACTATAATCAGGAATGCATTACGAACTTTCGAACCTGATGAAATCCTCGCGAAGAAAATATTTCCTAGAATTAATATCTTTATCCCCTGATCTCCCTTTGGAAAAGGGATTCCATGTTCCACTTACACTCGTCTGCCTTCGTAGATCCTCTTCGCCAAATCGGATTCCATCTTTTTCGGATGAAGGGAGAAAGGGGGGGGGTGAGGTTGGTAAGGGTGAAGTCAGAATGATCCCGATAGGTTGCCGATTCGCGGCAAAGGGCTACGAAGTGGCCCTTCGAGATACTTCATTTATATCGTCCGTAGTAAAGCCGTAACAACGTCTGTCTACGGCGTTGTTCTTTCGACGGTATTCAACGAAGGGTTATGCCCTACGCTGACGGAAATCCGTGAAGGGAAGAAGGACCAAGAAAGGGAAGGAAAGAAGGAAAAAAAAAGAAAAGAAAAACTACGTCGCTCTCTCTCGTTCCCTGAAATACGCGGCATCCAATAAGCGTCCGGTCGGATGAGAATGTCGAACACAATTTCTGGTTTACGATACGGACGATAGCCCTGGCGTCGTTTCGCAACGGTACGGGCCTGAAATATGACACACAGTTAATACGAACGGAACGGAATACAGACAGATAAAGGGATTCAGAATGGACGGGGATAAAAGGTGCGCAACGGTGTGCAACGAGCATCGAGAAATATTTCTTTTTTCTTTTTTTTTTCACCCGTACAATACGACGGGAAATGTTTACGAATGAAATATATTGTATTGTAAAGATGAAATGAAATTTGTGACGTGAAATTGCGTTTGTATCATTCCCGTGCGATCTCTGTAACATATGTAGATGTATATATGTATGTATAGAAACAAAGAACGATCGCATGGAATAACACCGATGAATAAGAAAAGTGTAACAAGTTTTATTACAAATATACAGCCATCCTTTCTATGTATAACATATATTATATTTACGTTGCACCTATTGCGTAGCACATACGTCGTTAGAAATTTAAATCAAGTCCCTCACGGTGTATCCAGCTTTCCCCAAAAATAGCTGCTGGCAAACCCACCGCGGATCTTCTATGGTCGTTGGGAAAATGCATTTACAACATTATAAAACCGTGATAAAACACGCTTAATATTAGACACTCGTTCGAACGAACGAGTGAATTTATCATTCCCCCCTGGGAATATTTAATTCCATTCGGGTGGAATTTTTACACCTGCGGAATTCTTACTGTAATAATTACACCGTTCAATGTCCCGGCCGTTTCATTGTCCATTCAACTACGAAGAATCAGACACTTTCAACGGTAATTCATCATTTGGCCCCATAAAATATTACCACTCGGTAGTCAAAATGTTCTAAGATCTATTCTCTTGATCCCTGATAACTTTCCATAGCGTTAAGATGTATATTAGCTTTTCAATTTGGACCGTAAAATCTTACCAGTCTGACTTTTTGGTATTTCGCTCACGAATGCAACACCACCTGAAATAAATCCGATTTGTCAATCCAATGATTTATTTTATATTATAAATATAAATAAACTATACTAATATATTATACTTATAATATAAAATGAATATAATATATAAATATAAATCCAATGATTTATTTTATATTATATTAGTATAAATTTATTTATATTATAAGTATAATATATTACCTAGTATAATTTACTTCTATTTATAATATAAATTTATTTTATATTTTTAGACGCAATCGCCTTAAAACTTCGTAATTATAATTCAATTAGTCATGTATCCGATATAATTAATCGTGAAAGTCATATAAAAAAAATTATTGTACCTCGAAGCTCCTTGAACTCGGAGACCTTTCCCTTCATGAATTTTTTAATGTCTTCCTCCGTGGGTTTCTTGCCCTTTTTCGGCAATACGAATGCCTTTGGTACCTCGCCGCACCTGTCGTCTGGAACACCAATCACGGCAGCTTCCTCAACGTCCGGATGCGATCGTAGCAACGCTTCCAGCTCCGCCGGCGCAACCTGAAACACGAATCGCGAACGATGAGGCACAAGTCCCGGATATTATTAAATTTCAGACAGCTACAGCGCTGATCGTCAAGCTGACGTTTAAACGATGATGCGTCAAATTTGTTTGGTTAAAGCGCAAATGATCTACGTTAATCCCTCGATCAAGGGCTTGGTACATAAGCGATGGTGTACTTTACTTAATATTGAGGAAATCGTCGCGATATTATATTACAATAATATAATACACAGTGTGAATTCAATTAAGTGAATGATAATATATCTCAACTGTTTTAATTCTAATGAAAATTTAATTTATGCAAATTAAGAGGGTATTTTATTAACCCTTTGCGATTAGCACCTTTCTATGGTGGGAGTTTCTGATAAATTTCACACAAATACTTAGAAAGTGGATTGTAAAAATTAATTCATATATACAATTTCTTTTGATCATAAACTAAAAAATGTGTAAAAAATTGAAATTGATACCGTTATAATAAGGACACCCATTTTTGCAACAAAATTGAAACGCCGCCACCATGACCTAACCGATCAAAATATTAAAAAATAACACGAGGTCTTCAAAATGTTTTTACCTGGAACCCTTTGACTTTGATTAACTCTTTCAACCTGTCAGTGATAAAGAAATCGGAATCCTCGTCGAAATACGCAATGTCACCGGTTTTTAACCAGCCGTCCTCGACGATGGTTTCCCTAGTCGCTGCCTCGTTATTCAGATACCCTTTCATAATGTGAGGCCCTTTGACCCAAAGTTCTCCAGTCTGACCAGCGACGGATATTCCTTCGTTCGTCACCGGGTCGACCAATCGGGCTTGACATCCCGCGACGTTTTTCCCGATGCTGGCGAACTTCTTTCCAGTTTTCTCCAGGAACGTAACCGGTGAGGTTTCAGTCATTCCGAAACCTTACAAAAAAATATGAAACTATAATAACGGAATATTAAAAAAAAAAAAGAAAAAAATAGGGAGAGTTCGAGGAAATATTTGCTCCACGGTGGAAAGAATACGTTTAAAAAGTGTGCAAAGAATCATTGTAAGCAAATTTGTCGAGCTATCAGGGGCAATTTATTTCGTTCCATCGATCTTACCCTGACAGAATTTCAAATCGTTGACGTTGACGCCCAATTTTTCATACAATCTCTCGACATCCGCTTGCGCCAACGGCGCGGCACCGCTGAGAGCGATCCTCATATTCTGAAGATACGTCTTTTCCACCAATGGCGACGCCGCTAGGAATAAAACGACCGGCGGCACGCAAAACAACCCGGTAATCTGGAAATTAAAAATCACCACCGATTCCCCAGGTCAGATTCACACGTCCGATATTATATGGTAATTTAAAAGACTCTTCTGTCAGAGATATCGTTACCTTGTGATTTTTTACGACGTTCATAAAGATGTCCGCCGTAAATTTCGGCATGGTGATTAATTTAGAGCCGGTGGACAATCGCGGTAAAGTGGCACAGTTCAAACCGAATATATGGAAGATCGGTAAGAATACCGGCAGAACTTCTTGAAATGTATCTATAACAAACAAAGATACCAATATTTATTTGGTAATTTGCAAAATAAAAAAAAAGAAAAATAAAACTGAACGAAAAAAATTGCAAACACGGATAAATTAAAAAAAAAATAATATCTACCTGTCGCAGGATGAAACAGTTCTCCGTTACCGGTTACGTCTGTCATTTCGATATTTGCAACGATATTCCTGTGCGACAGCATAACACCTTTCGGCAAACCGGTTGTACCACTGGAGTACAAAAGTAGAGCGGTGTCGTCTGTACAAACGTTACCTGAAGGTAACGGTGGCAGTGATTTCCCTCGTTCAACGAGATCCTAAAAGATTATGCGATCGAGAATGAAATATGTTAATGGAATCAACTGGTTCGCGTTCGGTCGTGTATAATCTCGATTCGTCGCACCTTGAATGGTACCGTGCCCTCGGGAACTGGTCCAGTACCGTCCTCGATCACCACGAATGGCGATCCAGGTGGAAGAGCTGCTTTCGCGGCTGCTAGCGACGTGGACGCGATTTCTGCCACGGTAATCACAGCCTTCGCGCCGGAAGACTTCAACTGCCGTGACATTTCATCTGGACAGAGAGAAAATCATGAGAAATATATTCCTTGGACGGAGAAAAAATGATGAAAAATAAATCCCACGTACAGGAAATTTCAATCGAAATGATATACGTACGATAAGTAGAAAATAAATCTCGAATAAATGTGTCCATAAGTGTGAAAGTGGTCTAAGTCAATTTTTTTAAAAAATTTTGGATATCACGTTTTTTAAAGATTTTGGAACATTTATTAACAAGTTATTAAGACTTTAATTTTTTTGAAATATTGACTTAGACCACTTTCATAATTATGGGCACAAATATAAAATCATTATTAACGATAACGCGATATCATTTCCTGAGACTTGCATGAGACGATAGATTCTCGATTACAATCGAACGTGCTCGTAAATATAATATGATTAAACCGGAAGTGTGTAAACAATTGCAATCGACTCGAAAGCAGAGAATAATAAACCAATCGAGTGGGGAAACGTTTAATCCCGTTCGCCCGATAAGACATTTAAACGTCAAGTCATTCTTATTATTCCCAAAAAAATGTCAGATTACACGGTGAAATCACCGAGTGTTCGTAGATAAACGAAAAATATCAACGTTGCCCGTTGGCGTGGGGCTACGAAAATATTCCGATACACTCGCACGTCGTTTCCCTGTTAATACTGACTAATTTAAGACGTCACTTTCCTTATCGTTGATCGGACGGAATTCGAAAGTTTCACGGAATGAAAATGCCGACTTCATTCACTCACCGACCGTGTATATCGGATTCATCGTGGTAACGAGCAAGTCGGCCTCCAATGCACCGAGTATTCCTAAAACCGTTTCTGGATAATTCGGCGCTATCAAAGCGACCACGTCGCCTTTTTTTAGGCCCATGCTCAGCAGACTTTTCGCGACATAGTTCGCGGCGTCCCTGGCCTGGCTGTACGTGTATTTTCTTCCACTTACACCGCATACCTGAAATAGCATCGTAACTTCGTGAAATTTCATTCGGTGAAAACTATTTCATCGTGGATTCCCACGGTGGTTTTGGTAAATATTAGGGTGTCCCATTAAGTAGTTTCCTTTTATTTTGATGCGCAATCAATAGACGATATTTGGGCCCATCATTATGGAAGTGGTCTAACGAGGGGAGGCTGTCAATTTTTTAAAAATTGTTGATATTATGTTTTTTAAAGGTTTTGAAACATTAAAGTATTAACAAATTATCAAGACTTTCATTTATTTTGAAATATTGACTTATACCACTTTCATAATTTGTTGTTTAAGAATTTGTTGTTGGAGTTTGTTATTTAAGATTGATTTACTGTGTTATATGTGAACCGCTCTGCTCTATTGCCTTCTTGCATCTTTCAGAAAGCCTCATTTTATGCCCTCTTTCGAAAATTGTTGAGATTTACTTGCAAAATATTCATCGAGATGCGTTTTTATTTCGTTTTCGTATTATTCTGTGACATTTATCACGGAGAGAATTTGTTAACGATAGAAACAACTAATAATCGAATAGGGTAAAGTCTAGGCAGTACAGGGGACGAGGTGAACGTCCTAATCAAACTCTAAGAGATTCTCTGTCTTGCGTTGTCGTGGTGAAAACCAATACCTCGTCTATTCTCCAATTCTGATCTTTTTTCGATTATGGCAGCTTTCAATAATTACTTCAACTTTTTAATTAAAAATTAAATAAAGAAAAATAATCAATTAATTATTGATACTTGGAAGATTCTTATTATTAACAAAATAATTGTGTTGTTGAAAGTACTTCTTCTTTAAATTTTAATAAATGAATTTCTACGATAAAATAATTATCTTATTTATCGAATTGATTGTAATATTTTGCAGAATTGATCATTTCAATTTGTAGAAAGAACTCGTAGTACACTGCATACATGTTTACCACCATAGCCAACTCGAGTGCATACATAGTGTGGCGCGAAAAGAACTTATGGGACAACCTAATACGAAATAATAATGATAATATTAATAATAATAATAATCGTACCAGCGCGGTGTGATTCTCGAAACTTTTCACGTCTTTCCACACGTACTCGTGGATCGGAATGTCGGGATACGTTACGTCACCGTATTGCGGGACGAAGATTTTCCCCTCGTTAGTTCGGCCGGTGGCGGTGGATTTGTTTCTCGTGGAGGAGGTCGACGCACATCTGACGGACCGGTTGAAAAGTTTTGATCCGGTCTCCGGAATCTCGACGGACAACCTCGACCTCTGGATGCACCGAAGAATTTGTCGGACGGTTGACATATTTTACACGTGACTTTTTCTCTCTCGCGTGGTGTGTGTGTGTGTATGTGCCTTAGTTAGTCATCGGGGCACGTGCGACACTGAAAGAACAAAGTACAACTGTCATACGGATCGTTTGGGAAATAATGATAAAAAACAATTGTATAGAATTAACCAGTTAAGTGTATGTCGACTATATCCGTCATACGAAAATTATACGAGATATTTATATGGTAATATTGGTGAAAACTAAGATATATTCTCAAATTTGAATATGTTTAGAATGTTTAGAGGTGAATATAAATAATTTAAGATAGGATTCACGTGTCCGTCATTTCCTAACGTTATCATTTGATTCTCGCGACACAAAGCTGCATGTTCTGCAAAAAGATCGCCACACTTAACCGGTTAATAGAAATAGTAATAGTAAGTCGATGGGAATCGTGAAAGATTGTTTTGTTTGATAGAACGTTGCGATTCGATTGGGAATATTTCTGTTGGGTTTACAGAAAGCCATTCACGTGATTCCCTAATAGTATGTAATATTCCACGATGGTTGTATGTAATCATGCCAAGGATAGTTCATCCGTGAACACTCGGGTGACCCAAGTATAACCGGCTTACAGCAAGTAGGCCGATTAAAGCGTGGCGTACTTCGGCGATAGACGGCGAAATAACGAGAAACATCTATCGAATTATGAAAAACTGAATCTGATGACCCCGATCGATAAATTGGTGGCTGAATAAACAGTTCAAAGTACGGGCGGCAGTTATCGACGTCGACACACCTCCGTCAAACGTTATCACACGTTCGTAAATATGTACCACGGGTTTTCTTTGCAACCGTGGTAGACGATACATAGATACAACAAAAATCAGCGACACCACTGACATTTGTTTTCTCTCTCTCTCTATCTGTCTCTCATAGATATTTTTTTTCCTCGTCTAATCTCACGCATCCAATTTCCGTCATTACGAACATGCAACGTATTCGATGGCGAAACGAAACACGCGATACGATTTCCCATGCGAACAGGCTGAGAGAAATTAATTTCGACGGAATGAAATATATATATTGAAATAATACATTATGCGGTGTTAAAATGATGATATCGGGAAATATATGAGAAAGCGAAGGAACGTTGGAATGTTACTTAATTAACTCTCACATGTATGTTGTACATTGTGAGAAACGTCCGATTATTTACGTGACCACGGTGAAACGACCTTTGGAATAAAATCACAGGTAAACACCGTACTACACTTTCACTGAACAAACGTTCCGCCGCCGCAGTCATTGCCACTCGCGAATTAGAGACTAGATACACATGCCAGTCGGCAGCTGTACGGCTGCCGCACCAATAAATCGTCCAATCTTCCCAAGGCCGGTCCAATTGAGAAACACAGTGTTCGGTTGAACCCATCGCGTATCGGAAGTTCAGATAAGGGACCTCGAAAAAGGGCCCACCCGCACGTGGGTCAAGGTACGAAAGTACAGTAGTTTTCATACTGTTCTATAGTATAGAACAATGTTCGTATAGAACAATGTTAATATAAAGCAATGTTAATATAGAATAATGTTAATATAGAGCAATGTTAATATAGGACAATACTAATATAGAGCAATGTTAATATAGAGCAAGGTTAATATAGAACAATATTAATATAGAGCAATGTTAATATAGAGCAATGTAAATATAGAACAATGTTAATATAGAGCAATGTTAATATAGGACAATATTAATATAGAACAATGTTAGTATAGAACAATGTTAATATAGAACAATGTTAATATAGAGCAATGTTAATATAAGACAATATTAATATAGAGCAACGTTAATATAAAGCAATGTTAATATAGGACAATGTTAATATAGAACAATGTTAGTATAGAGCAATGGTAATATAGAACAATGTTAGTGTAGAGCAATGGTAATATAGAACAATGTTAGTATAGAACAATGTTAATATAGAGCAATGTTAATATAGAACTATAGTAGAGAACAATAAAAATATAGATCTATAGGAAAATGGTATAGAATCTATTTTTTGAGCATTTCGGCATGAGTTTTTAGGTTTGGAGAACATCAAGGACTCGTTTCTGCCGATCTTGAAGTGTACGACGCTACAGAATTTTCAAAGCGCATGGCGCCAACGCGCTGCATGTTGTTACATACACTAATACACACCGGGCCAAGGGCAGTATATAGAAGAATGACAGAATTACTGTGCGTGTGTGGGTAGTAGTATGCTTCGCGCATGATCACACCTTGGCGCACACGGTGAGAAATGTATAAAATGACAGAAAATAATTGTAAAATTATTATTGGAGTGAACACCCTCTCTGATTAGATGGAAAAGTGAACGCACCCTTAAATTATTGCGGTTGACAGTGAATTTCAATCTTTATTATCTTATTTGTTTCCGTATTGTCTTACTATCGAAACGAGGCGGATGTGGAGGACACGATAAAAGAATTAAACATTTAATTTGGTATTACGGTGGAGGTACGATAAACGTCTATCTATTAGTAGGTTATCAACGTTTCTTATACGAATAATATACCAAGAGTATATTATTTGTTGCGTAACGAACGATAAAGGCAATTAACTTGTCATGCAGACGACTGTATTGATGATGTGCTCGTCAACGCGAAAAGTATCAATATACTTTGATCATGGTTAATAAAAAAAACACCATTCGACGAAAACAACGGTAACCGATAACCCGTTTGTACCGCGAACGGTCAACAATTTTTTGAGAGTTCGGAACATTTGGGTACAATTACAAAAAAAACAACAAAAAAAAACGCGCGAACGTATTTACGTATGAAACATAGTAAACTGCGAATTACCGTGATTTCCAGATCCCCGTCGGGAAATTAATCGATTCGCGGTGCTGTTTTTCGTGTCAAGTGTTATTTATCGCATGTCTGCCGAATCACGGACAGTCGTTAATTAGACGTGAAATGTGAGTGTTTTTTTTTTTTCAGTTCCACCGGGACGCGGGTGTCCGGAATTCACAGCACCACGAACTGAACTGACAGAGCCTGCTCTTGTAACTGTTTTCACTCACTAAGCCATTCACTAACGGACCGCTAAACTTCTTGTCGACTGTAGATACCGATTCTGCCCCACCATTCGCTCTCGACGAAGACGAGCGCGAAAGGTCTTGCGCGAGACGATTGTACACTCAACGACATTCAAGTGGAATAAGTAGCCTGAATCAACAGGGTGGGGGTTTCCCCCACTCCGCAAATTTCACTTTCCTTGTTGACTCTATATAAAAATGATAGCATAATAAAACTGTATTTACTGTATTTACACTTTTCAGCTGAAAATCGAAATTAGGTGCCTAGAATACAAGGGGTATAAGTGACATTCTCAAAAGAACTGAGATCTGTGCCATGAAACTCTGAATTTAGCATTTTTATTTAGTGGCAAAGGGATCTAAGTGAAATGCCGACCCTGTACATGGTATATAGCATTTTTGAAAAAAAAATGTACTATATTGTGATTTGTGAGCATTTGTGAACTTTGAACTTAATTTTCTCAGAACTAACTAAATGTCACTTATACCCTATGTGTTCTAGGCACTTCAAATGTTTGACCACCTACCCCACTACTTCCAAAAAAGAACAAATAAGCCAGTTGTGAGATGATTCAAAAAGTGAAACAATAGATTTTATCTGAGGAGTGTAAACGTGAATATAAGATAGTAGATATATTGGAGAGATGTATTTAAAATCAGTATCTAACAGTGTATGGGTCTGGTTACGTTATGGTATAGATCTTTCAAAAAAATCTTAAATAGTACTCGTTATAGCCGTTGATTTTTTTTACCCAGTGAAAAAGGGGTGGACATCTCGATTTTCGGCCGAAAAGTGTATTTGAATCCCAGAAATGGCGTACAATGAGACTCTGTCAATGTAATGGAGATTGTCCTCGTGTTTCGAGATCAATTTGATCGGTTGTACTTTCCCGAAGAGCGCGCGTTCTTTCCATTGGTCCGCGCAACGCTGGTTTCTTTGGGGAAAAAATAAACTGTCACGCTAATGCGGGATATTGGAGCGCGTTTTCCTTTTTCTTCTTTATAAATTATGAATCCGATGAATATGTATTGTGCGAAAAGTGTCTGGAGGACATTCTACTTACCACCGATTGGACTAGAACACATTGAAATTAGTTTCTAATCAACCGCATTGCAATAGACACGTCATTAATTGTCGTTTATCAGCAAATCGGGAAATACATTTATAAATGTCACTTAATGATTGCACTATCGCTTGCACGTTTGTTGTGTTTATTCCGAAGCGATACGCGACGTTGAAATTATTCGTAATTTAATAATTAGAACAGTCATTGTTCACCTTCGGTTTTAAATTTCCGGTGTTAGTAGCAATGCCATCTAATACGGTTTACTACACGTCTATAGAAATTATGTAATTCTAGTGACAAGTACCTTCCTCCCGTTGATTACATAATCGACTTGCGTCACGAAACGGGGATCAACATTTTTCGCGCGCGTTGCGCACGCACACTGATCTATGGATCGTGTCGCGACGATCAAGACCGCTGACAATATGTTATTAAAATTTTTTCTTTCTCCAATCAAACTATATCATCTGGAAAAAGGGATCGATTCGTTGACATCGAAGTTTCAACTGCAAGTCGATTTTTTCTAAATGTGAATCGGTAGATATTTGTATCATTTTACAGGATCTTTTTATAATCATCAACCTTTATCATCTGCATCCAGTTTCATCCAAAAAGCATTGTAACGAATCATGACCTACCCTTGCAAGCTAAAAAACACCTCTCGTCTTGCCATCTAGCGACAAAGTTTAATCAACGTGATGCTGGTCGTTCGTCGACAATACAAATTTGAATACGCTTGCGTTATCACAGACGCTATATTTGATAAAACGCCAACAGAGATTCTTAAGTGTCAAGTATTAGAGCTGTAGAACAAGATTATCACGTTCGTATCTCTCGTTTTATCGATATATCTTCGAGGAATATTAAACATGAAAAAACCCAACGAAATCCCGAAACGAATCTAAGATATTACGCAAATGCCTCGATTAATCCGATTTTAATGCGGTTCTTACAATAATTTGATACACCGCTGATAGCGTCGAATCGATGATACGTACCAGCTATAAATAAACCGTCATGCCTTCCAATATCATTTAAATGTCGTTCGAACGACTGTTTGGCAGACGCGTCGTTCGCCAGGCGTCGATGCGTCGGCGCACCGTCATCGACGCCGACGCCGACGTCGCCTGCCGAATACACAGGGCCGTACGATGTAAAGTAAAAAACCAAATCACTGACACCTCGATAACAAGAAAATATAAATATCTCTATACGTTAAGATCTAACACTTTTATCACCCTTTTTATCACCGACCATCATGGATAATTACAATTATCAAAAACGATTATCCGATCGTAATCTTAACGCATTAGAAACTCTATTATTTACCTTACGATTAACGTTAAACCACATTCCAAGTATAATTGATTATTTCTCTGATATACTGAAGTGTCTATTATCCTCGAAAAAAATCTCCGATGATTTTCGCGTGAAATTTCATAGCGACCCAGTGCCCTGAGATGATCCATCCCTGGGAGTAAGGGTGACGACGACGCCATGTCGACGTCCACCCTATAGTTCGCCCCCTGCTGCAACCCCGGGTACGTCCCTGGTTGACCGTGAATCGTGTGGAATAATTTTTGTGAAACTCCGTCAGAAGTTCGCGGAAACCACGGATATCGCCGCAACAAGATCACACTCGCCAAGAGCATTTGGGCTATGAATGAAGACCCAACCCTTCCATTTCGAGGTAATTACAATATCACTGGTTTTTAATGAGCCACCGTGTCGATAACTGGAATGGTCATTTTCTATTCGTCACAACGGCCGGATTGCGTCATTACGAATCAATTTTTTTTTACTCTCTCTCTCTTTCTCTCGCTCTCGCTCTCGCTCTCTCTCTCTCTCTCTCACCCCGCGGAGATTATAACCGACTCAGGGAAGGCAATCGATTGATTAGAAAGCATCAAAAGAGGATCAACACGATGACAGAGTCTATCAGGGTAACGTTTCGATTCCCGTTCCCCGTTTCTAATTGTACCGCGTCATATTTCCCATGTAAATAGTTGATGACCCCAACTGTAGAGCATCCGATATGTAGGGCAATGGGTTGTAAAAAATAGAAGCGATATACAAAGAATGCGTCGATATGTTCCGCAGTCTACGTACGATATACGGAATATTCCTGCGGGCAATATTGTCTGGCGGGGGTGTTAATCGAGGTATTATGAAATGTCTGCTTTGTGTTCGCAGGTTTTGATAGTGCTACTGTTATCCGTGATACCCTGGCCAGGACCCAGCGTGTTTAAAATATCATGCCCCCGCGATCGTGCGTCCGTTGTGAGGAGGATAGTTCACAAGGTAAACGAAGATTCATCGAATCACTCAAATGATTATTTCGATGAATTTATTTTAAGCAAGTAAATAATTAATAGAGTAAATAAGCGAATTTCTAATCGTACGAATCGAATAAATCTCACAGTTATTTATTTACTTCATCGATTCCACGCTAAAAGTGAAAGAAATATTGAATACTTCGAGTTTAATTTACAGATTCAATAATTCATCCAGTGTATTCTTCATCTGCTTTCCTACGAATTGATCTCTGAATAATGTAATAGAATGTACAAAGATAGTCGATAAAAACTGAGATTTATACTAAGATTAATATAAAGATCACAAAATTCGGTGTGAATATAGAAGTGGAAACTCGACAAGAATATTTTATTGCAATCTTGTACTATTTCAGAGATGGTTACCAATCCTGAAGAAGTACCAGGTGGAGCTACCACTGGAGTGTCCTTTCCACGAGAGCCGAGACATTTTCCGGCCGCAGCAACGTGCGAAACACCAACACAGGTCCTCCCAATGGACCTGTGGTCTTTGCGGGAAATCGTTTTACGCGGAGAAACACTTGGATGCCCACTTCGATAACAGACACAAAAGCAACGTAAATACGGTGGGTGACCAGTGTTTAAAGTAAGGCATTTTAATTTGACCTTTTAAGCGATCGAAAACCCTAAACTAAACTAAACTAAATTATACAAAAGATCAGTCACCCATCCACAAGGAGGAATCGTTGGCAAATTGAAACGTGTACTGTTAATCTAGTAATATGGTAATATAATATAGTACATTCATAACGAGGAACACGTTTTGAAAGTTAGTCGCTGAAAAGGGTCCCTTATAGGGCCGAAATGTTGGATTTTTACTTTTCAATTAGGTAAGGGTTCATCATTGAGAATGGGTGACTGACCTTTCGTATAATTTAGTTTAGTTTAGGGTTTTGGATCGCTTAACCAGTTAAGTGTGTTTGACCACTATATCCGTGATACGAAAATTATGTTACCCTTTGATGTTTATATCGCAATATTGGTGAAAACCAAGATAAAGGCCAGAAGTAAGTTATTTTTTACATATAATTAGAGCGATCGGTAAAATTTAATGAGTTTAAAACCAAGATATATTCGAAAATTTTAATACGTTCAAAATGTTTAGAGATCAATTTAATAAAAACTAATTTAAGATGGGATTCATATATCCATAATTTCCTAACGTTATTATTTGCACGTCCTGCAAAAATGTCGCCACATTAAACCGGTTAAAAGGCCAAATTAAAATTCCTCATTTCGAATTCTATATCTTATCAATAGCTAAAATCACAATAGTAACCACTATTCTCATTTCACCCCGATAAAAAATCATCGAATTCCTCGAATGGTCCAGGCGGAGGACGCGGTGTGCCTGGCGGACTATTGTGACATCATGCGGTGCGACGTCCTGGGTAACCGGGATTTCGAGAGTTCGCTGGTGGACGACGACGCGAACCACCACAGCACCGACATCCAGGTGTGGAAAGAGAACACCGAGCAACGTTCCACCTCGGTGATGCCGTGTATAGCGCGCGGACTCTCCAGGACGTTTCCCACGGAGAAATCGTGCACGTTATCCGGTGGCGGTGCGGTGACAAATATCCAACGTTATTGTCACCGCGAGGACACCGGTGCCCTGGAGAATCACAGGCTACCCGGTTCGCCGTACCACAACGAGATCGCCGTGGACAACAAGAGTAACGCGTGTGACAACGAGGACGACGACGACGAGGACGACGAGGACGACGACGAGGAGAACCTGGTCGAGGCGGCGTTGCCGGCGGTGGACCGGAAGCAACGACGGAAAGCGCTGCATCTGAGGAAACTGAAAGCGAACTGCAAACCGGAGGAACTGCAGAAATTGAAGTTGCAGTGCGAAGTTAGTTCGTAAGCTGAGATCAGATCCTGCCGGGTTCTGAAGGAACTCGGAGAGATAAATCGTGCTGTGACGGATGAAGAAGTATTTTTTTTCTGTCCGAGTACTGCGGATTGTGTTTTAACACTGAACCTACCTAAACCGGTGAAATGATCGTTTTTCAATGTTTTATTAATCTTTACAGTCGTAACTGTTACACTTTCCTATTAATTTGTCTCATGAGAGGGAATTACAGAGTGTAAATGGTTGAAATGTTTATATAGAACTTTATAGCTTTTAAAATAATTTTCCGTAATTAACGTAAGAGTCATAATACATTTCTTTACGCAAAATTAACTGTTACCTGAATTCAATTTAGAAATTACTATCATGCTTAACAGTTTGATAGGAATATGTATACTAATTGTCGGTAGGTTTAGTGTTAATCACAGAAAAGTAGCCGAGTACTACTCTCGGTTCTGATAAACACACCGTTCGAGGAAGTATTGATTTCTGTTTGTGCCAGTAACATTGGTAACGTGACTTTGAAGCTCTGCAGGATCATAACGAGATTATATATGCACGTGAAACGTATACTGTCTGTTGTATAGTACGCATCGCTTCGTATCGTTGCAAAAGCGAGAGGACGTTCTCGTCGAAGCACGATAAGAAGTAGTAGATATTCTTTCAGACCGGAGGCTGCGCACTGCGAATTGATATTCCATGAATTCGTCAGCATGAGTATGATAGTGTTCTATGGGGTCTCGGATGAACGCGGTACAAAAACTAACTGAACAAAATTGGCTAACAGGTACCGGCCACTTTCTCGAGTTATCTTCCATTCCTGTAAAACGCTTGGTACATCGATTGATATTCCGTAAAATCATGATCAGTAATTACCATCCCCTTTTCTGGTGCAGCTAACTACTTTGCTATACTCTGACGTAACTTATGCACTTCCTCTAAAAAAACGAAAGAAAAAAGAAAAGTAAAACAAAAAATATATATATATAGGTAGACTCCGATTAAACAGTATTTCTTACCAATTTATTCCAGCCTCTGACATCGACTTTCAGATGTACGCAGCTGAAACTAAAAAACAAAAAAAAACAACGGCATAGATTGTAGTTAATGTATTTCTGTGTATTCAGTAGTATAATATGCTAGTATCATTTCCATCGTTGATCACGATACCGTAGAGAGTAGAAAGACTTTTTTTTTGGTATGCATGCAGGTAGCTGCACAGTACAATAAACAAGCTGATAGACAATCGTATTATTTATCGTAACGTTATCGACAGATATTGGTGCGCGATTGCATCGCTGGACTTTTGACGAATCTCTCGGTCAGAGATTTCCAGGAAATCGAAGGTGCGTCATCGTTAAGCACACTATATCGTTCCATGGATGTTCAGTGAACCCTCTGGTTATCGTAATCTCTGTCGTTCAGGAGAGCTAAATCGGGCGATCTGCTGGTATCTCAGCTGCGACAGATACTGGGAAGATACGAAACGACAACAGCGACACACACCCTGGTACCTGCTGACTATTTTCTTGGTCCTTTTGTCCTCGTCTATATACGCGTGTTACTACGTCATTTGGGTCCTGTTCAAGTAAGTACGTTAAACGCCACAAATCCGTACTCGTACGTACACTTGTTAACGATAGCAATCGTCGCGTGACGATGAGAGTTTATCGGAGCGACGACAAGTTCAGCGACACGTCAGATAAATGACACGTTATACATACATATGTAGTTTTATCATTAATTGGATCTACATGTATTTCTTTACATTTTTTTTAAATTTTTATTGTTATACATACGTAACGGTATTGTTTTGTCTACCTTTAAAAAAATACACAGCTATTTTTCTTAATGACACATTGATTCGATTAGAAAATTTCCAGAAGAAAAAAGAGGTGCAAAGTCTCGCGGACGTTTGAATCCGATTCGCGGATTTGAATTTCAATAACAGCGATACCTGGCGATTAACCGGCAATTAAACGTGTCGAAATGTCACGAACGAAATTACGAATTTCTACCGCGTCATCGACGATATTGTGTTGTTTATCTGACAGAAATTGTATCGTTAATTTTCCATCGAACACTTTAGAAAGTCACGTAACCGCGAAAAACGACACCTTTATTAACTTAATTTTAATTTTCAATTAATTTAATTAACTTTTTTTAATTTTCACGCTCGTTATAGTTCCGCGGACGACGACAGGCCCGACGGTTCCGGCAGTTTGGATTATAACGACGGCGATCTTGGAGCCACTTCACCCCTACACGATCCGAACGGTCCCGGGGAGGGTAGATCCGGCGATAGAAGAAAGGGAGAACCAGGGGAGGAGAATCTACCCGCCACGGGCGAGGATATGCCCGATCACTACATATACGTCACCTATCCCGAGCTAGAGCGGCGATTACTGGAGAGGTAAATAATACGAGAAAACATGACGGTAAATAACAAGCACGTGACATCGAAATCGTACAGTGATCCTCCCGCTTACAGCTGCTATAACAGAACCACCCGACTATAAGTCCCGAAGCGGATAGGACGTACGAAAACAAAAAAAAATATCGAAGACTCGATGGAGACAGGGTGAGACCCCCCAGACCCTACGTCAATGTCCGTGGCTGACCTCCTCTCTATCTCTTTTTCCTCCTAATCTTCGTGTTTTGTATACCGAATAATGGGAATAAATTGCAACATGTACACGAAATAATGTCTCTTTTTGAATCCCTAGTACTCTCTGTTTTTATCAATCCTGATAATTGTTCTGTAATGTGAGAATTTTTGTCATTTGTAGCAATTAAATTTTAATAGGATATTTCTTAAAGTATTTATAAATAGAAATATCAATTTTGATGGTAATAGTAGCTGGAAACAAAAGTATACCGAAAAATGTGCGAAAGGAGAACAGTTTCGGGGGGAACAAAGTTGTTCGGGCGTGTCGATTTTATTTGAAACTCAAAACTCATTATGTCTAGAACCAGTAGGTCATTTTAATGGACCCGTCGGAGTCTCTCTGCGTGTCCATCACGCTCGACTGACGGACCAGACGACGTACACTAGCACCGCTGGGTCTTTGTTGGTCTTCCAATATTCGAGTTGGCGTTGGTGTAGGTTCCTCGGGGACCTCGTGCATCTCCACAGTCTCCCTAAGGGACAGATCTTCGTACGATGCCGCAGCTGATGACGGTCTGGAACGGAATTTTGATAAAAAAACGTTGGAAAAAATGAACTTGTATGTTTAACACTAGAACCACCGAGGATTAATTGAAGAACATTAGATAAACATGTTTGAAACAAAGAAATAAAGAGGGATAGTAAATTGATTAGTTTAATTATTTATATATAGAAATATGGTTATGAAGAATTTTGGAAATCGCAATGTTTTAAATTTAAGCGTTTCTTATAAGAATTTCGGTACCAGTCATTTTGACTGTCTTGGTCGTGTTCTAGTGTTAAAAACTGTTTTCCATACTTTATTGGCACGCAACGGAAGCAATCTGCACAGGTCCAATCTTTCCCGAATAATTCTCCTTCCTCGACCGTTTGCGGAAGCCTATGATGCAAGGTCTCAGGTAGACGTAGTCCGGATAATCCACCGATTACGGAAACAACGCCAAGAATGACCAGCGGCAACACCAGGTTCTCTTTCCCCTGTTACGAAAAGTCGGGCATGTTACGCTGAAACGTGTAATTCCAACGAGATAATATTGTTTGTAATCACTCACGAGATACGTGACGAATGGAATGATGATAAGCCCGAGACCGCTGATGTACGCGGAGAAGCCAATCGCCACGCCGCGCAACTGCGTGGGGTAAAGTTCACCCGCGAATGGATATATAATTAGAAAAGAAGCTGATATCGCGGATTTCGATAGCAGGAACAGAATCAACGTGGCCACGACAGCGTCTGTAAAAATGATTATTATTAAACCACTCGTAAATATGTTCATTCGATAGCTACGAAACAATTTATAAGGGGATCAATAGCGAGGGAAAGTAAAAGTATTGGTTTCATTGACGTACGATCGATTATCGGTTAAACATTGATCAATACCGGATGAAAGGAGAACGGTTGCGATGCAAGAGACTCCAGCGACTACCATACACAGGCAAAGAGGCCATCGACGACCCCATCGATCCATTACAACCCAACATGCCATGTAACTAGGGATCTCGGCAAGTGATGAGAAAAGAAAACTGAGATGTTCCTCGTTCCCCAATGCCGGCCCGTAATAAGAAAGACCCACGTATACCATGTTATTAGCAAACCTAAACAAACGAATCAGTAAAACAATATCAGTCTGGTTTAAAATTAGCGTCAGTTTAATCCGTCGTTTCGCGATACCATCGGACGTATCTGCAGCATCAAAACGAGGCGATATATTGATCGTAATTGATAAGCTCTCGTGAGTTTTATCGATAGTGACGCGAGTGACGATCACTTGAACTCTGATTTACCAATTCAAAGTAATAAGGCAGGTCTTCAGACGCATGTTTGGCGTTTTAAAGAGAGACAGAACGCCGGGCCCGCTGCGGAGTCTCTCTTCCTCGCTTTTGGACCTTGACATCATCATACGTTGCCGGAGTTTCTGTGTGAACGACGTCGGTAGTTGTTTGCCGTTCACTTGAGCTAATCTTTCCAGGATATCGTTCGCTTCACCCAGACGACCTTTCGCCAATAACCATCGCGGTGATTCTGGTAGAAACCTGTAATTGTTCTCGGTTGAATTAAAATTGTACGACAGAGATTATTTATTACACTTACCACCAGTAGAGGAAATACAAAAGAAACGGCGCACTCGTGGTTACCGCTAACGTTCTCCAGTCTCGAATTAGATATGTCACCCCGGACAGCATGCATAAACCCATCGTGTAGAAACTACAGGTCATTACTGTCACGAACGACCGATAGTTTGGCCCGACCAATTCCAAAGCTGTCGAAGAATAATAATGTCAAAAATCATAGTGAATATCTTTATTATTAATAAGAGTGTCGTTCTATTCTTACAGATGATAAAAGGTATTTGATAAATTGCCGGTATGGTCAAACCAACGACCATTCGCGTGGCAGCCCATGTCCAAAAGCTGTTTGATATCGATGTTAAGAATCCACCGGTGATCAGGGTCGCCAAACAGGTAAAGAAAGATAGTCGCCGTCCGATTCTAATTAACATACAAAATTTTCGTTAATTAATTTTCATTTTCACCTTTTGTACAAATATAACTATAATTACCTGTCGTTCAATGTACCAAAAAGGTACACTCCTATGGGTCCTCCTGTGTTTAGTGCGACTAAACCGATCGTTGGATAGATCGCGTGATCACACACGAGATCGAACTGCAACAATTGACGTCATTAATTAATAAAATTGTATCATAAGATGGTTCCGAAAATTTAAAATAAAAATAAACCTACGTCTATAACGATGGACGACGGTATCTCCGACGTTTCGTATTCCCAACCATGATCGCATGGCACGATAGGCCACGACGTATTCGATATCGACGAGGGCGTCGTCACCACGGAGATATTTTCGGCTGTCCAATCGATGTCATATCGTGTGCACTGACTGTACGTTTCATTGCCGTCCTGATTTAAAAGGCAATTCTTATTTACTCTGGCGACCATTCGACATGCAAACGTATAATTATCGTGAATAAAAACGGGGATCAAAATTAATTCTAGCGATATTATTCGGTGCACGTAATATCCTACGTTGGCAATAGTTTTGATAAGCTTTTTGGGGGGGGGAATGTCTTTTGAATAAAGCTACGAGAAACTCTCGTGAAAGAAATATGTTCTACAACGAATTCTCTAACGCCTAGAGCGACAATTGCACCTGACTAGTTGGAATCGCGAGTTTCCTTCTACGAGACGCGTCCATGTGCTCCAATCCTGGCACTTTGCACCAGTGAGGTGGCGTGTCTGCCATAAAAAGCTGATTGAAGGCACAAAACCCGCAGGGCAGGCATGCCGGAAGACATACCAGCCAAAGGAGTTGCTTCTGATAGCGACCAAATTCGCCGACAGTCGGCAAAAGATCGTCGAGATCGAAACCCTCCTACGACACGACACTCCAAGACTTAATTGTGTTTCACTTGAACGGTCCGTTAAGGGATGTCGAAAGCTATCTCGTATTAAATTTTGGCAAAGATTTCCACACGGGTTACTCTGAGGATCAATTACCATTAGACTAGGGAGGATTTAAAAAATGATTAATATTTCTTGAGTTTATATACCAAGAATTCTTTGATAGAAAAAAATGTAATATATAATAAAATAATAGTAATATAAGTAATAAGGTAATATAATAAAATTCTTTCGTTAAAGCTTTTAGTAAATAGAACTCTAAATAATAACACACAAATACGAGTCTATATTTGATAGTTTTTTTTTTTAGAGAAATATAGTAAAACTTCAAAGATTTACCACGGTGAAAATAGAACCTCCAAACTTCCCTTAACAAACCAATTACACATTCCGCAAAGTATTATAAATAATTCCAACTAGGTCATTTGAAAACTCCGCCCTTTCGCAAGCCAGAGTTTTATTTCCATAGAGACAAACAATCTCATAAACCTGTTGTTTCGCCGTTTTCCATGAATTCCGAGTGAAAAGAAACGATGCCACTTACTTCGTCGTCAACGGCCGCTGTTCCCTTGGCGTCGCTAGCACCCGGGGCTTGAGTATCATCAAAGTGCTCCATTCTCGTGAACTTTGGCCTCGTCCACTTTACCGAAACCTCGGCGATACCTTACAAAAGCGTTACGTGACGTGCATTAGCTGCCATCCGAAGACAATTCGACCGATATGGCACGCCTTCCATCCTGATGTGCCCGTCTCCTTCACCCCCGTGATCGGATACGAGGGTGTCCACCGTACCGGAGACACCGAATCCAAGCGTAGGTGTATGTGTGTGTGTGTTTTCTTTCAAACACTGTGCCGTCTCATTAACAATTTATCTTAATTCGTTCTCACGCACGGCCGTAAAGGACTCGAGAAACTCGATACGGATCACCGAACCACCTACTACAACATTTGTTAGACGTTCATATCAATTTCCTGGACCATTAGCATCATTTCTG
This sequence comes from Mimumesa dahlbomi, assembly GCA_917499265.3. Lineage (NCBI taxonomy): Eukaryota > Metazoa > Arthropoda > Insecta > Hymenoptera > Crabronidae > Mimumesa > Mimumesa dahlbomi. The sequence goes on from OU824124.1 coordinate 6,260,626, forward strand.
TGACGAATGAAATGCAAATGACATGAATTACAGAGGTCGACGATAATTAAGAGAAAAAAAATACAATATATATATATATCTGTATATAAATGTAAATGAGTGATTATGACCGTTCGTGATTTCTCACGAGGTAAATTCTCCTGATGCAGAGATTTTGAATCGCGTATGCGTTACTTATTCACTTCGCCGTCAACGAAACCGTGATGAAGTATTACTAGAATCACCAACGAACCAAGTTACTCCGGGATTTTAATGGTAAAAACACCGATATTATTCATCTCTCGGATATAGTACATTAAGAACGGATAACCGGTTGCTGTTCACCGAAAATTTTCCAAAGACAATTTGAGAAAAGTTTGCCGCGAGAAGCGACCGTAAACGACGCACACGCACTGCGTTTTACGGGCGGAAAGAGAATAGGGGGAAATGCAGCGGAACGACTTAGTGGCGCGTGCCGCGGGGGGTGTGCCCTTCTAATTCAATTGGGTTAAGGGTACTTAGAAAAGATTAGGAACACTGCTGACACATGCTGCGTTGCGGCCGCGATTCATTCTCGGACCCCCGCATCATTTCTATGGATCAACATCATCGTAATCGAATCTTAATAAATATCATTGGATATCAATGATCTACGTTTTAATATCGACATTATAAATTTATCGTTGATTTTGCTTTTTGTTATACGTGTTTCGTACAATTTTTATTTGTACGATTATTTGAAACGGAGAATTGGAAGTTTTGTATATTTTAATAAGAGTGCAATTGAAAATTTTGTAAAGGTCAAGTTTAAGAGATTGATGTTATAAAAATATCACTTGTGCATGATATCGAAAAATCACCAGGATTCTTGGTATCGTATGGTGTACGGCTTCGTCTTAATCCGAAGTAATCTAATTAATGAGCTAAAAGGCTACAGAAATACACGGGCAATTGACGTTGTAAGGTACGTACTTTAAAGTTTCACATGCGAGGTGCAGTTCAATGGGGAATTATTTTTTTTCTTTCTTTTTTAACCACTTCGTACGTACTTGCCACAATTTCAACGCGTATCGGGGGGCAGTGGGATGGAATGGGCTATATAAAATTTGTTTTTTTTTTCTTTCAATACGATGCAAGAGCGACGACTGGTAATAATGGCATCACTGTGTGTGTGTACAGATTCAAATTGAATTTATTCTGGGCATTGTTTGTTTCGAGAAAAAATCATGAAAACATAAGAAGGAAGCAATTCGCATTCCATCGATTAATTCTTGCGGGATGAAACTATCTCACTTTTAGTTCTCGGTACAGATTTTTTTTTTAAGGAGACGTGGAACGCTTTTGTATCGTTATGTTTTTTTTGTCATTTTTCTTTTCAAGACGATAAATTCAAAGTGTGAAGTAGCAGTCGAAATGACTCGATATTATATGGCACTGTCGCTTGGCGATTCGTATAATCGTTCTCACACTCGACGGTATAATCAGTCACATTAATGATTTACGTGATATGCAGAACAATGGATCTCCAGACAAAACGATTCGTTCTCGCGCGAACCTGGATATTAGTTTCATCGATAAACGTAAAGTGTTACGAACCGATTGATGCGACGTAGAGAAAAAAAAAATAAAAAGATTATTTCAAAATTGTTGTCTCCTGTCTACGTCGCGATCTTTTTTTTAACAGGACGTTTGGAATTTTGTGCGAACTGGTTTCGCGAGGTCGATACAACGCAATATGAAACGTTTAATCGCGCTAGTAAATCCCATTGTTCCGTCGAGTAGCATTAACGTGACCAATTATACGTTAAACACACTTCCCATAGAATCGTCCCCCAATCATTCCACGATCGCTCTGGCACTCAAATAAGCGATATAGCCGAAGTCACATTGTCGTTGTCATTTGTAATTCTTCACAGAACACAGGCTTCGCAAACCACACGACTGACACAAACCGAAAATTAAATCAAACGATACGTTTTATTTCACGCACAACAACGTGGGTAATGCTACACCCTCTCCTATTGGAACGGAAATTGGAAACATATTTTCGTACTAAGAAAAAAAAGAGAAACATGAGAATCAACTTAGGCTTCTTCCTCGTCACCCTGTAAAATTTGTAATAATCAAAATAATCTCCATAACTGCTTGTTTCGTGAACGTTCTGCCAATTAAATCGTGTAGTACAATCCTTGTACGAATTGTATGATATGTTAATAAATCAATACACCATCATCCATCTCAGAGGTAAGTAACTTTCACGAAGAACAAAATTTTTCTTCAGCCAGTACGTCGGTTAGAAACATTCGAACGATCGAGGCATCTTCTTGGCATTGAATAAATCATAGCTACGCTAACAAGTTTATACGACGTAGAATCATTGAACGTACGAGAGTAGGCCATAATTTGTTTCGTCGTATCGTAATTAGAGTTCGCGGTTTGATATTTCTACAACAGTTTGAACAACGGTAAAATTGTGTGTGTATGTGATAAAGAACAATATCGGAGAGGGTGAGCATAATTCCGGTGGCAGGTCACATGGGACACCATCCAACGTACTTGTTTTTTTTTTATTATTTTTTTTGTTGTATGTTTGTTCGTTTGCTTCAACCCACGTTTATCGCCCATATTTTCACATGCGTAAATATAATCTTGGTCCGATCGTCGATCGGCAACACTCGAGACATCATTCTCGCATCGCATCATCAAAAAGTCAATCACACGCACGTTTTTTTTTGTTATTTATCATTTTTTTTATCGTTTTTTCTTTATACTTATTTAAATCATCACACTTGTACGTGTACGGTAATGGTTTTGTTAACGGATTATCGAAAAAATATTCAAGACGGATCACCGTGGTACAAGAGGCGTCGCACGGTGCACCAATTTTCCCCCTTTTTCCCCATTACCGTACAATTCTGACGCCTCGGAACAACAACAACAGCTCTACGCGTTGGGCTCGTGTTTCGCGACTCGATCGTTTAAAAAATATTATCGAAAATATTGTCTCGTACGTACAACGACACCGCGGTTACAAACCGAAGAACGGAGACTCTGTACAATACGGAAGAATCACTGGAGACCTTTCGAAAAATAACTTCGTAATCTGCGTGATACCTACGTATTATATTATTTATTTAGCTTACCGTGAAATCCTTTCGTACTAACAATATATAAGTTGCTACGATCCCAGTGATCACCACCGATTATAATATCTCCTTGGACAGTTCTCCGAACTTACCGCGTCACGATACAAAATTTATATAACTTTTTATCCGTTCACTTTTCTTTACTTTTCTGTTTCATTTATCTTTTATCTTCTTTGTTTGTTTGTTAGTTTGTTTGTTTTTTTTACAAATTCGACGATCCGTCCCATATTTCCGAACGTGACGCCGCGATTCACGACGAATCACGAGCCAACTCTTTATCATCATCATCATCATCATCATCATCATCATCCTTCAACATCTATCCGCTCTCTCCTCCACTCACGACTGACAAAAAACAGACTGACACACCATCAGTAAATTGTGTTTACTTCACAGCGCACATCATCACTGATACAGCGTAATGCACACGCTTTAATATGGTTACTTATACGCTCTCACGTACGTTCCCTATTAAGCATCGCACGCACTCTAGGAGTCTCGACGATGAAAAGGCTAACAACTAATAGTCGATAAGATATTACTTTATCGTGTATGAGTTTCATTATCCGAGCACGGCTCTTTCGACCAAGGAACCACGTATGTATGTATGTATCTATGTATTTCATTTGTCTATAAGTTATTCTTTTATTTGTATTTTTGTTTCTTTACTTTTAAATTCGTTGGACAATCACAATCCCAAGCAAACGTGTGCGTTTTAGGCTTCGTGTATGGACCAGAGTATAATGATAATTTTCTTCTGTATATTTACCTATTTTTTTTTGTTTTATTTTCATTAATCATTACGAGATGAAAAATAAAATTGTGTTATGCTGGACAACGGAGCAAGAATCGTATACTTGAGATCATATTCTGGACACGATCTAGCGAAAGATCGTAAAATGGGATCCGGTTGTTGTTGTTGTTAGGGTGAAACCCGGTCGCGAGAGCTGTGCTCTCTCAAAGGGTAGAACATCGACCCCTCGCATACGAGAGTCTCTTCAAAAAATCACAGTCGCGTATATAATATAATTTTTTGTATTTTCATTATTTCGTTACTCGTTACTTCGATCACGGCACGGCCGGTATCTCTTTTTCCTAGTTTCCTACCTTTCGGGCCTGTTCAATTAACCACCTTACATACGAACAGGCCCCTTTTTTTTCCACGACCGGTAATAATCTATCGGTTTTTTTTTATCCTCGCGCGTGTCTTAATTTTTTTTTTTTAGGCTCTCCCTTCGGCATTACGGCGGACCTGATAACGTGATTCGCAACGATTCCAACGAGAACCGGACCGGAAACGATACTTCGAAGGAACTTTTCTAGGATTTTTGGTTCGTTCGAAAAAAGACTCGCCTTCGGGCCGGCGATGATTGTACGATCGAAAAATAGTAGTACGATAAGATCGTAGATGTATATAGATAAGCGTTTTACGATCGATAACTTGATGAAAACGTGCTTCGCATGATCCGGCGGTAAGAAAAAAATTTCACCGGATCGTGATACACACGTCGAAGCGCAACTCTCGATTGCGAATCAGAAGAACAGGCGAGCGATCGAGTTCTTTTGCGAGACGCGGAAAGACGCGCACCGCTGTCCTCTCCGTCGTGGTTCCTCTCTTTCTCTCTCTCTCTTTCTCGCAGTAACTCACTCTCTCTCTCTCTCTATTTCTCTCTCGCACAGACTGATACTCTCTTGGTTTATCTTTTTCCCATGTTCTCTCTCTCTCCCTCTCGTTCGATTTCTTTTTTTTTATTTATACTCTCTCTCTATCTCGTTTTCCTTTTTACTATCTCTTGCTCTCTCTCGCACTCTCTCTCTCTCTCTGCTACGTGGAATGTAAAAGAAAAGGATACTCTCGCGCCTCGATATTTTAGGTTCAGAACGATTGATCGACCCGATCGATTCCGATTGGTAATTGTTTTCGAAAATAATATATAAAATCTAAGGAGAGGCAAAGCTGTTCGTTTGTTTGTTTGTTTTTTCTTTCGTTTCCTGGTGAGAAAATTATAATTTAAAGGTTGGAAGACACCGTGTTTCGGCAGAATAAATTTTCATTCGAATTTTTCGTTCGTAGAGGTATCATTGGATAACACGCGAATGCATAACATGAACGGCAGAGATCAAAAGGTGTTTAGGCTCCAGTCTGCGTAACGAGCTGTTCGCCGAAACGATTTTTTCGATTAAAGACTAGATAATTTCTCTTACACACTAAGTTTGGCAATGTCGATCGCAACGTTAAAAAAAGTTATGTATATATTTATTTATATTTAGACATGGAGCAGACCCTTTTACTTATGTTTGTTTGTTTGTTCTCTTCGATATGTAAAATTGTAGAAAAGATAATCAATTTAATAAAAAGTCTTCGTTATATATCGTTTCATCTCAATTCCATTTTTGATTTTTACGCCAATGTTTTGTCGAAACACGTTTGCCTCGTTTAGACGGTACGCAAGAGAGTCGACCGCACCGTGGTAATTCGAAACTCGCGGCGTCGACTTCTGCCGCCCGTTTTATCTGTTTCACAAAGCTTTGCATAAGAGGCGGTTAGAAGTGTAGAATAATGAAATCGCTATAAAATATTCAAATTACGAAACAACGGTCACACAGTGCTTCCGCTGGCAAAAGTATTTGGAATGCATGGCACTACCACAGTCACGGTTTAAATGACGTGACGTAACATCGTATTATATTATTAGAGCGACCGACCGTCCACTTAAATCTTTGTGTAAAATGTTACTAAATATCGCGCGTCCGTAGAAACTCGAAAAAGAGGCCGAGCTACGGGCGGAGGTCGGAATCAGCGGTAATCAGAACAAAAATTCAGCGTTATTTTTAAATAATCGCGATTGTGTCCCTGATTCACGGTCGCCTCAGTATTCGATATTAATTCGATAATAGGAAAATCATAAGCAGAAGTATCCTAAATTCCGTAACCCTGATGTTACGAGGTACTTGAAATATCCCAGTCCAGTGTCCAAGAATACAAAGAGAATTCATGTATTTCTTTTTTTCTCTCTCTCTCGTTTCTTTGTTCTCGAATCATGTGTAGTATCAGGGTATACTGGCGTAAAATTCGATCCTTTTTTTTTTCCTAGAACGTAGTGTATTTGATTTTATTTTCGAAAAACTTACAAATGTTTGTTCGATACGACACTGGGTTAGATCAATTACCCTCCATTCGATAGGGTCACCCTAAGTTTACACGATCACCGTACATGTATCACGATATCGGAATACCGTACGAGTATTATCGGTGGACCAACCGGGTTGGTTCTCGTGTCGTTTCACCTGAACATCGATAAAACGTTCTCCAAATGACAACGCGAGACCGGGAAGACGATTTCTCCAAAAATATTCTCGAGTAAAATATCGATCCTCGAACATTGAAAGGGAAGGAAGAAACGAGTGTTCAAAAAGTGTCTGAACAAAGCGCCATGCAGCATTGTTCCAAATGGCAGTGTGAAAAGCTTCCGTCCGATATTCCATACTCGTTAAAAAATATATTTCTCAGTACCGTGATCGCATAAAGTCTTCGACTACTTGCAGGACTATAAACTACATAAAGGGGGGGGTGGTATTTTGGGGACTGGGCACTCGATCATTTGCATATTTTTTTTCGAACGTTCAGGCCGGACGAGGACTTCGGTACAACTCAATGACTTATGCCAGCAAAATATTAATTTTAATGAATCAACAGCAACGGACATTCACATACGGGGAAAAGTAACATACACATCATCATACTACAACAGATCATATAGATTCTCGCGCAGCACGATCGGACCAGGGGTCACCAGCGTTTTTTTTTTTAAAAACCTCCCGACCTTTTGCACTCAGTCTCCCTTTATCTCTCATTCTCTCACTCTTTCTCTCGTTTATGTTTTTCTTCTTCTGTTCACTCTCACACTCCGGTTCGCTGCATCGTATACCAATCTTTCGTACGTACCAATAACGCAAACGCACTCTTCGCATTCTGATCTTTTTTTATATTTCACTCATGAATTGCGAATCGTACCGAGCACGTTCGCAGCATAACGATCCTTACCACGAATAATGCGATCATGAATAAGAGATCGAATGTACGTGTAGTTCGTTGACAAGCTTAAAATCATGGCTTCGCAACGAATACACGTTAATTAACCTCTGTAAACAAACACCCTTTCATACAGTCACTTTATTTTTTTTACATCTCTCTTTCGCTCGCTCTCTCTCTCTCTTTCTCTCTTTCTCTCTAACACACACATACAATCGGTTTCAAACTCTCTCTCTCTTTCTCTCTTGGCCTCCCTGTCGCATTCTGGTGTCTCATTCTCTCGCATTTGCTTCCGTTCATCTCTTTCACTGCCCACGATCATCGTCCATCGAAGTCGTCCTTCCTCAGGTTCAACTTCTCAATCACGCGGGTAGAAGCCCCAGGCTCGTTATCAGGCATACTTGCATCACCGGAACATCTCGGCTTCGGCCTTGGCTCATTCATCGGCAACAATCCACTTGCACTCCTCATCATCCGTTGTCGGCATCCGGCAGACAGGTATTATTTTTCTCGACCAATGGGCTGCGCTCGACGCCGGTACTCTAATACCGTCGCCAGACAGGGACACGTGCAGACTCATCACCCCATAGTCATCGCTTCGGAACTCACGCACATCCATCAACTCGCATCCGCACCATCCAATCTTGTTGTCTTTGTATTGTGTTTGATAGCTTTCTAGTCAAATCAAATTGCACGACAGTACAACCGTGGGGTGATCTGTAAACAACAAAAGCGAGCCAAATATCAATAACCGTCGCTCACGGTATACTCTAGACGGGGGATTGGTTTTGTTTTTTTTTTCTGTCCAGTGTACGTGACCTACGGTACCAAGAGGAGAGAGTCCGTGGAACAGAAAACGGGAAACAATAATACGATGGTATTGCGACATAACAACGCTGCCGTCCATCTGGCTTCTACCCCGCACCTCTTTTTTCACCCAAAATCCTCGATTGTATTCAAGCGTTTTCTGTCCTAACTTTGCATCGTTGGAAATCGTTTGTCATTTAAACGATTATCAATACTCGCTCGAACACTGAATTAAAATACAGCGATAGTCTTACCGATTTGGTGATGTAAGAATCATATATGCACAGGTAAGTAAAACATGGAAAGCACTGTGTACTGCGGCAAAATGCTAAAGTAAAATGGTGTAATATAAAGAAAAGGGATAGGGTGTAAGAATGAATGAACGGCGTTTCCTGTTGTAAACCGTGAATCGATGAGCTACATCACGAATAAAAATGATCGGTAATATATACGCACCACACATCGTTCACGCGATAATAATGTCGGTGTAAGAAACATCGTTAAACATAATCGAAATCTCGCGAATCGAGAGAACAGAAAGTTTTTACTCACCAACTGGACGTGGAGTTGGCAACAGAAGACCTGAGCTTCCGAATCTCTTTGGAAGCCCAGACAGCCAGGGTCTTGGTTTTATGTGTACGTGATCGCTTGCCCTTCGATATCAGGTCCGTAAGCGGTGGAGTCTCCACCATTGGCAACAATTTCGCTCCGAACACGGTGACAAGGTCACCAAGAAGGCCTACCGAGGCGGATATATTACCCTCGGAGTGTTCACGGTCCTGAGCTATTGAGGTAATGAATTGAATGATGAACGGCACATGTGGCTCGACAAGGGCGACCGCAGCATCCGGGCAGGGAGTAAGAACATCACCGCGTAGACCCTGGACGATACCAGTGTAAGCCTCTAGGACACCCTCGCGTAACTCGTTCAGGTAGTCGATCATATCGTAGTCATTTCTGTCGACTTTCGCCTGGGAAGCCTGTGCCAGGGTTTGCAGTACCACGTCCAAGTACTTCTTGAACTCGGGTCCGATACTGAGAGCAATATCACCGAAAACGGAGAAAATCTGTGGCTTTACAGAACGATGAACGGTATTGTTCCCGAGATTTTCCAACAGAAGAGTCATGATCTCGTCGCAGTAGGGTAAGATCTTACTCTTGAGAGCACGGCAGATATCACCGGTTAAACCTACGGCAGCGCAACAGACTTGGTACTCGGCGTGGTTCTCCAGGCCTAAACAAAGATACGGCTTGAATGCGTTCATGTATTTGAGGAAACCTTCTCCCAACACTTCGACCAGGGTCGATACAGCCATCAGTGCGTCTTCCTGTACACCCTCGGCTTTACAGGAATTCGAATCGAACATAGAGAGCAGCGCTGACATTATCACATCGGATATTTGTGGAGCATCCTCGGGTGTGACTTTACGTAAAACGGATTGTAGAGTTGCGCATAGCAACGACTGCAGATCATTGTATTGAGCGCGATCTGAATGACTTTGGATATGTGTTTCCATTTGCAGTACCTGCTGCAATCTTTCCAAGATCACCATCGTCGTTTTTTGTACGGTTACGTAACAATCCCGCGGCGAGTTCTTCACCATCTCCATTAAAGCTTCATATGCGGCTGACCTTAGATTCGCCTGCGCCCCATCCGGTCTGTCTGTTGTTTCCAGCAGTCTTTGAATGATAAAATCGAAATATTGAGACATACAGTAGGTTTCTGGTTGTTGTCCTTCCTCGGTGGTTTCCGCGTTTTCATAACTAGCTTCCGCTAGTCCCGTGAAGGCCCAGCAGACGTTCGCGGCAACACGTGGCTCCGCTTTCAGACCGTTTACCAGAGATTCTAGCAAAGGTTTCAGGTAAGTCTCGTTGATCGCTGCCTCCGGAATAATTTCGCAAATACGACCGAATGTCCAGGCATCTGTATCTCTTACGGCAACGCTGCTATCGTACATTAATTCGATAAGGGTCGGCATGGCTTGTTCAACTAACGGTCTAACGGTACCAGGCTCCAAGCCACCAAGAATCGAACCAAATGCCATTAAAGCTGCATCTCGGAACCTCCAATCGGGGCTCTTTATATTGTCCTTGACGAAGGGAAGAACAAACGGAACTATAGCTTCCTCACAACAGGAGGATAGTAACATTAAACACACTCCGGCTGCTTTTGAAGGATTCCAATCGTCCTCGTCATCGAATTCTTCCTGTTTAGTAAGCTTTTTCATCAGAACTGGTACCAGATATTGTAAAGCTCCCTTCGCGTAGTGCCTTGAGACTTTGATCGGTGGTCGCCCTCCGTCCGTGGCTTCCCCTTCTTCCATGGACAGATCTACCTCTTCGTCTGACACATTCGACCAGAATTCAATTCCCTGCAGTGCAACTTCGTCGATATCCGATTTCATGGCCTCTAGTGTAATAGGAAAAAGTGCCGGTGCCATGTACGGCTCCATGTATTGATAATATAAGGACATAATTTTCACAAGACACTGTAAAGCAGCTACTTTGACTTGAGTATTTGTAGACTGTGTCGCTTCACACACCACTTCCATTATGAAATTTCTCTCCGTCTGTAAACATAAACAGGGAAATTTGGTAACAAGTAGAAACAGTACCTGAAACAAGACACGGCAATGCACCTAGTTTATACAAACCTCTATTTCAAAGTTTCCTTTGGTAAATTCTAAAGAGTTATAGAGTGCACTTGTAGCAGCCAGGCGAACATGATTCGAAGTGCTAGAGCCTTTCATGCCATGAATAATCGCAGTAAGAATTTGATTAGACTGTGAAACCAGGACTTCGCTCTCTATTTCTTGACAAATGTAACCAATAGTTTCGAGTGTGGCCTCCTTCATTATTTCAGTGCTGTTTGGATTTGCAACATTGTTGACCAACAGTGGAATAATATCATTCCACTGTCCCACAGGTAACTCAGCAACAGCAACATATGCAACACATTGCGCAGCAGAACTTGGCCTGTTATTTTCTGTTCCCAATGCTCCCAAAATCTGTGAACAAACATTTGCAAATCTGTTACGCGACCGAGAAAAACTTTTAATCTATACTAAGGGATTGGAAGGCACTATCACAACTTTTTATTATATGACACAACAAAGACAATAAGTTATATTGTTTCACATCTAAAAACAGTTTACATAAACGTGGAAGTGTAAGAATGTTTCTTACATTTTTCTTGATAAATTCCCTTGTCTCTGCGGGAATAGCAAGCCAACGCTGTTGGTACTGGAACTTTAATGTCGGATCCTTGGACGTGAGTTGGTTTTTGAGCTGCAGACCTGCTGCCATACGGGCAACAGGGCTTGCGGCGCCGGTAAACAGCACACCGCTGAGTCTTTGCATGAATTCATGCTGTAATACAAATAATTTATTAATACCTCTCAAATATTTTGTATCCATAAACTTATTGTACATCTCCCTAAAGTAAAACTTACGAGATTAGCCTGTGCTGCCTGCTCCAGGAAACTTTGGGCTGCTTCCAGTTCATTTTTGTCTGAAATAGCAAATAGAAAAAAAACGTGATAATCATCGATCTATCGTTCGAATAATTCCGAGGGTGTCAGGTCGAGCAGTTGCCCGTTTAACCGTAGAGGTTAGCGAAACACGATGCACCGATACCCGTTCTGCCAATCGACAACGGGGACGTGCAGAACGAGTAACCGTCACATGGGACAATACTTTTCCGGCCGCGAACAAAGCCCCTAGCAACAGCCAAACGGAGCACAATACGAAGTGCTTTCGTATCAACGGGACTCCCTGACGAAATACCGATGAAACGATATCATGGTGTCCACGAGAATTCTAGAAAAACCCGTACAAACGAATCTTCCCCGTATCCGAAGAATACGCCGGACGGGTTACGATGAAAGGACGCGCACGCGGTGAGACGTTAATTTTCCAGCCACGAGCCGAAAGAAATAACGAGAATTATTTCATTTAAATCACACAATCTTCGTACAACGAGACAAGAATTAGGGCAAGATCGATAAACACGATGTAACCGTGAGAGCATTATTCCCGGACATCGTTAAACCTCAAATTTTCTTCGACTTAAAATCGAAAAACGGACTCACCTGACGAGACGGTCCTCTCGAGGACCTGAATCAGTTGTACCGTCGTTGGATCCATCTGCATGGCTTCAAGTACTTTCCTCTACCGATTACCGTTGCGATACGTTTAACAAACTTTTATACCCTGATAGGAAACGTCTCCTTATCGCGACCGGCAGATAGCCACATGTAGCCACCACCGAATCAACTGGCTCGTACGGTGTACCCCCCTTCTACCCACTTCCTGCTGCCACTATGTCTCTGCTTCCTTCCACACAACGTGCGGCGCAGTGATATCCGCGCCCCTTTGATATGTCTCCGCGCCTTTGCTGCCCGAGAGAGAGATTAACCCCTTAACGTTTCTTCTGTATTACGGGAAGATGATGCGCCCGATGTAAGCTGCTCTCCGATCGACCGATCGTCCCAGGCCGTCGGTCACCCTGGGGCCGCGTTAAACGTTGCAAAACTACTGTCACGAGTGTCACGTTTCTCGAACCGATCGTCGTTGATCGTCGTGTCTCCCCGAGCGCGGACTATTTTCTCTGTGCGCCGTACGAATTTTGTTTCGCGCATGCGCACCGCCGGTTTCGCCGCGGAACGCCATCTGCCACGGTGCCGGCAGCGCTGTCCGGCCGTTATTGCCAGCGAATTTTGAAATTTTGCACGCGCCTTTATGCGACATACGTTTAGAAATATGCGGGGAATAATTATCATGATCTTTTTGAACCAAATGACATGTTGCAGGATTATAAGGGAACCTGGAATTACTTGTTAAAAATAGAATTCTTAGATTACATTGTTTGTACCTAGAGAATAGTAAAATTATAGATAGTCGTTTACTATACACTTGTTTAGAGAAAAATATCATTTTAAATTGGGGATGAGGCCTGAAAATATTTCGTAAAAATGTCATAAGTTTATAGAAACGTTATACGAGGCACATTTTTAAATTCAGGATCTTTGCATGTAGAGTCTGGTACTGTCACGATCGCCAGGTGCGTTTTATGCAAAATGCTTTGGGTCCTTGATACCTATAAGGGTGGAATGAAAGGATTCCCTTGGAGCTAAGAACCAACCTTCGAATACCTGTTCTGTTGTATAGCAACAAGGGGCACCAAGGGGCCGCCGTTGTGGTCCTGCGAGCAGGAGGATGCTGGAATAGAAAGAAATGAATTTAGAAAACTCGCGGGTCGTTTTAATAGATTTAATGAAACGATATACAGAATACATTTGCTTTCGTAATGCATCGCAACGCATTCGCGTGCCTTACCATCTATATCACATATCAATTTTTATTTATAAAATATAATTGTCACAATGTTTTTTCTCACGTCATGCCTTTGAACTGCTGTCTTGTCATATATCGAAAGTATATATATATATATAATATATATATATTCATTTATTTATATTTATATTAATATTTATACTTATATATTTATATTTATATATATATATTATCCAAGCGAGAGGGAACTGTGTGGCTCGGCACAGAATTACAACGAATCAGGCCGCGGAAAAGAAGGTTTCGTGAATGTGCGCGCGTGTAAATATCTGAGTATAATATTTTACAGTAACATATTTACGTATAACGTTATTAAATATATATATATATCGACGGTCGTAAGTATGAAAAGGTCGGCGATCGAGAGACATAAATATATTATATCCTTGCAATTTTCATTATTGTCGCCGCCGTAAAACTGCAAGGAGAACACATTTGTTTAAACTAAGGACCGTTAACGATCCTCGGCTGGTGCATATCAGTTAATTTAAGGTTTCACACCTCCTTTTCAATTGTACGGCCGTCAATTCGTCGACGGTCGATCGACGTTACAAGTTCTCTCTATTTTATAATTTTTTTCTTCACTCTTTTTCTCGTCGCGCTTCTGTACCATTGGCGTAACGTAGAAGTGCATGTAACTAGTATGTATATGTATATGTATTGTAGTTTGTCCGGAAACGGAAATTATTATTTTTTTGTTCGGGTGCGTTCACTGGTTTTTTGCTGTTTTTGTTTTCTTTCTCTCTTGTTTACGAATCCCTCCGAGAACGTGGGTGTTAGTAGTCGATTTACATTTAACGGGACATTACGCGGACACGTTTATTATTATAAATTTATAAATTTACTTTCGGTGCAACGATCTACTTTTTTTGCGGTGCGTGTTCGTGCATCTGGAGACAGGTTCTTCTGTCGAGTATGCATACTGGTCGCAGACACTTGTAGGACAATGTGGATCGATCGTTGTAGAAATGTCCGTAGGAAAACGAGTAATGGTCATATTTCAACAAATAATAAAATCAACTTTTAACCTGCCTATTTTTTCGTCGACCAATTTATAAAAGAACGAATACGGTTGGGTTATATGTATACTCGATGAAACTTTTTCATATTTTCTTTTATGATTTTTTTTCATACGTTTCTACGATCATCCAGCGAAAGGGAGATAATAGTAAAAGAAAAAAAAAAACAAGAACACAAATGTTGGATAGAAATTTCGTACACAATCAATTGCACTAGGTTTTTGCGATGTCAATCAAAAAATAATTTATTAAGAAAAATTTGAAAAAAATTAAATTATCTATTGATTGAACATTTATTGTATACATCGATTAGACGGGAAAGAGGATGGTACACCTAACGGGGTTGCCCGTTAATTGTTACAGCGATGACAATTATTTAATTATAACAATACTCGTACGATCCCGTTCTTCGTAAAGATATTTCTACATTCGAGCGATCCGAATATTAAAATTTCTCAAACTTTGTCTGTCGTCTGTTTCATCCATCTCGCTTTGTCTTTTTAAATTGCCTTCCCGAACGGAAGATACGCGCGATTTACAGATCCTAGCAAATTGTAAAAAATAATACGTTGCTATTATCAGCGTTGCGTCCAGCGATGATTCGATAGTTATTAAAAACGGAAAACGTCAATGTCGGCGTGATACTTATCGTTAAAGTTCTCGTTCCAATAGGGAACCAGAGACTCTCACTAAATTTTTAATTTTCTTAAGTAATAGGAACAAAAATATTCTCTTTTTCCCTCTGCTAAGCGGAGGAAGAACTTAGGAATTTTATAATTCATTAAGTCCTAGAAAGCCGCAGTTAGACTAATAGCACCGTTCCGTTTGACGAGTTCCATTGCTCACAAAAAATCGTCTCTGGACTCGACACTTCGACGAACACAGCGAAAACGACGCGTCAGTATTCTACAACGTCACGTGACCGAGTACCAATTGAAAAGAAAAAACTATTTGAATTTTACAACAGAACGTTATCAAACTAATTTTTTACGTACCCGATCGTTCCCCGAAGAAAGCGACGTTTTATATCGACGACTCCCCCGTTTTCGCCGTGTCATTCCTAATTTCAATCGAAAGGGACACATAATATTTACAACACATCTAAATCGTGTTGACATGCCCCCCTCGAGTACTTGTACCTTGCTTTCATACCGGGCATATTTTTTTTTTTGTTTTTATTTACGAACACCTGCGATCGTATCCATCCGCAAACGTTTTCTCTCACACAGGTAGCCCGACAACGATACCTTTAATACACGGAGAAAAGCTATTCGTCGCGACGATATCACGATCGAATCGAATCGATCTCTCTCGATTCGTTATCATTATATTTAATTTGTCTTATAAAATCACAGAACTGACCCGTTACGGTATTGGATAGAAATTTCTCGTTTTCTCCGTGCACGATCATTCGCACTAGAGATCGTATTTAAAAAGAAACAACAACAACAACAAGAACAAAAAATAAAAAGAATCGAGATATTGATTAAACTCGACGAACGACGAGACGCGCGGGAGATTAAAACGGAATAAAAATTCGAAGGGACTCGACTACGAAGTCGTTAAATCGAATTTAACCATTTCGATTTATCGATCATTCTTCGTAACTCGTGTCTCTTCCGTGTCTGCGAAGCGTCGGAACATTTGCGGATACACACGGCATTAGAGTAACGTATACACACGTAATTATTATATCTATTGTGCACATACACGTATTTAAAGTGTTTGTCTTCTGATTTCCTTAAGAGAATACCGCGCGAGTCGCGGAACATCGTCTGATTAGGTGCACTAAAGAGATAATGCTGTGACATTTTCGACTACTTCGTACGCGAGTGGTGGTATCGGTCGGAACGGTTTTACGGGTATGTATGTAACTGTTTAACTTTTACGTCGAGAAGTAAACGTACACTCAAAAGAGGAAAAGTATATTATTGCCGAATGTGGGTGGTGCGATCATCCCGTGGATCCCTTGGATAACGTTGGATGCTGCGAGAGTTCTGTCAACCATTTCCAAAGGAACAAATCAACGAGCTCTTCTTTTCTCGTTTAATCTTCACTTTCTTCTATACATTATATATTTCTGTGTTTTTCTTCTCCTCTGTCTGTTTGGCTTTCTCTCTTTCTCTTTTTTTTCTGTTATCATTAGGATTCTTTTGCCAGTTTTCTCGGCAGCATCGGTGAAATCGACGGTCTGATTAGGTCGGTCGATATTCGTGATTCCGGAGAAGAATTGCAGCGGCGAGGAGTGCTTAAACGACGACGGTGATCTTACAGTAGCGATTAATGGTAACGGTAACACAAGGTGGTGGTAAAAGGTAGTGGATGGTAACAGCGGTAATAGTGGTAGTAACGCCATAAAATAGTAACACTAGCAATAATGTAGTGGTAAGTAATAGTAGTAGTAGTAGTAGTAGTAGTAGTAGTAGTAGTAGTAGTAAGTAGAGTTAAGTAGTAGTAAGTAGTAATAGCGGCGCGGTATACGTATAAATAGGACTTTCTACGTTAGTTTGATTAAAAATAAATGTCATAACGTAATAGGTAACTTTATGCCGGACCCGCCACAAAGCCGCTGCTTTCTACCGATGATACGGTTCGTTTATATTATATTTTTTTCTCTATGTCAGTGTGTCTATGTGTGTTTGTTTGTTTTTTCACGGGTCTCGTTTTCTTTTCACCCCCATTTTTCTACATTTTTAATTTATTTCGTCTTGGTACAATCGTACTTCGCGGTCTTTATCGTTGGCTCAGGTGGGACCGTATTTTCGTCTTAGCTGTCTAAAATCACATTAACGCAAGAGTAGTGGTAATGAGGTCGCGTGATCCCGACCACGTGCCTTGGAAGACACTCGCACGTGTTCAATGATACTAAATCCGTAGAATTGAATTAATTATTTAAAGCAGCTGATTTATTTCGGATCGTGTACGTACGAAATAGAGACGGTATATGTATTATTATGTATATGATCGTCGAACGAACGTACTACAGGCGTATCGATTCACGCGTATAATAGGAAATTCGGAAAAATGATCGATAACATATTAGTATCATCGTGACGTTTGAATGTAATCACGGTCACGTCCTACGTCTACTTTGTCAAGACGGAAGCGCGACAATTTATTCAGAAGAAGAATATATATTATTCGAAACGTAAAACGCGCCTCTACGCGGTCGCGCTTCCGTCGTTGTTCTGATATGTTGCAAATCGTCAATGCGTTTGTTTGTTTTTCTTTTGTTTTCCTTTACATCGTATATTTCTCTCTCTCTCTCTCTCTTTTTTCTCCTGTTATTCTTTCATCACTTCTGACGGATAAGTATACATCTATTGCCGAAAGAGTTAAATAGAGAAATTGTCTTCCCGACGGGACATCGGGGACGAACGGTTTGTATGGTATACGAGCGGCGAAAAAAAACGTAGGATTCGTTGACGTAGCGACTTATACAAAGTAGGTAGAAAAGTGATAAAAATTCGTGTTCTCATTTATTTCATTTTTTTTTTGTTCTTTTTGTGCACGCTAACGAGAAAACGGTGTTCAGAAAACGAATCGCTCCGTTCGAGACTTTCGTCGCGTATCCAAAACATTCATGTAGCACCGCGCCCCCCTCCCCCCCCCGACTATCCCTAGAACTAGAAGAATAATAGTAAAACGTTTTGCCTGCGAGAGGAAATCTACCATTTGTTTCGCCGCGTCGAGTTTTGTGTCCTCGCGTTCCCCGATGCTCCGTCGGTACGGACCGACCATTCATTGCTTGGGCATCTGTACTTTCGATAGCAAGAATAATTAATTACATTGTATAGTGATAAAATAGTAATAGTAGTAATAATAATAGTAGTAACAATAGTAACAGTTGTCACAACGGGGGGGCAGTAACATCCGCCACCCCGGACACATCACAAAAGTCACGCGCCCGAGAGAACACCCACACATTTCTCTCATAAACACACTTACATACATCCGTACATACATATCATACACGCTCAGGGAACTTTATCTTAAATTTAGCATCAACTGCGTCAAATCTACGCTGAATATTCCGCCCCTCCACGTATTAGTAACATACTCCACGCAATCACTCGCC
Organism: Mimumesa dahlbomi; assembly: GCA_917499265.3. Classification (NCBI taxonomy): domain Eukaryota; kingdom Metazoa; phylum Arthropoda; class Insecta; order Hymenoptera; family Crabronidae; genus Mimumesa; species Mimumesa dahlbomi. The sequence continues at coordinate 6,279,040 of OU824124.1, forward strand.
TCGTAATGTTCGCACACATCCGTCAAAGAAGATATTCACTAATAAATCCCGTCACAAAAAAAAAAAAACGGACGAGTACAAGGACCCACATCCAGCTGCTCCTTCGACCTGGCTATTTATTTAAAACGACGATTCACGCGTTGATACTCACGAGAAACAAGAATCGATATAGTTATCGTACGAGGATACACGCAACGAGATAGTAAAAACTACATACGTGTATTTTAATATAGTAAAAAAAAAATCAAAAAAAAACAGTAAAAGAAAAAGAAAGTTGTAAGAAATTAGATATTAATCAATTAGGTATGCAACCGCACAGATCTCAGAATTAATTTGTTCTATAATATAATATGATAGCCTTAGGCTTGGCTCAGAGAAGGCGATTTTAGAAGGGTAGACTACCGACGAACATCGTCTCGATCAACGGTGGCGCCGGTACCAGATCCTCCAGTTTCAGATAAAATATACGCTGAAGACCCTGAACCGAGAGACTCCTCAGTTCCGGTAGTTTACCTAACAGTCGTGACAGGTAGTGCGCTTTCCTCTGCGCCTCGGCGTTATAGGTGACATGATCGCGCAGAGAGGAAATGATTTTCATTTCTAGCTGTTCCGTACGGTGTGGCTCCTTCAGGCCGTACCTTCCTGTAATGGCAAACAGAAAACACACGCTCGTTGTATCCACCATTGTGGAAATACATTTCAAACGGGTTTTTTTTTTTTTTTTAACGAAAATAATTATGGTTTTTCGATAACACGGACTTTAGATGTTGTCTTTTTATCTCTCGTTAGCTTTCTCTCTTTTTCGTTAATTTTCTCTTTTATTTCTCGTTTGTTGTTTCCAACGCACGGACCGTCGTGACTCGTATATCGAATTGAGACTCGTTTCGTAATCGATATAACGTGTAATTGAGTCTCGCGAAGTTTCGCGACGCCGAAAAAAAAAAAAAAGTGAGTTAGTACGCACATGCGATGGACGGGCGACGCTACGAATCACGTTGACACATCGCGTGCAGAACCATAGAGAACCGATCGCGGTTTCTTTCGTCGACACGTCAATAACTAACTGGCTACTCGATAAATTATTTATCGCGCGGAATGAGAATCGGGGGGAGGAATAAGAAAAAAAAAAGAAAGAGGAAAGACAAAACACGAGATCGCGGTATTCGATTCACGAAAGAATATAAAAAAAAAATAACAATCGAAGAACGAACGAATTTACCGTAAAATAAAATATGTCCAACGTTATTTCCAATAAAACCTGAATAACCGATCTACCGAATAAAAAATGAAACTTACCGGTAACAAGGGTAAGGGCACAAAGACACGCGAAAGCGCTGATGTCCACGTCGAGAACATGAAGGGCCTTGCAGAATTCAAGGATGCTGTGTAGCCAATCACCGAAACTACGTTGACATTGTTCCAACGCCAGGACGACACCGTTGCAGAATGTCAGTTTCGTATCCTCGGGTTTCGTTCGGTATGCTAATCGAAGGACAAACAGTTCCAGACTCGCGGACTGGAAGAGTAGCTCCTGTAACGATATAATAACAAAACGAATGTTACTCTTCGTAACACCATAGAAAGAAGTAGCGTGGATATAGTTAAACCTACGTGAAAACGTAATTGGCAGCTACGACAACGTTCGAATGATATTTTATTGTGCGACACGAATAAATCAACGAGAGGCTGTAGATCGTTTAGGTAAGAGGTGTCGACAAATCGACCACCGGCAACGGACAAAACCAGATAACCGACCAGACAGCTCCCTAACTAGGCAGGCATGTTGAAGGCTCGTCAGGACTGACCTTTTATAAAATGTACGAGCTATCGATCTCTCTAATGAAAGATTCTCTCCGCGGATATTCCATAGACGTCGGTACTTTAGCGAGATAACACACTCTATATGCGCTTGCATAATCGCGGATAACGATATATATATATACAGGGTATAACAAAAATGCGGGGACACTTTTTCAGTATCGATAGTACGCACCAAAAGACGAGAAAAAAAAGTCTCTAAAGTTTTGTCTAAAAACCATCCCCTATCAAGATACAATCCCTTTTGTAAAAAATGTCTAAAAAATCATATCTCCTAAATATATATAAATATATACATTACTACATTCTACATACATGTATAGTATATGTAGAATTCCAATACAAACTGTACAAACTTTAACAAATACAAACTCAAATAACACTTTTTTTTTAAGGAATAAAATAATTATTAAACTACAAACCTGATCCTCCCGCACGAGGTCCGTGAAACCAGGTATTTTATCGGCGAAATTTCGAATCACGTCGATGGAGGTGGTGAGAAGATTGTAGAACTGCTGGGTCTTCTCGGCCTCGGTGATCGGAGGATCACCGGGTCTCGGTTGTCGGAACTGCGAGTAGTCTAAGCTTGCCTGGTCGGGCGTTGTATCCAGATGGGCACGTACCAAAGCGGTGATCAAAGAGACCGGGGGACTCGGGGGTGATTCTTGCGGTGATTTCGGCTTCGATGGTAACCTACCCCGTCGTCCTTTTAACGAGTCTGTCCTAACAACCTGCACGACAAATCCCATCGTTCTGTTTTACTCGCCTCTCCCCATAACTTCATCAATGTGTTCTTTCTATTTCGAATGATAATCGGTACAGGATTTTAATCTACGATTCATTGTTTTTTCTATTTTCTTTTTTAACACGTTGACTGCCATATGGGGGTCACCGGTGACCGGCGAGGCAATTTCTATCGATCACTAGAAAATCATAATTATTATAAATGTCTATACTTTGGTATTTCTCGATACTAACATCGTTACTATAATAGTGCGAAGAAAATCATGCATTATAAAAGTATTTGAAAATACTTCTATTATTATACATAAAATATATACTCAAAGTATACAAAAAACATTTTTTTTTAATTCTGGAAAATTAATTGACTATTCAATTTTGGTTTTACTTTAATTACCTTTAAATATTTTCCTTTCTAAATTAAGATATTTTATATTTTAATTGTTTCGCTAAAAAATATTAATTTAATTTTAATTTACAAGACTATACAGTGCGATGTTACGAATCTATGCTGGCGCCATGGGCAAAACGAGTGAAATGTGTCCGGCAGTCAACGTGTGAAATTCCTATAAATCGGGAATCGAGAAAATATACATATTATCGTGTTTTACCTCTTTCACCATGCCGACCATCAGGCACTTCTGGAAGCGACAAAATTGGCAACGGTTCCGTCGGCGTTTGTCGACGGGGCACGCTTTCTCGGCGAGGCACACGTACTTCGAGCCCTTCTGCACCGTTCGCTTGAAGAACCCTTTGCAACCCTCGCACGTACGAACGCCGTAGTGTTGACAGGCCGCCGTGTCACCGCAAACCGCACACAATTGACTCGGACTCGGTGGTGCACGCTCGCTGCTGGTACCACTTCCGGGCGACGGCGAGCTGACGGAACTTCCGGTACCGCCGGAACCACTGCCCCGCGCTTTCGGTGACTCTGTACTGCCACTACTGTAGACACAAACAATTTTGATACCATATTACATCGATTCGAGACATTCTAAATATAATAACTATTGAAAAAGAATGAATTATAACTGCTTTACGCCCATGGACAGATGTGGACGTTTAGTTTTTTTTTTATTATTATAGTTACTGACAATAATAAATAGACTAAAATTATCACTGGAGATTATTCACTATAGAATCCCTCATATACATATGTGGACGTTTAGTTTTTTTTATTATTATAGGTGCTGTCAATAATAAATAGACTAAAATTATCACTACAGATTATTCACTATAGAATCCCTCAATAAGAGAAGTAAATTTTATTTTAGTTTAGCTTCACTGGTAATGGGATTTTCATTTTATAAGAAATTACTAAATATCCACATACGTGGCCAAGGGTGTGAAGAGATTAATATCCCAATTTTAAAGAGTGTCACAATAATAATAACATAATTCTACAAGACACCGGATGAGAAAGTACCATATCGTTACGTAACACTGAAAAACCAGGTGACTCAATAATTAATTCCTCCCCAAGCAATAAATTCACCAAGCGGATATATTAATATCACACGCACAATCGTTCACAATAAAAATACTAATACTAACAATAGTAATAACACGAGTGAATTTCATTCGAGATACACTATGTGCCACGTGTCACTTTATATTATAAATACATCCTTTGTTATTACCTCGCAGACTCTGACCTCTGCGTGGGCAAGGACGCCCTCCGTGGACGTTGCGTGCCCACCACAACGTTATCGACGTTAGGACAGAGATCTGTGGGCGCCACTGGATTCGCTCCACCAGCGATGGTCGGCGGTGGTCCGTACACCATTGGTACGGTAACCGCGTTCCCATATGGCGAGTCCTGTCGATGATTCGACGGGGATGGTACAGCGGTGGGTGACGTCGTCGCGGTCTCAGGGGAGAAATAACCCTGGTGATGATGATGATGCGGTTGCTGAGGTGGCGGTTGTTGCTGCTGATGCGGATGATGATGATGGTGATGCTGTTGCTGGGGTGGTTGCTGGTGATCGTGATAGGGTACCGTTGGTGTGAATTCGGTGGTGTAATGACCGGTACCACAGGTGTACACCGGGTTCTCGTAACATTCCTCGTCCATCTTGATGCCGAGGCCTTGGAGTTCTTGTCTGCTGTATCGTTGAACCGTGTAGGTCTCTTGGAAGCTTGGCAATGGCGTCGGACTGTGTGAGAAATAAATCAAGACTCTAGTACGTTGTATTCAAATAAATAGGAAAAATATTGTAAAATTATTTAGGGAATTTTGGGAGAATTTTTAATATTGTTTGTTGTGTTTTTTTTTTGGGTTGTTAGAATGAGTACCTAAGGGAATCCGTTTGAATATCCTCGGGAAGGGGTGCCGATTGTGGAGGTGGTTGCGGTGGTTGTTGATGATGTACTGTTTGTTGCGATTGGGCTGAATCGTCGGGTGTTGGCACTCCTTGCGGATTGCCAAGCTGCAATTCCGGAAACGGATCCAGTTCCTCCGGTAAGCTTCCCGCATCCGCAGGGTCCGTGTAGGGCGCGCTTAGCAAATCCGCGAAACTGCTACATCCGAAAGGACTCTGCGAACAGACATGAAATTCCATTTGCGAACAATTCGTAAAAGGATCGTATCATATTTAAAAATAAAAATACCCATTTAACAAACACCGTCATTCAACAATTGAACTAACTTTCATCTAATTTTCTCTAGCGTTCGAATTTTTCTTTTCTTTTCAATTTGTTTACACTATAGCGAGAAAAAACACGCGGGTGATGAATTTATCTGTGTTTCGTCGAAAGTGTCCCGACGGGTCTCGGGAGAGCCGTGCGAGCGGCAAATCGAAGTACTGAACTGCAAGGCGGTAACATTGTTCGACCACAATTGCAAGCCGTGTCGAGACATCGATGTACAGTTGAGGTGCGCAGTGAGGATGTCGAGAGAGGATTGGAGAAGCGGGCCCGTATCGCGTGTTGTCTATAAGTTGGCGCATCGAAGCGACTCGGGGAAACTAGATATTTAAAAAAAAAAACATCGAGCATCATACTAATCGACACGATTATGTAAAACGGTTGAGAATAAAAAAAAAATATATATATATATATATATATATATATATACATATATATATTTATTACTCTCAGACACCATTGCCTATTCGTAATCTCGCGCCGCCTGTGATAATCGACGTCAACGCTACGAAATTAGGAGAATAATTACCACGATATAAATATACTAACTGTCCTACAAGCCGAACTTAAAAATATCCAATTGACATTTTCATACCAATTAAACGCGGTAATACATATATATAAATCCGCGGACAGAACTATCCGAACGGTAAACGGTTTCGCCGTGTGAAACAAAACTACGTAATCAGACAGTGTCGCGTTCCCGTTCTCGTCGTTGTCGTCGTCGGGTTGAACGAAAATAAAGGTACGAAAGAACCATCGTCTTCACGGAGGTAACAGGAGGATATCAGGACAGGGAGACAATGGATGGGGGAGGGGGAGGGGGGGGTTGGGATATTCAATTTGCCAGCTCGGTTCCGCTTCTGGCTGACATTTCGTTCATCGCTCCCCCGAGGACGACGATCGAAGCTTCAGCCTTCCATAACCCTGACTACGGCCTTCTAAACTGCCTCCTAAAAACAGCTTGACACCCCTCTCCCCTTCCCCCCTCTTCCCTCTTCCCTCCCACTTTCTGCTTTCGTTCTCACCTTCGTTCGATTTGTTACGACACTGCGTCGTTCGTACGGCAAGAAATCGCTAATTTCACGTGCAACCGGGCTAACTGCTCGCCGCTTAATTAGGCGTGACGATGCTCCGTTCCAACAGACGGAGAAACCGAGAGAAAGAGAGAGAAAGAGAGAGAGAGAGAGAGAGATCGAGATGGAAAATCGAAGAATCAAAGAGGAAAAGGGAGAAGAAGAATGAAACAGGTAGGACGACACACTCAGGGATCCGGGTACGTGGGCAGGAATGCAGATGGTGCATGATAAACCGCAGATGACGATCAAGAACGCCGTTAACGTGGGAGGGTAGATCTTGTTACAGGTCGGGACTAGTTGCGAGAGTTCGAAGAGTAAAGCGATAAAGATTGAAATAGTGAAAGTCGCGTATACATAAATATGAGATTCGATAATTGCAGCTTAACTATGCGTGGACCGTGCGTATTCCACTGAATATTCAACACGTTCCAGACTCATTATTATTATTATTATTATATACATATACATAAAACTACAGCATATTAAAAAATAAAAAAAAAATAAAATAAAATAAAAAATGCTATAAAATCGAGAATAAAATTTTTACTGCTGAAACGGTTATACAATATTCTTAATTACCAACCTGTGTCTGCAGAAGAAGCATACTTGACGCTACCGTGAACGCGGTGGTTGTCGTAGTTGAAGAGTGATTCGTGCAAGCGAGAACCGGAACGGTAGCTGTCGCTTGCCGTTGCTGTCGCTGCCGATGCGGCTGTTGTTGCTGATCTACGTCGTTTCGTGTGACAGCCACCGCACGCTGGCTACCGTTGCTGTTATCGCTGTCGCCGTTCGGCGAGTGTAGTTGCCCTGCAATCAAAAAAATAACGAGGATCTACGTGAAAATCTTACGTTCACCATCCTGGGGAAAATCGATGGAATTCGCGAAACACAACCGACGCGTTAGAACACCGCGGATCGAAACATCGAACGATTCATTATCGAGGATGTTGTCCTGAAATGTCTGGAAAGTTACGTTCGCGAACGATGCGATAGAATGAAACGAACCGTAGACTTGTTCAACGGGAATAGAACGCCGCGAGGGAAAAAAACTTTCTGACACAAATCTGGCGTATTAATACATGGGTCATGTACATATACCGTGACATTCTTTTTTTTTTCCTTTTCTCTCTCTCAATAACGATCCATCATTCTCCCGTCTCACTATATTTTTCTTGGAATTTTGATAATAAATTAATATTGTCTAAGGTATCCTATGAGATTTCGCGTACAAGATGGTACGTACAGTATCTGCGATATTGAGAATGACCGCCGTCCATGGTGATCATCTCTGCGACGGGTTCGTAGGAAACGAAAAAGAATCTCGTTGATCTCCGTCCGTTAATTTAACGACACGGAGGAGAATCGTGACACTCGTGGGATTTTTTTTTTCAAAATACAAGGTGTGTACGACTACCAGGCCATCGATGGCCTGGCAGTCAACAGATTTCGAAAAGCACTTTCACTGGCTTGAATTTCTCGCGATAAAACTGTGATCGTCGTCGTTGTCGTCACTTCCTGTCCAGGAATCACGACCGTAGGACTAACTTATTAATCGTCGGATCCTCGACGACTGAGGGCCTCGACGTTGGCGTTTCGTCCTATATAGGGAAGCCCTGACACCCCAGGGAGACATGAAATCATTGGCATTTAAAATACTACCCCCGTCCTATACAGCTACCGTACAACACCCTACTTGATTATTATAACGCGATATTATCCCTGACGCCCGGGGGATGACTATGTTCCCGTCGAACGATGCTCTTTTTCGCGAATTCCCTTCGCGGGTCATTGACACTGAGATATCCTCATGTATTGTGACAATATTCTATTTTTTATCCTATTTCGCAGTCTTCTGCGTGATTTATATTAATTACATTAAATTGTGAATGGTATAAATTAATCTAAATACATATTACTCCCTCTGTCCTATAATACTCGATAGTTTTCGTTTCGTGGTCGCAACTTATCAAAATATATAGCTAAGTTTCAATACTATTTTTGTTATGAGTTTAATATTTTTGGAAAAATAAACTACTATTGAATAAAAATATACCAACTATTTTGTCAAAAAATTAATTTTAAAGAAACATATCCAGTAATATGGGACAAGAAAAAAGGAAAGAACTATCAAGTATTATGGGACACAGGGGGTATTATTTAAAAAATATAATTATTTTATTGGAGACACTTTTGAGAATAACAGGTGATACATTATTTAGATAACGAATTAGGGAATCAAAAATAAGAATGGAAGGTGCTTGTAACGAGATACTACAACAGCCGGATGCGAATCATCCCCTAGGGATGATCCCTTCGCGAAGATCCAAATTGCAGATAGTCACGGACACCTAAGCCACGGTTCGATTTAATTTCATAACTGCGAACGGGATCGGGACCACCCAGCGGTTTTCACGTCGTAAAACATACGTCGTGACGCCTGCGAGTCCTTCGCTGATCGTAAGCGATTTCACCGTGACGGAGATTAATTCGAGAGGGGTGTGGAAAGGTACCCATTACACACAATGTTGGGACTGTTACGGCGAATTAAAAGATGGAAAATAAGCGAGGGGTGTATCATCGTTCGTTCAACGGAGACACATGAATTTTGCTTTGCCAACAAACCTATTCTCAATTAATCACACTTACAACAACAATAAAAAAAATCTGTACGTGAACCAAGATTCTCTTTCCCATTCCATAGAAATCGTTTACCAATCCCATAGTTCTTTATTTCCGCGCAAATAAACTCTACCAAATCGCAATTGCGTTTCCACCTACGCGGCCCGATAGCAGATCAAAGACCTGCACCTGAGTCACCTGCACGTGCACGGAAGACACGATCGGAAATGAAAACAACAAACCCGAAACTATATACTTTTCTATAGATCTATACTACTATCGATCCACCCCGTCATGTCCGATTTTTAAGAATCTTTTTCCCTTTAAAACTTTAATGATTTTTCCGATTAATTATCATTCTACCTGGGAGTTTACCTGTTCGCGATTATCGTCATGGGGTCTAATCCCGTGACCCGCAGATTTCTGCGACACATAGATCACTTATGTTTCGTATACTACAGACACACGCTGCACTTTCCATAGATCTATACTACTATCGATCCACCCCATTTTATCGATCCACCCCATTTTCCAGAATCTTTTTCCCTTTAATCACGATTTCCCCTATTAATTATCATTCTACCTGGGAGTTTACCTGTTCGCGATTATCATCGTGACCCGCGGATGTGTGCGACACATAGACCACCTACGTTTCGCATATTACAGACACACGCTACACTTTCCATAGATCTATACTACTATCGATCCACCCCATTTTCCAGAATCTTTTTCCCCTTAATCGCGATTTCCCCTATCAATTATCATTCTACTTCGGGGTTCACCTGTTCGCGATTATCGTCGTGACCCGCAGATATCTGCGACACATAGACCACCTATGTTTCGCATACTACAGACACACGCTACACTTTCCATAGATCTATACTACTATCGATCCACCCCATTTTCCAGAATCTTTTTCTCTTTAATCGTGATTTCCCCTATCAATTATCATTCTACCTCGGGGTTTACCTGTTCGCGATTATCGTCGTGACCCGCGGATGTGTGCGACACATAGACCACCTACGTTTCGCATACTGCAGACACAGGCTGCACCTGAGCCGTCGTGCACGTGCACGGAAGGACTCGGTTAATGTTGCAGTCGACGGTCGACAGCACCGTAGGCAGGGTAAAGGTGGAAGCAAGCAAGCAGGGTAGGGTGGCGAGAGAGAGAGTAGGGTTAGCCGAACAGCGTGTGCCAAGTGGATTACAGCGGTGTACACGGCCCTCCCACGAACCACGCCTCTCCACGTGCCACCACGTGCGCTCCGCACTGTCGATTTGCTCTCCTGCGCTGCCACGCTTTCCGTTCACCTCCACACCGCCCGGCTTCGTTCACCTCCGCGCGATTGCTCGTTTTTGGCGGCCGAAAGGGTTAGGCGTGGAAAAGTCACCGGGCGAATTAGAGGTTCGAAGTGGTGGCGAAGGTTTGGGATGGTTGGTTTGCGTTGGTTGGGGAGGGTAGGAAATGGTGTGTAGAAAGATAAAAATGTTATATGCAAAAGTTCTGATGAATGTTATGTAGAAAAACATAAGGTATTGTATACAAAAGTTCTAATGAATGTTATGTAGGAAAAGAAAAGTATTGTATACAAAAGTTCTAATAAATGTTATGTAGGAAAACATAAGGTATTGTATACAAAAGTTCTAATGAATGTTATATAGGAAAAGAAAAATATTGTATACAAAAGTTCTAGTAAATGTTATGTAGGAAAGCATAAGATATTATATATAAAAGTTCTAATAAATGTTATATAGAAACACAAAGATGTTCTCTACAATAGTATATAGAAAAATAAAAATAGTGTACAAAAGGGTAGGGAACACTATGTATAGATGAACTATGAGGAAACCGTGTAGGATAGAAAGGAAATAATATAATTAATGATTAGAAGAGTAGGTAGAGCGAGACAGGATCGTTAAGGAAACACTGTAATAGATTGTCGGTATAAGGAATCCGAACAATTTGCCACGTGCTTGTTCGGGTCGCGCAGGATTGCCGCGCTTCGTTTGTACTTGTTTGCGAATTACCGTGGAATGGATTATTTGAGAACCTCACCCAACGCGGTACATCCGCGTTGCCGCCGGAGAAAGGCACATTGTTGCTGGTTTACTCGGTAAATAAGAGGATTCTTTTGTTATGCAAATAACGCTACCGATTTTACTGCCACGCGATTTAAGGGCTACCATTGCGCTCCGTGTAAATGTGTTTTCGGGCGGAAAGTTTCGAATTCCGACTATCGGATAACCGAAGCGAGTTACAGTTATTCTGCTTGTATCGCGTTCACGAAGAAATCTTAACCCTTTGAATTTACACACTGCTCGCGATGGAATGGAAAGAAGCTTGGAGAATTAAGGAAATGGAAGGGTAACGATGTTTGGTGTTGTAGAGATGGATTGAAGTGTCTAATCCAATTTAAATGAAAATTTAACAAACAAGTGGAAAATGAAAATCAAAGAAGTGGTTTAAATGAGAAATTTCATTTGGAAAGTTCTGATAAAGATCGATGTTTCTAAAGTTGTATACGTTGTGGCGAGAAACATAAAAAAATTGTCACGTCTGACGTTCATTTGAATGTCATTTTAGTCAATTTTAGAAATATCGATCTGACACTCGTACTATTCTATTCCGCATGAAATTCTGCATGGAGTACACGAGAAATTATATATTTCCACGCTGATTCGACGTTCCGCTAAATTCGAACGTAGCAAATCAGGATTTTTTTAGATTTTCACCCTGCAACTGTTTTTTTTTCAATCTGTAAATACGATCGATTCAGCGAAAAGTTTTCCAAAACGTTAATACACACTATATACATATACACACATAAAACTCGGCAAAACTATTTATTCCCACGGTGGCGCGTATGAATTTTCCATCCCCACCGTTTTCATCCGTACAACAAACCTACTCGCGGTATGACGTCACGGTTCCAACATCGCGCCACGTTTAAATACTATATTAGACACATTCAATTCCAATAATTTCCCGGCTAATTGCGGCTAACGATCCTCATCGTCGCGCGCGTTTTCTCTACCGCGAGGTTTTACGCTGCGCCGCGACGATAATTGATATCCTTTATGAATAATTCATCATATCGACAAGTTCCTTTCTACGCACTCTTCGACGAGGAAAAAAGAAAACCGACACGTAGACGTACATACATACATAACGTACACCCGAAGTGAGGTGTATACGTATAGAAGTGCTATTTACAGACAAGACTTTCCTTCGCGTCGTTACCTTCGCGCCTCGAACGTCATATTGCCGATCAATTGACTCGTCTCATATGCAGGCACACCTAACGTCACCCGTCAAGTGGTGGGTGCGCGTGCGTGCGTGAGAGAAAGTGGGACCTGCGATCGCCTCTCGGTGTCATATGTACGAACACATAATCACTGGACGAGAGGAGGATACATATTCGTCGATTTTTTAAAGCTTCGCCTCGCTCGATTCGCCCACGCGACCCACTCGCCAGACGTCCCCGAACGATCATAATTAACCCTTTCACTGCTAAGTAGAGACAACTCGCCTCCTGTTTCGAGAGTACTCTCGTCCGATTACCAGTTTTGCGAGTGTTGTGATGTAAATTCGCAAATTTGGTTTCACTTTTTTTTTTCCGGTGGAGTATCTTGGGTTGAAACTTTGGTGATATGTATTTATGGAAATATCGTATTGTATCGGAGGAACGATTTGAAAAGACTCGATTATCGTTTAGGATATTTATTTAGATGGTTAGTAAGTTTCCAGGGTAATTACGTTTAATAGTTTTAGTGAAACGAACTGATTTTATGGTTGATTGGTTGATGAGACGTTTTAGGTAGGGATAATTTGATTAATAAATGTGTCAGCTAAGAATGGGGTTTCGTTGGGATCAACATCTATTGCTTTATTAAACGGTGGGTTGTGTACGATGTTTGATTAGAAGTAATTAAATGAACCTGTCTGAACGTAATTGCGTCTTGTTTCGTACGGAGAATCGAAATAAATGAGTTTCAATTAGCCCGTTAATCTTCGACCGCCCTTTCGTAATAAAATAAAAAGTTACTTAAGCATTTTGAAAGTTCTACAGGCAGGGTGTATATATGTATTGTATTGTATGTACATCTGGTATAAAACTAGAACGGTGTAAAACCGCGCGCGGCTTTCTCTTTCATGAAATTTAGCAAAAGATTAATGATATTGTAATTACACGACTACCTTCGGCAACCACACAGTTCCTTAGTCATCACCAGTATCGCGATTACAACGACCATTTCACGAGGATGCTGACATATTATTTACCGTCACTTATCGTCATTCTCGACTGTCATTAGCAGTCTATTCACCGTGCCTGTTAACAGGATCGAATTAACACCACCGACGAAACACCTGGAAGAAACTTTACCACGTTCAAAAAAAAAACGAATGAAAAGAAACAGATAGCAGAAAAAAACAACGAATCAAAAACCATGTGTAACCAAATAAAAAATAGTAACCATTCACCCTAATCAAAATCCTCCCACGCATCGTCACACCTACACTACGTTACGTTAAGTGTGTTTGACGACTATATCCGTCATACGAAAATTATATTACTTTTTAATATTTATATCGTAATATAGGTGAAAATCAAGATATATTCGCAAATTTTAATATGTTTAGAATGTTTAGAGGTCAATGTAAATAATTTAAGATGGGATTCTTGTATCCATAATTTCCTAACGTTATCATTAATGTTATCATTAGGAAATTAACCTAATCTAACCTAATGTTATCATTAGGAAATGATCATTATATTGATTCCCGCGACACACAGCTGCACGTTCTCCAAAAAGGTCGCCACACTTAACCGGTTAATTAAAAATAAATAAATAAAAAAAAAGTTAAATCTCTCAAAGACAATTCATCCACCCGTCCCGTAAAACAAATACTTAATTCATTCTCCGCTCCAAACACCCATTTCTCGCGGGTTTGACCTGACCGTTAAGGATCCTCCAGCGAAACGGGAATACAAAAGGCAACGGGTTAGAGTGCGGTGTCGAACGAGGTGAAAGAAAGAGGTTCGCCGCGCACAGCGTGTCGGTGAAGGAGTCGAAGGAGAAAGAAAGAGTGAACGAGAGGCAGAAGAACGAGGATACGGAGTGCCGCTTGCGACACGCAGGCTCGAGCAGCCTGGCTGATAGGTAGGTAGGTATATCGCCCCCTGACCCCGAAGAACTACCGTGAGACCGGCTTAGCTCCGGCTAAAGGAGCACTCTCCTTTGCTCTCCCGACGTTGCACCGCGTATGCACACACCGTGTGCATACCTATGTACAATACATAGATACATACACACATATGTGTATAGATACATAGATACATAGATACGTAGAGAGTGTGTGGAAACGGCGCAAGGCGCCGTGGAATAAAGAGGTGGGAAGGATACGTGACGTGACACGACGACGACGAAAGAAGAAGAAGAAGAAAAAGATGATGATGAAGATGAAGAAGAAGAAGGGAGAAAGAGGAGAAGGGAACGACACGAAGGATGTGACTCGTGGGTGCAGCTGCAATGCGGCTCAACTGCATTCAGTGGCACACAGGATGCACCCGAGAGAGGCTTTTCGATGGCACGCGAGGATTATCCTGTTCGGATAAAAAAAAATTGAGGGAAAAGGAAAGAAATCATCGTTGGTAGAGATTTCGTAATGTGGTGGATAGATGAGTTATGATGTAAAGTGTAGACTATGGTGGAAAAGTTCGATTGAGATTAGGTTGAAAGAGATGGTTAGGATTTATTTATTTTTTCAGGGTAGAGTCCTGTTCGGATAAAAAAATTGAGGGAAAAGGAAAGAAATCATCGTTGGTAGAGATTTCGTAATGTGGTGGATAGATGAGTTATTATGTAAAGTGTAGACCATGGTGGAAAAGTTCGATTGAGAATAGGTTGAAAGAGATGGTTAGGATTTATTTATTTTTTCAGGGTAGAGTCCTGTTCGGATAAAAAAATTGAGGGAAAAGGAAACAAATCATCGTTGGTAGGGATTTCGTAATGTGGTGGATAGATGAGTTATGATGTAAAGTGTAGACTATGGTGGAAAAGTTCGATTGAGATTAGGTTGAAAGAGATGGTTAGGATTTATTTGTTTTTTCCAGGGTAGAAAAGAAAGTTTCTTTCGATTGTTCGAGATAAATTGGGAAAAGAGAGAATGAAATTATAATGTGTATAGGTAAATCCTTTGGTGTGGATGCCGCGATGGTAAAAATATGCGTTCTCATGGAGTTTAATGACTTTTGAATATCCCAGATTGCTAATCGTAGGATAGGAGAAAGTATCTGCAACGTTTTATTTCGCGTCGATATAATGAACCGTAGGTAAGGTTTACTTCCTGGAGCTTCGAGATGTCTCGAATCGCCTTGCGATTAAAATAAAAACCCAACCGAGCGTACATTTGAGGCTTACTTAATATATAACATACCCAATACAGAGAGTACGAGGATAACGACAATATTATTATCGACGCTATTAAAACGCGACACCCTGTACATCATGGCGAAAGTCTAGGCATAAATCTTTTGCCGCGAAAAAAAAATCGAAGTTCGCCGGTGTAAAACGTGTGGCACGTTTTGCCAACACCGATATTCGGACGTTCGCGGAGAGTCGTAATTTATCGATGACCCGTAAACGAAAAATCATTGGGCTAAACCGACGCATAAATCACACCCTCGCGAAAGAAACACGCGAAATCGTTGCCACACGTTTGGAAACGTTCACGGGGAACGTGTCGGTTCTTCCAAACGGGAAATAAACGATTTTGTTCTGTAATCATCCGCGACGTGTAAACTCACGGCTTCTTGCTAATCCCTTGATAATCCATGATACTATGATGATTATCATCGTTCTTTCTCTCTCATTTAACTTGTCTTTTTTTGTTTACAACGAAACATGCAATTTCCAACTAAAAGAAGACAACTTTTTCCATCGGTCTAAAGTAATCATCCAGCATTCCTCGGACGAAAGAATAAGCAAATAGAAATCCGTTAAAGCCTCCCGTTTTCCATCGTTGCAATTATGCTTCTAGTAACACATCGGGTTGTGAAATTCGGCATAATTTCGTCATCGTACCGACGAACGGGAGAAAGGAGAAAGAACGACACGGACAAGAGAGAGAGAGAGAGAGAGACAGAAATAGAGAGGAAAAGAGAGATAGAGAAAGGGATCCAGCGGAGAAGTGGGCAGAGTAATGGCACCTGTTAAAAATCACTTTTAAATGCGCAGACGAGGAATCCACGTGTCGAAACGAATGGCGTATAATGGTGCAAGATGGCCGTATGAAACGGCTCCACCCACATCTTGATCTTCGCATGCGTGCCTCATATATCGATCCTCCGGTTTCCCTTCCGGAGAAACGTACCGAACGGCCCGCGGAGAGAAAAGAACAGAGAGAGAGAGAGAGAGAGTGAGAGAGGAAAGATAGAGAGAGGGACGATTTGCCAGAGCGTCGCGTAGTAACCACTGTAAAACGTGTGTCTCGACGGGCGTCGAGATCACCGCGTCGATCTGGGATTTTCCCCGATTTCCCCGCCTCCTGGAATTCGAATGTTTCCTCTCTGGAATGATGAGAATAAAAAGGAAAAAATAAAACCACAAATATCGCTCGTACCGCGAGCCTCGCGTTGGAACACGTAACAAGATTAACTGTTCGCGATCGAAGACGTAATTAAACCTGTCGCAACATCCGCGAAGTGGTACTCATTGTTCGCCGTGTCCGATCGGGTAGAAACTATTCAGCTACGAATTCAGGAAAGATCCTCCAACGTGATACCGCTTGATTTCCGTAAAGGAAACGTTTAAACGAAAATATATATGTATATGTTGTGTACGTGTGTACATGGATATAGATACATAAATAGAAACACACACACACACATGGGATACAGCGTAAGGTTGTTTTAAAACGTTGGATGATGGATGCAACGGTCATAGTAAAATACAGCTACATACATAGAAATGGGAAGGATAAGACGTTACCACTACTACCGTAGTGACGTAACATCCTGCAGGGAGCATTAATTGCATATTGCAATCATTGGATAATCAATCGCACCTGTACCGTAATGATACCTAAGTGAAACAAGTGAAAAAGATTTATACATATATATGTATACTATTCCTTGTCGTTCAAAATACGTACAATTATATGGTAATTACATAAACTCTTGGTAAAGTCGCCCGGTCACTTTCCGTTTGTTATATACATCGTTAACAAATGAAAAAAAAATTAATAAAATAACTAAATAAATCAGAAAATAACAGGTATAAACACTGAAATGAAACAACGAAGAAAATAAATTTAAAAAAAAAAAAATAATAAAATGAATTCCCGGTGTATGGTATATATTATTACGAGATGAACCGCGTAATTTCGTGCAAGGCAGACGTGTCGAGACGCACATCCCGCGATACGTGGTGGACAGTTATGCAAGAAGTCGCGTTCGGCGCGTCCGCTACGGCAGGTTCGACCGGTCTTAATTGCAATCGAGCTGTCCGACAACTTTGCCTTCGAAAACTAGTCGGTTTGGGCTAGAAACGGTCGCGAGACACGTCGACGGGGCTCCGTGGAATATTAATAAATTATTTTCTATCGGCACGTGTGAGCTACCGCATTTCATACCGCAGACCATACTATCAACCAGTCTGGAGAAACTAAAAAAAAAACATACACGCACACACACACACACACACACACAAAGTAGTCCATTTGCGTACCTAAATAGAAGGTTTACGATGGCAGACGAAAGAATGATTAGTAGCAATTAAACCACTCTTATAGTAAACCAGACAGTTTCCATATCAATACCATACACATACATATACGAATCTATCACATTGTATTTAAATATCCCCTCGTAAACTAATGTAAACGAACAGCAAAACTATATCTATCGCGTACGTATATACATGTATCTTTTAAAATGACTAAAAAAAAATAAGTATCATCGATAAAATCATGCAAAACAGGAAATATTTCAGAGTACATCCAACAAACCAGAACTTTATTATGTTATCGAATCATTCAGGGACGACTGCGATTTATTAAAATCTGATAAAACACCCTGTCTATCCGCTTATGCGTGCGATATACCGACGATTCTAAATAAAAAAAAAGAGAGAAAAAAAAAGTAGAAAATAATATTATAGCCGAGAGATCTCGACGAGACGGTAGTATAAACGTCAGGTATAACGTCTGTCGTCTATATATTATCATCGGTGGCGTCTCCTTTCCCCGTCGCAATGTGCGATACCGGTTGCCCGTTCCTCTCACTCTCGTCGACGGGCCACATAGTGTACCGATCACGATGATGACGACGATGATGGAACAGACGCACCCGACGGAGGGGAACCCGGGACACCGTTCTACGATTGTACATATGTAGATAGATAGATGGATAAATACATACGTACGTACGTACATACTTTCATCGAAATCGATGTAGGTAACGAATTTCAATCTTGCTACGCCACCTTGGAGAGATTTAATACCGTGAAACGCCGGAAGACGTATATGTATGTATACATATATACCGTGCGTGGGTTTTCTATTCAACGATGTATCGCATCACCGAAACCCGTAGGACAGGCATTTTATTACGGCAATTAATATTCACCGATTAACAATATCGATAGAAATCGACAACCGGTCGTATTCGTTAATTCTATTTAATTAAAATCGAACGTTTCCTTGTATCAATCTAGGAACTGTCTAATCACACGTGTATATGTCTTTTTGTGTGTATGTGTGTGTGTGTTCTTTTTTCCCTATTTCACCGGTGTATCTCTACGATACACATGTAATCGCTAATTGTCTAATAATCCAACCGGATTAAATTTCACGGCAACGACTTATGCGATAAGTGTACTCGAACAATGGCTGGAAACGCATCGGCTTACGCCGGCACGTGCAACCGTTTATCTCGCGCAAACGATCGCGTACAACGCGAAAGTTCCCCGGTGTAAATCGCCCCATCAATTACGCGATCCGATAGAGCCCTAGTCGGGCAAAACTGTTGAACGACGTTGTATCAAACGTCAAAGTGTACATACATGTGTATACATATATACATAGACACTAGCGAAAGAAATACAAAGCCGCGGTTGTCGCGTCGCGACGACTTGAAAAAGTGCCGACGATCCCTATCAACGGCAATCAACACCGCGAGTGTTATAATCACGCTTCTATCATCCGTGTGTCTATCGTTCACCACGAAACTCGCAGACGTTACTTACCGGTAAGATTCATTAAAACTTTTTTTTTCATTTATTTGACATTTTTCGAAAGTATACCGCGCGACGTGTATATCTTAGATATACACGTAATCATTTCTAAGAAACGTCTTTGGAATCGTTTGCAACGGTTACATAATTTTAATAGCAACGATTTATTAATTAATTTCACTCGTAACCGGACGAGTGGTTTGATTTAATCGTTTTAAACGAACGTTTAACCGATTGATGGATCGTCATGGTGTTAACGAACGAATCCAACGAGGACGTAGACGAAACGAAACCCGCCATTGTATCCACGGATGTCAACGATGTTAAATCAACGAATATCCCCAGGAGACGACGTACCGACACAACGTAGACGTGGACACGTGCGGTTTTATACGAAGACGTGCTTGGCACCTTGCAGTCAGCTGCGCGAAGAGTCTGCAAACCGTTCGACACGTCGAAGAGAAAGGATTTACCGGGGTCACCGTAGTCTACGCGGCACGCCACGAAGGAGATAACCACCGACTAATAGGGTCACTTAGGGTAAAGTGTATATGTGTTCAATCAAAAAGAATCTTTGTCGGACAGGTTTCTTCACGGTGGTATTACCTACAACATCGATGATCTTCCGAGGAAACTTCGTGGGAAATGTTTGCAAGTATCATACCGTACGATCTGAGAAACTCTCAGGTAAAACGGTTGTATATAATATATATGTATATATATATATATCTATCTAACGAAGGGTAATATTATGAAATGATTTAAATAAATGATAATGAAATATTTCATTGTACGTTAATTAACGTGATTCGGATTGACGTATAGTTTACTAAACGATTCAACCCATTCCGGGTATATGTATATATAGGATCGATAGTAGAAAATAAATGTGTATTACCTAATTGGGTAATCCGGAATAGGATGAGATCTACAACAAGAAACCAAGGAAGAAATGTTGTGCGTGCGGTTCTAGCCTTTCTCAAATCGATCCTTGTATCTGCTTGTACGTACATACATACATACATATATAGATACATACTTGTCCGATGTCGCAAAAGCGGTAGCATCGATTCACTCGATTAAGCGATCAACCGATCGATTAAACGATCAGGTTTTTTCTAATCTTTATCGGGTGGAATCGAAACACCGCCGCCTCTTACATACCGTAATCGACGTCACCGACGCTTTTTTTGTTCGAACGTGTTAAAACCGTGCTACGTAAACGCGTTCACCGGTTACATGACGGTTAGAGGATAAATATGATAATACTGTCTGGAAAGTGACCAAACGCGGAATGAACGCTAATCGACCGACATCGTAATCAACATATTACTAATACAATTTCCTATGCGGCTCTATTACGTGATTATAGACTATCTATACAATGTAATATATTATATTGTACACATATACACGTACATATCTATTCTAATCAATATCACATTGCGTATCAACCAAAATACCGAATATTAATCAAAAAAACGATAATCATCAGCAGAAATGCAAATCGACAGTTTATCAATTTTTTTTTCTCCATTACTATTATTACGTCACACCTTTCCCTTCTTCGTCCCGATAGTTTCTCTGCATCCATTAACGTACAACAATCGAAATCGCCTTTCACAATGCTATTTCGCGAGATCGCCTCCGCCGGATCGACTCGTCTGCCGGCGGGTTTCGCGTACCGTGGGCGAATTCGTGTGCGGAAATCGTTTCTGTCGTACGAACCAACGTACGTACGTGGAACAGGTAGACGTAATCCAACGAATATCGTAATAGGTACCCTAATCCCATCTAGCTTTCTACACCGCCCGCGGCGAGTTTGTTGCTCGCGCTCATGAAACGCCTGCCGTATGGCGAGCGATTCGCTCGCACACGACATGCCAGATACACGAGCACCATGGGCCGAACATTTCCCATGGATTGTTCGAGCTCGTTGTTTCTCCTCCACACAGACATCACTTTATCGCCCCCCACCCGCGCACGCATCTCTTCATACATATTCATGCTGCCGCGGCTCGTACTGTACGTACATTTCGAGTGAATCAAGATGCGCCGATGCGAGCCCGCCAATCGAAAGTACCGTTTCGCACTTTCTTCCGTCTTGTTCTCGCGCGGCCGATTTGGTAACCGGAAGTCTCGAACGATCGTTTCGTCCTTTTTTTTTTTTTTTGGTCTCTATATGCGGCTGGATTTTGATCCGTTGCGGATAGATTGGAATAGGATAGAATTATGTTCGATATTTGACGCGTTTGTTAACGGTAGAACGATAGAGGATTGATTGGATAAATTGAAAAACATTGAAACAAAGAAATAAAGAGGGATTGTAAATTGATTAGTTTAATTATTTATATATAGAGATATGGTTCTGAAGAATTTTGGAAATCGTAATGTTTTAAATTTGGGCGGGACTGCCTTGGTCGTTCTAATGTTAAAATTGATATTATTGTATATGTAGGGTGAGATGGCAAAGTTTAGTTGTGATAATTTAGTAATTTATCATATTTCTATTTTTCAGATTTTTGGAAAATTCGTTGTTGCATAGGAATTTGTTTTAGTTAGTAGAAAGATATTATCATATTTCTATTTAGGAGATTTAAAAAAAATTACTTATTGAATAGGAATTTGTTCTAGTTAATCGATAGACAATTTTTCGAGGGAATTTTTCAAATAAACTGTCTGTTGCGCTGTTAAACGGTATTCGTCGCGTATAAGTGGGATTGAAAAATTCACTCGTGGCGTGGCTCGACCACGAACGAGGTAACGAGATATTAAACGTTCGCAACCTCTCGAGCATGTTTGCTCACGTAACTCGCACTAATGATACGTTAAATCGCCACGAGGGAGTAATTGCTGGGACGCTGATCGTATATGCGCTGAAGTAAGTGGCAACACGTACACAACCGCTACGCGATACGGTTCGCTATACTACGTACGAGTGTGTTATCCTTATTACCGCGGTATAGGGTGATATTAACGCGGAATGGAAAAGACAATCGCTCGTCAGAATGCAGACAGGGCGTCTGTTCCGCGGCGCGAATTCTTCCGGCAACGTTCTTAACGCGATAAGTGTTAAGTCAATAATAGTTCGTGCGGCGATAGACAAATAACAATCGCGGTAATAATTGCGTGAAAATGCGGCACACGTGGGGCCCGTACATTGTTGCGTGACGTACGTGACGGACATCGGTAATGTACACCACTTCACATCGTGATTCGTTTATAGTGCAACGAATCATACCACTCTCAACGTTTTATTAGAAATCAAGCTGAGTTTCATTAAAAAGAACAAAAATTTAATAATGAAACGTGTAAGTCAAATTCTCCCGTATGTGTTCCGTGGTAATTTTCACACACTTGAAACGTACAACTTTGTTAGTAGATGAACGGTGAGTAGAATGTAGACAGTCTGTCTGTCTACTAATGGTATGAACCTACTGACACGATCGCAACGCGATAACCGCAACTCGATAAAAGATCCGTGCATCGCCACGCAAATTATAGTCGCCGGCGCAATTATTGCGAAATCCAGCCAACACACGTGGGTAAACATTGTGGCCAGTTACACGCCACGGGCGTGAGAGACTCGGAGTTTTCATCCGCGAAACTTTCCCCCGGTGTTCCTATTATCGGATTTTTCGAATACCCGAACGCCCCCGATGAAACGCTCGTAATTGAACGTAAACCTTCTTATTACCTCTTGGTCAATTAATACATCAACGCGTTACCTTCGTTATTGGATTCGAATTTTTTTCCACAAACGATTCGCTTATTATCGTTTATCATCTCACATCTATCTCGTTGAAACCATTTCCTATCCTAATTACCCATTCCTACTCAACACGGTATGATAGTTTCCACGGGTATTACAATTAATGTACATAATACTTTTCGTGCTGTATTTTATTACGTATAGATTTAAACTTGGATATTATTTAGATTTGATGTGATTTAGAATCGATTTACGTATATAATTAAACTTTTATTAGATTTAATGTACCTAACAGTGATCATCTAATATGAAAAAATTACATCTGCAACGCCTCTGTTTTTTCTGTGTTGAACTGTATTGCTTCTTATGGCAATGGTTTGAAATTTTAATGACCGTGATAGCAGTAAGTACAACAAAAATCCGGATCTGAAGGGGTTAATCAGCCTACGTGCTATCGCTAATTATAAGTACATACCCTAACAGAGTGAAATAAACTATCGTACGTGTATACAATAAATGGACCGTTTATTTTGAAAGTAGTGTACTTAAGTCCATTTTTTTGTTTTTTTTTCTCTTTATAAATAAAAAGTTAACACCAAATTTAGTAGAAATAACGTGATATCTCTCTTTTTTTTAAATTGGATACTATTTTCTACACTACTTTACTACACTACTTTCAAAATAAACGGTCCACATTTCACGGGAATAATAATATGTCCTCCGTTTAAAATTCGATAGCAACCACGAAATAAAGTCACTGTTACGCGGATATTTGAAATTATCCCCAGGACAACAGGTAGATAGCAGTTCCTACCGGTATGTAACAGCGTTAGTCTGAAAGTGTGTATCGTAACGGAGTACACCATTTCCTTGGAAAGGACGTCGATCCTGTGGTCGATAGCCACGGTGAAAATGGAAACGGGCTGGCTAGAAGCGACAACGGGAACACCGCGCGGAGTCAATGGAGCGCAATAAGCAAAGTCGGAACCGGTTGCGATCCGTATAATTGCCGCGAGAGTAAATTTAGACGGGGCGAGGAACGGCCGTGCAATTCCGCCGCTGGAAACTGCGGTTGTCCATTTCTTTTTTTTTAAAGAAACTCCCGACGATCGAGAGCGAACGTTCGGCAAGTGCGAAGTGTCCGGAACGAACGAGATAACGAGGTGACACACGTGATCGGTGAAATCAGTCGTCATCTTTGTCGTACGGGTATGTAAACATTAATAAGGTAAAGAATAGAAAGAATGAGGATGTGATTAAAAAATGATAATGATAGAGAATAGTGTGTGTCTATTGTTTATCGATTCTAATTCGAGGAACGATAAGTTACAGAGTCGGATTTTTTAAAATTTCCTGGTGTGGAAAAATATTAAAATCGTAAAAGTGGAAGCTAGACTGCCCTTGGAGAAGGTTGTACGGGAGCTGACGACGAAAATCGATGGTGAAGCTGGTGGTGGGTTGTAGTATAAGATACGTGAACATAGTGAAATGGTTGAAGGTGAAGGACGAGAGTAGCAACCGAGTGATACAAATATTCAGTAATCGTCTTCGCTGATCGTCCTTGCACATTGTCGAGAAAAATCGATAGCGAAGTAACCCCCGGTTGGTAACGGCTGGTAAAAATGATAAAGTTAACGGTGTACGAAGGTTGCAGATAACGAGTGAACTGGAGAAAGAAAAAACAAAACAACACAAAAAAAAAGAATAAAAAAAAATCCGAACGATTAGAATATCATCGTGTGTATCTGTGTCATTCCGGTCGTCCGTCTGTTTTCGCTTCCAGGAAAATGGAAAAGTGTGCCGAATATGCAACCACGCTACCAGAAGAACCGTGTTCTAGAAATATATATTTCGAGAACGGTGAACCAGCGCAACTGGGACACCCCGTGAATTATAAAGCTTAACCGATTAATCTTTACCGACGTACCGACGTGCGACACAGCGAAATCAAATCAGGTAGCCAGTGACTGACCTTTGAAATTCATTCAGTAAAGCAAAACCGATCCGACTGCCATGTTTCTCCGATGTCGAGGCATCTTTTCGAGAAAAAGATATCGATTTCCACGTGATCGTTGCACCTGACAGGTACGCATCTAGTGCGAGCGATCCACGCTCATTAATCAACGGAATCGAAATGAATTAAGAAACGCAACGAGGCAGCTGTCAAACAATTTCGCGAAATATCAGACGATCCGCGAAAGAGTCGGTCGGCGGGAGTGATTAGCCTCGTTAATCAATTACAGCGCTGGCATTCGCGTTAATGAAGAAAATCAACGGTGTCGAAACCCGTCGCGCACGAGAACTGACTTGAACGACTTAATAAACACCGATTTACCACGTCAATTATAAAATTAGATTACTAATATCTCGTATCAGACCGTGATACAATTATTATTATCCTCCACCAATTATTATCATCATCATCTATCACACATCTCTGTTCACAATTAAATAAAATCTATTTACACCTCTGATTACATTCACAATTATACACGGACACTCGTTACCGGAATTCCGCGGACCAGCCAGTAGAAATCGTACATACATTACACTAGTCTATCTATACATATACATATACATATGTATACACACAATCTCCTAGATCATGACCCGCGCGTCGGAAAGAAAACGTTCGTCTGGAAACCGGGTATCGGAGAACCGCTTTCGGGGTCGATCTCATATCGATTTCGATTTCTCCTTGAAATTTCTCTACGCGGTGATCCCCCGGTCGCGGATCCATGAAACAGCGAGTGCAAGAGAGAAAGAGAAAGAGAAAGAGAGATATAAAGAGAGGGGGAAAGAAGAAAAAAAAAAAACGAGCACGAGAGGAAGGAAAGAGACAAGGTGGGACACGCGTGCGGTAGCGTGCACGTGTTAGTGCGTGCCGGCGCGACAACGTGGTAGATAGGATCTCTCTGGTTGGTATGCGCCGGAGCCGGGCAATACGCGACACCCATACCGTGGTCGGAAACGAGCTGCAGGTTCCGTGACCCCGAAACCGGGGATACGATCTCCGCTGATAATATAAACCTGGTAGGAAAAGCATGAGTTCGATCGGCCACCGTACGAAACGGTCCCACTCTAATTGGCCGATAGGCATCGTATACGATTAGAGAATATTAACTGCTTCATTTCTATACGATGTATATGTATACGTGGGAGATATATATATAATATGTATATCGTGGCCGAAGTATTTTAATTAAATGTATAGTATCTTAAATCTTCGGAAATTTATGTATCATATATGTAGAGATGTGTATTGTATATGTAAATATGTATGTGATTCTTCGAAAGTTTATACATAGAACTTTGTATATGTATACATATATAACTTTATATGTATATCATATACACAGAGGTGCATATTGTATTTCTAAATCTGTGTATGATTCTTCGAAACTTTATATACAAGTTTGTATAGGTATATATAAGTTTATATGTCGTATACGTGTAGATATACGATATCATATGCATATGTATAGGGTACATCTCTATATTATATTAAGATAAAGTGGGTTTAATTAAATTAGTTCGGTCACGCTGGTAATACTTTCGGTAGGATTTGTTCCTAGGATGCTGGATTATGATTGTATTTTCGTACACATGCCGATCGTTTCGAAATAAATGTAATTACCACGAGGAGGGAGGAAGGGAAGGTGGTCTCGGGGGGTTTTAATTAAAGCGTTCTTCGTTCTTGGTGGAAATAAACGTAAACTAATTAGTAGCTGTTTGGAAAGCGAGTATTTCATACCGCGACACTACCACCAGTCACCTACACCATGCTGCGGGGGCAAATTCTCTAGACTGGAAAGTAGGAATACCGGGAGTCGAGTTGAGATGCAGCGTTATAACGGGCGAACGCGATCATCAACTGAACCGCATCTAATTACCTCGAGATGATTATTAGTGGCTAAAGTGCACACTCTAAGTTCAAAGCGAGTGTTAATCACTTTAACCTCGTCCGTTAACTATCTATGTATACACATACCATAAAAGATATACCTTATACATATATTCATATATAAAATAATATATCTTTATAAACATAGTCAAATGAAAAAAAAAAATCTTTGAAAACTGCCAAAAATTAATCAAGATGAATTAGGTAATATGCGTTCGCAAAAAAATAAATAACAAAATGACCGGTATTTTTCGAGCTCCCGGAATATGGAAAATGAAACGCGAGTGATTCCGCGTGGTGGATAGTAAGAGGATTCTCGTTCGTACACGAATGGCGTAGCGTGCAACAAGCAAACGAATGATTTAGCCGCTTAGATCGAGGTCCGCATACCGAACGACTGTGACCGACTCAGGACGGATCGAGACCCCGTTGGGCCTCGAGGCCTCAAGGCCGTCGAGCTCGTAAAGTCAATTCGTGCCTCTCCCTCGTATCGCGGGACGGATTTTCATAATGAGAGACGAAGATGAAAAGTATTGACAGGCATCGCGTAACCTGCTGCAAGTACACATAGATACATACATACAGGGTGTAACAGAAATTCTGGGACACTTGGGCTTTATGGATAGAACGCATAAAAATAAGAAAAAAAAGTCTTATAAGTCGAGGGCGCAGCTCACCCCCTACGGAGATACAACCCCTTTTGTAAAAAATGTTTAAAAAATTATATCTCCGAAACGGTAAGTCGTAGAAAAGTGATTTTGATTGCGATATAACCGGAAAAGATCAAAGTTTAATAAAAAAAATGTAGCCGCTGCGATTACTACCGTTAAGTTGCATTTATTCTTGTTAATAAAAAACAAATGTAATTATTTCTATGTTAGCGGCTGTTTATCACCTCGAGAAAAATGTGGATAATGCATCGGGACTTGCTTTGCGAAGACAGTAAAAAAAAAATTAATATTATTATAAATTATAGGTGCTAAAATTAGTAGTTTAACGCCCGCCGCGAAGACGCCTGCCGATATGCAGCCTCCGACACGTCAGATTGGTGATGTCTAGTTCTACTGACTACGTTTGACCTACTTTTTACATGTGGTACGGACTCGCCCTGTGCCTACGGCTGACCTACATCTTACATATGGCACCGACATGTCCTGTGATTTACACTAAAAAATGTATTACGTATTCTATTACAGTATACATCTTACCTTTAAACGAATTGTTTAAAATTGGTGTCCGTTCACCTCGATAAATTTCCGCAATGGTTTCTTCATTGAACGCCGTACATTCGCATAAACTTCCTCCGGGTTATTATTAATTTTCGCACATCCATTTACAATGTGTTGCCGCAGCACATTCTCGTCAGGCACTGGCGATGAGTAAACAATATCGTTTTTAAATATCCCTACACAAAACAGTCCAAGATAGTTTTTGCGGGTTAAACACGCTGGTACAGAACACGGCCCCACCAAAAGATTGTTCACCATACCGCACCACATATTTACGCTAAATTGTCGTTGCATATTAACAAATAGTATTTGTTACAGCGCGCAAGGAGACACAGTTCTTTATTCTTAATCTTTTAAACGATATACAACATTCTCTCCGACTCGTTCTTACGACACTCACTGCAAAACGATCCTCTTTGTACTGAATTCGACAGTTACTGCACCAAAATCTCATCCGCTCCTTTACATTCATTCTCTCATTTGCACTTCGTTGTATCTCGCTCGCACTCATCCCTTACGAGTTGGTGGAGGCCTGTGAAGCGTCGAAGTCGACCAGGTTTCCCACGGAAAACACCCATGGCGGTCGGTTTCGCTTGCCTGCCAGAAATGAGTGAGCAAGTGTTCGCCAAATGTTAATTGTAGGGACAGAGCAGGTAAGGCAGGTTTATGGCAGGCGAGCGAAAGCGACCGAAGAGCGTCCACCACGGGGGTCTTCCGGTCGAATTTTCGGTAACGCTTCGCAGGCCTTCACCAACTCGTAAGGGATGAGTGCGAGCGAGATACAACGAAGTGCAAGTGAGAGAATGAATGTAAAGGAGCGGGTGAGATTTTGGTGCAGTTACTGTCGAATTCAGTACAAAGAGGATCGTTTTGCAGTGAGTGTCGTAAGAACGAGTCGGAGAGAATGTTGTAGATCGTTTAAAAGATTAAGAATAAAGAACTGTGTCTCCTTGCGCGCTGTAACAAATACTATTTGTTAATATGCAAAGACAATTTAGCGTAAATATGTGGTGCGGTATGGTGAACAATCTTTTGGTGGGACCGTGTTCTGTACCAGCGTGTTTAACCGGCAAAAACTATCTTGGACTGTTTTGTGTTGTTCTGTTTAAATGGATGTGCGAAAATTAATAATAACCCAGAGGAAGTTTATGCCAATGTACGGCGTTCAATGAAGAAACCATTGCGGAAATTTATCGAGGTGAACGGACACCAATTTTAAACAATTCGTTTAAAGGTAAGATGAATACTGTAATAGAATACGTAATACATTTTTTAGTGTAAATCACAGGACATGTCGGTGCCATATGTAAGATGTAGGTCAGCCGTAGGCACAGGGCGAGTCCGTACCACATGTAAAAAGTAGGTCAAACGTAGTCAGTAGAACTAGACATCACCAATCTGACGTGTCGGAGGCTGCATATCGGCAGGCGTCTTCGCGGCGGGCGTTAAACTACTAATTTTAGCACCTATAATTTATAATAATATTAATTTTTTTTTTACTGTCTTCGCAAAGCAAGTCCCGATGCATTATCCACATTTTTCTCGAGGTGATAAACAGCCGCTAACATAGAAATAATTACATTTGTTTTTTATTAACAGGAATAAATGCAACGTAACGGTAGTAATCGCAGCGGCTACATTTTTTTTATTAAACTTTGATCTTTTCCGGTTATATCGCAATCAAAATCACTTTTCTACGACTTACCGTTTCGGAGATATAATTTTTTAAACATTTTTTACAAAAGGGGTTGTATCTCCGTAGGGGGTGAGCTGCGCCCTCGACTTATAAGACTTTTTTTTCTTATTTTTATGCGTTCTATCCATAAAGCCCAAGTGTCCCAGAATTTCTGTTACACCCTGTATATATATATGTATCTCTGTTAAGATACATTTGGTATATTATGGGAATGACTGGTTAAATACAGAACGCTCCGGGTAACGTAACGTTCCGATCAGTCTCGATATGTGTTTCATTTAAATTAAAAGGAAATTGGCATGAGTTTCTCATGAGATAGAAAAAAAAAGTGTAACCCCTCGTTAGTTATGTCGAACTGTTCGATCAGATTTATCACCTGTTAGAATAACGAAGACCGATGCCCAAGAATACGTTCGTTTAGAAGTGTCACGTGTGTGTATATGGATCTGTATGTCTATATGTGGGTGTGTTTGTGTATGGATGCGTTTGTACAGGAGGTTACGCGGTATACATTCGGTGATATTGAATGTCAGAGAAGACGGTGTACAGCGATCGCTTTACGGAATACCTAAACGGTAATGATCGACTTGGCGAACGTCCAGGTATCGAGAACGCGTCGATTTCATTGTCTTTTCTTTCTTTCTATTTTTTGTTGTTGTTGTTATTGTTTCTTTCTTCGCCGTCGATTTCTTTCTTTCAATTCTTTCTTTCACCTGCCGTATCAGTTCCGCGGCGGGACCCGCTAATTTGTATCTGTTAAACAAGTTCCCGGTAATCGTTGCGGCGGTCGAAACAGACAGATTCACGAGAACGATACGTTTTCTCGTGTTTCGCACGACGTTTAAACCGGAGAAAAGTATAAAATGTGACGGGGGGGGGGGGGCTACGGTAAATTGGGATATGTGGCACGATTCTACGAAATTTATCTGATCAAAGTCGCTCGGGCAAATCAAGTAGCCAGACACACACACATTCTCCCCGTCGTCAGATCACGAAGCTGGAAGGAAAACAGAACGACAACACATCTGATAAAGCTGCATCGACACACCGCCGCCGCGGCCGAGTTTTGCCGCACGATCCATTGTGAAAGAGAGCCCGAACTCTCGATCGTTGAAAACGATCAAGCGCGAATGGAAAATATTGATACATACGCTCCGCATCGTATTTGACTAGCAACTAGAAAGAAGAAAAAAAACACACACACACACACACACACACACACAAATCAGTAACGATAAACGAATCGGGGTTAGATCGACCAACCGGAATCCGGCCACGAGATTCTGATAAAAAACTTCCGAAAGACTAAATCTCGCGATTTAACGTCACCTCGACCTTTCCCCTACACCTTGCCAAATTTCTCACCTATCTTTCTATCAATCCCTTACCCCTTACCGTGAAACTACACTAAAATATCTAATTGACAAGTATTACAATAATAAAAAAAATAATAATAATAATTAATTCAAAGATAATTGTCTTAATAGAAATGATAATATCCTATCCGTTAAACTGTGCTCCCCGATTTCCACCTGTTAAAATTCGAACGTTCAATATCCCACCGTTCTATCCCCTTTAACCGGCGGCCTTGCTCGCCCCCGTTAAACAGACACACGTACACACCTACGTGAACGATCACACTCGCATCCCCCCGGGTGTGGGTCGTCAACACACAGGCGAGCGACTTCGCCTCCGCCGCCCTCTCCTCGCACAGCTGCTTTTCTCCCCCTTCCGTTTCGCCGCCCACCATCTGACGTGACGTCATACTGCGACGTCGTCGATGACGTCACCGTTGTACCGCAGTTCCGTTCATCGATCGACGGACCTCCCCCATCGGCGTCCCCAGGGCCGGAGTATGAGGCAGTCGTCCCCCCTCCCTCTTTCCCTTCCCAACCCTTTTTCCCGTGGCCACGTTACCCCGAACTTCAAATACGATGACGAGCGAACAAAGAACACGACCAGGTGTAATTAAGTGTGTAACGGAATTTTTTTAATGACTATTGTTTTCTTTCAAGGGATGTTAGAAATTATAGGATTTGTCTGTGGAAATGATATATGCTTCGTGATTTATAACACTGGAGGGTGTCGTATAACGGAGATTGATTGTATAATGATGATTATATTGTAAAAAGTTTTTAAAATGTAAGATATAAATGTTTGTTTGGATCGTTAAGTAAATTTGTTTCGAGGGAAGTAACGCGTGAAACGTGGAAAGAGTTATTTCCGCGAGCGTTTCGAACGGTGTTGGAAGGAAGCACAGTTACTCGATTGTCCTTGAGTGATTCTATTAGCCCCCAACGCGACCGATTGCACTTTTAAAATCGTTATCCCGTCCGTTCTTTCAATCCGTTCTACGAGTTTGCGGAAAATCGATTGGAAAAGGAGAAATTGATATCTGACGATAATTATCGCGGATAAAATCGAAAGTTGACTTTCGACTTCGTGGATGTCGTTCGTCGCGAACAGACAACATTCCCCCGGTTAAATCGAATGCCCATTATCCTTACGACGATTAAGGATCTCGATAAATCAGCGTGGAAGGCGGGATGGAAACAGCAACGGAATTTATTACCGATATCGACAGAGGTTAATCAACAGCATTTGAAATAACTGTCCCGAGCATTCCCCGGCGAGGTCATCAGAAGAGGACGACAGCTTTTTTTTTGCATTAAACTTAAATGACGTGTCGCTTATGCACCTTAAACTCGTAGATTAACCTGATCCTTCTTTTTCTCCTTTTTTTTGTTCTACCATCTTTTAATGCACATTGTAGCGAGGGAAAAATAAAAGAAAAAAAAAAGCATAAGCAGTGTCGCGAAATAGGTCGTGCCGCGTGCAACAAATCGAGAAAACGACTGCATATAATTTACAGAACGGGTCGGTGAGGGAAAAAACGGGACTGTATTTCTTTCGTTTTTTTTTTGTTTTTAAAGTAAATTGTAAAATCAAGTATTTTATTGACCGTAGCCGAATGTTATCGAATTATTTCCCTGACAAAATCTGAACCTTCCCCTGGATGCACCAACAGAAAATATTTGATTTGTACGTTCGTTAAGCCAACCAGATTACTGCGTTGAATCAATACAGAGAGCTTCGTCAGTGCCACCAACTGGCTTACATATATCCCGATACTCCCGTTTCCAGAAAGGCTTGAAAATAGTTCGAATAGATTGAAATAATCTTCGTAATCCAACCACATCGAATCGTAAGAAAGATTCGAGTGTTCATTCATCGATATCGTTTACTTGAACTCGTTTTAATGATTTACTTTGGTAGACCGATCGTTCGCCAGGTACGAGACAATAAAAATTTTTTTTCTCCGTCAAAGATGAACTAGAAAAACTTTAAGTAGAAGCACGTGCATCGTAGACGACCGGCGCAGTTGCGATCTTTCTCCTCCCTCTACTTTTCTACCTCGTTGCATTTCTACTTGATGACATCACAGAAACTTACTCCGTTCGCAGTTCAAGGTGCTGTTAGATTTATAGCGGGAAAGTGAACGAAAGAACCCCGACACGCATATACATATATATACATATATATCGCTTTCGATCAATTCGCATCTATTTCGTCGTTGCTTACGCGAATCCGCACCGCGTATAAGTAACACCGAGTTTTCTGTTATTCCATTAAATTCCCGCGACGTCCGGCGTCGCCGTCGCCGTCGCCACCCGCCACCGTCGACTTATCGATACGATGAAAAATTCAAAAACGATCGATCGGTGTCCCACATCCTCCGTCGTTTTCCGTTCCCGGAACGGGAAACTTTGTTTTATTTTTGTTTCATCTCTCTCTCTCTCTCTCTCTCTCTCTCTTCCTCTCACTCTCCTCCTCACACCGTCAGCGGTCATTCACCAACACCGACGACGGTAATGGTGATATTTATGTTTCGCGACGATGCAAAAAGACCGAACGTCGCGGCACGCGTGCGATTCGTCGTCATAGGTCCGTTTTGGCACGAGATACGAGATTTACCCCCCTTCCATCCCTCTCCCCCTCTTTCGTTTCTACCACGAATTCGCGCGGCAACGTCACGCGGAACAGCGTCGCGACGCTCTCCAAACCCGAGCTTTGCCGCCTTCGTGCGCGCGTTAATTTTAGACACCACTGCCACGCCGACTATTACGCGAGCAACGATCAGGGTAATCTCGTTGTTACCATCATCACCCCTCCCCCAACCCCCTCTCCCCCTTCGAACACCCTGACGCGCCTTCGCACAGTGAATTTTCCTTCCTGGCGGGCTCGTTCGCCGACGCCGGTGTTTCCCGGAAATGATTGCGCGTCCGCGACACCTCCGCAAAAATCACCAACGCCACGTGACCGCCGCGTCTCAAGGTCACGTGGGAGAGACACGCCGATTTCCCTCGGGAAGTTGGAAAGCGTCCCCGTGAACGTAACTTGGAGTTTGTTTCGTTGATGGTTTGCGAAATGATTTTACAGTGGGATTTATTGCCATGAGTAAGGATAAGGTAAAGTTTTTTTTTTTTTTTTAATGGACGATGAATGAAATAGAGATACTAAGTACTTTGTGGTAGGGTTCGTTCGAGTTTGGTGAAAATGTTATTTAATGTCCGTGACGTTACCTCATTCCCGCCAGGTAGAACACTCGGACGAGCAGAGGGTCATTACGAAAGAATCGCGGCGAATGTTGTCCCGCGTGGCACGTGAAACTTCGAGAGATCTCACGTCAAAAAGAAAAAAAAAAACGTTACTCGTTTTGGTTTTTTCGTCCGTCGAAGGCACTCTCACACTACCGGTAAATTCTCTTTTTCTCGTTTAGTTTCGACTACCGCGGTACGTCGCGCGGTTCACTGCGTCATCCTTCGTACGTCGATTTCGTCGAGAAACGACACAACACCGAACGATCGGACGTTTACGAACCGTCGTCGACGGTGTTATAATTTGTTACAGATAGACAGATAGATAAATAGATAGAGAAACTACGTTGACGATAATCTCGTCACGTGGAAACGTGGAGAACGTATCCCGTTGACGATGGAAACGCGACACCGACGCTCAACA
Organism: Mimumesa dahlbomi; assembly: GCA_917499265.3. Classification (NCBI taxonomy): domain Eukaryota; kingdom Metazoa; phylum Arthropoda; class Insecta; order Hymenoptera; family Crabronidae; genus Mimumesa; species Mimumesa dahlbomi. The sequence continues at coordinate 6,313,742 of OU824124.1, forward strand.
CCGTCGTCAACGACGACGACGACGACGACGACGACGACGACGAAGAAAACGGCGAAGACGCCGACGAGGACGGCAGTGCATAACGCCCGAAATAGCGTCGTCCTTGGCGGTACGTGTGACGACGTCACACCGTCGGTCGGTCGATGACGGACGGGGGCGGCGTTGTGACGTCAGAGTTAATGCCGGAGTCTGCCACCGTCGGGACGCCACCGACGGCTCGGAGTTTGCGCGCGAAACCGCTGACCGTGCGTCAAGTTTGAATGAACTGCCTTTATGCGAGGGGGTTATACTTGCGCACTCCCCTGACGCCGTAATATTTCACCACGGGAAAATAGATCTGTTCGTTGGCTGATCGATTAGAAGATACTTTAGCATGTAAATTTAGCCGTAAGCATGGAATACGTCTTGACGTTTTCATATATGTATATTTTTGTTATTTCTCCCCTCCCTATGTCTATGGATCGTTGTTTTAATTACGTTACCTGTTACGTAGGATAAGAAAATTCCAGAGATAGATAGTTGAATAAATTGAAAATTAAAATGTACAGTTACCTATGTGTGATTATTAAATTTCATCGATATGTCATTTATTAATGTATTAGGAATATGATGGTATAAATATGTAGTTATAGGTATATGTATGTATCTATGTAAGGGAAGATAAATTTAAAACGTGTAAAATGACTTAACGATTTCCAGGTAACTAAGAACGTTAATTCTTCCGGTATTTCCATCGATCGGCCGGATGAGGCATAAAAAGAGAAATTATATCCACCGTCCCCGTCAAAACTCGCGCGGAATACGTTTCCGCAGTGAAATCTATTTCAGGTGAAACAAGGCCGTGCGTCAGCGAGTCGCGTTACACATTTTTACTTTGGTTCGCCCGAATTACCATAAACCTCTCAAGCATGCGGCCGCCACCGTCAAAACGACGGTTACATGCATCGCATATACTATGTATGTATATGTACAATGTATACCGCACAATGTCGGGCAACGTATTTCTTTTTTTTTGAAACCAAACACGATTACCATCGATCGCCGTTAATCAACCGTGCAAAAATATAACGAATTAAGTTCCTCGTATTTATAGCGTCACCGTCTGACTACTGACCCTTTCACTACTGGCACGCGCGGTTTTCTATGCATCAACGTCATTTATCGATTCTAAACTCATTATACGAGTCACAATCTCATTACGCGTTTCAAGTAATCTCGCCCGCACGTTGCCGCAGATTTATTTTCGTCGTTCCGTAATCAGATTTTCGGTTTTACTGCGGGGGTGTGTCTGATACTTTCTTACGGCCTATCGCTATTTACACGATTCCTATTCTATACGTATACATACATACATACATACATATATAAGCTTGACGTTGCACAGTACACCGTTATATAATCAAACATTCTTACGTATTTCATGTTTCGTATATATCGATGGCTATTGATTTCAATTAGTTGTAATCGTTACGAGTACTGGCGAGAGAACTCTCTTATGCTTTCATGCACGACGTTCGTGGAGTATGTTTATTATAGAATATACATTATATATATGTGTGTATGTGTATATTGTATACATATACACGATGAAAGTTTCATTTCGAGGATAACAACAGAAGCCATTACATAATTGAAGAAGTTCCTGCGGTATAGCATTTATGCAATATAAATCATCGATCCACCTATCTCATCCTTTTTCTACCTCCCCCTATCTCTTCACCCTTATTTCTTCGTGGTTCTTCCTCCCCACTTACGGTCCCAATTCTACTTATTTCCTCACGCAAAAAGATAGAAAAAAACACAGACACACACACACTGACAGTGACAAGGGTGTTTCGTTTTCCACGCGAAACCGCAACTTCATCAAAAACGTAACGGTACAACTGTGTATCGTTGCCAGCAACGATCTATCATCATAGATTTCCAATTCCGTTCCATCCAACCCCCCACCAACTTATCCCTCCACGTTACCGTTCCCTCGCGAAAAGTCATGAGTACGAAAAAAATAAAAAAAAAATAAATAAATGCTATATCCGTAAAAATGTTCGCGGAAAGCATGCAAGATACCGTATAATTTATTACCATCCCACCAATCAATAACGCAAACAAATAATCTGTTTCGTTATCACAGGTTTCTCCTGTTTGTTCCCTTCGTACCTCGGCGGAGGGGAGGGGTGGGAGAGAAGGGATGATTCACGAGCGCGTCGCGACGCCCGATCCTTTTCTGCATTCCCGAGATGTGTAACGCCGGGCACGGGGGTAGTTGTTGTTCGCGAATCAAAGCACCCGTCGTTCATCGTTCTAGCACGCCGAAAACGTGAAAAGTGTAACGGCACGTGACGCCAGCCTCCGTCTCTTCTTTAGTCTCTTTTGTGGCCCGGCCAAGCAGCCGCGGATCGTCCGCCTCGTACGTATATTTAGTTTGCCCAGTAAAACAATGCAATTGGCCTCTAGGAAGCGGTGCCCGTTCCGCGGGCACTCGCCGTCAAAATACTATGCAATTTTACTGTCCGGCAAAACCGTCCAAACTATTTTTCGTGTTCGTCCTCCTCTATCTCCTCCACATCCGCCTCGCCCTACCTGTGCATCTGTTATCGATTACTTGAATATTTAGAAAATTATCTATTTTTCAAACGAATCGGTTTTCCGTCTGTCACGGCAATCGTTTTCGCGGAGAAAAGTGTGCGCGCGATGGGGTAATAATAATCAGGGACACATGTATCGCTCGACGATGTACTTGTAATTACGGTATTAATAATTCCCGGCGATGTAATGAGCGAGGATGTGCATGATTTATCCGTATAAAAGATTCAACGTGAATTTTAAACGGGAATATACCTATGACAAGGGGGGGAAAACGAACCGTTTAATAAACTGTTGACTCGTAAGAATTCAGTAATTACAGCCGACCATGTTCAGACACTCGCACGAACTACTTAATCTACTTGCGTCCAAAGTCAGACAGTACTTAACTACTTGTACAGTGACGCTAGATGCATAATATACGACGAAACTAGTTTACCGGAGTCTCGAAACTATTACTTTAACAAAAAAAAAACAAAAGAAACTATAGAGAATATAATGCTCGTACTCTTAACCGACCAGGACGAAGTGTTTATTAAATTTTCAACACAAATAACACGGGTTACACGTTCGTGAGGGTGCTTTTGTTTCTCGATTGATAACATCTTCGTCGGTATCTCGTGTCGAAGGGGTGGGGGGTGGGGGGAATGTTTTTTTTTTTGTTTCTTCTATTTTTATTTCTATCCCCGATGAAGCATATATCGCAATTACATGCCCACGTAACGGTCGGAGTGACAAGCGATCAACTATCGATAGTGCAGCGCCTACTTAACGGTACTGCTGCGACACAACGAGGCATTTAATGCGCGGAAGTCATAAGCGCTGATTTACCATTGTCACGGCCGTTACTCTCGCAAACTCGACAATCGGTTTTCGCAATTCGACTGCGGCCGGTTCGCTACAATGCAGCAGAACCGGTGACCGCACCTGCACTCGGTACAAGTAGTTATATTTGTTCGTTCTCGTACTCTCTTCTTTCCTGCGGTCTCGTGCAGGCCAAGTATGTACGCGGAAAAGAAACGCCTTGCACTCGGCCGACTGCCAGACTATATTTACCTTAACGTGCCGATTACACCTGTAAAAAGTCCTAACGAAGCGACTACCGTCCGTGCCGAAGATACGTCTTTTATTTTTTAATTTTCGCGAAAAATAAAAGATCGGTATCTCTTCCAGTTGGTTCACGAAGATCGAATTCAAGAATCATTCGAACTACCGGTTAAGTCCAAGAAAATAATCGAGTTTGAATTATCGAACGGTGAGAAAAGTGACGAGAAATTTTAGGGAGGAAATTAATGTTTTGCTATTTAAAATACGATGGAGTGAATGACGATGACGATGATGACGGATATTCACGTGGTGCGAGTATGATAATCGATTTGGAAAAGAATTGAGAGAATATAAGAAATTTTCTGATTAATTACGAAACACGGATATCAATGAGGGATAAAAATTTGCTAAAATAATAAGTTGCCCGTTGCTCTGCTTAACGTAGGTTCACAGCCAATCGTAGACCCGCAATCTCCGGATCCTTTTCACCGTACAAATCGATTGGCTACGAATGAATATAAAGAGGGGCGGGTGGGGGGGGAGGGGGGGAATTCGTTCGTTCGCTGTATCATTCGCACCTCATCTCCTCCTTCTCTTTTACTCTCTCTTTGCACCTTTGCGAGGCATACCTATTAACCTTTCCCCGGAATTTTTAATTCCGGCCAGAACGCACGCGAATTCGTCGCATGCGCTATTGTCTTCGGGCCTTTTGTCGATTTGCGCCGGTCTAAAGGTCTCTATAACAATCGCCGGGATAGAAAAGACGAACGAAATTAAAGCGGAGGTACAAAATCACGACAGGGAAAATAAAACGGTCGACCGACGGGGCTATCTCGCGAATCTCAAAAATACAACTCGAATCGCAATGTAGTATTTGTATCATTTATTTTTACTTTCCACCGTGCCTGGAATAAAATCGAATTAATGCCGGCGAGCGTCGCTTAAAGTTGACACCTTTGAACATCGTTAGATCAGTGGGAAAATTTAATTATTGTCGAATAGAAATGGATATTTTTAAGCCGCCTATACGTCACAAGGATGACGTAAATACACCCCGACCGATATGTCAGGTTTTTCAACCTGACAAAATAACCGGACTTTTTGGTACAACCATGCTATACATATATTATCCGCGGCAGGACAGCAATTTTCTTTTTTTTTTTTTTTTAGTACCGAATTCATAACTAAAGTGATACTTGTCTCGTATGACTGACAATCGTAGAGTATCTCGAATAAACGTTAATTAATCTTTATTAAAGACACTGACATCGTTTTGACTCCGTGAAGATATCTAATTAAAGCCGAAAATCAAGCTAAAATATGACAGAAACAATTAAACGAAAATTTAATCGATCAGAGATCATCGAACAGATCCTCAGATATGTGACATCGATCGATCCATCTCCGTTATTACCATCATCATCATCATCATCATAATCATTCCGATCGTCACCACCACCATCACCACCACCACCATAACCGCAACCTGACAACCATCAGCCAGCATGTACAAATTCTTTCGTACACAACAAAAGACAGGACGGTCCGACAGGTCTTTCTTTCTTTTGCTTTGCTTTTGTTTGTTTGTTTTTGTTGTTTTTTTTTTGTTTTAAACTGACTTACACTTGTTCCAGTGATCATGGCGTTGCGCCGCGTGATGCTCGAGGTTCCGATGATGGTCATGATTGTTGTTGGTGTCCGCCGCAATGGTGACCTGGTGGTACGGCGTGTTCGGCAGATGGATCGTCGTCGATCGGTCACGCTGATCGTGATCCCGTTCGTGATCGTGATCGACAACTAGGTGTCTGCCGCTCGTGGCACGCTGGTGGGTCGTCGTCGCAGCACCAGCCGCAGCTTCCGTGGCTGTGTCCTCCACGGTACGCATCGCACGTACGATCAGCAGCACTCTCGCGCCTCGTTTTTGCTCGTTTCATTCACCGACAAGTCGGTAGTAAAGAAGAAAAAAAACCCGATAAACGACGCCCCCTCTGTCCTCTTAAATGTCCACCACGTTCGGACGATCGATGGCCGCGCCGATCGCGCCCATCCTACGATCGATCGTACACACACTCTCCGGGGGGGGTATCTTTTTTATTTTTATTTTTATTTATCTTTTGTTGTTGTTGTTATTGTTGTTGTCTCTCGTCTCCGTGTTCCGGCGTTATTTGCCTCTGGATCGCGAGAACCGCGCAGGCGCGCACGTGCGCGACCAGCAGACGAAAAATCAGATCGTGGCGAGTGTTAAAAGTACACGTGGGTACCGGGGGACCTGTCACCGTCTCACTCTATACTAATGAAAACGATGATTTATATAGATATTTATATGTATATGTTGAACAACGATCGATCGATCCGATCGTTAACGTACGAGAGTTTTTATTTCAATAGATACGAATGAAATTATCTTCATACGTATTATAGTTTCCGATTGCGATCAAAATTTTTCGTTATCGGCAAAAGTTCGTATCTGTCTCTTAACGACGGGACGCTATCGATAAGAATAACATCCCCCTTTCCGTGCGAAATGTTTCCGGCATCAAATGCGAATGGGTGGACGAGAGAGACGGTACAAATGACGGGTGAGAGTGGAATACAGGAGTAAAATAGAACCGGGAGAAACGTTTGGACGGCCAGAATTTCTCACGCGTCGTAAACACACGTATAACAGTCGCGGGAATGCGGAATGACAGCGACTGTGTCAATTATCGACAATAGAAACAGACAGATAAAAAATCCAACGAATCCCCGAAGGTAGTTAAAATAATGATAAAAAAAAATAACTAATCTCGGTAAAGAGGATAAACCAGAACGTACGTGCTCTACGATCCACCCGGAATACACACACACAACTCACCCCCACGTCACATGGAAACCTTCCTCTCGTATAAAACAAACAGTGATGACACACGTGTATCACCGACCTGCGAACGTTGTCGTAGGGCTCGACGAATCCTTCCGGAGAATGTCGTCGGAGGTCAGCGCTCCACCGAGGAGCCCGAAGATTTCTGCCCTGGGTACTCGCATGCAGATTCTTGATCCTTTCGCGACGATCCTTTGAATCTTTTCTTTTATCGTTCGCCCGTCACGACTAACGACATTGTCCTCGCTGTCTCTTCGTCGTTGTCCTCTTTAAAAATCCCTCTTAAAAGCTTCTCGTTCCGGGAGACAAGAGAAATCGAACGTAATCTTCCAGCAGTACGTCGATACCAAAGTCCCGAAAAAAAACGATCTCTCGGGATTCTTCTCAAGTCGATCGTACGACAGTTGAAACAGAAACAATCTTGTCCTTACGATCGTCCAGTGCCACGAGAGACACACCGGAAAGTCCCATACGCGGAACCACGCGCGTTTTGTAACCCGTTTTTATTTTTTTCTTCCTCCTCCTCTCTCTCTGTGTGTGTGTGTTGCCGGTGGTCACGCGAAAAACTCAAACACAAATGTCCTTGATACACCACCGTTCTCTCTCCGCCGAACGAGAAACAAATTTTCTTCCCTCACTTTGTATCTTCCTTTCCTTACTTATTTATCAATTCTATTCCTTTCTTCCTCAGTTTTTTCTTTTTATTTAATTCTCACTCTCTCTTTAACTTCGTCTGAACCTTTCGAATTACAACAAGAATTCCACCGATCGAACCTGTAACGGTTACGCGGTTTAAAAATTATCACCGTCGTCCGTTGAACGTGTGTCGCTCGTCGGGATAAATTATACGAAGAAATTACAAGTGAAATCCAAGAAAAAGCTTGTATGTTTGTATATATATACTTGAGAGAGAGAGAGCCAGGAGAGGAATGAGAGAGAGAGATAAGACAGAGAGAAAGAGAACGCGAATATTTTGTAAAGAAAGCGATACGCTCGCACGGGTGGCCGGCCGCCGCGTAACTGAGTCCGGATCGCGCGCGTTCCTCCGCTATATTAAAACCGTAGCGTGTGTAGCGACGGCGACGGCGGCGGTGGACGACGACGACGACGGCGGTGGCGGCGGCGGTGGCGGCGGCAAACGGCGAACGGCGAACGGCGCTAACGGTGACGTCACCCGCGGACGTCATACCCGGGACACACACGGCAGCAGCCGTGTCCGATCGATGGACCTGGCTGAAGTGAGCGCGTCCCCTATTGGCCCACGCGACTCGATGATGCTGCTACAGTGACGTCAACGTACCACCCACTTTTCACCCGACTCCCTCCTTGCTCCTCCCTCCCCCTCCCCCTACCATCGAAGAGTTCTATCCAACCCCCACGCAAAACCAACACGATATAACCAACCCGACCCGACCCAACGACGGCGGCACGCGGACCACCGTTGTAACCCCATTGGTTGAAGTGAGATAGATTATTGGTGGAACTCTCTTCTAGCTTTCTGCACTCTGTTGCCTTGCGATCGTTGTTTCTCTTTTATTCTATTTCTATCCCGTTCTTGGTGTATGTATGTACGTACTCCTTGATGTTCTCGTTCTTGTTTCTTGTTTTTTTTTTCTAATAGTTTACTGGTGGTTATGATGGTGTTGTTTTTGATCTTTTTTTTTTTTAATGTTTGTGTGTGTTTGTTTGTATCTTGTTCATTATCTTTGTTACCCTGTTAATAGAGATGGTTTACCGGTTCGCTTGTCACTCGTTCTTGCTTTTGAGAACGTTCTCGTCCTGTGAACCGCGCACTGGCGTCACGCATGTTTCCGACGGCCGGTTTTGAATTATCGATGAGGCAACGATAAAAAGAGACTGGAAGCTGATGCGGCTTATGTGTCGGCCGATGTACCGGGATATATCCTCGATGATGTCGTTTATTAACCCTCGGCCAGGGACGTATGCGTCGTTACGGTAGGTTCACGTGATGTAATCCGCTCGAACGACGGCGAGATAAGATCTTTCTGTATCTCGGTATTGGAATAATATAAGGTGGATGGGAATTAAAAAACGTGTACCACGCGCGATACGTTTTCGTGGTATTGTAATTGAACGTATTCGAGTTACCAAGTTCTCTTTTTTCTTTTTTATTCGTTGGTTCCTTTTTATGGACTGATGTAACTACTTTACGAGTGAGTATAGTAAGGTATATCCGCTCCGCAGGTGTTTATGAATGCATTTCTGTAACCGACGAGCATCGAGAATATTTCGGTGATGCAATTTTACACGGAATATTTTGTCTGATGTTTTCCTTATTTCCGTTATGTAACAGTCGCACAGTTTATTCGCGACGCAGTTAAAAATGAAGGTTAATAAACTCTTTATTTTCCTTTATCATTTTTTTCTCTCTCCCTCTCTCACACTCTGTCTACCATTTCCGATAAACATGCCAATGTTAATATACTAAAGTGGAAGGGGAAAAGAAATTCAATTCAATTATCATCGATTGTAAATGGCGCTGGGTCTCTATTCAAGTAGGGGAAAGTCGATACGAGGTTGCTTTAACATCAGTGCGCTAACGCGCGCTACGTTACGCGTAATTGTATCGTAAATGATGATACTTTATTCTTTATGGATATTGCGTGACGATGGACTAAATACCTCGGTGCTCGTTTTTGCGAGGCACGATAATATCGAAGAGAGAACGACGGTGTATACATATTCGCCACCGAGTGTTTCGCTTTTCCCGTTTCGCACGCGACGCGTCACTCAAAGATCACCCCTTTTACCGATCTAGAGTCCGATTTCCACTCTAATCAAAATTACCCCCTCATTTCACGTCAAAACTCGTTCATCGTGTATCCGTTGTGTTAACTAAACAATCCACCGCTGACCAATTATACCGTAACTCGTTAACCGATACACGTACATATGTATGTATTTATACATACACACGTATATCACAAAACCGTTCAGTAAATATACAACGAAAACAGACGTAAAACCGGCCCACATGTTTGGCATACTTGAGAACATAATTACCGGGATTAACAAATTTATCTATGTACATCCGTCACCGTTGAATCAACGTAAAACCATTCATCCATCCCGAACCCACGGGATTGACGCACAATTGCGTGGATAAATCCGAACGCGGAACTCCTCACGCTCCTTTTGCTAACCAGCCGGCGCTATAGAAATAATCTCCGATTAACTTCGTCTTCCCAGAAACTATACATACGTATTACGACGTCACGGTATCACCCTACCTGTAAACGTTTCATACCTACCCCACTGTGCCATCCCCTCCCGGTACATATTCTCGTTCCTATCTATAATATATGCTACCGGGTCAAACGATACACAGGCATACCAATGGGAATCGAACGTGAACCAACAAAGATAATATGAATCTATGTTAAAAACAACACCAAACAACAACAAATAAAAAGATAAATAGAAAGATAGAAAAATAAAAAAAAGAGACAAACATTGTACATGTCCCCATAATTATGAAACTGGTCCAAGTCAATTTTTAACAAATCTTAGATATTACATTTATTAAAGCTTTTTGAAACATTTATTAACAAATTATCAAGACTTTCATTTTTTTTCAAATATCCCCTTACACTACTTTCATAATTATGCCCCCACATGTGACACAGTTTCATAAAAAAAAAAAAAAAAAAAAAATAAACCTACGATTCACTGAGCCAAGGGGGAAGGGGTGCAGACGTCGCGCTCTATACTCTCTTCCGACAAACCACCACCTCTGCAACCTTCATTCATGCATCACCCGGACCACCCCCCGCACACCTCCCACCCGTCCCCCCCGGGTGTCCCTTCCCCCCCCGTTTCGAGCGTCCCCGGTGACTGGTGCACGCGTGGCAGAGCGGAGGCGTAAGCACGAGCCGACGTCGCCCCAGTTAACCACCCGTAAGACGAGCTCGCTTCGACACGTGACGAAACACGGACGCTCGTGTCGTGTCGGCCACCTGTGAAACGAGCAATGATCTGGAAGAGGCACCGGGAGAAGGATAAGGTCGTTCGATCGGTTCACGGAGCGGACTCTTTGCCGGGAAGTCACCTGCAACGAGATTCCCTTCTCCCCCCTTCCCAACCTCCTACTTTTCCTCCTCCCCCCCCTATGGTGGATTGATTAAATCTTAGGAATTCAAGGCACGTTGATTTATTTTAAATAAAACGACCCACGCTGCTCCCGTGACAGTGTTATGCAGAGATTTTTTTTAACAGAGCGTTTATTAAGAAAGAATTTTTAAATATTGGGTGATTTTGTGAGTGATAATAGGAGATTTCTTTTTGTTTTGATATGTTGTATGAGGTAATGTATGTGTGTATGTGTGTGTGTATGAATGGTGTTGTAGGAGGATCTTTGTGGATCTATGTAACGATTAATTCAATGAATCTAGTAGATCGGTAAGATTAATCGCGGTATTTAAACGGTTCGGCTATCAATCAACCGCACACTTCGGGCTGTTCGTGAAATATGAGGCTTTCCCGTGTGCCAGTCACCCGGGGGAAACGAACACTGATCTGGACTACTGGCCGGGAGAGGGTAAGGCCGTTCGATCGTTCCACGGGAACCGGAATCTTCCGGTGAGACGTTCGTAGACGAAGGTCGCCCTGGCTATCAAATACGCGACGGGGCAACGACGATTACAACGCGCATATAACGCCAAGGTGGAAACGTGATTTCGGGCGGATGAGTTTCGTCGGGCAATTGGTGAAGGAAAGAGAGAGACAGAGGAAAAAAAGGAAGAAAAAAAAAAGTTGTTTGCCTCGGCACGCTCCAGTGACACAGTGAGCCATACTGGTAGCAGAGACGAAATTTTTTGGAAATCCAAGGTAACTGATAAGGCAACCCGTTATTCAAATTTATACGCATCGAATACGAAGGATCTTTAATTTCAATAAAAAGCTACGGATAGATTTCGCAGATATTATTCTGTGTAAAAAAAAAAAAAAAGAAAAAAACGGCGTCGATCGATTCCAGAATCGTTAACGAAGGAAACGCTACAAATCGTCGTCGACGATATCGTGTTCCACGTCGTTAGAGATCGTCGGTTAATAATGTAACTTTTATTGTTATACCCTGTTGTTATTATCACTCGATAAACGGAAATTATTTACTCGTATTTTTTTTAATAAGCTCACTGGCGCTTTGTGCTACGTTCTCAAGATCGTTGTACCGTGTAACGTTTCAGAAGCAATGCGGCGCATAATTTTTTATTAGGTTGTGGGATGACCTTTCTCCCGTATTAATATGCGCTTCGACTGGAAAAGAACGATCAGGATGCCAGTGAACCTCTTCCGTCGCATCCCTCCCTGATCATATCGCTTTTCACTCTCGGCGTAGAATTCCCGTTACGCCTCGCAATATTGTGTTATATCGTATCCCCCCGTCGGATCGATTAGCATATTTTTTTTTATTTGCTCCTCTCCCCTGTCGTCGTTTTCTTTATTTTTTCTTTATTTCTCTATGCTTGCATCGATTCGACACGGTTGAAGACGATCCAACGTCGAGGAATCCCGTCATCCATCCAACGGACCGGTCCGACGCGATTTCGAAGGTCTGACGGGCGTTTTTTTTAGAAAGTAGCCTGCAATAAACGTCCCGCGAAACAGGATGAAGAAGAACCTGTCCCCGTGCGAAACAAGGCGAGAGTAGGGAGTCAAACGATGATTCGTCCCGAAGAAATGATTGTTCGCCTGGAGGACACTTCCCCCGCGTTCAATATTTAAAAAAAAAACATCCTCGAAAGTGATTATAGAGTGTTTTAAAATTTCCATTTCTTACGAAGGGGGGAGGGGGAATTAATTCGACTATCATCGGAACCTTCCAGAATGATGTACGATTATTATAAAATATCGTCGTCAGCAACTATACCGCGTTACAACGCGTTGCGTTAATAACACTTTAATCGGAAATTATACTATATAATGAAAGAATTTATTTTTTTTTTTAAACTCGCAACGTGTCGAAATTGCCGCGATCGTCGTAAATTCGAATTTCAGTGCGTTCCCTTTCCCGCGGACGAAATGTTGCAGGAAAAAGGATGTTGGAAGGAGAGCGAGGAGAGGAAAAAGACAAAAAAGGAGACGAGGTAGAAGGAGGAACCGGTTGCTGGCACGGGTTCTCCCGTAGTCAGGAAGAACCGGTGAGGGTGAGAGGCTTTGCCGCCGATATTACGCAACAGCCCGGGCCGCGAGTACGTCGGTTTTACACGACGAAAAGAGAGTGTCGCACGGATAGTCGTGCAACGAGAGTTTACGCACGTTTATGTACTATTTATAGACCAGCACGTTCACCTTTTACGCGGAGAAGATTGGCGAAATGGAGGAGAGAGAGAGAGAGAGAAGAGAATGAAAAAGCTTTTCTCACCCCGTAACGATAAATTATATAATAATAATGACAACGCTGGTACGTCGAACGTTTGTCTATTTGATAGTTGTTTAAATTATTATTTACATCGCGTTATTAGTTTTCATGGATTTTTTATGTTGTCTTTTTTTGTTGTCGACGAGGAAAATTATTTATCATACGGTGAAAATAATTACGTAGGGGTAAATCAAATTTATTATACGACAGTTGTTTCAACTCTTTCGTTATATCGTCGGTAGTTACGCAACGGTGTAATTGAGTTTTACCCCGGCGATCCTTCATTTATTTACAGGCACAATGGGAGAGTATCGCGTCGCGTTATACGCATCTCGGATGACGCGAAACGAGCGCGAAACGATCGTGTGACGAACATTTACGCACGTTGTACAAATACATGTGTAACGTCATGTAAATTCTGAAATTTCTATAACGAATATATTTAAAAGAAAAATAAAATAGCAAATTTTGAAAAATTAGACAGATTTTCTTGAAAGAATCATAGATTGGACAGTTCCCTTTGTTCATTAAGATGATAATAACATACATATATACATATACACGCGTGTATAAACGTAATTACAGCACACTGATGTAACGTAATTGCTTTTAATTACCAGTTAGGGGCGTTAATATTTTGTTTGCGAATAGTTGTAACATAGGTATTATATGTATATATACAGATAATTTTAATTACACGGGTCTTTTAATTACGGCAGAAGATATGCAGTTAATGAAGTCCCAGGCTATACAATTCCATGGCGTAGCATTCAATTGCCGCGGTATTACCAACACCGTTACCCGCATCGTCTAATTCGTATAAGTGTTCCCGCTCTTAAGTCAGTGGCAATAAACGTGTCTAACTGTATAAACTTCACTCGTTCTCCTTGTAATTTTTCTCGACCCTTCCCCCCCCCCCCCCACCCTCCCCACCGCCCTGTAGCATTATAAATCGTTGTTTAACTCCATCCTTCTCTGCCTACATAATATGAATGAAGACGTTAATAAAACACTGTCAAGTGTGTATCGAAGCTTAATAATGCCTTCATGCATTACCAGCGCGGCGTACTTTCATTTTCACCGCAAGTTCGATATTTCCCTTGTGTCATTTAAAGCGTGCGGTGAAGTCGCGTGGGTGGTAGTTCTTTAACAAAACCCGCACGTGGAACGGTGTTTAACGTTATTGTTACATATACGTTAATGTATATACACACACAATACATGTATGTATGTACCTATGTATATGCATAAAGCATCATACGACCGCACCGTCAAGGAAACGTACGAACGTCATGGAATCATTTCGCGAAACGGAAACCCGTTAACCGTTGGCATCGTGGGGCTTCGATTTCGGGGATTACCGACGTGAGAACGAAAATACATGAAAGCGATCAACGGTTCAAAGTCGTTACTACACTCGCCACTGGCTTCCATTGATTCACTTTGACCGTTTCATTCATGCTGACAGTTTGAATTAATTTCGTTCGTCGTTGTTACGCGGCATTCCGAACATGAAAAATTTCATCAAATACTTTCGATCCTATCGATCGAAAATCGTACCTTGTTTCATTTCCACTTACATTCATATTCTCTTTATCTCCCATATTTATCAATCTTTCGATAGTATATTTTACTATCCCCGAAATTTCCGTGTCATTCACGACAAATATTCTACACATATTTAATAACTCCAACCGTTACGTACTCTCCGCAACCGCGTGTCACGTGCACGCGTGTAAAAAAAAAAAAACACGCATACATCAACCAGATTTACTAGAGAGAATTTCTGCGATGACGTACCCAACAACCGTACGTCGAACTCGACGAACCGTCGCGGTAGTAGGTATGTAGTACATACATACTCAAAGCTCAAATTTATTTCTCGTTTATTGTGATTTCTCTGTGTGTATCGCCTACGTAATTCACCGGAGGGGCAACAGAAGTTGGCGAAGAAAGTCGCACGCATCCGTCGACGGACACCAAACACGACAACACACTTTTTGGCATCGCGGTTCACCAAGTGGTCGGTCCCAAAGACGTTCCTCCAGCTTCTTCATCTCTCTCTCTCTCTCTCTCTCTTTCTCTCTCTTTCTCTCTCACTGTCGATCATCTCTCCTCTTCCACCCCGTCTTCCTGTCTTTCTCTCCCTTTCTCTCTGCCCGGCTCTCTTTCTCTCTTTTTTTCCATCTTTCTTTCTCTCTCTCTCTCTCTCTCTCCTCCTCCTACCCGATAGATCGGAGAACGATGGGCGATTAGCGCCGCGTGTGAAAGGGAAAGCGAGCGGTCGGCTTCATGGAGGAGGACGATCGACCCGGCACACGGTTCGAAACGACTCTCTCCTCCGTACGTAATGTATTCGTCGTCTCTCCTGCGCCCACTCCTTTCTCTTTCTCTGTCTCTCCGCGCGGCCATCTGTCCGTCTCTTTATCCTTTTTAATTTTTTTTCTTCTTTTTAATACGCGTATATATATGTTTATGTATATCTGTGATATTTTTCTTTCCCTCCCCTCCACCCCGCCCCTCCGTTCGAAATATACGGTTGTGATAAAGATACGTATGCGCATGAAGTTTGGGATGATGGATTGATCCTGAAGTTCGGTGGAAATTTGTCTTTTTTTTTCGCGGTTTGATGTTTCTCTTTTGGGAAGCGACCGAAGATAGGTAAAGTAGGATGTGGGTCATGATTTATAGAGGAAAGCTTGGACCGTTATATGTATAGCTACTTCGCCGCGGCGAAGTACAGAGTCGCGAATATTTGACACGGTAACACATATAATATATATACATATACGTTTGTATATGTATAGTACATATATGTATATGTATTTATATACAGTATGTATACATACACATTTTTTTTACGGACACGTTCTCTCAAAAGTGTAGATGAAATTTCTATTTCGATACGTTCGGATCTTCCTCTCACTTTCTCTACGCTCCGCCGTGTGTCTTGTCACGGGATGTACTTTTTCTGATTGTATAAATGAAGAGATTTACGTGGAAATCGGTAATTTCTATACAGATAGATTCCTGCATATTTTTTTTACAAACGCCCGTCAAACGATCGTCTCCGATCGCGGTAACATAGAATTTGAAAAACGCTTGATATCACATACCTCCTAACCCTGTATCATCTATTTATATATATATATTTACATATGAACCCGTGTCTGTGTAGCGGTAAAAGCGTGATTACGCATATTGTTGCGGCACACGGTTTCTAGAATTCGCTGGCATTATCTGCCGCCGATGATCGATCCGATGATGCGAACACGCACCACAACGATTACACACGGACAATGAGAGACACACCGAGTGCGGAAAGACGTACATACATACACACACACACACACGCACGCACGCACTCACGCACTCCTTCTCAACCGTCCGTGGAAGAGATATAAGGATGCGAGCACGAGTTTCGCGCGTACATGCATCGCGCGATGCTGTGTTTCCGCGTTGCTATGCTAATGAGAGAGCGTCGGTACCGTCGAAGACCGAGGAACTATCCTTGGATGAACTTCGACCAACGAAGCCGGACGCAACTCGAGTTTCAAATTTATCGCTAATACCGCATCACCACCGGCACCATCGGTGCTCTGTTTCCGTTACCGGACATACAAACAGAGAGAGAGAGAGAGAGAATAGAATATAGAATATTACGTATAATTCGCGTTCTTGGGGCGACCCCTTTAAGAACGACGTGAATGACATAAAATACAAAGTATGATACAAAATAATCGAAATAAAATTCAAGTACAGAGCAAATTAAAACTAAACTAAACTAGATAATAACCTACGATGAAATTGACTGAAATGAGAAGTGAATTTTGGAAGTAACAGAAATGAGGATGACAGATGGGTGAGAAAATGACTAAAAGGCAGTGAACGTGAAGAATAAATGAAAATACATATAGATGAGAAAGAAAGAGAGTGACAAGTTGATCAATGAACTTAGAACTAACGCGACTTAACAACTAACAACAAACTTATATCGCAAACATGAGAACACAAGAAACAAAATAAAAATAGAGGAAGAGACATCTGCTAGACCAGAGAGAGTGAGAGATAGAGAGAGAGAGAGTAAGGATATTATGGATTTGTGTGTCACATCCTGTGTAATATAGATTAAATATTGGAACCCTCGATTCGAATGGTTATACGATATAAAAATATCGTGAATTTCATAGCGTTCACGAGACGATTACGGCAGTCGATATGAGACTCGGATTGTCTTATATTTAAAACCGTCGGGAGATGTGACTAAAAATATTTAAAGGTATTGTTTTAAATGCAATCATCTCTGAATATGAACTTTACACTCTGACTCTGGGAACGAATTAGCATTGATTAACACTAGAACTACCGAGGATTAATTCGGTATGTTTTAAAACGCTGGAAAACTGTGTTTGAAAGAAAGAAACAAAGGAGAATAGTAAATGGATCGATTTAATTATCTGCATATAGAAACATCGTTATTTAGTATTTTGGAAATCGCAGTGTTAGAAATTTAAAAGATTTTTATTAGAAACTCCGAACCAGTCATTTGGACTGCCTTGGTAATTCTAGTGTTAATAAAATAGAACAAAAGAAATATGTTAGTTAATATACACAACGATAATTAATACTATTGTATCTTCCACCTGAGTATATTCGTACGTACATACATACATACATACACACACACATGTGATTTTACCGAGATCTAACGGTCCCACTAAAGCTTTTAACCCACACCGCATCCAGTTCGACTTCCTCGACGTATATATTCGCGAGCAGTTAACATCGGACGTATAGGACGATTTTCTATCCAGAAAGCTGCTTCCCGGTCGCCGTCGTCGTCGTCGTCCTCGTCGGCAGCAGCAGCAGCAGCATCAGCAGCGCGGTCACGATTATAACGCCATATAGAGATTCGACGGCGAGTCGTGGGGTCACACGCGGGGTCGTCACCGGGTTGTACCCCCGTCGGATCGTATTCCCCACCTCCCGGTCTTACTGCGGCGTGATCCACGAGGAAGAAGATGGAAACGGATTCCCCACCCCGGCACCCTGTGGGAGAGTCGATATACGACCTGCAACGGGCACCGTCGTCGTCTCGATCTGTGCAAAGTCGTTAACGAGTCCCCTCGTTATCTTTCGTACGGTTATGTATGCATCTATGTATGTATGTATGTATACAGGGTGTAACAAAAATGCGGGGACCCGTTTTCAGAATCGATAGTACGCACCGAAAGATGAAAAGAAGGTCTCGAAGGTTTTGTCAAAAAACCATCCCCTATCGAGATATAACCCTTTTTGTAAAAAATTAAACAAAAAATTATATCTTCCAAATGGTACGTCATAGAGGAATGATTTTGATTTTAATATTACAGGGAGAGACTAAAGTTTACGAAAAAAATATCAGTGTCTACGGAAAGGAAGCCTTAGTGAGTGCCCTTAATTTTTCCCAAGTTGTTAAACACCTATTATGACATGGGTAATCGAAGTTGTTTGGATTAAACAAGAAATAATGTTATTTAACGGCAATAATCGCAGCAATTATATGTTTCTTTTATTAACTTTGATCTTCTCCGGTTATATTGCAATTAAAATCAATCCTCTACAATCTACCATTTCGGAGATATGATTTTTTACAAAATTTTTTACAAACGCCGTTATATCTCGATAGGGGGGTATTTTTTCGACAAAACTTTACCGACTTATTTTTTCATCTTTCGGTGCGTATTATCGATTCTGAAAAATGGTCCCCGCATTTCTGTTACACCCTGTACATACATACATCCATACAAACATACATACACGTGTGTGTCTACTACCTAGGTTGCCCGTCCGGGCAAACAGGAAGGCAGTGCGGATAGTAAAAGAGAGAAGAAAAGAAGGAGAAAGGAAGGAATCGTGAGCAGATGAAACCCGGGCGGGCAGCAGGAAAGAAAGAGAAAGATATAGTTGGACACGACGCTCGAGAGTACCGCGGGAAGGTCGTCCCCCATCAGCCTTCGAAGACACACAGGTACTTTCTCCCCGTAGTTTTTCGGTACCATCTTTTGCATGCTCCGATGTTACCACGACCAACTAACAACAAACACCTACCACTCCGTATCGGTCGTCGGGGTATATACCTATCTTTCCGTAATATACATACATGGATTGTACGGAATTGTTTATGTTACGGCTGGTCACTATTCGTCGCGACCGATGTAACTCAAGACGAGCGAGCGCCGGTACTTGTTTAGGTGGGTCAAGAGTCCAAGCGGCGAGAGAAACTACTACTATACTACTACTATACTTGTCGTTCGAGCAAAAATTACACGGTGCCTTTGAAATTTATCGTTACCGCGACGATACCGTTATTACCGATCTCGTTCCGCGATCTCGAGTGTCCGACTGTGCGGAAAGAACCGTGGAATTCCTCGATTAGATGACTTGGATACATTTATAGGGATTTACGTGAATATCAATAATGATATTAATCAAGAACGATTTTTCATTTACATATTATCAAACTTAAAGAATCATTTTTATATTCGGGGTGAAATTTCCTATGATACTTATATACATATACGAAGAATTGAATTGTCTATTTGATTCGTTTGTTACGTATATCTATAACGAAAGTTCGTTACATAAGGCATCGATTGAATTGTATTTCTAGGAATCGATATGAATCGATGAAAGTATTTTATTGTCTTCGGGGTGAGAGAGAGAGAGAGAGATAGAAAGAAAAGAGACCGCAGAAAGAAGAGTGGCGGAGGAGACTCGCGGAAAATATTATAGTCGTATAACTTAATTGCATCATACGATCCCGGCGTCGTCCCCGTCGAGTTTTAACCAAAGAAGGGTTTTAAGTTTCCGTTACGCCACCGTGTAATTTCGCTGATTTACGATCCTTTCGAGACTATCGCCCCTACGTTCGATCATCTGGCGGAGAACAAAAGGATCTTGCGACGCGAGCGAAACGGGCCCCGCTACCAGACGGGAAAACAGCAGAAAGCTGCGGACCCAGTCCGTTACTATATGTATGCTACGTATGTATGTATGTATAGCTGCGTGAAATCGCGAAGATATAGGTTTATCGTACACGGGAAAGAAGAAAAGGCACGATGGGATCTCGACTGTGAGTTTTGCCGGTGGTGACTCGCGGATGTACGTAATACGGGTTTCATCGTGTTTGACGGATGACTAATGCTGAACCGGCGCAACAAGCAACGGTTGAGCCGAGCCTACAAAGTCGTTAACAACTTTGCTTGGCCTTGGTCAGGAATGGTTAACGGGTTGAAAATTTTTCTAGATTCCGTATCTACTTCCTACTATCCACTATTGCGACTCCTGTACATGGTTTGTCATTGTCTTGCGAATGTTTATCTGACGACGAGTATATATTCATAATTGTCTAGAAGCTTTTTCTTATTTATTTTTAATGTAATTTAAGTATCATAGTGAATATCTTTTGTAAGTATTTTTTCCATGTACTTTTTCTTTTTTTTTTTTTTTTAAATTGTTGTAGATACGTTGGATATTAAATGAATTGGATATTGGTTGTCTATTAATGACGTTAAGGCTTCCGTATTTAATAGTGATTTTATACCGTTCATTAAGAGACCGGAAAATTTAAAATAGAAGTTACAACCTTATCCGCACGGGCAATGATATGTAACATTCCGTACCGCGCCGTCAGGATATTCCAACGCGTATTCTATTGGAATACACGCTGCGCGATTTCGCAACGAGCGTGTCAACGTTTATCGATTTAACGTATACATATAACAGCGTTTCAAATGTTCATGTCGCAAATAGTTCAAAGCGGGCCCCGGCGCGCACTAAGCCAGGCCGCGGAGTTTACTTACATTAAGTAATATTACTTACTACTCTTGCCAATTACTTACATTAAGTAATCGTAAAAGATTCCCCTGTACTGACTTCTGATCGTGCCGACGCAGAGACAAGCAGTAATTATGCGTTTACGAGGACGTACGTACCTACCACTTTCGCCTCTCTAATTACGACGGAAGATAATCTTTAGCCGTTTAGATTAGAATTTAATAGGACGAACAGGAAATTCATAGACGTTCGACTCATCGATTGTTAATCTTCCATACGTCCGCGGTAATACATCGAGTCAGGTCGTGACAGATAATTATTGTAAAATCACTGTTTATGTCTGCGATTATCAAACGAATGCATGTTATCACCGTACAGAGGAATGTGTTCACATATATATGTATATGTATTTAGCCCAGATATTACGTTGAATCGAGAAATAAAAGAATTATCAAAATTCTATGAACTCCGCCCCGTCCTATATCACCCTTGAACAAAAAAAAATGATTAATGTAGGAGTAGCAATAAATTAAGTCACGTAGGTCCCTATTCTTTTCGTACATTTCGTACAAGTACAGGTTATCAGATACACAAGATAACGAGTATGATAGCCATATATCATTAGTTTAATGTTCAGGCGTCACAAAGGAATTGGAATTACATAAACCCCCGGCACCGTGCAATAAATTATATTTTTCTGATCACGTGTTATATGTCGTTAACGCGGACCGATTCGTTTCTACTGTATTTTATTCTTTTTTTTCGCTTTTTCCACGAACCCTTTTTTAAGACCGTTCACCGTACAATTATACCGTTGACTTAGGTTCCATGGAACGCCGGCAACAGTTTCTCCTACGCTTCTGAAACACTCTCATCGCGGAGTCCTCGATCGGTTCTCTCCTTTTCTCCGGAATTAGGTATCCCCGGCGAATGGTGCACGACCTCGCTGTCCTGCACGTATAGGTCGTTTCACCTGTCACCTGCACAGAAACGAAAGAGAGAGGACGACCGCTCCGGGCGAAGAAGGAAAGGACGACGAACAGACACCCAGATCGACCGGAATCGCGGATGTCTATTAATGTATGTATGCATACATACATATATATATATACCTGGACCCGTTAGTCTCATCATTATCAAACACTCCCACGTGACACAGGATAATTATCAAAAATATTCATAACAATCCTGAAAGTTCACACAATTATATATACCTCTTTCTAAATAAATAAAATCATGTTTAATTTAATTAAAACGTTAATTTCAGACATACATTCCAAACACCTAAAAGTAGAATCGTATTTCCATGAAAAATGTGTTTAATTCAAAAACGTCATTAACACTAGAACGACTAATGTCAGTCAAAACGAGTGGTTCCGAAATTCTTCTAAGAACGGCTTAAACTTAAAACATTGTGATTCTAAAATTCTTCATAACCATATTTCTACGTGTAAATAATTAAACTGCTCAATTTACTATCCCTCTTTATTTCATTCTTTCAAACATATATTTATCCAATATTGTTCAATTTATCCAACTAATCCTCGCTCATTCTAGTGTTAAAACGATCCTTTCAAACTTACGTTCCAAACACCTCCAAATACAATCATAATTTCCCCGAAAAATGTGTTTAATAAACCTCACACATGACGATCCCACGTACATCATTATCGTGGCAATGATAATTCGCACGAAATCGAACAAGCATAAATGGAACGTATTTAAGCTCGCGTTCCGCGTTAAAGTTCGGCACGGTCGGGGGAAGGTTTATTCTCCGGTATTTCGATATCGTGTTCGCGAGGCTGCTTGCGTGGGACTGGGTGGAAGATCGCGGTGATTAATGGCGATTAAAGGGAGAAGGAGAGAGAAAGAGAGTCTCTCGGTATACGGCACGAGACCCGAGTGTGTGCAGAAACGGCTCTAGGAGCAACAACACCGCGCGTCGCACCCTTGCGTGGCCCGCAAAACGACTCTACGCGGTATGCGTATTGTATGGTAATACCGCCCGTGTACCTACTCCAATATTTATTCCCCGTCGTTATAACGCGCTTTTACTCCGTCCGACGCCATCTATCTTATCCAGCCGCTTCGGGCTCTTCTCCTTGATCTATAGATCCTAGTGTCTGTCTATGAGAACGTTTGCCAGGTTCCCCTCAAAAGATTTACATTTTCATTTTATTTCTATCCGCGATTGTTCTTTTATCTAAATTGATGGGGGAGTCGGTTGGTAATGTGGGAGAACGATGTTAGATAGAATTAAAAAAATCTTTTTTATCGAAAATGTATCGTCTTTGTTATTTGAAATTAACACTAAACCTAACGATAGTTTAGGTACATATTCTTATCGGAGCCGAAAAAATGATAACTTTTGCAATTGATTTCAGGTAGCAGTTAATTTGGCATAAAGATCTGTATTTTCTTTATGTTGATTAAAGAAATTAACGTTGAAAGCTATAACGTTGCATATAGGCACTTTAATAAAAAATTTGCAAACGGTCATTTGACTCACCTCGGTAGGTTTAGTGTTAATGAACTTTGAGAGCAAAATTAAAATTTCTTTATCTTATTCTAAGGTTCTTATTAGGTTGTTAGTTCATTTTCTAACCCTTTTGAATGTGTTTCGAAATACAGGGGCATATGGTGGGTGTATTATAACCTTCACCTGTGTGGGGGTAAAAAAAAGACACTGTACGGGCGTCAAAATAAATTCCGCAGGATTCGGTATGATCGTACGTATACGTGTACGTCATACGTTTAAAAGGCATTTTCCTCGGCCACCGTGCATCCCGGTGGAATTCTTACGATTCTCCGCGAGGCAAAAGAATGCATTATCGTCCATAAATGGTGTTCTGCATAAACACGTGTACGGGGCTGCGCCGAACGACGACGCATCCTCAAGAGTCTTGTAAAGTTATGCATATGTCGCAGCATGTAGCTGGCACGCATACTCTCGAAGACATGTTAGAAATGCATCTCGTATTATACAGATAGAATTTTTCACACGCTCGTGAACCCTCGTTCGTCGTCCGCAAGTACACCTGTGTGAGATTTTACATCTAACAAATACAAAAATAAAAAAAAAAATAAAAAAAAAAGTGTAAAGAAATCGGAACATCCCAGTAGAACTATAGAACTAACGAGAAAAAAAATGGCGATCTCCCCATTGTAATACCGACTATAATAACCCCTCATCTGGAAAGCTTTCCCAATCCGTGCGTACCCAATACCCAATCACGTTCCGGCGATGCGTCGACGATATAATCGAACCATCTCTAAATGGGATCCCGCGCGCGTCTATACATACAAGCGAACCCAATCGCGTATCTGTCCGCGAGCCTTAGATCCTGTTGGCCCGTCTCGCAAGAAGAAACGATCCGTATGCCTGCATCCCGGACAGAAGGTAAACAAAGATGGAAAACCAACGAAGAAAGAGAGAAAAGAAAGAAAGAAAGAAAAAGAACAAGAAAAAAAAAACCACATACACACAAACATACACACATACACACATATACACACACACCAAACAAAAAGAGGTAAAAGACAACCAAGTACCAACGAACAGAACGGTAAACAAAGATGAAAGAACGAAAGAGAGAAAAGACAACGGAGAGATCAAGCACAGAGAGTAAGAGCTAAGTCGAGAGGCGATAGAGGATGGAGGACAGGAGGTGAAGGGCCAGGAGGGGAGTGGGTGAGCCGACCTATGACCCAATGAGGGGCGGCGGGGACCTTGCGGTAACCGTGCCGTGCCGGCATAGCTCAGGCATAGCTAAGGCATAGGCATAGGCATAGGTTTAGCGCGGCATAAACTAGCGTGCTCACCGCGACTCGCCCGCCTTTCACTTCGAAGACGAAGGCGAACGTATACACATACATATAGATATATATATATATACATATATAAAGATACCGTGGACCCGCCGTGGGGAGTGCCTCGGTGCTATTATCATATTATAGTCAATTCAACGACGCCGTTACAACGACGCCGGGCGTCGATCTTTGTTGATCTTTCATCGTCGTCTTCTATAATAATCCTTTAACAAT
Source organism: Mimumesa dahlbomi (assembly GCA_917499265.3). Classification (NCBI taxonomy): domain Eukaryota; kingdom Metazoa; phylum Arthropoda; class Insecta; order Hymenoptera; family Crabronidae; genus Mimumesa; species Mimumesa dahlbomi. Next base: position 6,338,476 of record OU824124.1, read on the forward strand.
AATATATATATATATATATACATACAATAAATACATATACACACATATTCGTTAAGTTTGTACGAACGAGAAACGAATGATACTTCAGTTTCACTGAAATCAAGTAGAAACAGTCATGCATATGTCAGCCGTATCGTATTTTAAACACATAGAGAGAAACCACAAGGGAATTTCGGATAAAAGATATGAGAATTAATAAGCTTCACCTAAGTTACGTCCAGTTATGACACGTTGACTGTCCATTACACATTGTCCGCGTTCCGTCGATCGTATCCCCGGCGATGGCGCGAGATTACGGGAGGTCTCGGCACACCGGCGTGATTCGACCCCGGTGCTCACCGGTACTCGTGGCGAGGACACGGACGGTTGGGCGATGATAGTGCGGCGGGTACCGCACAGTGTCGAACAGTGCTCCCAGGACGGGAACAGGACAAACGGTGTGGAAAGAAAGATAGAAAGAGAACGGGTCGAGAGGAGGAGAGAGAAAGGGAGAGGGATAGATATAGAGAGAGTACAGAGAGTACCGGTGAGAGTGCACGGCTGTAACGTACGGTACGATACGGTCGTGCCGGCATGCCCGTAGGTCGACCCGCAACGCGACGTGTAATTATCATCTCCCAAGGGCCTATCCCACGCTATCCAAGTTAAGTGGGACACCGCCGATTACTGCGTGAGCGATTAGAGAGGGGCTAGTGATCGGGGGTAAGGAGCCGGGGCGACTATGTGGTGAAAAAAAGATTCTCGTCCGAATGGTTATCGAGAAAAGAAAGAGAAATTTTTTTATCTGTGTATGTGTGTGTGTGTGTGTGTTTGTGTTGATAAAAGTTTTTTGGATGTTATAATATTGTGTATAGTAAAGTGTATGTATTCGTACGCATTGAACAAATTATTATCTCTCAATTAATTATCACTTTTAAAACAGAGTCATATTTTATAATTCTCCTTTGGTAAGGTCCCCTTTTCCCGAGTAAATAATTTTGTGTAATTGTATAATGGATTGATTGATGTAACGTGATGTAATTGGAAGATAAACGAAGGTGTCTAAAACTGGCAGTTTTCTATTTGCAACGTTAAAACGGATGCTGATCCGATTGTATTGGGTTTTTAAACGATATTGTAATATCGTTGCGGGTAATACAGTGAGTCTGGTTATCAATATTGCAAACGTATTCAGATATATAACATAGGTTCGATGTCTATCCGCGTAGAGGTATTACGAAGATATACCGATTTCATTCCGTGACATACATATTTATTCTCTTTTCGCCGACCTTCCGATGAACCGAGAACGATCTCCATTTCCGATTATGTCCGAAATAACGTTCAGTTCGCGCCGTTTATCGTATACGATTATAAAGAAGGACAAAGAACGGAATCAGGAATAATTCGGTATTTTCAGGAGTTTTAACGAGCGTCCTTGTTTTTAATTGCACGACTACCCGTCCCGCTAAGTGTATAATTAACTCTGATTAAAATCAGAGATAACGGCCGGAGAGCCACGAATTCAGTCACGATACGAATCGCACACCTCTAACCGTGATACCAATAAACACTTTGCACGCGTGCCGCGGTTTTTTCTTCAAAACGAGAGTAAACAGCCAAGTTACGTAATACACGCAGCGCGCTATGCATTATTATTTTGCAATTTATAAACGTACCCAACCATGGGTGCAACATTGTTCGGACTATTTTATTTTCACTCGTGTAAAAGTACCACGTAAGCGTACCGAACAATAAGATCGTTTAAAAAAAAAAAAAGAGAAAAAAAAACGACATCAAACACAACAAGAGAGGGCGGATCGCAAGCGTAGACGAACAATGTATAGACCATCACCATGGACTTAACGGGTTCTCAGAATAACGCTATCGTCGGAGACTTTCGACGGGTAAATAGGTACGAGTCTTTAAATTTACGTAAGTGTACCGATGATAGGCGTACTCGGGATCGCAGGTAAGAGATCGAGCGGTGATAATCGATACTCACAAATGAAACAGGGAAGATACGCCCACGTGCGTTGAACGTTATTGACATTGACTACTTTCCATAATACTGTACGTTACCGTAGTTATTTCGAGTATTAGCGGAAAATTGAAATCTCTTCCGTGTGTCTTCTACATCTACAACCGCTTCCCAAATGATAATTAACAGATTTTTTATTAATTATAATACACATATACAGGGTGTAACATAAATTCTGGGACACTTTAGGTTTATGGATAGAACGTATAAAAATAAGAAAAGAAAGTCTTATAATTTGTGGGCGCAACCCACCCCCTATCGAGATACAACCCCTTTTGTAAAAAATTTTTAAAAAATCATATCTCCGAAATGGTACGTTGTAGAAGACCCGTTTTGATTGCAATATAACCGGAGAAGATCAAAGATAATAGAAAAAATATTATTGCTGCGATTATTGCTGTTAAATAGCATTTATTCTTGTTTAATCCAAACAACGTCAATTACCTATATCGTAGCAGGTTTGTAACAACTTGGGAAAAATTGAGGGCATTCACTAAATCTTCCTTTGCGTAGATAGTGATATTTTTTTCGTAAACTTTAGTCTCTTCCGGTTATAATGCAATGAAAATCGGTCCTCTACGACGTACCAATTCGGAGATATGATTTTTTAAAATCTTTTTACAAAAGGGGTTGTATCTCGAATGGGGGTGGGATACGCCCACAACTTATAAGACTTTTTTTTCTTGTTTTTATGCGGTCTATCCATAAACATAAAGTGTCCCAGAATTTTTGTTACACCTTGTATACGAGCACCGATACAATCCTCTAGAATTACAAAATAACTCGACAGACACTCTGCCTTACGTGAAAGTCCTACGAGCTCGTTTGACACGAATATCGTGTCTAATTACAAGTACGGTAGTTCGGGACGATTGTTAAAGAACTGTGATACGTTTAGAACCGACGACCGCGCGGTTACGGTAGGTGGGAACCATCGAGCAAAGTCGTGCACGACGTTGGTGGCCGCCACCCGGGATAGACGACTCCGAAGCCACCAGATTTCCTTGCGCACCGTTCCTTGAAAATCTATTGTTATTTACAAAATAAATTTATGATCACCTCGCGGAACGTTTCACCGTCACTGGGAGTTGAATATCGAACCGCGTTATCTCGCGGTTACACAGTTAAACAACGGGAGTGTTAATTAAAAACTGGTGGGATAGTAATTCTGTTGTAGTTTCAAACGGGTGGAAATTTTGTATAATTAGATAGCTTTGAAGACTATACGGAGGTTTTTCGTAGAAAAAAGCCAAACTTGAACGGCATGTTCGAGCTCAAAAAACCCGTGGAAACGCAGGAATGTTATAGTATCGTGCCGCACGAATGTTTCGTTAATCAAGCGAAACTAATTATTTTAGTTAGCATGTTATTAGAACCTATATGTATATGTACACATATAAACGCGTCTGCTTTCGTATCGTTACAATGTTCGATAGAGTGTGCGTTTAATTAACTGTATCGAAGTGGTCTTTAAATTAGCGTGTCGTTTTATTGAATCGTATCGAAATTGAAATGAATCGTATATTGCGTCACCTTATACGAAATATCCGAAGGGATTGCAAAAAAAAAAAATGTTCGCGATACCGTTGCGAGAAAAACGAGCACGTTCTATCAGAAATGTAATTAGAATCGTACTCGATCTTTATCTATTTGATCAATGATGAAAGTTGAAATTTTATTCGTCAACGATAGTGACAAATTTGGCATACGCCGAGAGATACTGTGGTGTATTAGCCTCGTGACGTCATTTAAGCTAACAAGATTAGAACTCGTTCAGTACTATCGACCGATCGCAACGTGTCGCGATTAAAAATCCACCCTGTTGACGGCGTGCGGTACATTGGATGCAACGTACGACGAAAAAAAAAAAAAACGAGCAAATGGATCATCGTTTAACGTCCGATAAGAATAACACAAGATCGACGGAGCCGAAATATGTTCTGACTTTACTATCAACGATCTAATGCAATCATGTTATCTCGATCCGTCTCTTCGCGTGTGTGTGTATGTGTACGTACGTATGTACGTGTTAAACGATTGATACACCTGTCGACATTCGTCAAATTATTATCGTCATCGTTTCAATTGACAGCAGGAGAAGTTTCCGTTCTAAACTCATTTGCAAACTAGACTTTTTCGTATTAATATTATATCCGGCGGGCGGTGGCTGGTCAAAAAAAGATATTTCGTTGCATTTGAATAGCGAATATTCTAATTAACCGGTGATACTAGTACGCGATTCGTTTTATTTCAACATGTTGAATCTATGTATATGCAGTTAATTCGCGACTCCCTGAGATTCCCTGTTGAAAAATATTTAAATTAGGGAAGCACTTCATGGTCATTGCATAATTATCCAGGCGGTTCTATCAATACCACCTTGTTGATAGATAGCTTGTCACCCGGACAGTCGTATAAACGTAAATATACGAAGAATGAGACAAATTAAAATACTATTGAAATTCATTACAATTTCACTACCTTCGGGTCATGGTATGCAAATTAAAAACTCTGCCGTCACTGCATAACTATCCAGCTTTCGTTCTCCGTATAATGTGTCTCCGTGAGACGCACCTTACTCTCAGTCTCTCTATGAAAAAGAGAGTGCATCGAATCGATCGTAGAACAAGCCTAAACCCAGGTCGAATCATTCTATGTATCACTTTGATCGATACGAAACCCCTATAAATGAAAAATAAATAAAAAAAAATCACACAAGAAAAAGAATCGGATAAAAAACAAATTAAAAAAAACACACATAAACACCCACACATACACAGAGAAAAAAAATCTATTCATACCACGGTAACAATCCACCTTTCATTGTACGTTCAGCGTGTCGAAGACGCATTCCTTCTCTCTCTCTCAAGGAAATAGAATATCGGAGCATCCCGTGGCGAGAAGGGGTCGGCAAATGCACGTGGTGCGACGCTATACACCGTAGGCAACTCGCGTCCTTTTTCCCGCAGCGCACGAAAGTAGAGACAATAGGTACGTGGGCGCAGCATCGCGAACCCTAACCTTAGGTGATCCCATATTCCGTTCTCTGCCTTCTCTCCGTTGAACGTTCTCCTCTATCTTTCTTCTTTGCTATTTCTCTCTCTCTCTCTCTTTCTCTCTTTGTCTCTATCTATCTTTACTGTCTTTCTTTCTGCAACTCTCGTGTTGGGTCGTAGCAGAGCCACCACCTCCTCCTCCTCCTCCTCCTCCTCTCCCCCTTTTTCCCGCCTCATTGCGCCTTACCTCACCTGCACCTTCTCAGGTATTTCTCTTTATCTCCGGCCGAGAGTGCCGCTTGCGAAATCCCAGAAGTCTGCGCCCGCCATGCGCGCATGCTGCGCGCTATGCAGCCGCCTTATGGCGTGCCACCGATGCAACCGGGGGGGAGGAAGGAGCTATCAGGGCCACCGATCGTAACCCTCGGAAAAGCCTCGCCGTATTAAGTTTCGAACCGGGTTGAGAATCCGTTAGCCGGACTTTCTCAGGAAACGGAAACTTACTTTCGTAGAAGAGGACCTGGGGTACCGTCGATTGATTAATTTAATTCTTCGATCAGTTCCGATAATTCTACTTAGTACCGGTGGAACCTTTCGAAAAGTTCAGGGATTCGATTTTCATTTTGGATTTCTCGTCTGGTTTCGTTACGATGGATCCGTATCGATATAACAAAATTCAACTTTCGCATACTTTTTAGTAGAGATGTATGGATGTAACGCTGTGATGTTCGTGTGATCGAAAGATTCTGTTGTACGGTCGCAAAAGTTCCTGAGATTTCCGCTTTTGTTGCCAAGTCACGACTAGACATTGTTGCAAATACGATGAGGGTTATCGTGTCAATCGTGGTGCCGGTAAAAGTTTAGCCGCGTATTTGTCATGGGACGACCCCGTGAGGGCCAATTTCTTCAGGAAAGTCACGAAAAGTTCACGATGCAAGTCAAATTCAGTCTCTCTCTCTCTCTCATCCCCTATTACGTAAGATCTATATTTATCTAATAATACCTGTAAAAACGCGTGAGACGTTTCATTATTTAAAAAAAACAAGCCACTTTAACAGCCACGCTTCACGCGATAATTTCATTATCATTGATCGAACGTAATCGCGTATTATAGTAAAAGGGTGACCGGGCCCATCGATTGCAGGCCGCGAGAAAGCATTGTTGCGTATTATATTTCACGTTGCGAATTCATCGGTAAAACGTTCTCATAGAATGGATCTAGAATACAAATTGGCAAAAAGTCAAACAGATTTGTGATACAAATTATTTTCACCTCTCCATCACAAAACAGATTAATCGAACTCCAATTGTTTAAAATCCCTACGAAACGTACCTTATATCGCACTTTCCATTGTTACATTATCACGTGGCTTATAAAATCTACATTTTTCATTTTCTCTTTTATTAGAATCAATTCCAACTGATATATATATATTCTCTCTCCAAGCCGACTATGCGCGTTCACGCGGGGGTGTCTTCGATCGAAACTAATCGATCGCGATCCCTCCGTAGATCTATCCCGTCGGTACGTACGTTCCGCGGGCGCGAGATGCAATTGTGCAAAAGGTAACGATCGGTTTTCTTTCCGCGTGGAATGCCGCGGAGAAGGTGCATTCTGAGCGCACCCACCGAGCGCGCGAACGAACGCGTCGGACGATGTAAAAGAAGGACAATGATACAGCCACGATATAGAAATCTGTAAGGTACACGAATGATTGTGCGGACTCTGGTTGGTGGTGAGATTGCCGTTGCCCCGTCACAGAAGAAGGAGCGAGGATGATCGCGATAAAGAAACAATCGAACTGCGTCCCGCCTACGGGTCCGCCAACATTCAATTGTGCCTTTTTTCCCCATCTCTTTTCTCTAGCCTTCTCTCCCTCTCTCTCTCTCTCTCTCTCTCTTACTCTCTTTTGCTATACGGACGGCAGACACTTTGTGGTTTCTGTTTAACGGTATAACCCCCGCGGAGTGTGGCCCCCACTGGCTTCATTGTTCGCCGTCGCGAGAATTCGTGCGTTCGTGATAAGGAGCATTCTTTTTTTTTTGGCCACAATTACCAATTCGTAGCTCAAGGTCGTCGATCGAACGAACCGGAGAACGTATCCTTATGATGAAGAATAGAGAGAGAGAAAGAGAGAGAGAGAGAGAAATACAAAGGAGCGAGAAAGGACAGACGGATAATAAGAGAGAAACGAGTGAGAAAACACGGAACAAAGAAAACGAGAACCAGTTGACCGAGTAAGGGAATAGGAAGTAAAAAATCAGGATGAGTTAGATCAAGGTGACAGGGTTCCCCGGGATCGTCGACGGGATGCAATATCTTCTCCCGAGGTGGATCGGCCGGTTACGCAACCCAGAAGTCGAGCCGGATGATTGAACGCGACGGAACATTGTCATCGCGGTATGCCTGTCATTCCACTTATGCCTTCACAATGAAATGTAATAACAAGGGGCGAGAGTAAGAGAGAAAGAGAAAGAAATAAAGAAAGAAAGACACTAAAGAGTAGGGAGCGTGAAGATTGATTTCAATGCTGCGCCTTTAACTTGAAGAATACGAATCGATATTAAACACGGATAATTTCTACCAATCACACATCTCATTATTCCACTATGTGTAGACCTCCTTTCTCCAAATGGGAATTTAACCCTCTATGGGTCCGTGTAACTTTCAGGTCACATTTCAATTTATCAACATTTTACCAAATAATTATAGCTTTTCTCATGAGATTTTGCATAAATCTTAATTCAATAATGTTAGGAAGACAATCAATATTAATATTTATGACCGTTGCCAGGCTCATCAACCTGAAATAACAAAGTAAATGCAGTGCAAACTGTCCTGCAGTAAAAATAAGCGAAACTATTCGATCGACTTGATATTATTTGTGCTTCTGTCAGTGATAACCAAACTAAAAATACTGCAATTAATAGCTCTGGTCTCTTATACCAATAACAACCTACTTGTTTGCATTTCAATTTTCAATTTGTTACTGTTTATTTTGTATGTTTATAGGCCATAGTTACCTGAAAGTCATATACTGAATATATTGCAATAAAATTGTTTAAACGGAACCTCTTTTTTTCATTTTGTATAGGTTTATAATTGCTGATTTTTCGTTCTCTCAATCTTTCTGGATTTAAAACAAGTATTCGCCCCATAGAGGGTGAATTTGAATAAAAATTACTAATTCATCCCCTACATCTTCTTCTTCTTCTTCTTCTTTATCGTCTGTCCGTCGAACCAGGACAAGCATCGATAGTCAAACGAAGGGGAACGTTCCTCTCGGCCTTCCAGTTGTTCTTCATCATTATCATCATCCTCCTCGTCCCCGTCGTCCCATCCCGACGGCTCTTCCGCCGCGGAGAGACTTTCGAAATCGACCGGTCGCGTTCGATTCGTGCCGCTCGCTCGCTCCTCACGGAGCATCGGCGTTTTCCGCGACGTGCAAAGGTCACCGCAGCCAGGCCGCGGCACAGGTACGCTCTCGGGAAAGAAGACGCGAGTCACCGGCGCGTACTCTTACGAGGGGAGGTCAGGTAAGGTAACTGGTAACCCGGGTCTCTTCCCTCTTTGCCTCTCACCTTAGCGTTTTATGTTGCAAACTAGTACTCGTCTTTAGTAATACTCCCGTCGGTGGTGTACGGTATAAGAGCATAAGCATCGACGGGAACCCATGCGAAATTCTCGCGGGTAGTAATGTTTCAGGTGCAATTGGCTGATTGGAAACGTGCCGGTATGTTTTATTGTTCGTGTCACTCTCATGACCCCGCCACCGAGTCAATCGTATCTGTTTTAAACGTATTGTTCTGGATTCTATATATATATACGATTCTGTATCGACGTAGAAGTAATTCAGTGAAATTATAGTCGATCTATAATACTTTCGATACGATACTTTCATATCGATTCACGAAATATATCTTAACGAAGATCCTTTGGTTTTTTTTTATCATATGTATATCTTCTCCGTGGTATGATGCAAAAAAGAATGAAAAAAAAAACCTGCACGGCAGCTTCTCACCGTTGTATATTCCTTTTAATCTGAATTCCTTCTTAATTTGTTTACTTGACACAGTCAAATCCGGTTTATCGGGTCCGAGTTACTCATCCGAATCCCGATGAATTAAGAACGCCTGTTAGCGGGATTCTTCTGCCTCGCGATGGTATTCGAGTGTTGTTCCGACGAATAAACTACAAACACTATATAGTCTCTCTTCAGGGAGATCCTGAACACCATTCGTGATGATTCTCTCTCGTTCGCTGCTTCTTCATCATACTACGAATCACCCTCAACCCGACAATCGTGCCTTCTGCCTCTCTATCGCTGGGCAACGATGGGTTCGAGAAAGAAGGAGAGAGAGAGAAAAAAAAAAAAAAGAAGAAGAAGAAGAAACGGCGCGATATCGCGATGCAATCATCGCTCGTTGGAACGACGATGAATCTGCATTATTCAACGGCACGGTGAACAGAATAGTACGCCATGGCAACGAGAGCCGCGTATAGGTACCACGGGGTCGGCATAGTCATCCTCATTCTAAGCTACGGGGTCTACCCACTTTGCAACCCCCCGCTGACCGAGCGCCTTTTTCGATACCGATTATTGCGCCGATCGCACGTTCTTGATATAAACAGCGACTAGGATAGGTTCTTTGAAGTTGTAAGAACGCGTGGGAACGCCTTACAGATACGACCAAGGCTTTTTCTTTATTCATTCCCACGTTTCCGTAATGGTAAATTGACGAATATTTCGGCCGAAGTAATTTTTTTTTTTTTGAATCATTACTAGAGTACTAGAGTTCAAAGATAACTCTCTATATTCTGTAAAGTAAATCGTGATACTTTCTAATAAAGATTTCTTTCTTCTTAGTAGAGTACTTGCTGTTATTGTATGAAGGCGAATACAAATGATCTGGAAAGAAAAAAAACAATGAGAAATTTTCATATGATATTGGATTATACACGTGTAACCGTGTGGTTTCTAGATTCGGAATTATCGCGACGATAGTTTATACATAAAATATGAAACACGGGATCGTGTAGGATTAGTGATACTGGTACAACAACTTTCTAGAGTGTGGTAGAGCCAAAAAAGAGCAACCAACACCAATGACGACGACGGGTGCACACACCGGCGGCTACCTGCCGACTGGTGGAAATGATTTCTTTGAGAATATCTGAGGTTACGCAATAGCATCTCGCGATTGTGCATATCCAGCGTTTACAATGCGGGGCGGTTAGAATCGATTTCATAGAGAATTACTCGTGGCATACCGAGGGCAAGATACGGCAATGGGCATACCTGACTGTCCGCGATTTTTCTGACCTGCGAGGATTCGATTTGCGTGACGCAATGCTCGCGGCTGAATCTCCTCGCGCGCGCGAATTTTTCAATCGACTGCCAGCCAGCCAGCGGTACACCCGCTTGCTTTCACGCGCGATCGAAGCCACTCGTTTCGAGATCACCTTCCCCTTGCTACCGTTACTTCATTGGTTTCGGAACGGGTTGCATAATGTTCATGATTTCAGAAAAGAATTAAAAAAAAAAGAGAGATATGGAAATTTTACGATTACACAATGGAGAGCGAGATTCGAGAGAGAGAAAAAAAAAACGAGAATAAAAAATCACGATGATACTAAATAAAATAAATGATTTTCAATTGGGATTCGGAGGATTACTCAGATAGGAGTTAATTGTATATGGTCTATGAAAATAATCGGTGAAAAATTAATTAACAACACAAGTAACGTTTAACGCGTGGAGTATTGTATCAGGACGGCACACTAATAATATTCATAATTATTATTTTATATAACAGAATAATTTGTTCCAGCAGTTTAAAACTAAGCGAACACCAAAGAGTTATTCCAAGTGATTCGTATTCCGTCCGTGGGTCTTTTATTTTTCTTTTTTTTTTCTCTGAAAAGGGTCTTCTAGAAAATGCCAGTTCACTTTCCCGCACGCAATCGATTATTGATTAATCGAGTTGTTGACTCCACGCTTGCAAGGAGCTTCATCGAAAATTATTCTTCCGATTGAATGGGCAGAACGCGTAGGTAGATCGAGGTATACTTAGGGTAGGTACGGACACAGGTGCTTCCTTTGAGGCACACTTCCTCCTTTATATAATACGATTACGAGGTAAAACTAAGCTTAAAAGTACTGTCGATCGAATCTTCGTGATGCGTGCCCCGTCATTGACAACCCGCTGTGCGGCCGGTTCGACTAGTTCTCCAAGAAGGACACGAATTGCGTGAGTTCGAACAGTTGACGCTCGGTAAGGCTGTCTTCGCTGGCAAGGTTGAAATCCTCTTTCTCAATCTTGCACGGCTGTACCATCGTACCGTCGACGGTCCAGCCTCTTTCGGTCGCGACCTGACGTGCCTCGTCCAACGACAGGCCCGTCATCGACGCGAATACGGTTAATCGCAATGACGAGTACGCTTTCGAGATCAAAGTCATTGCGCGTTCTCGTACGTTATCTGAAACAGTATAGAGAAAACAAAGATATGGTTAGGTAAAAATATATCGATTTTCATAACCGTTCCTACCGCGATCACGAAACATCACCGGTGAAATAATGATTTTAATAATAGATTGAGGGTTAGAGGAGTTTCGCTTATGAGATCGATTTCACGTTATGTGTTTTTGATACCTTTCAGCGCAGCCATAATTTCGGAAACACCTTCGCTCCATTCTGTATTGAGTGCTACGTGAACCGCAGGCCAGTCCCGTTCCCACATGCGTTGCCCGACCACCCAGATTTGACCGAGTTCCGCATTTCCGGTTTTCAAGTCCGCTGGTATCCGTTTCCAGAGGTATTTCGCGTTGCATCTGCGACGACGATTTTCCGATTAATCAGAGATCGATATCTCACGAATGCAGGTAAAATCATTTCAGAGAGAAAAGTGTGATCGATAAATGAGTCGAGTGGTATGAAATAAAGTAATCGCGTCCACATGGTAATTCTTCCAAATCAATATATGATAGAATAAAAAGACTATATAAATGCTGTGGAGAGAATATGTATAAAAACTGAATAAATTAAAAATCATGGCATGCTAACGGCGATCGATAATTTCAAACACCGCGCCATCGGTGGTAAAAATAAATCTAACACACGATCAAATAAATTAGCGAAACATTTCTGAAATAACGTAAAGTACATACATACAACAGGTTCGAAAACTTTGATACATAATTACGCCATCAAAGTATCATAAAATTGTCCACTGCTCATATAAACACATACTGATGTAAGATACATAGATGGCGTTTTTTACACTGTACGAATATAACAATACCTCGGAAAAATGCAATAACATAAACGTGCCAGAAAAACGTATCTACATTGTTCTTGGCGTTTAAACACTGACGTTAGAACCATAAAGGGTCAAAACAAAATTCGAGTATTACCTTGATACTTACAAATCGTTCTGATAAAGGTACACGGCTAACAATTGAGCATAAGTTTGTGTCGATGCAACACCATCGGGGGCCTGTAAAAAGATACGCGTCTTAATTTCCCAAAAAGTTTTCAAAATAAGAAAACGGAGGAAAACCGATCACAATAGTCGGCATAACCTAAATACAGGCTGACTCAAACGATGCACGTACATCTAATTCGGCTTCCTCTAACTCTTCAAGGAATCTGTCCACTTCCTTCAGCACCATGACGACAATTCGTTATGTCTTCGGTGAAAGAAACAGTTTTTGAACAATTACATTAACGGTACGCGCCAACATTAAAATTACGAACGTCAAACGAGAGATTGAAACAGCTGAAGACTAACTACATACACCATGCTTGCAAATTATGCATTGATACATTGAAGGTGGCGCCACCGTACTGAGTCGTTTTTAAAATTCCATTATATCGAGAAGATTGTCGATTTAAAGTTTAACACTCGATATCGTCGACAATATTCATCGATTCTACTAATCGCGTATAATCAGAAAAACCTGTTTTTACTATGGATTAATAGGTTTATAAGGATTTGATCGTCTTAATAGTTTTGTAAATATGCGATTAGAGTTAATTCGACGCAACACGTAAGTTTCTACAAACTTGCTAATAGTAGACGTTTAAAACTCGCGCGAATCAAAACCTGAAAATATGACAAATTGGTTCTTATTTATCTTAATGTATGTATAATATACAATTAATCGTGAAAGATTTCATACAAAGTCATGGCTAATTAAAACTTACTGCGATCGTAATACATTAACGAAGAATCGCGATGAACAATCTCGGTACTGCAAACCTTAGAAAACTGAGCATAGTTCTTCCACTGTATCGAATGTCTAATGTCTCGATTAGACTCGCATTACAAGCGTGTTCAAATTAGTCAACAATAGACAGGAAAATTAGCATAAGTCAGATCTCTCTTGCGTCGTATCCATGTGAATTGAAGTTTTATGGTAGTGGTACTTTATGGTCCGTTACCGGTTGTGTTATTTCTATTGTCACGACTGTCAGCGCGGTTCTTGTTACCTGGCCGCTTATGGACAAGCGATTTTCGAATAAAACAAAACTCAGTTAGTGTAACACGGATATTTCACGTGTAACGCGATGACTTGTTGTTGAAAATGTTCATCTGTGTCTCGGTGTAACCGGCAAGGGGATATAAACGAAATATGGCCACTGTCAAAGTAACAGAACAAAAAGTTATTCTGTGCGGTGAGTACGGTGTCGGAAAAACGTCTATATTTAGGCGTTTCGCGAACAATACCTTCGTAGCCAGCAACGATCGAAAATCGACACTTGGCCTCGACAATATCGACAAAGAATACGTCGTGGAAGACAGACGGATACGGGTAAGAATGCAATACAAACAAACATATCGCAAAGTTCAAAAATAAACGCACAAACCACGCGAAATGTTTACATGGTTTTTTCTTTCATCGTTTCGAACTTGAACCATACCTGAGTATGATATGTATATATGTATCGACGAACCTTGAAAGTAAATTAACGTCATTAATAATCCCATTCACTTATACATATATATGTTATAGGAATACGAAACGTATCTGTGTAATGGATTATTAAATGATGAAATTGTATTCTGCTTTATAATGGAAAGACGAAATATACTGGGGATCTACTTTATTTTATTTGATGGTCGAATCTTCTTTATTTTTCAGCTGCAATTATGGGACACTGGAGGCATGGAAAGGGTGGCATCTGTAACATCAAGTTACTATAAATTTGCAGAGGCTGCCATTCTAGTTTTTGCTTTAGACAATTCAACATCGTTTCATTTGCTATCACAGCATTTGCTTGATATTGTTACGTATGCTGAAAATGCAAAGATATTTCTCTGTGGAAATAAAAATGACCTGGAAAGTGTTGCCCCACAGGTCACAGACGCAGAAATGGAACAGTTCTGGTAGATCTATTAAAAATCTGCTCTTTATAATAGTCACTCAAATAAATCATGGGGCACGAATGATAACATATTAATACTTTGCAGTGAACAGTGCCACAATTTAATCTCTGGTATATATAAAACATCGTGTAAAACTGGAGAAGGAATAAATGAAATGTTTGAAGATATAGCTCAACATTTGGTTGAAGCTAATCGATCTCGTATGGAACTTCATGAGATGGATAAAGACAGATTTAAAATTACATACATCGATGAAGCTGGTGAACCATCTTGTTTATGTTAAACATTGTGCATTGATTAAATGCCCACACTATGGTGTTTTTATACCTTGACCTGCTCAACACACTATAACAAAGTGTGAAGGGTAAAGATAATCTTTTTGTATTAACTATTTATCATGTATGACTTTCCTATGAGGGGAAGCATCATGGAGTAAAAGACGGAGAAAAGGAGGGAGTACTAATATCGAATTTATATACATTTTACAACCATACCCAACATCCTTAGGAGTGCAGGATTTTAAATAAAAATTTATTATACATTGTGGAGCATTTTACTTATCTAAGCTTAATGTATTTCTGTGACTTACGGCCAGTATCAGTATCATGCTTAATCCATGCTATCCACATAATTAGATAGTTACAGCTTTATGGAAATTGAGGCACTAGTGTTGTGTCCATTTGATAGTCTTCAGATCAATTCCCTCTTCAACCATTTCCCACAATGGACTGCAAAGGAACATTACTATTTATATATAACAATATTAAATTTAATGTGTAATATTGTATACTTTAAAGAAAACGAAACGTCCAACAATGAATTTGTTCCCTCCGTTCAGAACGATCATCGCTTTTAACATTTACGGCCAAAAATTACACATATAAGACTAAAAGTAAGATAATTCAACCATACTTTCGCATAAAATAAACGTTTATACCACAACTAAGTTCGACTTACCTCATTTCCCGAAGTCGTTTGACATGTCTAATCGTTTTTGATGCGGTAAAGTCAATTTCGTCCACAGTTGTGAAACGTCCAATACCAAATCTATGTATGTAAATATTACATATTAAAACAAAATATTATTGATTAACAGTAAATAGTATCACTTAATGACTGCTACCTAATACTGGAATGTGCTAGATCTTCTGAAGCTCCAATTGCTCTGAGTACATAACTGGGTTCTAAACTTGCACTGGTGCAAGCTGAACCGCTGCTAAGTGCTATATCTTTTAGTGCCATTAATAATGATTCTCCTTCTACATATGCAAAAGACAAATTCACACATCCTGGGTACCAAGCAACGACATCTCCATTGCGAATAACATGTGGCAGACTAGTCATTATCTTATTAATTAAACGATTAGACAGTTTTGTGATGTATTTGTGGTCATACTAAAAGGAAAATTATTATTATTGAGGACCTTTGATGAGAAATCGTTGTATAGTTATGCAGATATATACCTCCATTTCAGATTGTGCTACACTACAAGCTGCACCAAGCCCTACAGCTAAGGGTGCAGGTACAGTACCACTTCTCATACCACGTTCTTGACCACCACCACTTTGAATTGCTTCAACTCGTACTCTTGGTCTTCTTCTCACATACAAAGCCCCAACTCCTTAATGTTTAAAAAGTTATGGTTATTTAAAGGATACTGAAACAAATTCGATCCTTCAATTTACCTTTTGGCCCATATATTTTATGACCACTAATAGACAGCAGATCAACATTCATAGCATTGACATCAATTGGAATTTTACCAACTGCTTGAGCCGCATCTGTATGAAAGAAGACTTTCTTCTTTCTATGAATTTGAGATTAGTATAAATAGTAGATGTCATTCAGGGATAAGTTAAGAATATTTTACAAATCCTAGCTTACCTGCAAATAGCCCCAATTTCCTCCACTGGTTGTTTAACACCAATTTCATTGTTTACTGTCATTATCGAAACAATAGATGTAGTTGGCTTAATAGCATCTTCTAATTCATTCAAATCAATAAGGCCATTTGCTTTCACTGGTAAATAAGTAACATGAAACCCTTCTGCTTGCAAGGCCCTACATGAATCTAATACGCATTTGTGTTCCTGTATGTATAAAGTTACATTTAAGCAAAAACTAAAAACAGGAATGTGTGCATGTATGAGATCGATGAAGAAACATTAATCATTGTACCGTCTGTGTTGTCACAATATGATTCTTTTTTGCTTTGTAGAACCTTGCTACACCTTTCACTGCTATGTTGTTGGATTCTGTTGCACCAGAAGTAAATATGATTTCCTTCGTATCTGCGCCTATTAAATCTGCCACTTCCTATTAATAATGCCAAAATTTAATACAACCATATAATAATCCAGAAATACAACAGCAAATATCCAAAATACTAACTTTGCGTGCGACTTCAACTGCTGCCTCTGTTTCCCAACCATACATATGCGTTCTAGAATGCGGATTACCATAATATGTTGTAAAATAAGGCATCATTTTATCTAACACTCGAGGATCCTATATAGAATAGATAAAACATTTTATTTTCATTTTTCAAGATATATTACCGTCAAAAATACTCACCAAGGGAGTAGTTGCTTGTGCATCTAAATAAAGGGATCTACCCTCTGCACTTCCTTTCTTATATTCATCGGTAATAGGAGCTATAATATAAATAAGTTTCAACGATAAAATTTATATACAAAATTTATAAATATTAATTATGCGCACTTAAATAACACGTAATACATACACTCATATTCTACCGCTTCTGATAAGCTTTGACTTCCTACGTGTAGTAAGCGATGATCCTTGATGCGAGACAAGGTAGACAAAACGTACCTCGTCGGTCGAAACATTTTTATTAATCGTCCAACACAGTATCATTCAGATTATCCGCAAATTCTGGCTCTGCATGTTCTTCTAACCTGACGAATATCGCACGCAGTGTACTGTTTTGATCCCCACTACTTCAGTTGTTTTTGGAACACCCTGTATATAGAAGAATACAAAAATTATGCGGTTTCTCAAGCACGAACTTATCCACTGTTCGTAATAGCTGATACCAGCTGATACCACGTTACATTTACTACACCGTGAAGAACTTCAATGTTGGGAAATACACTGTCATTAATAGTACTTAAGCAAAATGATGCAATACTTTGTAAACGACATGTATAGATAAAGCATTGCAAGTCTGTTGCTATTCATGGAAGCAGATAGAGATTTGAATATAGTAGGATAGGCATCAGTACGAAACGATCTTTATTATATAGAGAAAAATTGTAGACTAATTGATACTTCGTAAAAATTACAAAAAATAACTCAGTTCTGCGGGCTATAATTGCTATCGCTAGACATCCAACTAGTGAACATAAATATACAAATCACATTTAATAAGTTCATACATAAAAACGTGTTTTCAGACATACAATACAATCGTATAGAAATAATCACAATTGATAAAATACTGATATTATAATGTGGCAAGCCTTGCTACTGACGATCTTTAGATAGATTTAGCGAGTCACCAATATCGGTAGCTTGCGATTGTTGCTTTTTATGTAATGTTGTCATGTCAAGCATACCGCCGAAATCGGATTTCACGCTAGATATCGACAGATCCTCCGTTCCTTGATACTCGTTCGATCTATTGAGCTTTGTGTTATCATTTTGAACATCCATCTTCTTCCGTTCGGACGAATAGTCCTCGGGAGCGGTGGAAAAATTTCTGCACGGTTCCGAGGATCCGGTGGTGGTCTTGTACGGCGATGGAATTGAATCACTAAGTCCGAAGTCTGGTTTTCTTTCATTTCCCTCGATATCGCGAGCGGGGGAGATCTTACCGAGTGGACCAAATAGATTTGCAATGTTACGCATGTACGCGGAAGGCGAGGGCGAAGATGTTCTTGTGAAATCAGCGATAGAAAATCCAGAAAGTTTCGCCAGATCGGCTGTTGAAAAGTTTGCCAGTTTTGTTAGGTCTGAAAATTTTGTGATTTGTTGCGTTATGTCAGCCAAAGGGAAATCCGGAGTCGCGGAGGCTCGGTTTTTATTGATATTGCTATCCGTTCCGAGAGGATTCGGTAACTTTGAAAAATCGGCCGGGGAAAAGTCGTAATCGCATTTTGTATTCTTCACGGAGACTGTCAGCTCTCCGGATTGGAAGCTAGGCATCACCTCGGAGTGATGGCTCGATGTGATAGAGTTTCCATCCTTTATTTGTGTGATAGAAGCACTGTCTGTGTTCAGAACACCATCCTTTTTAATACTGTCTCTAGAAGTAGATGGTTGCATAACAAAAGGTTTCGATGTCGGTGTAAGTATAGCACCATCAGGTTTAAAGTTGACCGGTGTAAGAAACACTGCTGCATTGCCAGCTGCAAGGCCAACGCCTGGTGGAACCGATGGTACAAGTGATTCGGAGACTGGTACCAAAGGGAATTTGACAAGAAAGTCGGGAGTTGATCCGTCTTCAGAACCAGGGCAGATCATTTCTCTTATGACATCCCAGTAAGAACCATTTGATCTATTACGTCCAGGTAACTTGGATGCAAGGGAACACTGTACAAAACAGAGCGCTTTAGTTTTGTTGTTACTATTCTTATATTGATATTTCAAATGCCTACCCTTAAACGCTCAAGGTATGTTGTATTATTGTTGAAATTGGCAGTAAAGTCAATACCCCCTTCGCTTCTATAATACTCTATACATCTCCTCTGAAAGAACAAATGGTATAAGAAAATCTTCAATAGTTATATCTGTAACATTAGTAATTAAATGAATGAATGCATACAATTTCTTCTAACGTGTCCTGAGACAAAAAATGCTCTTGGGACAAGGTATAACTTAGTAACATTGGCCTTGGATATTCGTGAGGCCGATTTTCTGGAGGTGGTAAAGACCAAAAGACATTAAAATTTGACTCATAACAACTGCCATCCATATTATAAGGTGCTGCAAAGGGATCAAATAAGTTTGAAAATTTACATGAACATTAATGATATTTCTTAGGTAAATGATAGTAGAAACTTACAGCATATTAAACCTACACATGGTGTGTATCCATTATCACTAGGTCCCTTCATTTTAATTTGATAATCTAATTGAGAATCTACGTCCCTTAAAGATGGGGAAGCATGTGACCTGGGATGAGAGTGATACCATCCAACTAACGTAACCCGTTTCCATTCCATGGCTCTGGCAATTTCAGCTTCTACTGCAGCTGCAGCTGATTTATCCTTGCCAGAGTATCGACATGGAAAGGCAGTTGTAATGGATAGATCTAATAATTAATAAAAAAAACAAAAAGGGTACATGAAACACATTACTATATATATTTTCCATTCTCCTTCTTTTGAAAATACGTACTGTGTGAATTAATGTCCCAGTGTCCACCTAAATAGCCACATACCTCTTTGTCAGTTAAATGGCAATGCAAATCTACTAATAGAGCTGCTGTAGTCGTTATTGTAACTAAAAATGGTTGTATTTTTCCAAGTGTACTAAATGAAGTGAGCTCTACCATGGTACTCATATCCCTGAAATGTAATTTGTATTAATCGATTGATAAAGTAATTTGCTTTTCTGTATTCTCTTACATGGCATGACTTCTTATCCCAAGATTTGCATGTTTCACTGGTACTCGTACCACTTGCACTGGTGGATTAATTTGGATCTTTTCATGCCCTTCTTCTATAATTTCTCCAGTTGAGATTTCCATCTTTATGCTCTCTCTTATAAATATAACAGAAAATACTTTGAGCAATAAGAGATTCCAATTCCTAAAGTGATTCTGGCTTTTCCATTCTCAATGTGTAAACTCTATACACAAAACAGCATTATTAATACTTTAATTGAAAAGCCATTGTTAATGTTCAACTGCTGTTCAACAGACAGAACACATTTCCCACTTAAGATGTGTAAAAGTTAAAGAAAAAACAATCTGAGCTCTCTTATAAACATGTTCTGTACTGTCACCAACACCCTGACATATCTCAACTGTACACAACTGCATACTATTGTCATTGATAGCATCAGGCATCATAGGGAAAACAGTGCTCACATTCACCCTAGTGACCTATATGGGTTGGTATTAAAATCAATTTCAAAACTAGTTTCTCGCGAGATAGAATTCAATATGCATTTGCAAGTTACATGAAACGCTCAATACAGTTTTCAGAAATAGATAGAAATTAATAGAATATACACATTGTAGTATTAATGGGTTTAAAATTTATTTTCTACTGTAATTGCTTAAATGGTTTTGGCACATGGAAAATGTATACAATAAAGCAATAAACCTTAGTACAAAAGAGATAATTACACGTTCATCTAACAATAAATAAGTGAGCAATAATACTATAAGGCACCCTTAATTGATAATGAGTATTGAAAATATGTTTCTCGGGTATTATCGAACTAATTACTTATACTATCATATTCGCATTACGGCCGTACAAAATAGCATTGTTCATTGTAATACAAAATTAATACATTTTTCGATGCTATAAATATCACGTACGAAAATAGTGATACTGTTTACAAATCGCGTTAATTTGCGCTTCCTACTTTTATGGCACTATCATATCAAAATGGTATATTGTTATAAAATACAGTTTGTGCACATTATGTAGATTTGATATAGTTGCACATTATTGAACTGCAGTACCAAAACTATTTTGGTACATACTACATTCTCTGGGTGGGTTGCTGGCAATAGTCATAAATGGGTATCTCTGGTGGTTCATCCATAATGATACGTGGTGCACAGCTTCTTGTAACAGACACAACGCACAGTGTTACAGCTGATGCAGCTGCCACATGCCAAGAAAATACCAGAGCGATACCTTCCGGAATCATTGGAACTGTATGATAAACGCGTACCATATGTGCTATCCATCCACCATGTAGCAAAGTAGTACAACCTCTCAAAAGTTTCAATTCAGGCCAAACAAGTTCTAAAGTTACAGCCAGGGATGTTGTCCATACAATCATGGCCAAGATTAAATTAACAACCGTATTGCTTCCCACCCCACCCCATAGAAATAGAAAACCCTCGACGAAAAAGCTCTGAGCTAGTGCCAATTTCACAAGTCCATCGCTTACATTGTGAGGAAAATAGAAATTCAAAACATCGACAAGGCCAGAGAATGCAAAGAAGAGATAAATTGTAGCAAGTACAACTTTAGGAGACACGGCACCGACTTGCGATAAACCACCGGTTAATGTGCCAGCTAGACCTATGGCAGTAGCTATTAATTTTAAGCTGCCTTCCAAAGGATGTCTGTTCAGTAGTCTTTCAATTTTCTCAGCAATCTTCAATCCCTTTGTTGCGTTCGAATCTTCCCTGGGTCTTAAAGAAACCCAATATTTTGCATATTCATAACACCACTTCAACCCAAAACCGTAAAAGATAAATCCGGTAAGGATGCATGGTGTATAATTG
This sequence comes from Mimumesa dahlbomi, assembly GCA_917499265.3. Classification (NCBI taxonomy): domain Eukaryota; kingdom Metazoa; phylum Arthropoda; class Insecta; order Hymenoptera; family Crabronidae; genus Mimumesa; species Mimumesa dahlbomi. The sequence continues at coordinate 6,360,322 of OU824124.1, forward strand.
TCTGTCGAATACATTGGGGATTTTTATTTAATTCGAAAAAACCTGTAAAAATAATCTTCGTATAATTTGTGTAAAGAATGTTAGTAGAAGCTGATGTTTCTTTGTTACCTTGATGAATATACAAATATATCTTATTCTTGATACTTCACAGTCTCCCTAAGATCATAATTTTGTTGTATACGGTATCAAAATTGAATAAACAGTAAAAAACTACACGCTGAGACTATTTTGATTATTTAAAGACTAGGAGTATAAATATAAGTTTGCTTAAAATCTATATCCGGCATTCCCATGCACACTGAGGGAAAGTTGTTTATGTGGGAGGATGTCCATGATATGTTTCAGTTTGTATAAGTGTGGTGGACAACAGATAGTGGAGACGTACTGCGGTGTAGTTTCGAATTATTAAATCCATACATTATTCCACAGACGAGGTATTGGATAGAGTCTATCTACCTCCAAAATTGTGGAAATGGCAAGCGATTTACGAAAATCGCAAAAAATCCTGACCTACCCCCTTCAGATTTTTGCGAAAAATTAAATTTTCGAAAAGTACAACTATTATATGTTGATCTGCCGTAGAATTTCCTAACTAAAACAATGGTACCAGTTTCAGGTCGCTATCTTAAAAATTGTGCGAATGCCGTTCAAAAAACCGCCTGAATTTGAGGATTTTTCACGATTTTCGTAATTTGCTCGCCATTTTCACAATGACTGAGATATTAAAACGATCCGAGACGTGTTGGTAGCGGATTTCGAAGCCCAATAAGACAGTGAAAGATGCAGGTCAATATCTAAAAATTTGCGGAAATGACGAAAGAATTACGAAAATCGCGAAAAATCGTAGAATTCCACCAGTTTTTTGGTCGGCATTCGCTCAATTTTTGAGATAGCGATCTGAAACTGGTACCATTGATTTAGTTAGGAAATTCTACGGCAGATCAACATATAATAGTTGTACTTTTCGAAAATTTAATTTTTCGCAAAAATCTGAAGGGGGTAGGTCAGGATTTTTCGCGATTTTCGTAAATCGTCTGCCATTTCCGTAATTTTTGAGCTATTAAAACGATCCGGGGCGTTTTGGACGCGGAATCCGAAGCCGAATAAGACAGTGAAAGAATTATTTTGATATCTAAAAAATTGTAAAAATGGCGAGCGATTTACGAAAATCGCGAAAAATCCTGACCTACCCCCTTCAGATTTTTGCGAAAAATTAAATTTTCGAAAAGTACAACTATTATATGTTGATCTGCCGTAGAATTTCCTAACTAAAACAATGGTACCAGTTTCAGGTCGCTATCTTAAAAATTGTGCGAATGCCGTTCAAAAAACCGCCTGAATTTGAGGATTTTTCACGATTTTCGTAATTTGCTCGCCATTTTCACAATGACTGAGATATTAAAACGATCCGAGACGTGTTGGTAGCGGATTTCGAAGCCCAATAAGACAGTGAAAGATTCAGGTCAATATCTAAAAATTTGCGGAAATGACGAAAGAATTACGAAAATCGCGAAAAATCGTAGAATTCCACCAGTTTTTTGGTCGGCATTCGCTCAATTTTTGAGATAGCGATCTGAAACTGGTACCATTGATTTAGTTAGGAAATTCTACGGCAGATCAACATATAATAGTTGTACTTTTCGAAAATTTAATTTTTCGCAAAAATCTGAAGGGGGTAGGTCAGGATTTTTTGCGATTTTCGTAAATCGTCTGCCATTTCCGTAATTTTTGAGCTATTAAAACGATCCGGGGCGTTTTGGACGCGGAATCCGAAGCCGAATAAGACAGTGAAAGAATTATTTTGATATCTAAAAAATTGTAAAAATGGCGAGCGATTTACGAAAATCGCGAAAAATCCTGACCTACCCCCTTCAGATTTTTGCGAAAAATGAAATTTTCGAAAAGTACAACTATTATATGTTGATCTGCCGTAGAATTTCCTAACTAAAACAATGGTACCAGTTTCAGGTCGCTATCTTAAAAATTGTGCGAATGCCGTTCAAAAAACCGCCTGAATTTGAGGATTTTTCACGATTTTCGTAATTTGCTCGCCATTTTCACAATGACTGAGATATTAAAACGATCCGAGACGTGTTGGTAGCGGATTTCGAAGCCCAATAAGACAGTGAAAGATTCAGGTCAATATCTAAAAATTTGCGGAAATGACGAAAGAATTACGAAAATCGCGAAAAATCGTAGAATTCCACCAGTTTTTTGGTCGGCATTCGCTCAATTTTTGAGATAGCGATCTGAAACTGGTACCATTGATTTAGTTAGGAAATTCTACGGCAGATCAACATATAATAGTTGTACTTTTCGAAAATTTAATTTTTCGCAAAAATCTGAAGGGGGTAGGTCAGGATTTTTTGCGATTTTCGTAAATCGTCTGCCATTTCCGTAATTTTTGAGCTATTAAAACGATCCGGGGCGTTTTGGACGCGGAATCCGAAGCCGAATAAGACAGTGAAAGAATTATTTTGATATCTAAAAAATTGTAAAAATGGCGAGCGATTTACGAAAATCGCGAAAAATCCTGACCTACCCCCTTCAGATTTTTGCGAAAAATGAAATTTTCGAAAAGTACAACTATTATATGTTGATCTGCCGTAGAATTTCCTAACTAAAACAATGGTACCAGTTTCAGGTCGCTATCTTAAAAATTGTGCGAATGCCGTTCAAAAAACCGCCTGAATTTGAGGATTTTTCACGATTTTCGTAATTTGCTCGCCATTTTCACAATGACTGAGATATTAAAACGATCCGGGACGTGTTGGTAGCGGATTTCGAAGCCCAATAAGACAGTGAAAGATTCGGGTCGATATCTAAAAATTTGCGGAAATGACGAAAGAATTACGAAAATCGCGAAAAATCGTAGAATTCCACCAGTTTTTTGGTCGGCATTCGCTCAATTTTTGAGATAGCGATCTGAAACTGGTACCATTGTTTTAGTTTAGTCCAATACCTCGTCTGTGCTACGGACGAGAGATAGGAGGGACGCATCGCTCTTATGCTTTTCGGTGTCGCCTGTTTTTAGGGGTAGAGGACCCTTTACCATTTTAGTGTCACTCGCAACGTTACCATTTCGGGTTCGAATCTGGGGTGGACGTGGATTAAGAGTAGAAGGAAGCTGTAGACCTTGTGCTTGTGTTAATAATCGAGAGAAAGTACTGAAGAATAAAAGACAATGAATATATATCGAAGTAATGAATATATATCGAAGACATAGGTCGATTGCTTAAAAATTAAGCAATTGGCGACCAAAAAACTATTTTAATTTCATGATTTTCGAATGACTAGTAGTATAGTAATACCATAGTAGGTACAAAGGAGCAAGATATACGTTATCTTTGTCTAAAGATAGATTAACTGTAATTGAATATTAATTAAAGAAAAACTAACAAGAGAAATATATACCCTATTCGTAGCCAATTTGCTCGATACCATTTGCATCGAAGCGATACGTTCCACCACGACTACGTTACAGCTATTGGTGGTTACATTTTCGAAAAATAATAATGAATTTCATTATCGATCGATGCAAATAATATCGATCCAGGTCTCACCACGGGGAGGTTGCTACGAATGGAGACCCACCCTATCCACGGCGCCCATCCACCCTCCTTTTAAAAAATACGAGCTTGATCTTCACTTTCAGATGGAAAATGAAGATATCACGCGACCGCGACGCGGAGCTAAAAACCATGATCTCAAAGACACGTCTGCCAATGAGATCACGATCGAGAGGGTATTGAAACATGTTTCAATATCACTAATACTACCCATCCCCATCACTCGCCAATTCTCCGCGTTACAATAAAAGTGGACAGGTGAAGAGAGTGAAAAATGTTGACCAACCAAGAAAAGCATCTTCATGGCAAGACTAACGCGGGTGACTCTAAACGTTTCCCATAACTCGACGGCAAAACAATTTACACACTTACACGGTGGCTCGTACAACGGTCTTGAAAAGTATCCATTTCACGTGACTTTCGCCGAACCATGGTTAATCCATACGAAGGGATTAACGAAGGGCCGATTTACAGGAAAGGGCCTCACGAAAGATTCGAACCAGAGACACATCGAAGATGAAATATATCCGAAGATATAGATCATCACGTCGAACTGTACACCGATTAAGCCATATCAGTCTAGACGGTCCGATCGCTACCGGCTACACTGATACGTCCACCAGTGTACAGGCCCCCAGAACGAACACGGGCTCACCTTTACAGACGACACTAGGCCACCCAAAGTATGAACGGAACCATAACCCGACGAAAGACACGCTCCACGAACATATCGCAAGATCGCGGCTTAACCAGATAGCCGTGAGGCTATTTGGCCGACAACACCGTTTCTCGTGTTGTTTTGACGTAGGGGTATGACAAACGCGGAAGTGACGAACAAATGACTACTTGGAAAAAGTAAAAATTGGAGGGAAAAATTAAAGCTAGAAGTTGAAGTTAGAGATTGAAGATAAGAGTGAATTTAATAACGCGAAACGAGCAAAGAAGTTGCGTTCTCTTGACGATCGACGGAAAACGAAGTTGAATTGGTGCGTGATCTCCCCTTAAATTAACGTTTTGTTCACGAAAATGACGAAAACGTCCCTATTAGTCGGCTCTTACGACAGGTAGGGAATGCCGTGGGTGTATTCTTTTCCCGACCCACAGGGGAATGTATTTTTCATTTTCTAGGTATTAAGATTACTTCAATCGGAAAGTTAATTTGAAACTTGAAATAGAATGGAAGGAAAAGAAATCGCGACGCGAAAGCATTTTTAATATCTGTCTCCATTTATCACGCTATTAAACGTGGCTAAATGACGACATCGTTAAGTTAACGCAACACTAAAATCAAAATTGGATGAAGAATGACTTACTTATTCTACTTAATCTAAGTTTGAGTGAAAAACTACTTGTTACGCTTGATCTATATTACTTAACATAGAAGATATAAATGAGTATATAGATATAAATTTCATTACAAAAAATGCGTGTTAAGCACGCCGAAATAATTATCTTTTTACGCGATCGCGAATATTTCTGCAAAACTGATGAACTAAAATGAGAAAATTCTCTGGAAAACCCGGTACGTAAAAATAATGTTTTATGAGTTCACGACCGCTTTGACTGATCATACTTTAATACATTAAACTGAAAAATGATCGTTAACGCGAAACGATCTTAAAAAAGATCAAGTTTATTTTTGGCTGAAAAGAAAATCGTGTATAAGATTGCAAGCTATTATACAAATTAATACATTCTAGAATAAAATGCAATTTATAAGTGACATGATGGCAATATTCCTTTTAATAAATATTTGGGACATGGTTGTTTTAAAAAGCATCGTACCAAGTCGACGGCGTACGACGCAATTCGCGAGTCACTTAGCTGCTTTAAAGTTTATGATATTTTTATATTAGAAAAATCGAATCGCGTCTATTTGATGATAACAATTTCGAAAATTTCATTGAAATATTTATATTGAGAATAAAAACTATGTATAACTCTTTGAGAAAGTCTCGTACATTAAATTTAAAAAATAGAAGTTTATATTTGTTAGTATAATATATGTATATACGTTAAATTAAACAAGTAAGCTCATAACTTATCAATAGAATTTGATCTTTTATAAATATTATATCATAGAATGATTCGATACGAAATTAGATAATATTGAAATTAATAAATGAATTCTTAAAAAAAGTCACAATTCTCTATGAATGTTTAAAGAATCGTGTGTCAACAAATTATCAATAAATTCGCGAAGTCAGAAGTGCAGCCAGAGGTGACAAAAAATAACGACCCGGCGCGGATGGCAGTGTGCAAATTTTTTTCTATCTGCACACTGTTTCATACTCTACCCCTCTGCTTTTTCCAAAAATTCAATTTATCAAATTTACCGTAATCAAACGCTGAACTTTAGCAATGACAAGAAACTCTTGAAAATTATTAAATAATTTTTTAAAACTGGACTCTTACGAAAAATGTTAAGAATATTTTAGTAATTACTTAAATAACTTTTAAAACTCTGTTTAATTATAAAGATATAAATAATGACGCTATCAGAAAAAATGTAATATGAAATGTAACAAATATTTTATTAAAAAATCTTTTTAAAGATATTGAATAAGAAAAATGATTCGAAAAACTTTAATGCAGATCGGGGCAGAGTCTTCGCGGGGAGCTCACCTCAACCCGCGGAAACTTATCAAATAAATAGTAGCAAGTAATAGCGAGCATAGTGACTTAATAGTAACGGAATGACCGTCCATTCCGGAATTATCAAAATTCGACATTCCAAAATGGACAGCCATTAGTTGCTGCCCTCTTCTAGACAGTTTGTCGGGCCTCTTCGGCATTTAGCCTCTTCTTGCTTCAGGCCGGAGCCCAACCTGTTTCTGCAAGAACATTCGGAACCACATTGTAATAAAACCCTACCCGAGCCTAACATCGACACTAATGAGGCTAACACGTGTAGACAAGCACAACTGCAGTCAGTGCAAACGGTTAGCCTGTTGGACGAATGTTCAAGCAGAATTTGCTTAAACTTAAAAAAGACAAGATTATTATCCTCACATCCAGGTGCATGATATCACTGGTGTCCTAATAAAGTCTAAACAGTGATTCAGCCCTGGCCCTTCCTGCTTAAAATTAGACCACACATACCAGCAAGTTACCTACCTACCTATGCTATATCTAAAAAAAATGGCAAACTCAGGTACGCCAACACACATCACTCCACGGTTCTCACACAAAGTCAGTGCTTTCCTCTACGAGAGACGTCCCGGGACATCTCCGACACCGACTCAAACCCCACACGTACATTCAGTTACGTACCTTTTTGCTGAAATCGACTCACAAGGCCAGCGATCATTGCGATTTATTTAGACTCTATTAGAATTTAAGTTTTATTGGAATTAATTTAATGAAAAATTATCTACGTGAAATGTACAAGTAGAAAACTAGAATTAATTATTGGATACAACAATTACTATAGTTACCGATAATGCTTCTGCATTTTGACTCGAATTGAAAATTAATTTAATAAATAATCTAATATTCAGAAAAAAGGACTCGAGTAGAATAATGTAAAATCGCAAAAAAAAACAATTTCTAAAAAAAAGATAGCTCTCAACCGACGCACGATCCACCAAAAATATTTATATTATACACAGTCACACTCACACACGTGTGGAACGTACGTCGTGCACAATCGCTAACGCTTAAGAGTCGCCAAAATATTCAGATTAATTAAATAATGAGCCACGTTCACCGCCATCACCCATTCGTACAGCACCTGGGCCCACGAATGAGTTCAAGCCAAATAGGGACATGAACGTGGCAATTATAAACTAGTCTTGATGTGTGCTGAAAATCCTGAGCTACAAAATGATTATTAAACTAGATCATCTAACGGACTAATCATTCATTTAATTCATTTTATGAAAATTACTTGAAAATATATTGATTAAAATGACTCGAATATAACTGCATTTAATAATTGAAAAAATGAAAAGAATAAAACTTTATTTCAGAAAAATGTGAAAATCTTTAATGTATATACTTAAAACTTTAGAATATTAATTTAGAGAAAAAGATTTTATGTATGGATATATAAAAGTTGAAATGTTTAATTGAAACCCTTGGTTGATTCCTTATTCAAAGGGGGTGTTCTAAATTGTAGAGGACGTGCTCAAAATACAATCCTTTGAAACCAGAATCATCCCATCGCGAACTGGTCTTCTTGAGTATTTAAAATATGATTGAAATGGTCTTTTCAAGAAAACGCGATTATGCAAAATATGGAAACTGACTGAAGTTAAATCAGTACGAACATCGTACGTTAAAATATAAAACTCAAATATATTAAACATTTTACATACGTGCTTTTATTTATATTTAATTTACACGACCGCGAATGTAGAGGAATGAAACTCGAGAGTATTAAACATTGATTTGTATCCCGAAAAAAAATTACCCGTGAAGCTAAACTACAAGAAGACCCCTGCCTGAGCTAATTAAATATTCTCAATTGAGAAAAGTGAGGTGTTACTACCCACAAACGTAAAGTATAAAATACTTTAGTGCTTGCGGTCACTATGCTCGCTATTTGTAATTACAACCAATCACTCGTGCCGCTTCGGACCTTTATGTCCTACGACATGATTGAGTGATCGGAGGAACCGTAAATTTCTCGACTCACCGGTCGTAGAGTTCTTCTGCACCTTTGTAGAGTTGTTCTCCACCTTTGGTTGTCGAGTTCCCCTCCACCTTTGGTTGTCCAGGTCCTCTCCACCTGTGGTTGACGAGTTCTTCTGCCCCTTTAATTGTAGAGATGATAGTGCGACCGGTATGTCTGCTGATGATATCTATAACATAACAAAAAGGGATTCTTTATAGTACAATTGTATATCATTTTCAATCTTTTTATTTTACATATACTCGGCTTGGATTTAAATAATGAAACTTTAGCTCGATCTTTAATTTGAGAAACTGAAGGAAGAATACTATTTTCATGATATTTACCTGCTGCCCGATGCGACGACGCCCGATGGAGATCCTTTCCGCAGCTGCTGCGTACCTCTACCACTTCGCGACGGATAATTTAAAAAAAAAATAAATAAAAAAAATACTAAACTCCCGACCGTAATTATTTCCGGCGACCTAATTGACTTTACTTTCCCGATTGAAAAGATGTAAGAATTTCGCGACCGATTTTTACGTTGTAGCAGTCCATTTTCACAACATGCGGCGGTTTTAAACACGCGTATATCGAACAAGAGAAAGTTAGTAATTTCGCAAAAACACTGATTCTACTTCGCGAAATACGTTTTCTCGGAGCAAGTGACTCTAAAACCGCATTGCGCGCGGTCACAAAAGCTGAAAATAATCTGCTGTTTTAAGTCCCAAGTATCGTGATTAGGAATATTGCCTTTGTCGTATATTTATATAAATTTAAATTATTATGATGAGTATTGTCGTTATTCAGTGAAATATTTCTCACTGCAAAAGTTTCGATTAATATTTAAAAGTGTACAAATGATCAGTCGTTGCGGTAGTCGACGAATCAAACAATTAAAATATTTATAATGTCCGTTTTATGATAAAATAGCGAAACGATGACTGGATTAAACCTTACAATACCCTTCGGAAAATATAAATTCCAGTTATAGTTAAAACGTGAACAATGGTAGCTTCGATCAATGTCAAGCACGTAACAAGTAGTTTTCAACCGCTGGGATGCCCAGTGTGTTTGTTTATGTTTACGTTACCGGACGAGGTGGCCTTCAGCTACCCCCAAAAAATGTTCGTTGTGTGCTGGACTTCTGTTCGTATAGTTGGCTCTGAAATAAAAACAAAAATAAAATTAGAATTACACTTCAAATGTTACAAGGTAAAGAAAGGATAATGTCAACTATAAAAATATAAAAATTCCAAGTATATACAATGAATTTAATGAAAAAAGGAATCAAATACCAATTGTTATTAAAAATTATTAAAAATAAAGAAGATATTTTCGAAAAGTTATGTAATTATTTGTTTAAATCATATCGGCAACAGCTGACATAAAATAATGTAGATTTGTAATATTCCTTTTGATTACGGTATGTATTACTTATAATATCGAATCGAAATGAATTGGACAAAGAAAAATGGTTTAAAGTAATGTGATATACCTTGTAGAGCAGTGGAGAGCGTCCTTTGATTATGTCTTAACACCACCACAGCTTATCGAAGAATGATGCGTGTCCGTGTACTTGACAAGGGCAAATCAAATAAACTTTGGGTAGAGGGGCCACAGCAGGTAACACGGCTTGAATTTTATTCGACCTATTAAAATAAAGTAGATTATGCATAAAAATGGTAAAAATAATAAAAATGTTAAAACCATAAAGTTTTTTCATATTTTATCGCTACCAATTAAACATTTGTACAGATTTTGCATGCAGATAGAAAAAGTTCTAATGGACATTTCACAAATACAAAATAGAATTGATAGAATGAATATGAATTGCAAATTGCAAGTGGAAATTGATAAAAATAAATAATACTTTTCGAAAATTAAATATTTTAAATAATTATACTATTTCCATTAATCAAACTGAAGTAAATCAAAAAGTATTCGAATATTATTTTAAAAGTTTAAAAAGTTTTATAGAAATTAATTATAATACAACAACATATTATCCTCAATTAATAATGCCCGAGCAACAAATAAAATGTAATGTTACTGATCATGACGAATAAGATTGAAATTAAATGAAATGTACCTCGAAAAATTCACCGGAGCGCGTTAATAGGACGTGTTGACTCTAGGACGTCCTATCGTAGACAAATGGTTACCCTTGCACTTGAGAATGTCAGGTCGAGTGTATCAGAGGTCGGTTGTACTTGATCCGCTAAATCACAACAATAAAGATAGGAATAAAGGTACAGGCAAGCCGGACGAGTATAGAGAGGTACAAGCGACCTTAAAAAAGTATAAAAAAGCCACTTACGAATAGTTTCACGAAGTTTCTGCATAACTATCGAAAGTATTTTCTTATTTTTGTCAAATTTAAATCGTAAATACGATATTAAAAGATGATATTCCGATATCTGGAACATTAAAGACGAATACAAAAATGAGCTATACAATTATATATTCACGAGAAATACAACTGCGTCATATCGTTATATTTAAAATTTTGTTATAACAAATAAACATTCTTTAAATAAAAAAGTTAATTAATCAATTATCCCAACTATCAATCAAACAATTCAAAACCTTCAAATAATTAAAGTAATGGCGAATAAAAGTACAAAAATTTTACCTGTCACTTTAAATTCTGATTTCAATAATTCGAGAATCGCCAATTTTGAATTGTCAATTGTTTCAACCAGCCAATTTTTCAGTGCCGCGTAAGAATCTGAACGTAAAATATTACGAATAAATAATATTTGAATACGCAGAGCATCGTATTTGTCTCGAAAGATACAGAAAAATAGTATTTTTGTAAATACGAAGATTAAGGACCTCGAATAGCCCAATGTCGCAACAAATAAATTCGGAGAAAAAGAATCGAGCTCGATTCCAGGAATTTGCTTACCCCTAACGTCCTATTATCCCACCTTCCACCGTTTGCGTTTATCTTGCAAGCAATGTACAAGCTCGTAGAAAAGAGACGCACGTAATAATAAAAGATGCGGATGGTTCGGTGGACAGTCGTCTTCTGAGACTTTGCAATAGAAAAAGTTCAAACTGCAGTTTGCAAGATTTTCGTGGCCTCTGATTGGTCCGTCGTCGAAACCGTTTCTGTCACGTGACACTCTATGTAAAAAAAATTTGAACATACGTTACTCCTACGATTTCGATGTAATATATTCGTAATTGAATATTTGTTTTATTCGACATTTTCGAACGATTCTAATTATTATTTCATAGAATCCCATACTTTCATAAAATTTAAATTTGAATACTTATAATTTTATATAAATTACTTGAAAATATACTGAATCAAAATGATTCGAATATAATTGCTATCGATAATTGAAAAAATAAAATTCAATAACATTTTATTCTAGAAAAATGTGAATACCTTTAATGTATATATCGAAAACTTTTGAATATTAATATTTTAGAAAAAGTATATATATAAGTGGGTATACTATATTATAGAGAACGTATTCAATGTAAAATCCGTCAAAACCAGAATCAATCGCGAATTCGTCTTATTGCATATTTAAAATATAATTGACAAGATCTTTTTCTCCTCAGAAAAGCGCGATGACGAAAATATAGAAATTACGACTTTGAACAGCCGATTGCCGCAACAAATAAATTCGGAGAAAAAGAATCGAGCTCGATTCCAGGAATTTGCTTACCCCTAACGTTCCATTGTCCCACCTTCCACCGTTTGGGTTTATCTTGCAAGCAATGTCGTACAAGCTCGTAGAAAAGAGACGCACGTAATAATAGAAGATGCAGATCGTTCGGTGGACAGTCGTCTTCTGGGACTTTGCAATAGAAAAAGTTCAAACCTGCAGTTTGCAAGATTTTCGTGGCCTCTGATTGGTCCGTCGTCGAAACCGTTTCTGTCACGTGACACTCTATGTAAAAAAAATTTGAACATACGTTACTCCTACGATTTCGATGTAATATATTCGTAATTGAATATTTGTCTTATTCGACATTTTCGAACGATTCTAATTATTATTTCATAGAATCTCATACTTTCATAAAATTTTAATTTGAATAGTTATAAGTTTGCTAAGTCTGTGAGTCGTAAGAATATGACCAACAAGAATATTTACTGTTCTCCATTTCGTATGGATTATTCGATATCCAATATTAAATTATGCACGGAATTAGAACTGTCAGGCAGCTAATAATATAGGTTTCTTATGCGAAACATTATTCGTAAAATGAGACGTCGCACCGCAACATTCTAATTATTTCAAATTTGCTAATTTTGTACGTACCTTAGTCTACAACGTTTAAACTTCGAATGTGATCGCATTTACGAAATTGTGACGTTACGCGAGCGTTCGGGTTTCTTCGGAAATCGTCGGATTTCTTCGTTCATTCAATTTTCAAACACTTATAACATTGTTGCTTCTGCGAATTGTACAAACTAAAAATAATTTTATATATAGACATGGATCTGAACAATTTACGTGCAAATGGAAAGCAAATTATCAAAATATCGAATTAACTATAATTGACTATTCGGTTAGAATTTTGTACCACAGACGAGGTATTGGATAGACCAATCATCCCCATGCTTTTCGATGTCACTGGTTTGGAGGGCTCTAGAGCCCTCTTACCATTTTAGTGTCACTCACTACGTTACCATTTTCGGTTCGAATCTAGGATGTCCGTCGATTATTAGTAAGAATACGATATAGAAGTTATTTGTCGAAAGAACGTATTAGAAAAAGTACAAAATTTAATAGTAAAGAATCGCGTACACGAGGAGGTATAGACCTTTCATTACCTATTACTCCTATACTTTATTATGCCGATAGATTTTAGGGTTCTACATCCTTTTTACTGTGTTGTAATAAATATATCGAAGCCCAAAGTCGATTACTTAAAAATTAAATAAATGCTGACTATAAAACTGTTATAACTTCAAGTGTTTCAAATGTCTTATTTGCAATTTTGGAGATATCAGCCTGAATCTTCTACCATTGCAGTCAGTGTGAAATTTTACGCCGAAATAAGGTATAATAATTTATTTTACCCATTTTACTTATGGGTTGCTGTGCCCCCGTTAAATGCAAATTCTATCACAACCCTTGTCTGTGGTGGTTGCGTTTCATAGGATAAAAATCCGGCTGTAGGTCACACAGTAGACTACCATTAAATGGTAACTATGGGATCTAGCAATTTTGGTTTTCTACCCTTGTTACAATGTTGTTATATTTACATTCTATAAATGTTACGTTGGACGGTTTATATCATAAAAATACAATCGAGGTATAGTGAAAATTACACGTCTAATCGAATTCTGTTTTCCAGAAAACTGAATTACCGATGTAATAAAAGAATAGTGGTCTGAGCAGCGATGACTGGTTTCAAGTATAACATTTCAGGAAATTGAATATATAATTTGCCAATTTATTGTCACTAACATCCTTGTGGTTTTTAACCTGGAACGTAGCTAAATGCAAAAGTAGTAGTTTACTAATTTCTATAAACATTTTCAAACAAGCCAGTACAAAGATTTTGACAATTTGAGCAGACAGTTTCGGAATTCGTGAATGATGATTTCGAAACATACAGGAACATTATTCGACATTCGATAAATCTATAAAATAGCACTACGGGGAAGTGCGGACAAGTTTATTCTAACTGGTCAATATTGTACCCGTTTTTTTTTACACAGTGAGCATACAGGGAGAATTCGATATCGATATGATTTTCGAAATTCAAAGCTTCGTTTGCAGATGGTATTGCCGAGACTCGGGAGGGCCTTTCATGTACGTCTCAATTATCGTCATGTAAATTGACTCAGTTTTGTGATGTGTGCTCTGCACAGGATGAGCATGAACACGTCAAAGCCTTCGGGGTCTGTTGCTTCGTGTGCAGGGGATTCCAATTGGGCAGAGTCAAGATCGCACCGTTTTCGAATTCGACCGATCGATAGTTGAAATTATGAAGTCTCGTTAAAATCGATCGAAACAGTACAAACACCATTTACAGATTCTATTACGTTTCCGGTTTAAACCATAGGTCAAAGTATATAAATTATAATGACTAATTTTGATAGACCACGAGAACTCTGTCCCTTATTTTTGGGCATTACACAGAAGGGATAATCTGTAGACAGATTATTATAAGAGCCGCTGTCGCATCTGTCATGTACAACGCGTTATTATTCCATTTCTATTCTGTCTTCCTGTTTTCCCTTTCCTATTGCCGGGATCATGGTTTATTGATCCGAATTGGTCTGTAATCCCGCAATCGGATTATCTCGTGCGACCACCATAAAAGAAAAAAAAAGAAACGTGTCCCTGTTAATACACGTATGATTCGATGTATCTGATATTTTCCCTGTGCGTTATTAAATCGCGATACGATTTCAATAAAATTAACAAAAAAAATTTTCATACGAGCATTGTAATATATTTTATGCATCCGAAATGAAATCGAAACGGTATGGTAATATTTTACCGGTACTCCTTAAGTAGCAATAATATCTTTAATGTGAGTACACTGACGTTATCCACGTTCAAATGTGTAGGTAGTCCAATCTTGATCCATGAAAAGCCGCAGACTTGTCGCGCCATAAGAAGTATAGCACAACACGTTTTTTCCATTTTCATTTGATGGAACGGCGAAAAGGGGGTGGGAGCATCGGGGGTGCAATTCATATTTGTCCGTAGGCAGCAGCGGAATTGCACCTTTAATCAAGATTTCTACCAATTTGCGAGCGCCGACGGCGCGAAGACAAAGCCTATTGTTGCCGTAACTGGTTGGGGCTTCAAGTGTTCCAACGCAACGGTGAGAGCCCGATGCGCGTGTATACCGGGTGTACCTACAGACAGGGACCAGTAAACTTCTTGAAAATTATACGAATGACCAATGGGACAAATTAAATATCACATAGAAAACAATCAATTTATACGATATCATTAAGAAACTTTAAAATATAAAATAATAGACATAATCCTAACACAAATTCCCCAATAATATTCATTATAATTTACATTTCACTCTCATCATTAGAATCTTTAATTTTCTCACAAAATTAATAGAAATAATTAATAATATTCATTATTAGTCATACAAATTAGAGATGTGTCTCCCAATGATACGTTCAATTAAATATAAGTCACTTTAAAACGTACAAATCTTTTCAGCCGGAAGGATTCAAGTATTCCAGCACGTACCACCCGTTATCTGCAAAACATACATGCGCCTTCGCCGGTCTCTGTCGGGCCGGGAGACGAGAAGAGTATTCTGGAGCGGAGGCTGACGCTCAGGGACTGCCAAGCTAGTCGCTTCGCATCCCAGAAGCCTCTACCCCACCGTTTGCTTCCGGCTAAGCCCGTTGCCACCGCGTCCCAAGCAACTTGAAGCCACTCGTAGTTCTGTTTGTGTTTGCTAATTGTGAATTGTCTACTTCTTGCCGGTGCCCCGTGTGTATGCGGCATGGATAGAGAAACGGGAGAAGGAAGGAACATGCAAGAGAGAGAGAGAGAGAGAGAGAAAGAGAGATGGATGAAGAAAAGGGAGTCAGGAGGGAAGAGGGCAGCTTGAATTAGAGTAACAGAGAGAGAAAGAGAGAGAGATACAGAATAGAAGGGTAGATAGGTACAAGCCGCATGCGAACCAAGACGAAGTGAGCTGGACTACTGGCATATCGCGTACGGAATGCTCAGACCGAGGAAAAACCCACCCCTTTGGGCCAACATCCCTTGCTACCAGCCCTGACTTTCATCCCTCCTTTCCTTACACCCACCACCGTCGACCACTCTTCTCCCCGGACTTCTTCTTTCCCCCTTTTACCCCGCAGACACTCGAGTTTACCTCACTAGTCACTGCTTACATGAGTACTACCCGCCAAGAGGCACCCGCGAGCAAGAGGGTACCAATTTTTAGTCATCCTGACGTCCCTCAATCCCTTGAGGTAACGTCACGCTACCGCATTACATTCTCCCTTTTGGTATGACAACAATTATCCGTCCGTATTGTGTATTTATTTTATTTGATTTTTAGATATTTCTTCATTGGAAACTATACGTATGAACGATGATATAATATTATCGTATAACGGTGTTAATGGATACGTTAAGAATATAATGGTATATCTTAGAATTTCTTGGGTAGAATGAAAGATTTTTTCATTTTACACGGAAAATACAGAAACCATGTGTTTGATGTAAGTTGATAAACCTCGTTCGGTGTGGCGATAATGAGACCATTCTCGACACGGTCGTCGCCGTATCGTCTCCCCCGTACGAAATAAAACGGAGGTAACCGGTACACCACATTGTAAGGAAAATGTGTTGGCACTCCCTTCCGTCGGATGCTGCCGGGCTGCTCGGTCGAAATATACTCCGTCTCTCCAGAGACGAGGGACATATTGTTTGGTTCAGTAATTCCTCACGTTATTTCCCGTGTTTGCTTTTTATCATTGTAAACTGATATATTGTCCGGGGTAACTCCCCCTCGATGAAGAAAGTTATATGGCGACGGGGGTGAAAGAGAGGTGGTGAGGGGGGGGTCTGGGGGGATGGGGGGTGATAAGGGGAGCGAAACGAAATGTGGACACGAGTCAGCCACTCGGACCTGTGCGGAGTTTAACTTCGTCAAGCGACGGAAACGAGATTACTCGTCAACACTCGGTACTTCATTCAAGCGAGGCACAAATATACGTTGTCATGCATGGATGTACCTGGCGAACAATGAGGGTGTACAATGCAGACGAGAAATTGAAATTGATCGCTCTAAGAGACCCTCCCCCCCCCCCGGCCCCGGCGCAAAACGAGAATCGATAGGATTTCGTTTCGTTCGTTTCTGTGTATTTTTTTTAAGGTTTCACGATTTTGGAAATGATTATCGAGCGAGGAATAATGATGATTCGTATGGAAAGCGATTAAAGACCGAAACGATTAGAGGCAAGCTACGAGCGCACGGTGCCAGACGCGAATTTAAAATTTCACATTGTCGTTCGAGTGCTTGCATATGACACTGCGTGCAGCACGTTTGTCACATGGCACGGCACGTGTGCCAACGCCGAACTTGTCGCGAGGCAAACAATGAATTAAGCTTTACTTCCCTGGCACTTGAAGACTCGAATGAAAAAAAAAGCTCATCCGATACGAGTACGTACGGTAAATAGACTGCCTACCCGCATGTCGGAAATCGTTTAATAGAGTTAATATGGTCACTAAAAATCTTTACACAAAACAACCCAATAATCTGTCACACCTCCAAAATATAAGAAAAGCAAATACAAATATCTTCAAGTACAATTCTCACTAAATTCATCTCTATTAACACTAAAGTTACTCAGGTGTGTCAAATGACCGGTTTTAAACTTTTTATTAAAATGCCTGCACGCAACGTTATAGCTTTCAACCATAATTTCTCTAATGAACATAAGAAAAATACAGTTTTTTACCCGAAATTAACTATTACGTGAAATCCACTGTACAAGTTATCATTTTTCCGGATCCGATCAGACTTTATGTACATAAACCCGTCGGTACTATTTAGTCTTAAAAACATCCACCATAATACAGACAGTTGTTCAAGTTAATTATACAACCGGAACGTAAGTTTTCTAATTCGTTAATCACAGTAGACAGTGGAAAGAGGGGCGAGGGGGGTCCGGGAGAGTGTGGCAGGCGCGTAATCTAAGAAAAGGCGTCGGAGCATTGGCGTCGCTAGGAAGTGGTTGTAAGTGAATGAAAGTGGATGCAAAGGTGGAGGTGTGGTTGCTACGAGGTCGTCTGTCTAGCAAAGCTGGCATGATCCGGCACGGAAGACAGAAGTCTGTCTGTCTTTATCAGCCAGCCAGGTAGGGGCCGTCGAAGCGGGTTATACGTTACCTCTACCACTACCACTACCACCACCACCACCACCACCACCACCGTCACCATCACCCCCACAGGAAAAGAGACCCTGGAGGGTGACGGACGTCCCCGATTGGCGTGGCTCCCTCGAACGAGGGAGGACATCGTGCACCCCTATTGGCTCCTCACGAATCCATACTCGGTATTCATTCGCTACCTCATTCGCCGACCCCTCGAACCGGACTCGTTCTCCTTTCTCTTGAAAATCCCTCACCCCGGTGGTGGCTTCGATGCAACTCACCCTTCGTACGCCGCGGGAACCTTTTCAATGCATTTCACCGCCGGCTTTCACCTTTTGCCGGATATTTCTAAGCAAATATTTTTTTAATAAGCACGCGCGCGCTACCAGTCATGGTTACGGCGCGCCGATAATAGTAT
Organism: Mimumesa dahlbomi; assembly: GCA_917499265.3. NCBI lineage: Eukaryota > Metazoa > Arthropoda > Insecta > Hymenoptera > Crabronidae > Mimumesa > Mimumesa dahlbomi. The sequence goes on from OU824124.1 coordinate 6,378,774, forward strand.
TCCCGGTGAAAATTTCGCTGATTTTTCGAACGGGTTTCATTTTTTGTTCCTATTTGTTTTTAATCGCTTTTGATCCACATGATTATTGGGTGGATTTGGATATTTAAATCTGTTTCGGTATTTTGGAGATCGTGTCTAAATTTGTATGTGAAAATGAATCCTGAGGGATACGAACGACGAGGGATGAGATATGTCGTAATCAACGAAACTATATACTTCAACGACACCCTGTAAAAAGGAAGGTACGATTAAACAAAAAGGAAATCGTTGATTTCTAAGACATCCACCGCTACTCGCAGGCAGTTTGCCAGAAAAAGACACTACCACGGGTGCGCGTTCGTAATCCCATCGAAGTGGGCCAAAAAGGATGTGACACGTCGTCGGAGGAGAAGGAGGAGAGAAAGAAAGAAAAAAAAAAGAAAAAGGATCGATGAAAAGTGTCGAACTCGAGTTTGAGGAAGCCTTCGTCGTTCGCCTGCACTTTTGACGTCGGCGCGTTTCGTGTCGCCTTCGTCCCAATTGGATGAAAAAAGGAGGATAAAAAAAAACAACACGAACCAGCCAGAGAGAGAAAGACAGAGACAGAGAGCGAAGAAAACCGACGTATCTCGGATTCTACGTTGAACAGAGTGCGATGAAGAATCCGAGAGAACCTGAGAAACAGGGATGAAGCATTCCTCGGGGTGTTGCAGGGTATGATCATGCAACGAGATGGGCGTGTCATCGGGTTGCTCATTGCTCCGCCCCTGGTACCGCCCTATTGGTGGTTGCTGTCACCTTCAACTCGTGACCTCCCTTTACCCTTCTGCCTGCAGCTGAAACCTTCGTCGGTTCTCGCCAGCAGGCTCCGCACTCACGTCATCTTCATTAGCGGCAAACGACGCCTCCAACGGTCAACGGCTCGTTTCACGATCTCCGTCGATCCTCTGGCGAACGATTAACGGTTCCACCGGATTCACCTGAAGAACCATATTTTTTTTTTTTTTAATACGAGGGACGACGACGACTGGTCGTTCCGTGTATCTGATTTTTTCATAATCAGGTACGACGCCGCGGCGACAGCAAGTGAGAAACGTCTCCCCCGGGAACACGGATGGATTTTAGTTTGTTCATTCATTGAAATAATACGCGGACAGTGTTGTTACGTCATGAAGAAACTCGATCGAGAACCATAGGATTCGAAAAGTGATCATATATACTTATGTATATTTAACTGACGGAGAGAATTAAAAACGTGTTACGTTCGATTTTGGATCATCGTCGCACGTTGTGAAGGATTCCTCGATATATGATTTTGTGATCGTTAAACGTTCGTAAAGCTGAGAACAATTGTTGGATAATCTACAGAATGAATTGTAGATGTCAGTTGGATTTACCTATCGTTGCTGTCAAGGAGTTATTTCCAGTTGGTAACGTAACACTGATATTTTAATGATTCTTACGCGAGGATCGTCGGATTTATTGATGTGATGATCTATCGGTCGACAAGGTGAACGAAAGTATCGATATTTAAACGAGTCCGATGACAGATATCGCGATTGACAATGGCGCAGAGTCGGAAATCAAGGCGAAAGCACTGATCGCCGACGTTCAACGATGTCGACGGGCGATTCGCTAGACTCGAGGAAATTGGACGTCGACGTTTCCATGGTAATAGTGTTTCCACGAGCGACCCGTTCTTATCATGAAGATAAAAGACTTTTCCAATTGGTGACACCGAAACGACTATTGGTCGCGTCGCAGAGCACAGTGTTAGACAAATCAATCAGAAAATCGGGCTACACGTCGCTGGAGATCTCGAATGCCACGACGTTCCGTCGACGACACGAACATTAGCCTGACGAACGAAATCCCGTGATCAGTATACTTGGGATTGGTGACAAAGTGTTGAGGATTATTATTGGAGAACAATCGCAAGGGCCGTGCATCTAGGATCCGAATAACTTGGCTGGCAATTTTCTAATCTACCTCGTGAGTATTTCATTGAAAGTCAATTAATTAATTAATTTACAATTTTGATAGAGTCATTTGCTGTTAGATTGGATAAGAGATATTCTTGAAATACGATTAAGTTAGCGTGTACGCGAAATATCCAGACGCAAAGTAATTGCAGACGTTGGACAGAGGGAAAATTGGAATATCGAGGGGTGGATTACGAGATGAATGACTTAGCACAATTAGCCAGATTTTATAAGTGGATGAAGGCGGCGGTACCGCTTCTGTCTACCCTGCTAACTAAACGGATTAAGACGCCCGTCGCTTTCGAATTCGTCGGCAAGCAAGCGTGTGCCAAGAGTATCACGAGTTTCGTATCTTTCTTTTTTCTGATTCTCGGGTTCGAATGGAAAACGGGTATACAAGATACAACGAAACGAGAAATTAAGTTAAATGTATCATGTACTCATCTTCCATTCGGACCCTAAATTAACAAATATCACTGTCATAATACAAAATAACGTATAAAGAGCAACCAAAAAAAAGAAACAATATTTAAACACCAGATTCTAATTGAATCTCAAATTTTTCATTACACAATTTAAGTAGAATTTCATGACTTCACGTAACGACTAAACACCGACCGGAAACGTAAAAGGTAATCACACTTAAACGTCTCCGAAAGGAACGCAACCTCGAATGAATTTTCCGAGCGACGGCGCACATCAAGGCCGGCTAACATCAAAGACACTTTCCATACCTATCTGAGAAACCTCCCTGTATGTAACCGAGTTCTTAGATTAAAAAAAATCACACATAAAAATCGACATATGTATATTGTATACGATACGGAAACGTTACGAAACACATAGAGCAAACACACACATTGAATCGAACGATTGCCGTCTAAGTGCCACTAGAAATTAGCGAACAATTAGTGCGCACATCAAGGCCGGCTAATATCAAAGACACTTTCCATTTCCTATCTGAGAAACCTCCCCCTAACCGTGTTCTTAAATTAAAAAAAAAAACACAAACATACATACAAAAATCGACATATGTATATTATATACGATACAGAAACGTTACGAAACACATAGGGCAACACACATACACACACATTAAATCGAACGATTGCCGTCTAAGTGCCACTGGAAATTAGCGAACAATTAGTGCGCCCCGTTTATGTTTTATAAACACGGCGGTGCCCATCGACGGCCCATTATTTCGAAGCATTCGTGCAAAGCGCCTATCAATCCTACCTATGCACAACCTACGTAAGTACTCGTTTTTCGAGTGTGTCCGAAGTATCCGAGCAGTATTCGAGCGTGGTAGTACTCAGGCTTTTCGAGTATCCATGCCTCGAAAAGAGGTACAGGGGAAAAGGGGGTGGAAGGGTGGAGGGAGGAGGGGGTTGGAAGGGGTTCTTGTAGTGTTTCGTTGCGCTTAAAAGGAGGGGGTTTTACGGAGAGGGTTTCGCTGCAAGGCAGCTTTGGTGTTGCAGCCTCTTGAAACCTCGTGCAAACACTCGGGGACAGGGCGTTCGCCTGGTACGACGATTAATATCCCAATAAGGCCTCGTTCACCAAGCTCACTCGACCGAGCTGCTTCGTTCTTTATTCATTGTATCGTAGCTCCTCCCGCGGGATAAACTGCCCGATACCAGGGTTCCGCCACTTTTTTTTTTGTTGCCTCTCGTTTTTTTTTCAGAAGCGAGGAAGCTTCTTCTTCTTTTTTTTTTTTTTATTTCACGGGAGAGTGAATTCTTCACGCCATGGAAAGTATGAATAGGAGAGTCTCCTTTGACGGGGCTGCGAAATTATTGTGGTATCGTTTAGTAGCGTAATGTTATGGTTAATGTGATTTCTAGGCTGGGTGTTGGAGTGGATGTTAGGATATATGTATGTTGGGGGAAAGATGAGTGAGATATACTGGTTGAGTATGAATTTATGTAAATGATGTATCTTTAAAATATTGTGTGTGACATAGAGATTATTATTGAATTATCAGAAAATTTGCACGATCATCATTTACCGATACACCTGACGAATCTACCACGTTCGACGTGGAAACTTTAAAGCTAAAACTACGCGATTAGCATACTCATTACGCGAGATGTATGTACGCATTTATTTGTAAAGCCTGACGGTGTTAAAGCGCGACTATACAGCGACATTAATTGCCGTGGTGCGTGTTGAGATGCGGCCACGTAATCCGAAAACCGAGATATCATTTTATTGGTCGATCCTGGTATTTATATCGGTGGCTATAAAGTGTCCGGGATAAACGGGAGTTTTATCGGCGGATAAATTGCCCGCTTTGAAATTTTTCAACCCTCGCGAAAAAATATTCTTAATTAACACGGATCATGATTAGTCGTAAATGAAAGTACCGGTATGGTTTTATATAAAATCTAAATTATAGACATTCGAACGAATTTAATATGAAATCATTCGTATATCTCTTACACTATGATACGTAGCTCGAAATAATAATAAAAAAAATCATACACCCAATACTAGGACTTGGATTCGAGGTAGTTCGTTTTTCCCTTTTTTCATTCTATTTTCCCCGCTCCGGATACCGGGAGTTTCAGGCATTATTACGCTACTTGATTTCGCATCGTGCCAGCTGTCTCCGATTATTCACCATAGAAATTTTGGGGGATTGAAGTTCAAAGGGGACCCCGCGGTCCTTCGCTAATATTTGAGGAGACCCTGTAGTCTTGGGTCTTACCGGACGTTAAGCTTCAGCCTTCGTTGTGCTACCGAACATATTCTTTTTTTTTGTCACATTACCAGTACATATCGAACATGATTGCACCACGTGAAAAAGTACTAACTATATCGAACATGATTTCACTACATGAAAATGTTTTAATCATGTCGATCATAATTCCACCATATGAAATTAGTACTCATATCGATGTTAGATTTGTTTTATCGAGACTTGGAAATTGATACAATGGAAATTCAATTGACGAAACGTCGATTACCATGTATCCGAGATTTTCAAAGAAAATTCGTCGTCGACGTTTAGATTCGTGGCACCCCTGGCAGTATGCCCCTTCATCGCAAAGGTCCCATGAGGAACGAGCGAAACGATGAAACTCGAGGGAGATCACGCGAACCGGAAGAGCAAACCAAAGTATTCTAAGTATCCGCACAGTGGGGTGAAATCGTCTCCGAGACGGCTACCGAATCGTTCGAAGTTTTCTACAGCTTCGTGTTCGAACCATGAATACCTTTTATTCAACTTTCTTCTTCTCTCCGACACTTTGTTTCGTGCCAAGAATCATAGCGATTGGTAGTCCGATAACGTTTTCGACGCTTCAACGTTTAATATAATGAATGCGTTCACGCTGCTATTGCGGTTACTGGTGAATATTATAAAACTATTCTACCATTTTCGCGTAAGCGTGAAAGATTCTATGGAATTATTTTCCATTGATATATAAAACATATTTCACTTTTCCCATAACGTATACGTTCCGATGACTTTTCTAAACTTTTATCAGCACATTTTAATAGAAGACTTATAGTATATTTCTTGAAATATCGAAGAAATTTTACGAAATTCATTTAATATCCGCAAATAAATAAATACCCGTTCAGATTTATATTATACATATACAATACATATTATGTATCGCCACTAATTGTGTCTTAATACAAAATATTCGTTAAAACGTGAGTCTGGATATTATCTTCGATAATACTCTGGATGACTCTCCCAGACTTTTATCAGCTCCGCAAAACTATCATCCAAAAATCGCTAAAAATATCCACGAGGAGAGAATCTCCGCTCGGAATACCATGTATTTTATGGATGGGCAAAAGGTTCTTGGAGTTCGTACTGTTTTAAGCTATCCGTGACTCGGAGACCACCCCTTCCGCCTGTTTTCCTTTCTCCGCTCCCCGTGAGCCCGTCTCGCGCCAAGGATCAGCGATAGTTAGCCAGATAGCACTTCCAGCGTTACAGCGCTTGCACCGATGGTGCGTGGATGTCGGTACACATATACATACACCAACGAAAATTCTCTCTCTCTCTCTCTCTCTGTCTTAGTCGAATATACGTACATACATACATAGGTATAGGTGAACACGTATAACGATATCTCTTTGAATAGGTTCACGTGTACGAAAATACATGTATAGAGATCCTAGGTTGGTCTAGGTATACGTGTCTGTGTGGGGTTCTACTCTTTCACCTGTGTGGTAGCACGTACAACACATTCACGCAAGACGTTATCTGCCAGCAGTCGCTTTTAGTTGTACGTAGGTGTTTCCCTGTACGTGTGACCGTTGAAGTCGAGGATGGGGCCAAAGGTGGTTGGTATCTTGTTGGAGGGCGAGAAATACGACCCGGCCACGAAGCTCTTCCACCGGGTTGCGTGCACGATCGAGTTTGAAGCGAGAGAGAAAGAGAGAGGGGAGGAGAGAAGAAGAGAGAGAGAGAGAGGGAGAGAATGTAGCCGGGGGTTGCTCCGTCTGTTCGCACCCCCTTTTCGCTGTGCTCTTTAAAAAATTAGCTTTTCGACGTGAGCACCGGCCGACACCATTGCTGTTTTATCTTGTCGTTGATTTTACTCTTACGTCTCGCGGCCTCGTTGGCGTGACTGCATTTTTCCAGTGATAATTTATGAGCCAGAAAAATAATCTGTCCAACCCGCGACTAGGCCATTAATTTTCGTTATCTGTTATCTGGCGTGTAACGGTGTTAAAGATCTTATTTTCTAATTAATACGTGTGTCAATGTATTTTATATAGAATATTTATTATATTATATAATTAATCGTGATATGTAGGGTATTTTTTTTTTGAAAAATATCATTTAGTGTATTTATTCATCCTAAGAATAGTCGGTAAATATGTCAAAAGGATTTGGGTAAAAAAGTCGATTGGCGTTACGAAACCGGCGAGCGTAGAGGGTGCAATAAATCAAGATAAAGTTATGATAAACAAATTAGTCGGCACTGCCGCCCCTTACTGGTGTTATTGTCTATCGTATATCTACCTACAAATTACCAGCCGTCCCGAACACCTCGGGGTAACTGCTACTCGGTTGTCTTCGCGGCTTGGTGTTGGTCACACGTACGAGGGTTGAAGGAAATTCGAGGGGTAACTCGGAATTAATGCACTACTTCCTTTCGGCGTAACCTCGAATTGCACCGTAGCTGTGCGCCTTTTATTTATACGATGAGCTGAATTTATTCACCGAGAGTTGCACCGTATCGTTTTACATTTCGACAAATTTCGTTTTATCCGTCTGGATCCTTTAAAATTCGTGGTAAATCTATAGATTTTATTAAAAAAAAATAATAATAATCATAATGAAACAGCGTCGTCTGGATCCTTTAAAATTCGTGGTAAATCTATAGATTTTATTAAAAAAAAATAATAATAATCATAATGAAACTTCGTCGATTGATTATAAATCGCCCCATTACAATGCTCTGTTACCAATTCGAAATTCGTCTGGATTCTACCGATCAATATCAAACATCGACGGAATTTATTTTAATATTTTCCGTACGCTACGGGATAATAAGTGGTAAATTTCGCGATTTCTATGCATCGTTGTTCCACAATTTCGAATGTACAGCGTTTCAATCGGTCGCTACTGAAAAATTCATTGAAATGGATTTAATCGGGTCGTGCACGGAAACCTCTGGTGTATTATGACGTAGTTCGTTTGGATTCCTGGAACGTGGTAAACCGTCGGGTCGCATTATGCGACGATTTATATAAAATTAATCAACATTTCCAGTTCGAACGGTCCGCAGAAGTCCACCGTATCGAGTTTTCATTGGATATCTCGATTCTAACAGTTTTGCACGAATATCTGACCGGAATAAAAAATAAAAAAAAAATCCAAACTCGATCAAAAATTGTCTTACACACCGTGGCGTAACATTTATCGAATTTTATACACGACGAAAGGTGCGAGACATCCTGTTTCAACACGAGATGAAAGATACCGGTTCGTTTCGTCCTACGCTATCATCTCGAAATAAATGATCCGCATTAATTTAACGGCCACTTAGGAATCGGACCTTATAGTAAAAATATTATACAAGTGGCAGGCAGGTGAGGCGACGGTGATGATCACGTGTCATTTACCTTTCCGCCACTCGTAAAACATCGTATACGGGTTTCATTCCCGTTGACCGGGTTTGGTCAACGCGGGAACCGTTTCATTGCTCGTCCTGAAATTAACTCAATTAAACGCCGCGGTAAGAAAACACCCGTTGACACTGTAAATGGTAATCCGCGAGTTACTGATTTCCAGAATCCGACAACGTTTCATCGAAATTCATTTTCTGAACCGTAAATAAAAACTAAGAAACCAAAAGTATCAACATTTTTCATTCCCAAATTTAATTATAATATCTGTCGATAGATAGATATATGTACACGGGAAACGGGACACGTGTAATATTTAAGGAAGATACGGGAAAATAATAAATTCCCTTTTTATAGGTGTTAACGTGAAGTTGAATGGAGGGCACCAGGAGGAGTGTCCAGTCACGCTATGGAAATTATGACGTATTACACGATTGCCTTTTCAACGTCGCATGCGGCTTACCCATGCCGTGACTAATAAGCAGATGTAATGCAATTTAGCACGCATTATATTAAACAGTGCTTAAAGCTTCCCGATGCGCGTGCAATCCCCGACGTAAGAATATGTACATACTACATACGTACCGGTCGAATTTGTCTTACTTGTTCTTTGTTACGTTTCATGTTCCGCGTTCACGGCGTTCCCAAGATCGTTAGTATCCATCGTGCTACTTTTCCCGGGCTGGAAGAGCATTCGGGGTCGATTTTAAGAACGTATTATCGCGCCCGCTACATCCACTAATTACTCAGTCCTTCGGACTATCTCGATTACTTTAATTAACTGGCCGTTTTGAATTAACACGCACACTTGCACCTACGTATGTACACACATTCGTATACATATTGTATGTATACATACATGTATTTACGGGGTTGTTCGTGTAGTGTCACGGTTCTGCATACGTGAAAAAGAAAGAAATAAAAGGAGAGAAAAAAAAAGGGGGAGAAACCCGTGGAAGGTTCGTGTCACCAATTTGCTGTTTTAATTCTTACGCAGAGACTTCATTAGCCGATGGCCTCGTTCATGTGACATATCTTCCATGTCCGTCTAAGATATCGCTGTGAACATGGCAGACTGTATTACGTTCTAATTTCCACGTGACATTGCAATCCTGTTATTAATTGCAATTGCCACTGGACGGTTAATCGTTACCGTAGCAGAACGTTAAAGTATCTTTCTTTTTTTTTCAAACGAATACGTTCATGAAATATTTATAATGTTTCTAATACAAACAAACAAAAATAACCGTGTAAATCTAACCGGAGAAACAGGAGTATGGTTAGAATGTAACAGAAGTGCACGGGCACCGGAAGTTCATGCTTATTCACTGAGCACCGAAAGGGCGACCGGGTATAATTTACGTATAAATTAAGCCGAATGAATCAACGGCAGGCGATTAATCGCAATGGCTTACCCGCGATAATAACAATGCCCAGGCTTGTTTACGAGCGGTAAACGAATATATTACCTTTTTCATTATTCCGCCACGTGGACGTTCCTATCTATCGCCGGGGAATATTTTCATATAAATACCTGGTTTCTCCTGGCACAGGTATCTCCGGGTGTATTCTTAGTGTTAGACGTGTTCATACTACTCGAATAGAAAATATACGAATTTTAGTATGTGAACGAAATATGAATGATTTTTGCATGTGATAGAAATATATTAAAGTAAGAAAGAAAAAAAATAAAATAAAACAGGGAGAGAGAGAGGATGAAAAAGGAAATTACGATTCCCACAGTTACTGTCCTTATACGTGTGTATACGTTATTATGGGGGAAGGGTGGAAAAAATGGTAGTAGAGGGAGGATCGTACGAAGTAAACAGGCCGTGAAATTACCTTTTAAATATTAGATTATGATTAAATGTGTACCTACCTTGAAGGCACTAAATGTTCAGCACCACCCTCCTGCCCCGTTCCCAGTTCATAAAGCTGATGATGGGGGGTGGTTTATGGTGGATGAGACTCGAATCCCTTCCCACTCGAGGCTATATCACGATATCAATCAGCTCTCGGCATCAGATAAGATTGGCTGCTCAGGAACTGAGTGCTTTTCAAAACTCGGATGAGGTTTTTCGTATCCTCGCAGACCATCAGCCAGCGAGATCGTTATGTACTTTACCGTTACGAAAATGGCAACTGATAATTTATATATTGTTTTTTTATCGAAAGAAAAAAGTAGAGAAATAATACATATTATAAGAAAAACCGAAGAATTTTTAATCATTTCCAATAATAACAATTTAAAAGCATAACAAGGACAAGTATATGTGGTATCAGAAAATAAATACTTTGATTCTACATATTCTCGTTCAGAATACCTGTAAATTCAACTAACAACAATGTCCACGGTTTTCTTCACGGCTAATTGGGTATCGTTAATTCACCCGGAGGATCATAAACGCTCGCGGTAGCACCTTTAGCAATAAATATCACCGAACTCCCCCGTTAGAATTTAAAGGGCCCTTCACACGTGGACGAAGACCAGCCGTAAAGGCCGAGCATGATGGGCAGGTGTTTATATCCGGCCGGTGCCCCCGTATATATGTATGTATGTATGTGTGCATACGATATGCATATATATGCATAAAAAAAAAGAACGATGCCCAGTGGGCAATTCTACACCCACGCTTTTGCTTGTCGAAAACTTTCCGTCGCCATAAGCATATGCATTGCTCACTTAGTAAGATTGATATAACCCGATATAGATCAACTGGCTGACCATGAACGTGCACGCACCAACGATATGTGTGTGTGTGTGTGTGTGTACGTGTGCAATAGTCGGCGACGTGCGTGTGCATCCGCAATTACGCGCAAGACGGAATACGTGAAGGATAATTAATGCAAACGAGACCGAGCCGGGGAAATTTCGGTTTGACGACGAACCCGGCCGGGAAGGTGAGAAGTGGAATGCTTGAAAAAATATTTACGACCCGGGCACGGGCTCTTAACGCGTTTCTTTCGAGATAAGGGAATTATTCGTGGACAAGTTGGTACGGCTGTGTAAAACGTAGATATCAATCTGCAGGGCGGTTTGTAGGAGAGAATAAGGAATAAACAAAATGGAACAGAGAATAATATTCTTTTCGGTTGGTTCGTCGAGTATCGCGATTGTCTATCTTCGCGAAAGTAAACGTGGCATTTGCATTTTTTAAACGGATTTTACGAACCTCCGTGTCTCTATTTTATTTTTATTTTCATCGTCAAGATTTACACTCATGGAGTTTCATTTTGAGATTAACAGAGTTTTCAACGTATTATGGTAAATACGATGAAAATATCTCACTATCTTATAATACATACATATACTAATTGTAAGTTTTCAGTTATCGTGAATCATATTACTCGTACTTTATCTTTATAGAACGGAACGTTATTAGATATTAACAATATTTTCTTCATTATTAACACGGTGTTCCTTGAGATTGGCCAACAAGTAGCGTTTCACCTAAATCCCTCATGCCGTCCCGTTTAACGGCAAACGAGAACTTTGAAATCTCCGGGGAGAGTTTGCCGACTAAAACCAACCCCTACTGACGGTTTGAGGGGTTGCGCCACAATACAAGCAATAACACGTACCGCCTTCCTCCCCCTAACACCGTCCCTGTCGCCCCCTTGCACGCACCCTCTCTTACCTTAATCGACGAAGGATGATTTGGTCTTAAATAAACTTCTCACCTCCGTCGTCGGAGACCACATCCCCCCCTTCCCCCCCTGCCCTCCCCCTTCTACGACCCCTACGCCGTTTATCACATAAATTGTCGAGTGGTCACTTTGATTATAGGCTTACCACCCCGCCTCTTCTTTACTTCTCTGTTTGGCCCCCTCTCGAATCGCGAATTGAATTCGATTCTCGAAGAAAGACCACCAAAGATTTTCTCAAGTTGTATTTTATCACCACGTAACGTGTGGCACAAATAATTTCTTGAAATATCAAAGTAATTTTAAAAAAAATCATTTAATGCCCACAAATAAATAAATACCCATATAGATTAACATATATGTATCTATACATATTCGTCATATATGTATACATATATGTATAATTTAATTATATATTTTTAAATATATATGTATATATATTTTTAATTATATATACTTAGATTAATTTTCTATTTAATTAACACTAGAACTACCAAGGAGGTTAAAATGACCGGTTCCGCATTTCTTCTAAGAATCGTTTAAGCTTATAACACTGCGATTTCAAAAATTCTTCATAACCATGTTTCTCTATGCAAATAATTAAATCGATCAATTTACTATCCCCCTTTATTTCTTTATTTCAAACATATTTATCCAATGCTTCTAAATATACCGAATTAATCCTCGGTAGTTCTAGTGTTAAGGCGACAGTATGTGAAACCTTGTGATAATTTCGAGAATATTTTATATATCCAACAATTGTGTTTCAATTTAAAACATTCGTGATACGTGAGTCTGGAGATTAACCCCGGATAACACTCTGAACGTTCTGAAAGCGTCAAGAACAATCCCGAATGTTGTGCACACCTTGTAATAGAAGTAAGAAGGAGGTGAACAAAGGATCGATCGAAAGACGAGCGTATGCCGTGCGGGGCGAGACGGTATTATTCATCGTCGAGCGGAAACGCTTGGGAGGTAGACCGACATCCGGCCACGTGTCCGTTGCCGAGATGAACCAATAAGATTCGCGATACAGTGGAAAGACCAATCTCCGAGCAGATCGAGCGGAAGGTCCAGGTAGACCGACGGCACGCGCCACGACGACGGAATTATTCAAATGGAATTCACGAAACGGGCCAGCTGCTACCTCGCTGGATCAAAAATTGGGGGAGTGGGTCGTACGCTATAACGGCAATACGAGAGAGAGAGAGACTCCTATTATAGTTATTCTCCTTTCGTTTTGATTCATCTCCACTGTATTATTCGCGCAACGATTTTGCGGTCTAACGCAAGTGAAATCACCGGTACGACATCGTTGGGAATTAATAAATGTGTATCGGCGACGTTGATAGATTTTTCATGATAGATTGACTTTAGAACGATGGAATAAATATATATAAAATATATATATATATAAAACGTTCGGAAGCCTCTTTTCATCTCGACCGGTAAAATGAGTTCCCCGTGAAATCTGAAGAAAAGTCAAGGATCTTTCGGCGAGTAAATATAACAGACGGTTCGATGCTGTGTGTCTTTTCCAATTTTTCTGGGTAAACCATTTCCGCAAGGGGTTTCCACTCTCCTTCTTTCCTTGATTCGTATTTGAACGTTCGAGGAGCCCGCGGTAGCCGAGGGGCAAAAACCGAATTGCGACATTTAATGCGTAATATCCTATATAATCTTGTATGAAAAGCCTCGCGCAATGGTTCACGACAGAATAAAGACTAGAGGGAGGTGAATCGAGAGAATGAGAGAAAGAAAGAGAGAGAGAGAGAACGGTTTCTCGAGGGTGGCCAAGAGACGGTTAAAGGCATTGAGCCGTCCAAGCCACTCGCGAGAATTCCGAGTTCTCCGTTTCCGAGACCAGTGGTAGAAACCCCCGGGGGTTGGGGGTGGCAGATGGCAGTCGTCCGACCAGTTCTTTCCAACACTTCGAACCCGTTAAAATCGTACGACACTTACATAATACATACATACGTATATGTATGTATATATTTTCGATAGAAGCGAATTTCTTCGCTAATGATAGAAACTACAACATTCCAAAAAGTGTATATATACATATGTACATACAATTCGCCACGTAATCACCGGAAATAAATCGACGAAACGAAGCGAACGTGTTCTGTACGTCGAACGATTAATGGACAGTAATATCTAAATGAAAACCAATATTTAGTATCGTTTATATTTACCGTAACGGTGCCAACTGGTAATATTGCCGGCGATTTTATTAACACTCGGTTTTATTCTGGCGAATGAAAGTTTATAATTTTCTATTTGAAAACCGATCGAGTGGAATCACTAGGGGTGAGGTGAGGGTGGGGTGGGGTGGGGGTGGGGGTGATTGAGACGCGTCGTAAGACAGGTTGAATATCGGGGGCTGCTTCAATCTCCGAAGGTTTTGGTAATCGATTCGAGTAGTCGGAACTACCGGCTAGAGGGGCCCACGAATGGCGGCGGCTTGGTTGCCGAGGAGTGTGTTGTTGGCGGATTTGACGTGCTTATCAATGGATCGCGGATGTAATAGGCTGCACGCACCCTAAATCGAGCACATAACTGATATCTGATAAGGAACCAATAGCCGTGACGGGATTTGCGTGCGACTATTCATACCTATCCCCGGTACATCGTTCTTCGTGACTAATATTTTGTATTTCAACCTCTGTAAAAAATATACACACGTATAGTGAAAGTTCAACGAACTTTCGCTTGTGAACAATATCTTCACAAATATCATGATACATCTATTTATTTAGAATTTGATTTCTTTTTTAAAAAATTGTCCATAGAATCAAGATTTTCTTTAATTTATCGTTAAATTTATCATAGTCTTCACGAATACCATGATATGTCTATTTATTTCTACAGTTTGATTTCTTTATCATATAATTATCGATAGAATCAAGATTTTCTTTTATTTATCGTTAAATTTATCATAGTCCTCTATTAAAAAAAGGTGAATACCAACGAGGGCTCCAGTGGTATAATAAATTGACATCCTGGAAGAGGGCAGTCCGCGTCATCCGGCGTTCACGTTTCCTCAAAGAAAACATGATCCTTCGCAGGGCTGATCATTTTAAAGGTAGACTATAGAGACGTGGTCCAGAGGCAGCCGGCACGCGCCACTCAACGAGATCCCTTATTCATCGTCCGATGATTCTTGAAGACGTGGATAAGTATGTCGTATGAGGCAAATGGCACGCAAGACTTCCGGTGCCACCCCTATATCCACCTTTTGCAGTACGCTAACCACCCCTCCCACCCCTCACCCTCTCTCTGCTCCCGGGTGGTGTCGAGTTTGGTCCATTCTTCGGGCGAAAATCGAGATCGCGATTGAATAGCCGAGCGGAAGCGGCGGAAGGGCGCTCGTAGACGTACGCCTACGTTTGTGTATGCGAACGTAGCCCTACGAAAACCCCTTTTGTAATGCGTATTGTCTATAGAGGTGGGTGGAGACGGCTGGGAATAAGAACGGAGTCGGAACTCCGTTGCGAGAGACTTGCAAATGCGCGCGATTTCAATCGGTGTGTCTACGTATATTATATGAGAGTGTGTGTGTATATATGTATGTGTGGGTGTGTGAGTGTGAATACATAACGATAAGCACTGCCGAATTACGTCGAGTACCTTAACGACGTTCTTAACACGGTTTTCAAATGAACATTTCGAAATTTCGCGGGTCCTTAACTGTGATACTAGAATTAATCTAACAATTATTTCATACTATTATTAATATCTTCCGAATATTTCACACTATAATAATAGTAGTGTGAAATATTAATTATATTTTTAGCAAGAGTACTTACAATTAGTATATTGGATTATAATGTCTATGAATCTCAGCGTGGTATACTTTTGGCAAAGTTTCAAAGAATTAATGATAATAATAATAGAAGGTTGGCGGGTCTTGAGAATATTTGCGTTCGATTATATTATCTCAAGCGAGCCGATAATAATTTGATTTCCACTATTGTGAGAGTGAACGATTCCCATCGTATCCGTGAAGTTTCTCGACAAAACGAGCACAGGGCAAACAGGCCCGTGGGGCGGTTTGAATGGGCCGCGAAGTGACAATGGCGGTACAATTGTTTCCCTGACTTTTATCCCACTCATTATTCCGTGAGACTATTATGATCGTCGTTGGCGATCGTCATTATGTTTGACGAAGAGCCGGTGATCTCAGGTTACACGGCCATTGTCCTATCGGGTTGGAGAAACGACGCCGAAAATGCGAAATGAACGCGAGCGCGCATGCACACGTACACACACACAAACACACACACAACCAAGGCACCCGCTGTGGCGATCTCGTGTTCATGGATACCGATTACCGTTGGCCACGTGTGTGCTTCAACTATTAATTACTGGATCATAAGGGTTCTTAAAAATAAAAAAAAAGAAGAAAAAGGTAAAAAATACAACGTGGTTTATATTGTATTAATCCACGAATGATATTAACCGACGTAATAATAATGATACTACTACTAGGAATTCTATTCTAGAAGAATTTCTCTGTTAAATCGCTTTCATATTCGTCCTTTCAATTATCTTGGAAAAATATCTGAAAATACGGTTTTTCCGAGTCGCCTAAATTTTTCATCACTTCTGCGAGCCGCAGTTCATACATACTTGTAACAGAAGCTGACGTGTATGTATGTATGTATGTATGTATGTATGTATGTATGTACCGTAGCCAAGGGTGGTTTAACTTAAAAGCAGAAACGGAAAAGAAGAATCGGTGATAACGAGGTACCTCTCGGTTGTTCCAACCCGGGGGGTGGTTTGGGGGTGAGTTGGCCGGGGTGGAGGGTAACCCCCCGTAGACTGCGCAGCTGTGAACCCCCCGCCAACTCTGCTCGACTCGACGATACGTCGAACGAACGTGAATTCGAGATACATCGAGCCCAGCGGGACTCGTTGCCATTTTGGAAAGCCGCCCGTATTCATACGGGCACGCACGTGGGCACTGATTTTTTTTTGAACCCTTAACGTTTGCTCATATGTACGGCTCTGTGCAGTCTCTTTTAAAACTTGGCACGAAATCACTTTGGAACAATGCCCCGGGCTCGTTAAGAACGCGTACTCTCGAGATGACATTTCACTACGTCATTTTGACGTTCTCGTTAAATATCCCCGACGACTTTTTGACGTGTGAAAAAATTCGTGGAAGGTCATTTATCGTACGAAAAGTAATTTACGGGTCACGTTTCGGTTAGGGTGGGGCATGTACATATATGTATATGTATATTATGTGTACATACATACACGTACATACATATATGTATGTAAGTACGATAACGTCGTTCGACGGGATGAAATTAAACTTCGTGTACGCAACGAGGGAACTTCCTTAAAATTAAGCCATTCCCTCAAACCGATTCGAGAGCAGCGGTTGAGTAAAGTAAACGGCGTACAACTGAGCGACTTAATTCAGAATACACCAACCCCCGTGATTCCGTGCGAGGCGACTCGCAATTTATTCCTCTTCGCCTCTGCCTCACCTCTTCCCACCACCACCACCAACCAACCACCACTCTTCAATTAACTTTAAATCACCCTCGGCAAGTCCTCATAATGTGAAACGTCGAAATTGAGTCATGCTTGCACGTTTCACATAAAACTAAATGATATCGTTAATACTCTTGTTATTCTATCATTCATTAAATACCAACGTACCTACGATAAATAATAGAAATATTATTCTTTATATTGTTGATTCACTATTTTTCTCCCCTCTTTATCTTTCTCTTTCTCCCTCTCACAATTGAGTAAGTACAGTCTTATTTTGACATCCAACAATTCAGATACAGAAACCATCAGAATCCTTAAAATTTCGCTGAGAAAGCTGACGGACCCCCTTAGGCGATTAAGCCTGGCTAATTTCGAATCGGCTTACGTGACGCACTCGTCGAGTGAACGGGACAGAAAGGGCGGGTTCGTGGCCGAGTTATGGGACAGAGGATAACCAAGGGGGTGTGTATTGTGCCTCCTGTCATCCTCAGTCGAGCTTTCGTTACCCCAAATGCTAATTATATGTCAACCGTTCACGCGCCATATCACGGAAGGTCGGAGTGTCAGGGATGGAACAATGGGGAAAGTTCGGTTAATGGCTACCATCCCCTCTCGAAGACAATTTTCAAGATCTCTAGAAGATCTCGTTGAAAGAAAAAAAGAAAAGAAATGTCTAATTAAAATGAACACATAAAAATTGCAAACTTTCCACGATTCCCATTAGAACACAAATACAATAGTTTACTTATTTCTATTCGTTTTTCTTTTTTTTTCCGTGTGAATACCGCGTGACACATTTCTCCCTATCTCGCTGTACATTTCCTTCACAGTGGTGATTGTACTTGTATTAAAGAAAAAAGAAAGAAAGGGGAAAAGCTAAGCAAGGAATTTGTTCGTCCCACCTTATTTCCTTATCGCCACTTAAGGGAAAAGAGCGATAGGCGTCTGACCTCATGAGCAGGTATATTCACAGAAGGACATGGTGATTGATGCACCCTGTACACGCGATGCTTCCACCCGCCCACTTTTACCCTCCTACTTTGGAATGTTCATATTGGGGAGAAGCTGATGCGAATCATTGCCTTCTGTTTTTCGGGGTCAATCGTTTTATCCGGCGAGGAATTTGCACGTGGTTCATTCTCGTTTTAAACACACGTACAGACACGGTACATTAACGGTGGGTTCATTTAATTTTCTATAATTCCATCGAATCGGTGCTTGTAAAACGATTTCCACCCCGCGGTGGGTTATTACGTCGAGAGCGATTAGAAATAAATGGGAAATGAGAACGAGGGATTGATTGGCCGAGATGGAGGTGGAAAGGTAATTAATCGCTCGACAACGAGACGAGTAAATTTGCAAAGCCATTTCAAGTTTCTCCGAAGCTCCTTCAATTTTCTTTAAGTTCGCGAGCCATCCGCTCATCGTCGCTAATAGTTTACTGGAGGTTGATTGGATTCTTCGGACCATTTGTAACCACGTCGGTAAACTTTGTACATTTCACGGCAAACCTCACCTGCGATTGAGCGCTACGTGGTCGTCGTATTATCAACGAGATCACGAAACCTGGATTCAATTTCAACCCCCCTTAGACTGCTCTAACTTTCTTCAGACTTCCAAAAATTCTATTCCCCTAACTTACACACTATCAACGCATACCATGAAATTCCCTATAAAAACCATTTACGTGGAAGAAATATAAAAATCTATTTAAAATTCACATGAATAAATGACTAATCCATACTGATAGATACCAGGAGTTTTTAAGTCACGATTAGACAACACGTAGGAACGCGTTCCAGGAACCTAGGAACATAAACATGGTGTCCGTAGTTGTGCGTCGGCCATGCTGCGCTCGGGATTGAAACAAATTGGTAGAATTGTCGGGTACCGCAAGGAGCAATACTGATTGCCTCGGCCGCTCGTTAAGTACTGTAACAATTCTAGCCCCCACCACCTCACCCACACCAATCCCCTCCCTTCTCGCTTTCCCGGAGGGTGATAGTCGCGACGGCCAATCCCGTTGCGTCTCTCCCCACCACATTCAACGTTTTGCGTCCCGTTTGCTCTCGCTCGACCGCGGCCAGTTACAAAACGCGAAGTGATGATAAGCGAAAAAGAGGGAGACGGATAACGGGAGCGGGACAGCGAGAGAACCAGAGGATAGAGCGGAGGATATACAGTAAAGGGTGACACCGGAGTGCGCATAAAAAAAGGGGGGGGGGGGGAGAGGGAATGGTACATGTACTAAGAAGAGAAAATAAAATTGACGGGGGTGGGAGAGATAGACGAGGGGTAAAAGACGCGGAGGAGTCGGAATAAGAAAAAAAAAACAAGAGTAAAGGAGGAGGTAACGCTGAGGGCGAGAGACGAAACGAAAAAGACAAGCACCGTGTTGGGTGGAAATAAAATAAAACGTTGACAAGGAAAAGTGTGAAAGACGTGAAAAAGAGAGAAAGAGAGAGAGAGAGGGGAGAAATGATACATTAGTTGAAAACGAGAAAAATCAGAGAAATGTATGAATGAAAGACAATACGACGGGAGGAGGGGTGGTTTCGGAAATTTTGTTTGGAAAAGTATTTTTTTTTTAGTGATTTTTTTTTCTGTGGGATATAATAATGTTTCTTTGTCGAATGGTAGATATTTGAACGACAGTTGCGCTGTTCCATGGCGTTATGGGTAACGTCTAACGTCGACGTCGCTTTTCTATAGGTCATAGGGGCGTTTCGGGGGTGCGCGAGGAGGTCGTTTCCCTTCTCGAGTCTCGTTTCTCACACCGGGGTTGCTTTTCCACTCCTTGTTCCCCGGTTATTAGGGCTGCCTTTAGCTACGGGACAATCGAAAGGTACTCGGCAATGGGCGGGGCTTACGGAGGACCACTGCGTCATATTCCACCCCGAGTTGGTATTCGGTATTCCCATCGTTTCTACGTTGCCGAATTTTTTCTGTTACGTTCAACCATAAAATATATTATATGTATGTATGTACATCGCGGATAAATTCGTGTATTAACATCGGATGGATAGTTGTATTATTTTTTTTTGAGAGACGTTGCACCATTTGTTGTCTAATGAACAGGATAAATTATAAATCACGATTCACAAGCCCTCGTGATCCAGAAACGAGTATTTTATGGGGCTACCAGCGAGGTCCTATCCAATTCCAACCGTCATTCCAAGTCCAAACATAACGCCATTCCACGGAGCAAACATTTCTACTTTTCGACGTGCAAACCTTCTGTGATACCTCGGGGAAGCTTGCTCTTCAACTGTGCTGACCATTTCGCATCTCATTCAGCTCCACCATTCATCCCCCTTTTCCACGTTGCACATGCTTAATGGCTCGGCTACCTGTACATCCGTACTACTTTGTACGGCGAATCAACATTCAAATTGCGTATACATATGTAATTAGGTTTAACGTATCTTCCTGCTAGAAAAACTTCAATATCGGAATCACGTGTACTAACAATAATCATTACTAATTTCTTACATACAATTCTATTTAATTTATAATTCCTTCGATTGAAAATTATAGTGTATTTTATTAAAATAATTCGTTAGAAAAAAAATATATATATATGTATATATATATATATTTATACGTTTAACGATGAAAGTTTTCGCGTGTCTAGTTTAGAAACGAAGTGCGAAATAGCGTCGGACATTCCCTCGTAGCTGCTCGACGTTTGCCAGCCCCCATGGTTCAATGCGGAGCGTACTTTTTTTATGTCAACACGAGGGCCAATTGAGTGGATATAATAGCGGTACCACATGTTTCACTCGGATTCGCCGACATGTGGGTTCCGTTTGGCGTCAGTGTGTATGTGCACTGAAATACTAACGGAGTTCTGCGAAGGGAGGATCACACGGGCAGTAACGACGGTCCTCGAAGTCATCAAATTGATCGCCATGATTTGGGTACTCCCTCCACTATCGGACTGCTAAAGCCCAGTACGGCTCGTATCACGCGGGGAATTACACGGACGATTCAATTACACTGTACAAAAATTATTTCTTCCCAGCCGTTTTAAATATATCGACGTGAAATTTCATCCTTATGGAGAAAGCAGGGTAATTTTTCAAATTTTATTGACAGTAGATTTTCCAATAGTGTCCCGGTGTATTTAAGTCTAATTATACATATAGAAGTCAATTAAATTACAGTGGTGAATGAAAAATAAATTATGATATACAATGTATAATTTAATCATTTTTCTAAACGTATAAACGTTGGTATAAATTTAACACTATTTCTACCACGATTGTGTGTATACCTATTTCGACCAAAAGGTGTCTTTTGAAACCTTCTCGTTTGAATGCAAATATATGCCAAAACTGTTGGGATTTCAAATTGCCAGTTAAATGTAGATAATTTAACAACTATTGTATAAAAAGTCAACAAATTAATTGTGCAGAAATGATTCAACTTAACGAATGATTTTAAGTTACAATTTGTAATGTATCTTTTGACACCTCTTGGTAGAAATAGTGTTAAAGAAAAGTTTCTCCATAATGTCAATAACTGCTAACAGAGAAATCTGAGATCCGTCGTTTCCACGGGTGTGTTCTCCCCAGTGTCGAAAATTCTATCCAAGAAATAAAAATATCCCTAGTCATCAAAGTCTGAAAACAGCGTCTGGATATTCCGATTCGAAACGCCAGCAAACAATTTCGCAATTAAGGTGCTCCAGTATCGCAATCAATTAGAAGCATCGACTCGTAAATGGGCGCGTGTTAAATACAATCGAGGGTTCTCGTCGAGCTCCGCACAACCGGCCATGCTTGGCATCGACCGTGAAAACAAAAACCACCCCCCCTCTCCCCGGAAGCATTCCGTGTGTCCTGCGCGAAAACGAACTGACCCATCGGTGTTTCCATTTTCCAGGTCCGTCACCATGCCGTTCTCGACCGGCAGCACAATGGCGACCGAAACACCGACCAGTCTCTCACCCGAGAGGGTCACGTCCCCGGCACCATCGAAAAACTTGACCTTCTCTATCGCGAAAATCATGGAGCCGGACAAACGTCTCACCGATCAGAGTAATCAACAGACAGCCCCGCAGCAACCGCAACCACCGACGACCACACTCTCCACGACGACGTCCACCATTTTGCCGTCGTTGACGTACCCGGCGCACATGGAGTCAGCGTTCAAGAAATATGTCCCCACGTTGAGGCATCAGAATCTATTGCAACACTATCCTCTACTATATTATCATCCTAGTCCATTATTAAGAGCATTCTCGGCACCGTCGCCGACGACACCGTCCCTACCGCAGAATTCACTACCACCAACGATCAAACAAGAAAATACGTCGAGGGTCAGTTTAACGACGATAACACCCGATAGTCAACGTGGTAAAAAAAGGCCATCTCCTCCAAACGAGCCCAGCACGACGAACAAACAGAAGACGTTCACCTGTCTGGAATGCGGGAAGGTGTTCAATGCCCATTACAATCTAACGAGACACATGCCGGTGCACACAGGTGTAAGACCGTTTGTCTGTAAAATCTGCGGTAAAGGTTTCCGTCAGGCGAGTACGTTGTGCAGGCACAAGATCATTCACACGCAGGACAAACCGCACAAATGTCAGACGTGCGGCAAAGCTTTCAACAGGAGCTCCACGCTAAACACTCACACACGTATACATTTGAATTATAAACCGTTCGTATGCGAATACTGTGGAAAAGGGTTCCACCAGAAAGGTAATTATAAGAATCATAAATTGACGCACAGCGGTGAGAAAGCGTACAAGTGTAACATATGTAACAAGGCTTTCCATCAGATCTATAATTTAACGTTCCATATGCACACGCATAACGATAAGAAACCGTTTTCGTGTAAAATATGCGGCAAAGGATTCTGCAGAAATTTCGACCTTAAGAAGCATATGAGAAAGTTACACGATATGGGATCGCCGGTGATAACCGAGCTGGACACCTCGGGACAGACGAATAATCAGCAAACGGGATTCGCATCGGTTCATTATAGTCCCGGTGGCCATTCGTTCGTCAGTCCGTTTCTACTTTCGCCACCGGCGTCGCTTGGCTACTTGGGCAACAAGTGACAAGGCGACAATGTTCATTATCCAAGGAAGAATCAGTGTCCTCTTATTCTTGGTCGGCCCTGTTACAGCGGTGTCATTGGTCAACTTGCGCAGCCCTAAAAATGAACAAATGGGACGAATATTTTCACTTATTGTGAACAGATACTGTTTTCAAAATCGTCGTAGTGTTCGCAGTTTAACAATGTTGGGAATCTTTGAAATATGGCACAACGAACGATATTTACGAAACGAGTAACACAGCATGGAAAATAATGTTACTCGCGTTGTACGTGCTTTGGTGTTTTTCAAAGAAAATTAAGAAGCGACGGTAGACAGGAATTTAGCGTAATGGAGGATTACAATATGTGTATATGCGATCGACGGAATCGTTAGGAAATTCTGAACTCGTTCGACGGACACTTCGTATATTCGTTTTTGTGAACGATCGAAAGATTTTTACTTATCGTTAGCGACCGAAGAAATTACCAAAGATATAGGTGAAGAGTTTCTTTTGAAAAAAGAAAAAATAAAAAAGATGGAGAGCGTGCACCGTGTAATGTATTATTGTATGGTTTTTGAGACAACCAACTACCTCATGTTACAGCAAACCAAATTGCGAGAGTTTATCGTGCGGATTATTATTATTATTATTATTATTAATTTCGTTTTGTTGTCTACATTAACCGCCGAACTCTTCGATCCCGTCGCGTTGACAGAAATTATGGGAAACGTGAAAAATCGTTTCCAGAGAAATATTGTACATCGGGGCGATGTAACTCCGGGTATTCTCCGATCGCGTAATCTTTCGTTTTTAGGAAACTGTATGAAATTCGGACAATTCCCTGCGAATCAACGGTATATCGTATTTCGGATACCGTACCTCGTTACAAATCTATTTAAGTGCGCAAGTACAGTGGGAACTGGTACACCTGCGTCGGATCAAATCTCTATTATTCTTGGATGGAATAGTCGAGAGCTTCCCTCTTGCTCAAGATAACATAAAAAAAAGAAAGAAAGAAAATAAAATATACCGGCGTCGTTTAATGGCATTAGTAACCATCGTTTAATTTTTTTTTCCTATGGCATCGCTCGAAGAAATAAAATACATAGAGTTGGAAATATTCTATAAAAAATGTTCCGCATACCAAGGGGAAAAGGATATTTTTTAATTTTTCTTTCTTTCTTTTTGTCGAATGAACCGAACGACATACCATATATCCTGTTCAAACGATAACGCCAAATAAACGAATAAACGAATTAGACGACTTGTCGCGGACAATTCCGACAACGACAATGATATTTTTACCGAACGAGCAGTTGCGAGCTGCGAAACACCGAGCGTACATATTGGAGAACGCAAATAATCGGCCGTATGAGCGAAATAAACCGCGCTGGGAGTTGAATCAACAGAGAATAGGTACCGCATTGGTTCGGTTCCCTATTGGAGAGGGTCCTCGTGATCGGTTTAATCGTCGCATGAAAGCTCAATCGATGGTATCCCGCTAGATGATTACTTATGTGTGTAAATATTTGTAAATATTTGTACCTGCAAACAAACACAGAAAAAAAAATATACATTATATGCGTAACGGCGGAAACGATTGGCGAGATCGAGAGAGAAATTATAACTGACCTGCCACTGCGAATCATGCAGGAATATTAATGGTAATGACAAAAAAAGAGACGATGAAAACGTTCGATAAATTTCGTCGAAATCTAAACAATAAGTGGAAACGATTAAAACGTGTTTCTCACTTCGTTTTTTCTCTCATTCTCTCTATATCTCTCTCTTTCTCTCTCTCTCTCTCTCTCTCTCTCTCTCTCTCTCTATCTTTGTTTTTGGTTTTTAAATGTGAAGTTTCACGTAGGAAATTTCGTGGACATACGATACGTAGAAAAAAAAAACTCAATGACACGTTGGCCGCATATCTATATATATCTTTAGGCGAATGTATAAATCGGTGTGATAGTAGCTTTAAGTGAATCGTAGATAGCAAATGAAATGTTGGTCATTATTACTATCATTGTAATTATTCTAGTTACATTCATGATCATCGTGGCCATCGCGATTACCGGGCCTCTTAAGAGCTTTTGCAATAGAACCGAAGACGTTTATTAATATTTTTAATTATTACGTGTAATCTATTTATGCATTTTTATTTACATCTCACGATTCGATGTACACAATTATGGTACCGAAATTCTTCAGAAATTGATATTTTCGTTTGTCAGCTTTGTTTCGTGGTTTTGCGAATAGAGATGTCGATTCCATTGCGATCTTTTTTCTTCTTCGATCTTTACTTTATCTTCCGCCCAAGCAATGATTTCACGACGATGGAATCACGACGAGTTCGTATTCAGAATTTTTACCGTACGAAATTTAGGTAAGCCGCAAGTAAACGACGATGGATTAATTAAGCATAAAATAACAGCGAAAATAAAAAGGATATATATGTAGATAATCGGTAGAGTAGATGAAAATGCATATGTATGTGTCCCCTATTGTAAATATGAGTCAATCCAATGCAATAAATTCATCGATACCAATCAATCAATTTCTTATTTCTCGTGGATCTTCCCCAATAAAAACACACACACACACATATACATACACACCCAAACAATTATTAAAATCACCTCCAAAAATTAACGATAAAAATGAATCTTCGATTACCTGCTCCAAATAAATTCAATCACCCTAATCAACCTTTCTCTCATCCCTTCCATCGACTGGATCGATCGCGAGAGAATGAAAAAAAAAAAGTGGAGAAGAAAACCCGGGGACTTAACCCGGGTGTAATGTACGTAACGAGGGTACGAACGTTCTAATCTGCCGGGCGCATCATCTGGCTCGATCCCTAATCTTCCTGCCACCGTGGAGAAAAAAAAGAAAACCGGCCCTTAAGCACACCGTCTACCGCGATCCGATCTTTCGTCGCGAGCGACAAGGAACGGCGTTATCGCGGATGGTTTCGCGAGTGTACGTTGAAAAAAGAGAGGTGGAAGAAAAAAAAACACAGACTACGAGAGAACACGGCGCATCATCTGCCATTAGACACGATGCAATCTTTTGTGTCGAAGGGAAAAGGAGAGTACCGAGCGACAGAGAGAAACTCGGAGAGAGAAAGAGAAAGAGAGAAAGAGAGAGAGATTTATAGAGGACCGATGTATCCGTGGGAGAGAGAAGGGCCAAAGGTTAGTCAAAGGTGGAAAGGGAGACAGATCGATATAGAGGGTGGCTGGAGCATTGAGGGTCGGAGGGTATCAGAGGGATAGAGAGAGAGGACGACGTGCTTCTGTTCTGATTTGTGCAAGAGATATCGCACCGGCCTTCTGATGTATCTGCAGAATCTGTCCTCTATCCATTAAATCGGGGCTCATCCGACCACCATCCCACCGAGGTTGCTTCTCTTATCAAACGGTGCTGGTCGTTATAGAGCCCGGCTTTACACACTATCTGGTTCGACGTACGTGTCAACAAGGAATTTCGTGTTTCCGGATACCGGGGATAGAAATGGTAGGGTAATTTTCATCAATTATCTTATGACACGTTCGATTTCGATTGATTATATTATATGTATATTTGATTTTTTGGAATATTGTCAACGTTGAACCAGCATAGGCTGATTATTAATTTAGAATATTTTAAAGTAACGATTTATTTATGTTTTTATAATTGGAAATATATGATGTTTTGTAAAGTGTTGTAAGTCGTGGATTTTACTGGTAACATAATCGACGAATATCTCGGTTTTCTCAGGTGAACGACAGGAAGTCCTTCGTTACCTCTTCAAGAGAGGTGTAAAAGAGTCCCTTCGATCAGCGGGGGTTGTATACAAACAAGTATTTAGCGGCGTTTAATGGGAATTATCGAACCCGAAGTGGGACAATTAGGGGAGGATTATTAACACCTGGAGTCGACATCACGCTGTTCCTTGAGTCGTTGCTTCCTTGCTTTTATTAGGCCTGAGAGGTTACTCGAAGAACTTTCCTCCCGCTGAAGGGCAGACCGCAGAAAGTAACCGCCTTTGCCGTTCCTTTAAATCTGACTCGCTCTACCGCGATTCCGGTTTTTGAATTCGGCACAACTTCGGAGAAGAAAGGCGTCCCGCTAAATCCTCGGGGGACCGTGAAATCGTTTGAAAAATACTGTTCCGATACCTGGTTCCGTTCACGTAACGTACATACACGAAACCGACGAAATCGATGGTTATTCCCTTGTTCCAAAAGTACGAACGAAATAAAACATCTAGTTAAAAATGAAAAACTCTACCCATCAACCCCAGAATTAAATCTAAAACTCACTTGTTACATTTTCTAAAAAAAAGAAAGAAAGAAAATAAAAAAAAAAGAATTTTCCCTTCGATATTTACACGACGATTCGCGAGAATTCACGGAAACGTACCGTTGCAAGAAATGAATTTCATTCGATTTACAGATTCCCGTTGCGCAGAGGAAATTCATCTACCGTGTTACACTTCGCTTTTAGAGCATCAGGCAAACGGTTAAAACAAACTATCGTCAAATTCGATCGAAACAAACAGATATTTCCATGCGAGGGAACACAAAATCGACGCAGCAGGATACACCGAAATCCCCTGGACGATAGAGACATGTTGTACATACATGTATGATGTATATGTATATGAATCTCATCCTCTCACGTTCCCCATACGTTCTATGTTTTCGGACACATAAACATTGAAACGTAGTAGCTAGACCCCCCAGTGGTTCGTACACGATCCCGTGATCGTGTCTCTTAATATCCTCGTAATTGGTTAAAACCCGTAATTGATGAGCGAACTGTAAATTATTATGCAAAGAGACCCTTGGTTCTCGTGACGATGGGGGTTTATGGGATACGGTTCAACACCTCTTCATTACCCTCTTCATCCCCCCCCCCCCCCCCCGATAGATCGTCGTGTATCGGTGTGCACAGTAGCATTACACCGTCCCCAGGTTTCATTGTCATTGTACCACGGGATCGACGATGCACGCCTGGCTCGTTACAGGATCCATGAAAGAATTCACTCGACTGAATTTACACGCTACGGAATACATACTATATATACCGTGTCAACGGGGAATTTTCATTTTGACGTGCGTTTTGTTACGGGAAATCGAAATTCTTCTCTCCGTTTGCCCAGTGGTATCCGAATAAATCCGTGAAGAAGATTTATTATTATTATTATTATTATTATTATTATTATTATTATTATTATTTTAAAGGGATGAGAACATGTAACGATGTAACGACGAGAGAATCAAGTTGAAAATATAAGGTGAAAAGTGATATAACTTGAGATAACTTAACCCTCTTAGTGCCGGAGGCCGGCGCCTTGTAGCGCTTTATTATTCGCATTGCGGGAGAACTCTATCTCAAAATAAATTTAGTAAAACTAGTGTCATTGTTTTGTTCTATATTTCATCCTTAGTATACTGCTTTTTGAATCATGTAAATATTGTTTCTCGTTTGGTTTTTATGAGCATTTTCCCAAACCCTAGTAAAACTGTGAAATTCGGCCGGTTATTCTCGCATATACACCTGTTTTTCGCCCGGCACTAAAAGGGTTAAGAAGTTAGCGATCGATCGAGATATTATCCTGAATTTCGTTTTTTATTTCATTTTTTCTCGCATGTAATATACGTTTCGTTGGTTTCGGATAAGTATACATTTTCTATAGGACTTTTCATGTCCCGTCTAATTAAACTGGTGTCAGGTGTCACCAGCCGAGCACCTAACCTTCTCCCTTTTGTCGATCATTGTGTTTCGGTCGGTCGTTATGCACGGTTCGACGCCTGCGGAATAGCGCGGAGGGGGACACCGATTCATCGCGAAATCATTCGACTCGAGTCATTCGACTAAACGGAATACTTAGCGATCTCCTGGATCGCCGGGTGCGGGAGAAAAGCGAACAGAAAGAGACCCGACAGACCGTTCAACGAACGCGTATCTACTTTAGGGTGATACCGTTTCCTTTTGTTATCACGTGACAACTTCGATCCCACGATTTTTTTTTCTCCTCTTTCTTCGTATTATAATACTACCGATCCCCCTTGCGATCCGCGCGTCTACTTCATTGATCCGTGTCATCGAGGGAACAATTTATTCGTAAAAAATTCCGTCTCCGTCGTTCGATTAATAATTCGTTTATTAAAATATCTTCAAACCTATCGTCGTCTCTATTTTTTCATTTTTCACCCCCTCCGAGGGTACGTCGAATTCCGTGGAACCGTTTTACATTCAAAATTCATTACAATCACCGATCACACCCATTCCTCCCCTCTTACTGTGTTATCCCCGGTTCGACTTGGTTACCCATGGTATTCGAGCTAATGCAAAAAGGAAAAAAAAACTGAAAAAAAACCGAGAGAGAGAGAGATTCACTCTAAAAGTAATAGCAGCAGATCGTCGAGTAAAAAGCTCCGTCTGGCGAAGTTAACGAGGAACGGGGCATATTATAATGACGTGCTCCTAGCCAGAAACGAGGTGGATCATGATAATCAAAGTTTATTGTGTCATACCCCCGGGGGGAGGAAGGGGGGGGGGAACAAATTGGATTGCAACGGCAGAGTCAGGTAGAGAAGCGTTGCGCCGCGGAGGAAGTTCAAAGATACAGAAGATAGCGAAGAAAGTGGTTGAGTGCGAATTCTTGCATGCGAACCTCCTAACGAGGAGAGAAACGGAGTGCGGAAAGCTAAAGTGAGAGAGTGAGAAAAAGAAAGATAGACAGATAGACAGAGAAAGAGAGAGAGGAGGAGGAGAGGGACGACGTTCAGTATTATAATGACGGCCCTCTTCGAGCTACGACAGCAAATGTGAAGGGTTCCATTTCTCACTCCCACGACACCTCGATTCTCGATTCTTGCGAACCCCGGAGTGCCATCGATTCGTCCGAACTCCCACCTCCCACGAGCTCCCGTCCTCCTTCTCCTATCGCAACCCGGCTTGTCGTCGTTCGTCTCCTCGACGAGCCATCTTCCTCATTACACGTCTACCTCGCGTTTCCTCCTCGTCACAAAGTCAAAGAGGAACATGAAGAGGGGGGAGGGGGGAGGGGGTGTTCGTCGAATAGTCACCGTCGTCGGGTAGAATCATGTCAATACGTTGGGTTACGTAGGTACCTATCCATCGGGGATCGGTCTATCCGTATCTCTACTACTTAACAACACGCCCGTCGTAACACTTGTCGTTACAACGAACTTCCAATTGGAGTGTTCACTCTGTCGTGTTAATTGTGTATTTAAAAGAAAAATAGAGAGAAAGAGAACAAAATCAGAAAGAAACGAGAAGAGATGGTAAGTGTAAAAGAGACAGAATTTTTCAATGTTATGATATAATCATACCCAATAGTGTCTATTTCGATCGTGATATCTCTATTAAGTAATAAAGAGAAACGTACGCAATTTACACACAGATACACACGTATGTTTATCAAATACATCCGTTGTTCGGGTGAAAATCGGATCGATCTCCGCGGGATTTAATTAACCGTGCGACACTATGTGGGTCAAGTTAGTATCTCGTGAGGGGGGGAGAGAGAGAGAGAGAGAGAGAGCAAAAAAGGGAGATAAAAGAAGAAGAAAAAAAACCGCGGTTGTAACCGTGTGACATTAGTGCGACGTCGGCAAACCCGTAGCCACGCGCGTACTCTCAAAAGGGGTGGTAGGAGTTACGTCGCAAGAGGGATGGATAGACAGCGAGTGGGGGGGGGGGGAGGAAGGGGAGGAAGGGGTGATGGTCGACGCAAGGGTGGCCGGAGAGACATTTTCGAATCTGTTTAATCTTGGTACGCGGCGCGTAAGTGAAAGCTATCTCCGTGAATACAAAATCAAACAAAGCGACAAACAATCTCGCCGTCTCCGTCGGTAACGTGCCGTCCTACCGTCTGCCGTCCCTTTTCCTACTACCCTTCATCTAGCATCGACAGCAGCCAAAGTTCTCCTACCGAGTTGGCGGCGTGAGATCGCGCCCCTTCGCAACGACACCGCTTTGATGTGTGTACTCGACACCAGCGTGTCACACTCCAAGTGTTTATGAGGCGAATCTTTCTCTCCTCCTCCCTTTCTCTCTGTCCCTCGTGTTCCTCTTCATCTTCTTTCCTCTTTTTCTTTTTCCGCGTGTTTTTTTTTTCCCCACTACTTTCAACCCCCTTCTTTTTGCCACTTGCCTTCTACTACCTCCTCCTCCCCCTCCCACCCTTTTTCCGACGTCACGTTTTAGCTGTGCTCTTCTGATCGTTGGTTGAATACGAGCCACCATCCTCCCCTCCCCCTCCATCTTTCTCTCTTTAGTCCACTTTCGTTGGATAATTAACCAGCTACCCCTTTTGCGAGCCGCGCCGTCGGTGGTTAGCGTAAGGTCATCGAACCGGAAATAGCCTCGCACGGTGACATCGGCTGAAGAAGAGAACGCCGCCGTGTAATTAATCGTCTCTACCCCCTTACCCCCACCCACTTCTACCTCCTCCCCCCTCGTCACCCTTGGCGGTGCGCGTGGGGTGGAAAAGCAGTATCAAGCGGAGTCAAGTAAATTAGGGCCTTGTCTCGAGATTGGAAAATATTCAGGGAGTCAGGTGCTAAGAGAACTATGTATGATGATTTCGCGATGATTTTACTAGGTGTGAAATTTGTAATTTGTTGATATTCGTGAAATTGTGAGGTTTTTTGCGGGTGGAACGATTGTCAGGTATTTTTCTGTTTCATTTATTGTTTCTCTTTTTTTTAATTTTTTTTCTTGTTTTTTTTCTGATTGCAGACTATTCCCGTTGGAAAATTTCATTGTCAGTCTGTCTGCGACGCGAGTCCGTTAGGATTTCTACGGGAATTTTGTTTGTCCGGTTATTCGCGAACAAAACGGTAGACAGGCCGACTTTTCTGCGCGATTCAATTATTCCACGGACATGGAAATTACGTGTTTACGAGCTCGCGGTCGCTTCATCGGTTTCCGTTTCTTTTTATCTTTTTCTTTTTCACTCTCCTTTCTGTGTTTTTTCTTTCTTTTTCTTCTTTTTTTCCCTCGTTGGCGGAGGCGGCACCGCGAACCGCTCGAGCCGACATATGAATGGCGAACGAATGTGTTTCTGAAACTTGTTTCGACAGGAGCGATAATAAGGGCTCATTCAGATGTTACGGGAACACGGCAACAGTCGCCATTGTGTCTGGCCGGGGAACATATACCTGCTTCCAGCTCGAGCGAACATCCTGAAAATCCTCAATGGAGCGGACACCGATGCAGGAAGCGGAACTCTGAAGCCTCCGCCGAATGAATATACTCCCTTTGACTCTCACTTTCTTCTTCTTTTTTTTTCAATTTGAACATCGGTAATGATCGTCTTTATGCGCGTTTCAGCTTCATTTATCTGTTTACAGCACTTCCATGTAACGATCTGTAGCTTCGTTTTCTATTCATTCTTCAGTCTCTTGTACTCGGTGCAATTTAGATTTTACCGCTGTCTGTAAATTACGCGATATGTACAGGATGTATCGTATTTATGGGGACCTTCTTTTGGGGACGATAGTACCCAGGGAAAAATGAAGAGAAAATAGAATAAGTTAGTTCTGAAAATAAGTACCTATGGAGATACAAGCCATTTTGTAAAAATGTTTTATATAATATTATATCTCCGAAATGGTAAGTCGTGGAAGACCGATTTTCATTTTAATATTACCCAAAGAAATCAAAGTTTATGCAAAAAATTTCAGTATCTATGGAAAAGTAGTCTTGAGGAATGCCAGAAGTTTTTTCCAAGTTGTTAAGTACCTGCTATAGGTAATCGATATAGATAACCGATTTTGTTTAGAATAAACAAGAATAAGTGTTACTTAACAACAATGATCGCAGCAATTATATATGTATATCTATACAATTGCTTATGAAGCATAGAATTTATAAAAATGTATATTGTATATATAAACTCTGATCTTTTACAGTTACAATGCAATCAAAATCAGTATTTCCTCCCTTTATAATTTATTTTAATATCGATATATACCAATATGTATAGTATATCTATTTTATAATCATAACCATAGTATCCTACATAAAACTATTATGTAATACCCACTGAAATTCCCCTTTCATTGAACTAAAGTTCGCCACATCCGTAAGACCCCGTAATCGGAAGAGTCCTCGCCGGCGAAAGGAGTAAATCTTCACATTGTCGCCGGAAATCCTTCGGGTTTTAACATCAATTAAAGTAAGCAGGTATTTGCGGCGATGCCATGGACTTCCGTGTATCAATGGCGGACTCATGTTGCGCCCCAAAGCCGGGACTCCGCCGGTCTCGATCTCATCGCGTCGACGAGAACTTGACGATAAAGGAAGCCGACAACATCCTTGCAGAACACTTTACGGTGGCCAGGATTAAAGGACCCCGCCGGTAGACGGCAATCGTAACAACGAACAGTGACGACAATGGAGGCGGCCGAGATTATGACCAATAAATTGGACTACGGTTCATTTCACTAATTCCCCATAATAATCTAATAGATTAACGATTATCTGTTTAGTGCGGCTCGTTTACGTCCCGCGTACCTTCCGGGGCCTCATTGAAAACGCTGAATGAACTTTTCGGGACTTCTCCTTGGACCGGATTAGGAAACTTGGGAGCGGCGTGTGAAATTTTTTTGCTACCTTGTCTCTGAACTTTGCTTGGGGAAATTGGAGGTAGGAAAATGTGATAGCTGGTAAGGTTATTTGAATTATTTGTATCAATTGAATAATTTAATGTCTGTGAATGATCGAATTAAATATTAGTTCAATTCGAATTAGATCGTTTGATAATTTTATCGTGTGTTTACTTTTAATGCTTGAAGCTTTTGGTGGCAAAATTTGAGAAACTTGTCATTGTGGAATTAAAATTGGATGGAATGAAATATATACTAATTACCAATAATAATGTGTTGCGGGTTCAGAATGGACTCTGATACTCTAATTAAGGTGATATTTAATTTCATCGCTTAGGATAGAGATCGTCAAACTAGTTGTCAATTATCGAGTTATGTTAATGTGTGCTATCGATAAATTGCTGAATATCAAACTTAATAGCAGGTGTTAATTTATCTCGACTAATGAACACTTTCGATATCCAAATAGGATTAGAAACCACGGAAAGGCACGCGATATTCGTTGTATTTCGATTCCACGCGATGCTAATTTAATTACTCGGATCCTTTTGCTTAATGACACCGCGATACAGGTAGCAGGTGTTTATATTCGCCGCGACAAATCGACGCTTTCGAAAAATGAACGAGAGGAGGCAGCTCTTTGTCGCGGACACGAGAGGCGGCAATTTTAGGGTCGAATTTAATTTAATAGCACCGATGGGGGCTAAAGGGGGATCAAAAAGATTTGAAGGGGGTGCAAACGAGCAAAGACCGCCGATCGGTATTTAGTGCCCTCTGCGATTGACATGTACGAGTTAACCGTTCCCCCATTACCATTCGCATAATCCAATGTTCCATGATAATTCGTTCTTCAACAATATATCCGCGCGAAGTTCCCCGCCTTGAAAGTCTCCTCCTGGGAACGCTTTAAAAAAACAAAAAAAAAGAAAAACACAAAAAAATATCACATTTCTACATGAACGATTTTTTTTCCATCCACACGATATACATACATACATACATACATATATAAATCGTCGTGTCACCTCGTCCCGTAAAAAGGGGGTAGACGTTTAAAAGAAATCGCGGGGAGAAAAAAAAGGGTAGAGAGCATCAGTCGCGATCAACCACGATTGCAAGGGGGGAAAATAAAAAAAAAAAGAGAAAAACTCCCAGAGAAAAAAAAAAGAAAGAAAAGACAAAAAGAAGGAATCAACGGTAAACGTCGCGATTGCGGGTGCACGCAAAAGAACAAAAAAAAAAAACAAACAAACAAACCTTACAGAAATACAGGAAGGGAGAGACTTTCGCGGAAGGGTGGACCACATATTCTTGAAATCACGCTCGTACGCCTCCACTATCCATGTATATGTGTATGTACACACATGTATAAGTGCGTGTGCGTAAACGCGGGTGGACAGGTTAACGCGTACGAGGGATTTCTGTGTCCCCGTGAAACGCTTAGCGAGATTGCACCCGACAATACAACAATACAACGTGCGTGACACGCCCGACGGGGATTTTGTGTGGTGGGGGAGGGAGGGAGAAGAGAGGAGAGAGAGTGAAGAGAGGAGACAGCCAGAGAGTAGGAGGACGAACCGACAGAAGGAGGACGAGGTTGGTTAGGTGGAGGAGGAGGGAACAGAAGGGGTGGATTTCGAGCAGACACTGAAATCTCGCCAATTCTAGAGGGTTGGTTCGCCACACCCCTGAATGTGTGTTTGTGTATGTGTGTATTTGTGTGCGAGGGGGCACCAGCTAGCTTTCAACCCCGCGGCATCCAGATCCAGCCGCGGGTCCGCGATATTCTCACCCTTGTTTCCTTCGAACGATAATCTCCACCTCCTCCTTTCGGTGGCTGGAATATTCCTTTTGGTAATGGAAACCACCGCGCTATTGGACCAACCGGCTAATCTACCAAATGGAACAGCTCGTTGACAATCGATTGATCCCGTCGCAGCGATCGGGGAAAGGTGGGTAATGTTATTACTTGACTCGATGGATATTCCATTGATATAGTTGTTTTATCGGTGAAATTGGAGGAATATATTTTCTTGTATGTACATATGTACATTTATAGTAGTTACGTTGCAGTTTTGTCGGTTATATTTTTTATGGTAGGTTTCGAACGATGGTTAAGGGGGGGATGATCCAGGGATTGTGCATTGAAAGTGTATGAACTTGATGGACAATACATTTAGCCCCGATCTCGTAGCAAAGTGGCAAGCTGCTAGTAGTGAAGAGAGAGAGAGAGAGAGAGAGAGAGAGAGAGAGAGAGAAAAAGTGGTCCTATGTGTACCAAATGGTATTCCGAACCATCCTCACCCTTGGGCGAGATGCGTACAACACGTTCGAGTGTGTGTCTATCTTTCTCTCTGTGTGTATCTACCCATATGTATCTAGGCTATAAAATAGAGCACAATAGTGGCATTATGATGCTGGAAAATGCACAAGTGCACGGGCTCTTGAGTTTGTACCGAAGATTTTTGTATCTTCTATCGCTTTGTGCTATCTACGTGGATCAAATGGACAGTCGACGGTCCATCATAGAGACACGTGTGTGTATGTGTGTCTGTGGGTTGGTTATTTATGTGATATTCCTATGCGATAGATTTCGTAGCACGGAGAGATTATAAAAATGTAAAATGTTTCTCGTGTTTGTATTTTATATTTTGTGACGGTGATAATTTTTTTCTGTTCATTCTCTCTGTCTCTCTTTTTCTATCGCTTTTTTTTTTTTTTTAATTTCCGGATGGACATTTTTGATGGAGAAGCATGACCCACTTCTTCGCCATTACAAATCAATATTACGTCGTCTGGAGAACGAATCGCTATACGTCAAAGCGAGATCAAACTTTTTCAATCTCGATTAATTCCGCCGCTCCGGTATTGCCATGACAGGACGATTGTCCGCTGTTAAAGAGTGCGGAAAACTGCAGTTGAGTGACACGAGCGCTTGAAATTTAAAAAAAAAAAAAAAAGAAGGAAAAAGAGAGTCCTATGAAAATAAATAGAACGCGAGCTCCCATCGTGACAGGTACCGCTGCTTCATACACATACCACCGGGCAATTGGTCTTTGTCATCGGCTCTCGTATAACAACATATTCCTGTGTGTTCTAGAAAATATGATGTGGAAAAAAAATTATTAAATTTCTAATGCCGTGAAAATTTGATATCAAGTCAAAGCTATCGCTCCGTATTAATCTATCGCGAATGACTGTCGAATCAGAATTTCCAATTTAATTGACATTTCTAATATACTCGACTGTTTTATTTTACAAAAATGGTTAAAAAGAGCTGGTGTTCCCGATGCAATGAACTTTTCTGTATCCTCCGTTCTTTTTATTTAAAAAAGAGGTGCGGATAGATAACGTTTCTAATGCCATGAATGTTTCTGTATTGTAACTTTTGTAATGTAATTAACATTTCTGCCTTTCCAATTATTTTATTTTATAAGCAAACATTAGAAAATGTGATGTTCCCAACGTAATTAACATTCCTATATCTTCAATATTTCTTTTTAAATAAACCTTAGAGAAACATTGCCATTCCCAATGCAATTAACACTTCTTTTCTTCAATTCTATTTATTTCATAAACAAACATTAGAAAATATTATCGTTTCTAATTTAATTAACATTTCTATATCTTCAATATCATATTTTTACAAAAACCTTAATAAATCACTGTCATTCCCAATGCAATTAATACTTCTGCCCCTTCAATTCTATTTATTTTCTAACCAAACGTTACAAAAAGATGACGTTTCCAATTTAATTAACATTTCTCTATCTTCAATATCATTTTTTTTACAAAAACCTTAATAAATCACTGTCATTCCCAATGCAATTAATAAGTACTTCTGTCCCTTCAATTCCATTCATTTTATAAACAAACATTACCAAAAGATGACGTTTTCGAGTCGATAGGGAAAAAAAGGCCGTGATTCCACGCCAGTGGTGTACGAACCATAAATGGTTAAGCCCGGCTTAGTAGGTCCTATCGGGGGGGCTAAAGGTTACAGGCCGATGATTCCGTGCGGTTCTTAGATACGTGTGGGATACACGTGTATCCGAATGCTGGAGCTCGGTGAAATCTCCATGTAAGGGCGTCCCCGTTGATGCCCTCAGGACACCGAGGGGTTGATTCCTCAATGATGACAAGGGCCGACAGCCTTTCCAAACAAGCAGTTGTAAATGTCCGCTCTCGTTTCATGCCCTGCCGTAACTCGGCAAAGGTTTCCGCCACGGATTATAGATATATACATTGGTCGCGACAAGATCATTGAAATGTAGGTATAATCCGTATTGATCTGATAAAAACTGAAGGGAACAAATAAAGAAAGAAAGAAAGAAAGAAGGAAAGAAGTAAGTTAAATCTCTTTACACGGTAGTTGTTCTTCTTGGGCTGATAAAGAACAGACACAACTTTATTTTCGTCCAGACTATGTTGTCAAGTTGATAGATAAGTACCACTCCAGGAATTTGTTTGATCTATCTGCGATCTTGATATCTTACGGTTCAAAGCACGAAACAAATACATATCACCGTCCGTTGTGTACGGTTATTGTTTTTATCATAATATTATATATCCGTGTGATTACAAAACAGCACGTTTCGAGTTATATAAATTGCAGTACGGCTTTGCTCTAGATTACATACACATATATACCGTGAACACGAGTGTAATATAATCGATGACTATATGTATGTACGAGATACGGTCATGCAGCTATTGGCACGTGCGTGGAATTTTATCTAGAGTCTTTTCATAGGAATTCTATTCATATCGAAGATAATAAGCGGACTCAGGTGTGTGTGTGTACGTATTAAAAGAAATTCATACACAGATTAAACTTGTAGTCCAAGTTTACGAGAATCGTTTTAATTAACCCGTGTCAATTCCAATCAGATTTATTATCCTGATTCCCTTATCATATTGGACTTTTCTCATTGAATCTTTTCACTTTTTTTTTCTTTCCCCCGTTTTACAACTTACAATTACAAAAATGTGTTCGCTACCTTTCGTCATTACTACATACCGAGAATCGACGTCGCGACGGCTACGTCGTCACAATGAAACGATTATCGAAAATACGCGAAAGAGTTTCTGCTAACGAAGAACTTCGATTTTATGCTTCGTCGATTTCACCGACTAATACCCATAGTGAATCTGCGTGCAGCTTTTTCGTTTCGTTTTCGGTATCCGGCAACCCTTTACAGGCTCCATTTCCGAAAGTATGCGACGAAACCAAAACGACGACGACGACAACAACAACAACAACAAGCAGATTTATCCCGGTGGCTTGACGCTGCTTAAAGGACACGCAGCTTATCTCCCTAATGCTGGTAATACTTTGCCTTTAGCCGGGTATTAAAAGCAAATACACTTACGTCGTACGACCCCATTTCCACGACGCTTTTACCATAGAGTCTATGGTGGAGTCTATGGTAGAGTCTATGGCACAGACCATTCTGGTATTAACGCATAAAACCGAACCTCCTGACCCCGTTTACGTTTCCCGAAACTATTGTGCACCGTCGCACAAATAACGTTTGGTCATACTTTAACCGACATGGATTACACACACAAACGGTCTATTTCGATCGTACGCCAATACTCGAGTCGATAGTTATGAAATTTTATACATTATTATACCTGGAAGGTTGACGTGTAACTGTGACGTTATAGAAGTTAGACTTGTCATCGTTTGATTCGTGTGATCTGGAGTTTGGGAATTAATAGATATTCTGGTGAAATTCTTCGGATTTGGTATACTTTGATAATTGATTACTGTCAATGTTAATAACGACAGTATATTTGCCACAAGTTTAATTAGAGTAGGGATATTGATGAATCTATACGTATAATGACAAGTAAGGATAATTATAGTTAGCATGTGTTTCTATAGTGTGAATACTACTTTCAATTTAAAGGACTCTGGAGGAGAGATTTAACGAATATAAGTCAGTGATTTTAAAAATTTTTATGATTAATATTCTTTACTAACACCTTGTCTAACTTTTTATATCAAATAATCTAAATTCCCTCGATAGGCTTATTGATAATAACCAATTCAACATCCCTATTTAATTTTTCATTCCTTTCCTTAGACCATCCAGCAGAAATCTAAGTGTCTCAATTTTACTTGCAACGATCGAAAAATACTTTCTTGCATTAACCAAAACGATACGTACTATTAAAAAGACGATAAAACTTTGCTTCAAAGAATTAACAACTAACGTACGTCTTTCACAAAATTCTATAAGAGTTTCTCTATTTATTTTAAATTCAATTACAAAACTAAAATAAACGCAACACAAAAGCGTTATTATTACACGTCGTAGGGAAAAAAATAATTTATATTCGTCGAATCATTTTTTAGGACGACTATATTCGATGGCTAACAAACGGTAGAAACGGTTAACGTAAAAATCTCGATCTCGAGTAGGATAACGAAAAAACTAAGATGAATTAGAGGGGGATACGGCCAGTGTTTGCGCGGGAGGGCTTCGATTCGAGTTTCGCGGATAGATTTAACGCGGACATATGTCAATGTTTGCCCTCCGGCACACACGTTTTACGCTCATCTGGTTACTTTGCTCGGTCGGACCCTTCTTTTCGTTCAGATGTACCCTTCTAATTTCGGTTTGCCGCGCGTGAGAGAAATGGGGTACGAAGCGAGCAGTAATTTACATACTATTTCAAATTTAATTTCCTCGCTTTACACATATCTATAAGTAGTCGCGGTTTTTCAGGCGTGTCACGTGAATTATTGCGAATTTTCACGATAAACATCATATTGTCCATCACATTCTATTATTTTCGCACGATGCGCGAGCAGCATACATACGTTTCGTATTCCGTGTTTTATCCGCGATTCACGTGATTAAGGATTCATTTTCTAACGAGATTAAAGATAAATTTAATTATTTATATTGTTTGGATGCAGTTTCTCGTGTATTTCCTAAATAATTGACGTATTTTCTAAGTGCAACTTTTTTTATGCGGTCCCTGTCTACCGCATAAAAAAAATTGTTTGTAGTATGTTGTACAAAATTGTTTATTATTGTAAGTATTTATGAAATTTCTAAATATTTGTTTGTGCGATTTTCTTTATACGGTCCCTATCCACCGCACAAAAAGAGGCCTTACTGTACATATATGTATACATGTATTGTAAATTTTTTTTTACATGTATACATGTATATGTATACCGTGACGGAACGTAACACGGGATTAAAGACGGTACACGTTGAATTCGTGTGTCTACGTTTGTTTGTTTCCGTGACGTTTGTTTTATCCGGAGTTTCGGTTTCCTCTCGTTGTTGAAGCCCGCACAATTGTACTGTCTTTAAGTGGTGTACAAAGCGCGTACTGGAAAGCGAGAACAGTCCTACGTCAGTTCGTCAAACGGCATTGTGTGAACTGGTAAGTTCAGTCGAGTTACCGTCGAGTGCCGAAGTTTCTCGTCAGCAATGGCTGCGACGCTGCGTCGACAATTCAACGATGAATTTTCCGTATCGTAACTTACGGAAATTGACAGCTTCTTTATATATCAACAAGTTGTCTAACAATTCTCTAATATCACCAAGAAACAACAAGCAATATTTATTAAACAAATATTCCAATAGAATTTTGTTCAAGAATATTGTAAAGGGTACCCATTATCTTTAATAATTTTTCTTTTTTCAGATATTTTCCAAATTTCCATTTACACAGATGGAAAAATATAAAACAATTATTTATAATAATTATTTAAAAAAAAAAACAATTTCCAAGTCTACGTAGAATTTCCAAGTAGAATTAATAAATTTATTCACCGTCC
This sequence comes from Mimumesa dahlbomi, assembly GCA_917499265.3. Taxonomy (NCBI): domain Eukaryota; kingdom Metazoa; phylum Arthropoda; class Insecta; order Hymenoptera; family Crabronidae; genus Mimumesa; species Mimumesa dahlbomi. The sequence goes on from OU824124.1 coordinate 6,420,478, forward strand.
ATGCACCATGGTATTTAAAAAATTTTTCCATTGACCACTGATAGAACAATGAGGGAAATAATGAAAAGCAAGTAGGGGGGTTGAGATCAAGCGTCGTTCATAGTCATCCGTAGATCTCGACAAGAGGTGTGAATAGAGCGTTCTCGGTAATGAGGAACCTACTGGCTAAGCAGCCAACCATCCAGCAGCCCATCTATCTAGCCAACCCCCGTGTTTCATCCCCCTATATCCATTCCCATCCGTTCTTATCCCTTGGCGTGTTCCTTCTTCACACCCATCCCTCCGCCCTCTGGCGTTGCCTCTGCCTCTGTGGACCCTCTTCCACGCCTCAGGTTTGTTCGCATCACAGCCTCCATTTTAACCTCTGTTGGCTGAGCGAGGCCAAACGACGCTGAGCGTCCAGGAAAACTCGAGAGAGAAAGAGAAAGAGAGAAAGGGAGAGAAGGGGGGAGAATAAGGAGTGAAAAGTAATCTTAATAGACGAATCTACAACCCCTCGCAGAAACGTTTCACAAATAATCCTAGGATTTTTTTTTAAATTTTAGTAGACGTGAGATTTTTTAATTTAACTTTTTAGGCACGGATAAATTTTGCGCGGGGTTGTCTTTTTTTTACGTACGGCAAAGTTCAACGTGAATTAAGCCATTTTCTTCTTATATCGTTCTTTGAACATACGATACAATTTATATATCAAAAACAAAGACTGTATATTCTGTCTGTACAATTGTTAACACTGTGATTAATTGAGGCGAAAGCAAAACGAAAGTGCGAAAGAATACATATGAAAACTAATTTTCTATTTTTCCTAAAATTAAATTTCTATAGAACAAATTATATTTACGAAATTAAATGCGATTATTTAATTCAAACGGTGAGACACTACAGTAGAAGGAGCCATTATAGTAGCGTATCGTTTAGAAAAATCACATTCGCGAAAGCCACTATAGTCATCGTGCCTAAAAGGTTAATTAGTTAATAGAATCATTATATACTTTTCACAAAATAAATGATCATTCATATATTTATCCACGTATCCATTTCTACGAATTTGATCAATTCTTTCCATGGAACACGAATTTCGTAATTTTGCGAGAGGAAATAGAAGACGTTGAAAAGATAAAGAAGAGACACGATGACGGATGGAACGAAGAGAGGCAGTGGATCCTTGCTGGTGGTGGAGGAGAGGAAGGGGGAAGGGGGGTTTAAAAGGAATCCTTCAGTCGGGTTGGAAAAGCGTAGACGCGACTGGAAGTTGAAAGGATTCCGCGGATTAAGACGCGATAACGAGCTTCGCTCACTCTCGAAAAGCCGCCCTTAAGAGGATCACGAACGACGCCGATTCCGTGATTGGCTGATTATCCGGCAAAGTAATACGGCGGTTTATTGTTTTCCCGATCTGACACTTCAACCCCGGGAGGGGGGAGGGGGGATAAGAGATTCCCCCGTGGCACTCGGTAACACCCTTCGCGAATATAAGAGAGATGAAAGACACCGGCGGAGAGGCAAAATCGAAAGGTAAGTTCGATTCGCGATGCATAGAAAAGCGGTAGCAATTAGATATAACTGTAAAGTCAGATAGGAGATAATATAATCGTGATCCCCGTTTGATCCCCGTTTCGTATTTCTCGATGGTTTATTAACGGTAAAAGCGTTCTCGGCAGTTTTGTGCTGCGAGTTTACGATCGATATTGTAATATAAACAAGAAAATCCGTTTATCGATCAATCGTTGGCTAATTGGCGAATGATTTATAGTGTGACATGTATTTTCGAAATTTTCATCGAAACTAAACGTGCGAGTACGAATAATAATAATTCATTTCGAAGGAAATATGTCCGCGGAGAGAGAGAGTTCTTGTTCATGAGAATTGGCAGGACAAAGTGCTAGTGGAAAAGGACACCCAATCGAAAGACAATGGACTTCAACCCCTCCCCCCCTTCCTCCCTCCGTCCCTTCTTCACCCTTGAAGAGGAACCTTCATATACACGTCACGTCACCTATTATTGCGTTAACAGCTAATCATCCGGGGCTCCCTTGTTCCATGGGTGTTATGAGATCGCAGCGAGGGTAAAACCGAGACTATGCGAGAAAATAATACCAATCTCATATATAGATATATTCCATATACATATACATATATGTATTTCGTATTTACAAAAGAAATTCGATATCACTTATTTAATCTCCACCGTTCTGTCGTCGTGTGATAAATAAATTCTCGATAAATAACCATCCAAGTACAATTCCCGTTGAATTAATCGTTCGCGACATAATTCGTTGCTTCGAAACGAGATAACCAAAGTAATCATTCTGCACCGATTGACGTACACATACCTACATATGTACATATTGTGTATATCGAGAGCGTAAAAAAAAAATTGTAAAAAAGACACGGCAGCCGGATAGAAGATAGAGGACGTAGTCGTGGAATCGAGGGTCTTCGCGGATGGGGTGAGACAGATTGTTATACCTAAACAAATCGGGGGATTGTTTGCAGTGGCATCGTTTTACGCATGAGGCTGCGACCGTTCTTTATTCCTTTCTCGATTCTCGAGAGCCGATGCCACTTGAGCGAGAGCTGAAGTACAAGTGAATGCGATAGAGGAAAAGAGAAGAAACTCAGGGGATACGAGAGACCGAGACAGAATTGGTATGAAATAGAAGTGAGAGAGAGAGAGAGAGAGAGAAAAAAAAAAGATGGAAAAAGGGAGTCGCGGAGTCGGTATTCTCGGTTGGTCGTCGGTCACCCCCGCAGGTTAGCTTTGATCTATGCCGGCCTCCGGAACTACCCCCTAACTCCCCCCCCCCCCCCACCACCATACACCCCACTGTTATTTTATCCACTTGGAGAATGCTTGAGAGAGTCGAAGGTACTCTTACTCATGCATGCCCTCGTTGCCCCGTAGTCATCGTTGGTAAAGGAATGACGCCTGTGCAATTGTTTTTTGCGTATTCCGCAATCCCCGTGCACGGGGTGGACTCTCAAGTACATCTCCATATCCTCGTGAAGAATCGTCGCGTTCTTTTTTTCGGTTTGTGTTTATATCAAACGAATTCATTGTCTCGTTAGGGAAAAGTGGTCCATAACCGAGTCACTGGACCAAAATATACCGTTGGCTTCGGTGTCTCTCGTTTATACGAAATAAAGAATATGTATACATATACATATACATACATACACGTATACGGCCAGTGGAGATATTACGAAAAAAAGTGTCTCCTATGAAAAAATCAACGTGAACCGGAAAAAAAAATCTTCTCCCTAGGGATTTTAATTTATAAATTGAGAAAAGTGATTATTCCACGAAGCACCGAATCTTTTTCAATTTTCATTCCTCTCTCCAGATATTTACCTTATACGAACAAATTTCAGAATAAATAAACAAAAATAAAATAATACAAGATACACAAAGCAAATGAACGATTTCCAGCTTTAATCCGAGTTCTCGGTCGACGATATTTCTTCTCCCGGAGGGAAAATCGTTCGCCGCCGGTTTTAATCCAACGCGCCACACAGTTTCGCGAAATCGCACCTGAAACCGGCTCGCAGAGACGTCAATTAGATGACGTAGTCCGGTGTAACGCTCGACTGCGACGGATTCTCCATATTCATGGGAGATCAGCGCGCGTTTAGTCGGGGGATGCCGGTAAGTTGATCAAAGGCCCGGCTGCGATGTCGAGGTCCTCACAGCCCCTGCGAACCTTTCGCTCTTTATTACTCAAACAACTCCCGGGCACCCGAAGCTCAACTGTACTTTTCAAATAATGACCCCGTCATATTGTATACCTTTGCATTTTTGCATTAACAACTCCGCGCTTTCTTTAATGTTTTCAAGTTCTTCGTAGGGGTCCGCATTGGTTTTTCCTCTGTGAGGTGAGGACAGGGGGGAGGGGGGAGATAGGAAAGGGGATAGGGTGAAACGGGAGGTGAGGGGAAACGAAAACCACTCTTCGTCGAGCTTTTATTGAAAACTTGTGTCGTTTGATCCGTGTGGATAACTGTACACAGTGGATACGAACGTTTCAAAGAAATAATATAATTCATCACCTTTTTCACAGATCGCTAAACCGTGGATCTGTATTTAATATAATTTTCACACGATCGGTATACCGTTTGATATAATATATTAATTCATCGTCAGCAGTAACTATCGATCCTACGAACGAGGTAAAAGAGAAATCAAAAATTCTTTCGCGAAACCTGACTGTTAGAATATACAGAAAACGTCGTCGACGGTCTGGTGTGACGGCGTGACGTTTAATCTTACGCGACGGCACTCTTTCAACGAGTTTTAACACCGTAGTGTCGTTTTAAACATTGTTCCGCGTAGAAAGAAAGAAAGAGAAAGAAAAAAAAAGAACGAGATCTTACATGCCCGTCGATTCTCCAGTGAACGGTGAAACCACACCACTCGGTTTTAATGTGAAATTAAACGCACTTTTCCACCTACTTCCCCCACACCCTTCACCCCTCCGGATAACGTGCACATTTTTTCTTTCTTTTCCTTTTTTTTTTTTTTTAAACAGACAGATCCGGAAAGAAACTCGGGCACACTAGCGAAGAGGTCGCACAGCGGCAGGGCGCCATTTAATTACGCCTTGAAAAGGTTGGTAGGCAGCCAGGTTGGAAGGTCTGTAGGTTGATACAGCAGTAAAGGCCGAATGTATACTTACTTCCGTCCTTGCGGAGTCGGGGGGGAAGGGGGGCTGTACCTCCTGGCTTCGCCCAGTGCAAACATGGATATGAAAGGTTAAGTTGCCCCTTTGGCGAAAGGCCTTCCAGGACTTCCGTTTTCTGCCTTTCTGTCATTCCGCGGGGCCTCTGTCTGACTCGGAGATTGCCTCCGACTGCCAGCCTCTGGATGGCTGCGATAAAATTTGCTCTTCTCTCGTGATGTCGAGAGATTACAGTTATCCTGCAAAGCCACACCGCCATCATGCAAATTGAAACCACCCCCTCCCACCCTCTCTCTCTCTCTCTTTCTCTCCGTTCGCCACCAACGTCTTCCCCTTTTTTCTACAGGGTTGTGACGGATTTAATGCTCGACGGAGAACGTGATTTCTTCTTTTTTTTTTTTGTTTCTTTTCGGTAAATATGTAAATATCTTACTCGCATCACGAATTTTCTCCCCTTTTCCTCGGGGGTTAGGTTTATATATTTTTCTTTGTTTATTATGACGCGCGAAGAGTCGCAATTAATTTCGACCTCAAGTGCTAGATGCCTTGTGTCTCTACCTTTTATGGCTGTCGGAGGAAATTTTGTATTTTTCTGGCGACGGGATTGAAAGATCTCGATTGATATTGTCAATAAAGAATAATATAATTCTGACGAATCGTTTTAATTGAAATATAAAACAAAATTGTATCAAGATCGATGAATTAATACGGTTGAATATTAATATATAATAATTTCTACACGGATAAGTTTCTATGTATGTTTCTATATTCATATATGTACCTAATATGTGTAATAAATCTCGATATCCTTGGACTACAATTGACGATTCTTCATACCGCTTCAGCGAGCAGCAGCAGAAAATTATATCAATTTGCATTGAATCTCGAATCTCAGCCAGTGCACATTGCGTACATAACTTTCCGTATACCGATAGACGTTTTACACGTGTGTATTAGACGTGCGTGTATTTCTATACGAATTTCCGACCGAACATCCTGAGAATCATAATGGTATACCTTCTATCTGTGACGTTATTCCCGTACGATGCGTAAGATCGTGTCTGAATTCAATAGAAAATATGATTTCGATGCACATGGAGTGGAAGATATTCGACATTTGTGAACCCGGCCCATTTCGAGTAGATCCCTGCATTATGGGATTACCATTACGTGTACCAGATATCTATTATGGGGTGTAGGCGGTCACGTTCATGGTGCAGGAATTACAGGCTAAGGCGATTACGTTCTGGACTACCTGTACAAGATATTTCCCTTTTGTCACACATTTTACGGAAATCAGAGGAATATAAGGTGAATCGTGAACGTGGGATTTGTTGAATCGTTTAAGAATCTTGTACCACTCGTTTTTGTTGTAAATTTATATGTAACGTAATATAGAATATGCTAAGATTAATACAATTATTTTTAATAAATGATATACTATATAGAGAATTATTTTGTTATCTTTATTTCTGTTTCTGTGGAAGAAAAGATGTCATTTGAAATTTATGCTAGGTTCTACGAGAGACTCTGCTGACATCTGTATACCTCTGGGGTAGAAAAAACTACCCCTGCAAATTTAGGGGTGGAATTCTGTCGGTAACTTGATGCATGATCTTTTATACAGTTTCCTACAATATTTAGTAGCGAATGGTAAAATTGTTGTTTGTCAAATTGACTACTATAACCCTAGCGAGGTACGAGTATAGAACTCTTGTGGTTCTTGATATCGTTGATTTTTCGGGCTTTTCAGACCTTTAGATATTTTAGGGTCACTCCCTACGTTACCATTTTGGGTTCGAATCTAGACTGCATAGGGATTAATAGGACGAATAAGGTATAGAAGTTATAATGTTGGGAGATTCATTTGCATGCAAGTTTCAATAAATTTTCAAGTTAGCAATCATTTCAAAATTAATTATTAATCATTAGTTTATTTATTACTCAGTTTATTATCCAGCAATTCAAGGTAAAGATCGATCACGATAGGAGGGCGCCACATATCTAGAAGAGATCCTAGATCGCTTAATGTCATGGAAGGGACACTTTCGATCATCCCAGTGAAAGGTACTCATATACCGGAACAAGTTGGCTATTGCTAATAATGGTGGTGTTAGCAGGACCTCATCACCCAACCCCTTGAGAAAAGAGGGGGTTGGATGTTGCGGTCCTCCCAGAGTGCACCACGAGGAGGTCACCACCATGCACCCCACCCTGAGTTGAACTTTAAACTTTTGTTACGCACTGTTGAGATTAGCTTTTGAAAACAGAAGTTAGATTTTATTATAATTTAAATGTACTGTACTTAATTGTGTGAGTTTGTTAGTATATATTATTCATATATATTATTATCTCTAAATGTGATAACTTAATGCGGATGAAAGTATACGCACAAGTTTGTGTGCCATTCTTTTTTGAATATTGAGTGTAATGGAAATTAATTGTACCTTAAAATCACTCGGCAAAGTTCTGACTCGTTTCTCTCGTAGACAAACAATCAGTGTTTCGAGGGTTGAGGAACAATGTTCATTGACAATAACTCGACGAGGAATGAACAGCGCCAGAAATTCACTGGCAATACATATATTCAAATAAGTCCCATTTCTGCGAAGACAGCAATTAGCAAATTGTTCTTTTGTAAGATTGTTATCAGGAGTAACGCGAAGCAGATATACATGCCTTTTTCCGAGAGAGAATAATCCGTCGAATTATAATGGGAAAATATTCTAAAAGAAAGAATTTAACGAATTCTATGTTGTACTGAGCCATTTAATTTTAATTGTGTATTCTGGCTATTCGAATTCCATGGGCAAACGTAGTAAATTCAGCGATTTAATTAAAGCTTTGTATTTTTCATATAATAAGCCCACCTGCCTGTTCAAAAATTTTCGCATTGCATTCAATTGAAATTGTTTTAAGGAACAATTAGAACCACTTGTTTAAAAAGTGGAATTATGCGTGTGATTTTTAATATAATATTTATCTATAGTTGATTGTGTGATTTATGTATTAATTCATGTATTCGTTATATTTAAACATATAGATTCTATGTACATAATTCTTTTCCCTTTAAAAAGGGCGAAATACCTTTAGTATACAGTGTCCTCATATACCTCATTCATGCTATTTAATACGTATTTTTGCGATAGTCGGTAACGTTGAGCGTGATACGGAAATTGTAAGAAGGTCCTAGGATCCTTTTTCTTAACACAAAAATTGTCCCAAGATGTTCTGTCTATTCTTATCACAGACGAGAGATAGAATGATCTATTATATCGTCTGTACTCTCATTCATCTCCTGTGTTACTATTCCAACGAACATGACGACTTTCGAGGGATGAAGTTGATCGTCGGACGGTAATATCCTGTAGTTTCCACAATTGATATCAATTTACTGAATCATTCACACGATGGGTACAACGAATGGCCAAAATGTGATAATGAATCAGATTATATCATGATTTTCATCCCTGTTTCGCTTTCTACTGGCGTACTACAATCGTTTTCATTTCATTTATTACGTTAAAACACGTAATACCGCAGTCAATGACTAGTCTGCTTGAAAATCCACTAGAGAATAGGAGAGAGAGAATGGAAAGATAAATTAGCAAAATTACAGCGTCTAATTAGTGATTTCGCGGAGTAATTTCCGTAGCAATTTAGATCTGTTGCGGATTTTTCGCGAATCCCGGACAAACACAGATCAAAAGTATGGAGTTCCATGCTCCCCGTGACGTCAATCAACCCCACCTTATCATCATCCCCTCTTTTGTACGTCCTTGGCGTAATCTTAGCCAATTCTTCTATTTTCTTACGATCCTCAGTTCGTAAAATTTACGAAAGTCTCTTAACTCTTATCTCTGTTATATTCAAATTACAAGTGGATGAGATGGAAGATTCTTTATGTACGATAAAGAATTCCTTTGTGATTAACTAATCACAAATGACTAATCACATATTAACTAATCGTATCATCAGACTATATATAACATGTATATATTTATTATATACATTGTACGAAATCCCAGTAATATTCTCCCGGCATAACCCGAGTATCATCTCTCCTTTAGTGGATCGTAGCCTTAACCTTGTTAATTTTCATTCCAAGCCGCAAATTTCGACCCCGAAACGACCAGTTTTGCATTCGCATGACGAGAATGTAGAAACCTTCGGACGTGCGACGACGTCGCCCGTTTCACTGCGCGCCCTTTAAATTTCCTTCGCTCGTCAAACCGCGCTGCATTATCACCGGAATTCTTCCTCGATATCGGTAATTTAGTTTCTCGGCCGTGGGAACCCCCGTGGAATGTTAGGTCCGCCCTTATCCGACGTCGGTGATGAAAACCCTTCTCTCCGAGCAGATTTAACAGTTGACGTGGGTCGAACGAAATTGCGTGTGGTGTTTAAAAAAAAAAAAAAAAGAAAAAATATATATATTCGAGCGTACCCATCGCAAAGCGTTAATAAAATATATGTTATGTTGCTCACGTTCCGTGCACACCGGAAAAATATCGCCGGTACTGTAAATGCAGTGGAAGTTGATAATAAATCAAGCCCTAAATTGCTACGTAGGATTCACAGGTACGCTGGAGTATCCAGCATTCCACGAATGAAATGGACGATATAAACGTAAACTGGAAGGACCGGGAGACTGTTCGGGGATAACTGTCTCCTAGACTTACAGCGGAAGGCTAAAAATAAATTTATGTCAGACGAGCACTCAAAATGCTAATTCGACCAGTGAGATATTAAAGCGGATCCGCAGATACGGAGTTGTCAAACTTAAGATCGTAATATATAATTTGTCATTTGTAAATTCAGCTACCGTTTGTTTTATTATCTAATTTCTCGTTCGATGAAAAAAAAAAAAAAGAAACAACCCGTGCCCCGTTGGGATGTTAATTACGAGTTATGAGTTTCTACTGCTAATTAAGAGTCCGTTAAGCCGAGGAGAATAAAAATTAATAAACCTCTGTATCGCGACGACTCTGCTAATTAATATTGCCGTTTTTTTTTCTCGATTCTTTTATACTTTTTTTTCTCTGTTCTATCAGTTTCATCTTTTTCTTTTTTCAACCGTGGAACACGTCCGAGAAAGACATATAATGAGTTTGTGATTCCTCGCCTCGGAACGGACGAGAAAGAAAATGACAAAGAAGACCGATAATATTTTATCGGATTCGAGTCTAGTCATTTCGCGATAAAAATCAGCGAACGTTCAATCATCTGACATGAGTATCGAAATTATTATCTCTACGTGCGAACAAGCAGGCATGATACGTATAGACTTAAACATGCCGGCTGGAGGTTATGAACGATTCTGATAATATCAATTTTTTTTTTCTCTCTACTACTCTTTCCTTGTTTAGTATTTACACTATGTTCTTTTCGTTTCTCCGGGAATTACCCGGCAATTACATACTTCTCGCGTCACATCGAGGAAACTTAAAGATATACAAGGTTATTTACGATTACCTATTGAGTCAGCGTGACGCGAAACGATCAGTGACCTTGTGAATATTGATATGAATAATATTAAAAAACAAAAAAAAAAAAACTTTCGAATTCGCCGAACGACACAAACCGGCTATCAATCTTTTATATATTTTTCTTTTAAGTATCTCCTTCGATGATACGCCGTGCAAAAACAATGTAAATGAATCGCCCGTCCGTAGTTATCAATATGTAACGTGTAATTAAAACTTTTATTACCGTGTTACGTACTACGTATGTACGTACAACATACGTGGAAAATGAAACGTGCATTGTTTCATTAAATCCGAATAACCTACGGACAAATAATATACAAGAGACACACACACACACACACGGCGACCATTACTCCTGATTCCCGATGCATTGTAAATTCACTAGCTTTCAGTGAAATTGCATATTAACCTTAATTAAAGATCACGGAACTCCCCCGAAAACTTTTCATAAGTTTAAGTTGAATCGAATATTCAATAATTTGGTACGGCGGAGCTTTCATTTAATTTCCATATAGAAAATTCTTCTCCCTCCCCCCAAATGAAATATGCAGGTGATAACGATAAAATTTCGCGGCAACCGGGGGGTGGATGAGGCTTCTACCACCCTTGCGAGTACGAGCCGACGTCATTACACGTGTAACAAGACATCTGATAATCAGTGTCACGTACCGTATTCGTCTTTAATTAGTGGGAGGCCGTCACGTGACTTTAACGTCGCGTACCAATTATCTGCTTCACCTCCTGCGGAAAAAACGTGTTGAATATTGCGACATAAGTATGTTACACTCGAACCGCGTTTCCTCAATTAGTATGGAAGTAATTTCACTACGGGCATCATCATCGATACGCGCTCCGTGAAGACGATTATATATATATATATATATTTCATATATACATATATATAGATATTTGAAGATAACTGTGCTAATTAAATAGTGAAACGTACGACAAGTGTTGGAAATAGTAACTCCAGTAATATTAACGAGATAGAAAAAAAAAACTGTTATTAAATCTTCTATTTTTTTGGGTGAGTTAACGAGACACTTATTCGAAAAATCGTGCAAATTGTAACGTTGCAACATTTGTTCAACACCTTCGTTTCACGGGTCACCTTTTTTTTATTTGTGTGCGTGTGTGTGTGTTTTTTTAAATTCGGTATTCTTTCTTTCTTTTTCCTTCTCACGTCTTTTTTCTTCCTTGTTTTCCTTTCTTTTTCCGACGGGCAGTTCGAAAACGTAAGAGTGTCAAGTGATAAGCATACACACGCGAATTTCCGCCAGATTGTCGAGAACGACAAGTTTTTCCATGTTGCGTTAAAACACTTTAACCGTGTTTTCTTCTACCAATGAACGAACGTACACACCGCTATTTCGCGAATTCAAGCGTATTTCACAAACGACGGAAAGTAGGAAAGAAGAACGTACACTAACGAACTGTATTGTGGACAAAATAAACCCGGAGTAGATGTAGCACACACACACACACACACACACACACACACACAGAGACATTCGTTGCTACGGCGGTACACTAATCTTTTAGCGGAGGAAGGAAACTTGCTTATTTTATTTACCGACTTCAATTTCGTCCGAACAGATTATGACGACCGCAAAGAGAAATAACAGGCTGAAAATCGGACCTGGTCTACCCCTCGGATAGTTTATTACACCATTAAAAAGAGATATCTCGAAGTCTGTCTCTCTTAACGAACGTCATCGATTACACGATCCCCGATATTCTCACGGTTTCGTCGATAAATTAATTTAATCGATAAATCCGTACTCGTGATTGCACATCCCCACGACTACTACTACATTTCCGTTTCCTCCCGCGACAGGGATCAACGGACTCATTTCCGTTTCTTTCGATCGTGTGTCCCGATTTTAAAGGGGTCAATACCGGTGCGCGCCCCGATGTAATCGCCCTGACACAGATATCGTGATATTTCAATTCTGACTTTATTTTTTTGTTCTTTTTTCGATTACCAGTAATTATTATGTAATATTTATAAACATACTCTTCACGACTAATTATTATGTAATATTTATAAACATACTCTTCACGACTAATTATTATGTAATATTTATAAACATACTCTTCACGACTCGATACAATCCACCGCGGGTTCTATAAAACAATCGAAACGTCCAGATATCGATCCGATTAATCCAGGTGGATTAAAAAAACAAGCACGCACGCACACACATACACGAAAAAAAAAAGATGTGATTCCTGAAACGTGTTAAATCCACTTTAGTCGATCGACATTCGTTAATTTAATCGACGATGCACGATGGTATTACTGACCGATTGATGAGGGAATTACGAGTGTTATAGGATAACAATGGAGAAGCACGACGATTTATACCTTCAGGAGAAAGACTCGAAAGCGGACATTTTATCATCGAACAATTCCACGGACAATATTGCCGGTCCCCAGCAGCCGGAAGCACGACCGACTTTATATCATATGTCTGTCAGGCTAATGGACCTGGTGAACCATGTACTAATTATTTTAGTAACGGTGTTCCTCCTGCGTTACTCGTTGCAGTCTTTCAACGTGACGAATTTGCACGTGGCACTGTGCACCGTCGGGGTAGGTAACCAAAGATAAATTACATTCTCGTGAAACGTATCACGGCTTTAGCGGTGTCCCCGCGAGATCTTTCGCCGATGATTTAACGATCCAACTTGGAGGAATTGAAAGTAATTTGTTGCAATAAAAATTCATTAAATTAGAAACAAATTTGGTATATATATAATATTATATGTATACAATGTATAGTATGTATGTGTAGAGGGTGCAACATATCTGGCACCATTTCGCAGGACCCATAGTATAAACCAAAACACAAAAAAAAGAAAAAAATTAGATCTGAAAACCACCCCTTATATAGATATCACCTTTTATAAAGAAAGTCTTTAAAAAATTATATTTCTGAAACGGTAACTCTTGGAGGTTCCATTCTAATCACAATCCAACCGCAAAAGATCAAAGTTTATAAAAAAAGATCTATATAACCATTGCAATCACTACCGTTAAGTACCATTTACTTTTCCTACACCCCACACAATAGACTCACAGAATTTTCGTCACCCTAACGACTCCAGGGGACTCTATCACGAGTGTTTCGATTTATTTCAATTATCCTCCACTAACACGTGTCCAAGTTTACCGTTAAAAATCAAGACTCCAGAATAACCGCGAGTCAACGTTCCCCCGGGGGGATTTAAAAGCGACGAAGAGGGGGTTGGTAACGCAGCAAGCAAAGTGGCCAAAGAAGTTCTTCTAACGACTTCGGCAAACGACTGAGAACTTCCACCGGGTTCCAACTGACAACTCTATCTTACCCTTTCAGTACGTTCTGCTGATGTCGGAGGCCATTGCCGTCTTGGCAGGTGAAAACATCTTGACGAACTTTCTTTCGCGTCGTGCCAAGAGCCACGTACACTGGGTGCTCCAGGTCCTGGGGTTGATCTTCACGATCGCCGGGGTGGTGATAATGTATCGAGTGAAAACCGTCCATTTCAAGTCCATCCACGCGATCACCGGGATCACTTCCTTGGCGACGATGTGCGTATTGACAGCCTTCGGATATCCGGTCCTTATTGCTGTGAAACTACGAAAAATCATTCGACCCGTGATAATTAAATTTATACACAACTTCCTGGGTACGTCGTGCTTCGTCGTTGGTATGGTCTCACAGTGTTACGGTTATAATAAAAACTGGCTGGCGTGGGCCACTGGGGATATGCCTAATATCGAGATAGTTTGTACCATTCTCACGGCGATTATCACGATACTTTCGTTGAGAGGATCTTTGGTGTCGTTGTCGAGACAAGCTTTAACGTTGTTCAGATGAATATAGTTAACGTAATAATTTCTTTTTTTTTCTTTTGCGTTGATATATAATCGGACAATGGTATTTGGCTTTAACGATACGTGGCAATGATACATAAACGCGTAATTAAAGTTCAGTTATGTAACTCCGTTTCGCTGGTTACCGATACGAGGAAATACATACATCGATACCGGTGCGTTTAATTGCGATTTATGTGGTAATTTGCAATGAAGATTTTATATCGGCCAGCGGGTGAATCCCCGGCAAACGAACGTAAACTATCGTAAATCATGAATATTCGGTTGGGACGTGATTACGGGTGCGCTTGGTACTCTGTGTTAATTGAATCTGTTGTCCGGGAAGTTTGCGAAAGTGTTTTATAATGCGTAACAGAAAGTCAGTTAATTAATCGATCAAGTTCATCGGCGATTCATCGACTCATCGTCGATAACGTTACGGGTTTTGACCTTTTAAAGAGTCTGCGTTCGATTTTTGCCCGATTAAATATAGCATCGAACACTTTCTTACCGCGATCTTTCGTCGAGATTATTATTTCGCAATGATAACGATTGCAACGGTCGCGCGGTGGCGTCCGAAACATGAGACATAATTTATTTGCGTATTCGATACTGATAATACTATTTCAGATGAACAACATTTACGTACAATGTATATATGTATATTGTATATATATATACGATTGAATATGTAATTGTGTCAACGAACGTATTTATCGTTAACGACAATATCTCGTAACATTTTTCTCCTCTCCAGCGATGAATATAAACACTCGATGCTGGATCGCGAAATCTTCGAAGCGATTCCGCGGGATTAATTATAATTTGCAAAATATTTCTTCACGGCCAACTGACGTGATTTAATGAGTGCACGCCGTTTCGTGCTCGTTTCATAGACGAAAGACGAAATTACGCCGCTTCCGGGCGAGGAGTGCTTTCGTTATTATTAAAGTTCGCCAAAGTGTCCGTGTGACTTTTCGGAATTCCCTGTGTTTTAAGATTCTTCGCGCGACGAGTTAAAATTTTCATCGTTTTAAAAGTCCTCAGCCAGGTGAATTTTAAAAACCAGGGGTTTTTCGTGTTTTATGCAAACTGCCGACTCGGCGACTCGTTCAGGGGTCATTTCGCAAGTATAGCTTTAGCGAGAAAAGTGCAGTTACCTTCGACCTGATGCATTTCTATGTGTGTGTTTTTTTTGTTCTTCTTCTTTTTCTACTTCCTTCTCTTCCGTGGCCTATCGACACGTAAAGCTTTATTTCTTTACACCGAGTATCGTGGTAATACCCGTTTGATATCTACGTCACATGCTCTCTAGAACATTTTTTCTGCGTCTTTTTTTTTTCTTTTTTTTTTGTTGCATTACATTATCGTACGACGTCGGTTTTAATTGGTGCGCCGTTTACATCGTTTTCGTAATTATCGCAATTCGCGAATTTGAGTGCGAAATTTTCGCCTGGTATTATCGCGGGCTAAATGTACGCGCGCTCGCGCTCGCGAAATAGAAAAACAAAATCGACTAAACGGTGGCAACGTTCCGCGTGAATAATTAAACGCGTTTATGGACATCGGGTAATCGCGTGCTCCATCAAAATTGTTCACTATTCGCGTATCATTACGATAAATAACTTTGTGCAACTAGGCTACTTAATTTCGATGATCGGGCGTTGTACGCGCGAAACTAATAATTGGCAAACAAATTGTACATACATCGAAATGCCTTGTGCGTGTGTGTGTGTGTGTGCGTGATTTTTTTTTCACAAACGCAAAACGCTTATAAATTTTCTTTATTTTATTTCGATAATTTTGTTATGTCCTTTTTTTACATGTTACTTGAATAGCATTCTTAATATATTATACATATATATATATATTTCATTTAAAGAAAGATTTGGCTTTTTTCATTGAAATTTCCATAAATGAACGAACCTAATTATAGCCGAATCTTTCTCACAATGAACAATCTTACAATATTCCGATTTTAATGTAAATAAATTACAAAACGCTAGGATATCCTTCAAACGAGCAATAAATACATTACTTAGTACATATTACGTAGATAAGTAAGATTACAGATTAGAAAACGTGTCCTAAAATCTGTATATAAACTTAATATAAACTGTAAGTACCGTGTGTAACAACGTTAGGTTGGAATAAACTTTTCGAAATTGTGTGAAACGATGAATCTTTTACAACCGTTACAGCGTTCCTTACCATACACATTATTGTAAACGTTAACATTAACTTCGTACAACTATAAACGTACGTATATGATTTAAACTTCGGCAAACATCGTGCCCGGGATTATTACGAATTATTCACAACTTGGAGGGGGAAAAGGGGGAGGGGGACTTACAACATACGTATTACATATTCACAACGCAGATGTGAAATCTATTCGGACAGTCCGACTATTCCCGTCAAATTTCCCATACTTTCATACCCGGCCACAGTTACACGCGAATTATTACCACAAATATACATATAAGATAAACAATTTTTATCTGGCAATAAACGATCAAAATACTACGCAGGCGGAAATCTAAATAATGATAAAGAAATTCAATTAAAAATTTATTGCCAGATAAAAATTGTTTATCTTATATATTATTACACGATCGGTAAAATTATAGAAATTAGTACAAATATACATATGTATATAATATTTGTCCGTTAACGATGTCACGGAAAATAAGATTATTAAATCGCGCAATAACACGACGTGTCTAACTGTTCGCGTCGCGGGTACCACGAGTGGGTGCGCATCAAATTATAATAAATATATTACATCGTGTAACCGCTTGCCGTGCAAATTAATTATAAATCGACGCCACAAAGGGAAATCACCGCGGTCCACGGCGATTCCGCTCGAGGAGCATTATTACCACTTAACGAAATAGAATAAAACAGAGCGACTGACAATGAACGAACGAACGAACGAACGAACGAACAGAGTAATTCAGAAACACGCTTTAACGCGTGGAATTTTTCAACCCTCGAAAACCAAGCCCCTCTAACTACAAACAACGACTACGTTCGTCGTTCCGACGTTGCAACCTTTTCAGAGATTCATTCAAAATAATCTACCGTGTTAAAAAAAAAGGAGAAAAAAAGGTGAACGAAAAAAAGAACATATTAGGCTCCCTTTGTTCACCATTTTTTCCACCCGACGTTTCCGTCGAATGGACGATTTATGCTGATGCACTTACGCCCATCCCGTGGATGGTTTAAGCAGACTCTGTCGTTTAGTCGCACCGGCTGCATCACCATTATCACCTATAGACGTTTATTATATCTAAAACTGTAATACCTCGCTGGTTGCCCGTAATACCACGAATTTCGTCCGAGTACATACATATACATACATATAACGGAGAAACCGACGATCTCTCTTACTTTCCGCGTCATTAGACGCGATCGCTAACGGTAATCGTACGCGGGCGTTGCGAAATTACGGCAACTTTTATAATCAGCAATTACCAATGAGGAGGGTGGGGGGATTGATAGAAAAGAGGGTGTGTGGGGGGGTAGGATAAGATGATTCCACGTGAAACAAAGTTATACGCGCCGGCAATCGAGTTTCCAATTGTGTGATGAGATTCTGAATTCTGTTTGATTGAACGCAGTTGCCTGTCCTATTCTCCGCGGAAGCCGTAATAACGATTCGGAAATTTCGCCATCGGGCCGGGGATATATTGTATGTACATTGTTAATTTTAGAGCGGGTGAAATGGAAATTAACGGCAACGAATTTCTCATTGGTTTGGCTAGACGTTACGCCAATTCCCCCTCCTCCCACCCCCTTCCACCCCTCACCCCCGCGATAAGTGTGGTTTTGTATATATTATAGATAGCGTAATGTATTTTAGGATATTCGTTTCTCTCCACCGAGAGAGAGAGAGAGATAGAAATAGAGAAACAGAGAGAGAGAGAGAGAGAGAGAGAAATATTGATAATTTCCCGGTAGAATAATTCAGATCGCTTCGGAAATAGAAGAAATTGAAAAAAAGAAACTAATCTCGTACGCGCAACAATATTACAATTACACGGCCGTTACGTAACATCGATTATCCGGTAGTCGAACAGTACGCCGGCTATCGGATTGTTAGTCATTTAACTTTCATGCCCGATAATCATTCCAACTATGTATTCATTATACCCTTTAATTAACATACGTCTGAACGGATAATAAACGTGATTTTGTTGCACGCGGCGGCGGAGCCCGCGGCCGCGCGTTGTATCGCGGTCCGTATAGCGATTAATTTTTTCGCCATAAATTATTTCCCGTTATCGGGCCGCGGTATATGTATGTACACATACATATTCATAGGGAGATCGAATCTCGTCATAGTTATCATTCATCCGGCGATGTATCGGTGGGAATCAATTAATGTAAATCAAAAGCCGCAACGAAAGCGCATTGTTGCATCCCCCTGAAAACGAGGGATGGGGTGGGGGAGGGGGAGAAATGTGAGGGTGGACACGGAATCGGTGAAGTTCGCCAAACCGATATCGCCGACACGTATGCAAGATTACACACGTACATACATATATGTATATACATACATACGTTGCAACGTTTGCGTTACGATTGAATTATGTTTGCGAGAGAGCAGAGGCAGAAGGCCGGACGTCGCGTGTCGCTACGATAGCAGGGTCCCGTACGAATATGAAACGGGTTGTGTTTCATTTCGATATAACCAACGGACCGATGCTAATGGAGTTATGTCAATTGGCAAGAGCAACGGGGACCGAGGTTCTGTGAGTTAGGTTGCGTACCGACGGAAAGCAAGCAAATATCAACGGATTACTTTGAACGTTTTCGACAAACCCCGGGCGCGATGTAACTTTCGTCGAGGAAATTAACGACGTTCTCCGTGAGGTATTATATGTATGTATGTATGTGTGTATGTATTTGCGAAATGGTTTTTCGTCGATGGTAAACGTGCGTGCAATTAATATCGTGGAAATTGTGTCGGTAGGTTGATTTGGGTCAACGCCAGATTTTAAACTCATTAAGCGCAACGTTCCGACAGATTTTAAACGTATTTATCGCGTGTTTCGTTTCACCATATCGCGCATCGACAGGCAATTCACGCGGAAGTTTTCACGCTTATTTGCATTTTCAATGCTTGTTTTTCTAGTAGCGGTAGCAGCGGCGGCAGCAGGCATTTACTGGAATGCACGGATTATGTTCCTTCTATTTTGTCTGTTCGTAATGTTGTTTTTGTTTTGTTTCGTTTGTCTTTTTTTTCTGCATTTTTCTGTTTCTTTTTTTTTCCATTTTTATTAGTATCATTCCCACGGCGTGTACAATCTAGTTACACTTCGATTCGGCCGACTGCCGTTTAACGAGGGAACTTAATTAGAAAAATTTCCTTTAATTACCGGGACACCGTTTAATATTCGTCGCTTGTGTTTGAATCACGTAATCGTTGCGATATTACAAGCGATATCTACTACGGATAAGAATTGAAACTCCGGGAACGCAGTTACAATGCCGCGATAACGACGGGAACGGAGCAACACCGTTAAGTAGGTATACGTACTACTACCTACGATTGGAAAAAATAAAATCAAACGTCGAACCGAAAGTCCCGTAGAAAGAAGTGTATTTTTTACAAACTGGCAGATACCAGTTCGACGATCGGCAAACCGGTACATTGGCAGTGGTTTAACTAGTAAAACCGAAACGATTCGATAAACTCACCCCCCATCTTCCCCCCCGCCCTCCCTTCTCCTACCAACCACACCGAAAAAAAAAAGAACACCGTTCATTTACGTGGCGAAGAAAGTTTACCCTATCCGTACCATTTAAAATCAAACATATACCGCGGATCAAGTTTTCCAACTTTAACGTGCACTCGGGCTTCATGCGCCTGTTTGAAAAGTTCACACGTATCCCGTGGAACGAAAAATTCTTAGCCCGCAGTCTTATAAAGCACAGTTTCTTTTACCCTCGAAACTTCGTTTCCCACCTTAAACCCCGCCTTATGCAATCAAGCAGGAATCGGAAACTTACGAAGGATGGTCCGTACCAACGAACAGTAGCGGGAATCCTGGATCTTAAGTAAGTTACCCTTTTCACAGTAGTTTTCACGTAGTAGCACATGATATTCCGGAAGATATCCCGGCGTTCACCTAACTTATCTTATTTTCTTCCTCTGTCTCTGTGCCAGATTTTCACCTTTGATTTTACTTTGCCGGACTATCCGGCACTGTGACGTTCTGTGTCTCGCTATATCCTTTTGATTCTGTAACTTCTCGCGACACGCCTTTGAATCGACGTCGAACCCCGTCTATACAGGGTGTCCCAGCTAACGTGCACATCCCTGAACCGGGTGATAGCTGAAGTAATTCTAATATAGGGAAGTGACATTCGTAATACCGTATCTTAATTTATGGCCGAGTTATTAACGAAAAACGATAGCCAATCGGAGGGCTCCGTTGGGCCCAGCAGCGCGACAGTTCCTACTGGCACAGTACCCTACTGGTGCAGACTTTCTACTGTCGCGTCGCTAGGCCCATCAAAGCCCTCTGATTGGCTATCGTTTTTCGATAATAACTCGGCCACAAATTAAGATACGACATTAGGAATGTCACTTCTCTATATTAGAATTACCTCAGCTGTCACCTTGTTCAGGGACGTGCACGTTAGCTGGGACACCCTGTATACATACGATACGTACATACATACGATACATACATACACATCCGATTGACATCGTCGCGTGTATCATCATACCCCTTTTATTCGTGGAAAAATGGCAACAGATCGATGGATACGATACACTTATGCAAGGAGCCAGAGGTACGAGATGCCGTCATACGAAAAACCTCGTCGTGGAATTTTTGCCCGGGTTACCGGACTGAAAAGACTTTATTAGAAAGCTCCCATTCCGGGGAATATTTCCACCCGCTGGGAACGGAACGCGATAACATCACGGCCACGTATAATTTCCCGGATACATTTACAGGCGGACATTTATTTAAAAGTATCTGCTTTCCAGCTAGATTAGTTCGTTTCCACGGTATCTGTTCTAAGAGAGCTAGAGGATGGAATAAGGTCGATCTGGCGTGATAAACTGGACGGTAACGGTAAACTACACTGTTAAATTTTTAACCGTATGCCCTCCCCCCCCGCCCCTCTCCCCCTTCTCCCTTGTCATAAAAGGTAGAAGGTGATAATGACGTCGATAACGTAGCCGTGGTAAAATTTAATTTATCTTCCAGGTTACATCCGCCACGTTGCTCCGGTTCAATTAATTGTATATTCTTTTTTTTTGTGTGTGCTTTTTTTATTTGGTTTATTTTTGTAATTTTTTTTTATTAAGTTCTTTTTTACCTTTTACCGGAGGAGGATGCAATTATTTTTACGTAACGCAAGTGATACGCAATAAGGAGTCTCCGGTATCTATCGATCACTGTTACACACCATTCTTGCTCCTCCGCGCGGAACTTTTGACGTTTTATAAAGATTCCACCTGGGGGAATACATGCTTTCTTCCGAACGGATACCACTGTATATCCGCATACAGTCACCTCTATAGGAGTGCATTCGTGAGAGGGCATTTATTTAAGAGAAAATTTTACGATACCAGCTTTTCTCTTTTAAAAGGAATTTTCTGAAAGTCAAGACGAGTTACTTTTTATCCGGTCAGCATGTAAATTCTTCCTCTAAACGTATCTCCGTAGATGAGATTAGAGAACATAGGTTGATAGGTAGGTATGTATGTATGTATATGTACGTACAATATGCGTGGATATGTATATTTTTCAGTGGATGATCCGGCTACTTCGTCAAAGTAGTTACATTCTCTGCTACAATTTAATCCGCTTACCTTGCATACTACTCGATACACTTCGCATATAATAATAATCTCAACTTGTCCGTCGTACACGCTCGGAACATTTCATTTCCGGTTCCCCCGACGAAATCGTAATCGGTTTACCGTGAAGCTTTCTTAAACGAAATATCATTCGGAATATATTTTATCTCGGAAATCCAACGTGTAATTTCAATGATGCGTAAGCACGCGATATATCAAAGTCAATTCGTACAGCACGTGGATAACTAAAAATATTTCTATTTCCACGGGAAAAAAACTGTGTCTCCCATGTGTGTATAATAAATCGAGTTTTACGATACTGCTTTAAGAATTGTATTCCAATCAATGCCGATCGAATCGCGTAACAAAATCCCGGCTAAACATCGTGCTTTAATGCACGGTGAAATATGCAACGCACGTGTCCCCCCCGGGGAAAATTGGAAAACAAAAAAATAAAAGAAAATGAAACCTTCAAACCCGCTTGTTACCACAATTACATTACACTTTGACGAGTCACGTATACAATTAAATACGTTCACGCTGTAATTTCATTCTTCCGCCCGACGGAGTACTCCCTCCGCTCTCGTTTACAACGAATCAACCTATTTGCATGTTTCTCACGATTCCCTTTTAGAGTAAAGGCCATCAAATAAGACCCGAAGACAAATTTTTCCTCTAACCCGGGATCGATACTTTAACGACTTCAGGGCAAATGACACGACCACTCTATATACCTAGACATATACATATATACGACAGTAAATTTATGTGTATACGTATAGATACATACAAATATACGACCACTCCATATTACACGACAGTAAATCTATATGTATATACGTATGTACCATTGGTATATGTATACCACTTGTATTCATATGTATTTATAACGGAATATATATACCACTATATATATTTCTATAATTTTACCGATCGCGTGATAATATATAAAATAATCGAATTTTGATCGTTTTTGCCAGATAAATATTGATTATTTTACCACTATATATATACCACTATATATGTATATACCACTATACATATACCATCGCTATATACATCACAGCGATATATATATATATATATACATATATCGCTAAATATATACCACTTGTATACATATGTATGTTTAACGGAAACCGCAAAGTGTAGCCGGGTGAATTTGTACGACAGTTTCACCTTTCCGTCGGCGCGTGTGTTAAATTCCACGTGTGTACGATAATCCTGAGCTTATCACGGTTCGTCAGCAAGAGGCGAGGGTCAATTTCAGTTTGGTCGATAAGGTCATCAAGCCGACGAACAGAGTCATTTGCCAGCATCCAACGATCCCCTCATAGAATTATCCACGTTGACCGGTATCCTTCGTCCGGCGGAGTTCTTACACAAAATGCACGATAAATTCACGTAACCGTCACGTCACCGTGAACAGGACCGTGAAATATAGGTGAATTTTATCACGATGATCGACACGCGACAAGACACGAACCGCTCGTCACTCCAAATTCCCTCCCCCTCCTCCTCTTTGAATTTGATTAGAACTCCGCCGCGGCGCTTGTTAACTCGGATCGAAGGGAAGAAACTTTTCTGACGGGAATCTCTTTCACCCGAACTTTTTTCTTTCTTTCTTTCTTTCTTTCATTCTTTTGCTTTCGTTCGTTTTCTGTTTTTTTTTTTTCTGGTCGGTAGGAATTTGTTTTTTTTCGCCTCCCCCGCTTCGGGTGGCGGGGTGGGAGGGAAAAAAAATAAAATAAAAGAAAGATATATTTATGGAGTCGAATAAATGGGTGCGAAGTAAATGACGATCCAGGTAGAAGATAAAGTTTGAATGGCCTTTACGGGAATCGCCGGCTAAGTACATTAAAACTTCAACGAGTTACCGACAGGGATTACGACGGAATGTCCCTCACGCCCTTCGGATTCTGACGTGGAAACTTGTTACCCATTGGCGTCGTCTAATAATAATTCAAACCGTCCCGCCCTTTGTGCTTTTTCTTTCCCCCGGTGTTTTTTTCTTTCACCTTTTTGTTTTTTCTTTACTCGTCGCCACAACGTTCGAATTGTCGAAATTAGGCACGTACGTACAATCTCGCGTTCGACTACGAGAAGCGTTTGTGAATTGATGGCGTCGAACGGTACGAAGATAAAGGACGGATAGGCATTGCTAGAATTTCCATTTAATTCTATTGGAAGTTCGGCTAGTTTCCTCGAGAAATTACGAGCAAAACGTCCCAACGTGGTTTCGGTTGGCAACTACCGTTCTGATTTATCATCGTTACCGAATGATTTCACCTGAACTTTTTTACTCGACATACGTTGAGGGGAGAGGAGGGGAGGGTGAAAAGGTTATCCGGTATATTAATGAAAAATGAAAAATGAAAATGGGGGAGAGGTAAGTTAGATTGGGAACGGGCTCGAATTACGATGGAAATATGTAAAATCGACAGTGAATTAGAGACGAAGGAAGAGACAGAGAATTGGTTGGCATTACCGGAATATCCAACCAATCCTATCGGAACTTCAGATGGTCGCACACGGTTCTCTACTCGGAATTACAAGCGTACATCCCTGGTGGTTTTGAATGCCGATATCTGGTTCATCATCATAACACGGCCATTCTATTCACAATTTCTACCTAAAACACAAGAGGAACGTCGAAACATTCATTTTCTAAATGAAACCCGTAAAACACACTCTCTCACTCGCACGTACACACCACACACACACGTCCACGCTGTTCCGATTTTAACGTACGAAAAAACAAAAAAAAACAAAAAAAAGAAAGAAAAAGAAACAAAAAATAAAAAAATAAAAGACGAAACAGACTCAAACACGCAGACAGGTACACGCGCGTGCAAAAAGACAGAAAAGAGAAAACTGAAACGTACAAAAAAAAAATAACAAAAAATAAAAAAGAAATCTGGTTCATATTTTTGTTAATGCGTCCGTACAGAGAGACACAGAAGAAACGCTTCGTAAAAATATGCAAAAATCTTCCGTCATCCTTGACACGAATTCATTTCGTAACACATACTACATAAGTACTTAACCAGTTACGTACGTGTTTGACGACTATATCCGTCATACGAAAATTATGTTACTCTTTGATGATTTATATCGTAATACTAGTGAAAACCAGGATATATTCTCAAATTTTAATATGTTTAGAATGTTTAGGGGTCAACGTAAATAATTTACGATGGGAGTCATGTATTCATAATTTTGATAACGTTATCACTTGATTCTCGTGACACACAGCTGTACGTTCTGCAAAAAGGTCGTCACACTTAACTGGTTAACACTAGAACTACCAAGGCAGTCAAAATGACTGGTTCCGAATTTTGTCTAAGAATCGCTTAAATTTATAACACTGCGATTTACAAAATTCTTTATAACCATGTTTGTCTATGGAAATAATTAAATCGATTAATTTAATATCATCCTTTACTTATTTGTTTCAAATATATTTATCCAATGTTTTTAAATACACTGAATTAATCCTCGGTTGTTCTAGTGTTAAAACGGACGCGTAATGATTCGAAGCTCGAGGATGAAGTTCATCCTAAACGGGGGTGGAAGTTATGCCGGGTCAAATGTCACGGGGCAAGTTTGTAACGTATGTACGAACGATAGAATCGGACTTGTCTTCTACGGGGTGACCACGAAGTAGTCCCCGCTATCGAAGACATGAATCAACCGCCGAGCAGTTGGTCTCGCATCGTTGACGAGGCAGCGGGAATAGATTAGAGTCATCTTTCTGGAATAATGACGTCGGTCTGCTTGCCGTTGGTACACGGTATTAACGATTCAAATTTACCACGCTCGAGTGCGAGGTGCTGATTGCGGGCCAGCACGAAATTCGGGTCCCATGGACCGGGTTAACTCTGCATGACGTAATTTCCCGAAGACATAAGGCCTGGCAATGCGGTACAAGGGATATCTGTTAACAATGTATGTATCTGGAATACATATATGTATATGGACCTATTTTGAAAGTGATGTGAGTCCAATTTAAAAATAAATGAGATATTAGGTAATTAATACTAAATTTAGTGTTAACTTTTTATTCATAAAGAGTTTGTATTTAATTTTGTAAAAATGCTCATGATTTGTCCAATATAAAATTGACCGGTTAAAGGAACTGTGTAACCATGGATTATGAAAGTGGTGTAGATCCATTTGCGAGACGTAAATATACCTTATTTTAGTTAAATTTACCAAAAACATATTTATATAATCAAATTGCATATTGATAAATCGGTGGACACATTGCCAGACTCGATATACCTAATTACCCTATATTTTTAAATTAATAGATATGCTAACCTTTAATTTTCTCGAAACAAGAACAAATGGACTTGTACCATTTTCAAAATGAACGGTCCATATGTACATATACATACGTACGATTACGTAGAAGACTGGTGTCCGAGTGTGTCCAACAACGGGGGGGAAACGTTAACAATTAACAGAAATCGCGGTTTCTTTGAATATGTACACGGTGTTCTACATTTCAAATTAACGCCAATGAATTTCACCGCCGTGAACATAGAATGTATTCCATAGAGTACCATTTTCTAACTAAGTCTTGCCCACCGCTGAGATAAAATTACCATTCGGAAGATCGTCGTTGGTATAACTTTAGTTTAAAACGAATTTACGTTTCTCATTGTATGCATGTATGTAAGTCTTTCGTAAGGGTCGAGTGTAATAAACGTAATCGTTGATGGAACAGAATCAACACGTCTTTGTATCTGTGGTAGTAAGTTTCGAGTGTTCGACAATTTGTGTTCTAATCACGGTCCAATTATGTCCGGAGAATATTCGACGCGATATTAATTATAAACGGCTTAACGGTTAATTGAAAAGAAATTTCTGAATAATAATAATCTCCCTCTCTCTCTATCACTCTCTCTGTCTCTCACCCACCCCTTAAAATGATTGATTAACGAACGGAATTCTAATCTTTGAACAGTTCAGACGCGGAGGGTTTAGTAATCAATTTGTGCCGATCGAATGCTGCGGTAATTTTAATGTGGTAAACAATGCCATTAGCGCGAAGCTATTATCAGGTGCAAAGGCTTCGAGTGTGTCACAGTGAAATTATTCTCTCGAGAGATATGAATGGAAGTGCTTGCACACCACGAACCTATCAGATTCCTATGGCATTTTATACGAAATAATCCAGGCTCAGCTTCGTTCACCAATTGGAAGAATTCTTGTAATATTCCACACCACGAGCATTATCTGTGAATTATTTCATTGCCATCGTTTTCTTTTTTTAAAGCTGAAAGTAGAATTAAAAAGCTGTAAATATTCGTAGCTGTAAAGTAGAATTATCATTTAGGGTCTAAATAATGCACGATAATAGACTCCACGTATAATACAACGTGATTAATTCGTAGATTAACATAAATTGTCTCGTTCTTTTCACGTGGAAAGCTCGTACAGACGCTAAATGTAAATGATAATTATTTTAAGCATTGAAATATCAACGTCTCTGTTAACGTAGCGAACTATGTTGAGATAATGAAAGTCACACGTCGCTTCTGTAGTCGAATAGAATTTAATATGAAAACTTTATTCAACCGTAAATTAAATTAACATTGTGTCGCAGTCATAACGTGTACATACAACGGACATGCGACAACATTTCCCGAACAGTTGTATTAAATTATACATCGTTCAAACTTATAAATTAAAACCGCTCGTTAAATGGTACAATTCGTAGAGATATTACCGTTTAAATTTTACTTTTACGATACGCCGGTTAATCGGTTTCTTACGATCACTCTGCAGTTATTACAGCGATTTTCATTTAACGAGAGCACTCCTGAGGCACTCACACATTTACGTCGGCTTCCTCTATTTTTCCCTCGTCCGGCCATCCACAACCTATATGTATACCGTTTTTGTATGTTACAATACGATGGGGATATTATTTCCACGACTGGGATTATCCAGCGCTGATAATGTGTGTACAATATTGTTGGAAAAAAGCTGCCTATACGCGAACATTTGATTAGCTCGAAACGTAAAATGATTTTTAATTAGTACGATAAAAAACATTCAAAGTTATTCTGAAGAATTGTTATATTTTAATTCGGTAAAAGTGAAATATATGTATGTATGTATATTATTTCCCTATCGATCGTTATATCCTTTTTATTAATTTGATTTATCGGTGAAAGTTCCAAAAAGGGACCAAAGGACCGGGGACAGAGATGGACAAATTTAACTTATACATATACATATGTATAATAAAGTGAATCACGTGCGGAACAAAAGAATACAGAAATCGAACTGATACCGCGAGAGAGAGCGCCCGTTCGAGGCCAGCGCAATGCAGATCTCTTTGCATAATGCAAACGATCGGTTAAATTTTTCACAGACTATAATATTCTAAGGTAAACACGCCCAGCGCACACCACGAAGTCGATATTTTATGTATAACAATCTTCCGAATTCCCGCGTGTACCATTCCCGTCACGTGTACACACCTGAGCACGGTCATTTCGCGAACGTCAGATAGAACTAATTTGGACATTATGAACAAGGTCATCAGTGCGGAGCACGGCAATAGAAGATAATGTCGTTAGGCTGTGCTGCATTACGCCGGGATTATCACGATTAATTACGTGCACCTGTAACGTTACGCCGTGTATGCAATATTCCATTAAACCGCCGCGAGTGTATCAATTTTATAATTCAATAGGAAAACTTGTCGGTAAGTTAGTTTACCGGATGATCGTTTAAGATTGACACCTAGGATAAGTAGTTTTCGCGGTAAGCGCAAAGATGCACAGCTTCCATCGTCAGACTATGTATGTGATGTATGTATGTATCTTGTATACGTATCTCGTATATGTATACATACACATATATGTACTCGTTGTAGGAAATTATGTCGATAACGGTTCGCTCATCAAATTTCAGAGCCGTGTTAATACTGTAGCGAATAAAGTTGTAGGCATGATGTTACGTTAGAAAGGCATATGAACATTTGCGGGAAAGTTAGGTCTGGGTTATACACGACAGGGATTATCGTCGCTAATTATGGCATTCATCGTAGACAGATTACACAATTACGCTTCTATTATCGCGAAAGTACATATAGCTTACATTTACACATATCACAACGGTTAGTACAGCGGCGTCACGTGTAATGCCAGTTTGAGCAACGTGGGTGGTACCGTACGCGAATATATTTTCTTCCTAGGACTAAGGATGAAACCATGTTCACTCTCTCTCTTTCTCTCTATTTTTCTCTCGTTCTCTCTCTCTCTCTCTGTTTTTTTTTGTTCATTTTTTGTATCATTTTGTTAATTTTCCTCACGTAGTACCAAGAAATACGTGAGCATGATAGGAGCAGCTACTTGAGCATCATGGTGTTGTGGCCGATTTAGCACCATTAATTATTTACACGTCTAATCCTCACGGCTGTTACACAATCACTCTCTCTCTCTCTCTCTTTCTCCCATCCCTTCGTTACACACCAACTTACAACCCGGCTCTCAAAAAAAATTACAATTTACCGTCAGTCACATGTATTCTCGTTCCGTTGCGTCACACACGTCATTACACCCGATTAAAGAATATAATATATATATATATATATATATATATGTATATGTGTGTCGCGTATAATTATATTATATATTTTTATTTTTTATTTCCTCACCTTTTCCCTTGTTCACGATGCTTTTACAAAATCCACCAGCGACATTTCCAACTTCCGCTCGTGTTTAAGGTGTGGGTAGAAAGGTCCGGAAAGAAAACTAGATACACTAGATAAATTTTCTTCTAACTCCACTTCTTCTATCTACCATCGGCCAGGTATCGTTGCCATACTGTGCACACACACTCACACTCTCACTCACTCACACTCACACATACACACACATATCACCTGATAAATTTTCTAATCTCCCGGAGACCCATAATCCGAAAATCCTCCGACTACACAATCTCGGGCACACGACTTTACTTTCCACCCTCCCCCCCTCCCCCCTCCCATCCCCCGGTTGCCCCTGTACGATGATCACGTATACCCCGTTTTCGTTCTATCACCACGTGTGCCTCGGGGCGGTCAGTTCGTGGTCGTGGAATGCAAAACCAGCTTGAGCATCGTAAACATGACGAGCAACGCGCTACACGCCATCACAGACGGCGACGAGGCGATGCTGTGCTGCATGGCCGCCGGATTATCCCCTTTGAACACGTGCACCAGCACCCGGGCGGGATGCGCGTTACTGGCCTCGCAGGTGTAATTTCCCGAATGACGATCGGACGCCCTCGGTACCTCCAGCCAGCTCTCGCGACCCGTTAAATCTGTACTGACGTTCACCCCCTGATCGACGTCGTAGTTGATCATCCGGAAGTTGTGGTACCAGAACAGATACGACGGCGTCTCCGTTGATTTCTTCACCAGGCAATGAAGCTGCAGGGTGCTACCCGGCCTCACGAACTTCTCCGACGGACCGGCTATCTCCGCCCTGGCCTCTGCAAATGGTAGAACGTGACGCGTCAGACGTGAGCCGCTTACCGTTCTAACCCGTATTGTTTACTAGGGTGAGATAGAAAGGGTGAGGTAGAGGGTAGAGGTCCAAGATGGTTATGAGGATCAACGGGGGATGGGTGGAGTATAAGGTGGGGTATATACGTATATAGGGTGAGGTATGCACCCTGGAATGGCAAAGGGTTACACACCGGGTAAAAGGGATGCTGGTGTGCGAGACCTCCTGGACCACCACGTGAACGGGTACGACCTTTGTGCTATCTACCATGGTTGCCGAGGCTTTGGGAATTTTAAGTTTCTCTCACCCTTACCTCCCCTACCATCACCATCACCATCACGCTTACCTATTACTACCACCACCACCATCATCACCATCACCAGCATCACCTCCTCTACTCTACCCCCTTAACCAGAGAGCTACCTTTTCGTTTACTCGGCCACCGTGTTTCCCTATGTTCGCCCTCCGGCGTACTTCTACCATGAGATCCGTGAGTCCGTTGTAGGATCAGGTGTGACGGGACACAGTAAACACAGTGGCGAAGCCTCTCCTTTCCTTGCTATACTGTACTCCCCCCCTCCTCACCCTCGGCGAAGAGTACGCCACTGAGTTTCATCCCACTTGACTATCACACGCACACT
This sequence comes from Mimumesa dahlbomi, assembly GCA_917499265.3. Lineage (NCBI taxonomy): Eukaryota > Metazoa > Arthropoda > Insecta > Hymenoptera > Crabronidae > Mimumesa > Mimumesa dahlbomi. The sequence continues at coordinate 6,451,481 of OU824124.1, forward strand.
ATAACGATAGTGTGGATCGAGTTTTAAGCGCTCCTGCGTGATACAAGGACCCTTTTGAAGCCTGAACGATTTCTCTGAGCATTCAATCGATGATACGCGGGCGGACTGGTGTTGGACGTTGATCAAATGAGGACAGGTTAACGTGTTTGCAACGGGCTTGAATTTATTAAAGCACACTGACCCTTGGCACTGAATGGATTTCTGTCGATAATCGAGTTTTATTGGATGAGGCAGGAAACGGTGGTCATTTTTTCTTTTTTTTTTTTTTTTAGATATTTGTCTGTTCTTGTGGATTAAATTTGGTCGATTTTTGATAGAATGCAATATTGAAGGTCACGTGACGTGGAAAACGTTTAAAACTCATTTAAGGATGGTAATTTTGTTGTTGTTGTGTATGTGTGTGTGTGGGTGTGTCAGTGTGTTTTTTCCCCCGTAATTATCTACGGCAAAATGTTGGCGGTGCGTCTATTTTGTAATTTAGTTTCTTAATTAAACGGTGTACCGAAAAAAAAAGAAGTTTAAGTAAATAAGCAATTCTAGCCGGCATCTAGATACCTGGAGAAATTGAGAAGCTTATTAAACGTGGTGAGATATAATCCCACCACTACAACGTTGAATCTTTTAAGGGCGATGTAGCAATATCGGATAATTTAAATTAGATACAACAACGCGCGAAAGGTCAGTGCACTCCAAAGTTTTGGAAAATACACAAGCCGCAACGAAAACCATTGTACGGATTAAATCGGCTAATTATATTTTAATGAGCCCTCATTAAGGCCGAGTTTGAAAACTATCTTCATTTCAAAGATAATATCGCGATCATATTGATTCGAAACTTAATAGTAAATTCCATTCCAACTCGGTGCCTTCATTAAATACGTCTTTTCCTAACTTCTTATTCTTCGTAATGCAATCTGATTTTCGGACAAGGACACACTTTCAAACGTTCTATGGTATATATGTATATATGTATAATACGAAGGTGCAGCTAGAAAGTCGATTCAATCAAACTCGAACCATTCTTCCCGGTTTCATTTGAATAGCACGTCGTCGTAGTGGCAATCGCGAACGACTTCCGATAAAATATTTCAATATGAAATTTGTTAACAAAACGGAGAACAGTGTGTGAGGGGGGGGGGGGGGCTCATGATTTTTCAACTGTAAATCTCGATAATTTTGATTTAATTAGCTTAATTACACACGAGCAGTCCGAACCAATGACTTTCCGCGAAATGTGCAATTACGTTTTATAGTCATACCGTAGCGGACAACATGACGGAAGTAATTAACAGCCCGATTTTGCAACAACAACGCGTATCGATCCTACTAAATCCACCATATTTCATTGGAATGTAGCGTTGCTGAAAATTTATTTGAATTTCGTATTATAAGCCGTCGCTGCCATTTAAGAGCGTATAAAACGATATAATCGAAATGTCCCGGAGCGATTCAGTCGTATATCACTTTCGGATCAGAAAAATCTCACCCCCATGAATTTTCAGTATAGTAGAAGGAACCGTAAATATTACGCGTCCTAGATTCGAAGAACATAAATATTAAAACTACCTGAGAAAGCCGCTCGTACCGTATCCGTCAGATGTCACCGTAAAAACACCGCCCGGAAACTGAGGAAAATTAGATAGCGACGCACACACACACACACACACAAGATATATAGATATACCCTGATATATATCTCTCTTTCTGTCTACGTACTTCCAAAAACTAGAATCTAAATGCAAATATCACACAAATACAACCGTTGCTAAAATGCCCGTGACGGGACAGAACGTAATTCACCGAAACTTCTGCCTTCCCTCTTTGCGACAGAAAAAAAAAACAAAAAAAAACAGCATTCTCGTCCTATCGATCGAACGTTTCGCGTAATAAAATCCAGATAAAGATACGTGTGTATGTATACGTCCTTCTATCATATCGAACGTATAAAACCATTCGACTTATACGGTCGTATAAGTTTCTTAAATGATACAGAAAAATCTAAACACTTGAAACACCGTAAACCAAGTATATACAGGGGAATCCGACGAAAGAATGAGAATAAAACAGCAACGAAAGTAGAAGAAAGTAGAATCTAACGGTACGAAGGTGTACAAATTCTTAAGCTTCTCCCCCCCCCCTATCGTCGCGGCGCCCTGTACATAAGCGAAAAGCGCTTACACTATGTTCCTACCCGGGTCTCTTATCAGAAACCGGACAAAAGTGCAGTCTCCGGGTATGACGATGCTCTTTACGTGCCCGTTTCGGAGGAGAAAGCTTCGGAGCTTTCTATGTACGTATACAATACATATATGTATACGTATAGTCGTACAAAAGGAATACACGTTTCCTCGATCGTGTTTGCATCCACTGTACTCCACGTTCGACCATCATTATTTCCAATGACACTATCAAACAGCAAAGTATGATATAACCATTGAAATATAGAACTGGGAATCAAACATCTATGAAATTGTAACTTTAGTTAATCAAGTAACATTGATCGATAATGAAAGTGTCTAAGTAATAACATTAATCGGTAATGAAAGTGTCTAATAAATATTTGGTTAAACAGTAGTCTAACAAATAACATTAATCGAGAACAAAAGTGTGTAAATAATAACATTAATGGATAATGAAAGTGCCAAATAAATATTTGATTAAATACTAGTCTAACAAATAACATTAATCGAGAATGAAAGTGTCTAAAAAATATTTGGCCAAATAGTAATCTAACAAATAACATTAATCGATAACGAAAGTGTCTAAATATTTGGTGAAATAGTACCTAGCCTAACAAAATGTTCAATTGGAACTTAAGCGTGCTGTGTAACGTTGGTTAACCGATATATCGGATATTGAGGTGAAAACACACGCGCATACAAGTAGCTTATATCTGGTGATTAATTTCACGCTTACCAACAACCTCGAGGAACAGAAATATACTTGTGGGTGGATGGGTAGATACTTGGCACTGGTACAATCCGGCGTCCCTGGGTTGAACGTATTTTATTTGAAGAGTCCAATCCTCGCTGTGGTGGAAATGAATTGCCTGGAACCGCTCGTCGTTGGCGTAGGTTGTCCGTCCGACGGTCAGTAACTCCTGAACGTTCTTCCGCTTGATCCACGACACCTGAGTGCCGGGCAAAAAAAAAAAAAAAAAGAAAAAAAGAAAAAGTCTCGTTAGTCAGAATGATCCCGTCGCCTCTGGCCAGAATTGGTCATGAACCGAAGAAAAGACGGTTCTGTCTCTAATGACAGGAGAGAGGATCCGGTTCTTTGTTCGCGTTTAAAATTTCGCATACCAAGCGGAATATTCCACCCCCTTTCAACCCCCCCCCCCCCCCCGTTCACTTCACTTCGCTTGTTTGTCGAAGAAATTTTCGAGAAACTGGCTCGCCGAGAAGTTTCATACATTTTCTGATATAAGCCCCGGAATGAATAGTTTTCAGAACTAAAATGATACAAGGTATACGCGCGTGTTGCGGGTAACGAAAATACAAGCACGTACATATGTGTACGTGTGTACATATTATGAATGTTGGTGTGTGTGTGTGTACATACGCGTGCCGTTATAGCGCAAGTTATTAATTTACCAACGAGAGGAATGTTTGCAACGGTATACGATTATTGTGTAAACACATTAACTTCTCTTTATTATTTCTCCGTTACTGTTGGCGATAACTTTTCAGAAAGCAAGAATTGTGCCCGCTATCACGGCGGGAAACAAATAAACATTGTTCGTACATGTCGGTCAGAAACTACTATTACTACTACCACTACTATCGCTACCACCACTACTACTCTAGTACAATATCGAGGTCTTACTATTGTCCGTCTATTACGGTCAGTAACTACTGTCCCCGTCCACCAACACCAGTCAGTATTTTCTATCTACAATAGTGAGCACTTGTCATGGCGCAATGGTCATTAAGCTCTTATCGGAAACGTCGACCGATAATCCGTCGAAAGAAAAGATCCTACGATTTAATGTGAACAAATTCATCGAAAAGAAAAAAAACGTCCTATCCATTCATTTCAAGCCCTTTCGTTCGTTCGCCCTTAACCCTTTCACTGCTACAAATGTATATATACGTTTTCACAAATCTATCAATATAAACGAAAGACGTAAATATACGTCCTCTACATTTTTCTTACAACACCCTTACTGTTCTTCCACCCATTTTTTTCCTCGATTCAACACGGAAGACTAATCAAAATAGATCAAAAACCATATATCTTTCATTTATGTAATTTATTAATACCTATAAAACGGTGTCAATCTTCGACTACCGTTCGATCGACCAAGTATTAATGAATTCCTTCGAGGGCGCTACAGTGAAAGGGTTAAAGGGACGCGTCCTTATCACCGGTTGCAAAACGTTCCGGACGAAAAGTTTCTTCGCGAACGTATCGACGTATTTACGCGTCGTCGCACGTACGCCGGTGGTCCAGCGTATTTATTCGTTCTACGTGGAAATCAGTAAGAGCCGGCCGGCAGTCTAGCAAAACGCTGATAGCAGTTTGTAACTTGTAGCAGACGTAACTACCGAAAACTAGTAACCGGTCGGTAAGTACCGAACACATATGGCGGCGGTCAGTAAATGCAGTACGTCAATAACGATCAGTAATTACTGTACGTTCTCTCGCTTGATTCGAGGTACCCTGAGAGAGCGAGCAAGAAGTGCCGTCGGCCAGAATAATCCCACGACTGTGACACAGGATGATTGCACAGCTCGTGACCGGAATTGATCGCGAAACCTACATATATATTGTATACATCGTGCCTGTACATTCTCCGGGAAACTTTTTACCCGCAATTGATCTACATTCATTCGAAAAATAACAAACCGCAGTCATTTAATTGCAAATTGCATTTACCCGCTTTCTTTTTTCTCTTGTCGATTAGCACGATTTATTTGATTCCCCCCCTCCCCTCTTTTCATCTCCCCCTTCAATCATTCATGAACTCAAATTTTGGGTGCGTCTTATGGTACGAAGGTAACATTAACCCTTTGCACTCGAGAATTTTAATTTTCCTCTTCTTTAGGCGATTAAGGGTCGTCCCTCGAACGCAAAGGGTAAAAATGTTTTTTTCAATAAATCGTCTCTAAATTTCAGGTACCACGAGGTAATACGAACGGTGACATTAACGAAACGAGCGATAGTACCGAGAGTGTAGATGAACCGAATATTGCAAAGCACGAGTTGCGTTAATAATAAATAAACATTTAAATCCGAAAGTAACATTAAAATTTTCTTTTTCTAAAAATCATATTATAAATTTGAAGTGCGTCTTATAGTCCGAGAAATTCGATAACACCGAATTTGTGTAATCACTCGATAATGTCGAAGTGTTCGTCTAAATACCGTCCAGTTTTCACATCTCCGTCGAAGTTTTCTCGTACTTAGAAAAAGCAGAAGGCCCGTCGCAAGAAGTGCGATCGTCGGGGATAATCCGGTCGGGTGTGCGAAGATGATGGCACGGTTCGTATTGGCCGTGAAAACGGGGTACGAAGAGATTCGTCCCTGATGATAGGATCTTGCCTCTATACGGCTTTATGTCCGTCATAAAGCTTTAGGCACCTGGTAACGAGGGATACGAGTACCTTCGCAATTCTAGATTGAATTCTTGATATTTACTACCGTCGAATGATTAATGTCCGACGATAAGCAGACATGGGTATCTCCCTTTCTTTATTTTTTTCCTCTCCTTTTTTTTTTAAATTATTTTTTTTCCTGTTAGTTCGATCTGACACAACGAATGAATATGAATTTTTCTTTCGTCTCGGATATTTAGCAGTTAACCGTGAGTGAGGTATTACATAACGTGCACAGGATGTCGTTGGGTAATCACCGTGCTAACGTGTAACGTTTCTTTTCGTTTACGACGATGCTCGGGAGTCTGTAAGAAACGTGATTGGCCGGAATGATCCGTCCGCCGCGGCACCGGGAATGATTACGGGGAGCTGGCAGAAAAATTGACCGTGAAATTGGGAAGGAGAGAGATTTATCTTCGGGGATAAGATCTTCTCTCTCTCTCTCTAGTTTCTAAGCTGACCGTGTCGCGAGAACTTTGTATAGAATTGCTCTACTTGCTGATAGGTCGCACTTTAATAAACGTAGGGATCGTTATAGTACTTCGTATACGAATAATTTTGCAATATTCTCCAACATTTTTCGTTCATCCGACGATTTCCGAAATGTTTCCTACGGTTTCGTTAGGTTCGCGAAGATCTTTTTTATTGTTCTTTTATTTATTTTTTTTTTCTCCGTTGTTTTCCGGTGAAAACTTTTCTGCGAGATGACGGTTTAAGATGCTGTGGTATTTAGGGGAAAAAAAAGAGCGTAGGAATGGGTGCCAGCATCGGAGAATTGTTGGAACGATTACCTAGACCGGAAACGACATTGGCTGTATCTCGATGAATAATGTGGAATGACTGGGTAAACAGAAATAGTAATAGGGAAATGTAAGAAGAATAGGGGAAGATGTCTGCAGCAGCTTGAGTTCTCACGTATTCTTTAAAACTGGCAAATATTCGCGAGATAGAATACCGCCGGTATAACGGCGAATATATGTATTGTATTATAGTAGTAGTGTGTGTATGTGTGTGTACATACGTATATGTGTATGTACATGTAAGAAATATTTCTGTCTCAGACTTTCTTTCAATGTTTAAAACGCACCACGCCCTTACATTCGAATCGATTATTCTTCTTCGGTGGTTGATTAATTGCCGGAAAATCTGTAAACTATTCCGGAAACGTTAAACTAAAACACATACCGGTGAAATTGCGAATTCCTCGCGGCCGCACGTTAACTTATTTTTCTACGGATCCGTTTTACCTTCGTTCCTTGGAACAAAAAGGTTGAAAACGAAATTTGCTTTGCCTATGGCGGACGATCGCGTTAGATAACAGTTTCGGTGGCTTTCGGAATATCGGGTCGGGTTCGTTTCGAGGTTGAAAGTTTCAAACAATGGAAAGAAGAAAGATAAATAAAAGAACGGCGTCAGAGGAGTGCAACAAAAAAAACTGATAGAAAAAAAAAGAAAGAGTGATAGCTATAAACTTTCACATGTGTAGCCACGGTGATCAACTGCTGCGAATCGATGTTATCACGGGCGGCAATGAAACGTTGGTCGGATGCACGCATTTTCATATCCTGTTGTATGTATGTATGTATGTGTCTGTCTATTTTCTTTTTCATTTTTTCCTCGTATTTTTCCCCGGGCTGTTTCGCAGTGAACGTGATTGCGCGGAAGAATTATGATTTAGACGCATTCAGTGCATTAAAGTGGATAAACTTAAATTAAACACTGGTATGTTGAAGACTCTTTCTGTGTGTGTGTTTTTTTTCCCACGGAACTTATTTAGTAGAATGAAACTATCTCAAAGACCTTCCGTAAATAAGAGAAGCTTTATATACCGGTTGCGTATCATAAAAATTCACATTCGAAGCACGTACAAACAATTAAATTAATTTTCGTTGCTATTTCGCAATAAACTCACGTTCCATAAAAGTTCTTTCAACAAGTCACATTTTTCGGTATTTCCACCATTTTAAATTCTCTTTGGTACATTTTATTCTCATTCCGAACCTGTCATACAGTCCACGCCAGCCGGAGTATAACAAGCATAGTAGGACAAATTACTCTTTAGGCTGTAATGAATCAAAAGTGAGATGGACCGTACACGTATTCATATACGTTTTCAAAAGGACTCATTTCGTTGCGACGTCCTTCTTTCGCGTCTTTTAAAGAAAAGAAAGCCTCATTGGTATATAACGTGTAATTTGTAAAGCGACGATATTTTAAGGTGTGCACACATTACACATCGTCGTAGTGCACAACGTATGTACGTACGTATACATACATACATACCTCCGTTTCCGTAGGATATACCCAGTTGCATAACAAAAATTGCCATTCTACGATATTCTTTCTCGTCTACCAGATTTATTATATTTACAATATTTCCACACGTCCCGATACATACGTATATCGTATAGAATCTTATCACCGCGGACCCCAGCTGCACTTTACCCTTTTGAGCCAACTATCGGGTAAACATGTATATATTTTACCTGTCTCAAGACACCCTTGTAATGTTTCACGCTTATTGAGAAATTCACCGATATGAATGCATACGCGATAGAGTGGGATAGGTAGAAAGAGAGAGAGAGACAGAGAAAGATAGCGAAAGAGAGTGAGAGAGAGATAGAGAGAGAGAAGAGAGATTTCCCGTGCAATGCCTTACATTGCTTTCACGTTCTCTCCGCTCCCATCGAGGTCGTGCATCGCAAGCCCGCCCAATTACTAGGATACAGATCGTTAGTGATTTCCAAAGAGTTTCTCTCTACAATGCAAACTCGGCCTTAGAATATCCCTTTCGCTACTTTTTGCCCGGGAAATGCTTTTACCGGTTCGCCGTAACAAATCGTGCTTTCGCGCATGTACGAACATACGTTTCGCTCTGTAGGATTGCTTGTAAATAGAACGGAAAACTCGTAGGATATGATGTAAAAAAAAAAAAACGAGAGAGAGAGAGACAGCAGAGAGAAAGGGAGAGAGAGAGAGGGAAGAAAGAAAGAAAAGCTAAGTTTGAAACCAAGTTACACAAAGGCTGGTGTAAATGCTCGAACATTCGCGTCAAAGCCAGCCGCACTTGCTTTGATTTCGATGTTGTAACGATATGGCGCGTGCTCCTTCGGAAAAAACTTTTGTTCCCGATAGGGATGTGCTACGTATACCGGAAAGAAACGCATCTGGAATCGTGTTTCCGTTCGTCATTCACGGACATCGCCGCGTCGAATCTCCTGTTGATTATTGTCTCTTTGTCACCGATAATAGAATCGAGTTTTAATGACTCTTAATCGCGTACGGTTGAACGATCACGAGGATTTTCAATTTTCTTTTTTTCTTCTTTTTTTCTTGTTTTTTTCAAAGATCACGAGAGTGTCTCCCGTTCGAATGATTATTTTCCCCCGGTTAAATAGCAATCTCTCTCTCTATCTCTCTCTCTGTACCGAACGCATCGATCATCCGGGGAAAGAAATCGAACTGTATGAAGAAAAATGTCACGCGTAAAAAAAAAAAAAAACGAAGAAGAGGATTTCCAATTCTAGAACACGTACACACGCCTCCGTATACAAGAATAATGGGTGACGAGTAAAAGCCTGTCATAAATCTGGGTCGAGATTATGTTCAACCGTGATCTAACGCAAATGCACAACCGTGTAATGTTATTCGTAACCATTGGCTCACGTTATCGAATTGTAAATTATTACATCACCGCGAAACTACCATTTTCATGCTTTTAAGAGGTATGCGGAGATGATTATTCATGAACCCTGGGTGAAACTATCGCGGTATTGTCTACAACAACATTCTCTGTGTCGACTCACTCGCTGATTTATATATATATTACTGTGATTCCCTCGTTCGGAGAAAAGCGTCTTGCATTCCCAGTATTTCTTCGTGTCGATGTAATACACACCGATGAATAATACACGTCGATTATTATTCAAGAAATGTCCGATTAATTCTTTTTGTTTCTATTCGCTTGGAGGAGGTGTCTATGATATTTCGATGGAAAGCTTCTTAGAAGAAATCGGTGCGACGTAGAAACCGTTGCCCCACAAAATCTGACTGGTTCGGTGTAATTAGATTTACGTCGCTCACTTCGTCTCACTTGAACGGATTCCAAATATTACTGGAAATTACGAGCAAAAAGGCAGACGCGACCCGATTCGCCCCTATGATTTTATTTTCACCACCTAACCCCCTTTTTTTTCCTTTTTTCTACTTTCTTTTTTTTTTTAAACCCGTACGTTACCATTGCTACTTTCAGTCGGCTGAAAAAAAAGCAACCGCAACGATGCATTCATAAACGTGGAACTCTCAAGCATTGCAATCGGGATAAAAGCTTCAAAGACCGGTAAGTGCTGTCACGTGGTGCACTGGAACGTGGATTATCCGAGTACCGCTTAACCGAAATATCCATTACCGTGATACTATCTGCGTTAAATAGGAACTTCGGCGCAAAATATCGGGGCGAACGCATGCACGAAGAAACAAACAAATGTGTCACGCAATAATATCCCAGCCATTCCATAGAATCCATGGATAAAAAAAACCAACTAAATTCTATTTCATCGGTGTAAAACACCACAGAATTTTAATAAAATCTCGATTAATATATCAGAACATATCAGACGTGATTTATATTTACCATTTCCTTGTAACCCTTCAGCATATCATGTAATAGTTCGAAAATACTGATTTTACCGTGAAAAGCACCACAAAAGTTTCGTGACACCTCGATTAATATATCAGAACAAATTAGACGATATTTATATTTACCATTTCCTTGTAACTCTTCAACATATCATGCAACAGTCCGAAAATACTGATTTTACCGTGGAAAATGAAATTCCACACGGTAAAGGAAAAAAAAAGGAAGAAAAAGAGAGAGAAAACAAAAAAAAAGAATGATCCGTTGAAAAGAATCTATATAGAAACATAGACGAGTACCGAAGACGTCAAAGGGAGCCGCATTCAATTAGACGAGGGTGCTCGGAAAATTGCAAAGCACTTTACGTGGTCACCGATGTAAGGGTAGTGGGGCACGGGTTGGTTTCATTATCTCGTTCCCTTTCTCGGGCACGCAATGAAATTTTATACGACCGGGGCAACCGAGCACGTAGCGACAATAGAAGTAGCGTGCGAATTGTTCGACGGCGACCTTCCTATTGATTTCCACCTGCGTCGATTTAACTCTACCTCGTTTCGCCTCTCCTCCTCTGTACGGCCGGCGACCGCCCAATTATTGCGTAACGCGGATGGCACGCCGCGAAAGACAAATAACACCGTAATAACCCCTTCGTGAATATCACGAAAAAACGACCGCGAAACCGGCCGGACCGCGCATTCGTTTCAGTTTGTTCTCTTTTTTTTATTTTTCCGACAACGAATGGTTACCCGTGATGCGAAACTGTTTTGCAACGGCGATGGTTTTCGGGGTAGCCGTAATATTTGTCTACATGTACATATGTATATGTGTATGTATGTATGTATATGTACGTGACGACAGACAAACAACACAACATCGAAAGATGGGATTGCCAAAGAGGATGGGTTTTGAATATCCGTTCTAATTTTTCGTTATATCACCGCACCCAGCGAAATATTTCGCGATTTGGAAATTTTTGTTTTTATCTCTGGAGTATTTTAGTTTTCTTTTATTTTTATTCTCTCTCTTTCCGCTTTTTTCCGTATCCCTGTACTTCTTTCGGGGTCTTGTGTGTGTGTGTGTGTGTGTGTGTGCGTTTCTTTTTGGTTGGAAGCACAGATTTTAATAAATTGCTATGTGAGAATCGTGCATTGTGTTTTAATAAAAATATCGGTTCGTCTGTTGGAAAAAGTAACGGTGCAGTAATATGGGAACGCAAGGCACATAATACGGAGGTACGGGAACAACACTGGTTAATGAAACGCTACATTAAACTCTTCGGTATAATTCAGTTTTTAGCGCTGACCCGCATTAATATCCCGCCGGGTTTCCCCCTGCGATTTTCCTGTGCTTTATAAAATATTATCGCGAAATGTTGAATTACTCGGCGGGTCGAGCACGTTCATCGGCAATGACATAATTATTTTTCTAGCTCTTATGAACCTCGGAAAGGTTTTTAATATATATTGCGCCGCGAACCCGCATTTTAATAACGCACAAAGAACAAACAAAAATATATATATATCGTAACGTTTTTCGTAATAATCGTGAAATCGCATGAAATATTATGTACGCGCGCTTGTTCCGTAGGAACGTTTATCGTTACGGAATTTCAGTTTTAAACTTAATTTCTACACTTTACATGTCGGTACCTAACAAAGAGTAACCAAGAAAGCCAACTTCAACTAACGAAGGAAAATACAAACATTTTATTTCGTAACTTTCCAAGTTCTGCGCCAACTACACGAAAGGGGTAGAAATTTCTTTCTTTTTCCACGTACTGCTTTTCCTACTTTTTCTCGGCTTTCTTTCCCCCTTTTTCTTCGGCTTTTGTTTGACTTTTTTTCGAAAATTTCATTAACACAATTATACCATGTCCGTTATACACATACATATATATATATATATGACATATATACTTGGTGAAAAATCGTATCGGAAAAAGAAACTTTCGAGCTTACAGCATTTTCTACGCCATGAAATAAGTGTAATGCAAGGTATTAGCATGTTATTGCAACTCGTAAAAAGATGGTATTCCTTTTCTTTTCAAGTTCTAGCAAAAGAACGATTTTAAAGTTGAAAAATTTCTCCTGTCCCTTTGCTCTTCAGATTTTAATTCCATTTTATCTCTACTTTCTGAATAAACCTTCTGTTACACTTTCCGCGCGAAACTCGATGAACCACCTCGGCACTCCCCTTATTTCGTTGAAATTTTTTTCCTCCATTCGACTGTCGCACTCCGACGAGCTTCGTTCATAATAGAAATGGGAATTAAAGCGTGCTACATTATAGACACCGCTCTTATTCGATCGTCCGAAAGTTAGTTTCCAAAGTGGCGTTTAAATCACGCAAAGAGGGGTTGCGACATAATTTAACGCGACGATTATCTTTTTTTTCTCCCTCTCTCTCTCTCTCTCTTCCATTTTTTAAACTTTCACCCCATCTTTCTCTTCCCCCTTCCACCCTCCCCTCCTAGAATATCATACAGATCCCCGTAAACGTGTCTTTTTTTTTACGGTTTTACACCGATATGATAATAAGTTTTCGCGCTCTCGGGGAACAGAAATCACCTAAAACCCCGGCGGGTAAGTAATGCTTTTTCGAAAAGTTTTTTTTTTTCGTTGAAGAATGTTCCCCCCGACAAATCTCACCATTCCATCCCCCAGGTTGTGAACGATGCAGGGTAAAAGGGCGGTGGAGCCGGACTGCGCCGAGATGATCGTCGAGTTCTCGGTATCAAAGGTCATCGGCAGGGTTGGCGGTAGGTCGATGTCCAGCGGTTTCCCGGTGACGGTGGCATCTAACGAATTCACGTTAGCGCCAACTATCTCTGCGGTAACCACCGTCGGGTACTCTGAAAAATAGGCATTAAATCAAAGGAATCGTTACGAGGTCGAACCAGGTTTAACGTTTGTTAGCGTTTAAAGCTCATGCCACGGGGATTCTCGTTAAGAGGCTTTCCTCTGGACTTTAGTTAACCCCCTTTCCACCGTAGGAATCGGCCTTTCGAATATTTACGCGCGTCTCGTTTAGATAGCCCGTGAAGATTGCTCGATTCCTTTCTTATATATTTTTTTTATCCTGATTTTTTTTCTACTTTTTTTTTCTTTCTTATCCTTCGCTTCGACAAGAATACCGTATGAACTCGAAATGGATCGAGAAAAACGTTCGGAGAGAAGTTCGACCGAATTCTATGGGAAAATACTTGTCGATTCGTTCGCGTTGCCAAAGGTAATGGGCGCAGGTGTGCATTTTATTATTCAACTATCTGTACCGTGGAGAATGCATTCGCCTACGACCGGTACGTACGTACGTACTCGTACATACATACATACATACATATCTTCAGGAATTCGATCAATCTCGTTCCGCTATTGGTACCTTACATTTTCAACTGATTCTCCGTAGTATGAATCAAAACAAATTTTGATAAACGACCGTGCGGGCACCGTACGGAACGCAAAAAAGATTGCGAACCGGTTCGTCGATATTGAAAGCATTGAAACATAAATTTTCTAACGGTGAAAATGTTATTCCGTAAGATGGATGTGTTAATCATTCAGGTACGGTCGAAGACTATCTTTTTTAAAATGCAACAAAAAAAAGAGGAAAGAGAAAAGAAAAGAAAAAAAAAGAATGAAGCATAGAATTCAGATGAATTATCGCGCCTGCGTAACATGTGTCAATCGTCAAAAAGTTAATATTCGCTGAAAGGAAGTCTCACCAGGAATTCGAATTAACTAAGTACCGAGTATTTGATCTCCTCTTTTGCACTACGGCTCTTCTATGAGCGAGGAAACCCGTTTCTGTCTTTCAAATGATTTTAATCGTGATTTAAATTAATCATGAGCGCGACACGTTCCAATTCGGTCGTTTATATACCTAGGCTAGGATAAGTTATCCACTTCGGGGATCTCTTGTTAAGAACGCCGGCCATTATTTGTACTCCTTAGATTATTGACTTTTAACGTACTGCTCGTTCTATTTTACGTGGAAAATTAATGGGACAGTGAGCACTTTCATTAAAGTATAATACTATCAGGATGTTTCTCTTTTACCGGGGATAAACGTCAATGTTTGATTTTATTCTTTTAATTAAGCCATATTCATCGGTTATATGTATGTATATTGTAAGTTGTATATTGTATATCATCCGTGTACATATCAAACGTGAACGTTTTACAAACCGTTCAATTTGTCTCGCGAGATAAGAACATTATAATAAAGGAATTGAGTATCGCAATTTTCATAAAACACCGAAAATGATTATGTGCCTCGTTTAAATTCCGTCCGCTTGAAGATACGGGGATTTAAATGCACTCATCCGGGAGGCATGCAATTGTGTGAGATATATATGCACATATATTCATACGGGGTAGGTTAAACAGCTTCTCTCCCCCTGTCGTGTAAGGATTAAAAACGTCTTGCCACGGGAAAGTTACAGGTTTTCCTCCGTAACTCGAGGAAAGTAAAAGTTGACGTTGCGATTATTTTTAATGAAAAAAAAGAAAGAAAAGAAAAAAGAAGGAGTTATGTTAAAATATTTTTGACGAACGCAATGAAAAACAGAAGTTTTTTTTTTAGCGAGGTGTTACTATTCAAAGAAAAGTGAAATGTTCTGTCCAGGATTTTTGTACCTTCGCACGTCTAACTTTTAAATCCCCGAGTGTTGCTGGATACGTATGTATGTATGTATATGTATATGTATACCCACATATGTAAATCCCCTCGGGACCGGTAAAAACAAATAGCAAAAGTTTAAGGATATACGGAAACTTTCATTATTTCCGAACGGCGGCGTGCTAAGAATTTCTATTAAAATAATAAGAACTTAAAACACGCTGCGATATCACGTGGCAAGTGCGAAACGCTGGTCGTGTGGTAATTTGAAATAAATTGGAAAATTTTCTATTACACAGAACGTTATTTTATGTGTTTCGTCGATATCTCTTTTTCGCGAAACCGACGCGACGATGCGAGAGGGGGATTATTCTTTTTTTTTTCCTCTCTCTCCAATTTTTTTTTTATTATTCCCAAACAATCAAAATAGGGAAAATACAATACTCTATAAATATCGGATTGAAATCGATTTTCCACAATCGGACGAAAATTTAATCCATCGATGAAAGCAACCGAGTATAAGGTGTCGTTATTAATACTAAAAAAAATGAAAACTTTCAAAACGGAGTTACTTTTGCGCCGAAGCAACTGCAATATCCCTAAATTTCCATGTACTAAGCATCTTTCACAGCAATTTAACTACCAACTTCCCCTCAACACTCGTTAAACAGAAGTAAAATACCGAGATGTCGGGCTCATTCGTTTTACTATAACTTTACCCGGGCGTTTGCAACTTCGGCGTGACCATGCAAATTTATTTCTTACGTTCCAAGCCTGTCTGCGTGATAATATAAGATAGTCACCGATGTTTTTACACTGTCCCCGCGGGCACTCGTACGGCGAAAAGAAAATCATCAAGTTTTGAACAATAGCCGCGTTTTATAGCTCGACGTCATGAAAATATTTATTATACTAAATAATACATACAATAACAGCCGAAATAAATCTTTCCCACCGCGTGCTTCGGAAAGAGTCGATTTTTCAATGCACTTAATAAGTGGATACGGTAAATCATATACTCGTAGTACTCGAGTATAGATACGTATTTACCACCAGACATAAGCTGTATCGTGCACCGGTCACGAAATTTATTGGCCGTGTTATACCCACTGCTATTTCACTCACATACACTATTTCTGTATAAACTATTTTTCGGCGGCAGGAATTCGTACACAAATAAAACAAATCCCCGGCTAGCACCAGGCGGACTGGCAGATGTTCATAGATATAGGAATATGAAACTGCATTCACATTTTCCCCCACTCTCCCCTCTCACGTGTTCAACTTAAGTATATTTAGCAAATGGATAGATGACTTGCGACGAAATAACCGACGAGTTTACTTCACCAGCGACAAATTTTGTTGTGTATCTCTCTCTTCTATTTTTGTGTATATGTGTGTGTGTGTGTGTGTGTGATTTTGTTTGGTTTTATTGTTTGCCGTAA
Source organism: Mimumesa dahlbomi (assembly GCA_917499265.3). Lineage (NCBI taxonomy): Eukaryota > Metazoa > Arthropoda > Insecta > Hymenoptera > Crabronidae > Mimumesa > Mimumesa dahlbomi. The sequence goes on from OU824124.1 coordinate 6,467,776, forward strand.
CGTATACATCCGGTAGCCACTAAAAGGTAGCTTTTACAACCCTTTTTACAAGCTTGTAAATTTTTTTGTGAGGCTGAAATCTGATAGACCGTGTAATACATAGAAATGAATTTAATGTGCCACGGGAATACGGGCCCCGCGGTAGCAAGATAAATTCCCGCCGCATCTTGCGTTTATTGAATTTGAAATTCGTACTTTATTACTCCTGTTTTCTCTGTAAACTGTCAGCCACGAAATCCGTATTTGCGCGAGTAAACCCGGTGTGCTTAAAATTTACATGCACGACACCTACAACCCGTATATCCGTTATATTGAACAAATAACTTTAACGATATAGCATTATGCGGTATACCACGCGGATGTATCTTTATTACGTATACGTAAGAAATTGAATATATATGCATGTATGAATGTATATATGTATATAACGTTGGGAAAATTATCGTTACAGGAACCTGTAATATTTCGGTTATGCTAAAACAATAAAAAATCAACGATAGTGTGGATCATATCATTTGGGAACAAGTGAAAATTGTCAGTGAAACGAATCAATGCTTAAGATAAATTGATGTAACACCTTGCAAGGTGTGAAACATGAAAGTTATGTGTCATGAGATTTCACGGCTTACTGAAGCAGAGAACTCGTCATGCTTTATTATCACCGTTAAACGTAATTGTACTCATACGGAGCAGTTTGTCACTGCGTATTCGCGAATATACTCAACGAAGAAAATATTTAACTAGGGAATACTTGTGACGTTTGTTAAACTGCAAACATGATATACACATACATATATACTAATGCACAGAGAACTTTGATCTGCAAACATCACATTTTATCTATGAGCATTTTATTATAAGATAAAATATATATACTTATTTATATCTCGAATGTAAATATACAGAAGTTTTCAACGTTCTAATCCTTTTGACATCTTCTATAAAAAACGAACTCATTAACCATCATCAACGGGATTCAAAGTAAATAAATGTAATTAAAACGAAAGATATACTAGTCACTTTGATAAAAAATTGCGCAGATTATACCTGTCAAAGGTACGACAGTCCCTATAAAGAATATTTCGAAATTATGAGTTTGCATTGTACTAAGTTAATTACATTTTGGCGTTTAATTTCAGACTGATTTAATGGTAATTCGATAATAGCGATAGTTACGTATGTACGTATTATGTATGTGTGTGTATATACTCTAGACCGGTTAAGAATCCACTGTTAATTGACATCGAACCCGCCAGTTTTACGTTTCTCGGAAATATTATCGCGCGCATATATGTACCGTAGTACTTTGCCTGCCGCGGTATATATTTAGGGGGGCAATTTATGGAACCTGCGCTTAATTGCATATTACCGGGAACACGTAGTTTATGCATTTAAACACTTCTTTCGATTTGCATCACAAATGGCCGAAGCGCAAGTGGCTCTCGGGGCGAAGCTATTCTTCATCTTGGGGATGAATGTATGAATTTTACCGTAAGAACCTTGGATATAATATATTATACTACATATATATGTATATATGTATATAGGTTAAAGAATCTTTAACGATTCGTCATGTTTCTTCGTGGATGTAAAGAAGAGCAACTGATAGTCGGTGAAAATAAAGAAAGTTTCAATAAGAAAAGAGAAAAAGATCTAACGGAAGACACGAGTAGGAGCGAAAGATCGAAAACGCTCGAAACTACTTAAAACAAGTAACAGAGGCGAAACTTAGCGGACCGCATTAGCACGTTAAATGGGTACATTAAGAACTTTATAGTTAATTCAGACCGGTTCGGTACCGCTATTGCTTCCGGTAAATTTCATCGTATCCAACGCAGTTTACTTGTAGTGCCTTCATAAATGATCGATAAAGCAAACACTATACACGGGTAGCACATAAAGATATCCCGTGAACTTTTATAGGTGTATGTATGTATGTATTTATGTATACCGTTCATTATCCACCGCCATTGATTAAATAGCTACGTAATTAACAGCATCTAAAGTTGTTTACTTCCGACGATAAACATATTCTTTCGAAATAATCTTGATAACGAACCGCGATGTAATTCTCGATTTATTAGTTATCCGAGAACGAAAGTGATATTAATGACAACCATAAAAAAAGAAGAAGATACAAATAATAATGATAAACCATAGGAGAACAAAACTCGAAATCCATCGGTGGTCTCTATATTTTCGTACAATTACACTTCAACAAGTTAGCTCGTTATACGGCAAGAGGGGAGAAGTCAAAAAAAAAAACGAAAAATTCACAAAATTCTCCCGTTGCTTTCGGGCAAGAAGTCTCGTTTAAAAATTACGGCGCATTTAAAGTCTTTATAGCTGATTGAAGTCAAGGCAGTGATATCATTACGGGTTACGGTAAGTAAAGTACTAGTAGACTCACTACGTTCAAGGACTATTGGAAAAGATCTATAAAAGTGATCCAACGTATTCTGGCAGCTCGATCTTTAACGGTACGATCTATATACGGAGTTTTGTCTGACAAAGCAACGATTACGGGGGGCCGCTCCTACCATGGAATGGATTTTTCAGAGGGGTTAACAGAGCAAGAGAGGGGGTGGGGGGAGAGAGAGGAATAGTAAAAGGGGATGGTATATAGCGAAAGGGAGGGGGATGGTAAAGTAAAGTAGAATGAGAGACGCGGGAAAGGCGAAACGACGAAAACGTTCTATCGAGCGAAACGCAAAGACTCGGTCGGCCGAGAGAAACAAACGAGACGAGGAAATCGAGAAGTGTGTGTACTCACCAGTTCGCACCAGCACGTTAAGTAGGATAGATAACACGAGGGTGGTGGCACGGTATCCGTGTGTTATGATCATCGGCCACCTCGATACGTTGAATCCCGCGGCGTGCCGTAGACCCGTGCCCTCGTGTACCATATTTTTCTGCCTCGCCCTTTCTCACCCACCTTGGCGCCGATTGCCCCCTCGTCGTCGTCACCCGCCCTCATTCACCGTCGTCGTTCACAGATATAACCGTGCGAGGATTGTAAAACCCCCTATGGTTTTTTTTTTCGGGTTTTTATCACGGGATGGAAAACGGATTTTTTTTGGGGGGGATTTTTTCCTTCTTTTTTTTTCGTGGTTAATATACGTACACGCGTCTCACAGCCGGCCCCGTCTCCACGCGAAACTTGCCACGTACAGAGTTTTTCAAAGTTCGTACGACGCCTGGTTTGACACACACACTTGGTTAGCCGACACACTTGCCGAAGTACGGAGTGCGGTATTGAAAACCGTGGAAAAGCTATTACGTTCACCCCCTCCCCTCCTGTGTGGAACCAGGGTCGAAGGTTGGTTCCGTATTTTCAGCTCGGTCTATACGTTGTTTTGTATTTTTCTTCTATCCGTGGCTTTCGCCGCGTTTTTGACGCTAGCGACGCACAGTGTTTACGGCAGGAAAATTGATTAGCCCTTCTCCACGTTGTTCTCTTCTTCTCTCTATAGGGTTATGGTAAAAGGAACAAAGTTTCGTGGTTTTCTTTCGGAATACTCAATGATCACCTTGTTCCGTAACCATTGTTCCCGTTCCCGTTGTACAGGTGGTGATTCCTCGTACGTCGGCCATGTTGTTGATTCAATCTCGACGAAAATTCACCGGTTAAATCCGATTCGGCTGATCGATCAGCTTAATTTTCCACATGTTTCGTAATGTGTCGACGGAATGTAACTCTCGACCGTTTCCTGGTACGTTATCAGAAAGCACGGGAAGCAACGCGAAGGAAGATAGAGAGAGGGGTGAGAGACAGGAGGGAGAGAGTGAGGAGAGGAAGGTACCACCACCGAACGTTGCTGCTTCAGCAACTTGCTCTCCCGCGTTAAAGCTGTATTGCTGCTCTCTCTATATCTATAGATTACCCTCTCGTCTTGAGCATCTCAAGACACTCCGAGTTGCTTTTCCTGCGGATGCATCAAGGGAACGAAGTGGAAGATACACGTGTCGACTAAGTCGCTGTTTGTAGATATTGTTCAACTTTGCCAGATCTTGCGGTAAGCTTCCGGAGAAAGAGAAAGAGAGATAGAGAGAGAGAGAGAGAGTGAGCAGGAAGAGTAAGGATGGCAGGCCTTTGGCGGCAAATGTTAACAGCGTGCCTCTGGCAAAAGAACTTTCTTGCTTACCGCCTGTTCATTCGGCATCATTCACGGTATGTTCTTTGGTTAACGTTACCGGGTTTTGTACGTTATCAGTACAGTGGTAGTAGCAGAATGCCGCCCGTGGGTTATAGAACGAAACGTTTCTCTCGGTTGAAAGTAGCTTTCAACGTTCCGTCACTACTGTTCCAAGAGCCATAGGGTACTTTCCCCCTGAAATCTCTGATTTCCTTTTCACCCGGAAGCACAGAGACAGCTGCTGCTGCTGCTGCTGCTACCGACCGGGGCAGGAAGATTCTGTACATCGAAGTAATATAAGATTTCAGATCCCCTTTTATGCTGTGCAGCTTCACGGAATACGCTGATAAGTTTACAAAGCGCGTCGGTATAAAGAGCCACGCCGTTTAACTACGCCGGTTAAGATTATCTTGAAAAACAAAAGCATCGTTCTGTTGAAATCTACATAAATATATATATAGATGTATATAGATATACATAGATATATTATAGATATTTATAGATATAACAGCTCCTTTTCAAACGTTGACAGAATTAAAGATTAATCCGTCCCCCTGTCCTCTTTCTATTTCGGTGAGGGAATTGAATTTTCTTTTCAATCGGGAACACCGGGAGTTCTTCAACCGGAAGACACCGAAATCGCGGAGTTCGCAGATTTCTCGGTTTAGTAAGTGTCGCACAATTCTGCCAGGATATTACGGCACAATGCTGCGACACGAATACGACAATCCGTAGATGGCACGACTAATATTCCACTTTAAACAGACACTCGTCTCGCCTATTTTCACTCCGTTTCCTCATTTACGGACGTCTGAGTTATACTAACGCGACGTTCGCACGCCCGTTTTCAACGTTAGCTGGCTGCTGCCGTGCCGTTCGTACCTTCTTCAAGTAGCTTTCAACGGTACATTTTCCACCACGTCATACGTGTACATCTTGCATTTCCGGTGTCGAAAACTCCGTTTAAAATCTTTCACTTCCTGTTCCATCGGATTATATTCCGTATATGTATAATAAACGTAACACATTTATCAGACAAACCTATTTTCATCGATTTTCAGATTTTCATATATATATATATTTTTTTTTTATATATTATTTGTGTCAAAGTTTCCCGATATAACGTGACTAGTTTAGTTTTAAGAGATCCGAACGATTGCAGTTCTTGGCTAGCCGAATTAACACTGTGCCCTAGGCAGCCAACGTACGAGCAAAGTTCGTCTTCGGAACGTCCACCTGCGTACACACATGTACGGGGACGTGCCAGAGTAACGTATACCAATATATCTTCGTGGAAGATCGTCGTGGTTAACCCGCTCCTTTGAGGAATTTCAGCTGTCTCGCGGTTGGTATCCGTATAAGGCCTGGACCGAACGTGCCGCTTCAGGGATTACGGATGACTCTCCTCCTTAAGGACCCGCTGGTACTCCTGAAATTCGAGCAAAGTGGATATAGTTCGCAGGCCGATTCAGTACGTCTCCTATAACAGCTACGACAGGCTTGGATTCTCGTAAAATTTTCAACGTTAAGCTCCTTTTTTGTTAAAATCCAGCTAGATTCGGTGAAATCCCTAAGTAAAGGGAGATGAAATAGGGTTCTGGGTTCGAGTTTAATTTTGAAAAACGTTCCAGTTTGATATTGTTAGCGAGAGTTGATCGTTAAACCGTAGGAAATGTGTAAATTTTCAATTTTAATTTCTCTGTCTATGTATATGTATACGTATGTATGTATGTATGTATGTATGTACGTATATTATGTAATTATATGCGTCGAGTGGAATTAATTGAATCGGTCGTGTCGGTTACAAAATTTAATCTAATTTCACTGTTGTTACATGAACCCGGGGACAATTTGAAAATCTATTTAAATCGATCCGATGGCGGTAGAGAAGGTTAAATTCGAGTTACTAATTTAATTTTATAACTCAATTACTACGAAAGTACCGCGGTGCTTTAGCGGCGCAGAACTCGAAAAGTTCCGCACCGCGGCGGGGGTGGGGTGGAAAAAAAATTTTCCATGCCCCTGAAAACAAAAGTACCCTGCCCACTCGTAGGTTTCGCGAATTGTGAACATGAACGGGGAAAAATGAAAAAGAAAGAAAGAAAAAAAAAAGAGGTAATAAAAAAAAATGTAGGAAAAAACATGGCATCTTACGGGAATTACGGGCGAAACGGTTGAAATATTTTCCGTCATTTATCAGAGGATTCTCGGAAATGAGTGCACGGTACACGAAAATTTCTCGTCGCGGATGAGGCGACAGACACCGGGCATTTATTAAAGGATCATCACTTATTAGAGGATTTCCCGAAAAAATGAACGAATAGTTGCGCAACGCGATTTTGCGGTTGTACCCGTTCGTGAAAAGCAACTTTCCACGACACCACGAGAGCTCTTCTCCTATCTTTACTACGTCGAGCGTTAAGCTCCCGGAAGACGGGAGTCGGCGCGAAATTTAACGAGCGACTAAGGTCGCGGGTAAGTCGGCGCAATAAAAAAGATGAGGAAAAACGAGGCTAAAGGAAAAGGGATATAAGCGATGATACAGCTGCACTAACCTCACCGTCGTTACCAACACCAATATTATCGTCTGCGAACACTATATACCAGCGTGTTGAAAAACCAAACGTAAGTAAATGTAGGTTTAAACTGAACGGTGAAGTGAAAAAATATTAACGTAGGATATATTTTATATATATCTATACAGGGTGTAACAAAAATTCTGGGACACTATAAGTTTATGGATAGAACGCATAAAAATAAGAATAAAAAGTCTATAAAGTTTTGTCTAAATACCACCCCCTATCAAGATACAACCCTTTTTGTAAAACATTTTTAAAAAATCATATCTCCGAAATAATACGTCGTAGAAGAACCGTTTTGATTGCAATATAACCGGAGAAGATCAAATATAATAAAAAAACTATAATTGCTGCGATTATTGCTGTTAAATAGCATTTATTCTTGTTTAATCCAAACAACGTCGATTACCTATATCGTAGCAGGTTGGTAACAACTTGAGAAAAATTAAGGGCACTCGCTAAGACTTTCTTTCCGTAGAGAGTGATATTTTTTTTCGTAAACTTTAGTCTTTCCCGGTAATATTAAAATGAAAATCAGTCCTCTACGACGTACCATGTTGGAGGTATGATTTTTTAAAATTTTTTTACAAAAGGGGTTGTATCTCGATAGTGGGTGGGTTGCGCCCACAACTTATAAGACTTTTTTTCTTATTTTTATGCGTTCTATCCATGAACCTAAAGTGTCCCAGAATTTTTGTTACACCCTGTATATGTATAAAAAAAAAAGAAAAAAATGATCGCGTTACCCGTCCATTAACGGGAATGCACATTTACCAAAGAAATATGTCAAATTAAAGGTTTAGATGAAAGTAAAAAGCGGAGAAGGGTGAAGTTTCTGAATACTAATTGGCAATCCGGCAAGACATTTGCCGAGAGAATTTATCGGGTTTATCGGACGGGGAGAACCCTCTCTTCATAACTCCGAAGGACCTCATTGAAAAGGAACATCTACAGATCGCCGTGGAGATGTCGAAGAACGTAATACCAAGAGAAGAAGTCCGCATTATGTAAAGAGGCATAGAGAGAGGAGTGAGAGAGAGAGAGAGAGAGACTTGGCTGCTGAATAATGTAGATCCCTTTCGCATAAACACGTACGCTCGTACGTGTACAGGATGGAACGGTTTGGCCTGGATTTGGCATCGGTACTTGGTAATTAAGTTCGCTCTGCTGTGCGGCTTTCTCTCTCGTGGTACACGAAATTGCGCCATTGCCGTGCCGATTAAAGTGCCGATAATCCTGAGCATCGATTTAACCTATGGCTCGGTATCAATTATCGGGTCAATCGTTGTAGAATACAACGTCCTATTTGGCCACTTGAATGATCCGAAGACATTTCCATGAAAATTGTCGTCCTTTATTCTGTGGTACTGTGCGAGGTAGCGTGACAGAATGAATGTGTATACATACATGTAGGCATGTGTATGTGTATGTCTGTAAGTGTGTAAGTGTGTGCGTGTGTATGTAGAGAACTGTAGGTACCTGTGCGAATGGTTTTCGTAGAATGGCACAATCGACGGAAAAGTAGATAATTGAAAATCTCTGCCATGCTGGTTTGCCATTCATTCATATCTCACGTACTTATTATACGTTGGATATCGATTCGTATTACGTATGTGCATAATTTGTACGTGAATAGTACACGGCCGACGGCGGAACTTTCGGAATTGGATCTAGACGATACAAAAATTAATCGAATTTCTCCTCGTTCCGGAGAACTTTTTTCGTAAATGAGTTAACACCGGGTGTCTTTAATGAATGTAATCACGTCAATGACGCTATTCTTTGAAGGAGGCGACCGGTTACTACAATGGCATAAGTATGCATATGTGTCACAGAGACGCGAGGTATTTCAGTTCATTCACGATATTTCAGTGTTTCGTTAAATGAGTTGCGAAAATGACTTTCGGAACGTAACAAAGCGGAAGGTAATACACAATATGCGACACGATATTGCAATGATTGTCAATAGACGAAAAATTGGTAGGTATAAAGAGATTTGAAAAAAATAAAGGTGTTTTTTTCCACCGTGACAAGAGACTTTTGTTGAAACAAAAAAAGGGTAAAAAAAATATGAATGTACCGTCGGCAACCTGGAAATTTTTATAAGAGACTGTTCCAGAACGTTTTACGCTTAATGTCAAAGAGGAAAATGTTGGTATTATGGAGAATGGCACTTGATTAAAACCTATAAAGAGAAAATTGCGATTTTTTACACCAGTAAATTGAATTCGGTAGATACTTAATCAATTTTCTGTTATTTTTTTAAATTTTCCGGCGAAATAACTCTAAGAAAAGGCGAAAACTGCATTCACGCTCGATCACCACGGTAACCGCGGACAAAGAAAAAAAAAACAAAATGAGATATTATAGGAAACCGTTGAACGATTCCGAATTAATTAAAAATGACTTGTTGGTTCGAATATTCCCTCTATCGATGCAAAACAATCATAAATCTATTTGTGTGCCAATAAAACTTGCTAACAGTCTAATATTTGCACACGGTGGTAGTTACAGTATCGGTACATAGATTTCAATTCGTTCTCGGTTAATGACTATGTTTTGGAATTTACACAACCGTCCGCCAATGGCGTTCGTTTATTCCCACTGTACGATCTTAATATTCGAGTTTCGATCAAGTATCCGCGTAGCGAAATTTCCGAACAGGTTATTATAGCCGTACGAATTCTGCATACATATTGCCGAACCTACTTGGAAACTTATTACGAGACGCGATACTTATGGCAACACGGTTGTTACCGCGACTTGACCGCGGAGAGAAATTTATATATATATATATATACGTTCCTTATGTGTCGTCGATCATTATTGACAGTATTATTGATCATTGTAGAAAAGCGAGGAACCGAGGAAAGCAATCACCGGGGGCATTCGATTCATTCTCACTGACGAGCCATACAGACGTGTTGTCCACGTCAACGACAAACGACGAAACGGTGTTAACAGCAGTGAAATCCTCTGCGAACGGATCTCTACGAAGTTAAACGATGGAACGTACATCAACCAAACTTTCGCGCTGGAAAACGATATTTACTCGTGGGAATACTGTATAGCGAAAATCGAAAAATTTGCACAGTTTTTTTTCACGGAGAATGAATTCCAACGAAACGTGATCACTAGGTCCTATCTTTCCCCGGTTAATTTAAATACTTATTAAAGAATGTACACTCTGTAGATTCCACCGGCGTGTATGTATGTATGTATGTATGTATGTACATTTAATTAGATGTTTACGGAACTATTCTGGTACAAAGTGGATTTTCGAGAGGCATTTAAATTACGAAGTTTCTTCGGTTGTTAAATGTACAGCCGACAAAGACTGGTTTTACTGTACTTTCGAATACCATTGGTAATAAATGAAATAAATTTTACTTATTCGTTGGAATGGATTCTGTAGCGAAAAACGATTTTGATCGACGTTATTGCGATACCGTATGGGAAAGATCGCGTTCTATTAATATCGTTGGTGAACAATTATCAACAAAACACGGTAACGAAACGGCGAAAGCAATTAAAATAATCGTTTACGAATCGGCCCGATTTGCGTGGTGATAAAATTAATGTGCCAAATGAAGCTTCCTATAGCGTCAATTTATCGGTTCGTAATCACCGCAATTACGGACATTTAATTACCTCCATGAATGACAACTTTCTTCTTGGTCTTGAAACAAAGTAAGACTGTCTTTTCATAGCGCCGGGAGTGACTAACGAAGGAATAAGAAAGTTCAAGTGAGTTACCATTATCGTGCACGAAAGAACAGAATTAATGAGTCCCTTTTTAAGCTGACTTTTTCAGCTTCACACGAAGAAGCACGTCACCAGCTTTCAGTTATAATGGCGTTAGTATTAGAAATATATATAACGTAACGTGTACTATTTCCGCCTCACGTTTTGCGGTTCTTTTCAATAAACCAGAAATCGCGAGATGTAAAACCGACATTTTTAATTATTCCGCAGAACTTCGAACGGTTTTAAACTTTTTCTCTTAATAAATCAACCGCAACATATCACAGGGTTGAAAATTACGCTCGAAAATTACCTTCTTCATTAACCCCTTGCTTGATTACTCGAGATAACTCGGATGCCCTTCGTAAGTGAAAATTTATAGCCCAAGTTAAAATCTAGTTTTGCCTTGAGTTTCTTATACAGAATGATTCTCACGTAGGTAGTACACATACGCATACATATACATAGGAATCGTATTCAGTACTTGATATTAATATTTCCTTTGACACGATTTTTCTTTTAGTAAAAACAAGTAAAAAAAATACGAGGAAAAAAAAGACAGTTCACAGGATAATTTTTATTTCCCCGTATCTATAATAAATCGTACATAACCGTGTAGTTACAAACGTAGACCCAGAAATCTAGATATCATTTTCAGCAAAAGATAAAAAGATCTGACATTCTTTTGACACGTTTATACAAAAAAAACGTCTGACACTCCAAAAGAATTCAAGTAGATACGGGCATTATTACGCAGCCACGTTACACAATACACGTACGTGTGCACACCACGGTGTAACGTGTATATTGGTTGCATACTCAATGAATCTCTCTCTCTATCTCTCTCTCTCTCTCTCTTTCTCTCTGACGGTGTAAAAAAGAAAATGAACTGCAAACGAGAAAAGAAAAACGGTAAAGGCGAGTATTTTTCCTTGAATCACAAAGTTACGTAAAATTATAAAACCTCGTTAAATTCCCAACCGCGATCTATCCCCTGAATAAATACCATTCGAACGCACACACCAACACCACCACCACCAGCACCACCACCACCACCACCAATAATCAGTTTGCCCTTATTATCATGACAGTACACAAAAGCCGCATAACGAACGAAACAACAAATATTTGCGTCATCTATACTCACGTATTGTCGCGGCATCCTGCGACGTCGATAGATTACGAGATCGTCAGCAGCTCGGACCACAGACTGGCACGATGTTGACATCCCGCCGATAAGTTGTCGTCACGCTTAACGAACCTCGAAGTTACATCGTTGTCCCGTTACGTTATCATTACATTCCCCGTACGAACTTAACGAAAACCAGTAAACTAATTTATTCCCGTTCGTTTCAACGTTCACGACCAGCGGCGAGTGTACACCCGAAACGGAAACGTTAAGTGTGATAACAACGTTACAAAAAAAAAAAAAATGATCATTAACACGGACGAAAGAACGTCACGTTAATTATAAAACAGAGATAAATAAATAATACACGGTACGCGAGACTTAATAAGAGGAACGAAACGAAGAACCGTACGAAGTAGGATTTTTATACATAGGAAGAGTAAAGAGAGAGAGAGAGAGAGGTAAAAAAAAGATTGAGAAAAAATGTGTAAAAATTTCCACGCACCGGCGTCGCGTAAAAATGATCTCCGGGTAAACTGACGGATACGCTTCCCTGACGACAGAAGTCCGTTTACCGCGCGGACGAGCGTGACGAGAGGAGCGTCGAAAAAAAAAACCCCGACAGAGGTACACGAAAGACGTACCAGACGCGTGGGTTCGACGTCGATCTCGTCGTGAATTGCACTGGCCGGTTCAGCCCTTTACCGAGTCGGAGGGGTGGTGGTGGCGGCGAAAGCGAACGAAGAGAAGGGATAACGTGGTGGAGGCTAAAGGAGGAAGGGGAAAAGTGCGGCGAGAGGGGTTGGTGACGGTAAGAGGGAGGATGGGTGGGTGTGAGAGTATGGGATGAAAAGGAGGGAGGGGGAGAGGGAGAGGGAGAGGGAGAGGATGGAGAATATATACCTAACAGCATCCACAGTGCTGAAAACCACCGTGGTACATTTCGCGGGGGCTCCCATGGGAGACGAACGAAGAGGGAGAGGGTGAGAGCCGGTGGCCTCTACGAAATTAAAACAAAAAACGTGGGGAAACACATCGTGTCGCTGGAAACGGACTGGTACACACGCCACCACTCTCTCTCTCTCTCTCTTTCTCTCTCTGTCTTTCTGTCTGGCTGTCTTTCTCTTTTTCTCTATCGTTCGGTTTTCCTCTTTCAATCTAGCAACTTCCGTTCCACCCCACAGTGACTTTTCGTCGCGGTCGATCTTTTTCGTTGAGTAACGTCATTTTTCTTTCTATTTATCATTTATTACGGTCTCGACTATACGTACTCAACGCCGGAAATTATACCGCAGTATATTCGAGGGCGAGGATACTTTATGGTTTGTCGCGCCCCGACTGTTTCTTTCCTTTTTTATTTATTTTGTTTCCATTTGCGTCCCGTGTTACGAAATTTTTATTTCATCCGCGAAACCCACCGTACACTCGCGGTTTCGTAAGAACCGCGAAGCGAAGAGAGGGAAAGAGAGAGAGAAAAAAAAAGAAAGTAAGACTTTTCCTATCGGGGATCGGTCCTGCTTAGTGGACAACCACGATTTATCCGTCCTTTCTTCAAAGATTTATCCATTCTTTCTTTACTCCTTCCCATACTTTCTTTCTCCTTGCGACACGGAGCCGGAGGGATAATACGTCTGGCACGATAAGTAGGTACGGACTTCGATAGTAATAAGTTCTCGTAATACCGCGGGCAAAGTCGAGCCGAACTTGGAAACTCGTTTGTATTGATACATAGAGACACATTTTATGTTTTATATATTCTATTCCATTATATCTCCATTCGATGTATTCCACGTGACACGTTCATCGGTGTATTGTACATCCATACGTAACTTACGTAACATACATGTATACATGCATACGTGCGTAATATTCCATTACCAACCGTTTCCACCGACACTCCATTGAAAAGCCCTTAATAAAGAACAAAAGAAAAAAAAGAAAAGAGTGAAAAGGGAGGAGAAAAAAAAAAGAGCGTACGAAGAATACACGTAGCACCGGGACGCCTATGCAATTACCTCGACAGACCGCTTTAAATTTTCCCCCAAATTACTGGGCCGTGTTTCACGTCGTATACGAGCATCCAGGCTTTCAGTTTTCTCTTTCCCTCTCCCTTCGTATTTTTCTCCGAGGCCCACTCTCTCTCTCTCTCTCTCTCATCCCTCTATCTGTCTATCCCTCTCTGACTTGTAGCCTTTGAAATAAAAGTCGATCGTAAGTGCGAGGGCAAGCAAGCACTTCCCTCATCGTCTGTAGATTTATCACTTCGTTCTTCCTCAGTGGTTCGACGTGAATCGGTGGTTCTAGCGAACGACTGACAGACCCAGTAAGAATAGGTCAGAGAGAGTGAGAGAATACGGGAGTGAGGAAAAACGAAGAGAGAGAAAACGAGAGAGACAGAGCGGTGGTGGTGGTGGTGGTGAATTGTGGGTGGTGAGGAAGGAAAGTCGAGCGTGACGAGCACGCAGTACGTTATAAAACGTGTATGAGAAGGTATAGAGAGTGGAACAGGACACGACGCGGCACCTACCGAACCCCGTCACTGGAAGGGAAACCTATGATTAATGATAAGCCGTCGCGATTCGAATTTCGTGGTAATGGGATAGCCCGGGTATTTTAAGGATAACCCAGGAGACACGCTCCTGGATATCTCATCTGACGCAGGCGCCCCCGCGCCGCCCCACCCAATTGCAGAAATCGTCACTAATACCAGACGGAAAAAGCGAATAGTCAACGGCATACATAATACGTTACATGTATGTACGTTAGTCGTGCATGTGCATAATCATGCACGTGGTCATGGATGCCGGTCGAATTTTATTTAAACTGTTACGCCCACGCTTGGAAACGGAATATAAATGCACATTAATTTAACGTTAATTGGGTAGACTTTACGGTGTACTCTGTACCACTTATCATTGCGTAATATTTAAGTATACTAAACAATGGAAATGTATGTCTCGTATGCATTCGGTTCATTATCATATTTTATATTTCTGTTTATATATCGTTTAATTTCATTGTAAAAGTCATTTTTGTGTGTTTTTTTCTTTTTTATTTTAGAATTATAAATCGTAGATGTATTTAAATCGATGATAGAGACACTGATGTAGAAGAATGTGTGTATGTATAATATATAGGTGAATACATTATACGGATGTTATATTTTTATGAAGAAACGACGAGCTATGGAAACTACCATGGAAAAGTCAAAAAAGCTAACAGCATAAAAGAAGGGAGAGAAGAAGAAGATAGGTATCTATAGGAACACATTTTAAAACGCTCGCGCTTATACGAATTTTCTCCTTGAACTGGCACGGCCGGGCTGTGTTGTAACGTCTTGTTCCCCTTCTCGATTTTATGGGTATTGCTCTTTCCTTATTCCCGGTTACCGTTTAATCGAGTCTCTCCGTGCTTTCGTCCTTTTCTATCAAATATTTGCTTGTTGTGTCGAGACCGTTGACAAAGAAAAAATGGGCTCGTTCAATTAACGAAAGATAGCCCGGATATTTTGTAATCATGTTCGACGATAATAAGGTATCGACAATTTTGGAAAATCGTATGCAAAACCGAGTGCCGAAACCATGGATGTACAATGGAAACGACCCGTAAGAGTATCACCCGCTATTCGAATGTTTTAATTATCGAAGCGTTTCGAAAGTGGAATGCAAATGAAGTGTCTGAAATACTCTCTCTTTCTCTCTCTCTCTCTCTCTCTCTCTCTGCATATAGGACACCGTCTAATAACCCACCTTCCAGCGTTAGGGTGTAATCGATTTTTCAGCCCCGCCTTTCTTTTTTCAATATTTACTTCCCCGCCGGTACAATAAGATTTCACGAACTCGCGAAGGGTTTGGATTATGGAACATGGAGTTTTGTGAATCAAAGACGTAAAGCGAGATTTATGCGCTTAAGGTGTGTCTTCGCGTTACGAACACCGGTTATTCAGATTTTCCGCGGGCCTCTCTGCGAAAGTAATAATATTCGAATGTAGTAATTATAATAACTTGATCATAATTTTACGCGGCAAGTTCGCGGCAAGAAACTTGGCGAACGAACTTATTACAGGGTGACCTAAAGTCAGAGTTCCTTAAGACAGATTTATCATTCCAGTGTGTGGTTTAATTAGAAATTCTAACAAGCTTCTACAACAAATATGGCGTATTTTGAACTTCTGATGTACCGTTTGCGTGCAAAAGTAAACCAAAAGCTTTTACCTAAGCGGCCCGTTCGTTATTCTAATATATATATATTTCTTATTTATGAATGCAAGTAAAACATAATATATGCATAAAAACAGATGAAATTTCCATAGAATAAGTTATACTAAAAACTATGAACGCGTCACACTTTTATTAATCGACGCAGTTCCGCGTTAATAACTCAAAACAAAAATACATATCATCTAACGAACTCCGTGTTTTGCAACATTATTTTAGAATTATGATCTATTATTCTCATATATAATATATATTTTTTTTGTTGTCACGGCAGGGAATTCCTGAGACAACAAACGCTGTCTAAAATGGTAACGCCTACGGTTATTATTTTCAGTTTGCTGCGGATCTGGACGTACATTTATATTTATTACGTTCGCGCGCCTTGTCACGGGTATCTCGCGCGAAGAAATATCTGTACTTTATAAAAATGCACCGCGTTCCGTTAGGCTCACAATTCAAAAATTAACGCTACGTCTTCCGTAACACATTAGATACTTATTAATAATTCATTCTCACCGGTTATTATCTTCCTCTTTTTATCTCTAGTATTCATTAAATAAATAAAGGTAATTTTACATTTCCCCTCTTACTCTCGTTGAAATAATATTTTATTAAAACACCTAACGAAACACAGGTCAAAGTTCGTTTTAAAAATAACTGAAAAGCTGATTAACGTCTGGTTCGTTGTATCAAACTTACCGTGGACAAAAAAAAAGATAAAAAGATAAAGAACAGTAAGTTACCTCGACGCTCCGTCGGGGCGTCGGGACGCCTATTACCCTAAGTGGCATGTATTTGATACCTTTGTCGGTGTAAGACCTGCGGCCCCTTTCTAATTTATTAGAGCTTAATGCCAAACAAATAAACTCCCGTTGTCACAAAATTTACTTCCGGCTTGTTCAACGTAAAAGTCACCGCGGAGTAAACATCACGTTTTATTAGATCCCAACGTTCTCGTCGAACCGGCGCTCTTTGATTTTCACCGTTTTCTTTTTTTTTTCGTTTTACTTTTTGTTACAGCAAGAGTACGCGACGCTCGAAGGATTTATTGGTCCTGGGTTACCTGCTGGCTCTTGGTAACCGCGGCGTAACTACGGCAACCCTTTTTTTTTTCTTTCCCCTCTTACAAACCATACAGTTAAGTTCACTTCAGATAAGAATTTGAAATATTCCTTCGACCGCTTCCGATATGTAACGATCGTAATTATTTCACAGGGGTTCACGTGAACGTAATAAATCCCGGTGAAATAGAGTGCATACGATTAACCCAATTCCGTCTCGCAAAGACCAAACAATAATACAGACTTTTGGTGTACATAATTAGCCGATTGTACATAATCCATAAGAATTATTAAAGAAAAAGTGATCGGAAATATCGTTTAGTTTATTTCGAATAGTTTTTATATCCGGTTGTATATAGTGCACAGTAATAATCATACCGTACTGCTAAGGAAAGAGGCGAGTCTCCGAGAGGGAATAAAACGAAATTGGGGAATCAAATTTTATTATATAAGGCTTTGTTTTCGAGATAATGCAGTGTAAATATTAGTCGAGTTCAAGGAGCACGGCTCTGGTTCCAGCGCCACGGGCTGTTGTTTGATCGAATCTTAAAAATTGAGCGTCTTATTTTCATTGGTAAATCTACTTTAAGCAGACAGGGGTGGATATTAGTACATAAGGAGTGAGCCACTTTTCGGTTGTAGCATGATTACACGGAACCCTTGTGTAACTTATTAATTCATTAAAAAATACTTGGGATAAATTGAAGCGCAAAACTTAATCGTATAATCCATATCTGAACCGATTGACAAACAGGTGGAGGTGGCTTTTGACAATGTTAACATTTTATACAAATTCCAATGTTATGTTCGTTCTAAAATAATCATATTCGTGGTGCATTTGAAATTGATAATTGGCACTCCAGATACCGATGTAAACCACAATCGCATTTGGTAGTTAAACAGCGCCGGGAGACGGAAACCACCCTCTTGAAGAAACGTGATATTTTCACTAACGCCACCTTCACGGTCTAGTCTTCAGACTGCAGGCAAACTTGGCACACAGTGTAACCATGGCAGCAATCAATTGTGCTTTTTTTGAATTACAGGTGTAGCAGGAATTTTGCAAATTGACCACGCAAGTGGAAATCGATGCTTATAAAATATTTTATATATCACCCTGTCCGAATTTTCGTATAATAAGTATGTGGGTTTTATTAGTTCAAATTACAACATATAATTCGACATATTCACTTCTCACACTTACACAATGAAATAGTTTCGTATCTATTGAAAAATAGTCGAACGTATGTATGTACATTGAAATGATGTGTAACATAACTTCCAATCAGGTACACATTTGAAAAAGGTAATATAAATACTTAAAATATCTCAGCAATACAAAACAGACAAACATGTAATTTTTCTTCCATACATGTTCCATAGTTTATACATTTTGATCGTTCCAGGTAGACTATGCTTTTGTAGTATGAAATCTTCTGACCCTCTCACGTGCTGAAATGAAGTAATCATGATAATATAAATTTATATATATAATACGTCATTTGAAAGAATAATTACGTTTTTCTAGTGTATCCCTTGAACTAAGTTCCTCACTAAATTTACTCTTCTGTTTAATGTCACTAGTCCATACTTTACTATGTCCGACATGAGATTGCCTAGGTAGAGATAATTTTTGCTCTTTACATCCTGTGTAGTCTTTTGCTGTAATAAATAATTATTGAAAGACATACGACTATGGTTTAGATTAAATAACATCTCAAGGTGTTTCATTACCTGTAAATATATTACTTCTTCTCATAGATCTCCTTTTCCCAGCATCTGCATCTAAAGAAATGTTTCCAATGTTGCCATTATCAAAATCTGTTGTCTCCTGATTCTTAATACTGAGTATTACAGAATTTTTTCTTCTTGCTCTTGAAGGAGTTCTGTTCTCTTTGTGTTCTGATTTTTGTACAATTGAAGAAAGACGTGTTGAACTCCTTGTCCTAATTTTTGAAGAATTCTTTGGGCTAATAGTTCTGTTTCTCTGTTGTATAGTATCATGTTTAACTTCAGGCTCTTCAAAACTATCGTCGAAAATTAATTTTCTTTCTGCACGAATTGGTACATCTTCATCAGCACTCTCAAAGTCAAAGCTATCTATTCGTGCAAAAGCTGCAGCTAAATCCATTTTCGTTTGTGTTTCTTCATCAATAGGAACTTCGTTTAGAACCACATGATCATCAAAATTTACTTTATGTGTAGATTTTATACGAGACTCGGATTCATTGAAATCCTTTGAGCCTTTCAATATACTTTTCCCTGGTGTTTGATCAGAATTTACATAACTTATTGTTTCATCTAATTGTACTTCCGGTGTCTTATACACCTCATTTGTTTCTGTTACAGTTTGAGGAGTCTCCACTTGTTTAAATACTTGAGATAACTGTAGTTTTTGTAATAAGCTCAGTCTTGTGACATCTTTGGCAGGTGTAAATTTTTGGTCATTGGAATAAGAATATTTAGTTATTTTATAATTAGGTTTCCCACTAGGACTGCTTTCGATTTTCGCAACTTCATTGTTTACAATTTTCTTACTTGTAGCTCCAAAATGTTCAACAGTATCAACACTTTCTGTTTTCTGGACCATCTTTTTTGTGGGTACAACTTTTTCTTTCATGGGTGTATTTTTCTTCATTACAGGTTTAGTAATGATTGATTGTTCTCTTATCCAATGCTTGGAATGAAGTTTTTCTAATTCATTAAAGCATGCATCACAGTCTTTTATCTCCATGTAAATCATATCCCAAAAGCCTTGTAAATCTTTACATGTAACTAACATTTCTCCTTTGCCAGTCAGACAGTCAGACACTAAATTACGAAATCTGTTGAATTTTTTATTTATTAACAAAGTTGTTTGTCCAATGGCTTGATTAATTTGAGACTTCTCATCCTCTTTGGTATCAGATTGGGATTTTATCTCTGTCCATTTATCACAGAGCTCATTTAATCTCTTTACTTCCCTGTCTAACATAAAAAGAAAATATTGTGCGGTACGCTCTTCCTCTTCAATTGATATGTTCAAAGTCTTCATGACAGTATCTTTTGTTGGAATATCATCGACTGGCGAGCGACCATGGCTAAAACCACGTTTTAGCTTCTGTTCTTTTCTAGCATTGTTTTTCCCACGACTTGAGACCACATATGGTGAAAAAAATACAGGTTCATTAAATGAATCATAGTGTGAAGAGTCAGATTCATTATCACCTAATAAGGATAACTTTTTAATTTTATCAACAGGGATAAAATTATTCTCAGTTTGTGTCTCATCAACAGTTGTATTACATACTGCATGCTCATCCGACGATAATTTTACTGATAAATTTTCTATAGCGCTTTCTTGTGAATTATCCATATCATGTTTATCTTTCTGGTTTACACAAAATGATATATTTTCTTTGGTATTAATTTCATTAGTAATCAACTCTACTGGGGCTTTTAATGTATGATCATCAAAAGCAAATACCTGCTCTTTACTCTTATGATCCTTATGGCTATTTTGATTCTTCTGTTCTTTATCGATAACAGAAGAAGTACAGGAAGAAAGAGCAGTCTTCTTTGCTATTCCTCCAACATGACGTTGTTTCTCTGTGGCCCTTGTTATTCTCATTGAAGTTTTATCAAGAACTATTGGTTCATTGTCACAGATTTTTTTCACTCGTACTGCAGCCGATGTAAAACCTTTATCCATGTTGGCCGGTGAGTATATCCTATGATGAACAATCCCAACTTTAAAGGGAGGCTTTTTCTTCATTTCACCCATTTTTTTACGTCTATCCCGTTCTGCTTTCCATTTTATCAACCTGGTCATGCGATCTTCTACAACCGGCGGCAAATCCGAGCCTGAAATAACAACTAAATCGTACATCAACTACGACATAATTATTGCGTGTAATATTTTCAAAACCGTGAAGAAACCAAACTGACCTTTTTTCCGTAATGTTTCCGTTATACCTCGCTTCTCATCGAAAGTTTTGGCTCTTTGATTCTTGCGTGACTCCTCATGTTTCTCCGAACGAAGGATCCTACCCTCGTTCGTTTTACCAAATCCGAACCCCTTCTCTTTAAAATGTTCTCGATAATCTGTCATGTTCTTTTATACTTACAACGGCGATGGCAAAAATACTGACTGTTGCGTTTAGTAATACCTATCGGGAACCGGTCATTCATATAGTTATGTTTCGTAGTATTTAGTAGTAGTACTTCATGGTGCATAACGGATGTCAACAGACAAAGTTTAAAATTGATGCGCCACAGAGTCGCTGTTCAAGAGTCAGTGTTGCCAATCAAAGCGTGTTCGCGAATAAAAAAAAATCAGGAAATGGAAACTAATGTTTATTTATATAGAATCTATATTATAGATATATATGTATACATATAATTATATGTATGTGCATGCACTCTTGCAGGTTCACGGGTGAACTATCGCCCACAGTAAGATATGAGGGCGTTTTAGGGGGTTCCTCCCGCGGATATGAGCTCCCGCCATGATTGAACGTTGAGAGTGAACAAAACAAATGATTGTTGTAATTAATCACTACGGTACGGCTACACAGCTTTTATCTAACATAGAAATAGTATTTCATCGATATACAAAATAAACCTGTATGATAAAATGGTTAAAACAGTTAGCAAAATACTCGATGTTTCCTGGAGTTTCGGAGGTAGGGATTTTAACCTAAAGAAATGTCATTAAAGATGTAATTATGTCGAAATTGCATCTGCATACTTTAGTATTTTAACTAATATTCTAGTTAGCAAATAAACGGAATAAAGATTCAAATGTCGTTTAAATAAATTCTTTTTTTCAGTAACTGCGGCAAGCAATGAATCTGATAATGTGGGAAAATCATTTTTTCAGCTCAATCTGCAGATAGATGAAGATGGTAAAACGAAACATATATTTATCGAGATGACAATAAGCCAATTTTATAAATTTTTACATGATCTAGAAAAGGGAAAAAGTAATCTGGATTTATTAATTTGAATTGTTATACTGTACATTAATACACATATTACTTACTTCATGTTTAATTCAGTCCATTTTATTTACAAAATATATAATTTATTACAATATATTTTTTTACCGTTATATACACTATGTAAACACTAGGAAATTACTTAAAAATAAAATGGAATAATGTAAAGATGCTAACAATCGAAGAATGAATAATGAATCATATAACATATATTATACAACACAAACAAAAAGAGAAGGTAACAGTGAATAATTCATTATAGACATGTGGAAGTTCAAATACTCTATAGATTTTGGTTGGTGGTTATTATTTGATTTTAAAGTTTCCTTTTAAGAATGTGAATTCGGTTCGGATTTTCTAATTCTTCATTTTTATGATTTGGTAATTTTGCAACAGTTTTTCCACAGTGTGTATATATCCAATTTAAATTTTCCTTGTATTATTGTTATAAAAGTCACTTATTTGATTCACTGAATTTCTTGTAAAATGGATATCACAATCATAAATAAGTCTAAATAATGAGCATCTTTAATCCTTTACACTTGGCACTTCCCATTTTCCTCCAATTTTTTCCCCTCAGAGATGACAACAGAGTGCAAAGGGTTAATGATGCTATCACCAGTTTATAGAAATAAAATATATTATTTTGTAAAATAAAGCTAATCACTGCATTTATATTTTACATATAAATAAACACTAGCATACTGTACAAGTAACTACAATATCTTTTCTGTCTGATGAATATTTCATACCTTCTGAGATTATTATCCCTCCAATTGTCTATACCTATGTTTGATTCTTGAAAAATATCGGTCAAGAAACTGTTTAAAGTTCATGTCCAATTTTACATTAAGTATAGAATATCTTGTCAGACGATAAAAAATATATTAAACATTTTTCATAACTTAAATAATTTTTACAAATCCATTGATTGTTCAAACAGGATCAGTACTGACTAGTCCGTCATCTGAAATAAATACAAACGTTTATAAATAACGTGTGAGTTTCAAAACTTATAGTATAGATAAGAAAAAGGAAGTTATTATAACATATGAATGAGAAATATAAAACTGGGAAACTTTATTTATCATTCAACAGTGAATATACATTTATATCTGTAGTAACCATGTTTTCATCTAACAATAACATATTTTCAATACAATAAAATAATCAACAATTAATCTATGTCATAAATTGCAATGTGCAGAGATACTTTGTCCTCTTTTTATAAAAGTTTATGATATATCCCATTACATATTTAAGGAATTACGTACATAGCACTTATATATCTAATATAAAAATATGTTTCTTTAATGACCCTATACGTGTTTGATCATTCGTGTTAATAAATTTCTCATAACAATGTGTAATATTTACAAAGTGAAAGCTTGTTAAACTAATACTGCATTGGAAATACTATTGAAAACAGTGTAGAATTAGAGCAGTAAAAGACGAATAATTCAGATAATGAATGTATCAAAGAGAAATGAAAATGATTAAACCATTTAAGGGGTCGTTAATTTAAAATGTAAAAGTATTTCGATAATGCTTAGAATTCTCGCATTTGAACGTATAGATTAGAACACAGGCTCGTTTGGAAGAGATTAGTCATATGAAAAGCGGGATGTTTTACGGCTCGGAATGTTCTACGTTTAGCGGGTGGTGGACTAACTATACAACCTCTCTGATTATAAGGTTCTGCTAATGCTAACGCAGGATTTTTTAGTTCTGACGACAAACTTTCTTCTAGCTTCAGTGTATTGTTCTGTTGTAAGGACTTGCCTCTTTCTGCCTTCTGCTGAATCGATTCTAACACTGGAAGAATTGCTCCTAATAAGGGTCGTTTAGACGGTTTCCCAGACCAACATTGTTGCATTAATTTCCAGCATTCGTCATCGAAATGCGGCAGTCGTTCAGGTCGTATTCCTGTTTATAAAATACTTGATATTAATACACGAGAAATCATGGAAATTGAAGATTTCATTCTAACTCGTAAATACCTTTCCTCACACTAATCCACAACTGTTCCTTATTGTGAAATTGTTCGAAGGCATATGGTAATCTAACATGTCCAGCACATATGTACCAAAATAAAATACCAAACGCATATATGTCAACAGTGCTGTCATAATGACCAGATAGGAGTTCTGGTGCCATATGAATAGGTGTTCCTACAATGCTTCCGGACATCATAGCCTCAGTGATACAAAATCCAAGATCAGTTAACTTAGCTCTGTTTTCTGTGTCTAATAGCACATTCTTTAACTTAATATCTCGATGAACAAGTCCCTGAGAGTGAAGGTAACGTATTCCTTCTAAGACGTCTATTGCTATCTGTATCCTTTCAAGCCAAGTTAGGCCGCTACGTATTCCGCAGTATAAATCACGGCTTAGGCGATCAGTTATTAATAGGACGGCAGCTCCAAGACCAAAACCACCACCGTAAGACTGATCTATAACCGATCCTCGAAGTTTTACAATTCGTTTATGATCCGGGATGGATCTAGTGTAATAAAACTCCATTGCTAAATCGTTCCAGTGCCTTTCATCCGGTGGAACGACTGATTTAACTGCACAAGGACCTGGTGCACCACCCCAGCCATCGCATGTGAATACAACACCATACTGGCCGCGACCGATTTCTTTACCATAATGAGGAATGCCATAACGTACTGCGTCTATCATTGATGTCGATTCTAATGCCAGTTTGGCTAATCTTGGTGCATGATACTTTCTTATAGCTATTCTCTGTTCCTCTGTTCGTTCCAACTTTCCGGAATAATAATTTTCCAGCGATCTTAAAGCTGCTTGAAACGCATCGTGCGAAGACTTTAGTTTATCTCTGAACTGCATGGATATCGTTCTAGCTAGTCTCGCAGCTGACAGAGAATTTAATATATCGATAGTGACCTTCTTCTTCCAGGCAGCATCTAAAGTTGGTGCAGGTGGCCATGGCAATGGTAGCAATTTACAAATTTGCCTCAGTCTTTCCACGAATGATTGTATCAAAGATGGTGAAGAATTGTGTAACTCAATGCTATATGCAGCAGAAAGTATTTGTTTTAAAGCATCACTAGCTAATAAACAGGAGTCACGATCATATGACTTTTCGAGACTTATTAAACAGCGTTGTAATGTGCCCACAAACGTTTCACGCAAGCAGTTAACAGAATCTAGGAGCTGTTTCGCAACTTTCTCACCCAAACGACGAAGTACTACTCTATGGACTTCAGAAGTGGCAGCTCTGACAGTTGCAATCCATTCTGTTTGTTCAGTATCATTACAGGGAATGTTCTGATATGGATACACATCATTATTTGACAATAATATATCGCTTTTCATTTTCTGAATGATATTTTGTATAATTCCTGTTAACTCTTCTTGCTTTTCGTTAACAGTTTTCATTAGATTAGCGTATAGTTCATTTTCTTTTTGCTGAGCATAGTGTATTCTCCTTGGAGTAATTTGAATCTTACGTGCCATGTCAAAAGCACTTAAAATGAATTTTCGTAAACTGGTTGTGTGTACTTCATTTAAATAAGTGCTAGCGTTAATCAGATAATTTTGAAGACATCCTCGTATAAAATATAAAATTCTATCTGTTTTTTTGCACGAATCCACTAAGTCACTGGTGCTAAAGTGATGTCCACCACCTAGCCATGTTAATTGATCAACTTCAACCGATTCTTCCATACCAAGAAAGCCCAAGTTGGTCAACTGATCCAACCATGTAATACCAAGTGAACTCATTTTGTCGAAATCTATACCATTGTCGTCAGTTTTATTTGATGTAGAATCATTTGAATTTAGACGATTTTGTAACCTATGTTGTTCAGATTCAGTCAATTCAGCATCAACGCTGTCCAGCGAAATGTTTCCTAATGACGATATGAAAAGTACAGGATTAAATGGATATGTTTCCTTCAAGTCTCTTAGCTCTTCCAAATTTTGTTCTGTTAATGGTTGTTCACCAAAAGCGTATAAAAATATTGGTAATATGTTGAGCAGTCCTTTGGCAAGGACTGTAACTGCTCCGTGATTAGGAGCAACAAATATTTGCACACCATCCTTTAAGATGGGTAGATCAAGTTTAACTTCGAGCACCGTTGGGCAATTTACATCCTCGGTACCTGACTTTGTCAAATCCTCAATTGGAAGTGTATTCCATGGCTTGTCATTTGCTTGCACACTTTCGACAACTTCATATTCCAAGCCTAATGTAAGACTGATATGATTTGTTTGGCTGTAAGTAAATTTGATCCACCTCCATGATCCATTGCATAATGGTAAAATATCAGTCGAAAGTATACTATTAACTAGTGCTGCTTTTGTTTTACTGTCCTGTCCAAAAACAACAATTGCTGGAGAGTTCCTTAAAATATGCGTAATTCTATCCAATGTCAATGGAGGCAATAATTCTTCAATAATATTTTCTGCAAGAAAAGAAGCATATTTCATGTTACCAAAGATATTTTCTAATATTCCTTTTTTACGTAATACGAGTTAAATATTTACCTCCAGGAAAAAAGTTTTCAATACTAATAACTTCAAGAGCTCTCTGAGTTTCTTCAAGAATGTGTTGTAGCTGGTTCCGATTACGCTGATATGTTCTAAATTCTTGTGGTAATTTGCTTACCATTTTCTCAGATATTCGTAGAAATTCTTGCGTAGCAAGAACTATCTGTACCCTATTAGTGTTACATCATATTTTATAAATATACGATAAACACATCATACAAAATATTAACGAAGAGCAAACGAAATAGATGTCTTAATACAATTGTGGTACATAAATGCATAAAATCACAAGTCAATAAACCATTGATTATGCAGAAGGCCTGCAGCGAAAATATAAAATATTACAGTATACGAATAACATATGAATCATGTTCATAAATAGTTTCTAATGTTAACCTACTTCACATTTGATAAATGATTGCAATTGAGTATGTTTATGTATTATAAAAATTTCACTAACCATTAAACACGTTGCTGGAGCTAAACTTAAACCAAGTATTTCTTTGGATCCAATTTCTCCTTCAGTTTGGTGAATGACAACATTTTTTTCTTAAAGTTTATCCCTTAATTAATAACTTTCTCGGTCGTTCCTCAATGAAACTGTACAATTGTCGTCTAGGAAATGTACATATTAACGATCCCTCATCGTTGAACTCTTATCATAAGTGTACGTAAGGAGATACGATAATGATTTACAATTTTGACAGTTAACTTGACAGTGGCACTATTTTGAAAAGTTGTTTACTTAAAAATGATAAACCCAACACAAGAACGCATATGCAGCCGACACATGTCGGAAAGGAAGCGCGGCTATTTCGACTGAAAACCGAACGACTCATAAGTTCAGTTGCATTCATATAATGTAAGTGATGGAAAAGAGAACAGTCCGAGCGAGTTGAATGATAAAATTGCACGCATTATTTACTCCGAATGACACACCAGTTTAATTTGCGTACGTATATTACCGTTCTATGAGATTAAGAAAACACAGACGACCATTGTAGAATAAACAAGATTCCCCCTATTCGTACAGATAAAATTTATGAATATATACATAGTATATACGAGTATTCGAGAAGAGTTTATGGTCGCAGTGATCTGGATTTCTGTCACTCTTATTGTAGCATGACTTATATACCAAAGTTGTTCTCTTTTTCTAACGGAATAAACAGCTTTAAGTTCAATTGTTTGGGTATCAATATAGACTGATATCGCGACATTAATCTTCTCCTAAGTCTTTAATCCTATAAATATGATGTTAATTACAAATATTTTAATGAAATTCTTTTCGGTTCAGTTTTATACTTCGATAGAATCAATAAATGTCGAATCGTCTCAACAAACTTTTGAAATATTATGAACCTGGGATAAGGACTTAGTGATGAACGCAAAAAATACGTATGTAGGCTCACTTAACCCATAGACGTACAATTATATGGATCTATCACTTAATAAAGATTCGTACCCGCGAACTGAATTACCAACGCGTCGAAATGTCAGTAATTTTACAGTGCTTTTTTCGTAAATAGACAAATATCTTTAACTTTTAAACTAGGTAAGGTTCATACATGAAACCGAAATGCTACAGGTTGTTCATGTCGTCAAACAGTCAAAAACACACCTATAAATGAGACACATTCAACGTGTCGATAATTCAGTTCCCTGGAATGAATCAACAATGCACAGATACGACATAGATCTCTCCAATC
Organism: Mimumesa dahlbomi; assembly: GCA_917499265.3. Lineage (NCBI taxonomy): Eukaryota > Metazoa > Arthropoda > Insecta > Hymenoptera > Crabronidae > Mimumesa > Mimumesa dahlbomi. The sequence continues at coordinate 6,495,848 of OU824124.1, forward strand.
ACAGACGAGAGATCCGATATCTCGTCTGTGCTCCTATCTTCTGTCTGCGACAAAACATAGGATCGACGCCTTTTAAAAGTTTTTGTCCATAGACTAGATATAGAGTAGAATCGAAATCTCATGGGAATTTGCGAACCGTAGAAACCTACTTACCGATGCAGTAAAACTGTGCTGATCGGTGGGTCATCTACAAACAGGGTGTGCCGTCAATAAAAAACTAAATTAAATCACAGGCAGGGGGAGGACACGATCATAGTAAAAGCTTGGTCGCCCGTTTTAGTTCCCAAAAACACGGATAGTTTCTAGATGGCACCACTTTGTCTCGCCACTACACATAAGCTCTCTGTAGGTGAGCGTTAACACACATGCACTAATCCGTGTGACACTCACACAAATGCACAAACTGTGTGACACTCACACAAATGCACAAACTGTGTGACACTCACACATAGGCACTAATCCATGTGCCCCCACCCCCCTCATATATATATAGGTATGCTATTAAAAGAAATAACAGAAAATATATAAAATATACTAAATTTATTATCTCAAATAGTTAAAAAAACAGAAAAGGAGCACAATATTTAAAATTTCTTCTCAATTAAGGGCCTGGTGTATCTTAGCACATCTTCACATGATAGTCTATCCGGTGTTCATCAGAACTCTTCGGTGTTGGTTCCATAATTGTCCCTTCTTGAATTATAGCGGATGGAGTTGTAATCTCTGAAACAATCACGATCAATTTTGAATTAGTACACATTTTTTAAAATATTGATTCCATTGAGACTCCCCCTTAATTATTCAAAAATACTCCCTCTGTCCCATAATACTAGATAGTTTTCTCCTTTTGTCTTGTCCCATATTACTGAATGTTTCTTCAAAATTAATTTTTTGAAAAAAAAGTTAGTATATTTTTATTTCAGAGTAGTTTATTGTTCAAAAAATATTAAACTCATAAGAAAAAGAAATATTGAAATTGAGCCATATATTATGATAAGTTGCTGCCATGAAACTAAAACTATCAAGTATTATGGGACAGTGGGAGTACATTATAACATATTTTGACATGAATAAACCTACTTCATTGCAATTTCTCCTTATTATCAGTTATAAACGAATTAAGTACTTCCAAGTGAATAAATTTATTCATTCAAACTTGCTTTATAATAATAAGATTCAAATAATTAATCTACCTGACTATGCCAATCCATTTCATTACATTTGCTTGCCAATCGATTAGATATGCGTTGAATCCCTATATCCCAGTGATCCTTATATACATCATCCAATCTAAAACAAATAAGATGTCTAAGGCATTCAAAACATATTAATTGAAGCAAAGATAAAACATTTATTCGCCCTCCGTATATAATCTGACGATTTTTCGCGATTTTCATACATCGCTCGCCATTCGCGCAATTTTCAAGATATAAAAATGATCGAATATGTTTCGAATACGCATTCTGAACCTTAATAAGGTGTTGGAAGTTTCAGATGGATAATTAAAAGAAAGCGAAAATGACGAGTACAAAATGAAAATCGTAATTGTCATAAAGTAACGCAATCAAATTTCAAATTTAATTAAAATGTTATCGATACTTATTCATAATGAGCCAAGGTAATCGTGCATGGCCGCGAGTATGAAAAATATTGCGAAATTATCAAAAAGTTACTCTTTTACAATTTTTCGAAGCCGCCGGTACCGTCGGTACCTGCCCGGGAAATCCCTACCTGTTATTCTCACCTTAATTGTTCCGCTCGAGCGGTTCAAGTACCGCCAAACTCAAACATACTCGATCTGACATTGCCAAGTACACGGATAACCATTAGTCCGTGATAGAACGTCCTGGCGTCAACTACTCTTGCCAACTCGCTCCGGACGACTCCCTCTGGTATAATTCATTTAATTTCAAGCTTATCCATTATGTATCGATCATTTACATTATATTTCATGTACTCCTTATACATTACTGATACAGTACGACATATCCCTCGGTTACAATTGGTTACTATAAAATTATTAACAATAATTTTTGCATAACTTTTGATTCGCTTCGGTTCGCTTAATAGAGAAATAGTTTATATATTTAAAATATACAAATTAATGAAAAATGGTATTTATTTTTATAAATTTTCAACCGTGATTTACCACGCGGTGTCTTCTATTGAAGCTATAAAATCTTGTTCGAGTTTGCGCGAAGTTGGTAAAGGTCGATACCCTTTCTTTATACACAATTTTGTTAAATTATTTTATTGCTAGCTATAAATTATCAAGATAGTAGGGTTTTATTAAGATTGGTTCCAGTTTTGTATAAGTTTTATTATGTTGTAATAGATTGAAAATATTCGACGCCGGGGGCATGTGCACGCTCCGCTACCTGCCCCCACCCCCTCGGGAAAACCACGAGTTTGTCCGATATGATTTTGTCACGTACTACCTACATCGACACGCATCAGTCATCGGCGAACTGTGGCGGTGTCAAGACCTCCTCCTGGGTGCTTCCTGGTGCTCTCTAAGGTACATCGCACTCCTCTACATTTATCTTTGCTTAATCAAAGCTATACTTGCAATTCATTTCTCAACTCGACAAACTTTACAGTTTATATCATTACATTTTTGGCCTTATTTTCTATTAATCGTAATTTCATAATATTTAATCTTTATTTTCACTGTTTTTATAGTTGGAATGTGCATAACATTATTATTCATACTTTGACTTTTTGCAGTTTAAATTCTAAGAACATAATTCCAATCGTATTTTTGTCTGTAATTTCAGATTCAACCAACAAAGAGAAATCCAGTTCGCACCGGTGAATTCTCTTGGAGGGTAGCAGATAACTACGTCGCGGTCTTGTGACGTAGACGTAAAGAAGAAAATCTGGGCATCGCAGCGGTCACACCTTACTTGCTACCGACCTTGACATTGGTCGGAACTACCATTTTCCTCGTTTCAACTACAACGGGAATTTATATTTTCCGTGAGTTTCATCGAATCGAATCGAGTCATCGTCGCATTGTTTATTCGCGAACCGGATATAAGAAATATTTTCCTTGCGAAGGGTTTGAAAATGTTTCTACAAAACTTGGCATTGATTTATTCAAATCTCGTATTTGTTTTACGTATCGACAATCGGTTTGACTGATCATATTTACATTTTTCAATCTTTTCTTAGTGAATAAAAATTCACGCTATTTCAAATATAAAATAAATGTTGAGAAATTTTAGAGTGAAGAATATACTTGACTGCTATATGAAGAAATTCATGATTACGTTTTAAATTTTAATTTACAAGAAACAGTAGGACAAAGGCAATATTCCTAACAACAGCGCGTGGTATAAAAAAATAAGACTTACAAAACCAACAACTGTGTCATTCTGCGTGATATATGGTATATTTGTGTGCACCCTCCCCTTTATTTTCAGCTTGTGTGATCGCGCGCAATGCGGTCTTAGAGTCACTTGCTCCGAGAGACAGTATTTCGCGAAATAGAGTCAGTGTTGTTGCGCTATTAAAAATTGTGCTTGTTCGATAACCGCGTGTTTAAAACCGCCGAAAGAATTGAAATGGACTGCTACAACGTAACATATTCGGTCGCGAAATTCTGACACTTTTTAAACCGCGACATTAGAGTCAGTTTGCTCGCCGGAAATAATTACGGTCGGGAGTGTAGTCTCTTTATTTTTCTATTTGTTTGTTGAAATGCGTCGCGATATAGTAGTGGTATGCAGCAGCTGCGGAGAGGACCTCCATCGGGCGTCGTCGCATCAGGCAGCAGGTAAATATCGCCAAAATTGTATTCCTGTTTAAATTTCTGAAAAGGAAGATCGAGCGAAAGTGGAATTGAGTGGAATCTTTCCATTCCAACTCTAGCAAAATTGTGAAATGAAATACAGTTGAATTATAAAGAATATCTTCTTGTTACGTTACAGAGATCATCGGCAGATATACCGGTCGTAGTATCAACTCTAGAAGGCGCAGAAGAACTCTACGGCCGGTGAGTCGAAAAATTTTTGGTTCCTCCGATCACTCAATCATGTCGTAGGACATAAAGGTCCGAAGCGGCACGAGTGTATTGGTTGTATTTTATTTGAGTTTGCGAGCATAGTGACCGCGAGTGTAAAGTATTTGATACTTTACGCTTGTGGGTAGTAACACACCACTTTTACTTGTGAATATTTAATTAGCTCAGGCAGGGGTCTTCTTGTGGCTTTTAGCTTCACGTACGTTTTTTTCGTAATTCGATAAAAATTTTCATATCCTTAAGCTGCGTTTAATTGTATTTGAATTCGCGTAAAGTACTTGCAATAAAACTATACTCTGAATATATTTTCGAGAAAAGAGTTTGATATTTTCACGTATGAGGTTCATACGAATTAAATTGAATTAAAGTTTTCATGTGATTTATATTTTTCGTAACATGATTTCCGATAACGGAAGAAATTCATATTAATCGTTCTATTTTATGAATGTACCCAAGAAGACCAATTCGCGGTGTTTAGATTCTGGTTTCAAAGGATTATTTTTAACACATTTATCATTTTTTAGAACACCTCCTTTGAATAAGGAATCAAACAAGGGTTTTCCACTAAAACATTGAAGTTTTCAATATACATATACTTTTCTGTATATTAATATTGAGAAACTTTCAATACGTACTTATATTAAAAGTTTTGAAATTCGTCTTAAATAAATTTATATTCTCTTCACTTTTTCAATGATTTAAATAACTATATTCGAGTCATTTTATCAAGCATATTTTCAATGAATTTTTGCAAAGGATTTAAATAAATATATGTCATTGGAATTGGGATATCATGCGCCAAATTCCGTCGACAATAAAAGCAATCACTTTTTTGCTCGTTCCGCGTTATTAAATCAATTTTAAGCTGACATAATGATCTTTAACTTTTAATTACAATTATTATCTTCAATTTTCAACTTTCATTTTTAACTTAAACATTTATCTTGAATTTTTCATGTTTAAAGTAGAATCATTTGTTCGTTATTTGTCACGTTTGTCATACCCCTGGCGTTAAAACAACACGATAAACCGTGTAGTCGGCCTAATAGCCTCACGGCTATTTGGTTAAACCGCGATCTTGCGATGTAATCGTGGAGTGTGGCTTTCGTCAAATCATGGTTCCATCGGTATTTTGGGTGGCCTAGCGTTGTCTGGAAAGTCGAACTCTCGGGTTCGATCTGGGATCGCATAGACGGGCAAACCGTTCTTAATTAATATTAATAAATTTCCATTTTGATTCGGATTAGCCGTATCAGGCTTGTCGGTAGCGGCCGGACCGATAAGGCTTATTCGACTGAATCTGTGTAGAGTTCGTCTAAATTATCTGTAGTTCCGCGTTTTATTTGTTTCATCTTTGAAGTGATCCTCGACCGAATTTCGTTGAGATTTCTTTCCTGTAAATCGACCCTAGGTGAATCTCTTTGTATCGGTGGACCATGATTCGGGGAAAGTCGTGTGAAACGGGTATTTCTCAAGATCGTTGTACGAGCCACTGTGTAAGTGTGTAAATTGTATTTTCGCCGCGTTATGGTAAACGTTTAGAATCACCCGCGTTCAGATTTTGATTATGGAGTTGGTTTTCTCGATGAGTAACCAGACCTTTCCACTTTTCACTTTTTGTTTGCCTTTAACTGTCTAACGAATAATTGGCGTGTGATGGGGATGTTTAATATTAATGATATTGAAAACCATATTAAACATTAAAGCTTTACACATATATATTTTTTTCAATACATGAAATATTCAAAGGTTCTTAATATACATATACTTTTTTACATATTAATATTGAAAGTTTCTCAATATGTACATTGAAAGTTTTGAAATATTTCTTAAATAATCTTTTCATTTTTTTAGTGATTTAAATAAACTATATTCGAGTCATTTTATCATTTTATACGTATATTTTCAATGAATTTTTATACTGAGTTTTAAATGAGTGATTAGATCGTTGGAAACATTATGTTAATAATCATTTTCTAGCTCAGGATTTTCAGCATACATCGACACTAGTTTTAATTAGTTTTATATTTGCCACGTTCATGTCCCTATTTGGCTTGAACTCATTTGTGGGCCCAGGTGCTGCACGAATGGGTGATGGCGGTGAACGTGGCTGATTTTTTGATTAATTATAATCATACTATTGTGGCGGCTCACAAGCGTTAGCGATTGTGCACGACGTACGGTTCCACACCGGTGTGAGTGTGTGTATAGTAATTAAGTATTTCGTGGATCGTGCGTCGGTTGAAAGTCAAATATTTCTTGCAATTTATCAATTGAATTAAACCTTAATTTCTTCACAATTTTACATTATTCAATTCATGTTCAATTTTCTCGCGAATTTCACAATATACAATTTATTTGATATACAATTTGAGTCAACACGTAGAAGCATTATTGTTAAACGTAGTAATTGTTCGAGCTACGAATTAATTCCCGTTTTTTATTCACATATTTTACATAAATATCTTTTCTTTACATTTTTCGCAATAAAGACAAATTTCTAATAAGGTCTACATAAATCGCAATAATCGCTGGCCTTGTGAGTCGATTTCAGCAAAAAGGTACGTACTTTAAGGTGTGCATTGTTTTTCGAGTCGGTGTCGGAGACGTCCCGGGATGTCTCTCGTAGGGGGCCGCACTGACTTTGCTTGAGAATCGTGGAGAGAGTGTGTTGGTGTGCTTGAGTTTTTGCCATTCTTTTTTTAAATATAGGTAATAGGTAGGCAGGTAACTTAAATTCTGGAATGTGTGCATTAATTTTAAGTAGGAAGGGCCAGGGCAGGTATCACTGTTTCGACTGTAGGAAACCAGTGGTGTTCTGCTTCTGGAAGTCAGGCTAATAATCTTTTCTTTTTAATATTAAGTAAATTCTGCTTGAACATTCGTCCTCCTACTGGCTAACACGTTTGCACGGACTGCAGTTGTCATTCTTCTGAGAATAAGCTGTTAACTTGTCCACACGTTGTTAGCCTCATCGTTTGTCTGTATTAGGCGCGTGTTAGGGTTTTCTTATATTTTGGTTCCGAATGTTCTTGCAGAAACAGGTTGGGCTCCGGCCTGAAGCAAGAAGAGGCTAAATGCCGAAGAGGCCCGACAAATTGTCTAGAAGAGGGCAGCAACTAATGGCTGCCCATTTTGGAATGTCTAATTTTGACAATTCCGGAATGGGCAGTCATTCCGTTACTACTAAGTCACTATGCTCGCAAATAGTAGTTGTAGTAGTAGTAGTAGTAGTAGTAGTTTGAAGTAGTTAGTTCCACGGGTCGAGGTGAGCTCCCCGTGAAGACTCTGCCCCGATCTGCATTAAAGTTTTCGAGTCATTTTTCATGTTCAATATTTCTCAAAAGTGTTCATATTAGAATATTTGCTGCACTTGACTTGTTTTCTAATAGAGTCGTTAATTTGTTTTTTATAATTACAAAGATTTTTAAAGTCATTTAACTAATTACTGAGATATTTTTTGTACTTTTCTGACTTGAGTTTTAAGAATACAAACAGTATATTTTGCGAGTTTTTTAATCATTCATAAAGTCCAGAGTTTGATTCGAGTAAATTTGATAAATTGAATTTTTGGAAAAAGCAGAGGGGTAGAGTATGAAACAGTGTGCAGATAGAAGAAATTTGCACACTTGCCATCCGCGCCGGGTCGTTTTTTTTTGTCACCGCTGGCTGCACCTTTAGCTTCGCGAAATTAGAGGTACATTTTTTAATACCGTGTAGGAACTATACCAATTTTTTCAATAAATATGCGAATCTGTCTCTAAGAGACACACGTGGTTTTTATCCTATAATACATATATATATTAATTAAATGTCCGAAACTGTCTCCACGAGACACACGCGATTTCTTTTTTTTTAATATAAATAATTTCCATTATCTAATGCGGCCATGTGACTCGCGAACCGCATCGTACATCGCCGGCTTGGTACGATGCTACTTAAAACCATTAGGACCAAGCGTTTGTTGAAGGGAATATTGCCATGAATTGATTTATAAATTGCATTTTACATCGAACAATATTATTTTGTACAATATCGTATAATGTTACGCAAGTCATCAACATTCAAGTTTTCAATATATACTTTTCTATGCATTAATATTGAGAAACTTTCAATACATACATTAAAAGTTTTGAAATTCGTCTGAAAAAAATTTATATTCTCTTCACTTTTTCAATGATTTAAATAACAGTATTCGAGTCATTTTATCAAGTATATTTTTTATGAAATTTTATAAAGTGACTCAAATAAATGGATATCATTGGTATTGGGATATCATGCGCCAAGTTCCGTCGACAATCAAGGCAATCACTTTTTTGCTCGCTCCGCGTTATTAAACAATTTTAATTATTATCCTCAATGTACAACTTTCATTTTTAACTTAAACATTTATCTTGAATTTTTCATTTTTAAAGTAGAATCATTTGTTCGTTATTTGTCACGTTTGTCATACCACTGGCGTTAAAACAACACGATAAACCGTGTAGTCGGCCTAATAGCCTCACGGCTATTTGGTTAAACCGCGATCTTGCGATGTAATCGTGGAGCGTGGCTTTCGTCAAATCATGGTTCCATCGGTACTTTGGGTGGCCTAGCGTTGTCTGGAAAGTCGAACTCTCGGGTTCGATCTGGGATCGCATAGACGGGCAAACCGTTCTTAATTAATATTAATAAATTTCCATTTTGATTCGGATTAGCCGTATCAGGCTTGTCGGTAGCGGCCGGACCGATAAGTCTTATTCGACTGAATCTGTGTAGAGTTCGTCTTAATTATCTGTAGTTCCGCGTTTTATTTGTTTCATCTTTGAAGTGATCCTCGAGCGAATTTCGTTGAGATTTCTTTCCTGTAAATCGACCCTAGGTGAATCTCTTTGTATCGGTGGACCATGATTCGGGGAAAGTCGTGTGAAACGGGTATTTCTCAAGATCGTTGTACGAGCCACTGTGTAAGTGTGTAAATTGTTTTTTCGCCGCGTTATGGTAAACGTTTAGAATCACCCGCGATCAGATTTTGATTATGGAGTTGGTTGTCTCGATGAGTAACCAGACCTTTCCACTTTTCACTTTTTGTTTGCCTTTAATTGTCTAACGAATAATTAGCGTGTGATGGGGATGATTAATATTAATGATATTGAAAACCATATTAAACATTAAAGTTTTACATATATATATTTTTTCAATACATGAATTTTCATAGGTCCTTAATATACATATACTTTTTTACATATTAATATTGAAAGTTTCTCAATATATACATTCAAAGTTTTGAAATATTTTTTAAATAATCTTTTCACTTTTTTAATGATACTTCAAACTGATTTCGAGTCATTTTAATCATGTATATTATATAATAAATACAATACACTATGATCAGTTAAATCGGTGGAAGCGATCAACGCGGAATTTTTTCAATTTAGTAAATCAGTTTTGTAAAAATGTTCATGACCGTGAAACAAGGAACATATTTTCGCGTGCGAAATTCGAATTGTTTAAAGATGAAACTTGTAGTCACACGATGACTAGTTCGTTACGATAAAACATACGAAGTTGTGAAAACTGAAGCGTGTCAAAGAACTTGACAAATGACTGAAGAAGACTGAAGAAGACTGAAGAAGACTGAAGAAGACTGAAGAAGACTGAAGAAGGCTGAAGAAGATTGAAGAAGACTGAAGAAGATTTTAGAAGACTTTTAGAAGATTTTAGAAGACTTTTAGAAGACTGAAGAAGAATTTTAGAAGACTGAAGAGAACTTTTAGAAGACTGAAGAGAACTTTTAGAAGACTGAAGAGAACTTTTAGAAGACTGCCATTGGGTCCACTCATCAGCTTTGAAGCATTTGTCGAAAACGGATGAGAGTGGAAATCACCAAAACTTGAGCCCTACTCTGACGCAATTACCCATGGCCAGCAATTGTTCATTACGTTTGACAACTAGGATTTTTCTCTCCAACTCCGAGGAACTAGAATAAGCTAATTATTGTATTCATTATTACACAAAGTGTAATCGCCTGTAAATCGTTTTGGACACTCTGGTGACAAAACGATATAGTTTAAGGGGATATCACGCGCCAATTCCACTTCGTATTTCATCGACCATCAAGAAAACGCGACTCTTTTTTATCGTTCCGCGTAATTAAATTCATTTTCAGCCTTAGCTTTGATCTTCAGGCTGCAGTATTTAGCTTCAGTTTATCTGGAATAGATCTTTATCTGGAATTTTTCATGTTTAAAGTAGAATCATTTGTTCGTTATTTGTCACGTTTGTCATACCCCTGGCGTTAAAACAACACGATAAACCGTGTAGTCGGCCTAATAGCCTCACGGCTATTTGGTTAAACCGCGATCTTGCGATGTAATCGTGGAGCGTGGCTTTCGTCAAATCATGGTTCCATCGGTACTTTGGGTGGCCTAGCGTTGTCTGGAAAGTCGAACTCTCGGGTTCGATCTGGGATCGCATAGACGGGCAAACCGTTCTTAATTAATATTAATAAATTTCCATTCTGATTCGGATTAGTCGTATCAGGCTTGTCGGTAGCGGCCGGACCGATAAGGCTTATTCGACTTTTAATCTGTGTAGAGTTCGTCTTAATTATCTATAGTTTCGCGTTTTATTTATTTCATGTTTGAAGTGATCTTGGACCGAATTTCGTTGAGGTTTCTTTCCTGTAAATCGACCCTAGGTGAATCTCTTTGTATCGGTGGACCATGATTCGGGGAAAGTCGTGTGAAACGGGTATTTCTCAAGATCGTTGTACGAGCCACTGTGTAAGTGTGTAAATTGTTTTTTCGCCGCGTTATGGTAAACGTTTAGAATCACCCGCGTTCAGATTTTCATTATTGAGTTGCTTTTCTCGTTGAGTCGTTCCTTCTATAGTTCTCTTTTTGTTTCCTTTTTTATATCGCGAATAATTGGCGCGTGATGGTGATGGTTTGCGTTAGTAATATTGAAACACGTTTCAATACCCCCCTCTAGTCGCGGTCTCATCGATAGACGTGTCTATGAGACGATCGTTCTTTAATTGAATTAGTTTAAAAGAGGGGGGCGGATGGAGGTAGTGGTTTGATTCCGCCTCCATCCTCAGAAACTTTCCGTGGTGAGATTTGCGTCGAAATTATTTGCATCGAACCTTTTTGGCTTCGATACAAATGGTATCGAGCAGATTTTCCGCGAATAGATTATAAGTTTTTTTTACTCTTTTACTCGCATCGATTGCGTAAATGAAGCATAGGTATAAATTGTCTGTGTCTATGATATAGCCCCGTGATCATTGTTTTACTACCATATCATGGGCTTTGATAAAATATTAGTAATTTGTAAGCTTTAATTTTGATTAAATGTTAGTAGATTAATTAGTCCCCTGTGGGTCGGGGAAAGAATACACCCACGGTAATCTCTTCCTGTCGTAAGAGGCGACTAACAGAGTCGTTTTGGCACTCCGGTGACAAAACGCGGGGGTTATCATTCGCCAATTAAAATTTGTTTCGAAGTCGATAATCTAGAGAACGCGACTGATTTGCTTGTTCCGCGTTATTAACAGTTTGCCTACCGGTAGCGGTAGGTAAAGTGTTAAATTCGTATTATCCGTAATAGGGAAATGGCATGTTTGTTCTTTTTCTGTCCCGCGAATACTTAATTGGCGTATGATGGGGATAATTAGTTTTAGTAATATTGAAACGTTATAAGTTTTTTTTACTCTTTTACTCACATCGATTGCGTAAATGAAGCATAGGTATAAATTGTCTGTGTCTATGATATAGCCTAGTGATCATTGTTTTACTACCATATCATGGACTTTGATAAAATGTTAGTAATTTGTAAGCTTTAATTTTGATTAAATGTTAGTAGATTAATTAGTCCCCTGTGGGTCGGGGAAAGAATACACCCACGGTAATCTCTTCCTGTCGTAAGAGGCGACTAACAGAGTCGTTTTGGCACTCCGGTGACAAAACGCGGGGGTTATCATTCGCCAATTAAAATTTGTTTCGAAGTCGATAATCTAGAGAACGCGACTGATTTGCTTGTTCCGCGTTATTAACAGTTTGCCTACCGGTAGCGGTAGGTAAAGTGTTAAATTCGTATTATCCGTAATAGGGAAATGGCATGTTTGTTCTTTTTCTGTCCCGCGAATACTTAATTGGCGTATGATGGGGATAATTAGTTTTAGCAATATTGAAACGTGTTTCAATACCGCCTATATCGTGATCTCATTGACAGACGTGTCTTTGAGATTATAGTTTTTAAGTATAATTAGCATAGTCTTAAAAATGAGGATGTGGTTAAATTTGAATCGAACGATAATACAATACTTTAATATGTTTTGCAAATATAATGACTTTGTGTCATACATTTGAAAGTACTGTAAAATATCGGAAATAACTTATTGATTAAACTGTTATCAATAAATTCTAAGCATTTGTTTCATTTTCCTTTTCCTATTGCAATTACAGATCTTCGTGGATCAGATTAGTACTTTGACGTTTAAGAAATAACACTAGTATGTGACAAAGTATTATCGTAAATCAGGATTTGTTTAAAATACATTCCCCTGTGGGTTGGGGAAAGAATATACCCACGGTATTCCCTGCCTGTCGTACGAGGCGACTAATAGGGACGCGTTTTGTGCAGATTCGTGACAAAAGGTTCGTTTAAGGAGTGAGGTGATAGAAATTGAGTTGGTTTTCCTTCGTTCGGTATGATAAGGCTAAAATTTGTAGACATTTCGGCAAAGTTTGAACCGTGTAGATGAAGATTTGTCGCTATTTTGGTAATTCGCTCGCCATTTGCACAAATTTTTAGACATCGACCTGAATCTTTCACCGTCTTATTTCGTTTTAAATAACGCGCCGAAAAAGCCCTGGATCATTTGCATAGCTCGAAAAATTACGGAAATGACGAAGAAATTACGAAATTCGCGAAAATTCATAAATTTAGAGCAGTTTTTCGTTCGGCATTCGCTCAATTTTTGACATAGCGATCTGAAACTGGTACCATTGATTTAGTTAGGAAATTCTACGCCAGATCAACATATAATAGTTGTACTTTTCGAAAATTTAATTTTTCGCAAAAATCTGAAGGGGGTATAGTTCAGGTCAGGATTTTTTGCGATTTTCATAAATCGCTCGCCATTTCTACAATTTTTTAAATATCAAAATAATTCTTTCACTGTCTTATTCGGCTTCGGATTCCGCGTCCAAAACGCCCCGGATCGTTTTAATAGCTCAAAAATTACGGAAATGGCAGGCGATTTACGAAAATCGCGAAAAATCCTGACCTACCCCCTTCAGATTTTTGCGAAAAATTAAATTTTCGAAAAGTACAACTATTATAGGTTGATCTGCCGTAGAATTTCCTAACTAAAATAATGGTACAAGTTTCAGACCGCTATCTCGAAAATTGAGCAAATGGCAATCGAAAAGCTGCTCTAAATTGAAGGTTTTTCGCGATTTTCGGAATTCGCTGGCCGCTTCTGCAAATTTTTAAAATATTTACCTTATTGCGCCTTCATTTGGCTAATGGTTGGATTTAATAAATAAACATAAACCCCAGTATACATAAAACCAAAAATTGTGAGTAAGTGGTACGCGTTCAAACGACGTTTCGCGGCTTGTAAGAGGCGGAATATTCGAGAAATATTCATTGCATAGGAGCTCTACCGGAGGTATCCCCTGGTCGCGCATGCGCAATGGGTCTGCGGCCATAACATTATTTGACATATTTAACCAACAATACGACGACACTGGACAATTATCGCTTCGTTCGGTGAAATTAGACGACATACGTTCCAATTTCTGCCAAAAGAACGCAAAGGAATATGCTAATATACGACAAAACTCGAAAACAGTAGTAAAATTCGGAAAGATTAAGGAAAATTAGCAATTTACGGACACATTACTTGAAATATTTAACCAACAATACGACGACACTGGACAATTATCGCTTCGTTCGGTGAAATTAGACGACATACGTGCCAATTTCTCCCAAAAGAATGCAAAGGAATATGCAAATATACGACAAAACTCGAAAACACTCGTAAAACTTCTAGAGATTAATGAAAATTAGCAATTGACGCACAGCATGTACCCAGATTACGCGTAAGATCTGTGTAAAACATGGGCCTACGCTTTACGTTATTACACAGCAATTTTCGTTAAATCTCGATCGTTAATGGTCCTTTAATGTTCGTAAGAGTTGGCCTTACATTCCCTATGCGCTAGTTTTCCTATATTTTTAATTGTACGTCGCTGGCAGTGCTCCGAAAATATTCATTTTCGACAGTAAAACGTACGCTCTGGCGGCCATATTGTCGGCTGTCAACATGGCCGCCAGAGCATCCGCTTCATTGTCGAAAATGAATATTTTCGGAGCGCTGCCAGCGACTTAGTATGGAAAATATAGGAAAAGTGGCGCATAGCGAATGTAAGGAAAACCCTCAGGATCATTAAAGGACCATTAACGATCGAGATTTAACGAAAATTGCTGAGTAATAACGTAAAGCGTAGGTCCGTGTTTTACACAGATCTTACGAGTAATCTGGGCACATGCTCGCTTCGTTCAGTGAAATTAGACGACATACGTGCCAATTTCTGCCAAAAGAATGCAAAGGAATATGCAAATATATGGGAAAACACGAAAGCACTCGTAAAATTTCAAGGGATTAAGGAAAATTAGCAATTTACGCACGTCATGTGCCCAAATTACGCGTAAGATCTGTGTAAAACATGGGCCCACGCTTTACGTTATTACACAGCAATTTTCGTTAAATCTCGATCGTTAATGGTCCTTTAATGTTCGTAAGAGTTGGCCTTACATTCCCTATGCGTTAGTTTTCCTATATTTTCAATTGTACGTCGCTGGCAGTGCTCCGAAAATATTCATTTTCGACCGTGAAAGGTATATTCTGGCGGCCATGTTGACGGCCGACAATATGGCCGCCAGAGCATATTTAACATTCTTAATACGCACAGACTATAGCTTCTCTACCCTCAGTCATCCTAGACTCGAACCCATAATGGTAACGTTGATACCCTTCACAATGGTAACATTATTAATACGCACAGACTATAGCTTCTCTACCCTCAGTCATCCTAGACTCGAACCCATAATGGTAACGTTGCTACCCTTCACAATGGTAACATTATTAATACGCACAGACTATAGCTTCTATACCCTGTCATCCTAGATTCGAACCGATAATGGTAACGTTGATACCCTTCACAAATAAACTTTAAAGGAAATACTTAAACAAAATTTTACATAATATATGAAATTCAATGTTGCTATGTAGGGTGTCTTAAGATTTCGAGCTATGGGAATTTTAATGTTTGGAGAAATTTGTGGTGTGAACATTTTTATAGAAATTTCACGTTACTTTTTTTAGATTTTTTTTCAAATTAATTTATTTATGTTATTTAAGAATGAGATATTTCTTTATGAGTGATAAAGGTAAACTTTTAGTCTGTCTTTGGACTTTGCAAATATTATAATATGTGTTTATTAAATATATTAATTTGATAAGAGCGATAGTTATTATAATGACACTTGAATTCCATTGAAAGGAAATAGTAGTTTCCTTGTAATTGACTACCTGTACCGCCACTGACTAAAGATGTTAAGTCGTGAGTGATGAGCTAAGTGATTCTGGACGAACCGCGTGTGGTAATCGCTTCTCATTAAACTTTGACACGCGTTTCCGTGAAACTTTTAGTTGCTAATCACTCGGCTAATTACCAGATAGAGTTTCTAAACGGGACAACGTCGATCGCAGACACGGTATAAGAGTAGACATGGCATTGAATAGAGTATAGTGTGCCACAATTATAAAAAGAAATACAAATAAAAAGAATTATTTTAGAATTAATTATTTATTTTAGTAATTTCAAAATTTATTAATTGTTAATTTTTATGTTTAACAGATCTTTTCCACGCTGTTTCCTGGGGGACGGCGACGACGTGGACTGACTACTTAATTTCGAGAATATTGTTAAGCTGTACTACTAGCTTGCGGAAATACTTTTAATATATACAGTATCTTGTGTTGTATATTATACGTGTTGCAAAATGAATAAACAGTCTATTTTTGGATAAAATAAACTGAATTCTTTATTTATAATAATTATTCCTATCTTTTCCATTAAATGACGTTCACGGAAGCGAAATCTTGCCACATCTTGTGATTTATTCTTTTGGTAGAGAAGTCTAACATTTCGAAGTTTGTTGATATAAAAATTGAGGAATAGGTTTTAATATAAGAAACTCGTGATTTATCATAAATGAAATTTATTGAAAGACTTCATTTTACAAGAGTATAACTTACAAATTAAACATCTTAAATAATTAATCACATAAATAGAATCACTGCGTTCGCTGGCCGTTGATCCAAATGGATTCCTGAATGATTTTTCCGCCTAGAAACATACAAACAAATTTATTTATAACCTAATAAATAATTCACACCCTACCCACCCCTCCCAAATAATTAACCACCCTTAAAATTCCCCAGGTTATCGATCAAAATTAAATAAAAACATCCTTTTCCGGGTATAAACTCAATTGTCATTTATAACAATTTTTGCCGACCCGTCCAAAAATTCTCCCCACCACTGCGCATGCCCCACCATTTGGCATCCCCACCACGCCCAGCCTGCGCTCGGCCTATATAAGGAGGAGCACCGCAGATTTTCCTCGGTTGCGAAGACCGCTCCGACGCAGTCGGGTCGGTCTTCCAGCTCACCCGTCCGCGGGGACCCTCTGGGGACCTCACCCTTCCTCCCTCGGGGGATGGTGGGCCGCGGTGAGGGGTCACCAACCTCTCACCGCTGGTCTTCCCCGAGGAGAAGGTGGAGGGACCTGGGGAGCCGGACGAGGGCGGCTGGGGCCCTCTGCTCCAGCCGAACTCGGACGGTTCCCGCGAGCCCCCGCCACCCTTCCCCGAAGGGATGGACCTCTTCGGGGACGGGTGGTGGGTGCTCGAGGGGTGTCCGAGCGCGGGGGGACGTGGGGGGCGCCTTCTGGCATCCCGGGGCCCCAGGGATGCACGGGTGGGTCCAACAGAAGGCGAACCCCATGGCCTCCCGTGCTTGGGCACCTCCAGGTTCCCTTCCCCTTCCCTTCGGGGGATGATCCGGCGGTGAGGGGGGTGGCTCGCTTGCCCGGTCAGCCACCCTCGACGTGGAGGTTAGGGGGAGCCCTGGAGACCCCAAGGGTGGGGAGCCGGAGCCGGCTCGGTTGCCCGGTTCGGTTTTCGCAATCCACGGGGGGTGGGGGGACTCGGGGGTGGTGAGAGCCACAGCCGGAGTCCTTTGGGGCCGGGGGCCCGGGGGCTCCCGGAGGACCGAGGTCCTCTGGGAGCACCGGGGTCCCCGTCTCTGGAGGTGGCTCTCTCCACTCCCCGGGTCGGGGGGCGGATAGGCCCCCCGGCCCGGGGTTGGGACTCACTCGAAATGGGGAGAGGGTCCCAACCCACGTCGGTTGTTTTCATGATCTGAACGGACGTAGTGCCCCCCTGCTCTGAACTTCCTCTCTTCAGGGACGGCTACCCCTGGTGTGAGTGCCCCTGTCCCCCCACCAGTGGTGGTCATCCCTAAAGAGCGGGAGGAATCAGCCCGGGGAGTGAGGCCCCCCAGGCCTCTTCCTCCCGCTCTTCTAAGATGACCACCACCGATGAGGGGACTGGCACTCTCACCAGGGATAGCCATCCCCGAAGAGAGGAAGGAGGCGGCTCGGAAGATGTCCAAGTCAAGTAGGAGGCAAGCCCCCTACGGTGCTTGGGCATCTCCCAAGCCTCTCCTTCCACTCTTCAAAGATGACTACCCAAGGTGAGGGACCGGGTGCCCCCGCACCGTGGTCGTCATCCTCGAAGAGAGGACGAAGACTGTCCGCCCCAGCAGAGCCGGGGTAAGGCACGATCACGACGAGAGGACGCCACTCCTCCCGAAGGGCCGTATTCCGCACAGTGTCACAAAAGGGACACTGCCGAAATTCATTCCAGCGCACGGCGCCACGCGCTGGAACGAACTGGCTACTGCAGGATATTGATTTCCTGGGCGATGGGCACGCCAACTTCCCTACGCCTTGGTGGTGTTAGCAGGACCCCGTCGTCGAACCCCCCCGGTTAAAGGGGGGCAAGACGTCAAGGTCCTCCCAGGGCACACCGCGAGGAGGTACCACCACGTGCCCCATGTACGAGGCGAAGACATTTCCCGCTCTTCGAGAATGACTATCATCGGTGACGAACACCGGGACTGCCATCCCCGAAGAGAAGACAAAGTCTCCAGGCTTGATGCGACGAGAGAGCGCCCAATTCTCCCGAAGAGGCCGTAAACCGCGCAGTCTCACAAAAGGGACACTGCCTAAATTCATTCCAGTGTACGGCGCTCACACCCTGGAACGAATTGGCTATTGCAAGGAATGAATTCCTTGGGCGATGGGCACGCCAACTTCCCTACGCCTTGGTGGTGTTAGCAGGACCCCGTCGTCCAACCCCCCCGGTTAAAGGGGGGCGAGACGTCAAGGTCCTCCCAGGGCACACCGCGAGGAGGTACCACCATGTGCCCCACTTTGTGTTTGCATTGTTAAATAAATGCAAATGTATTTTAGTTACCTGTGTAATGTACGTATGTAGTTATGGATAAATTGAATAAACGAATGCTGTTGAAAAGTACACGTTAAAGTTGTTGCATAATTATTTCTCGAACCTCCCGTATAATGAAAACTCTACTGTTGCTTACAATCACTCGACCGAAGAATTCGCGTCTGTTTCGTAATCAAACAACCCGTCCGCGGAAACTCACCCGACAACGTTCTTAAACAATGACTCGAGAGCAACTGAGCAGATGTCCGATCCACCGGTAGTATCTACTAATAATCCCCACTCCTCCCAGTGGGAAGGAGGTATGTACCAACACGTGCCGCACTCTGAGTTTGCATTGTTAAATAAATGCAAATGTATTTTACTTACTTGTGTAACGTACGTATCTAGTTATGGATAAATTGAATAAACGAATGCCGTTGAAAAGTACACGTTAAAGTTGTTGCATAATTATTTCTCGAACCTCCCGTATAATGAAAACTCTACTGTTACTTACAATCACTCGACCGAAGAATTCGCGTCTGTACCGTAATCAAACAACCCGTCCGCGGAAACTTACCCGACAACGTTCTTAAACAATGACTCGAAAGCAACTGAGCAGATGTCCGATCCACCGGTAGTATCCACTAATAATGCTCACGTCTCCCAGTGGGGATTATTAGTGGGGATTATTACTACCTAATTGATTTACCTTTCGTTTGAGAGGTGGAGGATGGGACCCGTAATAGCAGGTAGTCGATATACCTGCCTTTTTCCAAGGGACACTAACTCGTCATATATGGAAACCTTAAGACACCCTACATAGCAACATTAAATTTCATATATTATGTCAAATTTTGTTTAAGTATTTCCTTTAAAGTTTATTTGTGAAGGGTATCAACGTTACCATTATCGGTTCGAATCTAGGATGACAGGGTGTAGAAGTTATAGTCTGTGCGTATTAATAATGTTACCATTGTGAAGGGTAGCAACGTTACCATTATGGGTTCGAGTCTAGGATGACTGAGGGTGGAGAAGCTATAGTCTGTGCGTATTAATAATGTTATCATTGAGAAGAGTAGCAACGTTACCATTATGGGTTCGAGTCTAGGATGACTGAGGGTAGAGAAGTTATAGTCTGTGCGTATTAACAATGTTACCGTCGTGAAGAGTAGCAACGTTACCATTTTGGGTTCGAGTCTAGGATGACTGAGGGTAGAGAAGCTATAGTCTGTGCGTATTAATAATATTACTTAATTTTAAAGAATTACTTAAATTATACCACAGACCACCCATAAGAGTAGACAGGACATGCTGTGCAAATTTTACAGATAGCGAGCTGAAACTTGTGCCATTGATTTAGTTAGGAAATTTTACGCCAGAACAATGTATAATAGTTGTACTTTTCGAAAATTTCATTTTCCACGAAAATCTGAAGGCTATAGTTCAGGATTTTTCGCGGTCAGATTTTGGCGAAACGTGAATATTTCGAAAAGTACAACTATTATATATTGATCTGGCGTAGAATTTCCCAACTAATGCAGTGGTGGTAGTTTCAGGTCGCTATCTGTAAAATTGAGCGAATGCCGACGGAAAAACTTATTGAATTTCACGATTTTTCGCGATTTTCGTAATTCCTTCGTCGTTTCCGCCAATTGGATCAACGGCCAGCAAACGCAGTGATTCTATTTATGTGATTAATTATTTAAGATGTTTAATTTGTAAGTTATACTCTTGTAAAATGAAGTCTTTCAATAAATTTCATTTATGATAAATCACGAGTTTCTTATATTAAAACCTATTCCTCAATTTTTATATCAACAAACTTCGAAATGTTAGACTTCTCTACCAAAAGAATAAATCACAAGATGTGGCAAGATTTCGCTTCCGTGAACGTCATTTAATGGAAAAGATAGGAATAATTATTATAAATAAAGAATTCAGTTTATTTTATCCAAAAATAGACTGTTTATTCATTTTGCAACACGTATAATATACAACACAAGATACTGTATATATTAAAAGTATTTCCGCAAGCTAGTAGTACAGCTTAACAATATTCTCGAAATTAAGTAGTCAGTCCACGTCGTCGCCGTCCCCCAGGAAACAGCGTGGAAAAGATCTGTTAAACATAAAAATTAACAATTAATAAATTTTGAAATTACTAAAATAAATAATTAATTCTAAAATAATTCTTTTTATTTGTATTTCTTTTTATAATTGTGGCACACTATACTCTATTCAATGCCATGTCTACTCTTATACCGTGTCTGCGATCGACGTTGTCCCGTTTAGAAACTCTATCTGGTAATTAGCCGAGTGATTAGCAACTAAAAGTTTCACGGAAACGCGTGTCAAAGTTTAATGAGAAGCGATTACCACACGCGGTTCGTCCAGAATCACTTAGCTCATCACTCACGACTTAACATCTTTAGTCAGTGGCGGTACAGGTAGTCAATTACAAGGAAACTACTATTTCCTTTCAATGGAATTCAAGTGTCATTATAATAACTATCGCTCTTATCAAATTAATATATTTAATAAACACATATTATAATATTTGCAAAGTCCAAAGACAGACTAAAAGTTTACCTTTATCACTCATAAAGAAATATCTCATTCTTAAATAACATAAATAAATTAATTTGAAAAAAAATCTAAAAAAAGTAACGTGAAATTTCTATAAAAATGTTCACACCACAAATTTCTCCAAACATTAAAATTCCCATAGCTCGAAATCTTAAGACACCCTACATAGCAACATTGAATTTCATATATTATGTAAAATTTTGTTTAAGTATTTCCTTTAAAGTTTATTTGTGAAGGGTATCAACGTTACCATTATCGGTTCGAATCTAGGATGACAGGGTATAGAAGCTATAGTCTGTGCGTATTAATAATGTTACCATTGTGAAGGGTAGCAACGTTACCATTATGGGTTCGAGTCTAGGATGACTGAGGGTAGAGAAGCTATAGTCTGTGCGTATTAATAATGTTACCATTGTGAAGGGTATCAACGTTACCATTATGGGTTCGAGTCTAGGATGACTGAGGGTAGAGAAGCTATAGTCTGTGCGTATTAAGAATGTTAAATATGCTCTGGCGGCCATATTGTCGGCCGTCAACATGGCCGCCAGAATATACCTTTCACGGTCGAAAATGAATATTTTCGGAGCACTGCCAGCGACGTACAATTGAAAATATAGGAAAACTAACGCATAGGGAATGTAAGGCCAACTCTTACGAACATTAAAGGACCATTAACGATCGAGATTTAACGAAAATTGCTGTGTAATAACGTAAAGCGTGGGCCCATGTTTTACACAGATCTTACGCGTAATTTGGGCACATGACGTGCGTAAATTGCTAATTTTCCTTAATCCCTTGAAATTTTACGAGTGCTTTCGTGTTTTCCCATATATTTGCATATTCCTTTGCATTCTTTTGGCAGAAATTGGCACGTATGTCGTCTAATTTCACTGAACGAAGCGAGCATGTGCCCAGATTACTCGTAAGATCTGTGTAAAACACGGACCTACGCTTTACGTTATTACTCAGCAATTTTCGTTAAATCTCGATCGTTAATGGTCCTTTAATGATCCTGAGGGTTTTCCTTACATTCGCTATGCGCCACTTTTCCTATATTTTCCATACTAAGTCGCTGGCAGCGCTCCGAAAATATTCATTTTCGACAATGAAGCGGATGCTCTGGCGGCCATGTTGACAGCCGACAATATGGCCGCCAGAGCGTACGTTTTACTGTCGAAAATGAATATTTTCGGAGCACTGCCAGCGACGTACAATTAAAAATATAGGAAAACTAGCGCATAGGGAATGTAAGGCCAACTCTTACGAACATTAAAGGACCATTAACGATCGAGATTTAACGAAAATTGCTGTGTAATAACGTAAAGCGTAGGCCCATGTTTTACACAGATCTTACGCGTAATCTGGGTACATGCTGTGCGTCAATTGCTAATTTTCATTAATCTCTAGAAGTTTTACGAGTGTTTTCGAGTTTTGTCGTATATTTGCATATTCCTTTGCATTCTTTTGGGAGAAATTGGCACGTATGTCGTCTAATTTCACCGAACGAAGCGATAATTGTCCAGTGTCGTCGTATTGTTGGTTAAATATTTCAAGTAATGTGTCCGTAAATTGCTAATTTTCCTTAATCTTTCCGAATTTTACTACTGTTTTCGAGTTTTGTCGTATATTAGCATATTCCTTTGCGTTCTTTTGGCAGAAATTGGAACGTATGTCGTCTAATTTCACCGAACGAAGCGATAATTGTCCAGTGTCGTCGTATTGTTGGTTAAATATGTCAAATAATGTTATGGCCGCAGACCCATTGCGCATGCGCGACCAGGGGATACCTCCGGTAGAGCTCCTATGCAATGAATATTTCTCGAATATTCCGCCTCTTACAAGCCGCGAAACGTCGTTTGAACGCGTACCACTTACTCACAATTTTTGGTTTTATGTATACTGGGGTTTATGTTTATTTATTAAATCCAACCATTAGCCAAATGAAGGCGCAATAAGGTAAATATTTTAAAAATTTGCAGAAGCGGCCAGCGAATTCCGAAAATCGCGAAAAACCTTCAATTTAGAGCAGCTTTTCGATTGCCATTTGCTCAATTTTCGAGATAGCGGTCTGAAACTTGTACCATTATTTTAGTTAGGAAATTCTACGGCAGATCAACCTATAATAGTTGTACTTTTCGAAAATTTAATTTTTCGCAAAAATCTGAAGGGGGTAGGTCAGGATTTTTCGCGATTTTCGTAAATCGCCTGCCATTTCCGTAATTTTTGAGCTATTAAAACGATCCGGGGCGTTTTGGACGCGGAATCCGAAGCCGAATAAGACAGTGAAAGAATTATTTTGATATTTAAAAAATTGTAGAAATGGCGAGCGATTTATGAAAATCGCAAAAAATCCTGACCTGAAC